>OZ035882.1:57637880-59057750 GCA_964034835.1 Muscina levida
AGCCTGGAAATCAAAAGATTGCAAATCAAAATCATTTGTTGTACTGTGTAATATCAGTCTGAAAACCAGGAGACGAGTATTTATCGCAAACCACTGCTACTATACGAGAAGCAAACCATTGAAAGACAAGGTCCTCACTCGACGAACAAAGAACCAACTCTATCAGACTCTGATTCTACCTGACTTGCTCTATGGCGCAGAATCGTAGGTAATTACACAAGCGTATCAAATAATTCTGTAAGTCTTCGAGAGAAAAATACTTTGCAAAATATTTGGACCCATCATCGTTAACTGACCACTGCCGCTAATTCTGTACAAGCTGCAATGATTAGGAAGAAGAGGAGACCATGGAGCATCTTATATATTCCTGTCCGACTTTTGGTGACTTTTGGTGTCCTGAGATACGGAAAGAATGGTATTCGGACACTGGTGGACAATACCTGTATATCAGTAGGAGATTTGCAAAAGATCAATGCCTTCATAAGAGCAATGAAATGGCTTGAGAGCGACGATGACCGAAAAAATGTTAAAATAGTATCACAACAGGACATACACTAGGACTTAAGTTAGCTATGCTGAACGCGAATAAGTAAGTTTTTGATTGTCAAAGTCCTCACTTGACGACTAATCCTTCCTGAGTTGATCTTCTTTGCAGAATTGGGGGTTATAAAAGGAAAGGATCAATGTATTGTGGGAGTCTTTGAGAGAAAAATACTTTACAAAAAACTTACCAAAACTTCGTTGGATGCACCAGAAAAAAGAGCTGTTATCTAAACTTGGAATGACGAACTATCTACGAAGCGCAAAAGACCAAAGCGCTTGGAATTATTTTCTGTTGCTGTTGCCAAATTTAGAAGAGGAAGAAGATCCAACTATTTATTAGATTGCGTTTAATAACCATCGATAGTAACTTACACAGTGCAACACACTTTTACTGTAAACAAAAATTGTGACGTAGTGGAGCAAAATGGAGTAAGGGTTTTGTTACTGAGGTCAAATGCTATCGTTTGATATTGGTTTGGTTCACTCCCGAAAAATTGCGTTGCACTGTTTGCTCAAAAATAGACTTTTTAACATTTAATTTTGATTTTATTTTGGAACCTTTGACTCGTAGAGGTTATTTGTCTTGGGTGACTCTTAGTAAAATTTTCCGAAGAATATTTCTATCGAAGATTCTAATCCTTAACCTCCGTCCAAAGTTGACTTTTAAACAGTTTTTAAAAATTGGGCCAAAAATGTCCCATACGGGTGGGAGCTAGAGGGTTAAAATGTTCCGAGAAAATTTTCCCCTGATTGTTTTAATATAGGTCTCCGAAGGCATGAAATACCCCAAACGTATTTTCACAGATGATTTTTCATATTCTTTGATTCGACTTTTGACCAAAAAAATCAAACTTCAAACCACTGTAAAAAAAATTTGTGACGTAGTGGAGCAAAATGGAGTTTACAGTTTTGTTACTGAGGCCAAATGCTATCGTTTGATATTGGTTTGGTTCACCCCTGAGACAATGACCACCAAATTGTGTCATAGTGTTATCTCTCTTCCATCGCCGGCCCCCTCGATGTTGTCGACAGCAAGTTCGTAGTATAGTGTCGTTTTAATCGGCATGTCTAGTAAAAGCTTCGCAAACAGTGACGTTCGCATTCGTCGATAATCAAGTAGGTGCCGTTAGTTGTGAATCTAAAATAGGAAGCGTGTTAATTCACATACCACATTCATGGGACGTAAAGAGAAATTAAGTTTTTTATGTAACTCAATAATATGTTGGACAACATTTTACTTACCCTACGTACTTATTTGTAATTGTAGACCGCTTGCAGTGCGCATTGGTTGAGAATATCTTCCCAAATCTATTTCCGTTATACCAATCAAAATGTTATTTTTTCTATAATTACTAGTTGACCTTAGCAAATTTAAAGCATTCGCTTTAAATCTCTCTTTTAATAACATTATTATTTAGCCATTAATTTATTTCATATTTTATATCTGTTTTTGATTATTTTTGTTGAAATAAAATAAAATTTATTAAAATTGTCAACACTTATTATTAAACACACACACACAAACAGTTATTGACTACTACATACGATTCGCAGCATTTAAACAAAATTACTCATGCATAACAAATATTCATATGACTAATGACTAAAATTTGGATTTTTAAGCTGTTAATTATATTTTATTAAATTACCGAAACTAATATTAAATTGATAATTGATAATATTTCAATGTTTTATCTATGATATACATTTACCTATGACACACATAAACACACACACAGTCTATTAACATTTTATATATATATCATCTACTTGTACTCGTACTATATATGCAATGCACCACCATCATATTCAACGTTTTTGTATATAAGTACTGTCAATATGTCTATGAATAACCAAATACTATCTCCTCCTCCCTTTCCTCACAAAATAAACATTCTAAATGCAAATTTGTATAACGTAATTTTTGAATAATAACAACATAACGAAAAAAAAAACAAATGAATGAATGATCGATCCTGTATAAACGACTATGTGTCAATCAACAATCAACTATAACAACTTTAATTGCTACTTGTATTTTTTACATCTACTACTACTACTACTACTTCTACTACTGCAAATCTTCCCCTATTTGACCTTCATCGATTTGGTTTTTTTCTTCTTGTCTAAATTTTCCTTCTATTGTATTGTACTAAACACAAAACTTCTTTAACAATTGCTTGTGTACATTATTTCTACAACTATATGTATCTGTACCACTACTACTACTACTTCAACTACTTCTACTATTGTAATTCTACATCAACTATAAAAACAACAACAAACGACTACCATTTTTGTAATTTACACTCAAAATTGCAACTCTAAAAATCTATCCAGGAAGTCATTTGGTGCGTGGTAAGTTTTTATTCGTTTTAATTTTTCTTGTGTTTCGTTTTTTTAGTTTTTTCGTTTGTGCCCTTTAATGTTTTATGTTGTGTTCTAATGGTCGTTGTGCTGTTATCGTTTAAGGCCTGGTTATTTAAACTCTTTCAATTTGTATACAAATGTATGTTATTTTATTTAAGTTTAACTTGTGTTTGTGTAACAATTAAAAAATACTCATATATAAGTTGTTGGTCTTCCAATCTTAAGTTTTATTGAACTTTAGCTTAGCTGCGTCGCATAAAGCTAACGAGTAAATATTTTAAATAAAAACTGATCAAAAGTCAGTCAACAGCCAATCTGGGGGTGAGAAATTCCAAGTAAGGGTTAAAGTCAGTGTAGTAAAACCACCAAAGGATTTGGCGTTCGCTTAGCTTTTCTTCTATTACTTAAGAATGATTGATGATTTCTCAGTGCATTCCTTAGCAGAATTTTAGCTATGGCTTAAATTGATAGTTTTTATTAATATATGCAAGTAAAAAATTATTCTGGACTAATTTTATCGAAAGAAATTTTTAAAAACTTCTAATTTATACCTTTTTTCATAATTTTTCCCCAATTGGTGGCCATATATAGTCTGTATCATCTGTTATAAGTAGAGAACTGGTCATTGCTGATGATATTGAATGACGACCCTGACCCAAGTACTGTGTACTATAGGTCTGCAGAGAACCATCCAAACACACTTGTTGTATATAGTTCAATTTTCTTATATCTGCTTGTATATGTTTCGCTCTCTTTGGATTGAGTGCGTATGGAATATTTCTCTTTTAGATAACGATAGAATAGGTATGAGACAGTGAAAGTACCAAGTATCAAAAATACTTGTATGATTACATACACAACAAACAGATATATCGGTATTCTTGTTATCTGTGCTTGGAATATGTGCAGAGCGTGACGCTGCAATCATAAATAATAAAGAGCGAAATTTTGTTTTCTTTTGTGTTAAAATTTGCCACAGATGAAACCTACACCATTACTTTTTGTAAAAAGAAAAAAAAGTAAGAAAACATCATCAACGCAAAGCGTACGATCTGGAATATTTACATTAAATGGATATATCCATTTAAAAAAGAGGAACAACAGTTACTTTACTGAGTGGAACAGATAAAGAGATAAAAATTTCCCACTGCAAAGAGAGCCAGGGAAAGAGATGATACGCGATCGACTCAATCCAAAACGCATGAGCACATGTTTTGTTCTACTCTTTGTGGTATTTGTACCGATAGTATTTGGTTCTTACTTGTTTTATCTGTTTGTACAAGTAGAATGAATGGAACGCTGCAAGCCTTTACTGTGTACAGCTAGTTTGCATATGGTACTCGCTGCATATAACGTATGATTAATATTAATTTTATACCGATGTTATATTAACGCATACGCACATCTTTATAATATTTATGGATTTATGGTTTAATAATACAGTGCAACAGCCAATCTGGGTGGGTGAGAAATTTCAACTCAGGATGAAGGTACTAGGTCAGTATAGTAAAACCCACAAGGGGTTTGGAGTTCTACAATTGTGCTTAATAATGATATTAGAAATCATCAATGGTTTTTGAGTTTAAGCGGAAAACCTTAGCGAACAAACATCACGGATTGAGCGGCATTTCTTAGCGGCTAAGCGGCGTCGTTTAACTCACCGCTCTGCCTCTTTGCCGCTTATTACGTGTCCTAGGCCTTAGATTATTTTCCAACCGGTTATAAGAGCTAACATACGATGTTTCTTAGATGGACTGTAGACAAGTTCAACTCAAAAAGTGTCCTCTGTATATCCGTGTTAGACCAAATCGGTTTAGTCGCTGTGCAAATGGGTTCTCTTACCCATCTTTCCTTAGCAATGAGGTTCAGTTTCCCCGCAATTACCTATTTCCACCCTCATGAAAGGAACACCAAAGTGACCGTTAAATTCTACAGAGTTCACGGTTCGTACAACGTGTCCAGGCCAGTACAGTACGGTATATTTCAACACGCTTTAATACGTCGATGTCGTTATACAGTTCATGGTTCGCTCGCCGACGATACTCGCTGTTAACGATGATGTGTCCAAGTATTTTGTGAAGTATTTTTCTCTGGAAGACTTCTAGAATTACTTCATGCGCTTGTGTCATTATCCAGGATTCTGCACTTTAAAGTAAAACAGGTAGTAGATCAGTGTCTGGAGAATTTGATCTTTGTTCTTCAAGAGAGGGCTTTGTCATTAAATCGCTTGCTTAGCACATATTAGCAGTGGTTTGCGTCTCTTGATTTCAAGACTGACAGTTTACGTAGGAGTCAAGGTAGACAAAATCATCTATCACTTCAAAAGTTATAGTTGTCAACGTTCCCGCATCGTCCCAAACAAGTAGACTCTTTGTTCGCTGAAACTAAAATCTTGATTTTGTCTTTGTTTATCACCAGACCCACTTCAGACGACTGCTTTTCAATGTTTGAAAAGTCCGCAGTAATATTCCATTAGTCCTCGGCCAATGATATCTGTATCATCGTCATAAGCGAGCAGCATGTCACTTTTATTTAAAATGGTGCCAATAGTGTAAAAAAATATCGCATGACAAGCATGTCCAATAGCGCATTCGGTATGAGTCATTTGTGTTTTACATCTAGTATCGTCGTGTAGACCTGACCAGATGGTGGGCTCCACCCCACTAGAACATACTTTAAGCCGCTGTTAAGGCCCGGATCTAATTTCAAAACGCCACGAAATATTCAAACCGACCAATAACTCTTGTGTGGGGGTACCAGACCGACTGACAAGTACAAACTCAAGGCTTACACTCCGTCCAATCTGGCCCCCCACTATTTATTATTTGCTACTTGATGTCATTAGTTATATCTATAATTTGGTCAATGGACAATAACCATTCCTTCCTTAGCACTCAATTGCTCCACACCGCCATCAGCTAGAACCGAAGTTCCCATCCGGCCGGCACCACATCCACCACCAGATTACCGAAGTAATCTGTCGGCTCATCACATCTCCTTCAGAGGAGCAAAGCTCCCCATCAGGTAGACCACAGATTAACTGCCATCTTGATAGGTACTCGTCTCGCCTGGTACCCCATCCGGCCAGCATCACCAATAAATGTAGCTCAAGGCTACGCACGCTTTGGAAAAAACACAAACATAAATCTGAATGGTTATTGCCCATTGACTTGATAGGAAAGCTCAAAGAGTCTGGTACGGTTATAGTCTTTCGCTTTATAATGCAATTAGGCCGTAACAACGTAACAGTGTTCCTGCAATCGCTGTTACACCCTTGTTAAAGGCTTGGTGCTATCTATTCACCAAATACGCTGACTAAGAATACCTCAGATGCACAATGAGAGATGCGAATCTCGTATGGTGTCAAGGGACACCCAGCTCCATTTCTCCCGAGCATCGAACTCTTAATCTACCAGCGTGCCTTTTGGTCCAACCACAACCACCACGAGGCACAAAATTTCTGTTCCATACCCATTCGGTGGGTAAGTAGTTGTTACGCTACTTAGGGCCCCCACCGCCCGTGGTACCATCTTCAGACTCCTTGGTCGGAGCTCGTAAAGATAACACCACCTTTACTACCTCGTTTTGCCTTGCAGAGCCAAAAAGAGGTCCACTGGACGTTCTCTCGGGTTCGTGGTGTCGATACTCACCAAAGGTCTTCGAAAAGACCCCCCTGCGGGGAGCGCATTCGGTATATTTGAAAGCACTTCATTACGATGAAGTCGCGTCGATGTCTATATATAGCTCATACAGCTCATTTTTCATTTGACGACGGTAGTCGCCAGTAACGATGATGAGTTCATATACATTTAGCAAAGTATATTTCTCTCAAAGACCCCCAGAAAAGTTTGATCCGCTTGTGTCTTTACCCTGAATTCTGCGCTGTAGAGCTAGACACGTAGGATCAGAATTTGGTAGAGTTGGATCTTTGTTCTTCGAGAGAGCGCTTTGTCACTAAATCGCTTGCTTAGCGCATAGCAGCAGTGATTTGCGATCAATAATCGTCTTTCGATTTCCAGGCTGACATTATTATTTGTGTTAATGGCGGAGCCAAGGTAGACAAAATGATCTGCCACTTCAAAAGTTATAGTTGTCAATGTTAACGCATCGTCCCAAGCGAGACGACTTTTTGTTCATTTGTCCTCATTTATCACCAGACCCACTTTTGCCAACTGTTGTTCAATGCTTGAAAAGGTCGCAGTAACATCCCACAGTTCTTAGCCAATGATCAAAGAAATGAATGCGACTTTTAATAAAGATGGTACCAGTTGTGTTTAATGCAGCCTTTCGCATAATCATTTTAATTACGATGTTAAAAAGATGGCATGACAGACTATCGTCTTAGACCCTTGGTTGAAAATCATACTCAGATTTTTGCCTACTTTCACTGAAGACTTTCTGTCGGTCAGTGTCATCCTGCAAAGTCGTATTAGCTACGCGAGGATACCAAATTCAGCCATAGCATCTAATATCGGACTGCCGGATGCAGCTTTGTAATCGTTAAAAATTATTTCTTGTTTCATCTCCAGGATTTGTCGTAGTGTAAATATCTGGTCGGTCGAGGATATACCAGGTCTAAAGCCACACTGATAAGGTCCATTCTTTAAGAGGGACTTTAGTCATTCACATAACACACTAGACAGAACCTTGTGTGCATTGGGTAAAAAGCTAATTCCGCGATAGTTGACACACTCACTTGGATTGCCTTTCTTAAAAAAAGGACATAGAACACTCAGATTCCAATCACTGGCCATGCATTCCTTTAGCCAATTTGCGGTTATGAGCTGGTGTATGCACGGACCGGCCGTGGCATGATGGTTAGAACACGCGACTACCCTGCAGGAGATCCCAGGTTCAACTCCTGGTTCCAGTCATCTAAAAAATAAAAAAAATTCTTTCATTGCCGGCCCCCTCCATGTTGTCGTCAGCAACTTTGCAGTATAAGTGTCGAGTCAATCGGCATGTCTAGTCAAAGCTTCTCAAGCAGTGTTAATTGACAACAACGCGAGAAGCTATCCCATACCTCATTCATGGGGTGTAAAGGGAAATTTAAGTTTTTTTTTTTTAAGTTAAGTATGCACATTGCCAGCTCATCGTCACCGGCCTTCAAAAGTTCTGTCGGTGGTCCATCGGCTCCCGCAGCTTTATTGCTTTTGAAATGTTGATAAGGTAGATTTTAGAAGGCCAAAGGGCATTCAAAAGCAGCATTCATTTCTTAAGACAATATGCGACATACCTAATCGTCGCAGGGCTTGTCTGAACGTAGTTTTTCATATGCGCTATTCTTAGTCATAGTTTATAAAGCCATATGGTCTTCTTTCCCATTCGATTGGAAAATAACATCAAATCGTCGCAGCGCCAACCAAAAGAGTCGAAGTATTTTTTAGTAACTTTTCAGGGGAGTTAATCGAGATATCACGAAGGGTATTTGAATGTCGATGGACGACCAATAAAAAAATTCGAAAAATTACACATAACTGATTTGGTCGGCGCAGCGACGATATGGCATTAGTACCACAGAAGAAGTGAAATAAAGCCATTAAGACATTATTGCACCTTTGGTCTCGCTTCTCTCTCTCTCTCTCTTTCTCTCTCTCTCTCTCTCTCTCTCTCTCTCTCTCTGTGTCTCTGCGTCTTTTTTTCATAAGTCGATAAGCATTTGTCATAGAATTCGCCCTATGCCGCCACTGTGTATTGGTAGCATCAGATTGTAATTGAGAAAGTTCGTTGGAGTAGTCATTGGCCATCTCGGTTGTATACATCTTTTTTTTTAGATGTCTAGCTTCCTTTATGTATGGTTACGAACGTTTTTAGCAATACTTAATCGCATGCCTACCTTGGCTAACACTATGTGGTGATCTTGAACTATATTTGTACCACGCATCACACTCACATCCATAACGCCTTTAATGTCAGTTATTATCTCCTGAAGATATCACTATACTCACAATGCTAGTAGTGAGTTCTATATTTTTGGAAATCCAACAACAACATCAGTAAATGTTTTTCGTTTGTTAATGTATGCTTACCCTAGAACAACAAAAAAAACAAATCTCCTACAATGGATACAGTAGGTATCTAATAATTAAAAATAGTATGTACTCAAATAACAAAATGCAACAAAAAATACAAACAGCATAATAACAAATTACCAATAAATTGGTGTAATATATCTAGTGTCGTAATTATATGTTTTTCGTAGATTTAACTATGTGTTTTTATAGTTGTTGTTATTGTGTCGAATTTAAAACACCTGTAATAATTACTGGTGATGCACTGCAGCGGAGTTTTGTTAATCTCAACGTTGTTTGATGTTTTTGTATTTGTTAGTACTATTATTATTATTTTAAAATAGTATACAACACAACACCTTGTAGTGTATTGAGTATTGTAATAGCGTAGAACATGATTGACTCGACCATAAACAAAAACGACGAGAGCATACATAAATATTTAGTAAAAAGTTGAAAAAACAACAACAACACTTACTATTGTTTATTTATTTTGCATAACATGTGAAATTGTTATGCAAATAACACTTTGAGTCGGGCGAAACATGAAAAAAATGTTGTTACAATAATATTCATGTTTTATTTTGAAATGTTTTATTTTGAACATAAAAACTGCTGCGTACATGCGGTGTGAACAAACATATGGGATTAAACGAAACGTTGCAAAGGGTTATGCTGACAATGGTTTATATTTGTCCTTACAGAGATAAGTTTTTATGTGCATTAGGGGGGATCGATTGCTTTTCGCATAAAGCGTATAGCAAAAACATAATCTATGTATATCTATATTTTTTTGATTACCTCATAACTTTAGATAATTTAGAATTTTTTTTGTATAAATATTTAACATTTATTTGACATAGGTTTTAGTTGCATTTAATAAGCATCACTATATGTCGTCCTAAAAGAGAATCCGTAACAAGTGATTCTATTATCCTTGTGCCAAAAGCTTCAACTGACCAAAGGTTACTTACTACTCATTTTAATTAATTTACTATTAAATTCTTCTATTTTATTTATCATAATATTTGTAAATACCTGAATAATAAACTGCTGCATTTTTATTCTTTCTGTAGAATTTTTCAATTAGTATGCACCTTATGTATGCACACAACAATTTTAAATATTTATTTAATTTAAATGTATGTTTATATATGTAAAATACCCTCGCATACCATAGCTGCATGATGCTTTGTCTTTTACACAAATATTCATAGCACCGTTAATGTTATTAAATTGCAAAACCAAAACCATTTGTGGCATCCGATGTGTGTGTGTTATGACTGAGTGCTTAAGCTCTTTTCGAGAAATATTAAATGCCCTCTTCAATTACTTAGTACAGAAATGTAAAACCTCTTCGACAATACTGTTCCTGGAACAGTTTTACCCCAAAAATTTTATTATTGATGATATGATGAAAACTTTTGGCACCCGAGAAAATTGTTTTGTATTCCGTGTTGTTTTGTTTTTGTGTGTGTTTTCAGCTGCATCTGAATGCTCGAACGAACGCCTGAAACCGTACAATGGGTCATGTTATTTATTTGTCTCGTATCCGGAAGTGGACTGGTGGACAGCACAGCAGGTGTGTGCGGCTATGAGTGCGAAATTGACATCGGTGTCGTCGGCAGATGAGCACAGGTAAGGCAACCAACAAACAACAAAAAAAACACCATATTCATATACTATTACGACCAACGCCGAAAATACAGAAAATTTAATTGAATTGAAGCGATAAAAGGATATTTTTGAACAGTAACAATATTGATATGGAAAGTTAACCCATTAGGATGGTATTTATATGTTGTTCGGCTTTTATGATGTTCACATGATTCTGGAAAAGTTTTCTAAAATTTTTTTAATATTTCTAATAATTTAATTTTTTCAATATATTTTTAAACTAGTGGACCCGGCAATGCTTCGCTATTGCTTAATTGTCGAATACCTATAATATGTTTGGCATGCCTACTAAAAGGGCTGAGCTTAAGCGTCGTTCTTGTACGCTCTGTAAACTATTCGTTATCCCAAGTTACTCCTTAACCTGATCAAACTAACAACGTCCCCGTAACCGATATTAAAACATACGTCAGCAAATTCATATCTATAGCATCAATTACTATCTGTATACAAATATTACCTAATATAGCCCTAAAACATATAAATATTCATGGCTCATTTATAGTACTGATATCATTGTCAGTATTTCCCTTTAAATTTTTTCGACAAACTTTTTCTGACGACATATTGCCAACATTTTTGACAAAATAAATTGACGCAGTGTAAATAATCCATAAGATTGACTGACACAATTCTTCAATTCTTGCTCTTTGCTTCAATAACAGTACTTTTTGACAGAAATAAAAGTACTTTTTGATACAGTAAACATAATTTTTGCCACAATAAAAAAACTTTTTGGTGCAATAATAGTAATTATTAGTAAATTTAAAGTATTTTTTGGTACAATTAAGGTACTCTGTGATACAATTAATTCTTCTTTTTGTGCACAATAAAAGTATCTTTGAATACAATAAAATCTACTTTTTGGTACCAATAAAGTACTCTTTGATACCTTAAATGTTTTTTTTTAACAATAATTGTACTTTTTTGTACAATAAAAGCACTTTTTGGTACACTAAATTGTACTTTTTGGTACAATAAATGTACTTTTAGTACACTAAATAAATGTTTATTATCTGTATATCAAATATTATCGCTCTAGGGCTAAAACAGTTTTGTCACGCTCTCTCCGCTCACTGGTCCAAAATGCCATCTACATATTCATATTCGGGTTGTCGTGTACTATCTAGGTGTCTCTAGGAATAAAATACAGTTTTGCCACACCCCCTTCCCACAATAATGCAAAATTAAAATATCGTCTACATATTCATATTCGCCCACCGATCCAAAATATTAATTTCGTTTGTTTTTTTATATGCGTTTAGTCGAATACTACCTGTATATTTCATGTTATGTCTCTAGGACTAAAATACAGTTTTGCCACGCCACCTTCCCACAATAATGCAAAATTAAAATATCGTCTACATATTCATATTCGTGTTGTAGTGTACTATCTGGGTGCTAAATTTTATCTCTCTAGGGCTTAAATACAGTTTTGCCACGTCCACTCCTCCTACTGACCCAAAATTCCAAATTTTTTTACATATTTATATTCGTGTTGTCGAATGCTATCTGTGTATTAAATTTTATCTCTCGAGGACTAAAATACTGTTTTGCCACGCCCCCTTCGCCCACTCGCTCACTGATCGAATATTTAAATTCCGTCTGTATATTCATATTCGTATTGTCGAGTACTATTTGTATACCGAATTTTATTTCTGTGGAGCTAAAATACCGTTTGGTCACGCCCTCTCCACCAACTGATACCAAATTTAAATTTCGTCAGCATATTCATATTCGTGTAGCCGAGTAGTATCTATGTACCAAATTTGATTTCTCTAGGGCTAAAATACAGTTTTTCCACACCCCCTCCGCCTATTGACCCAAAATTAAAATTCCGTCTGGATATTCATATTCATGTTGCCGAGCACTATCTGTGTATCAAATTTTATCTCTTCAGCTCTAAAAATATGTTTTGCCACACCCACTATGCCCATCGGATCTAAAAATAAAATTTTGTCTGAATCTTCATATTCGCGTTGTTGAGTACTATCTGTGTATCAAATTTTATTTCCCTAGCTCTAAAAATATGTTTTGCCATGCCCACTCCGCCCACTGGTTCAAAATTAAAATTTCGTCCTCATATTCATATTCGTGTTGCCGAGTACTATCTGTGTATCAAATTTCATCACCCTAGCTCAAAAAATATGTTTTGCCACGCCCACTCCGCCCATAGGATAAAAAATTACTAAATATATAGCCTATACTAATTTCCATATAGTACACTAACTGTCTTCCAAATTTCATTGAAATCGGTTCAGCCGTTTAGGCGTGATTGAGCAACAAACAAACAAAGAAACAAACAGACAGACATTCACATTTATAATATTAATAGGATATCTTCAAATTTTTTTATATTTTTAATTTTTTCAATAATATAATTTTTTAATATTTTAATGCATTTAATATTTTTCTCATAATTTTAATATTTTTATTATTTTTTTTATTTAAGTAATTTAATATTTCTGTTTATTAATTTTAAATTTTTTTAATATTTAGTAATTTTAATGAATTTAATATTTTTAAAATTTTTATAATTATGATATTGTCATAGTTCGGTTGGAGATCAATTCTATTGGCAGTTATTTATTATTGCCAATAGGTTCTTAATCAAGAGTTTGTGAAATGTATTATGTTGGCAGCAGGTTAGGCAGGTTAATAAATAATTGCCAATAGAACTGATCTCAAACCGAACTATGACAATATCATAATTCTTTACAGATCAACAATAAATAAAATCAAGAATTTTTATAATTTTTAAAAATACTTTTGATGTTTTTGTTATTTTTAATATATTGAAGGTTTTTAATATTTTCACTATTTTTAAAACGTTTAATATTTTTGATGTTTTTAATGCATTTAACATTCTTCATATTTTAATTATTTTTAAAATTTTTACTATTTTCAATATTTTTAATATTTTTATTATCTTTAATATTTTTAATATTTTCAATGTGAAATTTCCAATATTTTTTAAAATTTTATATATCTCTTAAAATTTAATCTTTTTATGTTCTGATTATATTTAATATTGTCAATTTTTTTTAATATTTTTATAATTTTAAAAAATATTTTTATTTTATTGATTTTTTAATATTTTTTATATTTTAAATCTTTTTAATATTTTTCATATTTTTAATATTATTAATGTTTTAATTGTTTTAATATTTTTAATAATTAAATTTACGTAAAGTGTATCAAAAATACATCAAATTCGGCTTACAATCAGAAAAACTGTTTTTTTTTGTTTATTGTTTGATATTTTTGGTCAAATTCAGTGTGTCACGCACTAGGATGACGCGTTTCAAACTCCATGACGAGTTCATCTTCAGACCCCTTTGTGACCAACTGATGCACAATGGTACATCACCAGCTGTATATATATCTACAATTATGTCAAACATGTACATGCGAAGTAGATATCAGCTGAAAATATCCAGCACCAGTGTTGTATATTTTGAATTTGACCGTTAATATTCAAACATAATAATTTTAAAATATTTAATGTTATTAATATCACTATGCTAGTTGAAAAACCCGACAAACGGGGCACCCGGTGAGTTAAACTAAATCGACTGTGCTGAATCGAATGGCGTTCGCCGTTTTTTTAGGTTAGCTCTTAAAAAAAAGTTAGGGGGGGTTAAAGTTTCCCCCTTTTGGCCTGTTCTTGCAGAATACCGGTATATAAAACTATGTTTTGTTTACATCTGAGGTGTAGGGTGTGTTCAGCAACTTTGTAGAAAATATTATGCCAAATATTTTTGTTGAACATATTAACCCTCTAACTGCCCCTCATAACGGCTTTTTTTGGCTTTATTCTAACAAATCGTAAAAAACACCCCGAAAAAGGGGAAGGGCGGGGATAAAATGTTCTACAAAAGTGTTGGCCATAAAATTTTACTATATACGTCAGAACACACCAAAACCCAAAACTTAACACAAACACCAAAAACGAATCAAATTCAAGATTGCCCACACACAAGGTATGCAACCATATATGGTGAAATAAAAAAAAATCAACTACTTATTAATTTTAATTTTTTTTATTATTTTGATATTCAATCAAAAGAAATTTCAGAAAAAATTAAATACATATTTTTAATCCTACAGTTAACAAAAAATAAAATTTATAATTTATTTGCTATTCAAAATTAAAGGTATTTTTGTGGTTAAAGCTAACGTTTTAAATGGAAATTATTCTTCGTCCTCCTGCAAATTCCAACAAATATCTCCTAACAGCGAATAAAAAAAAATTAAAATTAATATGTAGTTGATTTTTTTTTATTTCACCATATATGGTTGCATACCTTGTGTGTGGGCAATCTTGAATTTGATTCGTTTTTGGTGTTTGTGTTAAGTTTTGGGTTTTGGTGTGTTCTGACGTATATAGTAAAATTTTATGGCCAACATTTTTGTAGAACATTTTATCCCCGCCCTTCCCCTTTTTCGGGGTGTTTTTTACGATTTGTTAGAATAAAGCCAAAAAAAGCCGTTATGAGGGGCAGTTAGAGGATTAATATGTTCAACAAAAATATTTGGCATAAAATTTTCTACAAAGTTGCTGAACACACCCTACACCTCAGATGTAAACAAAACATAGTTTTATATACCGGTATTCTGCAAGAACAGGCCAAAAGGGGGAAACTTTAACCCCCCCTAACTTTTTTTTAAGAGCTAACCTAAAAAAACGGCGAACGCCATTCGATTCAGCACAGTCGATTTAGTTTAACTCACCGGGTGCCCCGTTTGTCGGCAAAAAAATGTTCTCAAAACTAGCACAGTGTATTTAACCAAAAAATATATATAATGTTTCTTTTAAATAAGTCAATATTTTTAATAGTTCTACAATTTTAAATTTTTTTATTTTTACTGTTTTTAATAATTTTTATAATTTTAAATTGTTCTTTAATATTCTTAAAATTTAAAAAAAAAATAAAATAATAATAATTCTTTAAATAAAAAATAAAATTTCATATATTTAATAATTTCAATAATTTTAATATTTTTAATATTTGTAATATTTTTAAAATCTTGATATTTTTAATATTTTAAATATTTTTAAAATTTTTAGTGTTTTTTATTGTTTGAAATATTTTTTTAATATTTTAATATTTTTATATTTTTATATTTTTATATTTTTATATTTTTATATTTTTATATTTTTATATTTTTATATTTTTATATTTTATATTTTTATATTTTTATATTTTTATGTTTTTACCCACGCCTCTTTCCCCCCCAGATACCGCGCGAGCTGGGGTCCATTTAAGCTGAACATGACGGTGGTCTCGGCCACAAGTCACTTCAGCACTTCATGTTAAAGTGTTAATTTTTTTTTTTTTTTTTTTTGAATTGAATTGAATTGATTTGATTTGAATTAAATTGAAGTGAATTATATTGAATAGAATAATTTATAATATAAAAGTTATAATTGATCATTTCCACATATCACTGTTTTACGGGCGTAACATCAGCCTAAAAACATCCTCATAATCCGGCATGTTCCCAAGGCAATGGCTTTCGACATTTCATGTAAAAGAGATGAAAGTCCCAATTCGTCGAGATGTTGCGTAACAGAATTTACCACAATACCAGTACTCGATATTACAATTGGGATAGTCTGTACAGTTGTTAGGTGTTCTCTCTGTTTCACTTCAAACGCAAGATCTGCATATTTGGAAATTTTTTCACTTATGGTACGATTCACGTTATCCGAGAGTGGAACTGCGACATCCAGGATGTATCCAACCCTTCTGCGTATGTCTATCCATATTATATCTGGTCTGTTGGCGATGATTGTCCGATCAGTTGACATTGTTCGGTCCCAATAAAGTTTAAAATTTCTGCTCACTAACACTGCCTCAGGTTCATACCTGTAATATGGAAGTTTTTCTTCCAAGAAACCGCTTCTTACAGCAAGGCTTTGGTGGATTATTTTCGCCACGTCGTTATGTCTTTTGAGGTATGCCGTACTCGCCATTATCGAACAACCATTGATGATGTGTTCCGTAGTCTCCGCAGCCTGACCACATCGCCGGCAACGGTTATCAATGTCCTCATGCAGGATAACTCGGCGGAAATGCTTGGTGTGCATTATCCCATCCTGTATGGCCATTAAAAATCCTTCCGTTTCCGGAAACAGTTGTCCGTATTGGAAACATATAGTGGAGGCATGTTTATCCACATTTTCGAGGTCCAGTTGGTGTGGAAATTTGCCATGTATGGCCTTATGCTTCCATTGCTCCACTATATCGGCATCACTAGTTACATTTTCCAGGGGTGCAAAACTAGGTGTTGATAGTTTAAGTGGGGTGTGGTTTGCGTCCAGATTTACCAGGATGGAGTATCGGTCAATCTCCGATGCAGTTTCATAGAAAAATTCCCGGAGATTGTGAATCTGGCTATAGTTTTGGTTTTTAATGTTAACCACACCCTGTCCGCCTAGATTACGTGGCAACATTACTCTATCGATAGAAGCCTGTGGGTGGTGTTGTCTATACCTTGTTAGTGTTGTTCTTATTTTTCTCTGAGCTGAATTCAATTCCGTGTCGCTCCACGCTATTATCCCGAATGAGTAAGTTAGTATTGGGATGGCATAGGTATTAATTGCCTTAATCATGTTCATTGAATTCAGCTTAGTTGCACATAGACTTCTTATTCTTGCTTCGAATCGCATTTTTAAAGCTTCCCTTATACTTGTATGGTGGATTCCTCTCATTTCCTCCACTCCCAGGTACTTATAGGTTTGGTCACACTGCAGCATTTCTATAGTACCATCATGGAGGGTAAACCCTTGTGAATGAACTACTTGTCCTCTTATCATTTCAACAGATTTACACTTATCGAATCCAAATTCCATGCATATATCTCTGCTGAATGATTCGACCATGCGTACCAGATTTAAGAGGTGGTATTTCGATCGAGCAAACAATTTTAGGTCATCCATATATAGAAGGTGGGTGACCGCGGACTGTCGCTGTTGATATTTTATGCGATATCCATTAGGGGAGTTGTTCAATGCTGTGCTCAGAGGTGAAAGGCTTAGACAAAACCACAACGGGCTAAATGTATCTCCCTGGAAAATCCCTCTTTTTATTTTAATTTCCCTGGTAGTTATCCCGTTAAGAATGATTTTCGTCCTCCATGTGGGCATAATCCTTTCGAAAAAAGAAACTATTTTTTCGTCCACTCCGTTGTTTTTGAGTGTTTGGATTAGGTATGGGTGGGGTACGCTATCGAATGCTTTTCTATAATCAATATAAGCAACACTTAAGTTTCGTTGGTGGCAAATAGAATTTCTTGTGATTATAGCATCGATTGTAACCAATTCCTTGCAGCCTCTTGAATTTCTTGCACATCCCCTTTGCTCTAATGGTAGTAAGTTGTTTGTAGTACAATGGTGGTAAATTTTATCAGATATAATACTAGTTAGTAGTTTATACAAAGTTGGTAAACAAGTAATAGGGCGATAGTTTTCAGGGTTATCTGTATCACCGTTTTTATGCAGAAGATAAGTTCTGCCAGCTGTTAGAAAAGATGGAATTACCGCTTCCCCACTCAATATCTTATTCAGATGTAATACCAGATATGGGTGAGTATATATATTTTATATTTTTATATTTTTATATTTTTATATTTTTATATTTTTATATTTTTATATTTTTATATTTTTATATTTTTATATTTTTATATTTTTATATTTTTATATTTTTATATTTTTATATTTTTATATTTTTATATTTTTATATTTTTATATTTTTATATTTTTATATTTTTATATTTTTATATTTTTATATTTTTATATTTTTATATTTTTATATTTTTATATTTTTACCCACGCCTCTTTCCCCCCCCAGATACCGCGCGAGCTGGGGTCCATTTAAGCTGAACATGACGGTGGTCTCGGCCACAAGTCACTTCAGCACTTCATGTTAAAGTGTTTATTTTTTTTGTATTGAATGGAATTGAATTGAATTAAATTGATTTGATTTGAATTAAATTGAAGTGAATTATATTGAATAGTATTGAATTTATAATATAAAAGTTATAATTGATCATTTCCACATATCACTGTTTTACGACGTGGGGCGTAACATCAGCCTAAAAACATCCTCATAATCCGGCATGTTCCCAAGGCAATGGCTTTCGACATTTCATGTAAATGCGATGAAAGCCCCAATTCGTCGAGATGTTGCGAAACAGAGTTTACCACAATTCCAGTACTCGATATCACAATGGGGATAGTTTGCACAGTTGTTAGATGTTCCCTTTGCTTTACTTCAAACGCTAAGTCTGCATATTTAGATATTTTTTCACTAATGGTTCGATTCACATTATCCGAAAGTGGAACTGCGACATCTATAGCGTATATTTTTATATTTTTATATTTTTATATTTTTATATTTTTATATTTTTATATTTTTATATTTTTATATTTTTATATTTTTATATTTTTATATTTTTATATTTGTTTATTTTTTTATTTTTATATTTTTATATTTTTATATTTTTATATTTTTATGTTTTTATATTTTTATATTTTTTTATTTTTATATTTTTTAATATTTCTATATTTTTAATATTTTTAAAATTTGTTAGTGCTTTTACTAATTTCATTATATATGATATTTTAAAAATTTTTAATATTTTTAATATTGTTGATATTTTTAATGTTTTTAAAATTTCTAATATTTTGAGTATTTGTAATATTTTTAATGTTTTTAATATGTTTAATATTTTTTTATACTTTTAATAATTTCAATATTTTTAGTATTCTCAATGTTTTTAATAATTTCAATATTCTTTCTATACAATAATTTTTTTGTATTTTTAATATTCGAACATTTTTAATATTTTTATTTATTTTTAATATATTTAGTATTTTTAATATTTTTAATATTTTTAAAATTTTTAATATTTTTAATATTTTTAATATTTTTAATATTTTTAGTATTTTTAATATGTTTAATATTTTTTTTATTGTTTTTAATATTTCTATATTTTTAATTTTTTTTTTTAAATTTTTAATATTTTTGATAATGTTAATATTTTTAATGTTTTTGAGTTTTTGTAATATTTTTAATATTATTAATAATTTCAATATTTTTAGTATTCTCAATGTTTTTAATAATTTCAATATTCTTACTATACCTTAATTTTTTTTGGTATTTTTAATATTATAACATTTTTAATATTGGTAATATTTATATTTATTTTTAATATTATTTAAAAAATTTTTCGTATTTAAAACGTTACTAAAATTATAATTTAGAGAAATGACGACTTGTCATGGTTAGTAGCAGACAAGCATTGGTTTTATAGATCTCACAATAAATATAATTTATCATTTGCCTCGTATTGACCAGCCCTCGTATCGATTACTTTAAAATATTTATTATGCAATCAGAACCTCTCCTTGTTTCCTATGGGTTAACTTTAGATATCCTTAAAGTTTACTCTTGCACTTAGATACATTTCTAATATGTATTTGTGATAAATCGAATACTGTGTGCGTTTTTTTTTTTGTTGCATTATGTTGTTTCCTCTCCTATCTCCGGTCTAATGCGTTTCCTTCACTCTCACTCTCTCTTTCTCTCTTCCTGGTCTACAAACTTAGGTTTATAACATCCAATATCCGCAATCAAATTGACTATTCACCACAATTGATTTACTGGCTGGGTGCTGAATTGGAGAAGAGCGGTCAATTCGAATGGACAGATGATTCTAAAATGAGTTTTCAGGTAAGTGCAGTGCAGTCGATACACATACCATTCACTTCGTGTGGGGCGGGGAGGTGTTTTGAAAGAACAAACTCTAGCATATTGGAGAGCTATCTACAAACTATATAAATGTCAAACTAATAGAAAAAATTTAAAAAAACTTATGTGTAGCAGGCATCTAACCGGTACTTGGTATTATTAATCTTAAATGTTGCCTGGGTACACATATTGTGGGGTTTATTTTTGCTTAATCGAATTTATTAGTTTCCATTAGTAACAACAATCGAATGTAATCGAAGAGTTGATGCTTTATGTTTTGTCCTATGTTGTATGGTCAAAGATGCATTCCAGCATGAATGTATTATTGTAGGAGTTTTAAAGACAAACACGCACATAGGATATCTTGCGGGCATAGAATGCTA
Organism: Muscina levida; assembly: GCA_964034835.1. NCBI lineage: Eukaryota > Metazoa > Arthropoda > Insecta > Diptera > Muscidae > Muscina > Muscina levida. The sequence continues at coordinate 57,658,620 of OZ035882.1, forward strand.
GCATGTGTAGAAATGTAACATTTGAGAGTAATATTGGACTGCTACGTAATTACATGTGATATATTTATGTATGTACATTATATATACAGCTATGTTAGGGGTTTGTCACTAAGAATTAAGAATAATCTATCAGTATATTAAATAACGCATACGACCTTTTAAGGGACTTATACATTGTATATATGAGTTACTTGAAAGTTTATGGTATAGGATTAAAATTATACAGTACAACATTTTCCAGCTCATTGATTTGGGACTCAATTCTGAGAAGAGCACTTGAAAGTAGCAGCAAAAAGAGGAAGTTCTGCATCATTCGTTTTATCAAGTTACATGCCATATTAATTTAATATCGATTTGAAGTTAGTAAGTATCGTATATGGTAATTTGTCACGTTTTAGGTTTTTTTGTTTGACATAACTCCGATTTAGCTGAAACAAATTTAAAAAATGCCTTTAATCTATTCATATAACGTTTCCCGACATAAGCAACAGTTTCACTTTTCCATTCATCAAATGATTTTGAACTGGGTTTATTTTTTAGCAGTTACAATAAAACTGTTGTACTCTCCGTGGCGTACGATTAACGTGGAATATTTCTTATGGGACCGGCCGTGGCATAGTGGTTAGAACACGCGACTACCATGAGGGAGATCACAGGTTCAACTCCTGGCTCCAGTCATCTTAAAAGAAAAAAAATAAAAACATTTTTCTTTCTTTGTCGGCTCCCCTTGAATGTTGTCGACAGCAACTTCGCAGTATTAGTGTCGAGTCAATCGGCTTGTCTAGTAAGAGCTTCTCAAACAGTGACGTTTGCATTCGTCGATAAACAAGTAGATGCCGTTAGTTGTGAATCTAAAAACAGAAAGCGTGTTAATTCACAATAACGCGAGAAGCTATGCCCATACCTCATTCATGGGGTGTAAAGGGAAATTAAGTTTTTTTTAATCTTACGCCACCATATAACAATATAACCAAAGAGCCTAAAACTTGACAAAGTCTCCTTTACGATACTTACTAACTTCAAAACGATATTAAATTATTATGGCATGTAACTTGACAAAACGAATGATGCAGAACTTCTTCTTTTTGGGGCTACTTTTACGTGCAATTCCCAGAATTGAGTCCCAAAATCTTGTTTTGTACTATATTATCTCAATTACATTGAGACTGAAATTTTGTCCTCCTCTTACGTATGATTAATATTAATTATAAATCTCTACTGTTACGGCAAAAGTTGATAGACCTTTTTCGAATAAATGGGTTTGTATGTAGTATATGTTAAAACAAAGTTGGCAAAGAATGATATGTATGTCTGAGACAAGTGGAAGTCTATTAAATTATTATCTAAATAGCGGATGTGGCCCTATGTCTATATGAAGACATATCATCTTTTGTCATAACGGTATGGAAATATAAATGGTCTTTATATGGCAATGAAAGAGAAGCAGAAGAAAACTGTTCAATTCAGTCATAGAAAACTGGAAGAACCGACATATTCGAACTTATTACGTATATCGTAGTCGACTTTCGACAATATTAGATTGTTTTTATTTATTTGAACACAATTAGTAATAATTAATGGAAATGTTGTAGTGTTGAGAATTTTGTTCATCATCTTATGAAGAATAATATGATAGGAGGAAGAACTAGTCTTATTTGAGTCTCACAAACGACATCAGCGATGCCATATTTAAAAAACGACAATAATTCGACGTGACTACGACATACATAATATGGGGGATTAAAACAAAGCAAACACAAATTGTTGGGGGAGAGAGAGACTCTGATTATTCCCAAGAGAATAATGTTTAGCAAACTTAAAAAAAAACTTAATTTCCCTTTACACCCCATAAATGAGGTATGGGATGGCTTCTCGCGTTGTTGTGAATTCACACGATTTCTATTTTTAGATTCACAACTTCGGCACCTACTTGTATATCGACGAATGCGAACGTCACTGTTTGATAAGCTTTTACTAGACATGCCGATTAACTCGACACTTATACTACGAAGTTGCTGTCGACAACATTCAAGGGGGCCGGCAATAAAAGAAAAATGTAGATGACTGGAGGCGGGAATCGAACTCGGGATCCCCCGCATGGTAGTCGCGTGTTCTATTAGAAAATCCTCCATCCCCCATAGGTATTATTGCATTAAATCCTTGGCCATAATATGAGATCGTTTTATTCGCTTCCTGTCTTCAAGACCTACGCAGTACACTTCTTAACTTTAAACTGCCGTAACCTTATTTTTGTGTATTTCTCTCTCGGCTCAATATAATACAAAATAGGTCAACGCATAAAGCATCACAATATCTATCTATGTACATTTGTAGCTTTGCACATTTACATACATATTGATACTCATATTAACAACATTCAAGTATGCAATTTCAATATATTTTGTACCACATTTTTTTCCTGTTGTATTCACATTTGTACAATTTATTTATTTTGTTGTCGTTTTTGTTTTTGTAGGGTTGGCTACCTGGCCAGGGTCAATTCGATGCAACGTCACCACCCGATGGCATTTGCCTGGGCCTGCAATGGAAGATGTCGCCCACACCAATGCTGCCATCCGGCTTGTATTGGCAATCACAAAAGTGCACTAAAGTTGGTGGTTATGTGTGCAAGAAACCAAAGGAATCCTTTGGTAATTTTGCGTTCAGTAATTTTACTGTAACTGGAACGGAAGGACGTCTTGTGTCACCAGGTATGTATGTATGCATATGCGAAGTCCGGTGCTAAGCCGTTGCCTTGAACCAATCAGCAGCAGTGAACATACAGTCTCTGTATGTGTATGTGTAATCATGAACTGCTAAGGATATTCATTCATTTATATATATGGACGTATGGGGAGTTTTCCAATTTATGCTTGAAAATCCTTGCAGATCCTTAAATGTCGCCTGTGTTGTTACTTTTTATACCATTTTATGCTATGTATAGCAAGACAAATGGATTGCATTGATGCTATACGTAGGACAGCACAGGTATCCTTTGTCGGTTGGTTGATCGGCATGCAGTAACCTTATTTTAGTGTAATTGTGGAGAAGAACTACATATTAGATTTATTGACTTGGCAAATGATAACGATGGCATATTGAAATCATTCTAAGGACCAAATGTGTAGTTGGGAAAATTAATTGTATTGTGATTGCAGGACATTAATGAATGTTTAGGTTGATACATGTAAATGTGTTGGCAGTATAGAGTGACAACCCGCCAGGAAATGGAACTAGTTCAAAACCTGTAGCATAGCTAGTTCCAAAGTAAACATGACTAGTTCCGACTAATTTACCTTCAATGGCTTTTAACTGGCGAATTTAACATGGGCTTGTCATTGGGGGTAATATACTCACTTCCCTCTGCATTACCCTGTACTAGCTACTGCTATAGTTCTGACATACTAACTACGTAACTGGTACATTGGTTCCAACTATTTCTCTGGTTCTTTATTACTGACTACGGACCTATTTCTTTGGGACTGTTTCCTTTACGAGTTCTTTTAGATTAAAGTAAAACAAATTTTCAGTTTTTTTTATTACGTTTTCATTTAGTTATATGAATATTATTTTAGTTACATTACATATTTTATTTAAAAAATATAATAAATTAAAAATTTCATTATTTGAGATTAAAAAAATTCAGCAAAAATAAAAAAAATTTAACTTATCAAATACTTACAAATTACTTATTAAATACTTATCAAAGTAATATGTATTCAGATTTTCACTTCTTTAATTAATGTTTCTTTTAACAAGCACTTTACTTCCATGATTATCAAACTGCAACTAAAGAACGCTTGCATGAATTAAAACTCCTCCACCAAATATTCAAGTTTGTTTTTTTTTTGACTCAACTAACGGGACATTTTTTGCTTTGCTTTACTTTCGTTGCAAGTTGATCGTAACAAATAGCAAATATGACGAAATAAAAAAACAAATCATTTTAGCAAACACACATTCAAATTGACCCGTCCTCGTTTACTTGGATCAAGCTCAGTAGTTAGTTCGCTGTATTCTACCACATAGCTAGTATTATGTGGAAATTAACCTCCTGTAATCGACTACGTAACTAGTATTTAGTGGCAATTGATTTCTTTGAAAACTGGCGGGAAAGTGGCTGCAAGAACACAAAAACGATAGGTTATCTATGAGGGTAGAAACACAATTAGTCGAGCTGAAGCAAAACTGGGGCTTTTGGGAAAAAAAATATATATGAAAAAGAAATTGCCTTTGTAGGCCATGAACGAGGGGACTTCTTTCAAGCCTTGTTTCACTGAACGTGAGCTACAGTTCCAACACGAATCCGAACGACGGGTATTTGGAGATAAGACTTTTGGTCATAGAACCAGACGTTTGCAGACATGTAATAAAGTGTAGAAAAGGACTCAATTCTGAGAATAGCACATAAAAGTAGCCCCAAATATAAAAACTTCGTCATCATTCGTTTTGTCAAGTTAGCTGCATTAATAATTTAATGGTCATACGAATTAAATTTTTACTGCAGCCTACTTGACAAAACGAATGATGCATAAGTTCTTATTTTTGGGGCTACTTTCACGTGCAATTCTCAAAATTGAGTCCCGAATCAATGAGCTGAAAAATCTGGTACTGTGTATTACAAATTATTGGCAAGATATTAACTTTCGGAAATTTCCTCATCTGTATGGGAGGTACCAGTAGAAGTAGGGCAATGTGACCCATCTCTATGCGTTAGGGTACGTCTAATAAATGTTTAGATTTTTCGTAAATTGGCAGTAGTCAGTGCATTGTTGTTGTTGTAACAGCTTAAACTATACAATTTTAGTAAGGGGGTTCATCGTTGAAAATAAGGCTACTTTTAATGCATTAGTCCATAAATCCATTGGGCTATGTGAAATAGGGTGGGCTAAACAGCTGAATAAATGGTGGGTATCACGGGGACCCTGATATTTGCTGGGCATATTTTAGCAACGGTGCGATCTATGAGGGACTAGTGAGCCTATAGTTCCATAACGATCTAAGGTTTTCCTATATTTCACCTACGGGCGGTGGGCGACTTTCATGTGGTAACCTGATACCGCGGTATTAATGGCGTCTCTGTGAAGATCGTTTAAATCTGCTCCTTACAAGGAGCAGTACGTTCTCCTCATATACACGAAGGTCCTTCCTGATATGCCTCAAACTGTGTGATGTTAAAGTTGGGATGACTCCTCCGATAACATCCCAGAAGGAAGTGTTTGTGCAGCAAGACAGTTCCTCCTCCTGACTAGGAGGAACTTCTTTTGCTCATGTATGCGGTGTTTCGAGGTTATCACGTAATTGCAGTGGTATAAGCTGAGAAGGTAAACAGGCTGTCAAAAGTGATCCCCAAAATTTTTGGGTGGTTCACAGTCGGTCTTTGAGCATCGACTACAATGCCTACATTAATGTTTACCTACTTCGTCCACATGGTGAAGGGTGTTGCTGACGACTTCGCTGGTGATAGTTTTAGTATACGTCCAGTGAAGAAATTGGTTAATTCTTCGAGATATCAATGTTTTGGCCCATCGTCATAATAGTACAGTCGTCCGCATAGAATATCACATCTACACTTTATGGAGGTGTGGGGAGTTAAGAGAGGTAAAAGGTTAACAGTAGGGGCATAACAACACATCTCTTCATGTTGTTGGGCATGGTGGACTACAGGATGTCCTGGAAGAGTGTGGTGTGGCTGACTATGTCGAAATCCTTTGACAAGTTCGGTGCCACTACCGGCCGGATTGTCCCTCTGTCGCGTCCTTCCATGGTTTGAGTATAGGCATGATTCTACCCTTTTTCCAGGCAATAGGTATTATTAGGATACTCATTATTATTATTATTAGCCTTAAAAAGAACTTGACAACATATATATTTATATCTTAGTGTTTTAGTCTGAGATACGAGATTTCAATTCGCTTCGATCTTGTGCGAACAGTCTCCATTCAGTCCTACCAAGCAGCGTCAGTGAACGTAGTCGAGGTCTCCCTCTTTTGTGCCGCCCATCGAGGTACCTTTCGCGCTGGAATCTCCTCATCCACCTACACGGCAGCGTAATCGTTGCACTTTGATTCACTTGACCACATCAATGTCGTGGTATAACTCGTACAACTCATGGTTCATCCAAATCCTGAACTCGTCGTTTACGGAAATGGGTCCATATATTTTGCGGAGTATTTTTCTCTCAAACACCGACGGTAAAATTAGTACCTGTTACAGTTAGACTTTGTGGTTCTAATTAGGGTGGAGTTTATGAAGTGCTCTCGTAGACCAAAGAAACACCTATTGGTGAGCACAATTCTCCGTTTGATTTTTAGGCTGACACTGTTGTTTTTGTCCATGGCGGATCTAAATTCGCCATGAATTCATCCACTAACTCAAATCAATATTTCTCAACGTTCACGCTGCATCTCCAACGGGTGGACACTTTGTTCGATGATACCATTAAATTCGACTTGTCCTCATTCACTGCCAAACCCATTTTCACTGACTCCCTTTTAACAGATGAGAAGACAGTTGTTACCTTTCGCATCTTCCAGCCGATAATGTTAATATCATCGGCATATGCGTGCAGCATGTGGCTCTTACTAAATATGGTACCTTCTCCGTCACTATGTTGAACAGTATAGATGACAAACCATCACCCTATCTAAGACCTATCGTCGTATCGAATGGCGCAGATAGATCCTTGCTAATCCGAACAAAGGATTTAGTATTCGTAAGGGTACACCGGCAGAGACAAATTATTTTCGTAGAAATACCGAACTCAGACATGGCCTCGTATAGTCGATGTCTAATGGGACTATCGAAAGCAGCTTCGTATTTGACACAGAGGTGGTAAGTGTCGATTTGCTTCTCATGGGATTTCTCCAGAATCCATCGTGGATTTGCCTAGTCTAAAGCCGCACTGATAAGGTCCAATCAGGTTACCCACAATTGGTATGCAGAGAGGACCGTATACGCAATCGGTAAGAGGCTTATTCTACGATAGTTTTTACACTCACTACGGTCACCTTTTTTGTAAGTAGGACACAACACGCTGAGATTCCAATCCTTTGGCATGCTCTCCTGAAGCCAAATATTCTCTATGAGCTGTTGCATCTCCACCCACTTTAAACAACTCAGCTGGAAAACCATCAACTCCAGCGGCTTTATTGTTCTTACGGCGGGATGCTATCGTCTCGGGTTGGTACACAGTCTTCAGCAACCGAGTTTTCAGACATTATTAGGCTGCAGAAGTGATCTTTCCATATTCTCAGTACGCTCCCGGAGTCAGTAACGAGTCATGTACCCTACCATTTATCTTCTGGTAGAATTTTCGGGCTTCACATTTATTCTGTATATTCTGTATTATTTTGACCAATCAACTCTCGTTTTTTTTCGCCTGAAGAGTCGTGTCGCCTCCCGCCTCTTATCCCAGTACTTTTCATGAACAGCTCGCGTTGCCATTGGCTGCAGTTTGGCCTAAAGATTTCTTCCTAACCTCAAAATCTCCAAAAAAAAATGTGGAGGTTATGTCAATAACCTTTATTAGTGAGTTCACCTGACTAAAATTTCTGAACTGTTTTAGCCTTTGCTAACCCTACAAGTACGAATATCGATCAAATCATTATTACTAGATATAATACATTTAATTAACTGAATTATGTTTAAGTAAATAATAACACTTATTTTCGGTCTATGTTATTTAGCAATAGTTATCAATCACTTAAATTTATAAAAATTATTAAAAAATCTACTGCACCTGAGTTATAATTACACATACTTGTGCATCGAGGATTTCTCTTGCATACGCACTACCTTATACAAATTTAAAATAACTCAGTATACCCACTACGCCCCACTCTTTACTTTAAAATATCATACAATTATTTTCTTAACATTACGTTTTACCTCTTTATTCCTCTCTCTCTGCTTTCTTTTCAGCATATCCCAATACGTATCCATTGAACATTGACTATTGGATACACATCAAAGCACCTGAGCGTACCCGGATTATAGTACAATTCCAAAAAATCGATTTGGAACCACAAGACGAGTGTCTCTATGACTTTATAAGCATTGAGGATTATGATATTGTATCGAAGATTGTACTCGAACCAGGTGCGAATGCGGTGCCAATGGCAATGCTTATGTCCGGGGAGCAATTCACAGCTTACGAGGAGGATAAAGCGGCCGGTGATGGTGGCGGCGGTGGTGGCTATGATATTACGGCGGCTGGCATGACTGCGTTCAATGATGATCCGGATGCTGATGGTGATGGTGTTGATGGCGGTGATGCAGAAGAAGATGCCAACAATAGCAGTGGTGAAAATGATGATGACAATGAAACCACTGCGAGAGGTAGCGGCACCAGTAGTCATCAGACGATACTGCAACAATATCAGCAGCAGCAGCAACAGCAACAACGCAATAAACCAAGATTGCGTCGAAATATTGCAAGCGCTGAACACAATGACTATACTATGACTGGCTACTCTGGTTACACTGCCAAACTTCAAGGACATATGCAACACCAGCAACAACAACAACAAAATCCTTCATCAAGTAAACAACAAACAATGATGGAAAATACTGTAATACATTTTCCAACGTCAATGTCAGCCCGGAAACCAAACAATGAAATACAAGTCAACGCCAAGGGAGTCTTGGGCGGCACACGGTTACGTGGTAGAAAAAAACAGCACATAGCGCAAAGTCATGATGCCAAACACTCAACACGCAAACACCATACGCCTCACCACCATACCACCACCACCACCATCACAATGGAACGTCAGCCCAACAGGCATCAAAGACGGCACCGTCGTAGTACCATCATAGGCGATGGTTCCACGCCCATCTATCAGGCCGCCCAGTCATATCTGCCCTATGTGCGCTGGTGCGGCTTTCACGAATCTAACATGTCCAAATTCGATTTTGTCTCGAGCAGCAATGAAGTCATGATGAATTTTCACAGTGATTACTCAGTCACGGGCAGAGGCTTTGCCGCCGTTTGGCGATCCATTGATGTATCGGGCTGCCCTATGCGTACTCTCACCTCACGAGAGGGAACCATTGCGAGTCCTAACTATCCACACTTTCTGTTGCACAACTTAAACTGTGCCTTTGTAATCCAAGCACCGATGGGGAAACGGGTGTGGTTGGAAATCACCGAATATGATTTCCAGGAGGATGCCATGCTGGAGATTGATATTGGTAATGGTGTGTTTAGACCATTTCAGGTGATGAATCATGTAAATGATGGCCTATTTGTTAGTGTGAGAGAACAGCTAAGGGTGCAATATCGCACGGGTCCACATCCCAGAGGCAGAGGATTTCAGGGGATATTTCATACGGGTAAGTTAGAAAAAAAAACTATAACAAAATGATAGTATAAGCAATGAAATAAAATATTGCTCTCGAAACGCTTAAAACTGCAAAAAAAACATATAGTGAGCGAATTGTGCGGTAAGGTATAGTTGTTAAAGCTATGGTAGCTACCCAGTTGGCAATGTCTTAAAGACATCCTCAAGGGTGTGGGTACGACCATATTGAATTGTTGAAGACATGTAGGGGACCGTCCATACAAATCATCAACGAAATTTTCATACATGTGTGCGCTTTGTCATGCACGACCTGATGAGCGACAATGTCGGCTTAGTTGTCGTTGATGCCTGTATATGCATCATATAGCCCACACAATCATGCACGATATGATGACCGAATTGTCGTTACCAGTGCTTGTTGTTGTTGTTAGCTGGTACTTCTTTGCAATCCCAGTGGATTATATACCGCACGTAGAAAAATATTACAAGCGCCTCGATGTTCTGCGCTTCTTCTCCAGTTAGCCACACCAAGTTATGTAAGGTTCTCAGTAGCCTGTTCTTTCCAACGGAGTTTCGGTCGCCCTCTTTTGCGCCGTCCATCGAGTTCATTGTCGAAGACTTTTCGAGCTGGAGCATTTCCGTCCATGCGTACAACATGACCTAGCCAATGCAACTGCTGCACCTTAATGCGTCTGACCACGTCAATGTCAGTGTACAGCTCGTACAGCTCATGATTCATACGACGCCGATGCTTTCCGTTAACGGTGAAGGGCCCATATATTTTACGGAGTATTATTCTCTCGAATACTGCCAGAACCGATTTATCCGCTTGTGTCATAACCCAGGATTCTGAACCATACATTAAGACAGGAAGAACCAGAATCTGGTATAGTTAGCTGGATTTTTGTTCGTCGAGAGAGGACTCTGTCATTGAATCGCTTGCTTAGTCCGTAGTAGCATTTATTAGCAAGCAGGATACTTCTCCGGATTTCTAGGCTGACATTATTTGCTTTGTTAATGACGGAGCCTAGGTAGATAAAATTATCTACCACCTCGAAATTATAGTTGTCAACGTTTACGCAGTTTCCCAAACGAATAGATTCTTTGTTCGTTGAAACTAATAACTTAGTTTTGTCCTCGTTTACCGTTAGACCCGTTTTCGCTTATTCCTTCTGTATGCCTGGAAGGCTGCAGTCACATCCCGCAGTTTTCGACCCATGATGTCTACGTCATCAGCGTACTCGAGTAGCATGTGGCTTTTGTTGAATATAGTGCCACTCGTGTTTACTGCAGCTTTTCTCATTATCATCTCGATCACTATGTTGAAGAGGTCACGCGATAGGTAGGCCTTGTTTTAGGCCTCGTCTGGTACATTATGGCTCCGTAAGGTCCTTGCCAATCATCACTGAAGACTTCGTGTCAATCAGCGTCATTTCGCAAAGGCGTATCTGCTTCGCTGGTATGCCAAAATCAGCCATGGCTTCGAGTAATTTCTGCCGTATCGGGCTGTCGAAGGCAGCTTTATAGTCGACGAAAAGATGGGTCTTCTCTTGGGTCTTTTCCAGGATTTGCCGAAGTGTGAATATATGTTCAGTTGTTGATTTACCAGGTCTAAAGCCATACTGATAAGGCCCGATCATGTTGGATAACACTGGCTTAAGTCTTCCACATAGCACACTTGACAGATCCTTATATGCGATGGGTAAAAGGCTGATCCCGCGTTAGTTGGAACACACACTTGGATCACATTTTTTCAGCACAAGACATAATACGCTTAAATTCCAATCGTCGGGCATGCACTCATTAAGCCAAACCGTGCGCAGGAGCTGGTGCATCCTCATTATCAGCTCCTCGCTACCGGACTTGAAGAGCTCTGCAGGAAGTCCGTGCGCAGCGGCTGCTCTATTATTTTTAAGCCACGATATTGCTCTTCTTACCTCGGCTGGACTTGGTGGTGGGCAATCTAAGCCGCCGTCGACAATTAGCGTGATACCTTTACGTGTGTGCCTTCTGGAACCAGCAGGTTCTGAAAGGGTTCTTTTCATATATGCAGCACACTCTGCGTATATGTACCAGAATTCCATCCTTGACCTTACAGGGGGGAGCCCATTGCCGTAGCCTTTTGCTTTTACTTTCTGGTAAAATTTTCGGGCCTCACCTCTATCCCTGTATCGCTCTATATCCTCGTTCTCCTGTTCCTTCATTTGACGTTTTTTCCCCTTAAATAGCTGTCTCGCCTGTTTTACTGTCTCCTTGTGCCGTTCCCTAACTGCCCGGGTTACAATTGGCTGTAGGTTGCCCTATAAGCGGCATCTGTTCCTCAGAAGTAGAGGCGTTGTGTCGTAGTAATTGGGAGAGCTGGTTGGAGTAGGCAGTGGCTATCTCTGGGGATTGAAGCTTCCCCATGTCCAGTTTTCTTTGTGTTTCTTGCGTTTATCGCTCTGCTCAATCTTGTTACTCGTTACCAGTGCTTAATAAGTTAAAATCACAAATTGGAGTAGTTTTATTGAAAACGTGCGATACTTTTTTTTACATCCTCTTTTCTCCCTTTAATTTCATACTGTTGTGGTCCCATTACATTGCATTATCATAGCAACAAATTTCCTTAGATCTTGTTGATTGTATTTGATGCTCGTCAACATTAGTATTTTGTCGGTCAGCTTGTCGCCAACCGAGTGCTTTGACGACATCAAAAATCTTTCAAATTGTATCCTGTATTCAAATCGATTTGAATACTTCTAATGAAATGGGCTTTCCAAAAAAGGGCATGGTAGACAATTTAATAAAGACAACTACTGTAGTAATTTCTTTTCTCATGTTCTCATTAGTCTTTGCACTCCTATACATATATGGCTATTACAGTAAGTAGAATACTGTACATATGAAGTTTCGTCTAGTAAATACAATTTTTTTTTTTAAATTGTTGGAAGTGAAAATAAAAAAACTCCTCTGATCGGCAGTCCATAACTACAACGCCATCACTGGAAATTATTTGCATCCTTTTTCAACTCGTTGCAACAACATTTGACGCAAATCTGCTCTAAGTAAACATTTAATCTGTTTGGTTTGTAATTGAACCAATTTTGCTACGATTAACATTTAGTGACGCCTTCGTACTTATATATTGACGCCATAGACAAGAGCTGACAGAATGTAATATCCGGCTTTGACACTTGTGTCCTCCCGCTTCTTGTTCCTCCTACGCTTTTCACTATTTACCGGAAAATGTTGCCACTCGTCCTTGCCTTGCTCGCACAGGCTCATCCATAATTTATGAGCATCAATTTATCAATTTTTTTTTGTACCAAGTTTATGTCTTCTGCTTACTGTTTTCGCCGTTGTTCTTGTTGATTTTCATTTCAGTGGGACAAATGGAAAAGCGGGAGCGAATCATCAACTTGACCAGCACTGACCTCAGTCATCTGTATCAGCTAAACTATCCGCACGATATGCCACAAAATGTTGACTTTACCCAACACCTGGTGGCACCATTTGGCCATAATATACTACTGGAGTTGCACGATGTGGAGTTTGCCGATAATGGATGTCCGGACAGTAATATAATTGAGGTAAGTTCACAAGGAGTGTGTTTTTTGTCCTAATACAGTTCGGATACGATTGAAAATGCAGGTTAGGGTGGCAATTTGTATGTAAGGAAATTTACCAATGACGGGGTCTAGTATTGCAGTGTTTGAAGTACTCAGCAGTGATAATTAAATATAGGTTTGATTCTTGACTTTCTATTTAATCACGACTAAAAAAGCCAACAAATCAATTCCAAATTAATGCTTGAATCTGTCATAATGATAGTCTGCTTCCATGATAACTTCAAAATACGCTTACTAAATTACGAGAAAACAGTAAGTTATACAGGTAATGTAAAAAACTGATCATACTAATTTAGTTTTAGAACCGGTTTTTTTAACCGATTTCCAAAACTAGCTTTATGCCAAAACCGATTAAAAACCCGGGTTTTTAGTTCCCAACTCTTAAATAACTGAAAAACAAAAAGTAAAGAACCGATTAAATTAATTATGTTTTGGAACCGGTTTTATTTCAAATCGATTTCCAAAACCAGCTGTATGCAAAAACTGACTAAAGAACCGGATTTTTAGGACTCGATTTTTAAATATCTGAAAAAGAATAAGTTTAAACCTCTAGTAATTTAAACCCGGTTATTTCAGTTTAGAACCGGTTTTTTAGAAACCGGTTCCCAAATAATTTCCAAATACGGGTAATGTATATAACCAATTATACAAATTCAGGTTTAAACCGGTTTTATTTCAAACCGCTTTCCTCAACTAGCTTTATGCAAAAATCGATAAAAAAAAAACCGGATTTTTAGATCCCGAATATTAAATATCTGAATAATAATAAGTAAAATATCGATTATACAAATTAAGGTTTAGAACCGGTTTTATTTCGAAACGCTTTCAAAAACTAGCCGTATTGTTATAACCCGATTATTAAATAACTGAAAAACAATAAGTTCAGAACACAGGTAATGTGAAAAACCGTTTAGTTTGGTTTAGAACCGGTTTTTTGAAAACCCAAACCCAGTTTTATGCACCAACCAAGTCCCACAAATTATTGGATGTCGATACATAAACCTGGTGTTAGCACCCAAACACTAAATTACGATAAGAAACCGGTTCCCAAAACCAGTTTTACGCCAAAACCAAGTGCCACAATTTCTTCAACATTAATAAGAAATCCGTGTTTTTAGATTCCAATTCCTATATTACTGAGCAACAATATGTTAAATCCAAAGGTAATATGAAAACCTGGTTATCAAAATTTCGATTTCGAACAGTTATTTCGGAAACCTTAAGTTTAACGTAAAACAATATCCCGTAATTTTTTCAATGCCGGTTTCAAAATTTTGGGTTGCATTTGGGTTTTTTGAGATCCAGTTTGTAATCAATTTTATGTAAACATTGGAAACCTCATAAAAAAATAAATAAACGATTTATTTATTATACGGGAACTTTGAAAACCCGGTTTTTAATTTTTCGGTTTATAAGCAGGTTTTATAGAAACCGGTTCTCAAAACCAATTTTTTCTGAAACCAAGGTATTAGAAACGTATTACTAATTTCCAAAAACGATACAGTAATTAAAAAACCGAGTGGAACCATTCCCGTTAGAGCCGGTTTTTTGGAAACCGAATCCCAAATCAAGCAATTTTATGTAGAATCCAAGTCCCACAATTACTAACAAACGATATGTTCAAATTATAGGAACTTTGAAATACCGGTTGAAAAAAAAATTCGTTTTAAAGCCGGGTTTTATGAAAACCGGTTCCCAAAACCAATTTAATGTGGACACCAAGTCCCTCAATGTCGTACATGTCTATAAAGAAACCCACTTTTTTATCCTGGTTTCTTAAACTCTATTAATAATTTCCTAAAATTTAAATCCGTTTATCAAAATTTCGTCTTAAACCGGTTTTATGCGAACCGGTTCCTAAAACTCTATTTTATAAAGACATGTATTATAATAAAGTTCCTCAATTTCGTCGATGTGTAAAAAGAAACCCGATTATAAGTTCACGGGTACTAAAATCCTATTACTAATTTGCTAAAATGATGATTTTAATATTTAGTAAGTTAAAAAACCGGTTATAAATATTCCAGGTAGAACCGGTTTTTTTGGAACCGAATCCCAAATCAGTTTAATATATAAACCAAGTTACACAATTCTGCAAAGCAGGTAAAAAAAAATCGGATTTTAAAAATTTTTGTTTACCACCGGGTTTTTTTTTAAACCGAGTACCCTTTACCAATTTTATGTAAACTCCAAGTCCCATAATAACCAAAAAACGATATTTATAACATAAGGGTACTTTAAAAAACCGGTCGCAAAAATCTGGGTTTAATACCGGCTATTATGGAAACCAAAACCAATTTTATAATAACACCATGTCACTCAATGTCGTCTATGTCCATAAAGAAACCCGGTTCTTTATCCCGGGTATTGAAACCCTTTTAAAAATTTTCTAAAAACGATGAATTCAATATACCGTAATTTAAAAACCTGGTTACAAATATTTAGGTTAGAACCGGTTTTTTGGAAACCGAATCCCAAATCAATTTGAAGAATAAACCAAGTTACATACGCTGGTAAAAAGACGGATTTTACTGAGCTTTGTTTTCAACCGGGTTTTTTGGAAACCCGATACCCTAAACCAATTAAATGTAAACAGCAAGTCCCGCAATTACTTTAAAACAATATTTATAACAATAGGGAACTTTGAAAATCGGATATTAAAATTACGGTTTATAACCGCGTTCTATGGAAACCGGTTTCCAAAACCAATTTTATGTAAACATCAAGTCCCTCAATGTCGTCTATGTCTATAAAGAAACTCAGTTCTTTATATCTATTTTTAAAACCCTATTATTAGCTTGCTAAAATGGAAACCCGGTTATCAAAATTTCGTCTTAAAACCGATATTTTGCAAAGCGAATACCAGTTTAATGTAAAACCAAGTAACACAAATCTGTCAGCGCTGGTAAAAAGATAGGATTTAAAAGTTTGGGCGTAGAACCGTGTTCCTTTTTGGAAACCGGTACCGTAACCCAAGATTATATAAACACAAAGTCCCTTAATTTAATTGATGTCGATAAGGGAAATCAATTTTTTAACCCGGGTTTGAGATCCCCTGAAAAAACCCATTCAAATTATGGATAACTAATTTTATGTAAAACTGGTTCTTTAACTCGGTTTTCAGCAAATGGTTACTAAACAAGGATGCATTCCAAATAAGTATAACTTGGAAAATCTGTTATGAATATTTCGATTCAAAATCTGATTTTTTTTAAACCGGTCCTTAACCGATCTTATATACAGAACATATTCCATAATTTATTTTGTCGGCGTGTTTCAAAAATTACGAGATCTTATAGCCGCTGTTTGTTATCCTGCTCATTATAAACAATTCATTATATTAGCAGCTGACAGTTGATAAATTTCCAAGATGACTTTTCTTTGCCACCCTAACAAGGGGTGTTAGCGTAGAAATATCAACCACAAAGTGAAGTGCAGCGTTAAGTAGTGTAGGTGTTACTGCATTCACTCATACCTGCCAGGGAGTAGTAAGTGGCTAAGTGTGTGTCCTAAGTGGATTCACGTGTCAATTTCTATGCAGATGTATAACGCTCTCGATTAAACGCAACTGTCCCCTCCCTAGAGGTCCCTATACAGCTACAGTTGACACCAAGAGTGGGGGGTGGGAACGAGACTATGTCTATAGCTGGTTACTGTTTAAAGTTCAGTGAAATGAATATTAATGCGTTATGAAAAGTGGCGCCATTAGCATCGTGTCGTGGCATCGTATTACGTTTGACATTAATATTCGTGGAGCACTAATGCAATGGGTCAGTCAGCATTACAATGTCTGGCGCCCACTTATGGGTTTACCTATGCGTGTGCATTTTATTTTGTGGTTCGGTTCCTTGGCGTGATTTCCATTAAGATGCATAAATTACAATGTATGTATGTACTTGCAAAGCCATGTCCTGATTGTTGTAGTTAAGTTAATTTCGAGGGCAACTAATGGAACATATTCCTTAATATTAATTAGTTTTAAGAATTTGTAATAAGTGGGGAAAACCCGCCTTGACCCTGAACTTGAACTATGCAATATGTTGAAAATAAGGATAAGGATTTTGCATACATATATGTAAAAATACCAATAAAGCCCAAAGTTTGTATTCTTCTATTTTTTACCGCTGGCATCGTAATATTAACCACAACTACAAATGTTCGAAGCCTTATTAACTGAAAAACTCAACAACTATTGAAGGTTTTGATGAAAGTATTACGCCCTTATAATCTTCAATAATTATAATATCATCTTCTATGTGCCAACAGTATTTTCCTCACCTAATATTTGCTAATATGTTGCTGCATTTATTCTACCATTGCAGGTCTATGATAACTATGCTGACAACAATGGCACCAAGTGGCAGCTATGCAAATTTCAATATGCTAATTTCCATACCGGCACTTCAACGGACGAGAATTACTTTACCACCAACACCCAGGTGCAACAGCAACAGCCGGACTATTTCCCCAGCACCGGCAGTGATTTCAACGTGAACAACAACGATGTTGTTGCCAGCCATATGGACGGCAATGGCGGTGGACAGACGGCGGCATCAACGTCGTGGGCGTCAACATCGACTACCAGCATTGCTGAGTTTTTACTACGCCAGCAACAACAGCAGCAGCATCAACAACAGCAGCAACAGTACATACCAATACCCCGTCCACCACCGCCCGTGTATATAACATCCTACCTAAATACGTTGTATATACGTCAGCGTACCACTGCCAAATCCATTGCTAACCTAAATTGTACCGTTAGCTTGCAATGGGGTAAGTAAGGAAGATTGGGCGACGTGGCAGAGGTCACGAAAATGCAAATAGAATCAGACTGCAAACGGCTTTGAGGACAATAGAATGGCAAGGGAATTGTCGTAAATATTTGCAAGGACACACTTTGTGGGGATTTGTGAGGGTTTAATATAATGCAATAGAGAAAATGTTGGACATTCAAAGGAACAGAATTCACTCAAACAAAGAAATTTGGGATATCTCGACAGCAATATATCAATATGTCAATATATCAATATATCAATATATCAATATATCAATATATCAATATATCAATATATCAATATATCAATATATCAATATATCAATATATCAATATATCAATATATCAATATATCAATATATCAATATATCAATATATCAATATATCAATATATCAATATATCAATATATCAATATATCAATATATCAATATATCAATATATCAATATATCAATATATCAATATATCAATATATCAATATATCAATGTATCAATATATCAATATATCAATATATCAATATATCAATATATCAATATATCAATATATCAATATATCAATATATCAATATATCAATATATCAATATATCAATATATCAATATATCAATATATCAATATATCAATATATCAATATATCAATATATCAATATATCAATATATCAATATATCAATATATCAATATATCAATATATCAATATATCAATATATCAATATATCAATATATCAATATATCAATATATCAATATATCAATATATCAATATATCAATATATCAATATATCAATATATCAATATATCAATATATCAATATATCAATATATCAATATATCAATATCAATATATCAATATATCAATATATCAATATATCAATATATCAATATATCAATATATCAATATATCAATATATCAATATATCAATATATCAATATATCAATATATCAATATATCAATATATCAATATATCAATATATCAATATATCAATATACCAATATATCAATATATCAATATATCAATATATCAATATATCAATATATCAATATATCAATATATCAATATATCAATATATCAATATATCAATATATCAATATATCAATATATCAATATATCAATATATCAATATATCAATATATCAATATATCAATATATCAATATATCGATATATCAATATATCAATATATCAATATATCAATATATCACATAGTCATACATTTTGCCAGTGTTTAGACAAACAGGTCCTAGTTCTTAATTGTTTTGCCACTTAACCTCTACCTGTATGCAGTTTATTTACCTGACTCAATGAATTAATTACACCATTTTGGTCCATGGCAGTCATACGTTTTTTAATTTTGCAAAAATATTCATTCCATTGTGTCTTTTGTTCTTTTCGCTCCCCTTTCCCCTTTGGCTGACCATCTGTTGGCTGTGTTCTTATGGTCCGTTGGATTGACAGTCTGAATCCTTGTGGACTTGTTGTCCACCAATTTACACAAAGGTCCACGTTGACATTTCATTACTCTGGTTACATACCAATGAGCGTGTCTCTTTACACATGAGTGTCAGAATGTTTTGTAAAATTCTGTTGTGTTTATTTAATTTTCATTTGGGAGCGTAAGCAAATAATGAAGCCAACTCAATGGCACCGACAAATGTAAGAAAATGAATTAATTTTATGGAATTTATTACAGTAGCATATCAAGGAGCATTAACAGCAGTTGAAGCAGAATTGAGAGCGAGATGATTTTAAATTTAAATATTCCAGCTGTATGGGGCGTTGGCTTTTCGTCTATGTGTACCACAAGTTCTTAAAGAGGGGTGTATGCGTACGTGCATATACACTTTATATATGTTGATCACGTATTTATAGTTCACAGGTGACAAATGTCACTACGCCAATCAGTAAAAAGTTTGTTCACCTTTGTAGAAATTGTTTAATTATAAAAATGAATTTATTTCATTTAAAGTGTTGATAGAAACGAAGCACTGTATTTTGCTTACGATCACTGTAAAATATCCTATTTTAACTATTAGGGTTTAATAATATTTCAAAATATTGAAAGTATCAAATTTTTTCCGTTTTCCAATAAATTTCGGCTGTTGGAAAGATAAGATTTGGGACTCAATTCTGAGAACTGCACGTGAAATAAGCCCCAAAAAGAAGATGTTCTGCATCATTCGTTTTGTCAAGTTACATGCCATAATAATGAAATATCGATTTGAAGTTTGTTAGTATCGTTTAAGGGAATTTGTCACGTTTTAGAATATTTTGTTATATTTTTATATGGTCGCGTATGATTATCATAAGTAATATTCCACGTAAATCATACGCCACGGAGTACAACAGTTTTATTGTAACTGCTACAAAATAAACCCAGTTCAAAATCATTTGATGATTGGAAAAGTGAAACTGTTGCTTATGTAGGGAAACGTTATATGAACAAATTAAAGGAAATGTAATTCCTTGTTTTTTTTTTTTAAATTTGTTTCAGCTAAATCGGACTAGTGGTTTCCTAGTTATGTCAAACAAAAGGGCCTAAAACGAGACAAATGCCCCTATACGATACTTACTAACTTTAAATCGATATTAAATTATTATGGTACGTAACTCGACAAAACGAATGATGCAGAACATATTCCTTTTGGGGCTATTTTCATTTTCGTCGATATATCAAAAGTTGTCTGCTTTCAAAATCAACAAATGACAACTATTTATAAGTGTTGGTGAATTAACTACGAAGCATGTTCAAAAAGTCACAATGTTTTCTATTCCATTCTCGTGCTTAGCCCCAATTACTATATCTTTATTTTGTTGCACTAACTGCTATTTCTCTGTGTAATTTGCCAAGCATTGAAAACGTTATGCCTTAAACCCTCAGGATATGTGTATTATACCCTTGTATTTTTTTTATGCACCATACAAATTTAAGATGCTGCAGTGAATCCTTATAAAAATGCGTTAAATTCCCTCAGTTACACAGAGCAAATGGCGTAAAATTTGTAGTGCCATAAGGTGGAACATAAGCATCAAATGCCACATTTCCGTAAACTTCCTCTCCGGTGCCAAGACAATAGCGATAAAAAAAATCCTCATATAAGTGGGTTTGTTTTATGTTGTTATCATTATGAGCATGTTTTTAAGAATTATAGAAATATGAATATCAAAAGTATTTCAAGGGATTAAGGCGAATAGTCAAGTGTAGACGTGGGTCTATCTTATGATCTATGTTAGAACACTAATGAACGATTATAAAAGTTTGTATAAATAACGCGAATTTGTAAGCTATTCAGTTGCTTCAAACTACCAACCCGACTATATTGACATGATTTTATCAAGAATCTTCGTTGAAGTTATAGAACCACAATAATATTTTTTTATTTCGAACAGCTCAAGAAGCTATGTAGATATGCATATATCTATGTACGGTCTAATTATAGTTATTTACACTTACTGGCCGGCTCGTGTCTGCATACACAGTACGTGTGTCTTGTGCTGCATTGCATTTAAACAAAAGTTACACGTTACAACTTTCATGTAAAACTGTAACCATTTCCTGCGTACTCTCTCCATTGCATTGCTTTGCTGTGAGAACTTGTAAAACTGAATTAAAAACGTTAAATGTCATGTAAAACAAGTTAAAATGATGCCAACCACAAGTTTTATACAAAATGAAGTTGAGTAAATGCATTGACTCGGACATGGACTACTTTCAATTGACAATAACAGGGGGATAACATTGTAATGATGGACTATGGAGCAAGAGTTGTTGTAATTGATTAATTACAGAGATTAGAATATACAATAATGTTATGAACTTTTAAATCGTGAATCGAAATTCAATATTTTTATGATTTGTGATGGATACCCGTGAAAAAAGTAAAGATCCAATTGGATCTAATCAGATCCGAGAAATGGTTATATCTAATTGGACCATGTAAGATAAGTGCTGGTCTAATTGTATCTAAATAGATCTAATCTGATCCGACATTTGTCCGTAATTTTATCTGATATCGTATGAAATGAATCAATTTCAATGCTCTATTCATATCATATTATATCCAGAAGAACATTCTAAATGACCACCCGACATTTAAGCTCTTATCGATATAATTGAATCTGTATAGATATAGAGAGATCCAATCGTATTTGAGAATATATCAGATCTATTAAGATCTATAACTAGGACAAATTTCGGATCAAATTAGATGTAATTAGATACAATTAGGTAAGTTCTTATGTAATCAAATATAACCATTTTTCGGACCTGTTGAGATACAATAAGATCTAATTGGATCTCCACTTTTTTACACGGAGTTTTGTCTGGAGTTTTTTTTTTCACTATGTTGTGTGACTAGTAGGGTGGTCGCAAGTTATATGGGGAAAAAAGTTGCAGAATTTTGTCGGTCTGACCAACCAAAAATTATGTCTTTGCAGATTTTGGGATAGCCAAAATTTGAGCATGATTGGAGTAAGTTAACCCGTACCGCTTAAGGCTTAACGTTTTTGAGCTCCTATAGCCATGTTGGGGAATCATAACTCAAGAACAACTGGTCCGATTTTTCTGAAATAAAAATTTAAGAAATTTAAAAATTAAAATTCCTTTTTCATATATCATTTCCCTCATAATCAACAGTTTTGCAGTGATATATAAATGAATGAAAAAAAATTTAAAATTTTTAAATAAAGAATTTGTCCACAAATTTAAAATTCAATTTTTTTTATGCAAATTTTTAATTTTTTTTCATAAATTTATTTTTAACTGAAAAAATTAAAAATTTCCCTTAAAAAATTAAAATTTAAAAAATTTAAACTACAGAATTATGAAAAAAAAATTAAATTTTGAAATTAAATATTTGTGTAAAAAATTCAAAAAAATAAATTTGAATCTTTTTGGGCAAATTAAAATTTTTTTTTTTATAAATATATTTATGCACTGATTGTTACAACAAAAGTACTTTATGTAAAACCACCTTTCCCGTCTCGCGTTGCTTCACCCGTACTTGCAATATATCTCCTTAAGAATTTAAGCAATACAGGTAAAATGCAAACGCTTCATAGGACGAACGAATATCCCATTTATGTGATAGTAGCTTCATCCCATTGGTCTGAGTGATTGTACCGCTTGAGTCCGTTGTTATGCCTTAAAGTACGAATTTCAAAAGATACATTCGTATCGCACAACTAAAATGGACTTGTACCCCCTCTAATTCTAAAGGGAGCATGCCAATAAACGATTTTAGCTTAACCGTGAAGTTACCAGTTATATCTCTTTTCGTCCTTTTTTATCCCTAAATGTTCGAACAATTGTATATACAATTTCGTAACTCTACCTTAAAGTATTTGGTCTGGGCGATAGTAACAGTTTTATCTCTATTTCAGTATTTTCGCACCAAAAGAACGAATTTCAAAAAATTACTTCATATCGCACAATTAAAATATTTACTTAAATTTTTTCGACTATACATGTGTTTTGTACCAGTTTTATGCCTTTCCGACCTTTTTAACCTGTAATAGATACGAATTTCGTAAACTTGCCTCGTTGTAATTCTATAGGGATCGAGACCATAAAAATTATCATGATTATATCATTAGCCGTTTGGTCTGGGCGACAGTAACATTTGTATCCCTTTTTCGATTTTTTAGAAATATCGGATTTCTAAAAAACCTTCAAACCAATTTGATAGTGAGCATGCCCATATGAATTTTCACGATTAAAGCTTTAGCCGAATGGTCGAGGTAATGGTACCAGTTTTATCCCTTATTGGTAATTTTTACCCCTCAAAGGACAAATTTGCAAAAATACATTTTTAGCTAACGTTTACACGAAAGGGGGAACAAGCACCCTACATTTCATCATCCTATCAACAGCCATTTCACCCAATCAGTTAGTTAAGCAATTTTAAACATATATATTATGAATACACACATTGTTATTTTCAAACGGGGCGAGACACCGCCCGTTTTCCAGCGAAACGTAATCACCCACGTACCATTTACATATGCAGCAAATCTCATCTTTATACTTTTAATGACTCGTGAAATATTTATGTAGGCGGTGCCTCGCCCCTTTATCTTATTATGTTTTCATGTAGCCTATGATAGATGCCCTACGGATAGTGCTACACAACAAAAATTTCATTGCAATCGGTCCATTTATT
Source organism: Muscina levida (assembly GCA_964034835.1). Taxonomy (NCBI): domain Eukaryota; kingdom Metazoa; phylum Arthropoda; class Insecta; order Diptera; family Muscidae; genus Muscina; species Muscina levida. The sequence continues at coordinate 57,682,458 of OZ035882.1, forward strand.
TCACCGAGATAACGATTTTTGCAAAAGGGGTTTGGCACCTCCCATTTCCCAGCGAAACGTAATCCTCCTTGTAGCAGTAACATATGTAGCAAATCTCATCTCCATACCTACAAAGGTTCTAGAGAAATGACCGACTGATTTTTTGGTTTGTGTGGGCGGTGCCACGCCCCATTTTCTAACTTTGTTTTCATGTAGCCTATGATAAAGGCCCTACGGACATTACCACACAGTAAAATTTTATTGCAATCGTTTTATTTATTTGGCTAATATAACGATTTTTAAAAAAGAGGCGTGGCATTGCCCACTACCCACAAAAAAATTTTTGTTGTTGTACGACCAACATATGTATCAAATCTCGACTTCGTACCTAAATGGTTTAAAAGATACATCCATTTCCCATTTTACCATCTTGTAGTCCAAATTTCCAAAAATCCCTTCTTAGGGCGCCCCTACGTCATAAAAGGATCCTACATTTCAGCTTTAGCCGTTTAGGCTGGGGAGTGATCAATCAGTCACCCAAGCCTTTTGTGTATATAGATAAAAAAAAATTTTTTATCTTAATTTTTTAAAAGTACTTTTTGTTACAATAAAAGATCTTATTAGAACAGAATATTACTTTTTGGTACAATAAAGCACAATTTGCTACACTTAAAGTACTCTTTGGTACAACAAAAGGCCATTCTGTTACAATAAAAGCAGTAAATGTTACAATAAAAGCACGATTTGGTACAAAGAAAATACTTGTTGTTGGAAAAAGGAACTTCTTGGCACAATAAAAGTGCTTTTTGAAAATATTTGTCGGTGTAATAAAAGTACATTTTATTAAAATAAATGTACTTATTGCAACATTAATAGTACTTTTTTCATAAAAAAAAACACAATTTGGTACACTAAATGTACTCTTTAGTACAACAAAAAACCTTTCTGCCACAATAAAATCACGATTTGGTACAAACAAAATGCTTGTTGTTGGAAATAGATGCATCTTGGCACTATAAAAGTACTTTATGGTACGATAAAAGTATTTTTCGGTACCATAAAGGAACATTTGGATACAATAAATGTACTTGTCGGTACAATAAAAGTACGATTTGTTACAAAGCAAATACTTGTTGTGGACCTCTTGGAGCAATTAAAGTACTACAAAACACCTGGTGGTACATAACATGTACTTCTCTAAATAATTGAAATAATTTCTGGTACAATAAAAGTACTTGTTGATACAATAACAGTGCGTTTTGGTACAATAAATGTACCTTTTAAAACAAAAAAATTTACTTGTTTATATAATTAAAGTACTAGTATTTTTTGGTTGCTAGAAACTTAGTTTAGCTTGCAATAAAATTACTTTTTGTTATAATAAAAGTACAATTTGAAACAATATAATTACTTTTTAATACAATACGGTACAATAATAGTACTTGATACAAGAAAAGTACTCGTTAGAACAATAACAATCCTTTTTGATATAATAAAAGTATTTTTAGTAAATCAAAAATGTACTTTTCTGTACAATTTAAAAATATAATATTATTTGGTACAATAAAATTACTTTTTGGTACAAAAAAAGTATATGATCATACATAAACAAGTACTTTAAGATACAATAAAAGTATTTATTGTAACACAAAATCTGATTTTCTGATTTTATAAAAGTACTTTTTGGTACCCTAAAAGTACTTTGTGCAATTAAAGTACAATAATAGTACATTTTGAGTACAATAAAAGCACTTTTTGGTATAACAAAATTACTTTTTGATACAATAAAATAATTTTTTAATACAATAAAAAATCTTAAAGAGTCAATAATAGTACTTGATTCAATAAAAGTACTCGTTGGAAGAAAAAAGTACTTTTTGATACAATATAAGTATTTTTTGGTAAATCGGAAATGCTTTTAGGTACTATAAAATTCGTTGTGGTGCATTAAAAGTACGTTTTTGTACAACTTGAAATAGCATTTGGTACAATAAAAGTACATTGTGGTACAATAAAAGTGCTTGCTGAAATAACAAATGTACTTTATGGTACAATAAAAATACTTTTAAATTCACTAAACGTAATTTTGGTTACAATAAAGGAACTTTTTGGTATAATGAAAGTAAATTTTTGGTGCAATAAAATTACTTTTTAGATCAAGAGAAGTACATGTTGATAAACAAACAAGTACTTTTTGAAGTACAAACAAGTACTTTTATAGCTACATGAAAAATGTTTGTTGGTTTTATAATCGATACATTAAAAGCATTTGGTACCAAAAAAGTACTTTTTATACAATTAATGTATTATTCGGTGAAAAAATGATTATGTGTACAGCAAAAGTACTTTATGGCACAGTCAGTGTACTTTTCATTGAAATAAAAGAACATTTTGGGTACAATAAAGGTACTTTTTGATATAATAGAAGTATTTTTTAGTGGATCAGAAAATCTTTTTGGTATTATAATATACTTTGTGGTACATTAAAAGTACGTTTTTGTACAATTTGAAATAATATTTGGTACAATGAAAGTACGTTGTGGCACAATAAAAGTACTTGTTGAAATAACAAAAGTGGTTTTTGGTTCAATAAAAGTACTTTTTAGTGCACTAAATATAAATTGTGGTACAAAGTTCATTTTGAGTACAATAAAAGTACTTTTTAGTATAAAAAAGTTTGATTAAATAAAATTACTTTTAGTACTATAAAAATTATTTTTAATACATACAACTAAAATAATTTTTGCTTCGACAAAAATACACTTAAAGTACTTTTTACGTACATTCTTGTAGGTACAAACAAAATTCTTGTTGACACAATAAATGTACTTTTTGGTACAGTAAAAGCACTTTATGGCATAATAAAAGTTTCTTGTGTTCCAATAAAAGTACTTTCCGATACAATAAAAGTACTTTTTAATACAATAAAGGCACTTTTTGCTACAAAAAAAATAATTTTGGTATCAATAAAACAAATTTTTGACAGTACGGCGAAAACTTATACATCGACCACATATCGTTGCATTTTGTACTAATTGGGTTTTAGACAGCTTTTGCAATTACCTGTTTAAAGTTTTTTAAAAGCCAACACTCGGAAGTGGTCAATCATCAACTCCTACCTATATGCATGTATTTACTTTGAAAGTGATTCTTTGAGAATGAATTTAAGCTCAACTACGAATTAGGTCTGCTTGTGTAAATGTACTTTAAAATCTATGAAACCATCTTAAACATACAGATTTCCAACCACTCTCTTTTAAAATGATACCACAATGCGAAGACTCATTGGTTGCCTAGCAATTTCTTACATCAAAAACATAAAACGAAAAAATTGTGTTAAGAAAAATTTAATTTCAAAAGACTTCCAGCATAATGGTTTTGAGCAATTAAAACGACATTAGCTATAGTTGTTCATATCTCTTTTTTTTTTGTTTACTCTCTAATATTTGATACGACCTTTTGCTCTAAGGATGATCCTTCATGCCATCCCTCAAACACCCTTTTGCACTCTCACTGATATTCTTGTAAAATGTTCTGCCTCCTACGTCCTTTTAACCGAAGGCCAATTTTTCAAACTTAGCTGGACAATTGACAACGCTATGCTGGACTTTAGTTTGTTTCACTCTACCAATCCCAACCCCCAACAAGTCCCTATGGCTGCAAGTGATTACATTGGCATTTCATTCTCTTATTGTTGCTGTTGTTGTTGTTGTTGTACTTTCAGATAATACTTACAAAATGAAATTAGCATCTGGGGATAAAAGTGTCGAATCGTGTCAACCGAATCCTTGCCAGTACAATGGCAAATGTGTAATGAGTAATGGAACAAGGTACTGCCAGTGCCTGGGGCACTACACCGGAAGGTAGGGGGTTACACACACATCAACACATGTGTGCATAGAACAAAAACTTTACTAAATTCTTGTGTCCTTTTCCAGATTTTGTGGCTTGAATATGTGCGAATTAGATCCTTGTGTCTTTGGTAAATGTGAATTAACTACGACGAATTTCAAGGTAAGCCAATGATAGGTAATTGAATGACCACCAGCGGCTATATACCTTATTTTTGTATTTCTGTCAGTGTCAATGCCAGCCGGGTTATATGGGCACTACATGCGAACAGAAAACTAGACCCTGTGCTGAGAATCCCTGTGAAGGACGGGGCATATGCATTGAGAAGAATGGTGGATTCTTTTGTCGGTAAGTTGTGGGATGAGAGAGTGAGTGTCATTAATGTTTTACTGTGCGCTGTTTACTTAGCTGTTACGCCTGGTGGGAAGGACATCGCTGTGAAAAACGTATGCTGCACATTCCCTATAAGCCTTTGTCGGAGCGTATGCTGCAGGAACCCTTTTGGCTGGGTCTGATCACCGTGTTTGTGGTTTTAGCTGTCATCGGTCTGGTGTGGTGTGCCAAAAGACATTTTCCGGAGAAAATTGAAAAACTTTTGGCCGAAGAAGCCGATCGTAATAGGCGTAAGTTATTATTATGTGGAAAGAAGGTGTTTTTTGGTGTAATTTATAAAAAAAATTGTTATGTAAAGAATTTTTGTCGAGGAATTATAGAAACAATTAAACCATTTAGGATTATTAATGTAGGCTTTTACATTGCGATGATAAAAAATATAGTTATTGGGAGCATGTACACAATTGGAGCTTGGAACCATCTCAACCACCTCACAATAATCCTTCCTGTTTCTGGCGTGTCAACTCGTTCCAATTCGAACTAAGGGTTATAATTCTAAGGACTTATAAGCAGTCTGACTATCACTATAGAGATTGACTGTCATAACTGGCAGTAATTTAACCACCTGTCAATTTACAACTTTCTTGATCGTAAATATTCTCGCCTGCAGTGACCTGGTACTCAGTCAACTAGTAGAAAAGATCCTTGATATCAGAGAGTTAACTACATACCCTAACTGATAATTTATTTCCGACATATTCTTGTATAAATTTAAGCATCCCTTTAAGCCGGGTACTCCGTTATTTCAAAAGTTGGGAAATTTCTATCGCATAATAACTCAAATAGTCCAGAAAGTCTATATATGCCGGAACGTCCAAACTGCCTTCGAGTATGTTTTCATGACCAACATATACTAGTTCTCATTGTCACGGTAGATTTAACCGGTGGAAGTGATTTGCATCGCTACGCTGGTACAATCAAAGAAGTCTGTGGGAGAAAAAAGTAATTGTTGGTTATTAAAAGTACTTTTTGATACACTGAAAGTACTATTTTGGTTTGAGAATGTTCTTTCTTAGTTCAGCTACTTATTGATACAATAAATGTACCTTTTGATACAAAAAATTACTCTTTGTTGCAGTAAAAGTACTTGTTGATACAATAAAAGTACATGTCGGTACAATAGAAGTACTTATTGATATAATAGAAGTACTTTTTAGTACAATTATGGTATTATTTGGTTTGAAAATGTAATTTCTAGGACACCTAATTTCTAGGACAGTACTTGTTAATACAATAAAATTACTTTATGGTACAAATATTTACTCTTTGTAACAATAACAGTACTTGTTTATACAATAAAAGTACTAATTGGTATAATGCAAAATCTCTTTGATACAATAAAATTACTTGTTGCTACAATAAAAGTACATTTTGATACAATGAAAGTACTATTTGGTTTAAAAATTTACATTCTAGCACAGCTAAAGAACTTGTTGATATGATAAAATGTACTTGTCGGTACATTAAAAGTGCTTTTTGGCACAATGAAAGTACTAATTAGTTTGAAAATTTTCATTCTAGTACAGCTACTTGTCGATACAATAAATTTACTTTTTATGCAAATACTCTCTGATATAATAAAATATATTGTCGGTAAAAAAGAAGTACTTGTCGGTAGAATAAAACTACTTTGTGGTACTATTTTGTTTGAGAAGTCACTTTTTAGTACAGCTACTTATTGATACAATAAATGTACTTTTTGATACAAAAAGAACTCTTTGTTACAATAAAAGTTCATGTCGGTACAATAGAAGTACTTATTGATATAATAGAAGTACTTTTTAGTACAAGTATGGTATTATTTGGTTTGAAAATGTAATTTCTAGGACAGCTAATTTCTAGGACAGTACTTGTTGATACAATAAAAGTACTTTTTGGTACAAATATTTACTCTTTGTTACAATAAAAGTACTTGTTTATACAATAAAAGTACTAATTGGTATAATGCAAAAACTCTTTGATACAATCAAATTACTTGTTGGTACAATAAAAGTACATTTTGACACAATGAAAGTAATATTTGGTTTAAAAATTTACATTCTAGTACAGCTAAAGAAATTGTTAATACTATAAAAAGTACTTGTCGGGACAAAAGAAGTACTTATCGGTACAATAAAAGTGCTTTTTGGCACAATGAAAGTACTAATTAGTTTGAAAATATTCATTCTAGTACAGCTACTTATCGATACAATAAATGTACTTTTTGTACAAATACTCTCTGATATAATAAAATTTATTGTCGGAAAAAAGTACTTGTCGGTAGAATAAAAGTACTTTGTGGTACTATTTTGTTTGAGAAGTCACTTTTTAGTACAGCTACTTATTGATACAATAAATGTACTTTTTGATACAAAAAGTACTCTTTGTTACAATAAAAGTTCATGTCGGTACAATAGAAGTACTTATTGATATAATAGAAGTACTTTTTAGTACAAGTATGGTATTATTTGGTTTGAAAATGTAATTTCTAGGACAGCTAATTTCTAGGACAGTACTTGTTGATACAATAAAAGTACTTTTTGGTACAAATATTTACTCTTTGTTACAATAAAAGTACTTGTTTATACAATAAAAGTACTAATTGGTATAATGCAAAAACTCTTTGATACAATCAAATTACTTGTTGGTACAATAAAAGTACATTTTGACACAATGAAAGTAATATTTGGTTTAAAAATTTACATTCTAGTACAGCTAAAGAAATTGTTAATACTATAAAAAGTACTTGTCGGGACAAAAGAAGTACTTATCGGTACAATAAAAGTGCTTTTTGGCACAATGAAAGTACTAATTAGTTTGAAAATATTCATTCTAGTACAGCTACTTATCGATACAATAAATGTACTTTTTGTACAAATACTCTCTGATATAATAAAATTTATTGTTGGAAAAAAAGTACTTGTCGGTAGAATAAAAGTACTTTGTGGTTCTATTTTGTTTAAGGATTCATTTTTTTAGTACAGCTACTTATTGATACAATTAATGTACTTTTTGATACAAAAAGTACTCTTTGTTACAATAAAAGTACTTGTTGATACAATAAAGGTACTATATAATAATACAAGTACTTTCTGATACAATTAAAGTTCTTGTGGGTACAAAATAAGTACTTGTCGGTACAACAAAAGTACTTTTTGGTACAATGAAAGAAATATTTGGTTTGAAAATTTACTTTTAGTTTATTTTGATACAATAAATGTACTTTTTGATACAAAAAAGGTAATTTTTGTACGATCAAAGCACTTGTTGGTGCAATAATAGTAGTTTAGTTACAATAAAAATAAATGTTGGTACAAAAAAATTACTTGTCGGTACAATAAAAATCCTTTTTATTACAATAAAAGTTCTTATTATTACAATAAAAGTACTTTTTGATACAATAAGTGTACTTTTTAATATAAAACAAATACTCTTTGGTACAATAAAATAACTTAACAGTACAATAACAGTACTACTTGGTATAATAAAAGCACATTCTGATACAATAAAAGTTCTTGTGCTTTAAAATGTGCTTTTGATACAAAAAACTTCATTTTGGTACAATAAAAGTACTTGTTAATGCAATAAAAGTAGTTTTTGTTACTAAAACGTTAATTTTGGTACAAAAAAAGTACTTGTTGATGAAATAAAAGTACTTGTCGGTAAAAAAAAATATTACTTGTTATTACAATAAAAGTGCTTTTTGGTACAATAAATGTACTTTCTGATATAAAACAAATACTACTCATTACAATACAAGTACTTCTCGGTGCAATAGAAGTACTTTTTAGTACAATTAATACTATTTGGTTTGGAAATTTACTTTCTAGTACAGTTAAAGTACTTATGCATACAAAAAATTAACTTTTTGATACAAAAAAGTGATTTTTATTACAATACGAGTAATTGTTGATAAAATAAAAGTACGTTTTGGATTAAAAAATATTTTCTGATACAAAAAAAGTACTTATTTGTACAAAAGAGTACTTACCGGTACACAAGTGTTTGTTGATACAATAATTGGTATAATACAAATACTCTCTGTTACAATAAAAGTACTTGTCGGCACAAATAAAGTACTTATCGGTACAATAAAGTACTTTTTGGTTCAATGAAAGTACTTTTTGGTTTAAAAATTTAGTCTCCAATACAGCTAAAGTACTTGTTGATACAATAAATATATTGTTTGATACAAAAAAGATCTCTTTGTTACAATAAAAGTACATTTTTGTATAATAAAAGTACTGTCTGATACAACAAATGTTCTTGTCTGTACAATAGAAGTACTTGCTGGTACAATAGAACTACTTTTTAGTAGAATTAAAGTAATATTTGGTTTGAAAATTTACTTTCCAGTACATCTAAAATACTTATTGATACAAAAAAGATATCTTTGTTACAATAAAATTACTTGTTGATACAATAAAAGTACTATTTTGTATAATAAAAGTACTTTCTGATATAATAAAAGTATATGTCGGTATAAAAGAATTACTGTTTGGTACAATGAAAGAACTATTTGGTTTGAAAAACTACATTCTAGTACAGCTAAAGTACTTGTTGATACAATAAATGTTCTTTTTGATACAAAGAGTTTTCTTTTTTACAACACAAGTGTTGGTTAATACACCAGAAGTAGTATTTGGTACAATTAAAGTACTTGTTGAAACAACAAAAGTACTTAACGGTACAAACAAAGTATTTGTCGTTAAAATAATAGTACTTCTTTATACAACAAAAGTACTTATTTTGTAGAATAAAAATACAATTTGGTGCAAAAGTGAAATTGTTGGTACCGCTAAAGTACTTGTTGATACAACAATGACACTTTTTGTTACAATTATATTACTCTTTGGTACAACAAAAGTACTTATTAGGGCAATAAAAGTAATAAAAGAATAGCAAAAGTACTTTTAGTACAATAAAATTAGTCTTTGGTATAAGAAAAGTACTTTTTGATACAAAAAAATACTTTTTGATTCAATAAAAGTATTTTTGGTACAGAACAATTACTTATTTCTTTTATAAAAGTACTTTTTGATACAATAAAAGTAATTTTTGTTACCTTACAAATATATTTGTTACAATAAAGGTAAATTTTAGTACAATGGAAGTTGTTTTTAGTACAAAAAAAGTACCTGCTGGCCCCGTATAGCATTGTCGGCTTTACTACTGCTGTAAAAATCCAACTATCCAATTGAGAGTATAGACTCCACTTACTACCTATAGTCTCCTTGTACATATATAGAGCTTTAATCGCTTTCCTAACCGTTTTCACTATGTTCGGTTTAAAACGTATCATGTTCGTAATAAATGTTCACGTTTGCAGGCGCTTCTAAAGTGATATGATCTTTCGCGAATTTACAATATCCGTCTAATAAAGTTTACAGCAGATTAAAAAAAATCATGTAGAAATCACATTAATACTTTCAGGATTTTAGTATAGCCTTAAAGCAAAAGTGAAAATATTACTTATTTATACAGAGTTGTTCATGAGAGTCTCTATGTAAGCATTAATTAGTACCAATTTATTTAGGATTGTTTAAAATACCACCAGATGAAACAAACGACACCTTTGAGTTATATTGAAGTTATCACACTAATTATAAGGTTATCAAGTTCTATTTTTCTTTTGAAGCCTTTTAAACTGTTACCTTAGTCTAAACAATTTACTGTACATAAGCTGCGTCTTGAGATTCTGTGCGCTGATTAATAACACTTTTGTATGAACTCTTTTTTTCCTCTCTCTTTTTTCTCCACCTTTTTTTCAATCTACTTTGTTTTTATTTTTTTTTTTAATGAAAACTTTCTTCTTCTTCTTCTTCTACTACTACTTGCATCGTACATGATATGTTTACAAATAATTTTATGGTCTACTATTACTTGTGGTCTTGTCTGCGCTCTTATTAATTATGAATTTGTTTTTTTGTATTTTTTTTCTCTCTCTCTCGAAACTCTTTTACGATTCTCTAGCACCGGGTTCAGTACACGGACATCATCATCACACATCACTGCGCGAGCAATTACAATTTACAACTGCCATCCCACAAACGACCGTTAATAACGCACCGGGCGCACCTCGATCCATATTCAACAGATTGGGTATAAGAAAACCATCGTTATTGAGCCTCAGCAGCCCCAATCCAATACCTGGAGGGGGAGGGGCAGCAGCGCGTACATTTTCACTTGACGATCTGTTACGACCGCCTCCCCGACGTAAGATTAGGCTAAATTCTAAATTGCAAACATTAAATTAATTCAATTAAACAAATTTAATCACAACCTCCAAAAAAACCAATAACAAACAAGAAATCAAAGCGATAACAAACTCTTTCAAACCCACTCCCCCCAACCTCGCCTAATAACAAGTTGAAAGACTCTTGAGAAAAAACCCACCTTTAATCGTTTAATTTTGTTAATTTTTTTAAGTCAAATATTCAATTATGTCCCTATCAGTAACTTTCCCCCACCCAGAACAATGTTACAACTTCCCGTGTCTGTCTCACCCTGCGTTTGTGTCTGTCTGTCTGTCTTCTCTCTGTCTCTGCCTCTGTACCTCACTCATTCACTGTCTGCCTTATATTTATATCTGTGTGTGTGTGTGTGACAACCTTCTTTCACATTTTCAGTGTAAATTATACAAATATTTTAATAAATAATCAAATAATCACCATTTTTCCCTATCTCAACTGAAACTTAAAAGCAAACAAAAAATTATTCAAATTTCACAAAAAATCTTGATGTTGTGTTGACACCATTTTGTAAATTATTTTCTTTGTAAATTTTGACTTATTACCATAAAAATATTATTATGTTTTTAATTATGTATTATTATAAGCATTAAAACAACACATTTCCTTTTTAAAAATTCATAATAGCAATTGTCCCGCTGTACACACCCTGACCCTGTTATTAAACTAGACCTGACCTGATGTTCCTTATTTTGCCATTCGTCTGGGCGAAGGGCATTCTGCAGAAATCAATGCTCATAATGTCACATTTAAGATTAATAGCCCTAGATGTCATAAACAATCTCCTGCGAGAATTCCGTCATTTACATCTTACTTTTATGTTACTTTCTTATATTTTGAAATCTTTTAAAATTTAGTTTGTTGTTATGCGTATAACATACTTACTTAAGTGGCCTATTATAACCTACGAACGTGGTTTATAATTTAGAGGCTCTCGCCGTTCTTCAGGTTCGCCTTCAAACACCTTTCTCGCTAGACCATTTTCATCCATAGTCGCAACCTGTCCCAGCCATCGTAGTCGTTGGATTCTGACTCTTTTAGCTACGTCGATGTCGTAGTAAAGCTCATACAGCTCATGGTTTTTCGCCGTCGACAAAGATATGTCCATATATTATTCGGAGTACTTTTCTCTCGAATACTCCCAGGTTTTGTATGTTCGTTGTCGTAAGCACCCACGATTCGGCAGCATACAACAGAACGGGTAAAACTAACACCTGATACAGCTGTTTCTTCGTATCTCGAGAAAAGTGGTATTACTAAAGTGCTGCCGAAATCCGTAAAAACATCTATTGGCTGGCACTATTCTCCGCTTAATTTCTTGGCTGACATTATTTTTTTTATTGACGGAAGATCCGAGGTAGGTAAAATCATCTACTACCTCAAAACAAAAATTGACAACGTTTACGGTTCGTCCCCATCAAGAGGACTCTTTGTTCGTCGAAATCGTTTTTTTTACCGCTGAACCCATTTTTGCTGACTCCTTTTCCAGTGATGAGTAAAATGCAGTAACATTCCACAGATTTCGGCCAATGTTGTCTATATCATCGGCATAGGCTAGTGACATGTGGCTCTTGTGGTATATGGTGCAGACAAGTTGGCACCAGCCTTTCTCATCTCCTTCTTCAGAACTATATTAAATGGTGTACAGGACAAGCTATCACCCTGCCTGAGACCTCTTTCCGTGTTGAATGGTTCAGAATGATCTTTACCAATCCTAATAGAGGATTTGGTGTTTTCCAAGGTACATCTGCAAAGTCGAATTAGCTTTGCCGGAATACCAAACTCAGATATGGCCTCATATAGCCTATTCTTTAACGGAGACTCGAAGGCAGCTTTGTAGTCGACAAAGAGGTGGTAGGTTTCGATCTCCTTTAATGAGTTTTTTCCTCGATATGTCGTAAAGTGAATATTTTATCGGTCGTAGATTTACCAGGTCTAAAGCCGCACTGATAACGTCCACTTAGTTTTTCTACAATTGGCTTTAGACGTTCACACAATATTCCCCCTGCTATGGTCCAAATTTTCGATGACGCTGAGACATAATTGAGGTTCTATGCCGTTAACGTTCAGAATTATCTCATCCTTTAGCTCTTGAATTGTTGCTGGCTTATCGACTTACACCTTTTCTTTCCAATAACCCCAAAGAAAGAAGTCCAACGGTGTCAAATCACATGATCTTGGCGGCCAATTGACATCGCCACCAAGTGAGATAACACGGCCATTGAATTTGTCGTGCAAAAGAGCCATTGTTTCATTAGCTGTGTGGCAGGTGGCACCGTCTTCTTGAAACCACATATTGTCCACATCCATATCTTCCAATTTGGGCCATAAAAAGTTCGTTATCATCTCACGACAACGAACATCATTCACAGTAACTGCCTGACCGGCCTCGCTTTGGAAATAAAATACGGCCCGATATGGCAGCAGCCCATAAACCACACCAAACTGTCACTCTTAGTGGGTGCATTGGTTTTGCGACAATCACTCATGGATTATCATTCTCTTAAATTCAGCAATTCTGTTTATTGACAAATTCAGTGAGGTGAAAATGTGCCTCATCACTGAAGATGATTTTTTTCGAAAATTGATTATTCACTGATGCCATCTTTCACCACCATTCTGATCATTGAAGACGTTTGGAATGGTCAAAAGGCTTTAGTTCTTTAGTCAATTGCATCAATTGTCTTTATGCATAATGTTCATCAACGACGAGCGCGGGAGGTGCAATTGTTGGGCACGACGACGAGTTGAGGTGAACGGCTCTTCAGCCACACTGTCGAGAACAGCAGCAATATTTTCAGCAGTACGATCTGTACGCGCATGCACTTTTGTTTTCACATCTCCTACAGACACTTGTACGCACATTTGGACGATTAAATTGACCGTGAATATCACGAAGTGCACGATATGCATTTTGATTTGAATGCTCTATTGTGTATGTTTCCATGGTTCAAATTGAGTTAGTCTAAAATTGAGAAATGTCAAATGAAATGCAGAACAGAACTTGACGTTTAGGTGTGGTTCACATTCAACATCGGCCCTTACAATTTAACCACACTTTATATGGAACATAACAGACTGAGACTCCAATCCCCGGGCATGCTCTCCTCTAGCCAGATGTTCTTCATGAGCCGATGCATGCTCCTAATCAGCTCCTCCCCGCCTTGCTTAAACAATTCAGCCGGGAGACCATCGGCTCCAGCCGCTTTGTTGTTTTTAAGGCGGGATATTGCCACACGTATCTCTCTCTGGCTCGGAGGTGGAATGTTAATACCAGCGTCATGGATTGGAGCGGGGCCTTCTAAAGTGGTGTACGTATCCAGTACATTTCTAAAATGATCTCTCCAGATTTTCAGAACGTTATCCGGGTCTGTCACTAGCTGGCCATCGCTGTCCTTGCAGGAGGTCAACCCTGTTTCGTGCATTCTCGACTGGTAGAATTTTCGGGCTTCCCTTCTACTTCGGGGCAACTCAGTGCACTCATCCTTCCTCTTCTTCAGCTCTTTCTTTTTTCCATTTAATAGACGAGTTGCCTCTTGTCTCTTCTCCCTGTGCCGTTCACGAACAGCTCGCCTTTTCATTGGCTGCAGTTTCGCTCTGTATGCAGCATCCGTCTCTCTCCTAGCATTGCGACATTCATCTTCGTACCAGGCATCATCTTGAGACGGCTTTGGATTCCCAAGTACGCTTCTCGCAGTCCGTTCTGTGGAGTCGGCTATATATTGCCACTGCTAGGCAGAGTACGTATTGGCTCTCGGCTCGCGAGCCAGGAGCCTTAAAACTATAAAAGAGCTCTTGGTTCGCGAGAACCAAATTTCAAACAAACTCTCGGATCGCGAGCGAGGCAGTACGACCCCACTGCGGGGTAATATTTTCAGTGGTTGGAGCATACCGTAGTAGTTAAGGTTAGAGTAGGCGTCCGCTACCTCTGTGGTACGCAGTTTACCGATATCCAGTTTTCGTTGTACCTGGTTACGTACGTTATTCGCCATGCTTAGCCTTAACTGCGGTAAGGTGATGATCGGAGTCAATGTTCGCACCCCTAATCACTCGTACGTCCAGGACCACGATTACATCGTTCATGGGATCAATCTGATTCTTCGTCAATTGATCTGGGGATAACCATGTTACCTTAAGAATATTTCTACGGTCATATCTAGTGCTGCTAACTACCATATTTTTTGCCGCAGAGATATCAATCAGCCTGATTCCATTTTTCGACGTTTCGGTGTGCAGATTGAATTTTCCGATGATAGGCTCAAATGCGGTCTCCCTGCCTATTTTAGCATTAAAATCGCCTAGTACAATTTTGATGTCATGGCTGGGGCTACGGTCGTATACATTTGCTAGGCTCTTTGTCCTCATAGCTTTTCTCTTCTGTCGGAGCATGATAAGTGTTATGAGGAAAAACGTTGTCTTAACTCTTATGGTGGCTATTTCTTCACACAACGGATTGAACATTGAGACAAGTTTTCGCAATCTCTTGCCAAACACAAATCCACATCCAAACTCGTGCTTGTCCGCATCGCCACTATAGTAGATGTCGCACGATTACGTGCACAAGCACCCATGTCCCGTCCACCGGACTTCCTATAAAGCGGTTATGTCAGCCTTCTATTCTTCGAGAACTTCCGCCATGCGGATGAAGGCACCTTGTCTATATAGTGTTCTAACATTCCAGGTACATATCCTCAAATCATAGTCCTTAATTCGTTTGCGGTGGCCGTCCACATTTTGGGGGATCCGTTTTATAATTTGTTTACTTCTTTTCATTGCAATAGTTTAAACGACTGTGGCGGTTTGCAAGCCCAGCGCACCACGTTGCAGTTTTCTCCTCCTGCCAGTATTTTGTTACAAACACTCAATATGGGTCGGACTCGTTTATTTATATTGTCATTATTTTGTTCCTTTTTTTCTACCATAACATATTTTTTTTTTTATAATTTCAGTTTCATACTATTTAGAGCATTTCAATTTCCTAAAAATATTACATAAAAAATGAAACCAATAAAAATATCTTAAATGTGACAATTTGAGCAATTTTGCAAAAACATTTTGTATCACAAAATGTTCGATAGAAATTCGTTAAGCCCCCTTTATACCTAACTCCCCAAAATCCCATAAACATTTAATAGCAGATAAAAGAAAAAACTTAGTGACACTACACCATTAACTGAGATCCCTGCATGGAATACTCAAAGAAATAGACACATGACGTTACTTTTTCTCCTTGTATATAATCTCGTTAACCCTCATTCCATATAGGATTTTCTTACATATAAATAACAATGCAACTATAGGAATATTAAAAAATGGATGCCAAGCCCATTTTATAGCTGTGGAGCTCTCCGCCGGCGCAACGCAGTGATCACACTACATAACCCTTAGACAAACATTTTGTAATACAGCTAATCCCCCTCCTTGCACCTGCAAATGCTCTAAAACACACTCCTGCTTGTTTGGATACCTACCACCCCCCAACCCTATCGCAATTTAGGAGAGCTAAAAATCAAAACAAGTTAAATTATTGCACTTCCCATGTAATTAAAACTGAGATAAACCCTGGCTTAAGCTTTATACTATAATAACAACTATAGCAACACATGCTTAATGAACTTCTAGTGAGAAACGTTTAGCTGCAACTACTTAATTGTGAACATGTATGAGTCCTCCAGCTACGACACAAATCAGGCTTCAGACTAGCATTTGGACGCCGGTGATGGTAATGTGGATGGTTATGATGGCAGGATCATCATTAGGTATTGTCAACAAGTCGAGTAATTCCTATAGTTTTAAGATTACAAACGCGGTCGTTATAATGGATAAAAGTAATGAAATGACAATTTAAATCTTGAAGTAACTGCAAAAAATTAATTCTTGTCATATAATAATTCTTTTTCAGAAATCCTTCTTTTTGACTAAGGTTTGTTACTTATGTACGGCATGTAAAAAGGATATAAATTGGCAAAATTCCAATACCAAATATTTGTAATTTTCCAAAATGTGGATTTAGTTCTTGTCTAAGCTGTTTCTTTCCTACAGCTCCTATTTTCCCTAATGACGCGATTCTCGATGGAAACTTTACCAACTTACTTACCTAGATGATATGTTTCTGTACAGTGCAACAACTTTGTTGGGAGTTTGAATGATTGCTTTACAGAATAAAAGCCAAAAACGTGACAAATTCCCCTATACAATACTTACTATCTTCAAATCGACATTAAATTATTATGGCATGTAACTTAACAAAACGAATTATGCAGAAAAACAAACAAGTTTTGTTAAAATCGGTCAAAGGACTCGCCTACATCCAATATATCCTGAAATGGGAAAATTGAATTTTTTTCAAAATTGTCGATGGTATTGAACCAAATTTAGCTCAATTTGTCTTTGATATATTACTGACAACTATGTTGAAGTATATAAAATTATCTCGAAGGTCACACACACCTCCCATATATCCTGAAATGGAAAAAAAAACTTTTATTTTCCAAAATTGTTGTTGGAATTGAACCAAATTTAGCTCCATTTGTCTCTGGTATATTCCTGACAACTGTGTTGAATCAAATTTGGCTCCATTTGTCTCTGGTATATTCCTGACAACTGTGTTGAATTATATAAAATTATATCAAACGACACGCCTACCTTCCATATATCCAGAAATGGAAATAACTTATATTTTCCAAATGAGATAAATATACTTAATTGTGAATAAAAAAGAAACGCTATAATCTCATTTTGTTCATAGATTATGTGACATTACATGAAAGTAGTAAGATTTTACACTTTTTCCCGTTTTGGATTTTTTATTATTTTTTTTAATAGAATTTTTTAGGCAAATTTTTAATTTTGTTTTTTTTTCATAAATTTATTTATAACTGCGAAACTGTTGATTATGCAGAGAAAAGATTGAAAGATTAATTTTTAAATTTCGGAATTTTGTTTCATCAAAATTTGAGAAGTCGATCTTGAGTTATACCCCCCAAACTTGGCTGTAGGAGCTTAAAAGCTTTAAGCCAAAAGCTGCACGGATTAGCATACTCCAATCGAGCTCAAACTTTGGCTATCCTAAAATCTTCAAAGACTTATCATTTTTCCTCCGATACATCTTCCGATCACCCTAATACACACGCACTGAACGAAGGGTGTATTCATTTCGTTCTTCCATTTGCAACGCTTATAAAGAGGCGTGGTAGGTATATACTGTCCCTGTGATTACAGCAATAGTTTAAGAGCTATCTGCCTATAAGCAGAAGTTAAGTTATAAGATGTGCAAGTTCGGAGAAAAACTACTCCCACTTCCCATGCAAACACCCCCATTTTGGGGGTGACAGTCTGTTTGTGACCACGATTACAGCCGTAGCTTAAGTGCTTTCGAGCTGAAATTTCAATATCAATATATATATTGATATTGATATTGATATTGATATTGATATTGATATTGATATTGATATTGATATTGATATTGATATTGATATTGATATTGATATTGATATTGATATTGATATTGATATTGATATTGATATTGATATTGATATTGATATTGATATTGATATTGATATTGATATTGATATTGATATTGATATTGATATTGATATTGATATTGATATTGATATTGATATTGATATTGATATTGATATTGATATTGATATTGATATTGATATTGATATTGATATTGATATTGATATTGATATTGATATTGATATTGATATTGATATTGATATTGATATTGATATTGATATTGATATTGATATTGATATTGATATTGATATTGATATTGATATTGATATTGATATTGATATTGATATTGATATTGATATTGATATTGATATTGATATTGATATTGATATTGATATTGATATTGATATTGATATTGATATTGATATTGATATTGATATTGATATTGATATTGATATTGATATTGATATTGATATTGATATTGATATTGATATTGATATTGATATTGATATTGATATTGATATTGATATTGATATTGATATTGATATTGATATTGATATTGATATTGATATTGATATTGATATTGATATTGATATTGATATTGATATTGATATTGATATTGATATTGATATTGATATTGATATTGATATTGATATTGATATTGATATTGATATTGATATTGATATTGATATTGATATTGATATTGATATTGATATTGATATTGATATTGATATTGATATTGATATTGATATTGATATTGATATTGATATTGATATTGATATTGATATTGATATTGATATTGATATTGATATTGATATTGATATTGATATTGATATTGATATTGATATTGATATTGATATTGATATTGATATTGATATTGATATTGATATTGATATTGATATTGATATTGATATTGATATTGATATTGATATTGATATTGATATTGATATTGATATTGATATTGATATTGATATTGATATTGATATTGATATTGATATTGATATTGATATTGATATTGATATTGATATTGATATTGATATTGATATTGATATTGATATTGATATTGATATTGATATTGATATTGATATTGATATTGATATTGATATTGATATTGATATTGATATTTGATATTGTTCCAAGATGAGTAAGATCGCACTAAAACTACTCCCACCTCCCATATAAACTCCACATTTTTAAGGGTGCCCGTCTGTCTGTCCCCCAACTACAGTCGTTTCAAGATGAGAAAATTCGGATAAAAACTGCTTCTAACTCCCATTCAAACTCCCCCTTTATGGCCGTGCCCACCTGTCTGTCCCTGCGATTACAGCGGTAGTTTAAAAGCTATTGAACTAAAATTGTATATGCGAGCTTCTATCCTCTAAGCGGATTTTAAGTTCTAAGATGAGCGAAATCAGGCAAAAACTACTTCCACCTCCCTAAAAACTCCCCCTTTTTGGGGGTATCCTCTCGATTACAGACATCGTTTAGAAGATATTGAGCTGAAATTTGGTATACAAGAGTGTATTCTCTAAGTGGAGGTAAAGTTCCAAGATGAGCATAATCGGACAAAAACTACTTCTACCTCCTATACAAACTCCCACCTTTTTGAAGGTGTCCGTCCTGCGATTACAGATGAGCGAAGATGAGCGAGATCAGACAAAAACTACTCCGACTTTCCATGCAAACCACCCCCTTTTTGGGGGTAAACGTCTATTTGTCCCTGCGATTACAGCCGTTTTTTAAGAGCTATCGAGCTAAAATTTGCTATCTCTATCCCTATAAACTTAAAAAAAATCTTAATTTATCTTTACAACCCATTAACGAGGTATGGGACAGCTTCGTGCGTTGTTGTAAATTAACACGCTTCCTATTTTAGATTAACAACAAACGGCACCTACTTGTTAATCGACGATTGCGAACGTCAATGTTAGAGAAACTTCTACTAGACATGCCGAAGAACTCGACGCTTATACTGCGAAGTTGCTGTCGACAACACAGGGGCGGCAATGAAAAAATAATGTAGATGACTAGAGCCGGGAGTCGAACCACGGATCTCCCGCACGGTAGTCGCGTGTTCTAACCACTAAGCCACGGACGGTCCCTATACTTCTCTATATACTCGCTCTTTCGGTTCTTTAATTGAAGTTTTTTCGGCTTTAATAGCCGGTCCGCCTGCCTCACTACCTCCTAGTATCGTTCCTAAACAGCCTGAGTTCTCTTTCATATTTGTCCTTACGAAAGAGAAACCCAGAACCTTAACATTTTCTTCAGTCTTCTGGTGGAATATGCTGCCTTATTCTCTTTACCTGTACCGAACTATATCCTCGATCTCCCGTTTTTCCACTTAAATGGCCAGTTTTGATTTTGTCGTAATTGCAAAATTATCTACCTTAACTGGGTACATTGTAAGTACGACCTATTCCTAAGGGCAAACATAACATTACCATCACCGATTTGATAAATTGTATCCAACAACTTGTCAAAATTTCATATGGACTCAGTATAGACCTCTGCATCTAGCCTCCCCCTTCCTATGCTACGTAGTACAAATAAATTTTCTACAATTTGCAGCAGTATAAAGCTTCTTCTCTCACCCTGTCTCTCTCTCTCTCTTCCTCTTACCCTGCTCTCCTTTTTTAATTTAAGAACGTAAGCTGTAAATAGTAATTAACAAAATAAACTAAAAAAAAAACAAAACAAAAACATTAAATACAACAATTTCATAAATTGTATTAACGAATTATGTTGGAAAAAAAACATCAAAAACAAAATATTAATGAGGCCAAGCAAGCTCTGCAACAAGAGTACGGTTATGGAATTTGTTATTTACCAAACAAAAAATTTAAAAACAAAAAAAATAACAATTAAATCAATATCAATAAATTTAATAACTATTTGAATATTTCTCATTTAATGTAAAACAACAAATGAAAAAATAGAAACAAACAAATACTATTACTAATTTTTTTGGAAAATCTTTGTGGCTGCTGGTGGGCGAATTTAACCTTACTTACTACTACTACTACTACAAGCTGTTATATAAATATATATACCTCTATATTTATGTTTTAATGTGTTTCTATGTTTATGTAGTTTAGATGTTTTACTCAAAATCCGCAAAATTTTGGTTAATTGGCATGTTGGAATTGTTTGCAACGTTTTCTTTCGTTTTATTATTTATGCATGACTCTTAGATGAATGTAGATGAATTTTTTCCCCCTCTCGTTTTGCAATTAGCTGTTTTAATTTGTTTAGTTTTAAGTTTTAATACTTTAACATATAAGAAGTAAAACATCTCTACAGGTTAAGCTTCGTCGATATTGATGTAAATGGCTGCTGATTGTCTGGTCTAGAGGTAATATATGAAAATATTAATTATTTGCAGTTACAGTGAATGTAGTTGTAAGAACCTACACTACATTGCAGGTTTTGTTATGTTTTGTAGACAATTTAAATCTACATTCATCTCGTGGTTAACGTTAAACTATAGTTTATTGAGAATTTACATAAATAGGGATTTTATTTAAAAAAAAAAAAACTCATCGTTCATATGTGATCCTTGATAAGACTATGCAACACCTAAAAAAATATTAGTATTCCCAATATATTTATACACTCAACCTACGGGTAGGATTCAATATATACCCTAGGTTCTTTGAACCAAATGCGATTCAGGACTTTTTAAGTCGTTTGATCCACGTCCGTCTGTCTGTTCGGTTGGTACGCATGATAACTTTCGAAACTTTGCATGGGCTAATATTATCCCAAGACTACTTGTGGGATTGCATATAGGCTACATGGTCACGCCCCTTCTAATACCTCCCATACAAATGTAATATTCCTCCCACTTTAGAAATCGAGTAATAATATCAATACAGCTAAAGCGATAGTGCCCAAATTCTGTATTTTTTAAACCTAAAACAGGATAAAGTTTTGGAAAAAAAACTGGAGGTCTAGCCACGCACATTCTGGTACGTCCCATACAAATTTACCTTTCCACCCACTTTAGAAATCGAGAATAATATCAATACAACCAACGCGATAGCGGTGCCCAAATTCCGTGTTTTGTTCAAAAAAGTTTAAGTTTTACTGAGGGTGAGAGTATATGTAAATCAATTTACCCGACTGAAACTTTCTTACTTGATTTTGGTGTATTTGATCCCGAAATTAGAAAAACACACGAATTATTTTATTCTATAGGTAAACATTTCGCAATAAAAGGATCAATTTTTGAAAATCTTGTTTCACAGATTTTTGCATAACTCAAGTTTTTTACCCTAAAACCGCCCCCTACGTACTCCATGAGGGACTACCTATCTGGGTACTACTTCGCAGTGTAGTGCAAGAGTTTTCGAATTCGATACGAACCACCCCGCAACTTTGTGTGGTTGAGAAAAACAATGCCGTGGTCAAAGTTGGTGCGGATGAATAAAATGTAAGACCGACCTCTAGTCATTTGTCCCAAACATACCTAACCCCAACTTTCACCCCCTAAGGGGGCTCCCATACAAAAATCTAATTTTTATAAATTTTGCTCACTTCTTTCTAACTGCCACAAACGTGCCCCTTCTTCTTCTTAATTGGCAGCAGCAACAAAAATGCATCTATCAGTAATCGCATGTAGAAAAGCGCTACGGTGTTTTGTGCTCAGTAGATAGTTAGTCACACCAAATGTAGACAACAGCTCTTTCACCTGGTTCATCTAACGAAGTTTTGGTCGCCCCCTCCTCCGCCGCCAATCGAGTTTTTTGACGAAAACCTTTTGAGCTGGAACGTTTTAACCCATTCATACAATTTTTCCAAGCAAGCGCATTCTCTCCATTTTTTAATGCGCCTGACTACGTCGATATCGTTGTACAGCTCGTGGTTCATTCGACGACGATACTCGCCTTTAACGATAATGGATGCAAATATTTTGAGAAGTATTTTCTCTCGAAGACTCCCAGAATTGATTGATCTGCTTGTGTCATTAATCAGGATTCTGCGCTGTAGAGCAAGACAGGTAGCACCAGAGCCTGGTAGAGTTGGATCTTTGTTCTTCAAGAGAGCGCTTTGTCATTAAATCGCTTGCTAGGCGCATAGTAGCAGCAATTTGCGATCAATACTAGTCTCTTGATTTCTAGGCTGACATTATTTGTTTTGTTGATGGCGAAGCCTAGGTAAATAAAATTATCTACCACCTCGAAATTATAGTTCTCAACGTTTACGCCGTTTCCGAAACGAGTAGATTCTTTGTTCGTTGAAACTAATAACTTCGTTTTGTCCTCGTTCATCATTAGACCCATCTTCGCTGATTCCATCTGTATACCTCAATAGGTGCAGCCTTAGTCACATTCCACAGTTTTCGATCGATGATGTCTACGTCATCAGCGTACGCGAGTAGCATGTGGGTTTTGATGTATATCGTGCCACTTGTGTTTACTGCAGCTTTCCTCATTATCATCCCCATCACTATGTTGAAGACGTCACAAGATAGGCCGTCGCCTTGTTTTAATTATAGAATGGCTCCGTAAGGTCCTTGCCAATCTTCACTGAAGACACCGTATCATTTCGCAACGGCGTATTAGCTTCGATGGAATACTAAACTCAGCCATGTCTTTCAGTAATTTCTGCCTTATCAGGCTGTCGAAGGCAGTTTTATAGTCGACCGAAAAGATGGTACGTGTCGATCTGATTCTCTTGGGTCTTTTTCAGGACTTGCCGAAGTGTGAATATCTGGTTATTTGTTGATTTACCATGTCTGAAGACACACTGATAAGGCCTGATCAAGTTAAATAACATTGGCTTTAGTCTTTCACATAGAACACTCGACAGGACCTTATATGCGATGGGTAAACGGCTGATCCCGCGGTAGTTAAAGAACACACTTGGATAACCTTTTTTCAGCACAGGACAAATACGTTTAAATTCCAATCATCGGGCTTGCACTCATTAAGCCAAACCTTGCGTAAGAGCTGGTGCATGCTCGTTATCAGCTCCTCGTCACCGGACTTGAAAAGCTCTGCCGGAAGTCTGTTGGCACCGGCTGCTTTATTATTTTTCAGTCATGATATTGCTCTTCTTACCTAAGCAATTTAAGTCGTCGTCGACAATTGGCGTGATACCTTCTGGAACCAGCAGTTTCTGGAAGTGTTCTTTGTGCGTGTACGTATACAGGCTGAATTTACCGATCGATGGACCAAGAACATCTTCCCTTTCTTTTTTTTTTTTTTGCTTTAAAATCTCCCACAACAATTTTAATGTCGTGGCCAGGGCAGCAGTCGTATGTTTCCTCTAGGCGCTCGTAAAATACAACTTTAATCTCATCGTCTTTATCTTCCGTCGGTGCATGAGCACAAATCAGCGTGATGTAGAAATATTTCGCCTTGATGCGGATTGTGGCTATTCGATCACTCATAATTGAAACGCTAGATAAGACGTCTGAGTTTCTCGCCACTTTCAAATTCTTGCTTTTCCGTATGGCAGCTGTAATTGTCGCAATTTTTTATGACGCGAGTGGCACCTTCTCTATTGAGAGTCAGGACGTCCCAGATGCATTTCCTTAAATCATGGTCCTTATTACGGTTGCAGGGGTCGTCAGCATTTGGGAGGTTCCGTTTCTTACTTTTTCTTTCTCGTGATTTCATAGCCAGTAAAGGACCTGAAGGCGGGTGGTTAGCCCAACCATCAGGGTTCTTCTCTCACTATCTGTAACTATTCATGATAAATAAATATTACGAATAACGTTGCCCAGTTGCCACCACGAAGGAGGTTGTGAGTCGGCTTGAGAAGCAAGATTTACTTGGCATCCCCAACGGCACCCACTCATTTCGTTTTGCAGAGGAATAATACTGACTTTATGTCATGATTTTGAGCGGAAAACAGCTGTCGGTGTTAAAATAGCCTATGATTTAAAAATAAACTTGTATTTGGCCCACCCTGTAGTACCAGTTCTGTTTTACCCGGGTTTACACTCAGTCTACAGTTACAACACTATTAGAAGCTTACGCGTAGATCCCAAAAAAACTCAGAAAGTAATTTAGGATCCTTTCCCGTATTTGCTACAGCACGTCTTGTATGAGTTTCCGTAGTGTTGTATGAGTAGTAGAGAGAGTACTCCTCCTTGTGCAGTACCACAAACCGCCAACTTAGAAATATTCTGTACAACCAGACTAGATCCACCGCTCTGAAATTTAGGATTTTGTCAACCAGTGAGATGACCGCTGGATAAATCGCCAGTTGTTCCATTAAGTCAATTACAGATTCAGGTTTGACATTGTTGAAAGCTCTCTAAATTTCCAAGAAGGTGCCTAGTGTGTATTCCTTGTCATCTGTGATAAGTAGAAAACTGGTCACTGCTGATGACATTGAATGGCGACACTGACCCAAGACGTGTACTTCACATATGTATGCATATGGTACTCTCTACTGAATGTATGTACAGAGTGTGAGTAATATTAATTTTATGCGGATTTTATATTAATCATACGCACATCGTATAAATATTATGGATTTATGGTTTAATAACACAGTGCAAAAGCCCAAACTTTTGGGAATTTTCGACTTGGATTTTCTCACCTTCAGACACTGACGTCAAAAACATTCCACAGTGTAATGGGTTGAACATAAATTTCCAAAAAAAAACTATATTACTTTTTAAATCACAATTTACTAATCACAAATATTAACCGCCACAGATTCGGGATTTTAGCTATTTTATCATATTTAAATCTATAATATTTCCATTGACTTACATAAACCTCTCAATTTCAGAGCACTCCTAACCAATATCGACGAATTAATCCTGTGGAGAAGATCAGTCCCTAGAAAAACGCTCTCATTTCCTTAGATGCAATATAGATTTAATTTTTTTTTTTTCATTTGTAGTAGTTTAGCACCCAAGTAGTTTGCTTTCATATAAATGTAGTATTTGTAGCGTAAAAAATGAAACAAATCAAATCAGATTCCAAAGAAACTAACATTTTATATTCTAGAAGAGAATAACGCAAAAAAAGAAACACTCATTTATTTGTTTTCAATATCAATGTTTAGTTCTTATCCTTTCGATGTTTAATATGATTTTGAATAACAAAAAATTAGCTCAAAAAAAAAACTATTAAATTATATTAAATAAGAAATATATTATTAACTTGGTTACTTCTCTCTTTTTTCTCTCTTTCTCTCTCTCTTTCTTTGTTTGATCGCCTTTATAACAACAACAGGTTCACCATCACCTCGTAAAAAACGCAACAACTCTACTCCAGTTAAGAAAAATGCTGCCGAAAAGAAACAGATCCTGCAACAATTGGTCTCACCCGCTGGCGCCCAGGCCAAGCCAAAAGTCAATCTGGGCGAGTTAATCTCGCTGACGGAGAATCGTGTACGCTCTGGTACTTTTGATTCGGAGAGTGAGCTCAAGGAGACGACTTTCTCGGAGAATACTGGCTCCGTGACATCGGCCACGGTGGAGCGTGCCATCAATGATCCCAAGTTGGAGAAGAAGGTGACGTTTGCACGTCTGCTCAATAAGGTTTCAGCTGAAATGAGTTCTGGCTCCGAGGTAGATATCGGATCAATGGCGGTAAGCTTTTGCGCCTGCCCCGAAAGCTATCCACCATTTATTTGTGAATGTTGTATTTTGTTGTCAATAATAATGAGCTGTTGAAGCTGTTATTCTACACCATGTAAGGGAATCGGGTAGAGGAGGAGGGTTGGATGAACCGAAAACATTTTGCGTAACAATTCTGGAAAAATGTTTTTTTAGTTGAATTAAACAAAATTCAAATAATTATTTTTTCCAAATAACATAATAAAAAAAATATCGTGGGTTTATAAAAGTATAAAAATATAAATGAAAATAAAATAATACAAATATAAAAATATAAACATATTAAAAATATAAAAATATACAAATACAAAAATATAAAAATATAAAAATATAAAAATATAAAAATATAAAAATATAAAAATATAAAAATATAAAAATATAAAAATATAAAAATATAAAAATATAAAAATATAAAAATATAAAAATATAAAAATATAAAAATATAAAAATATAAAAATATAAAAATATAAAAATATAAAAATATAAAAATATAAAAATATAAAAATATAAAAATATAAAAATATAAAAATATAAAAATATAAAAATATAAAAATATAAAAATATAAAAATATAAAAATATAAAAATATAAAAATATAAAAATATAAAAATATAAAAATATAAAAATATAAAAATATAAAAATATAAAAATATAAAAATATAAAAATATAAAAATATAAAAATATAAAAATATAAAAATATAAAAAAAGTCCGGTGCAGGTTGTTTTACGTTTTCTGAGATGTTCTCTCCACTAAAACGCAGAATTTGGATTTCATTTTCGATGTTGAGGGCTATAACTAATCCTCCTCCTCCTTCCTAACCTTAATAATTATGGTGTTAGATGGCTTAATGTCTTACTGTCGGTCATAAACGTTAAACAATTTTCGTTATTTCTATTTTTTCTCTATTAAATTCATTTCTCTTGTCAAAAAATTAATTTTTGTATATAAAATCGTTCTTTTTTTGTTGTTTTTTTTTTGTTTGTTTTTGAACCTTCAAAAACAAGGCTTATGATTCTCAGGCAAAATCAAATAGCCTTTATATACGAACAACAACTCATCAACCCAGCAACGAAGAAGAAATGGAGGCATTTCTCTGAAACTATCGGAGATGTAGCCGCTATCAAATGATTCCACTAAGAAAAGTATAAATGAAATATGAAATTCTATGTAAATGCAATTGTACGTAACATTTTGCACTGACTCTTTTCGAAATTCGAAATTCAATACAATATTTGCAAATCATCAGCGACAATCTTATGAAATGCACTGTTCTAGCGCAAAATGGAGAGACTTCTTCTTTGTAGCCGCATTTCACATTCATTTTTCTGTTTTAGAGATGTAGCTACAACAACGATCATTCACAACAAACACAACACTTAACTCATCCATCCTCTACTACTGCAATTAAGCAGCAAAACGCAACAAAAATGTTTGTCTGAGAATCATAAACACGCTGTGTTCTGAAATTGTCCTAGAGTGTTTTTTTGTTTTAGCTAAGACCTAACAATCATATTGAACTCACTGTAATCCGTCCGTGTCTAGCAACACGAGCTACACGCTGCCATCGCCGTAGAGTACGAGCCAGCAATTGTGGCTCGTTTTGCTGGAATGGAGCCTAAATACGATTTTTGTGCATTGTCCCCCCACTGTGCGTTTGTAAATATTTGATAGCCTATGTTTTTCCTTTTTTCCGTTTTCACCACAGGCCACTCGTAACTCTAGTGCTCTTAGCCTGCCAACTGATATACAATTGCGAGCTAGTTCTATGCCACCATCACCCTGCACCAACGAAATGCGCTCACCGCACAGCACCTCATCCAATCACGGCAGCGACTCATTCTCTAGTTCCGACCTGGCTCTGACCGACTTTGGCCTGCGTTCGATACAGACCAGTGGCAGCGACATGGCCAGCACAAATAACCATCAACTTAGTGGCCTGCCCCTGGGCTTGCCAGCACGCTGTCGCATCGGCTCATCCGCACGCCCCAAAGTATCCAGTGCCGACTCCATTTTGGCCATGTTCCGCAATTTCGCCAACAACTCGAACATGACGACCGGAACTATGCCCTCATCGGCTTCGGTATTTGTTTCGCCCTCGACCACGCCCACCGTCTCAAGTCCGCAGGACGATGCGGCGGCTGATGATGAGTCCTCGTCGTCGTCCATGCACACGCCCGTTAGTTTTTCAAGCGGTCCACCGGATTCGCCTGTATTCTATCGCCAGACCACAATCGAAGTGCCTGTGTTGGATGTGCTCAATGCGCACAAGAGCACATCGTCGTCATCGTCGGCCGCCTCGTCGTCGAGCAATCTGTTGCACCCACCGACCATACTGCTGGAGATTCCAAGCGGTGGCATCAACAACAAGTGCCTGTCGCCCATACGCGAAATGCCAACACCCATACCATCGCCAGCTTTAACGCCGATAATGCCGCGGCCGCAACGCTCCAATAGTCCCATATTCCAGGAGGATCCACTGTCGGGTGGAGACTACAGCGATGACGATGACAAGAGCGATGCCCAGTTATCAGTAAGTATCCGTAAACCAACTAGTATAGCGTTAGGTAAAACTTATGATAGTGGGAGGGCGATAATTTCACACGCTGATACAAAAACGTTCTGGAACCGGTATTGTATAGAAGTGGTCTTCATTTATATTACTCAGGTAACGAAGTTTCTCGGGTATTTATTTAAACACGTCGTGAATATTACATTCAGAGTGGGACCGGCCGTGGCATAGTGGTTAGAACACGCGACTACCATGCGGGAGATCGCAGGTTCAAACCTGGCTCCAGTCATCTTAAAAGAAAAAAAATAAATAAAAATTTTCTTTCATTGTCGGCTCCCCTCGAATGTTGTTTGACAGCAACATCGCAGTATTAAGCGTCGATTCAATCGTCGTGTCTAGTAAGAGCTTCTCAAAACAGTGACGTTCGCATTCGTCGATAAATAAGTAGGTGCCGTTAGTTGTGAATCTAAAAATAGAAAGCGTGTTAATTCACAACAACGCGAGAAGCTATCCCATACCTCATTCATGGGGTGCAAAGGGAAATTAAGTTTTTTTTTAAGTTGCTGATTGTAAAAAATTAACAGATCTTGTAGAACTTTCAAAAAAAAACCCATACACTTTGCATAGGGTGGGTCAATTTATATAGAGTAATACAAATTCACCAAACGGTTAACAAAATGTGGCAAACGTGCAGAATATGGAGCGAAGCTCGCAAAAATATGCCACGCCCTCCTAAATACGCCATAAAATGCGAAAAGCTAGGTCAAAATTGGCGCTGTTTTACTATACTGACCTAGTACCTTCACCCTGACTTGGAATTTCTTACCCCAAGTTTGGCAGAGACAGCCTATATATGGCCATAAATTTGAAATTATTTCAAAGGTCAGGCCTTATATATGACATATCCCTAGTGTACACTCAATTTAAGCTTACACAGTGTCTTCGCTATCGAAAAACTCTTGTCGTATTTACCACTAACTGCTAATCACATCTCATATTTCCCCTCCCCCCCTAGGTCGATTCTGACGGTGGGATTGTCATAGAATTTGGCAAGAAACGCGAAGTACGCACATGGTTCAGATGAAAGGCAATTAAGAATTTTTAATTGACATTTTGTTATAATGCATTAAAACGCCTAGATCTGCTAGATTTTAGTAATATGTAACATAACAACAGAACACTGTCACACAATAACTTCAACTTAGTAAACTACTAGATAGAAGACACACAACTAAATATTGTACTCGAAAGCCTTAAACTAAATGCTCTCTGCAAAATTGCCTCATTTTAAACAAACTGCTAATATGTTTTCATCTTATTCTATTTCTTCCCTCGTTTCTTGTTCTCTTGTATTTTGTTTTTAAGGAAAAACTAATGATCGGCCTGCAAAGGGAGAAATCACGGATCATGGATTCAGATGTGGAAACTACGCCAACCGACACCACCACCACTGCAATGGCAGACCTTAACAAGCCAACAAAAGCTGCTGCTAATGCTGCTGCTGCTGGCACCAGACTGGGCTTAAATCACAAACTTCCCATATTAAGCATAACGCCGGCGGCGGCCATTGCTGCACCCGTTCACACACTGGTGCCACCAATGCCACCCTCCATAACGATTGACATAGAGCCGCCAACGCCCGAGGAGAAACATGCCAGACCGCGCGATCTCATCATACCAACGCTGACGGTAGAACAGCCGAGTCCAACGAAGAATCGCCATCCCCTGATTATATTTCCCGGATCGCCGCCACCGCAACGAGCCAGCATAGGTGAAACCAGTTTTATGTTTCCAAATAAGCAACAACAGAAAAGGTATACAAGTAGAGACACAATGCTTCCAACAGATCCACCGTTGTTGTTTGTTCACTAGCGTGTAGTCAAGATCAAGACATCGTGTTGTTTTTCCATGCGGCTATCGCCTGTCCGTAGTTGCAACCACCACTACTACTACTCTCTAACTGCCAGAATGTATTCCTTTTTGGTTGATTTCCATACAATCGTACTTACATACATATAATACTAGTTGCTGTTGGACTGAACTATATATTTCTTTGGAAATCTTATACATATACTAAATTTTTGTTCATATTTTTTTAGAGTTATAAATATTTTGTTATTTGTCTGCGAACCCGGAACCTTACACCGAAGTAGATTTGAGGGTGGATTAGGTATTCTTGAGATTATTATAATAATGGTAAATGCTTGCAGTTGCTGATTCATTTTGATGCTTGTTTTTGAATTGTAATAAAACTTTTTTTAAATCGAACTGAATGTCAGAATATTTATTATGACCCGAAAGTACAATCTCTGGCATATACTTGAGCAAAATATATTCTTAGAAATGTTTGCATCAAATGGTCCAACTTTCGATCATCGATATACTGTCTGAGTTTACTAACACATTTTAGAGTGCCTTAATAAACCTTTAACCTATGTGCCGTATTCGGGTAAAACCGAGAACGTTTGTAAAAAAATCACTGTAAATAGGTTTAAAAGGGTGATCCATCTATGTATATAAAAGGCTTGGGTGACCGACTGACCCAGCCCAAACGACTACAGTTAGAAATGTGAAATCAGCAATGTTGGTTTCTTTAATAACATAGGCGCGCACTAAGGAGGAATTTTGTAAATTCGGACTGCAAGAAATTTGATACGTATATCGGTCGTAGAAGAAAAAATACTTTGAAAGTGGGCGATACCACGCCCCTTTTTAGAAAATCGTTTTGTGGAATAAATAAATGAACCGATTGCAATTACATTTAATTTGTTTGAAACTATTCATAGGGCCTCTATCATAGGCCACATGAAGACATAATTAGACAAAGGGGCGTGGCACCGCCCACACAAACCGAAATTTCAATCGGTCATATCTCACGAGCCATTAGAGGTATGAAGATGAGATTTACTACACAACTACAAGGAAAATTGCGTCTCGCTGGAAAATGGGCGGTGCCACGCCCCTTTTGAAAAATCGCAATTTCCACAGTGTAGTACTAATCGTAGGGCCTCTATCATAGGCTAAACGAAAACATAATTATACAACCGCCCACACACCAAAATTTCAAACGTTCATATTTCATAAACCATGTAAGGTATGAAGATGAGATGTCCTACATATGTAAATGGTACATGGGCGTTTACGTGTCGCTGGGAAATGGGCGGTGCCACGCCCCTTTTGGAAAATGTGTATGTCGGTCATGTTAATAGAACGATTGAACTAATATATTTTTAATCTTTATACTTAAAATTGCTTACTAGTTATATATGGGATGATGCAATTTGGAATGGTTGTTCCCCTTTTCGATTAAACGTCAGCTAAGAATGGATTTTTGCAATTTAGTACTTTTAGGGGTTAAAATGACCAATAAGGGATACAAGTTATACCATCACCCAGACCAATCGGCAATAATCACGAAAATTTACACAGGAATGCTCACTATCAAATTGGATTGAAGGTTTTTTTTGTAATCCGCAAAATTGAAGTGCATATTTTTTTAGTTGTGCGATGTGAAGTAATTTTTCGAAATTCGTTCGTTAGTTGTAAAAATACCGAAAAATTTATAAAACTGGTAGTGTCGCCCAGACCAAAAAGAGTTACAAATGTGTATATAGAATTGCTTCCTATAGAATTAGAGAGGTTTTTAGAAATTTGAATATTTTGGATTTTTTTAAAAAATATGATCCTTTGAGTATTATAAAGTAGTTCATTTTTCGTTTTTGCAAAGAAATCAGTAAAAACAGGAAATCAAAAGTCACTGAAAACTGGTCGAATTTTCTCATTATTTAATTTCAATTTGTACCAAAACAGGTGAGCCCACAATAGTCAAAAGTCATATCAATTTATAAAATTTTTCAAGCACTATCTGAAACTAAAGCCGCTGTGGCGAAATTCGTAAAAAAATATTTTTATGCAAAAATTATATGGGCCCTTTTTGATAAAAATGTTCAATAGTTTTTAATAGCAAAGACTGCTTAAATATGATCCTTTGAGTATTATAAAGTAATTCATTTATCGTTTTTGCCAAGAAATCAGAAATAAAATGTTAAAAAGCCAATGAAAACTGGTCGAATTTTCGTTATTATTCAATTTATACCAAAACAGGTGGGGTTACGATTGGCAAAATTCATATCAAATTTTTAAATTTTTAAAGCACTATCTGATACAAAAGCCGTTGCGAAGAAATTCGCAGAAAAATATTTTAGAGGTAAAAAATATATAGGTTAAAATTTGTCAAAATTTGGATTTTTGATAGAAAATTTCTTTGGTTTTAAATGGCATAGACTGCTAAAATATGATCATTTGAGTATTACAAAGTAATTAATTTTTCGTTTTTGTCAAGAAATCAGCATAATTAAGTCGTTAAAAAGTCAATGAAAACTGGTCGAATTTTCGTTATTATACAATTTACACCACAATTCAAATCAAATTATTACATTTTCGAAGCACTATCTGAAACCAACGCTGCTGCGGCGATAAACATTTTATAAATATTTTCTTTGGTTTAAAATGGCATAGACTGCTAAAATATTAGGATTTGAGTATTATTCTGCAGTTAATTTTTTGTTTTTGTAAAGGAATCAGCATAAAAAAGATGTTAAGACAAGCCAAAGGCTTCGCGGGATGTTTATTGAATATTGTTAAAAAATTTGTAAATAAATAAAAAAAGCAAGCCAATAAAAACTGGTCGAATTTTCCTTAAATTTAATTTAGCCAAAACAGGTGGGCTACGATAGACAAAATTCATATCAAATTATTACATTTATAAAGCACTACCTAAAACCAAAGCCGCTGCGGCGAAATTCGCAAAAAAATATTTTTGTGCAAAAAAATGTATAGGTTAACCCCTTGCCAAAATTTGATATCGATATCCTCGTCTACTATTCTACGCGGTGTAAGGTTTCTGCCTGATCCAGCCACATCGATGAGTATTATTGTTTTGAAACCATTTCAACAACTTATTTAGTGTATGTTTTCTCTTCCTTCTCCTTCCTTTTGTGTTTGGTATTTGATTTTGATCTTACTGCAGTAAGTTTGCGCTGGTATAATCCTAGACATGTTTGATTTTTGTTATTGATAGCAATTCGTAACTATGCTTCAAATGTTTTGATACCAGATTTGATTTGTTTGTTTTTCCCCCCTCAATCATATAGACACAACAACACGAAACACTTCCACTCTTACACCTAAGCCTACCTAGAGCATCAACTATAGTTAGTTGAGTTGAGCATATCTCAATTTTAATTTGCTGCATCGCTATTAAAACGACTACACGAACAAGAACACAAAACGTAGCGAGAGCAAGCGCTCTCTCCAACAACTCGCATTGTCTTGTCTACCCATATATACAGCAACATGTTGTGTTTTCTCTTTGTATATAAGTATATTGTATATAGAAAAAGATATAAATACTCGTACCTAGATCTAGTTTTAGATTATCTTCTATATGTAACATTGTGTTTCTCCTAGAGGATAATCAAGTGTATATGCTTTAAAATCTAATGACTTTCTCTCACTCTGTCTATCTGTCTGTCTACCACTTAACTGTTTGCAGCTAATCAAAGAGAATCCTTTAATACATTTCCTATGTCATTGCAGGCTCCTAAAGCAGTATGAGAAACCAACGTCTCTGGATTTTCCATTTGCTCCGCCCATGATAACGGTGACATCGAATATGAGCGAACTTGAGTCGGACACGGAGCCGTTGTCGCCGGCCCCAAAGGTTGGCGGTGCGGGAGGGCTGATGCCTCCCAATCCGGTGGGCATGTGTTACCTAAGTCCGTTCACGATGTGCACGCGTGCGGACCGCACAATATCGGAGAGCAATTTGAGCTCATCGGGTTACTCGAGCATGGCTAGTCCGGGACCAAGCCGCTGTGGCTCCAGTAATCCTCTGTATCCGAATGAAATGGATGAGCCGGGCAGTGGTCATTCGGGAGCTGGTCTGTCATTACATGTCAACCTAATGAATCGTCGCAAAAGCTCAGTCCTGCCTAGCTGCAAGGAGAACATAACCAACGGCAAGTGTACGGGTGCGGCTGGCGGGGCTAAAACGGATCGCCTGCACAGTCATCGGCCGCGTTCAGACTCGGAGACATTCTCCGACGACATTCTCATCGAATCCAACGATGAAGGCATCGGTACAGATCATGTGGACGAGAAATTGGACGAGACCCGTTTGAGCAGTCGACGTTTCGACATGTTTTTGGACGACGAAGTCCTAATTGAAGTTGAAGAACCACCTCCCTGCACACTGCCCTCGACGTCGTCGATGCTAGGCACCACCACGCTTACGCCCAGTTGTGTGCCCCAAATGGCCCAACTGCAACTGCCTTCTATTGTGATACAAATTGATGCATGTGGCGACAAAACACTGTCACCGGTGTCCTCGCGTTCCGAGAGCCCCCTCAGCGAACGAGCCGGAATGGGTCGATTCTCGCCTCACTTCTATGGACGCAAGGACCAACTACCCTTCACCGATTCCGATGGACTGTACGATTTCCCTTCGTCCGACGGCAAAGGTACTTCGGCGCAGTCGTTCTCTCACCAGCGTCGCAGCAGTAGCAAGAAACGGGAGCGCAAATCATCCAAGTGTTCGTCCACACAATCACCCACGAAACAGCAACTGGACATACCCTCCAAGGAGTCGTTGAACACCTCGTCGACACCCAGCAGCAGCGGTCACATTTGCAACAAGCATTGCCATTCACATCACCATCCATGCCCTGCCGCAACGGTGTCCACACGCAAGAGTCCCAAACGGCGTTTGCTGAATCGCCACCCGGTAGCCAGCAGTTCATCGTCATCGGAAAGTTTGCATTCGGCCAAAGAGTTGTCAGTGAGACCTTTGCCCAGACGTAAGTTGTTGGCTAAGTTGAAGATGAACGATGCACAGTGGTTCCTTTTTGGTTTTTTTTGGAATTAATTCTGTAACTTTTGAACGGATAATGCTATCTTGATGAAATTTGAAATAGTTAAAGCTGAGGTGTTTTCGAGATGATTTGGAAATATTTGGCTCCCTAGGGGGTGTGGGGGCCACTGCGTGGCCCTCCAAAGTTGGTCACCTCGGGTGTTTCAAAATTTCAAATGCTTGAGGAATGTGCATTTATGAACCGATTTAAAAGATATTTTGCATTTAGATAGT
Source organism: Muscina levida (assembly GCA_964034835.1). Lineage (NCBI taxonomy): Eukaryota > Metazoa > Arthropoda > Insecta > Diptera > Muscidae > Muscina > Muscina levida. Next base: position 57,718,611 of record OZ035882.1, read on the forward strand.
GCTTTGAAAAACCTTCAAAAAACATGCTTACATGCACATGTTATCTCATTTATGTCAAGAGATATTTGAGAAAATAAAAAAAATTGTGTCATTTTTGGACGAGGTTGATTTGGTATTTTTAAGGGTGTGAGCTCAGTTTTTCCTTGATTTTAAAGATATTTATATCGTTAGTTAGCTTATAAAATTCTAAATGAAATTGCTGAAAAAATAATGCAAATATTTTGTTCCAATCAAAAGTTATAAGCATCGCAAGTAAAAGTTTCCAAAAAAAGGCATATTTTTACTGTTTTTTTGCAAAAAGGCGACTACGTTCTTTCGTTTGTAAAAAAATATTTCTTCCGGGAAGTGGCAATTTCTTAATTATTCCTCATAGAAATGTTGATGCAGATGCATTTAATGCTAAATTTGAATCAGTTCAGCAAAATGGTTCCCCGGCAAGGAAAGTAAAAAATACCCCATTTTTTAAAAAAAAAAATTTTTGTTTTTGAAAATTCTCAAATCGCAAAGCGCCAACGAGAAAGCTCATTATATATTTTTTTGGCCACATATGTGGACTAGTTAACCGTAACGTATTTCAACATCCCTGCCATAAACAAAGACAGTGTGGCCATTTTAGTAAAAAATTCGGAATTTTGGAACATATTTTCCCCGTTTTGGGAATTTGGGTATTTTGTTATAAGATATGGCAACATATTGTTATTCGTTTTTTTAAGGACAATTTTATGTACTTTATTCCAATATTTCGTTAAGATATTCCAATCCGTTTGAATTTTACGCTATTTTTCATATAAGATATTATTTCTCCAAAAAATACGTTTTGACCAAATTTTATATTTGACTCAGAATCATGCCCAAAATAAAATGTGCTTTTAATTAATTTTTGTAAATTATTAAACTTCATGTCGTTCCCTTTTCAACGATATGCAATACTTGTATGTCAAGAGTTTAATTATTGTTTATAATTATAATCAAACTTCACTACCTCTGTAAAAAAAGTAAATATCGTGAAACATACATATGTATGGGGGCTATATCTAAATCTGAACCGATATGCTTAGTTTTGTTACCACATTAGAATAGTGTGAAAAAACTAAGATGTGCAAAGTTTTGTTAACATCAGAGCAAAAATATGGTTTTTGGCAACAATAATCTATAAAAGGTTATGCTAATTTGTATGGGAGGTACCAGAAGGGGCGGGGCAAGTGGACCCATTATTTCAGTATATACTTCACGCTGTCAAATAATAATACCATCCAAATTTTAGCTTCGTAGAGCCCTCCAGCATGAAGTTAGTGACAGAATAGTGGTTTTAGTAAAATAGGTCATTTTGTATGGGAGGTACTTGAGGGGGCGTGGCTATTTCGCCCATTTTCCAACCAACATTACGACTAGTGAATTTTATGCCACTGGTAAATTTCTATTCAAATTGATTAAGAACTACTCAAATTATCGTCTTAACCATTTACCCAGCCGGCCAGACGGACATAGCTTTATTGGGTTAAAAAGCTCCAAAACTTATTTTTTGTAAAGAAATCTAGGGTCTCAGTTATATGTTCTGTTGTGTTTAACTTTTTCCCGTTTAAAATTATATATTCTCTCTACCATGTAGCTGAGCTTGTACAAATTTTATTCAAAATTTGTTAAAAATTGTAATAATAACACACAAAATCCACAAAAACATATAAATATTGCATTAAAAATCAAATTTATAACTTAAAAAATAATTTTGCTTAAAATATTTATGCAATAAAAGACATTTTTAGTACACATGAGACTAAAACATCATTATGGAGTCGTTACTTATTAATAAAACTTACAAGCTCATAGACTCTTTAATTAAGTTATTTATGATTTATAAATCCCTATGCACAGGAATGCGAGACAAATTACGAAAAATGTCCCTTATTGCATAAATATTTTAAGCAAAATTATTTTTTAAGTTATAAATTTGATTTTTAATGCAATATTTATATGTTTTTGTGGATTTTGTGTGTTATTATTACAATTTTTAACAAATTTTGAATAAAATTTGTACAAGCTCAGCTACATGGTAGAGAGAATATATAATTTTAAACGGGAAAAAGTTAAACACAACAGAACATATAACTGAGACCCTAGATTTCTTTACAAAAAATAAGTTTTGGAGCTTTTTAACCCAATAAAGCTATGTCCGTCTGGCCGGCTGGGTAAATGGTTAAGACGATAATTTGAGTAGTTCTTAATCAATTTGAATAGAAATTTACCAGTGGCATAAAATTCACTAGTCGTAATGTTGGTTGGAAAATGGGCGAAATAGCCACGCCCCCTCAAGTACCTCCCATACAAAATGACCTATTTTACTAAAACCACTATTCTGTCACTAACTTCATGCTGGAGGGCTCTACGAAGCTAAAATTTGGATGGTATTATTATTTGACAGCGTGAAGTATATACTGAAATAATGGGTCCACTTGCCCCGCCCCTTCTGGTACCTCCCATACAAATTAGCATAACCTTTTATAGATTATTGTTGCCAAAAACCATATTTTTGCTCTGATGTTAACAAAACTTTGCACATCTTAGTTTTTTCACACTATTCTAATGTGGTAACAAAACTAAGCATATCGGTTCAGATTTAGATATAGCCCCCATATATATGTATGTTTCACGATATTTACTTTTTTTACAGAGGTAGTGAAGTTTGATTATAATTATAAACAATAATTAAACTCTTGACATACAAGTATTGCATATCGTTGAAAAGGGAACGACATGAAGTTTAATAATTTACAAAAATTAATTAAAAGCACATTTTATTTTGGGCATGATTCTGAGTCAAATATAAAATTTGGTCAAAACGTATTTTTTGGAGAAATAATATCTTATATGAAAAATAGCGTAAAATTCAAACGGATTGGAATATCTTAACGAAATATTGGAATAAAGTACATAAAATTGTCCTTAAAAAAACGAATAACAATATGTTGCCATATCTTATAACAAAATACCCAAATTCCCAAAACGGGGAAAATATGTTCCAAAATTTCGAATTTTTTACTAAAATTGCCACACTGTCTTTGTTTATGGCAGGGATGTTGAAATACGTTACGGTTAACTAGTCCACATATGTGGTCAAAAAAATATATAATGAGCTTTCTCGTTGGCGCTTTGCGATTTGAGAATTTTCAAAAACAAAAAAAATTTTTTTTTCAAAATTGGGGTATTTTTGACTTCCCTTGCCGGGGAACCATTTTGCTGAACTGATTCAAATTTAGCATTAAATGCATCTGCATCAACATTTCTATGAGGAATAATTAAGAAATTGCCACTTCCCGGAAGAAATATTTTTTTTACAAACGAAAGAATGTAGTCGCCTTTTTGCAAAAAAACAGTAAAAATATGCCTTTTTTTGGAAACTTTTACTTGCGATGCTTATAACTTTTGATTAGAACAAAATATTTGCATTATTTTTTCAGCAATTTCATTCAGAATTTTATAAGCTAACTAACGATATAAATATCTTTAAAATCAAGGAAAAACTGAGCTCACACCCTTAAAAATACCAAATCAACCTCGTCCAAAAATTACACAATTTTTTTTATTTTCTCAAATATCTCTTGACATAAATGAGATAACATGTGCATGTAAGCATGTTTTTTGAAGGTTTTTCAAAGCACTATCTAAATGCAAAATATCTTTTAAATCGGTTCATAAATGCACATTTCTCAAGCATTTGAAATTTTGAAACACCCGAGGTGACCAACTTTGGAGGGCCACACAGTGGCCCCCACACCCCCTAGGGAGCCAAATATTTCCAAATCATTTCGAAAACACCTCAGCTTTAACTATTTCAAATTTCATCAAGATAGCATTATCCGTTCAAAAGTTACAGAATTAATTCCAAAAAAAACCAAAAAGGAACCACTGTGCGATGTGTTACGAAACTAATGAGATCGCATTTCAGGTTTAAATTCGCCAAATCGTGAGAAACGTCCACGAAAACAAGAAAGCCTCAGCGAGGACGAAGTTGCCGATGTAAGTATTTGAATTAGGGTAGAACGCTAATACAATTAGCAGATCAACAGATCTTATACACAGTGGGGGCGAATAGCTTTTCGTCGTTATCTGTGGCAGGATGACCCCAGGTTTTGTTTACCCTTTATGTTTCAAACTATGTAATGCCCAAACAAAGATAGTATCTGGAATGTAATACTGCCTTCCTTTAAAGTTACATCGGGTTATGGACTTGGATTATCGGGAAAAGATGCTTTATTTAGAAATCATGCTGCCATTGTTGCGCTAGCAAATATATGAAGTGAGAGTTGTATTCACATTCCACGATGAGAACCAAAACCAAATTACAGACCCTGGGTTCAAAAAAGGAACATATGGGGCAACATATACTTACTTACCAGTCGATCCTATCAGATGGTGGCACGTCGGCAACCACTTGGTCCTTCCAACGAAGTTTGGATCTTCTTGATCTGCGCCATCCTTCAGATTTGCCTTCAAATACCTTTCTCGCATTTACATCCATCCTGGCAACATGTCCCAGCCATCGTAGTCGTTGGATTCTGACTCTATTAGCTACGTCGATGTCGTGGTAAAGCTCATACAGCTCATGGTTCATTTTTCGGTGTACTTTTCTCTCAAATACTCCCAGCTTTTGTATATCCATTGCCGATAGCACCCACGATTCGGCAGCATACAACAGAACGGGTAAAATTATCACCTGGTATTGCTGTTTCTTATTATCCCGAGATAAGATGGTGTTACTTAAGTTCTGCCAAAGTTCGTAAAAACATCTATTGGCGAGCACCATCTCCGCTTGATTTCTTGTCTGACACTATTTTTCTTATTGACGGAAGTCAACATTCATTTTTTGTTGACTCCTATTCCAGTGATGAGAAAACTGCAGTAACATTCCGCAGATTTCGGCCAATGATGTTTATAACATCGGCATAGGCTAATGGCATGTGGCACTTGTAGAATATGGTGCCATACATGTGCCAGACGGTCCTTCTCTTCACCTTCTTCATAACTATATTAAATAGTGTACATGACAAGCTTTGATCCTGCCTGAGACCTCTTTCCGTGTTGAACGCTTCAGAGTGATCCTTTCCAATCTTAATCCAGGATTTGGTGTTTTTAAAGGAACATCTGCAAAGTTGAATTAGTTTTGCAGGATTACCAAACTCAGATTTTGCTTCATTAAACTTACTCCTTATCGGAGAGTCGAAGTTAGCTTTGTAGTTGACAAAGAGGTGGTAGGTGTCAATCTGCTTTTCATGAGTTTTTTCTAGTATTTGAATATTTGATTCGTCTTAAATTTACCAGGTCTAAAGCCGCACTGATAAGGTCCAATAAGTTTTTCTACAATTGGCCTTTGACGTTCACACAATATGCTTTAAAGGACCTTGTCCGCAATTGGTAATAGGCTTATTCCACGGTAGTTCTTACACTTACTACGATCTCCCTTCTTGTATATGGGACATAACAGACTGAGACACCAATCCCCGGGCATGCGCTCCTCTCGCCAGAGGTGGACGGTTAATACCATCGTCATGGATTGGAGCGGGGTCTTCTGGAGTGGTGTCAGTATCCAGTAAATTTCTAAAGTGATCTCTCCATATCTTCAGAACGTTATCCGGGTCCGTCACTAGCTGACCATCGCTGTCCTTGCAGGAGGGAAACCCTGTTCCACGCATTCTCGCATTTACTCTCTTGTAGAATTTTCGGGCTTCCCCTCTACTTCGGAGCAACTCAGTGCACTCATCCTGCCTCCTCTTCAGCTCCTTCTTTTTTCTTCTAAAAAGACGAGTTGTCTCTCGTCTCTTCTCTTTGTGCCGTTCACTAACAGCTCGCGTTGCCATTGGCTGCAGTTTTGCCCTGTATGCAGCATCCGTCTCTCTCGTTGCATTGCGACATTCATAATCGTACCAAGCATCTTCTTGAGACGGCTTTGAGTACCCAAGTACGCTTCTCGCAGCCCATTCTATGGAGTCGGCTATATATTGCCACTGCGAGGTTATATTATCAGGGGTTGGAGCATTCCGCAGCAGTTGAGTTAGGTGGTTGGAGTAGGCATCCGCTACCTCTTTGGTCCGCAGCTTACCGTTTTCCAGCTTTCGTTGTGCCTGGTTACGTACGTTTTTCGAAATGCTTAGCCTTGGGCGTACCTTAACTGCGGTAAGGAAGTGATCGGAGTCAATATTCGCACCCCTGATCACTCGTACGTGCAGAACACTCGATGCGTGCCTTCCATCAACCACCACGTGATCAATCTGATTCCTTGTCAATTGATCTGGAGATAACCATGTTGCCTTATGAATATTTTTATGGTCAAATCTAGTGCTGCTAACTACCATATTTCTTGCCGCAGAGAAATCAATCAGTCTGATGCCATTGTTTGACGTTTCGGTGTGCAGACTGAATTTTCCGATGGTAGGCTCAAATGCGGTCTCCCTGCCTATTTTAGCATTAAAATCGCTTAGTACAATTTTGATGTCATGTCTGGGCCTACGGTCATATACATTTTCTAGGCTCTCCTAGAACTTTGTCCTCTTCCCTTTTCTCTTCTGCCGGAGCATGGGCACATATAAGTGTTACGTGGAATAACTTTGTTTAGACTCTTATGGTAGCTATTCGTTCACACACCGGGTTGAACCGTGAGAGTAGGTGTCGCAATCTCTTGCCAACCAAAAATACACATCCAAACTCGTGCTTGTCCGCATGGCCCCTATAGTAGATGTCGCAAGCTTTCATGCGCGAGCAACTGTGTCCCGTCCACCGGATTTCCTGTAAAGCGGTTATGTCAGCCTTGTATTCTTCAAGGACTTCCGCCAGTTGGATGGTGACACCTGATCTATACAGTCTTGTAACATTCCAGGTGCATATCCTCAAATCACAGTGCTTAATTTGTTTGCGGTGTTCGTCAAAATTTTGTTGTATCGGTTTTATTATTTTCTTCCTTCTTTTCATTGCAATAGTTCAAACGTCGGTGGCAGGGTGCAAGCCCGCATCGCACAACGTCGCAGTTTTCTCCTTCTGTCAGGATTTTATTACAGCCGCCCATTCTGGGTCAGACGCTGACTAGGGTACCGTTCAATCTTAGCCGACAAGCCTGGGTTTTAGGTTTTGCCTTTCACAGTTAGCAGTGCTCTGACTGTTGGCAATAGTATGTTTCCAGGCATCACCACGGGGAGATACTCCGTCCGCAGTAATATCACGAATACGGAGCTCTGTGAGTAGACTTGAAGTGTAATTGGCAAGGATCACTCTAGGTTTGCCAAGTTGAACCGATCAGTAGCTTTACCTTGCATCACAGTCCCGACGCCCCACAGTGGGGACGTCTTCATACATTTGAGTGAAAAAATTATAAGGAGTGCTCCTAGAGTGATGAAACTTGGCACCGAGCACTCTCTTAACGCTATTAAGAAAAATATAAATTTTTATCAAAATCGGCCACGCCCATCATATACCGCCCATATAACTCAAAATGAATTTTTCATACGAAATTTGTTCTCTTATTCCGACTGTGTTGAAATTTAGCACAGACATTACAATTTACAAAATGAAAATGTCCTGAAAGTTTCAATAAAATCGGCCACGCCCATCATATAGCGCCCATATAACTCAAAACGGATTTTTCATATAAATTTTTTTTTTAACCGAATGTACGTTCAGTACATTTATCCATATTTATTGAACATTTTATAGCAATGCACATTGGGCAATAAATTAGCGCAATCATGCGCATTTTTGTAATAACACAACTTCTTTTAAAATGTTCTCTTTGAATTTAAAAAAAAAATATAATATAAAAAATATTAATTTTATTGAAAGGTGCAACTGGATGCACTTGAATTTGATTAAAAGTGTAAAAGCAGATATGAGACAATGTATAAGTAGTGATTTCCAACGGCAGGCACGCACAGCTGAAAGTGCAGATCCAAATGTTTGGAGAAAAAGGGATTTTTGTTATGTGTTCATAAAAATAAAAAAATAAAAAAAAACGTAAGGGTCAGCAGAGTTTATTTTTTCAATTTTAGTATATTGAAATATCCTACTTTAAATAAAAAATAAAAAGAAAACCTTTAGCTCACATAGTAAGATAATATTCGTCTTTAAAATCTTAGGTTTATATTAAGTTAGTTCTGTAAACCATAAAGTACTGACTTTGAAACGGCTTTAAAAAAAACTAGCAGTCAGATCCAAGTAATTCTTTTTGATTTGATTGTACCATTTAGTCTTAAATTTAAAAATTCCACTGCTTATTGCATAAAGAGTATGTTGACAATTTGACTTTTTTCCGGAAAATCACCAGTGTGCGCCCTGGGGAGATATATATGGAAGTAAAAAGCAAAGCAAGACCCTTTTTTAGTACCTTTGGAGAAACAATAACAAATTTCAATCAATTTTTCCCTTTATCCGCTGGGAGGAATTGCAGCCCATGGTTGAACAAAGATTATCTCGTCTAATCTAATGTCAGTCATTATCTTGGCTTAGGAGACCCTTTGCAGTCTAAAATTTTCCGACAAATGTCCGTTGGGCTCTTAATAGTTTATAGGAGATGTACAATTTAAATTAAGTTCTTAAGAAGTTGCGAGAAATCTCACTCCAAGCCCCCTTTTAATACACCATTCGTTTTCTTTTCAACAACAGATATATGATCACGCTTTTGCAAAAATACCAAAACTTTTCATTTTCAAAGGCTGGCGGTAATAAAAATGTGTACTAAACAATACAGGCCGCCTTAGAAACGTTCAGTGAGAAGAGCTGCATTTACATAATAAAATCTATTATAAGTTTAACAATAACAACGCTATCTATCTTTGGGGCTAAGTAGTAGTTAACAAGCAAGTCTCGTATCGTTGTTTCAACCCCATATGTAAGTCGGCGTTTTTACTTATGTCCTTTCACAATTATGTTCGCGGAAACTACAGGTAACATTTTGCTCTGACCCGCCGCTGGCTTATTTTCAACACCAAATTAAAGCCTAAATTTATTGCGGATAAAATTTTACTTTATGTTTTGTATACGAAACAAGATTTGACAGAGCTGCCTTACATAAGTATAACAAATCAATTGCGAGTTTTAACTTTTTGTTGCTTTAATTATGCATTTGTTCTATGTGATCGATATGATATGATTAATAGATGTGTATTTCCTAACATTTCACAGTCCATCCTGAGGCGAATTTCACCCAGTATCGTTAAAGAGGAAGAGCCGCCAAAGCCCAAGTGTAAAATAAATCGCCTAAGAGCCATTGGAATTCAAATCAGGTAAGAGTAATATAAATAATCCCGTCATGGTCGAAACGAAGTCGCACAACTCTAGTGTAGTTTCTTTTGAATAAAATTTGACATAGATATGACTTAATACAACTACGCTTTAACCTCAAAATTCCCAATCTCAGCCTTATTATTTAAGTTCTCTCTCAATCTCTATCTCTATTTCCTCTGCAGATTTCTGCGACGTTTGGAAATATCTATAAAAACCCGCGAACGCATTGTCTCACCATCGGACAGCTGTCCCGAAGAGGATAACAACACCGATGACATGGATTCACCGCAGGCTTCGTCACCACTGCTGCAGCCACCGTCGCCGAGTAAAACCCGTTTGGCTCTTTGCCGCCAGAAACGTCTTCCCAGCGGGACCTATGGTATAACAGCTGCTGAAATGAATACCAGCAATTGGAAAGGCATGGATCGTAGTCTGATTGGAGATGACTTAATAAGCGACTGAAAGCTTCAAGCTTCCAAACCCGACAACAACAACAACAACAACAACAGAATGAACCACAACTCATTGTAGTGATGTAAATTTATATAAAGCTAAAAAAAACAAATTAGGCCAGACCTAAACGACGAATATTACCCCAGTTCGCCATAATATGTAAATTGTAAATAAGTTGCAAGTATTTCGTTCAAAATAATATCATGTAGCTTAGACCATAAGTCCACACAACTAAACCGCGCACCCTACTCATACAAGCGGAACGACAACACCCTTCTCTCACACACTTACCTATGAAAATGGAATTGATTTTATCCTTCATATTTAAATAAAAAAACAAATTCGGATACCAATCGTTGCAATCGAATAAAGCACCTAAATGTAGACGTTACATAATGTGGTATTAAGCGTAAGATTATAATATAGAGTTATACACATAGATTAATATAAATATATATTTACCTGCATTATGTACTTATAGACATACAAACATACGTATATAGTAATTACCTATCGTGCATAATAAGTTTAAAAACAAACGTTGTGAGATACGTTACGAAACACAAGTTTTTGTTAAAACAAGTTTCGTTTATATTTTTTTTAGATCAGCTAAGAAATCGATTAACCAAGATATTTTATAACACACGCGCCAGTGTTCTCCCAAGTAACAGCAATTAACGAGCAAAACCATTTTTTTCTTCGCCCTCACTGTCAATACTACAACACATGATTTTAGGACTCAATTCTGAGAATTGCACGTGAAAGTAACGCCAAAAAAACGAAATTCTGCATCATTCAGCTCATTGATTTGGGACTCAATTCTGAGAACTTCACGTGAAAGTAGCCCCAAAAAGAAGAAGTTCTGTATCATTCGTTTTGTCAAGTTACATGCCGTAATAATTTAATATCGATTTGAAGTTGGTAAATATCGTATAGGAGAATTTGACACGTTTTAGGCTATTTTGTTTGTTTTGTTCCCCAGACCTGTACGGGACCTGTTCCTTATAAAACCCGGATCGCTGACAGGTTTTAGTATGGTGTAATCCGTGTAACAGCTTACATTGATTAGATCCAGAATTTTGGGTTTAGAATAAGTTGGGCTTAAACCCTTATTATTATTTATGCCGTAGTCACGTCGAATCTTTGTCGTTTTTAAAAATATGGCATCGCTGATGTCGTTTCTGAGACTGAAGTACGATTTGTCTTAGCTCCTATCATGTTCTTCTTCGTTAGATGATGAAAAATTCTTAACACTAAAGATTTCTGTAAATTATAACTACTTTTATTCAAATAAAAAAACTACGATATACGTAATAAAAGTGAATAACTGAGTCACATAACCAGTTCACATTTTTAGGTCTAAATCGTCCTAATTAAGGACGATTGCCATTTTAAAGCAGTAAAAGACAGTTGCGCTTTGCTAATCCTGGCCTGTGTATTTAGATTCCAATTCAGTATACTGTCTAATAATAGTCCAAAGTATTTGGCACTGAGTGTAAGTGCGACTCCATTTAATCTGGGATTGGCAAATTAAGGGATTTTGTATCTCCGTGTGAATAGCAACAGTTCCGTTTTACTCGGGTTTACACCCTGTCCGCAGCCATGACACCATTTTAAAAGAAGTTTAGCGCAGATTCCAGAATCTAAGAGAGTAGTTTAGGATCCTTGTCAATAACTTTGAGTCACACGTCATCCGCATATGCGACGGTTGTGCAGCACGTTTTTCCATCGTCCTCAAGAGAATGTTGATGTTGAGATAGTGGAGAGAAAACACCTCCTTGTGGAGTACCTCGAACCGCCACCTTGAAAATATTTGACACGCTAAGGAGATGAGCACTGGGTTAATCTCCAGTTGTTCCATTAAGTTTATTACAGATTCAAGTCTAACTTTATTAAAAGCTCCCTCAATATCCAGAAGGGACGGCGAGAGCGTATTCCTTGAAGTTCAGGGATCTTCCAATGCGACTGGTTATAGTTTGTAAAACAGTTTCTGTGGATTTGCCATTTGTATAGGCATGCTGAGCCTTGGATATAACTTCCGGCTTAAGAGATGATCTGATATATGCCTCAATTATTCTCTCCATAGTCTTAAGTAAGAATTGGTCTTAAATCCTTGGCTTTAGTATGGGATGCCTTACTCCTTTTGGGAATAAATACAATTTTGTAAGTTATCCATCTCGTTGGAATGTGCGACAGCTTTAGACAGGCTTTGAAGATTGTCAGAAGCCAGGGCGTCAATACCTTGATGTTCTTTTGTAGATCCGCGGGAATAATTCCATCGGGTCCCGGTGATTTAAAAGCTTTTAAAAACATTTGATAGTCCATTGAACTCGATGCTCAGTAATCGGTATGTCGGAAATATCTAAGTTATAGCTAACCGAGTTTTCCATAAACTGTTAATCACTTTCCCGACAACCTGTGATGTGTGCTTCCATCAGCACCTCCAGAGTTTCGAGGCTGTTTGTGGTCCATGTAGACCAGCGCAAACCATTAGTGATTTTCTATTTAGAATGACGATAGTTCATTGAGACTTTCAAAATACCATTTCGCTTGGAATTGCATTCTTCTTCTATGTAGAGCTGGACAATGGCAGAGGAAATGCCAATGTAAATGTCAATTTCGTCCTCATCGTCATCGTCACATAGCTTACAATGGTATTTCGGTGCTGTCTCCCAGTTTGATGTAAAGGCCCTAAGATCATCATCAGTGTCCTGTAGTAAAGCCTATTAGTCGTCTGACAGCCTTCCTATCCAACTCCAAAAGAGATACAGTTCTTGGCCAAATTTCCCGTGATACTACGCAGTCGGTGCGATGTTCCCAGGATACGTTTGGCAACCACTCGATGTGGCACATTGGTGGTCGCACTGATTCAACTGTTTGACCGAGAAGAGCCCTACCGTGCCAATTCATCTGCCATCTTTCCCTAGTATGTCACTATGTCCGGCAACCCATCAGAGTCTAACACTATGATCTGGCAGTATTGAGAGTGCCATTCTGCATCTGAGCACCAGTCTTGACTTTAGATCCTTTGACTGTGTCCGGGACTCAGCAGACTGGAACACTATTACCTGGCAATGTTCAGAGCGCCATTCTTCATTTGTGCACCAGTCTTGACTTTAGATCTTTTGATGGCGCTTGACTATCCACATAGATTGCCACTAATTCCTCCAAATTCATTGTCGATATTGTCTCCTCGGATTTCATAATGTCTAAAATCTCCATTTGAAAAACACTGCAATCGTCAAACAATCAGAAATGTTGGCTGCATTTAAGATCCTTGCTTAAGACACCTGATCCTGTGGCAATGTTCATTTTTGAGCCATCAGCGAAGATAGACGGGGAAGGGAAGCCTATCTCTGAGCATGCTGAAAAACCCATCGTCGGAACCATATAGTCCGTTCCGCTGTAGAGTCCACCATTGTACCAATGTTTGCTGAAGCATAACAGTATCAATGCGTGTTATTTAAACAAAAAGTTATAAATGTTGAACCAAGAAAAAACTTTTGAAGAAGGTATTTTCATTTTGCATCACAAAAATTAGATATGGGAGAGCTTTTCACATTCGAGTTAGCTAACACTTCAATTTTTAGACTCACACATTACCAACGTGTTTAAGAACGAATTCGAATGACAGCTTTTTTTAACAAGCTTTTACTAGACATCCCGATTGATCCGACTATTCAGAACTTGCTGTCTACGATATCGAGAAATGACCATGATCAAAAAAGGAAGAATAACATATTTCCATTTCCCAGAAGAACTTTTCTAATTGTAGCGATTGCTGGAGTAGCGGTCGTATCCGAGAATGTTGTTGTTGTTTTAACAGCTGCATGAAGTAGCTGGAGTTAAAATTATTTATACCGATTTCTTACAATTTATCGGCACTCGATCGGGCAGTAAACCGACTATCGTACGACCATTGTTGGCAACTCTGTTTCGTTCCTATGTAGATAACAAGGTTTGTGTCAAGGTATTGTTGTAAGTTTTAACAGCCAAATTCCTCCAGAGATCGCGCCAACTTGGTTTTGCTGATTTATTTTGCGATGTTGATAAATCATTACCTTTTTCCTTGGTCCTTGCGCAAACTGGATTTTTGTATTGAAATCTAGGATGAGTTTTTGCTGGAGAACTCGAAAGTGTTCGAAAAGTCATTTTTCATTGATGTTGACTTAGCAAATGCCCCGGCCGGGAATTGGACCCGCCAACTTGCTAATCTACATCGCATCCTCTGAGCTGTCGCGGGCCACCGTATCCGAGAATTGATATATCCGGCAGACATATATAGGGAAATGCTTTTGAAATTGCGTTATCAGAGAATCCTGATTCCCGCAGACCTCTTTCTGGAATGCAGCTGCAGACGTGTGGTTGATTCCCAGCAATGATTTGGTCCGAATGAAAATCTAATAATACTGCATGTCTCTCTACGAAGGTTACAGAGAAAGTCCTCCAATGTTACTTTATCCACCAATGAGTCTCAAGTATTTTGGTTCTACAACTTCCAAGAATCACTACAAAGACTTTGCAGCTCATTAACCTTAGATTTCAAGGTAAGACTGGATCTTCTGTTATTTGTAGAGTCATCTGGAAATTACTTTTTGGAATGCCTTACCAGAGAATGCTTGTTAAGAAGCCATGTTTAAGATAACTTGAAAAAATATTATTTGCGTCATAACTCTTGAATCGATTTTTCTATATATATATATTCAGTGTTAGAGAAGACTGCAGTAGCCTGGAAAAATTGTACAAGTAACAATTTCATCTGTATCATTATGAGTCTTAACAAAAGAAAACAGTTCAAAATATAAATACTTGTTACTCTTGTTACTCCAGACATGATTTTTCTGTCATATATTCAGTGTTTGAGACGACTGCAGTAACCTAGTAAACAATTTTAACAGTACTTTCTGTACAAAAATGATCGAAAGACATTAGATCAAATTTGTCGGCCTTTTTTTCAATACATAAGCAGACTGTAGTTACATTATCCAGTTTTTTTGACAATTTTATGTATACCATTAAGAGTCTTAAAAAAAGAAAACAGTAATTTCTATACGTGTAAATTGATTAAGTAATTATGTAAAAAAAATTATCGAAAACCTTTAGACTTATTGTTGGACTTATTTTTTTAAAGACATGAGCAGACTGTTGTAACATTAACCAGTTTTTTTTTTTTGATAATTTTATCTATATCATAACGAGTCTTAAAAAAAGAAAACTGTTACTCCAGACATGATTTTTATGTAATAATTTTAATGTTGGAGGTGACTGCAGTAAACTCCAATAATTTTCAACCTATAATGTCTATATTGTGTTAAATTACTTAGTAATTTGTTTGACAACAGAGTCAATTTAATTTCTTCTTCAAGATCAAGATGACTGCAGTAACATCCAATAACTTTCTACTAATAATGATTCGTTAAGTGTAAAATGAGTCAATAATTTCGTACAAAATATTACAATTTCCCTCGTGTGTACCTCCCAATTTGTCCGACTTGTTTGACAATGTATGAGAAGACAGCAGCAACATCTAGCAGCTGACTATCGAAGTTGTCTATATCATTAAAGTCTTAAAGGAGAATACAGATTTTTTCTACAAAATAAAACAAGTTACTTAACTCTGTTATCTTATTTTCATTAAATGAGAAGACTGCACTAACATCTACCAGCAAGGTTTATAAAACTACTTCATCTTATAAATTATAATCACTACCATAGTGTACCTCTAAATTCAATTCGTCTGATTTATTTGTAATGCATGAGAAGGCAGCAGCAGCAATGTTAACTATATCACAAGCGTCTCTTAGAAGAAAACTACAGCATGATTGACTCCTATCAATGTTTTGGTCCGAACGAAAAACCAATAAGACTGCATGTCTCTCTACGAAGGTTACAGAGAAAGTCCTCTAATAATTCTTTCTCCACCAGTGGATCTCAAGTATTTTGGGTCTCTAAAACCTTTGGCACACCCCACACAAATGACCGAATTCACCCTCATAGTTTAACATACAGAGAGTTATATATCAAATGCATACTCAATGACTGGCGATGGTGTAAGTTTTTGCAAATTCACCTCAATGTTGCTAAATTTAAGGAGAACACTGGTGCATCATTTGCTTTCCCTTTTCGCTTCCTCCCCTCAACTCAAATGGAATACATATAACCAAACATAGTACAGTACCAATCCACACAAATCGACTTGTGGTTCCGTTTATAGATATCTCTAATTTTGTATAAATAAAATTACAACAACAAATATAACTTTAGATACGAAGAATAGTTTAATATTAATTTAGTCAGTAAAACAACATAATGGTGTGCTCAACAATTTGCGCTGTGTTTGTTATTATTATTATGTAAAGAACAAAACAAAACAAAAAAAAAACAACAAAATATATGAAAACATGAAGTGAAGAAAAATCAAAGAAAAAAAACTAAATTTAAACATATTCGATTTTCAGTTATTTTGAAAAACATGGAAGAAACCTTTCTGTGACACGAATTCTTTTTATTTTATTAAAGTTAAATTACGAATCATTGGCATCACATATACCTATTGTAAACAGAGACAGTGGATGCACTACAACGGAAAATTTACACCATTACATAAAAGGTGATTGGGGTAAAACTCATATCGCTCGATTTGTTTTAAAATAATATAATGTTTTTTATAAACGTAACTAAACAAATTTTGGCTTCAACAAAAAGCATAAGCCCATTGACAGATAACCTCCGGTGTAGTCGCGGCCGATATTAAATACAAATTTAAAAAAATGCTTATTCTCATTGTTTGAGCAGACTGCAGTATCATCTAGCAGTTGTTGTAAATTTTTTAACAGCGACAGAAAACATAACTTTTTTCCTAAAAAAAATTACCATTAGCCTCTTGTAACTTCGAACTTGATTATTCTGGCTTCATTTCAATGTTTGAGATGACTAAAGTAACATTCAATAATTTTCCAAAAATAATGTATACAACGTCAGCGATATAGACCAAAGTCTCTCTAGGTTTCAAACAACTCAGTTCCAATCGTGTAGATTTTTCCTACAAAAAAAATTAAGTAAGTAAGTTAGATAGCAGAGGAACATCTCGTAATCTGTTGAGTACAGACGTGTTTTCACTCGGCTCCACATACAATTTAATTAAAGTTGATAATAACCATTCGTGTATCGAAAAAAACTGAAAACCTACATTATCGATATCACTGCATCCATCCACTGTTAATTTTCTTGTTGATATACATCAAAACAACTAACCAACCAAAATTAAAAACAACCGAGACATCGCTAAAATAAATAAAAATATCTTGATAAAGAGAGAGCAAACTGAACAATCTCTAGTGCTAAGAAGAACATCTTAACTCTCTCAAAGAGACTTTAAATCAGTGGTGTTCATTTCATAGAACAACTGTTCCCGCTCAACTCACATATTAACTAACACAAAACATATACAATATCAACCGCAACATACATCCAAAAACATTAATAACCCAAACAAAACATCTGTGAAAACAACAACAATATCCCAATACAATAAACCCTAAACCAAATACAACAATAGTCATGAGTTCACCATCAAAAAACAACAGAGTCTCATCACTGCGACGTACTCTCCTAGATGATGCTCCAACAACTCCTCATCTCATCCATCAACAAGATATCAGCGCGGTAAATAACCCACATAACAGCTGCTCTGCGCCAAAGAGACTAAGAGCTTCAAGCTCTCAGAGATTTACCGGGGACGACTACTCAAATTCACCAAGAGTGTCAGATTCATCTTCGCGCCTAAAACAGCTTATAGACGATCGACTACACAAACAAAGCGATCAATTGTATGACCGTATGAAATCTCTCTTACTAGAGTTTGAGAACCGCATAGTAAACGAAATTGATAAGAGAATATGCGATGTAAGAGTAGATTTAGATGAAGTTGCTGAACGAGTGTCCAAACTTGAGTATTTGGCGGACAGTGTTTCGGAACTGAAATCGGAGGTCAGAGAATTGAAAATACAAATGTTAAGGCAGGAAAATTCGCTAGTAGCATGCGACTTGCGCATAAATGGAGTCCCTTTCGTTGAAGGTGAAAACTTGTCTAATGTGTTTGATACCATATGCGAAACACTTAACATACCAACTCCGAACATTAAATCAATACACCGCCTACAAAACAGAAATAACATGAAAAAGCATGATTCGCCTGACGCAGTCATTATCGCCAAACTGATGTCTCCATATGATAAGAATTTCTTTTTAAAAAATTTATCAGCGTACAAAAAAAACAATAACAACAAATTCACCTTAAATAACATTGGATTTAACACTAACAAACCCTTTTATATAAATGAAAACCTGTCAAATGGAAACTACAGAATATTTCAAAAGGCGATACGAATGAAAAAGGATAAACTCATTCAGTCCGCTTATACTTTCAGAGGCCTCGTATATATTAAGCGTACTGCCAACGATGACCCCATCTGTATCGAGCACGTTGATATTTTGAATGGGTTTCGACCTAATATCATCAATTCTGATTTATAGGAACTCAAACAATATTTGTTTATTATATAATTTGGAAATTATTTTCGATTTTAAATCTTATTTTATATTTTTTAACATTCTAATTTTAGGTTTATATTTAAACTATTTTGACATAATACTTAGACTGCATCTTTATTTATATGAATTTTCTTCCATTTTAATTGTTTCTTCTTACACAGTTTTTAATACCCTATACTTTTTTAGCGTTGCTGATATTTTATTTATTAACGGACATCTATTTATTCATGAGCACAACACTTAGCTCAAATTTACATTCCAAAGACGTCAGTTATGCTATGGTGAAAATCTTAGCTAAACAAAAAGATGGATTAAAGGTTTGTCATATCAACGCGCAAAGCTTAAATAACAAAATAGATGAGTTTAGATTAATGTTTGAAAATTCAGGCGTGGACATTATTTGCGTCTCTGAGACGTGGTTTAACGTAGATACGCCCGATTCGCTAGTCAATTTAGAAGGATATCACCTATTTAGAGCCGATAGATATTCTCACGGTGGTGGTGTAGCAATTTATGCCAACAACAAACTAAGCACCAAATGTTGCATAAAATCGGATCCAGGTAAAGAAGTCGAGTACATTTTTATTGAACTTTCTTCGTTTAACGGGAAAATATTGCTGGGATGCGTTTACCGCCCTAACCGTAATATACATTTTGGAAATTTCTTTAATATGCTCGAACTTCTAACTGTAGAGTACAACGACGTGATAATCGCTGGTGATTTTAATTCTAATATCCTCTCTGAACATTTTCTTACAGAAAACATGTCGTCTCTGGGCCTTTTTCCAACCAATTGCACAACACCCACACATTACTCGCGCAGTAATAATACCTTGCTAGATCTTTTCCTTGTTTCTAACTCCTCATGCATACTTTTGTATGACCAAATCTCTGCACCATGCTTTTCTAACCATGACTTAATTTTTCTTACGTATGATTTCCAAGCGCACCGTTCTGAGCACACTTACTCATACAGAGATTTTAAGCATATTAATTATAATTTATTAGAAGAAAGAATTTATGATACTGACTGGGATAGCATTTTTTACATTCCATCAGTAGACGACAAGCTTTGTTTTCTTCAAGACAACATCTTCAATATTTTTAATGCTGCCGTTCCTCTTAAAACGCGAGTAATTACGGTTAAGGCTAGACCTTGGTTCTCGGACACGATCAAGCATGCAATTATAAAAAGGGATATAACTTATTCAAGATGGAAGCGTTTTAAAACACCTGAACTGCGAGATGAGTATTGTGCTGCCAGAAAAGAAGTTAACAGGAAAATTAAACAAGCTAAAACCGAATATTTTTCAAGTAAATTCTTACTTGCATTGGACTCCAAACAAAAATGGAAAACAATCCGCGAAATTGGCATTGGAAAGCAACATAATAATAATTGCCAGGTTGATGTCAACATGCTCAACACTACTTTTACCAGCACTCCTACTGTCGTAGTAAACAACAACTTTTACAATTTTGGAAATATTTTGCAAAGTAATACAACGGACTTTGAATTTACTACTGTAAATAACATTGATGTCTTATCCTGTTTTTCTGAAGTTAAATCTAACGCCACAGGTTACGACAATATTGATCCGAGGTTCCTACGAATCCTTCTGCCGTTTATTTTAAATTATATAACGCACTTTTTTAATACCATCATTACCACTAGTACATTTCCAACAATGTGGAAACATGCTAAAATTTTACCAATCCTGAAATCTAATAATGAGTACAGACCAATTGCCATACTTTGCTTTCTCTCTAAATTATTTGAAAAGCTCCTTCACAAACAAATCAGTGGACACCTCAACTCTAATTCATTAATGCATGAAAAACAATCAGGGTTTCGTCCAAACCACAGTTGTACTAGTTCTTTATTGGAAGTATCTGAAAACATAAGAAATGAATTAGAAGATCGTCATATTACTTTTCTAGTCCTTTTGGACCACTCCAAGGCCTTCGATACGGTAGATCACACTAGATTATGTATGAAGTTAAATCATTTTTTTAATTTTGCGCCCACTGCTGTAAAGCTTATACAATCATATCTCTCTGGCCGCACACAATCAGTGCACGCATCTAACTGTGTTTCTGAAAAACTTCCATGTACAAAAGGAGTACCACAGGGATCAATTTTAGGGCCCATACTGTTTTCTGTATACATAAACGACTTGCCGCAACAATTGTCATTTTCTAAAATACATATGTACGCTGATGACGTGCAACTTTATTTAAGTTGTCCACTTAATTCTATGGTTGAGCATATTGAAAAAATTAATAGTGATTTATCTCGAATTCATTCCTGGGCAACGGCAAATGGACTATGCCTTAATCCTCGAAAATCAAAATGTCTGTTAATTCATAAAAGGAATTTTGTTTCCACTAATCTTGATGTTGATATACTATTAAATGGTGAAAAAATTGAAATTGTTAAGCATGCTAAAAATCTTGGCATAGTATTTAACAATAACTTAAGTTGGTCGAATCACATTAGCACAGCTGTTGGTCAAACTTACTCAAAACTTAGAGCGTTATGGTCAACACAAATTCATACACCTCTTTCAATACGAGTACTACTTGCAAAATCATACATTCTGCCTGGATTATTCTTTGGTTGCGAGCTATTCTCAAACTGTGATTCGTCTAGCAAAAGAAAACTGAATGTTGTATATAATAATACTATTCGATATATATATGGTTTGAAAAGATTTCAACCTGTCTCTCATGTTTCAAATTCGCTATATGGAGTCTCTTTTAACAACCTTTTAAACATTAAGACTCTTTTGTACCTTCATAAAATTATATTTACTCGGAAACCATTATACCTATTTCAAAAACTGCAATTTTCTAGATCCAACAGGGGTAAGAAGCTTACTCCATTAATTCACCGTAGTCTTGTGTCTGATTGGCAATTCTTTATCCATTCAATTCGTCTTTGGAATGCACTACCACACAGCCTCCAAACTATCAGTAACGCTAATAAATTTAAAAAACATATCACTGATTTTTATAAAACCCACGATAATACTAATTGAATACTTTTATATGTATAAAATAAACTTGTGTTCTCTCTTCTTTCTCTCCTTATATTGTTAAAACGATAAACGATTTTATATTTATTTTTATCATTTTTCTTTTAATTTTACTTATTTATTTAGTTTTAAAACCTTTTTTTGTTACAAAACATTTTTTAACCTTTTAATTCCTGTACTGTAATTATAAGAAAATTTCTTGTTGTACAGGATATGAAATAATAAACAAAATACAAATACAAAATAATCTTATTTTCAATACTTGAGAAGACTGCAGTAATGTCTTGAAGTTTTCAGGCAATATTGTCGATATCGTAGACAACTTATTTCTCCTAACATGAAATGCTTCTTGTAACTCTAGACTCGATTTTTTGTCATATATTTAATGTTTGAGATGACTGCAGTAACCTGCAAAATTTTTTATCAGTCATGTCTATACGTGTAAAGTGATTTAGCAATTAAGTACAAAAATGATCGAAAGCTAATAGATCCAATATGTGAGACTTATTATCAAGGCATGAGCAGACTGTTGCAACCCTTAGCAGTTTTTGTAATTTAATCAATATCATTACGCGTTTCTAAGAAGAAAACTGCCTTAAAAACAATATCATCAGTCTATTGTAACTCTAGACTTGAATTTTCTATCATATATTCAATTTTTGAGATGACTTCAGTAACTTGCAAAAAAATTTCGTGAACCATCAGACCCAATTTGGTTGACTTCTTTCGGAAGATCGAGATGACTGCAGTAACATCCAATCATTTTTAACTAATAATGTTTATATGGCCAGCGTTCAAATGACACATATCAAGCCTTGTTTGGTATAAAAGGACTTAGTAATTACAGACAAAAGTTGTCATTACCCTTCTTTAGCCCCCGATCCAATTTGTCAGATTTGTTTAACTCTTGAGAAGACAGCAGCGACGATTAGGAGCTATATACCTCAGTTGTCGATATCATTAAAATCTTAATAGCGAAGACAGATTTGTCATACAAAATAAATGAAGTAAGTATGTAAGATAGCAGAGGTAATATTATTTTCAGTACTTGAGAAGACTGCAGTAATGTCTTGAAGTTTTTGTCAATATAGTCGAAATCGTTGTCGGCTCAGAGTTGACAACTAATTTATCCCAAAAGTAAATGCCTCTTGTACCTCAAGACTTAATTTGTTTTTTACTAATTTTCAATGTTTGAAATGGCTGCAGTAACCTTCAATAAGTTTTACCAGTAATGTCTATACGTGTAAAGTGTCTTAGTAAGTAAGTACACAAAATTTCTTTAAAAAAATTCTTCTTTGTCAGACTTATATTTAAGGCATGAGCTGACTGTAGTAACATCTGTGTCGGACGTTTTTTCAAGACATGAGCAGATTGTAGTAACATTTAGCAGTTCTTTTGACAATTTTGTCTATATTGTTGAAACGAGTCTTAAAGAAGAAACTGTTTTAAAAAAATAATATTAGTGTGTTGTAACTCTAGACATGATATTTCTGTCATATTTTCAATGTTTGAGATGACTTCAGTAACCGGCACAATGTTTTAACAGTAATATCTATACGTGTACAGTGATTTAACAATTAAGTACAAAAATTATCGAAAGCTATTAGATCCAATTTGTCGGATATTTTTTCAAAACATGAGCAGACTGTAGTAACATTTAGCAGTTTTTTTTTGACAATTTATCAATACTTTCAAAACGAGTCTTAAAATAAGAAAACTGTTATAAAAAATATATATTTTGTATCTTGTAACTCTTGACATGATTTTTCTGTCATATTTGCAATATTCGAGATGACTGCAGTAACAATTGCCTACCAATTATATCTATATTGTGTAAAATTTCTTAGTAATTAAGGAAAAAAATTATCGTACCCAATTTGTTTGACAACAGAGTTTATTTGTTTAACTTCTTCTCCAAGATCGACATGGCTGCAGTAACATCCAACAACGTTCTACTAATAATGACTCGTTTGGTGTAAAATGAGTCAGAAATGACAGACAAAAAATAAAATTTTCCTCGTGTGTAACTTAAGACCCAATTTGTCAGACTTATTTTACAATGTCTGAGAAGACAGCAGCAACATCTAGCATCTGACTATAGTCTTAAAGGAGAAGACAGATTTCTCTACAAAATATATAAAGTAATCTTAATTCTGCTACCTTATATCTGAGACGACTGCAGTAACATCTTGAAGTTTTCTGCCAATATTCGATATTTTTTCAAGAAATCAACATATGTGTCTTTTTTTGTCAAAACGAGTCTTAAAGAAAAAAAATGTTTTAAAGCAATATTATTTGTGTCTTGTAACTCTAGACTTGATTTTCCTGTCATATTTTCAATGTTCGAGATGACTGCAGTAACCTCCAATTATTTTCTACCACTAATGTGTATACTGTGTAAAATTACTTAGCAATTAAGGACAACAATTAACGTACCCAATTTGCTTGACAACGCAGTCAATTTATGTAACTTCTTCTCAAAGATCGAGATGACTGCAGTAACATCCAACAACTTTCTTCTAATAATGACTCGTTTGGTGTAAAATTAGTCAGTAATTACAGGCAAAAAGGTACAATTTCCCTCGTGTGTACCTCTAGACCCAATTTTTCTGACTTGTTTGACAATGTCTGAGAAGACAGCAGCAACATCTAGCAGCTGGCTACCGATGTTGCCTATAACATAAAGGTCTTAAAGGAGAACTTAGATTTTTCTACAAAAATAGTTTTCAATATAAGATATCAGTTATTTTCAAAACATGAGATGACTGCAGTAACACCTAGAAATAACATCTACAAGCAATGTTTATAAAACCAATTTGTTGCAAAAAGTATTACCATTACCATAGTGTACCTCTAAATGCAATTTGTCTGACTCATTTTGAATGGATGCATGAGTAGGCAGCAATCATTGATACGTAATATTAGACCGACCCACATTAGCATATACCATCACTCAATATTAAGTCAGGAGTCTTAAAGATTCAGGCAGTACCGCTATGGGAGAAAAAGTTTCGGTCTAGACCTTCGTGTTATGACCTACCATCGCTTGCATCAGAGGTTTTGGAGAGAACACACCAGAATTCCAGGGATTCTGAAAAACGTTGCCAGTTCAATCGTTGGAGAGAAGACTACAGATATCATGATAACTTATTTCTACACCTCAGTATTGTGAACCAACACGTCCAAAATATACTTTCTTTAATCAGTATTGCAAAGATTAAACAAATTTTTATTGTTTTTTTTTTTGATGATATCCTCAATTATTGTCATATATTTTTCCGATTCTAAGTAGTGCACGAAGATATCATTACTAGAGTTGCTACTTAGCCTACAAAAAAAAGTGTCCTTACATCCCTTTACACCTTTCGTTTACTAGACTTTCTAATCGCCAGTTCGTCAAAGATATAAGGGTGATTCATTAAGAAGCTTTAATTTTTATTTAAAAAAAAATCTACTTAAAACTGAATTTTATATTGAAATCTTGATTATGACCCAAAAGAACAATCTCTGTCATTTACTTTTTGCAAGTTCTTTCTTTTAAATGTTGGTCTGACATAACGCTTTAGAAATATAATTCTGGGATTCTGCAACGCCAGCTATTGACCAAATTAATAATAATTTGCAGGCGATATTGCGGTGTCGGTCTCTTCATGACATAATGCCAGACAATGCAGAATACAAATGAGGTAACATCTAGACAACAATCAGGCGTTATCTATAAAAAAGAAACATACGAAAATAAAACCTAAAAATGAATCACACTTTAAAAACTGTAATATGTAATGCATCCATTGATCGCTAAATTCATTTTCTTTAAAAAATTGTTACATTTTCCACATTACTTTTTCATGTTTAGTTTTACATGTGGCAAACGCATTTCACACCATTTCTATACTAGATCTCAACTAAATCATCTAAATTTATAAATCAAACCCAAAAAACTTTATACCAAGCAATATAATTAGATATATTAAACTAAAATGTAAAATAACATCCAAAATGCACAATATTTCTAGTAATAAAACGAAAAACGAAAACCAAAACCAAAACAAACTTAGCACTAATTTAAACCAAAAACAAACCCAAAAAATATTATTAAACTTAAACAAAACCTAAATCCACAAAAAAAAACAAAGTTACTGCTTAAGAAACCCATCGAGACAAAGCAAAATTCTTATATTTAGTTGCTTTCAAATTGAGAAACTAACGTAAGATAACAAATAAATGATTTTTGATTGCAAAACACAACAACAACAATTATAAAATTATGTATAAAACAAATAAAATTAAAAAAAAGCTAGGCAAAACATTATTAAGATGGCTTGTATTGAGACTGATTTTATAATAAAAAAAAATTAATTATAAAAAACAAAAAAAAACACAAAACTATTAAATTCTAAACTAAAAGACAAAAAAACTATTATTGAAATTTTTAAAAACACACACACACATGTACGAGTAATCAAAATGATAAGAAACAAAACAAAACAAACCACATGTACTAAATAAGTTAAATCTAATACCTAAAGGAAATATTATCTATATATATATATATGTTGTATTTTGCACAACAAAATTATTCTAAAGTAAATATTTTTCTAGTTAAATAATAAATGCAGAAGACCTACAAGAAAATTAAATATGTAACTGGAGTAGTAATATATTTACAAAGATATTTTACATACACATGCGCGCATCACTCATTTAAATACGTAAATTACACTGTCACAAAACTATGACTCGATTACATTGATTAGCATTTAAACACATTCAACTGCATATGTTGCGTGTATTTGGAGATGAAGTTAGTTAGTTTAAATGGATCCGTGTACTAGTTCTTTGCCAACAAAAACTCGCTAAACTTTTCCCACTAACAAGTGGATACACATGATGTTCAGGTAAGCTTTCCTATTTAAACTCCTGATATCCCATTGGGGGAAAAGTGAGTGCTGCCCTAGGGACATAACTTATTTTTCGCCTAGACCGGGCAAGTGAAGAGATATACTTATCTGGCTTCTTCAACATGTACTCTCTGGAAATTTTTAAGGTTTAATTTTTATTCTGGGCAATTATTGTATTTCAATTGTATTTCCTGTTCCAAGTAGTGTAGATAGATGTCATTATCAGCAATTTCTATGAAAGTTGCGACAGAATCTACGTCCAAAAGTAGAACATAACCCCCTGTCTGCCGCTTCTTTTTCTTAGAAATTTCTGAAACGTTTTTTTTTCCAATAGAAAAAATTAATAATTTTCCTATTCTTGTCTGGCACCAGAAACAGAAATACAAGACATTCGCGATAAAAATAACAATTATACTTTAATGCAAGGAGAAACTAAACGTGCATAGTTTGTGTTTTAATTTTTGAAACCAAACTACGAACCCTTCTTGCTCACATTAAGCTCTCTTCTCAGAAAACTAAAACAAAAATGTACTTTTGTTACCATAAATGGTATTTTTTAGAACCATAAATTGTACTTCTTGGTACCATAAACTGTACTTTTTGGTACAATAAATTGAACTATTTGTTCTATAAGTTGTGGCACCATAAATTTTACTTTTACTTTTTTGGTACAACAAATTTTACTTTTTGGTACTATAAATTGTCTTATTTGGTACCATAAAGTGTATTATTTGGTACCAGAAATATTTCTTTTTGGTACAACAAACTGTTATTTTTTGTACTGTAATTTTTCCTATTTGGTACCATAAATTGTACTTTTTGGTACAATAAACTGTACTTTTTGGTACTATAAATTTTTCTATTTGGTACCTGAAATTGTACTATTTGATACCAGAAATTGTGCTTTTTAGTACAACTAATTATACTTTTTGTAACAGTTATTTATACCAATTAGTACAATAAAAGAACTTTTTGGTACAATACAAATGCCACTTAGAACAATTATTTTTATTTATTGATACAATAAGTACTCTATATACTCTTTTGTATAAAAATTTTAGTTTTGAATTATTTACTGTCGTGCATAACATACTTAAGAGTATTTGTTTGATAATATACAGCTTTTGATAAAAACTCACACTCTTTTGCTCTTACACTATCCTGCTGTTGTTTTGTTTTTTTACCAAAACAACATCGTTGTCGTGTAAATGTATTGTTTGCAGAATCAAAATAACCACGAATAAGCTTGATGCGGTTTGAAGGCCACTTGAAACTCTAGTAGAAACAATCATCTACTACTTTAACCTAATAGTTGTCAATGTTAATGCTGCGTCTGAATTATCATCTCTATTAAGATGATAAAGAGATCGCATAACAGTAAGGAAATGGCTCGTATCCGTCAGTCATCAGTCGATCCGCAAGGAGTCGATCTTCATTTGTTTGTGTCTGCGTGTCCGTGACCATGTACTCTCTGGAAATGTATAAGGTTAAGATCTTATTCCGATATACTTCAATTATTGGCAATCATCCTTTCGGTTACAAGTAGCGCACTAAGATACCATTACCGGCAATTTCCATGGAAGTTGCGACATTAGAAGTATCCTAAAGTAAAGCATTACATTGCCCACTCTTTGCCGCTTCTTTTCCTTAGAAATTTAGTTTACTATTCCCTCTAAACGGCAGTGGAGTTTGAAAGAATATTCTTTAATATAAAAAGTCAAAGGCTCTCAATGAAAACTCATTCAAATCCTGTGGTGTCAGTATTGTGGTACGGACTTCACTCTAAACTTTCATGGTAGATCTCAAGATTGTAAGCCAACCTTTGATTGTAAGTTGCTGCTCAAATCAGTCTGGCAATTCGCTCGTTTGAAAAAAGACAACAGATCTCACTGGCAATTTAAGACCGACCCTTGCTTGCAAGCCCCTAAAAGGATAAGAGTTTCGAAAACAGTCCAGCAGTTCAGGTCTTATAGAGTAGACATCAGAACAACGAGTGGTCATTTCCCCCCCTTATTATGTATGTCGTCGTGGTATAGTGATTAGAATAGCTACTACCATGGGGGAGATCCCGGGTTCGATTTCCGCATACAGTCATATACATTTTTCTTTAATTTCAGACACCCTCGATGTTGTCGACAGCAATGTAGCAGTGTATAAGTGTCGAGTCAATCGGCATGTCTAGTAAAAGCTTCTCAAGCAGTGACGTTCGCATTCGTCGATAAACAAGTAGGTGCCGTTAGTTGTGAATCTAATAATAGAAAACGTGTTAATTCACAACAACGCGAGAATCTATCCCATACCTCATTCATGGGGTGTAAAGGGAAATTAAGTTTAAGTTTATTATGTATGTCGTAGTCACGTCGAATCTTTGTCGTTTTTCAAATAGGGCATCGCTTATATCGTTTGTGAAACTGAATTACGAATTGTCTTTGCTCATATCATGTTCTTCTTCATCAGATGATGAAAAATTCTCTGTTAAATATTACTTATTTTATTCAAATAAAAAAAAACAACGCATGTTGTCGAAAGTCGACTACGAAAAATGAAAAATACGTAATAAGGGGGTTTGATTCTTTCGGTGCAGACCTGCGTATTTTTGGCTGACCTTTACCAGATAGATACAGCAGTGTTCAGGGAGTCTGAAATATGGTTGAACTACAGATAAATGTTATAGAAGAAGACAGATATCGCCGACAAATCATGATAAAACGTCGGCAAAGACCAGTAAATATGACAAAACTTCGCATTACCGAATTTTCCAAAATGTTCTCTCTGGATTAGAAAGGTTTAGATCGCCAATTTTCCTAAATATTATTGGTAATCTTCCTTCCATGTAGTGCACGAAGACACCATTAATCAGAAATTTCCCTTGATGTTGCGATAGAGTTCAAACAGACCTCAATGACAAATCATTTAAAAACCTGCGATGTCGAACTCCATAGTGTGGCCCATTTTGAATCTTCCGATGCAGACCTCCATATTTTGTTCTGACTTGTGAAGACACAGTTAGAGAGTCTGAAAGATGGTTGGTTTACGGTCAAACTCATGATAAAATGTCGGCGTAATCTTCAAGGTGTATGACTAAAATTCGCACAACCGCAAAGTACCAAACAAAGAGATAATCAACGAAATCGATATGCTGACCACTGGTGAATTTACTGAGAAGAATTTATTAAATTCGAATATGTTAAGAAAAATTAACTGAAATCATTCTGTTGGCAATTGTATTTAAGCAACAAAAGTATAAGTTCGGTTCACTATTGACTATCTCTTAGACCAAATGGCTAAAGGTTGAATCGCGAACATCTATATGGGCTTATAATTAAAAAGCTGCACTCAGGAAATTTTCGATATCCGTGCTTTTAGAAGTGCAAAAGGCCCAAATGGGGCTAAAACTGGTACCATCATCCGGACCAAACGGTTAAATCTATGATCACGAAAATCTACATGAGCATGTTCCCTATAGAATGATTGACTCTCCACGAAGGTATTTTTCGAAATTCGTACTTTTAGGAGTCCAAAAGGCCCGAAAAAGGATAAAACTAGTACCATTACCCGGAACAAACGGCTAAAGCTTGAAACGTGGAATCTGAGAAGTACTTAAAAAATTCGATTATGTTAAGAAAAATCAACTAAAATCATTCTGTTGGTGATTGCATTTAAGCAACACAAGTTCAAACGAGCCCTTGGCATCCTGCAAATGATATATGGGAAAGCTTCTAGCATTCAGTGAGTTAACATGCTTATCAGAAGGTAGGCCCAGAGAGTATAAGTTCGGTTCACGGTTGAATATTAAAAGGCACTATTTGGTCTCATGTTTTATACACATAACCCTATAGGTTGGTTTGAAACCTATAGGGCTTTGTTAAAGAGAGGAGATACATCGATTACGGTTGTAAGACATCCTGGCATCCCTTGGCAAACTCTAAATGATATATGGGAGAGATTCTAGCAATCAGTGAGTTAACATGCTTTTCAGAAGGTAGGCTCAGAAAGTATAAGTTCGGTTCACGATTGAATATTAAAAGGCACTATTTGGTCTCACATTTTACACATATAACCCTATAGGTTGGTTTGAAACCTATAGGGCTCTGCTAAGGAGAGGAGATACATCGATTACGGTTGTAAGGCATCCTGGCATCCCTTGGCATCGTGTCAATGATATATGGGAGAGCTTCTAGCATTCAGTGAGTTAACATGCTTTTCAGAAGGTAGGCCCAGAAAGTATAAGTTAGGTTCACGATTGAATATTAAAAGGCACTATTTGGTATCATGTTTTATACACATAACCCTATAGGTTGGTTTGAAACCTATAGGGCCCTGCTAAAGAGAGGAGATACATCGATTACGGTTGTAAGGACTCCTTGGTGAAAAACAGTTAAAACGTTTAATAATCGCAAATGCCATCTCGATGGCATTGATTCAAACTAACCTAAGATCCTCTCAACAAATGCATTTTCATCCTTTAAAAACATAACTAGTACATATACACTGCGTCACAACATCACATACAGACAGACTATTTTCTAAAGTAAATATATAAATTTCTGTGATAAAATATTTAACACAAATTCATTACTAAACTAATTGAATCCAACCACTACTACTACTCAACTTTACCACCATAATAGGGACTTAACCAGACGTAGATGAATCGTCGTAAGTGAAGTCAAGCTAATTTCGACATGTCGACAACTGGTTAAGCCTAGTCACAGTACACTGAAAAAAATCACATGAAATAAACAGATATAAACTATAGCCGATAATGATAATTATGTAGTAGCTAAAAATATACACAAACATGATCACATAAATTCAAAAGAAAACGCAAAATGGGGAAAGTCTAACAGTCACCCCTTCAAAAACCTAACCAAAGAACTTGAAACCAAAGCAAGAGAAAAACTACTACTACTACTTAAATATTAAATAAATAGAACAAAATCAGCAATTACAAAGCAATAAAATAATATATATATATATATATTAATATTTATGAGAAAAAGTAAAACATAAAACACAAGTATTTATAAAAATTTTGAAACAACATGAAATGAAAATCTAAATGTAAATCATCACTAGATATTGAAACCAAACAAGTGCACATTTTTCTTTCTCTCAACGATATTTGGTATATCTTTCGAACATAGTATAAATGTCGATATTCGAAATCTAGGATAACTAGAAATTCTTACAAGGTAACATAAAAACACATACTTGATGGTAATCTTGTTGTCTAGGTAATTTACAATAAACTACAACAAAAATAAAACAACAAATATTACGAAAAATCCAAAACAAAGAAAACACAAAAGAGAAAAAAAGAGCAACAATTAGTTAAAAAAAAAAAATAACAAAAATATTCAATCAATAGCATTAGATTACAAACACAATTTAGATAAATTGTTATACTATTCAAATTTGTTTGATTTTTTTTTTCATTAGAAAAATAATGAAATAGTTAAGAAAATTCAGTAGAGTAGTCTTTATATTAGTTTAATCATTAGTTATATATAGGAAATAGAGTAATTAAGAAAAACACGAAACAAAGTAATGCAATAATGAGGATTTTCTTTTTTTTCCGTTGTATAATTTATTCAAATAAGATGATGTACATTTGATTTAGATTTAGATAATGCAATACTAAAGTGAGTTGTTGCACACACACACACACACACACTAATGTACAGTATAGAGCATAAGTAGGCGGCAGCATACTTTAAATACAGTACCAAAATATTGTAGTTAATAGATGATGCACCCATCACCACTGTCGATAATGGCTGACGGCTAAAGTGTGGTAGTTTATTAAAGGCGTCCAGGCAACGAGAGCAGAACCTAATTGAGAGCGCTAAAAAAGAGTTCGTGTTATGAAGCTTAGCCATACAAAGAGATAGATAGATAGGTAGAGAAGATATATTATGGCTAGTTCTGTCATGCAGCTATTCACTCGTTGAAAAAAATACAACAGAACTCACTGACAATTTGAGACCGACCTTTACTAGCATGCCCCAACAAGAATAAAGTGTTTTGAAAACAGTTCGGCAGTTCAGCTCTCAAAGAATAGACCTCACAACTCACCGAGAGCTCATTTTGATTCTTTCGGTGTAGTCCTGCGTATTTCAGGCTGACGTATGCCAGATAGACACAGCAGTGTTCAGGGATTCTAAAAGATAGTTAGATTACAGACAATTGTTATAGAAGAAGAAGACAGATATCGGCAAAAAATCATGATAAAACGTCGGCGAAAACTTCAGTAAATATGATCAAACTTCGCATAACTGACTTTTCCAAAATGTTCACTCTAGATTTCAAAGGTTTAGATCGAAGGGATTTTTCGCAATTCGTACTTTAGAGGGACAAAAGGCAAAAAAAAGGGTACTTTTAGGGGCAAAAATTACCCAGAAAGGGTTAAAACTGATACAATCACACGGAACAAATGGCTAAAGGTAGAAACGTGAAAATCTATATAGGCATGCTCCCTAACAATTAGAGAGCTGCACCGTCAGGACCAAACGGGTAAAGCTATAATCACGAAAATCTACATGAACATGCTCCCTATAGAATTATAGACCTCCACGAAGGTATTTTTCGAAATTCGTACTTTTAGAGCTTAAAATGTCCCAGAAAGGGAAAAAACTGGTACCATCATCTGGAACAAACGGCTAAAGCTAGAAACGCGGAAATCTATATGGTCAGGATCCCTATACTATTAGGGAGCTGTACTCAGGGAATTACCGAAATTCGTACTTTTGGGGAACAAAAGGTCCAAAAAGCGATAAAACTGGTACCATTACCGGGAACAAATGGCTAAAGCTAGAAACGCGGAAATCTATATGTGCAAGATTCCTATACTATTAGAGCGCTGCATTCTGGAAATTTTCGTAATTCGTAGTTTAGGGTCAAAAAAAGACCCAAAAAGGCATTAAACCGGTAACATTACCGGTACCAAACGGCTAAAGCTTGAAACGCGGAAATCTATATGGATAAGACCTCTATACTATTAGGGAACTGCACTCAAGGACTTATCGAAATTCGTATTATAAGGGGTACAAAAGGCCCAAAAAGGGATTAAACTGGTGCCATAATTCAGGTCAAACGGTTAAAGCTATAATCGCAAGAATCTATATGTGCTTGCTTCCTATAGAAGTGGAGACCTCCACGAAGATATTTTTCGAAATTCGTACTGTTAGGGCTAAAAATGACCCAAAAAAGGGTTAAAACTGGTACCATCACCCGGACCTACCGTCTTAAGGTAGAATCGCGTAAATCTATATAAACTTGCATCCTATAAAATGAGAGATCTGCATGAATGGATTTCTGGAAATTCGTATTTCTAGATTCGTATTTCGTAAAACCGGTACAATTACCTCAGGGGATTAAGGGATTCTTCGAATTTCATACTTTTAGGGGGGAAAAGTCCTAAAAGCGATAAAACGGGTAGCATTCCTCAGAACAAACTGCACAAGGTAGAATCGCAAAAATTATTTGTAAAGTTTATTTTATGGGGTAGATCTGCGATTTGAAGAGATTTTTAAAAATTCACCAAATTGCGATATTGACTAAACGCATCATGCAATAAATATGAATTTTTTTGTTTTTGTTGTAACAATTCGGCAGTTTCCGAGAGTCGTTTCCTGTGGAGATGTAAGAGAATAAATTTATTAGAGTTAGTGTCAATTTGTGATACTGGAAGTTGCAGAAAATGGGCCACCTCAGTCGGTGTTTACCACAAGTCCAATGGGTATGTCAGATGGTTTGACGTCCGATATGTCATTGCGAAAACTTCGAAAGTCCTTTGGGATGTGTCGAGGGGGCGATCCTGCATAATGTGACTGATGGTTCGGGTGATTTGGCAGATGGGATGCCATGAGATATTGTCTAGTCAGCAACACATTTTGTTGCCTGACTGACAATAACCTAGTCTCCTCCGGTAGCGATATGGGTTGCAATATTTTGCGATAATTGCAGTACTCGCCATTGAGTGTCGCTGAGGAAAGAGGTCCAAACTGGGGCTGCGTAGTTGAGAATTGAGCGACTGATTTTCTTGTACGCCGCTAATATGGTCTCCTTGTCCATACCCCAAGAGGTGCCTGAGAGAGCTTCGTGAGGACCTTATTCCTGGTTTTAACCTTCTGGTTGATGTAAGAGGCGTGCGAAATTATGCTTAGCAAGATAAAGGCTAAAGAGAATATGTGACAGAACACCTGTGACACGCCTATCTAAATCTTGCGGTATTTTGGTTTTTGGCCTCTGAACTTCGCAAATGCTTGTCTGCCACTGATATAGTTTGTGACCCAGTGTTTGATGTCAGTTGGCATGGTGGAATTTAAAATGTCATTGATCAGCGTGGGATTGTCAACCGTGTCACAAGCTTTGGATAAGTCCAGAGCAGTCACAACAGTGCGTTGATATGGTCGTTGCTGATTGAGGCCATTTGTAATCTGTGTAGCTATCAAATTAAGAGCTGTTGTCGTACTATGAGATTCCCTGATGCCGTGCTGGTGAGATGCGAGCTGAAAGTGCTCCTTCAGAGTTGATAATAGTAGCGCTTTCTGGCTACCTTTCAGATATCGGGGATAACCAGCTGCAAGACTGAGAGTTCTCTAAAGCCGTGCTGGTGAGATGCGAGCTAAAAGTTCTCATTCGGGGTTGATAACAGTCGCGCTTTCAAAACCTTTCCTTTGTAGCAGATTTGTCAGGTTTTGGAAAGGGTATTATTCTGGCTACCTTCTAGATATCGGGGATAACCAGCTGCTGGACTGAGGGTTCTAGGATGTTAGAGAGGAACTCCAGTGCTACCGTATCAAGATTCTTCAGCATTAACATGAAATGCCATCAGCACCTAGAACTTTAGATGGTTTTGCCTTGGAGATAATATTTTTCACTTCATCGAGGGTGAAGGATTGGGGCTCCGAATCCCTCTATAGTTTCTTGGATCTCCGAATTACGACTCTTTTGTCCTGACAAATTGTTCGACAAATTTTCTGCAGAACTGAGTTGCGCAGTTTTTTGCATCTGAGTAATGAATGCTGTTGAATTCGATAGCAGCGAGATTTTGGAAGTGTTTGGAACCAGAACGACTTTTTATAGTAGACCAGAGATTTTTCTAACAGAGGTAACAATGGTCGAGGTGGCGTAACCATAGGTTGCGGCGATATTCATTAACTAGATTGTTAATCTCGTCCGTCTCGTCTGCGTAACTCGATCAGCTGGGTTGCATAATATTGGGAATTCTTCCAGCTGTTATGAATTGCACAAAAATATATTTTAAGCTGCTTCACTATCAACTTAGAGCGTTGAGAAAATGAGAATTCGCAACATTTTTTGAGAACCCCTGTATATTTTGTGTGTAGCACAGTGTAATTTTACAGGCAGGACGAAGTCTGCCGGGTCAGCTAGTCACATATATCCTTAATCTTAACTTCATACCTCTGATAATTTATGAGAAATTGCTTTTTTTAAATTTTAAGTTGTATGGGCGGTGCCACGCCGCTTTATTCAATAACAACTCCCCTTTATCACTTCAGTGCCGATTTAAAAAAATATGTAGATCACAATGTTGTCTTTAAAGTAAGCCCAATTTGGTCTTGAAAAAATATTTTGATCTCGCAGTGTATTCAAAATACAGTAAAACTATAGCTAGAAAATATAAATTTAGGAAATTTATTCGTTCGTCATATTAGACTTTTGTTATACTGGGTATTCGTTATACTAAGCTTTGACTGTAAATTATTTTTTTTTTGTTGATTTTCGGTTTAGCTGCCTTTCTAGACAGAATAACTATTTTTTTATTTATGTCAGCTTCTCTCGCTCTCAATTAGGTTACATTTCTCCCGCACTGTACTATAAACGCGGACGATAACACTTGGCCACATAAATTCACTCTTAACAAAAACGAAAAAAAATCCCAAACAAGACTAACTATATTGCTAATACTATAAAACAGATTTTTACTGCAACATCACCACCACCACTACCCCCAACTACTATACTATCTATCAGCATAAGTTTGAATTCGAATCATAAACTTAAACTTAATCCTCACCAGGCAAATAGGGAATTATCACTTAACTATTTGTACTACATATACTTTGATTTGCAGAGTACTAAGTTTCATAAGAATTATTTGTATTAATTTTTCCATTGTCAGTTCTATTAGGTTAATACTTTTCTACAGCTTTTTAAGTTTTGCAATCTGTTGTAAAATTTTTATGGTAAACATCACGAAACCAACAAACAAAAAAAAAAAAAATATTGTAATATTTGATGATGCAGATGCAGAAATAAAAAAAGTTGAAATTAACAACAAATTACACAAAAACAAAACAAGAGATTGTATTATAATTAAAAAATTACACTAAAATGTTGTGTAAATTTATTTTAATTGAATAAACAAATGAAAGCAAAAGAAAACCCAATGTGTTTGTATTTTACAGAAGCTGCGTGGTTGGTTTTAAAAGTAAGTAACTTATTTTAAAATAGGACTACATATCCTATCATCACCTCGAAGATTCTTTTCCTTTGACCCCATTCAAACCCCAAAAGAGAAATAATTTTCTGTATCAAATTTGACTTAAGTATTCTGTGTGTGTTTTTATTGTATTTTTTTTTATTAAATTTCGTTAGTTTATATTTTGTGTTTTATAATCTGCTCCCTTTACAAATTGTTATTCATACAATTGATATTTTCAATTTGAAAATAATTCATAATCTGTAGAATCGCTGATTCAACCATGGATTGTGGGTAATAAACAAAAATAAATATTTGTTATATAACGATGATGACGAGACGTTAGTAAACATAACTTCCTCTGTACTGTTGTTTATGCACGAAGAGCGACAAATTGATGGAACACCTCCAAAATGTGCGAATCCAAATCGGATGTGAACAGAAGGGTCTCCAATGTGCTGCTATATTTTTGAACTTGCTCGTGGTGCTGAAAAAGAGAGGGAATGAGTTACGATTAGGAATTTGATTGGTTCTCCGTGCATATGTGGGTGTACTTACCATTAGAAAAACTTGTTGCAATCTCCCAATAGTCCAACGATACCAGTCCGTATCGGGATCACGTCCATCGGTATCAGATCTAACTAAGTGTTCGGATAGAATCATAATGAATCTCTGGAATACGATAAGGAACAATCGCTTCTGGTCGACATTAGCTGCTTCGAGTTTTTCTTCCATGCGTTCCACCATCTTTAAAGGATTTGGAGTATAAAAAAACGATGAACGATGAAAAGAAATTCATAATTTACAAATATAGATCAACAGTAAAAGAAACAGGAGCAAAACAAATACGGGAGGTACACTGGGTTGGCATTTGTGCCAAAAATAATTCTGCTCAATTTTGTTCTGGCTAGACTTCCAGATTTTTTTATCCAAAACTTTATCCTGATTTAGCTGTACTAAATACAGAATTTGGACAAGATCGCGTTGGATGTATTAATAATATTAATCGGTTTCTAAAGTGGGCAGTACCAGATGGGTAAGGGATGTACTATATGGGGCGTAACAAGACTATCAATTTTTTCTCCAAAACTTTATCCCGATTTAGCTGTACTAAATACAGAATTTGAACAAGATCGCGTTGTGTGTGTTGATATTATTACTCCATCTCTTAAGTGGGCGGAATGGTACATTTGTATGAGAGGTACTAAAAGGGGCGTGGCTAGACTTCAAATTTTTCCTCCGAAATTTTATCCTGTTGCAGCTTAACAAAATAAAAAATTTGGGCACGATTGTGTCGAGTGTATTGATATTATTAATTGATTTCTAAAGTGGGCGGAATCGATTTCCTGCATACATCCAATATTGGCTTCGCGGGGCAAAACACATATATTTTTGAAATTTTCACGAATAAAAATTTATTTAAAAAAAAAAAGTATATTTGTATGGGAGGTACCAGAAGGGGAGCGGCCATGAAACCATTTGCAATACCATAAGTGGTTTTGGGGAAATATTGACTCGTGCAAAGTTTCAAAACATTTGGTTGCGTCTTTCGAAAATTATCGTGCGTACCAGCCGGACAGCAGACAGATGGACATGGCTCAAACAACTTAAAAAGTCATGAATCCAATTTGGTTTAAAGACACCTAGGGACAAAGTGACTCCTTCTATGTGTTATACTTTTGGGTTTTAAAACTTTAAAAAAATTTACGTTAACTCAAATATTTTTGCATAATTTTAAATAATTAAATAATTAAATAATTAAATAATTAAATAATTAAATAATTAAATAATTAAATAATTAAATAATTAAATAATTAAATAATTAAATAATTAAATAATTAAATAATTAAATAATTAAATAATTAAATAATTAAATAATTAAATAATTAAATAATTAAATAATTAAATAATTAAATAATTAAATAATTAAATAATTAAATAATTAAATAATTAAATAATTAAATAATTAAATAATTAAATAATTAAATAATTAAATAATTAAATAATTAAATAATTAAATAATTAAATAATTAAATAATTAAATAATTAAATAATTAAATAATTAAATAATTAAATAATTAAATAATTAAATAATTAAATAATTAAATAATTAAATAATTAAATAATTAAATAATTAAATAATTAAATAATTAAATAATTAAATAATTAAATAATTAAATAATTAAATAATTGAATAATTAAATAATTAAATAATTAAATAATTAAATAATTAAATAATTAAATAATTAAATAATTAAATAATTAAATAATTAAATAATTAAATAATTAAATAATTAAATAATTAAATAATTAAATAATTAAATAATTAAATAATTAAATAATTAAATAATTAAATAATTAAATAATTAAATAATTAAATAATTCAATAATTAAATAACAAATTGAAAATATTTAAAAAAATCCTTCCGACGTAATTGATACATTAAGTCACACATTTCTTTCATTGCATATAGGCTGCAAATATCCTGTCTTTATCACTATCTACTGACCACACTTACAAATTTCGTAAAAACTCATTAGCATAAGAAGTCATAAGATCGTATTACATTTGAATAATTATTTAATTTTTCAGACAACATGTATATTGTAAGCAAATCACAATATTATTATTATTCGCCCCTGTTCAGACATTTTCTACGTCATCAAATGACCTTGGAAAATATGCGAGTAAGTAAAGTAATTCCATTATGGCCAAATCCAAGTCTTGCTTGCGTTAATGTTTTTATTTTTTTGTGCAAATCATTATACAATTTAAATTAAAATGAAAACGACTAGTGTAACATTAATCTAGATTTCATGGTGCGCCAAGACATAAAGAAGAGTATACACCTTTAAGAACCCCAACTCAGATAAGGAGGGGGAGGCAGCAGTTCTAAATGTGCGCCCACTGCTTAACGAAGCGTAGTGAACTCTTCGCGCCAAGTGGCATAATAGTAACACAATGGACTACATAAAGTCTATTAGCTCATAATGTTAAAATACAAGCGGCGTGTTAGTGTATTAGTGTTTGTTTGATCTATGTTTTATTCTATAATTGCATAATTTAATTTGTGTGTTCCAACTGTGAATTACAAACAAAATCGTATTAAATTGTTCTTGTGGAGCGCACAACAATACGATTTTGTGCAAAAGAGGATGGATGAATAGATTAGAATAGAAGATGGTTCAGCATAGTAACATATTTGCTGAGACTGTTTACACATACTATAATTTAATTTATGCACTACTCACCTCTTCGGTTGGTTTGTCGACCGTAGTTACGGGTTTCTTACGTTTCGGTGCCGCTTCGTCTTCAGAATCACTGGAGGATGAATCGGCTTTTGATAATTTTTCCTTAGCATCAGTCAATTCAATATCTGAAATAAAAAATTTGATATGAATAACGACAGAAGAAGCAAAAACCAAATGTGTTGTTAAAATTATAATATCTTTTCTGTTCAGGACCATTAGTATTACGTTAATACGTATTAACGTATTTAATTTATGTATACTTACTTAATTTTATAACATGTTTATTCATTTTCTTTATGGTCAAATGTAATATCTCCCAGAGATACATTTTCGTAAACTCGCCAGTCATTTCTTTAGAGAATATCCAGGTGGCCACCGCTGAGCAATCAACTATTTGGGTCTTTAGCAGTTTATCGATGATCACCACCATCATTTGTTGATGATTCTGCCACAATTCGAAGACATTGTGTAGTATGAAAATTTGTGCTTCCTCGGATTCTGCCAAAGCCTAAAAACCCGATTAATAAAATTTTTAACAACAAAAAACAAAATTTCTTCGTTAATTACCTTAAAAACTAAATGAAATTTCGATATAGCCGCAAAACTGTGGGAAAATGATTTCGAACCCAAATTTAGCAAAGTCTGAACGAAGACATCAATCTTTAGTGGATTGAATGAGGTCTCAGACATTTCCTGATCGGCATTTTCTCCCGAATTTGGCAATTCCTTTAGTATATTGATAACCTCTTCCGGTGTACATTTTTGGCGTATGGCCACCACCAGTTGATGGGCTACTTGGGTGCCGGCCAACGAAGCTGTAATGCAAAAAGAAAAAAAAAAGTTAAACAAATTTATTTATTTTCTTTATATTATATTATGTTATGTAATGAAAAAATTAAATATATTTCGTATGCAATTAAACAATAACAACAACAAAATAAGGAAATGATGCAGCAGTGCGAAAACGATGACAACAACAATGTAAGTATGTCTCATTAATTGGCAATTGCAGTGCGATGGTGGTGATGGGCCTAAATTGAATTGTAAACAAAAGCATAGCGTAGATATAGACGGACAGACAGACAGACTTCTACTTTCATTTTAATTTTAAATGAAATTGTTATTACGTTGACGACGCTCGGCTGACGACGTTATTACTACACACTGGGATGAGATAATGTGGTATGTATAACTTCTTCGTCGCGCATACAATACAACGATGTTGTAGGCAAACATACTGTGGAGCATAATAATACTCTTAGAGCAGTCAATGTTGGTAATAATTAAGGAAAGCTGTTGCAGGCTTCTAGGATTTCGGGGAATTTTAATATATTGGAATTGTGTGCATGAAACTACTGATGTAGTGTTTTAAGTTAAAAACAGGAACACCATTAATTTTGGCTTGTTTTTTTATACATTCCTTTGCAGACGTGAAAATAGGAAGGGATCATCAATGAGATGCACTTTGGTATAATCAATGAAAACACATTCCATCTGCCTACTTGTATACATGCCTGGAAAAAGGAAAGGAACTTGAATAACACCCTTCTTGGCGTGCGAAAATGTCTTACATTTTATTTTTTTATATTTATATTTTTATATTTAAGTTTTTAGTATATAGGTATTTTCACGGAAAGGTCCAACGCGATCGAAAAAAAAGGTTGAAACATTTTTTTCTAACTTGTATTAGTAAAGATGAATATGTATGTACTTAAATTTTATAAAATGAAAATGTCCAAAGCTTATCTTATTTTCAGTTATGATTAAACGGACTGCAAAATTGCATTAACTATCTGGTCACCTCTCTGAATTTTTAATAACATATTTACTGATGATGCAAGTGCACTCTTATCATAAAATATTTTTTACAACAGTAAATAACTTCAATAATAGTAAAAAAAAATGATCAGTTAGCTGCACAATTTTGATTTGTATTTTATGAAGTTCTAATGTAACATTCGTGATCAATAATTTTTAGTATATAAACTTTATAATATTCCCTTTTTTCTCAAATGAAAAAACAAAATTTTTAAAAATATTTTTGTCATAAATTACCAAAAAGGAAATTTATGCCACATCACGCAACGTCACGTCACGTTTCACAAAATAGGTTGTAAGAATAAATGAACAAAAGGTTTTAAAGTTTAGCAAATTGTAAAATAAATTTATAATATTCCAAATCATATTAAAAAAGGTTTTAACAAAAAAGTCCGAGTCAATTCGCACTGATTTGTGTTTTTGTGAAAGAAGAAAAAAATATGATTTCTATTTTTGTCACGTAACGTCACCCTCTTTAGTTGCTAATATTTTAGGACCATCAAGTCAGGGGATTTCGTCTTGCTTACTATATATGTATAGAGTTTTGTAAGTATTACACAAAAAGATAAAGAAGTAATAAAAAAAATTTAAATTTTCATCTCATTGAAACGTCCGACTGTCAAATATGTGACTATGGAATTGCCCATATTAAGTATGTTTTTTTTTATATTTTTTAATACTTTTTTTTATATTTTTTTTTAATAATTTTTTATATATTTTAAACATTTTTTTATATATTTTAAATTTTTTTAATATATTTATATAATATTATTTTTTGTTTTGTGTATATATTTTTTATTTTTTTTACATTTCTTTATAATTTGATTTGGAATTTATTTCAAGCTCAAGACCAGTGTTTATTGAAAGAAGTTCATAGCAGAATGATGTTCATACAAACAGACCGTATAAATACAAACATAACGATTTCTTTATAATTTTTAATATTTTTTTCCTTTTTATATTTCTTTACAATTAATATTTTTCTGCTTTTTATATTTCTTTATAATTTTTTTCTCCTTTTTATATTTCTTTATAATTTTTAATATGTTCCTCCTTTTACATTTCATTTTAATATTATTCTTTTTTTATATTTCTTTATAATTTTTAAAAATTTTTATATTTAATTAATATTTTATTCTTTATTTTTTGTTTTTTTTTTTTGTATATTTAACTTCTTCGTATTTTTATTATTTTTTTTTATTTTATTTTTTTAAGTATTATTTTTTTATATTTTTTAATTTTACATTTTTATATTGTTTTTGTTACATTCTATTATTTATATTCTATTTTTTTGCATTCTATTTATTTATGTTATATTATATTATTTTTAATTTCTTATATAATATTTTATGTTTTTACATTTAATTTTTTTTTCAATTTGTTTTTTTATTTAAGAGTTTTACATTTTATTTTTTCACATTTTATTATTTTATATTATATTTTTCACATTTTATTTTTTTTATATTATATTTTTTACATTTTATTTTTTTTTATTATAAAATATTTTGCATTTTATTTTATTATATGATATTTTTACATTTTACTTTTTATATACTCCTTAAATGTACTCATACTTACTTGCATATTACTTTCTAATTTTTTGAATTAGAATTTATATATTTCTTATTATTCCTATATTTTTTTAATTTACATATTTTTTATTATTTTTATTTTTTTATGTAAAACAATTTTTATTTCAATTAAAAAAATATTCTATTTCATTTTTTCAATTTTATTTCTTACATTTTATTTTTTATATTTTAATATATTATATTAAAATTTTTTTTATTATATTATATTTTTTAATATACTTTTATTAGAATTTGATTTTGTATATTTTTTTTTTATCATTTTATTTTTTTATATTTAATTAATTTTTTTTTTTCAAATTAAATTTTATATTATTTATATAAAATTTTATAGATTATTTTTTATATATTTTATTTATACATTTATTCATGTTATCTTATTATTATTATGTTATCTTTTGTTATATGTAATTTTTTATTGTATTTTTTACATTTTTTTATATTATATTTTATTTCTAGTATTATATTTTTTTATATTATATTTTATTTT
The DNA here is from genome assembly GCA_964034835.1 of Muscina levida. Taxonomy (NCBI): domain Eukaryota; kingdom Metazoa; phylum Arthropoda; class Insecta; order Diptera; family Muscidae; genus Muscina; species Muscina levida. The sequence goes on from OZ035882.1 coordinate 57,762,416, forward strand.
TTATATTATACAGTACGAGCTCGAATTTCGCAACTACCGATTATAGCAACACCCCGATTTGCGCAACCGCTTTTTTTTACAAATGAGTCTTACAAATGAGTGCAACACGTTCAAAAAAGCAGTCTCGATGAGCGCAACTTTTCAATGTATTCGCAGAAATTATATGTTTTTTTTTATTTGCATGCAATGTTCCGCCATTGTTCAATGTGAGTGAGCAAATGACTGTTATAGTACAGTTTTTTTTTAGTGACGTGAGTCATTTTGCACAAAGTAAAACAACAATTTTCAATAGAGGTTCGGTAAGCGCAACAATCTCGGTTACTGCAACCGGCTTGGGCTGCTATCGGTTGCGAAAATCGAGCTCGTACTGTATTTTATTTTTTATATTATATTTTAAATAATATTTTTTACATTTAATTTGTATTTGTTATATTTCATTAAATCTAATTATTATTTTTTTAAATATTTTTTACATTTTATTTTTTTACAAATTATTTTTAACATTTTATTTTTTTATTATATTCTTTATTATAATTTTTACGTTTTATTTTTTTTATATTAAATATTTTTCATTTTATTTTTTTAAATTATTTTTTATATACTTGACTACGTTTTGAATATTACTTTCTATTTTTTTAGTTAGAATTAACATATATTATTTTTCTTATAATTTACATATTTTTTATTTTTTTTTAATTTTATTTCTTACATTTTATTTTTCATATATTAATATATTATATATTATATGTTATATTTTTTAATATACTTTTATTATATTATATTTTTTTTTTTACATTTGGTTTTATATATTTAATTTTATTTTTTATATTTAATAATATTTTTTTGTATTAAATTTTTTAGATTTTATATATTTTTTTATACATTCATACATTTTATTTTTTGTTATATGTAATTTTTTTGTACTTAATTTAATTTTTTTTTAAATTTTTTAATTTTTTTTTGTTTTATTTTCATATTTTTTTATTTTCATTGTTTCATTATTTTTTATATTTTTTTTGTGAATTATTTTTTTATTTAATTTTTCAAATTATTTTTATTTTTTATATATTTTATTTTTTTATATATTCTATTTTTCATATATTATATTGTTTATATAATATTTTTTTACATTTTATGTTTTATATCTATTTATAGTTTATTTTTCATATTTTTTATATTTGTAATTTATTTTTTATTTTTCAAATTACATTTTGTTTACTTTTTTAATTTTTTTTATATATTTTATTTTTATTTTATTTTTTACTATTATTTTTCTATATAATTTTTTTATATGTATATAATTTTTTAAAATTTTTTTTTTTTTTATAATTGATTTATTATACTTTACATTGAATTTTTTATTTATTTTTTTCAATTTTTCATATTATATTTATTTATTTATATTTGATTCTATTATATAATATTTTTTATACTTAATTTTTTAAGCTTAATTAATAAATAATTTTGAATATTTTTTTAATAAGTATGTATTAAATTTTCTTATATGTTAATATTTTTTTTTTTTTTATATTATATTTTTTAATATTTATTTAAATTTACATATCACATTTTATTTTTTAATTTTTTTTTATTTTGCTTTTGTTTGGTTTTGTTGATCCGTACCGAATTATGAATTTGTTTTTATTGTTCAGTTGAAGATCATTTCTATTATCGCTAACAGAGTTTTGTTTTATGAGTTGTGTGAAATGGATTATGTTGAAAGCTGGCAGGGCGGATAGCTATGTCGATAGTTGCGAAACTATCATCGTCAGCACTCTTTGCTGTGCCTTCTCAACTCATTATCACAACCTTAAAAATTTATTTTTTTACAGTTCACACTTTGTTTTTTTTTATTTATTTTTTGTAAACATTATTATTTACATTTTATTTTTTTATATTTAATTTTTTCTGCATTTTATTTATTTATATTTTATGCATTATATATTTTTACTCTTTTATATTTATTTCATTTATATTTTATTTTTGCTTTTTATTACTTAATTTTTTTTTATTTTCTGATATTTTTTATTATTTTTTATTCTTTTTTAATTTTTTCTTATATTTTATTGTTTTATTTTTTATTTTTTTGTATCCTTCTTGGTAACTAGTGAACTAGTGTAATATTACTAGTGTAATATTACTTATGTAATAACCCGTTCTAAAACTATTACCTTAACAAATTTCATTCAAATACGACGCATTTACACCGAAATCCTTATTTGTAAGTGGATTGTGACGCATCATATCTCTTCATATGCACGCAATTCTTCCATTTAGAATATTACAAATTATTTACAACTTTGGTGCCACTGTTTTGCCTCCGTATACACCTGTTGTTGACGGTAGGAGGACAATGTACGTTCATCACTATTGAGCATAAAAAATTCAAAGCACCCACTACTAACTAAATGCACTGCCTTCTGATGTTAGTGCGCATGCGCCGCCGCACACTCTACTCTTCATTATTTTAAACGCACATTGGCGATAGTTTGGTTGAGGTTACCCCACGTTTATTAGTCTGGAACCGCATTTGTTACGGACCACTAACCAACACTTGTTGTACGAACACACCGACGATGAGTAGGTACTTCAATTCCGTCATATGCGTATTGTGACTACTAATAGCTGTGTAATTTTGTATTAAGCATACAACTTTTCATTAAGTGGTATTTAGTAAAAAAGAAGCAGACACTTGCAAGGGGTGAGGCTGAAGCGGGAGAGCATTTGTGCATTAAATAACCGCACTGATACAGGTTTCGATTTCATTCACCCTATAGGAGTATAGAGGGGTAGGGAGAAATCCAGCCAAACTAAAGAGAATCGCTTCAATTGCTTAATCACCTACGCCGATGATGATAGCGCAATTCTATGCAGTCTAATTAATTTTGCTTTACACTCAAGGATGTATGGAAATTAGCCACAACGGCTAAAGAAGGTTAATACATTATGCAAATATGTTTGGGGCACAAACTAAAAGACACAACAAATTAATAAGCTAAACAAACAAAAAAAAAACGAATAAAATCTTGACATCTCGTAAAGATGACGCCCGCCGTGTTGCGGCTGCTTAGGTTGGGCATATGAACCCAAGTCATGGTTGTTTTTCCTAACTAAAAATGTGAACTACCTAACAGACAGAAGACAATGTCAATAAAAATGCAAATGTGACTTATTCATGTAAACAGATAAAATGTAAATATTTTTGCATATATTCGCTCGAGGAAACTTTGAGTGTTTTGTACGCTTCTAAAATCATATTTGAAATACATGTGTCAATTTAATAATTTACATATTTGAATGCACACAATTTGATCATGCAAACAATTACATTAACTTTAATCAATTTTAATTTAATTACATTAATTTGCTTTTAATTTCCTCTAATGTTTTCTTCGAGTGTATGACCCTATCTCGACCTCACAATGAAACTATTGTAGAAGGCTAAACTTTAGAGGAAAAAAACGCCATGAGATTATGACAAAGATTAAGGTTTTGGGAAAATGTAATCTTCTAATTTGCGCGAATTCACAGTCTCACGAAGAAGACTTGCTTGCAATTATCTTTTTCTCGTTTTTGTGGCCCCGTCAGTCTGTCATAGGAAGCCAATTACTATCTGGAGACAATGGCCAAGCGAAGCACGCGTCTCTTATTCATTTGAAACCAACAAAACAAACAACAAATTTGAAGACTTCAAATTATGTGAATATGCGTTTTTAATACAACTTGATGGGGGTGGGGGGATAATTTTACCACTCACTGTAACAAATACAAATGAGTGGGTGCGGACTTGGGGGGGTTGTACAGCTGGCAAATTAACAATTTGGTCACAACGACCAGGGAAATGTTGTGTTTGTCTGAATTGTAACATGTAAAACATCACCCCCAATGATTTCGGTCATTTGAATCTCTTGGTATAGTAATTTAGATTTGCAAGACCTTGAAATCTTCATGAAATATACAACAATGACCCCTGACTTGCACTTATTAATTAGGTGTCTCTTGGTGATAATGACTAACGGTTGGATGCGGGCGGTTATGGGGTTTAAGTGTCACATGTAGCAAGGTTGTTAATGTGATGTAACGAAATGAGAAAATTTCTTAATATTATCTTAATATGGATTAACTTTTTTTATAAGATTTCAGATGGCACAATTAAATTGCAAAGCTGGCTGTGATCGTTGGTAGAATAAACTTTCGACAATTAACAACAATAACACTATGCAACACCAAAAAAAACAACAGTATTCCCACTGTATTTATAATCTTATCCACAGGTATAAGGGTATATATCATTTGTTACGATAAATGGTGTATGGTGTTGAACCCCAAGTTTCCTAAGACCAAATTCGTTTAGGGGCTTTTTAAGACGATTGAGCCATGTCCGTCTGTCCGCCTGGCTGGCTGACTGGTGGGCAGGATATCTCGAGTAAATCGTCACTGGTTCTTATAAAAATTTATCAGTGTTAACATTTTCCAAAACAGTTAAGGTACGCAAAAGGCTAAGCATGGCGAAAAACGTACGTAACCGGGCACAACGAAAGCTGGACATCGGTAAACTGCGAACCACAGAGGCAGCGGACGCCTACACCAACCACCTAATGATGCTGCATACAGGGCGAAACTGCAGCCAATGGCAACGCGAGCTATTCGTGAACGGCACAGGGAGAAGAGACGAGAGAGGTCGCGATGACAGACCTGGATAACGTTCTAAAGATATGAAGAGAACATTTCAGCAATCTACTGGATACGGACACCACTCCAGAAGAGCCCTCACCAATCCATGACCAGAGCGAGGTACGTGTGGCATTACTTACTTACTTATCTGGAACTTCTTTGCAATCCAAGTGGATTATATACCGCACGTAGAAACATATTATAAGCGACTCGATCTTCTGCGCTTCTTCTCCAGTTAGTCACACCAAGTTCTGTAAGGTACTCAGTTACCTGGTCTTTCCAACGGAGTTTTGGTCGCCCTCTTTTGCGCCGTCCATCGAGTTCATTGTCGAAGACTTTTCGAGCTGGAGCACTTTCGTCCATGCGTACAACATGACCTAGCCAACGCAACCGCTGCACCTTAATGCGTCTGACAATATCAATGTCAGTGTACAGCTCGTACAGCTCATGATTTATACGACGCCGATACTCTCCGTTTACGATGATGGGCCCATATATTTTACGGAGTATTTTTTTTCTCGAATACTGCTAGAACCAATTATAATAGTTGTCAACGTTCACGCAGTTTCCCAAACGAGTAGATTCTTTGTTCGTTGAAACTAATAACTTCGTTTTGTCCTCGTTCACCGTTAGACCAATTTTCGCTGAATCCTTCTGTATGCCTGAGAAGGCATTATCCCGTCTTAAAAACAACTAAGCGGCTGGAGCCGATGGTCTCTCTGCTGAATTGTTTAAGGCAGGTGGGGAGGAGCTGATTAGGAGCATGCATCAGCTCATGGAGAACCTCTGGCTAGAGGAGAGCATGCCCGGGGATTGAAGTGTCAGTCTGTTATGTCTCATATACAAGAAAGGAGATCGTAGTGAGTGTAAAACCTACGATGGAATAATCCTATTACCAATTGCGTACAAGGTCCTTTCGACCATATTGAGTGAACGTCTAGAGCCAATTGTAGTAAAAATAATTGGACCTTACCAGTGCGGCTTTAGATCTGGTAAATCTACGACGGATCAAATATTCACTCTACGAAAAATCATGGAAAAAAAACTAATGAAAACCAAATCGACACCTACCACCACTTTGTCGATTACAAAGCTGCATCCGACACTCCGATAAGGAGTAAGTTATATGAAGCAATGTCTGAGTTTGGTATTCCTTCAAAACTAGTTCGACTTTGCAGATGTACCTTGGAAAACACCAAATCCTCGGTTAAGATTGGTAAGGATCACTCTGAACCATTCAACACGGAAATAGGTCTCAGGCAGGGTGATAGCTTGTCCTGTACACTATTTAATATAGTTACGGAGAAGGTGCTGAGAAAGGTTTATTTCAACATGTCTGGCACCATTTTCCACAAGAGCCACATGCCACTACCCTATGCCAATAATATAAACATTGGAGTTAGCAAAAATGGGTTTAGCGGTCAACGGGGACAAAACAAAAATAATGATTTCGACGAACAAAGAGTCCTCTCGATGGGGACGCACCGGAACGTTGGCAATTGTTTTGAAGTAGTAGATGAATTACCTACCTCGGATCTTCCGTCAATAAAAAAATAGTGTCAGCCAAGAAATCAAGCGGAAAATAGTGCTCGCCAATAGATGTTTTTCGTGGGACATACAATACCTGGGAGTATTCAAGAGAAAAGTTCTCCGAAAAATAAATGGACCTATCGACGGCGAGTTTTGCCATCGGATGAACCATGAGTCCGAATACAACGACTACGATGGCTGGGACATATTGCCAGGATGGATGTAAATGCTTCAGCGAGAAAGGTGTTTGAAGACGTACCTAAAGGACGGCACAGAGCAGGGAGACCCAAACTCCATTGGAAGGACCAAGTGGTAGGCGACGTGCCATCATCTGGTAGAACTAACTGAAGAACGCACGCAGAAGACCGAAGCGTGTGGAATTATTTAATACTTCAGGCTTCACATTTATGAACCACGTTCGTTAGTTGAAATAGTCCACTTAAGTAAGTAAGTAAGTAACTGCAGAATATGTTAATTTAGTCAATTTAATTATCCTGTAATAGTAGGCAAAACTAAAAAAAAAAAACTTTTTGCCCGTATCCGTACCCAGCCAATGACCGAAGTCACTCATGTACATTAACATACATATATTTTTGTTATGTTCAAAGTCAACGCTTCTGAAACCCTGACGCCCTCTGGTAACTTTTTTGCAGGTTAATTTTTTTTTGTAATTTTAAGAAAATCTTCCTTAAAACATAATATGTATTACAACAATAAAGCTATAACCTTTAAAGGCCTCTAGAGGAACAGAACAGAACAGCTCCTAATGCCAGTGAACTCTTTTCGCTAACAACAAAGTTACGCAACATCATAAGCAACAATGAAGTCGACGTAAACGCACTGATGGACGGATCTTATTCGCGAACCAACTACCTGCCTATCAATATATTTTTATTAATGGTGGCTCACTTGGCTCTTGGTATAACCGACTTAAGTGAACTGCGCCAACTAAGAAAATTACGCTAAGATTGTAAGCTCGTATAATACTTTTGCAAATTTGAACGGCTGTCAGTCAATTTAATCATCAAAAAGAGAGCGATCCAACTTACAACAACGACTCTCCTCCCTAACGCTACTAAAAGAGTTTTCCCACACAACCAACACACGCCTCCCACTCCCCCGTCAGCTACAATGCCGCAAGAAAATGCTTCAAGCGGCAGCGAACCGCATAGACCTACTACGAATGAAATGAAATCACTGCTTGCTGCTCAGACTAAGCAAGTAGTACTTTATCTCTTCTCTGCCATCAAAAAGAAAACCAAACATTTTATTATACCCCAACGACGGTTGGCTAAATGTTTCAGTTGTTTTTATTTACGCGTTGCGACAGGTCGTGAATTGGTGAATTGGTGTAGGAAAATCAAGAAAACCAAAATACCGCTAAGTGCAATTTAATTTACAAAAAAAAAAAATTTTGAATTTTGGAAGTGATAAAAGTGGCAGTGAAATCCATTATAAAAGGAATTACGAAATTATATTTAATAAGCTTATAAAGTTATAAAGCCCTCAACGGATGGATATACATACGTTAAAATAAATATAAAGTTGCTGGTGGCTTAACATAAATGCACAATTTTGGACAATGGATTACCAAATTGTGTTTCGAAATGAATGCGCGATAGTTATTTTGCTATTGTTGATATTCGCAAATGTAAGTAAAAATAAATGAAATCATTTTATATGAGTCAGAAAAGGGACATACGCATCCTTCATTATGTTAAAGATGCGAGCTCTCTAGTCAATAAGTTATTGTAGCGATATAATTATATGTATTGCTTAAAATAGTGTCCTTCAGCTCTAAACAGTCGAATTAACCATTAGACATCTTTTAGTAGAATTTGTTTTTAAAATTAATTATTGTAAATTATCTTCGTGCATAGCATTTATTGGCTTTTAGGTGGCAGGTTTACATTCTCTAAGCTATTTGTTCCTGTAGAAAAATGTGAAGCATTTACCACATATAAAGTCTCCATATCAAAATAAGTCCTTATGAAAAATGTATAAAGGCGATGGATTCCAATGAAAATGGACTTCTGTATTTAAAAGAGTAATTTCCCAGAATAAATGATGATTAAATCAAATCAAAATTTTCCTGAGAATTTGAGATCTGTAAGTAATGATCATGGAGAAAAGTTCCATCTGGTCATTTCAGAAATGGAGAAGCGTTATCAGGGGTAGATTGCCTTCAAGGAAGTCGCTAGAAATTTCGACTTTTTGGTTATGTGTATCAAGTTACATACAATTCATAGAGACATATTGTAAATTTCTAGCGACCTCTAAATATTGTCCGATTAGTCTGAAATTTAAAATATATTTTTTTTAATTTGTCGATTGGAATAGGAGCAGCCTTGTGTGGGATATTGGGCGGCTATATTTATTTACTAACTGATGGTATAGTGGCTATCAGATCCCTGGAGAACGTGTACACCACTTCGATGAAAGTTCGAGAATGCCGGTCGTCTCTGGAGGAGATAGCGAGATATTCGAAGGTTACCCACATTTCGGTTCCAGGACATGGGGTCATATCAAAAGAGAACACCCTGAGTAACATTTTCTGAGCAACTTTTTTGTAGAAAATTTGAAAGTTCTAAAGTCTAATTTTAAGGTCTTAGGGACACGTAAGGAGTCGTTTAAATGTATCACAAAAAAATTCGTCATTAAATTTAATTAAACACATGAGAATATAAAAGTTTGAGATATCGATTTTTGGTAGATTATTTGGCTGAAGTGCAGAATATGGGGCTCCCGCCCCATGCGTTTTTGACGATTATTTGAATGTTGTAAAGTTCCATTTTAAAGTCATTTTCTAAATTTTCTCGAAATAAGGACGAAAAAGACACATGAAGAATAGAGATAGAGGGTTAAAATGTTGCTCAAAAAATTTTTAATTTCATTGAAAACATATGTATATTTGATATCGAAAATGCACAAAAACAATAAGAAACATAGTTTTTTAGGAACTATTTCAAACTCTTTTTTATGTTTTATTGAAAGCTTCACCGGATCATAATATAAAAGTTTGACCTCGCTCTAGATCTGTCCTTTAATAACAAAACACATACCAAATTTAAAATATTTACTAGTTTCAGACACTTAAGATTGTGGATAAACCAATAACATATAATATTTTTTGTATTAATTTATTTTACCCCCAAAAATTGAGTTTGTATGGTATGTGGGAATAAGTTTCTTATCCGATCTTGCTCATCTTAGAACTTAACCTTCGCTTAGAGAATAGAAGCTTGCAGACAAAATTTCAGAACTCGATGCTCTGAAACTACGATTGTAATCGCGGGGACGGACATCTTTAAATTGACTGAATACAACGCTGATATTTTTTATATATTATTGTCATACCTGCCACGCATCCTTTTAGGCGTCACAAATGCAAGAACGTGGTGAATGGTTTACACATAATGTTAACTTGGTAGTGTAGGGAGAAAATATTAATTTACATATTGCTAAAAGTTTTTTGGTCATATTATTTTTTGCACTCAATACATCATAAGACAATGGACAATTTGGTGTATTCGTATAAAAATGACCCTAAGATACTTCATTGAACATAAGTTTTGAAATTTATAACAGAATTCAATGAAACTTAGCCTTTCAGTACCTCCCATACCAACTTATTTATTTTCCATTCCCATTCATGGGATATGGGAGAATTTTTTCTTTGTTAGAAACACACAATGGCACCTACTATTTAATAACGATTTTGAATGTCAGCATTAAGAAGCTTTTAGTAGACATTAGAGCCCTGGAACGGTACACATTTTCACATATCCCAAAACATTCGTAAAAAACAATAAAGGTAGTTAATTGTACCGATCGCTTGTGGTTCGTACGATGAATTACGAATAGATAACAGCAAGATTATACTATAGTCCAGCAATTCCTGAAAATGTTCTCTCCAAATATGCAGAATACTTTGCATATATGTTTCCATTGTTGTCCTTACAGGAAAGTAGCCCAGTAATGTTACCTTTTGAATTTACTTTCTGTAGTGCGATTCACTATGCTTTTTTAACCACAATTGTTTCGTTTACATATGTTAACCACAATTTTAACCATTTTGCTATTCACTAACATTTTAAACGATATCTGCTGGAGGTAAAAGCCAGCTGTTTCAGTCAGCTGTTATTATTAGCGAAACAAACAGTGGTTTATTAACACCAGCATTTTTGGTGTGGTTTATTTCGTTGAGAAAAGTGTTTATTTATACAATCGTTTTATATAATGACTTTGGAGTATTTAGCCTATATTTTATTGGAGAATGAGTCAGTTAATAATGCTCCTTCAGTCAACCGGTGTGATCTTCAGTTTAAGTCCGGAATTGGCTGAATAATTATATTTTAAATTCTAAAATTATTTACTAAATTAATAAAATAGTAAACATTTATATTGTTTTACTTACTTTGTACAAAACTGTATAACATTTTTAAACCACAAGGTTTTTGTTTGGTTTTTTCACATTCCTCTTTGTTATTTTCTCCTATTTTGATATTTCACTTGACAAAGTTGCCACTTTGTAAAAATTTACATACAGAGAAAAATAAAACTGTTTACCATGGTTAAAAATAAGTTAGCGAATAACATGGTGGTTAGTGCAAACATTAAAATGGTTGGTTAAAGTTAACACCTGCTAAAGTGTTAAAAGTTACTGAATCGCACTACTGGCTTCTCGTTCTACCGTTCCCTGATCTGATGTTTTTTTGCTTAAATATCTGTCTCGCCTGTTGTACTGTCCCCGTGGGCCGTTTCCTAACAGTCCAGGTTACAATTGGCTGTAGCGTTGCCCTATAAGCAGCATCCTGTTCCTCACACGATATGCGACATACTTTATCGTACTAGGATTTTTCTGAGCGCCGTTTTTCATATCCGCCAGAAGCAGAGGCGTTGTGTCGTAGTAGTAGGAAGAGCTGGTTTGAATAGGCAGTGGCCAGTGGCTATCTCTGGGGCTTCGCGATGTTCAGCTTTATTTGTGATTGGTTACTTAGCTACAACCAGGTAATGATCTGAGCCAATGTTAGCACCACGCATCACGCGCACGTTTATGACACTAGATCAGGCATGCCTCACATCGATTACCACATATTCAATTTGCCATTATGTTGAAATCTATCTCCACTCACTACCATATACATTGCCGTTGCGAAGCCAACCACCCTTAAAACCCATTGTCGGACGTGTTGATATGTAGGCTGAATTTACCGATCGGGAGATGCCGTGTTCGATTCCCGACTCCAGTCATCTACATTTTTCTTTCATTGCCGGCTTCCTAGAATGTAGTCAACAGCAACTTTGCAGTATAGTGTCGAGACTATCGTCTATTAAAAATGTTCTCATGCTGTGACGTTCGCATTCGTCGATATACAAGTAGATGCCGTTTGTTGTGAATCCAAAATAGAAAGCGTGATACTTCACAACAACGCGAGAAGCTATCCTCATTTATGGGGTGTAAAGAGAAATTACGATTTTTTTGAACCAATAACATCATCTCTTCCTATTTTTAAATGGTTTTATTTTTACATTAATATCTCCCTGGACAAATTTAAAGTCGCGACCAATGCAGCGATCGTATCTTTAACGATTGCGGGGTTCGTCAACATTCGGAGGGATTCCTTTTGTTACTTTTCCCCTTTCTTTTTTTTATAGCCAGTTTTTTTAGCTCAACCATCACTATCTGCCGCTATTCATGATAAAAATATCACGAAACAATTTTGTCCAAGTGGTACCACGTGGGGGATGTGAGTCGGCTTGAGATGCAAGTTTCACTTTACATCCCTAATGGCACCCATTTATTAGTTCACATAGCCAAAAATTACTCTTTTTTATAATATTCTGTAAAATTACTCCCGCACATTAATACTTTCCTACATGAATTGCGCTATTCAAACCCTTCAAATTTCCTTCACACTATCTGCAGTAAAGGGACTACAGCTTACGTGCATTATTTGTGTGTGTGTTTATCAACAAAACGGAACTAATTTAATTGAAGCAAAAACGACCAGAAATATAAGAACACACACAGATGGTATTTGTGCAGAGTTATAATTACTAGAATTAAATTAAGAATAAAGATTACGGAGAGAACAAAACATTTCCGAGGCACATCTTCATGCGCTATAGTTATTTATAAAAATACCTTTAAACCATGCTTTCTTACAAGTATATATGATGAATTTTAAAGGAGGATATTTTTGTGTCCTTTTTTTGTGAGAATCAGTGAAACTCTTATAAATTTACAAATATATTTAATCCTTTTGCAGGTGCATTGTGCGATGGCTATAGTTAATCGTGATTTAATTTTAACACCCAAACAAGGCCTACAATTGAGTGGCAAACGTATTTTCTACGATGAAACTACTGCTCCAGATGCCGCGTTACGCAATAACCAGAGTGATATGGTGGCACGACCATGGGAACATACCCTCAAACATGTGACGTACTTAACATTGTTCACTAACGCTGCAAACGGCATCATCACGGGCAATTTCAGGTAAGATGAATGATAACAAAGAGAAAACGACAAATTTGGGAATGCATATAAGGAAGCGTTTAGTTGATGATGTAACAAGTGAAAAAAGTGCCATAAAGAAGGTGGTTTATTTCTACTAAATATAAATCAAAATATATTCCCATGGCAACAGTAGTATGAGATTGAGGAGGCGTGCTCTAATTCAATCAATGAGTGTGGTAATTTCAATAAACGGAGCATACCGGCATGGTATCGGCAATATTAGAAATTTTTTAAAACTCAAAAGACCTACCAGATGATTTGGTTCCAAATTAAAGAAGCGCCATCGTAGTTTTGTGCATAAATTTAGGGCAATGTTTGGATTCCCTTCAATTTTTGCATGTATTTGGTACAATGTTGGAATCTTGTTGACTAAGTCTGTGAGGAACTTAAAAAAAAGGATAAAACCGTTGTTTTCAAAGAGTACCAAATGTCTTATTGACTGAGTTTGTAAGAGAAGTTAAGTGAGATTATTTCTGCAGGGAGTTCTTCTTATTTATTTTAATATGAATGTTCAGCGTACTCTAGCTGAACAATCGTTTCGAAGGTGGTTTAGTCGCTTTAAAAGTGATGATTTTGATCTCGAAGGCAAGGATCGACCGGAAAAAGTCTCAAAACGTACATATCTTTGGTCGGTGGCCCTCTCGATGTTGTGAACAGCAACTTATAAGTATTATTATGTTTATTAGCCTTTAAAATACACATCAATGTCGTGGTATAACTCGTACAGCTCATGGTTCATCCAAATCCTGAACTCGCCGTTTACACAAATGAGTCCATATATTTTGCGGAGTATTTTTCTCTCAAACACCGCCAGATGAGCTGCATCCGTCTGTGAAAGGAAGCATACAGCAGGACCGGTAAAATTAGTACCTGGTACAGTTGAACTTTGGGGGTTCAAGATAGGGTGGTGTTTATGATTTGCTCGTGTAGCCCAGAGAAACACCTGTTGGCGAACACTATTCTCCGCTTTATTTCTAGGCTTACACTTGTTTTCATCCATGGCGGATCCGAGGTAGATGAATTTATCCATTGCCTGAAAGCAATAATTCCAAACGTTCACGCTGCGTCCCCAACTAGGGGACACTTTGTTCGATGATACCATTATCTTGTCGTCTTGCCCTCATTTACTGCCAACCCCATTTTCGCTGACTCCCTTCACCCAGATGAGAAGAAATATGATGCTAGATATGTTTACCTCTGCTTTTCTTAACACCTTCTACATCACTATGTTGAACAGTATGCATGACAAATCATCACCCTGTCTAAGACCTCTTGTCGTATCGAAAGGCGCAAATAGATCCTTGCCAATCCGACAGAGGATTTGGTACTCGTAAGGGTACACCGCAGAGTCGAATTATCTGCGCAGTGATACCGAACTCAAACATGGCTTCGTATAATCTATGCCTGATGGGACTATCGAAGGCAGCTTTGTAATCGAACCTACCGTTACCTCTACCTACCCATACTTTTATTTCTCATACACAAGTATACACAAAATACACTCGACGCACACGAGGTCAGAAGCCGAAGCAGACTCGACTTAATTATGAAGTTTTTTAGCTACGATAATGATCATCATAGATCATCGTGTTTGATCGTTCTTACATTCGTCAACTCTTCTAAGCACTACGGGTGACATGAGTACTCATGTGTACTTATGTACATTCCCATACTCTACGGAACAGAAATAGAAATATGACATGTATAACTAGCACCCAACACAAGCAACACTTGTAACAACATGTGCTGGGATCTCGTGTACTTGGGTATACCAATGCACGAGTGTGTGCGGGTATGGGCATGGTTTGATCGTTTACTCTTTACACATGTACATGTTTGGACATTAATACTTCAACAGTACTCTTATTATACATTTTGTCATTCTCTGGTTCACACAGTATGCTAGACAGGACCTTATACGCAATCGGTAAGAGGCTAATTCCACGGTAGTTTTTTCATTCACTGCGGTCACCTTATAGGACATAGCACACTGAGATTCCAATCCTCTGACATGCCCTTCTGAAGCCAAATATTCTATATGAGCCGTTGCATGCTTAAAACAAGCTCATCTCCACCCACCTTAAACAATTCAGCTAGAAGACCAACAGCCCCAGTGGATTTATTGTTCTTTAGGCGGGATATGTCAGTTTTTACCTCAGCTCAGCTCGGAGGGGGACACTCGATGTTGTCGTCTCGGATTGGTACACAGTCTTCAGCAACCGAGTTTTCAGACATATAAAGGCTGCAGAAGTGATCTTTCCATATTCTCAGTACGGTGTCTCGGAGTCTGTAACAAGATGACAATCCTTGTCTTTACATGAAAGAAGACATGTTCCATGTACCCTTTCATTTTTTTTCCGAAAAAAGTTTCGAGCTTCTCCTCTGTATTCTTCAATGAACACATTATTCTGCTCCTTCAGTTCTCGTTTTTTGCCTGAAGAGTCGAAAGGCCTATCGCTTTTTTTCCCAGTACTTTTCATGAACAGCTCGCGTAGCCAGCTGTTATATAGGAAATCATGTTGTTGAAGTCTAAAAATAGAAGTGTGTTAACTCACTCAAATGCGAAAGGTTATCCCATATCTCATTCATACGTCTCTGCTGGGCCACCGGACACAGTGACATACATAATAGGGAACGAGATGGTGGATGAATTGGAGCGAAAAGGCTCATCTCTAGGACACGGCCAATCGGATGAATCAGTTCGACAGCCAATGTGACATATATATTGAATTTTGACCCGTTACATCGAACGATAGGCAAATGCATCCTGGAAACATCGCACCGACTATGTAGCAGCACGGGATATTTTTCCAATACTGGATGGAAGACGTACCAAATCACTCTTGGAGTTAGAAAGGAAGACTGTCAGACGACTAACTGGCATCATTATAGGACACTGTTAGGGCATTTACTTCGAACTGGAAGACAACGCAGGAAGTCTATTGTAGACTGTGTGACGATGAAGAGGCATTTGTAACTATTGAACATTTGCTCTGCCGATGCCCAGCTCTTCAAAGAAGAAAGATGCAATTTCGAGAGTGGTATTTTGATAGGCTATCTTCATGCGACATAGAAAATGTGACGAACTTCACCAATCGTTTGAGCTGGCTTACGAACAGAATACCATAGTGACACCATGTACATCATGTTAAATCTCACTACTTTATGTATATAAGTTGAAAGAGAGATGGCTGATAGTAATACATGGAACATTTCTAACTTTCTTCGTTAATTATTTAATATTTTTCTTTATATCTTTTCCTGTTCAAATTCTGACAATCACAATGGAACACAATTGTCTCCGAGTTGTATAATGACAAAGTTTCACGATTGAGTGATTACTTGTCTCCAACAAAACCAAACCTAACCATCTCATTCAACAAACAAGTTTTATGTAAATTAATTTTTAGGCTAAATGGCAAAACAAATTTTACTTTTAGTGTCATATATTTCCAATAACTAACAATGCATGGAATCTCTTCTGGTGTGGTTTTCTTCCTTTAGGAAAGTATAGTTTTATTCTTGTTAAATGATGACACAATTGCTAAGTTATCACCAAAAATCTGCCATCTCATCCACTGTCCAATGTTTTACAAACATCATGTACAGATGACATAATATGAAACATGTCGTGTTGTTGTTGTTGACAAATAGC
The DNA here is from genome assembly GCA_964034835.1 of Muscina levida. Lineage (NCBI taxonomy): Eukaryota > Metazoa > Arthropoda > Insecta > Diptera > Muscidae > Muscina > Muscina levida. The sequence goes on from OZ035882.1 coordinate 57,778,798, forward strand.
TCTCATTATGAATGAAATACGGTTATTATTTTAATTGTACTTAATAGATTCAACAACAAGTCATGTTAATAATCTACTCACAATAGATAATCAAATATGATATTAGTAATTATTAGTACAAGAACGTAGATGCTGTTAATAATGAAAGTACGATCTAAATTTCTAAATATTTTCATGCATAACAAAGTTTTCTAACAAAGTTCGTTTCTTAAGTCTTTTGTTTAGAAATTTACATAAACTTGTGCTGCAATTGTTATTAATTGAAATGATTTCTACTGTTCTCTATATAATTTCAATGCGTAAAAAATTCTCTAAAAGAGATTTATTTTGAAAATAACTTTAATTTTTGTTGCAATTGTACAATAAATTCTACTGCATTTGTTTTCCCTAAAAAGTTCGTTTCTTAAGTCTTTTGTTTTGAAACTTAGTTAATTTTTGTGACAATTTTTTCTCTTTCTCTCCCTCTTTCTTTTTCATTACCTTTTTGCATTCTAGCAAAGTCAAAGAGTACAATGACTTCCTACAATCCCCTTACGAACATTCACAAATACCCAATGATTCACGTTTTGGCGACATTGTCACTCTGGCCCAGGGTCGCCTAGAATCCACTGCCAATGGCTCGTATCGTTTTGTCGAAGGTAACTGCGATTATGAATGTGCCCGCGAAAATTATATGGTGGCTATGTGGCATGTCCAAAAAATACGTCACCGTGATGTAGATCGTAAGTTTCACTACGAAATGAAATTTAGCGTCAGCCCCATAACAAGCACAACGCCCAGCGAGACTGTGGTTAGAGGAGGTCCTAACAAAAGGACCATTATGGATAACTCATACTTCAAAAGCGGCCACAATAGTTTGCAGACATTTATCCAAAAAGAAGATGATTATCCTTTAAGTTTCAGTAAAATCTTAACGGGCGACGATACAGACTTTGCGTTACGTCGTTACGATGCGGCGAGAAATTTTCGACAAGTCACTAATCAGCAGCATCACTCCCAAGTGACGCCAATGCCGCAATCAACATTCTTAAGGGGCGTTTATCGGCCGCCGCCACCACATATGACACACGAGTCTCCGCTGCCAGAGCACTTAAATATTGGTGAATACTATAAGAGCAGTTATGGTCCCAAGGCCTCATCGAAAATTGAGCTATTCCCCAATTTATTGACTATGATGTTTGGTAAACCACAAAATTATGGCGCCACAAAAACTCCACCCACCTACCGTCCGCCTACTTCGTACCAAATAAAGTTTCCCAGGCCAGAGATATATACGCCGCCACAGCAACAAAAACTGCAACTGCAACAACAATCCCAACCTATAAATCGTCAACATACCGTTCATCATCAGCAGACACTGCATCACCTGCCCGAGTATACCAAAGTGCCCGAGTACTATCATGTGCAAGAACAGTTTGCCTCCTCCAAATTGCCCCAGACGGCGGTAGTGGCTCATCATTATCATCATCACTACTTCATGACAAATGCTAGCGAAAGTGGTGAACAACAAGTGGGTGTCTACAATGGAGACCAACAGATAGCAAATCCAGTGCTCAAAAACGTGCAGGTGCAAGAGACAACGCCATTGCCACAGTATCAACAGATTTATGAGGAATCAACCCTGGCGCAACAGTTGTTGCAAGAACAATATCAACATGAACAGCAACAGCAACTTGAACAACAGCAACAACAAAAGTTGCAGCAACATTTACAAATCCAACAACTGCAATATCCACAAAACCAACAACGGCAGCATCAACAACTGCAGCAACCACAAATCCCACAACATTTGCAGCAGAATCAAGACCAATATCATAATGAACAGCAAAAGCAACTTGAACAACAGCAACAGTTGCAGAAACATTTACAAATCCAACAACTGCAATATCCACAAAACGAACAACGGCAGCATCAAAAACTACAACAACTGCAGCAGCATCAACATCTCCAGCACCAACTACAATTGCATCATCATCAACATCTCCAGCAACTGCAACAACAGCAACTCCAGCACCATCAACAACAACTGCAACAACAACAACCACAACAATTTCCACAGGAATCCTCCTCCCAGCCCATGCCACCTGCCCCCCAAAAATTCGTATTCCCTACCACCCAAATAGAACAACATAAAGTGGTTCATGTGACTCCAGTACCGACCCTACGAAAGCCTCAGTATCAGCAGCAGCTGCATTATTATCAACCGCCTCCACCCGTAGCCCTTCAATACACCACAGGACGTGTTCCACTTATAATATATCCAGCTGCGGTGGAAGAATCGAGAACCGATTTGCCCACACCACGCAATAAACCTTTCACCCATAGTCAACCGCTAGAAGAAGTGACCATACGTTACTCTGAACCAGATCCATTGTATGCGAATGCCAATGAAAGGGACGAAGACACAATTGTCTATGGATCCCAAAAGTATCAGGATGATAGCGAGGAGCATCAGCTGGAAATGCCACAAGAGGTGAGATTTTACATATGTTATTGTTGTAACAGCTTAGGCTATACTAAATTTACAAGTTTTTAATCCGGGGGTTTTTAAATTGGAGACGACATGGTCTATGCAGGACCAGTAGGCATTGAGCATGATGCTTCATCCCGATTTTAGTTGTGCCATGAGCACTCTTGTCTTCCGTGGCAGGCTTTCCTCTGTTTCGGCTAACGACATTCATGCGGTTACCTGAAACCGCGGAATTGTTGCCGTCTCTGAATGTCGTTCAAAACTTCTGCGCTGCGTATGTTATCCTCGTATACTCGAAGGTCCTTCCTGATATGCCTCGGGGGAACATTCAACTGTGTGATGTTGAAGTTGGGATGATTCCTCCGATGACATCCCAGGAGAAACAGATTTTACATATAAATACAGCTGGTGTTACATTAAGGCAGTCTAAGAATTTACAGGGTTCGTCATTCTTTACCACGGTATAAAACATTGAATAACTTTGACATATGTTAACCGATTAACTTGATTAGACATGTTTTTGAAACGTCAATTCAGAAAATTTTTACCGAACTATATATGCTTAGTAGTAGTAGTAAGCAAAAACTAAATGCTTAGTAGTAGTAGTAAAGCTTAGTTTAACAATATACCTTGTAAGAAGCTTGAGCTTTGTGAAAAAGCCTGTGCTTTGTGGTAAAGCTTGAGCTTTGAGGTAAAAAGGGAATCGTGGGGATAAAATATCCTCCATTCTCATGGATGATTATTAATGGTCAAATTCATAACTATGCTGGACATTTTCGGCTGATATCTACTTCACATGCATATGTTTGACATAATTGTAGATATATATACAGCTGATGATGTACCATTGTGCATCAGTTCGTCACAAAGGGGTCTGAAGATGAACTCGTCATGGAGTTCGAAACGCGTCATCCTAGTGCGTGACACACTGAATTTGACCAAAAATATCAAACAATAAATAAAATAAATAAATAAAAAATACTTTTCTGATCTTGAGCCGAATTTGTGGTATCATTTCGATACACTAACGTAAATTAATATAATTTTTACCGAATACTAGACGCTGCTCATAGATAAACACAAAACATCGTGGTTACCAATCACCGTCTGAAACCAGTATTCGTACGAACTATTTGATGCACATTTAAACTAAGTTATTAAACTATGTATATAAATGTTTGTCATTCATATTTGTTTTTTTTTCTTCTCTATTCTATAGTATCACCACCAAATAGAATCTGCAACAGACACAAATGTGGATAACACCAATGAACACTCTGAATCTATAGAGGCACAGTTACAAGCTCCGAACCCAAAGGCAAACCTTAACCTACCACCTAAAGAAGATGTTCCAGAACATAGCACAAAGGCACAACTTAAACATGAACAACTCGAACAAAAAACCAGTCAGTCTATTGTAAGCATTTCAACGGAAAAGACCACAGACAACACGATTGCAACGGAAGCTTCTAACACCATTGCAATGACAACTACTTCTAAACCAAAAGCTCTGTCATCCAGACCCAAAAGAGTGCGTGTCAAGGTTACAAAACTTGTTGCAAGCACCACATCCAAGCCCAAAGTATTTTCCACAAAAGTCACAACTGAAAAGCAACCAATTAGTACAACTTCTACCGCCACAACTACAGCGACGAAATCGTCTAAACAATTTTCCTCGTCCACCACAGAATCTCCCTTAAAGGCTGTGAGTCGTTATCGCAACAATGCAAATAAACGTTTATCGACCTCTACTACTAGTACCGAAAAACCGGTACTGAAATGGAAACCCAGACGTAAGGAAGCGTCAGGCAAAGCTTTAAGTCTAAAGCAAATAGCCTTAGAAGCTAATGACTCGGCCAAGAAAGATGATGATAATAATCAGCAGACCAGCATTAAGAAGACAACTGATATTACCACTTTAAAGTCAACTATACCAACTGTAATAACCACAGAGAAGGATTCTGAAAAAATCACTCCCATTGCAAATGATTTAACTACACCTATTACCACAACGTTGCCAACTTTACAGGCTCCATCTTCAACACAGACACCACTTCTTACATCCACACCAAGTGGTATGGAATTGCAATACGAAGTGTTAACGCAAAAATCGGTTAGCAAATCGGTTGAATTTGCCATGGGCGATAATGGCCAAGAGATACCAATTATTATTAATGAAGCTGTCAATGAGGTAAAAACCAACTAAGTGTGGCGATACGGTAGCTTTAAATGTTAAGCTAAAAACCAAAAATAAATTTGAATTTGAATTGTAAATATTATTATTTCTGTGAAGAGTGTGTGTGAGCGAGCGCGCTGTTGGTACGTTTTAAATGTAAACGTTCTTACTTTCTGTCCATTGTTAACTATTTATTAAATAAATATTTTATACATACAAATTGTAAATTTATTTTACTATTGAATCAAAATGAGATTGGAAACTTTCAATAACAAAAAAAAAAAAAACGGAAAAATACAGGAAGTCTCTTCTGCCGTTATGTTACAATTCCAAAGATGAAGATGGTAACAAAGAGTGGACCAAGTTTCAAGTTTATTTTCAAAAGTGCAATAAAAGTATTTATTCACCCCTATTCCCGTAGTCGTCGTAGACATCGTCGTCGTTTTTATGTCAACATCACTTCGATTCAACATCGTCGTCACATCAATGCTATTTCGGTATTATGTAACTACCATGAGACGACGTCGACTGGTAATCGATAACATGAAAGAAATGACAACAGCTAATGTAACATTTGTACATCAGCTGATTTATTTTGATTTTTATTGTGTTTCATGAAAAAATATTTTTGTGCCCGAATCAAATTCAAGCGATGAGGAAAGCAAGAAAGATCTTATACTGGAAAGAAAAATACTTTGACTATGATCCGATATCTTAAACTTGCCAAATAACAAGTATGGCAAAAATCAAAATTTGAGGTTACCTGTTGGCCGGCCTTCCAACTTTTTTTAGATTCGCGAACTACTTAAGTCTTCATAAACCAGCATTATATTACGCAATAGTTCCTATAGAAATAGTTCCTATAATGAAAAGTTAATTTAGAACATTGGTTTTATCCATAATTACGTTATCAGCAACATTTAGGTCCTTTGGACAGGGGCCTTGCAACCTAAGTGTAAGTGCAGCCAGTAGTTGCAAGATTCCTGTCGAAACCCTGAATACATTAAAGAGTAAATTTGTCCACCTTGATTACAATTGGAAATAACTAAAGATGACAATTCGGAAGCAAAAACTAAATTTTTTAAACAAAACAGGATTTTCTGGAGTTATTAGATATGTCGATGGAACCCACCGACCAACCCAATAAAGTTTTTTCCCCCAATTTTCTCACATTGCCCCTTAAAATTAGACGGAACTGTTTTTCTCCGAAATCCTTGTACCAATGAGGGATTTTGTTTTCAAACCCCAATTTGTTACCCGACATTTTCATTCTTGACGTCATTAAACAAAACCTTTTTTAAATTTACAAAAACCAAAATTATTCCTTCAAATTGTTTCAAGTCGTTTCGATTCAACGTCGTCGTCACATTTCCTTACAGAATACCAATTTTGTCTCCATAGTTACCGATAATTATTGAAAACGACTACGAGAATACCGATTTTACAGCGTCGTCACAAGACGACGTCGTTTTGCGTCGACAACGACTACAGTAATAAGGCCGATTATTTTTTTTCCATGTATTTTGCAAGTTGGGCCAAAAGAAGTCATCCGATGTTGTTTGGCTCTCATTTTTTTAAATGAAAAACTTTGATTATGATTTCTTGAATCTTTAGAATTTTATTGGTTAAGTCGAGAAGATGATATCTGCCAAATGGAAGCCGTCACAATTGATTGCCATACGGGCTCGTTTTATGGCATTTTTCATCATTTCGGCGAGAACTTCGGGCGACAGATTCTCGCACTCGTGTCGGCGAAAGCTCGGCAACAGCGGCGATATTCTCGGCAGAACGGGCGCTCTGGGGCCGGCCACTAATGGCAACTACTCGTGTGGTCTTATGCTCTTCAAGGTATTGTGGCCGGAAAATCGGCGACGAAAATCGCGCTGCGCCAACACCACAGACGAATTGTTACGCAAAAAAATAGACAAGATTTGTTCACTTGTATTCTACACCTGTCAAGCCTACAAATGTCAAAACAGATTTGATATTGGCGGCCATTTGCAAAAATAAGAGCATCTTCCAATAGTGTGATTTCTTTTGGACCATCTTTTAGATTTATTAGTAAGAAACTACATTCCCAACATCCCATTAGCGCATTCTGTCATTCCAATTTTCCAAGATCTTGTTGACGCAATTCAAAGAAGCGAAAACTCACGGGATGGTCGAGCTCCTCCAGTTCCATCTACATCGTTTATGGTTAACGAGTCACAAGACTCCGCCTCAAGCCAATTGAACATTGAAGAAAAATTCAAAATTATTATGAACATTTTAGAAATTCTTTTTTTCTCAAGATGAGAGTTTGATCCCTCTGAGTGGCGTTTGTTTATCAACTCATCCAAGAGGGGATTTAAATCAGTTTTAGTCCATAATGGTAATGTACTTTCTTTTTTTCCTTTATATACATATATGTATATTAGAGAGGATCAATTTTTTTAAAGTTATCAAATCGTGATCTACGATGAAATTTTCCCAAGAAACCGTGGGCCTAAAATCAAAATCGAGCCCACGGATTTTAACGAGAAACTTTTCGTATTGGGGAAAAAATCCACAACAATCAGTAGACTGAGCCACTGGTTTCCTATAGGTAACCTTAGGCTCTGTCTACTGAGGCACTGGTATCCTATAGATAACCTTGGGGTCAGTCTACTAAGGATCTGGTTTCCTATAGTTAACCTTAGGCCCAGTCTACTGAAGCACTGGTTTTCTATAGATAACCATAGGCTCAGTCTACTAAGGTATTGGTAACTTATAGAAAAATATATTAGTAGACTTACAATAACTTGTTTCTAGACAAATGCGAATTACATGCTGGAGAAGCGTTTAAAGACATGTCGATTGACTCGACATTTTACTGCGACTTTGTGAAAAAAATAAAGACGACCGGAGAGAGGAATCGATCCATTTATCTCCCGCATAATAGTCGCCTGCTCTACCCATCATGCCACGAACTGCCACAAAATGCATACATACATTTAAATACTTAAATCTGCGTTGCAGTAAACTATTAGATCTTCGATAGAAAAATGTGTAGCGTTTACCACTTGTAAAGCCTGCTAGTGTATTTCTTCCGTCACTCTATATAGAATTAAGACTTCCAAAAATTTAAGCAAAGGCGATGGATTGCAAGTGGAGGAATTGTAGGAATTTTCTACAATTAGTACTGCAAAAATGGAAGAGAACATTTTCTTACGTAGGACTTCAAATCAGATAATTGATTTATTCGAAACTCAAAAAATTTTTTTTCTGGTTAAGCTAAATCAGCTTGTCAATGCTTCCAAGAACATGGTAGCAAATTTTTAGGATGACCATAAGATTTGAAATTATAGGAATTTGTTGTAATTTGTCGTTCAGACGTAATATTCTTTGCTCATTTTCTAGAACCCCAGTATATATATATTTCTGGAGAACTATTCAATATTTTGTAATTCATTTTTTTAACCAAATAAAATTTATAGCACCTTATACATCGAAAAAACACAAAAAAGTTCGTGTAGCAAGACGAAGCTTACATTTGCTTCAACAAGTTTTATTTACAGCTGATAAGCGGAAGACAGTGCTATTTTTTTAAATTGTTCTTACTAACATTAAATGTTGTATGTATATGTTTTTATTATTCGATATGTTCGAAATAATTTAAAATAGTGTTAAAAGTACTCACCAGCTTCTTCTGAAGCATATTTGTAGTTGGGTTGTGGTTGAACCGGTAGCAGTTTAGAATAAGGTTCCGGCATCATTTCATTAATACGTTGATGATACGATAATCTACAAAAATAAATGCAAAAAGATTTAAATCCACGCCAACATTTTATTCAAATCTTCAACTACCCACCTTAAACACTTTTGCAAAACCTCTTGTATAAACTTTGGACGTGGATGTTCCATGTCTAACAATAGACAACTGTCCCACTCCTCCCAAGACCAAGTAAACTTAAAGTTACTCAAATGGTAAGAGAACCAATTGACAAAACGATCAAAACATGATGTATTCATGGAATCTATACGCATAAACAGAATTTCCGTAGCCTGGGCCAACACTTGGGGCAGAGTGGCCGGATGAAGTTTACACAACTCAATCAAAATCGAACCATAAACAATGTCCAGATAACGTGGCGTTGGCATATGGAAAAGTTCGGCAAATATAACTTCGACAATGCAATATTCGAGTGGTATCTTATTTTTGTAAGGGAAAGCCAGCAGCTGAGCAGCACAATCTTTACGTTCCCTATGATGGATTTCGATGATGTGATGCAAATGTTCCTCGATCAGAAAACGTTCAATCGAATGGGCACCGGGTAAATTAGGGCCATCGGGACAATCGGTATAATCAAACATGCGATAGACCACCGAAGGCATGGGATATTCGTACGACTCGTGATGAGGTGGTGGCACAATTGCCGGCAAATTATGCTGCAACGCCTCACACAGTATAGAATCGAAGGCCAAGTATGGGCGTTGAATGTGTTTTTCGGCCCAGTTATCTTGACGCAATTTGCGTATTTGGGCCCACAAGCAATCCAAATACTCTTCCTGTGGATGCGGGGCATCCACAGACCAGACACGCAAAGCATTATGATGCTTCTTAGAGCGTTTGTTAAGATAAACCTCTATGCGTAGCAGCAATGATTCCAACGATGACTCTTTTTTCTCATACAAGTCACGACCTACCCAAGGCAAAGTTGAGAGCACACCAAACACGTACCAATCACGTCTCACTTGAGGCACCGTATCCTCATTGGACACATCGATCATAGTGTCCAAGAGCTGGAGCAAAGTTGAAGCCGAGATGACATGACAGTTGACAAGATCTGCCAGGAATCTTAGCGAATAGCGGGCAGCATCCCACTTGCACTGCTTAAGGGACTCCTTAAACGTCTTGACCATGTGGTCCACAAATTCACCACCAAATTTGTAATTCTTGGCGTTTAGCAAACCCACTAGGGTAGTGTATATTGTACACTTCTCCGGCATTCTCACAGCGCAATCGGACAGAATGCGCAATATCTTAAGACGAAACGTGCCCAAGTCGGCCTCCAGCACCGAGACGAGACCTTCGAGATTGGACTCCACCGAAGAGGTGCTTCGTTCACCCACACGCAAAATCAATGACTCCAGGCGATCTTCAATCTCCTGATTCTCGGAGACACGTCGACGTTTACGATTGCGATGCTCTGCAAGATGCAAATATGTGAAATTCTAGTAAAAATTGCCATTTTTCAGGTTAATGCTGTCTAGCAGTGGGTACATTGAAGTCCACTCCGACGTATAAGCGTCACCGCATCACTTACCGTAGCCATCTTCGTCTCCATCGTGATGCCGTCTGCGATTCATTGTGGGGTTTTTACAAATAAAGTAAATTAAAACAATTTGTGTTTTCTTTCTTTCGCCTAGAAAACGTTTTACAAGAACTCCAAACGGTGCAAAATTTTCCCCAACACGAAAAATGCTTTTGTTGAATGTCTTTGCTTCGTTTCAGTTCTGTTCCTCGTGTAATGTCATCGACTGTCATTGTGTTGTTGTTTGCCAGGGATGAGATGCATTATATGTAGGTACTGTTTGAGTTAGACATGGTAGAAATGAGCTCTGTTTAGTGAGGTATATGAAAAACCGGTTCTTTAATTTATATTATTGGGAATTGTTATGAAACGGTTATGTTTTAATTTATATGAATGTTTGTAGTCAATTTAATGGGAGAGGTTGTGAAAAAATGCTGCTCCCTCCCAAATACCTTCTAAAACATTAAAAACAAAGTTGAAAGATGGCGTTGGAGAAGAGGCTATAAGAAGCCATAAGTAGAGTTCCTTTGGATCTTATGTGTGGGTATTTAAATTAAAGGTATGGTCAGCACGACTCCAACTATGCTATTTTAAGACGTAATTGCGGTCAATGTATTTGAAAGTTTTTTGATGACAGTTGCAAATTTTTAAAAATCTTTCATTTTATTTCAAATTTTCACAAAAAATTTAATTTTTTCCTAAAAATGGCACTGATGCTGTACATAGAATTATTTAGACATAACCACTGACACATCGAATTTTCGAAAAAAAAAGATATAAAAAAAATCTAGCGAAAATTAAAAAAACAGCGATATTCGATATAAAATAAATCTCTTGACATAATTACGATAATTTCAAATTAATGTTTTTTAACCATAAAAACTAAATATTGTAATTAGACAACATCTGTTATATTATTCAAAGGTACTTTTGTGGCAAGGGCAGATTCTAAAAAAATATCACGCTATTTCTTAAAAAATAATTTTTTCTGCTTGCAACTAATAGTTACCACTCTAATTTACAAAACAAATTATAATTGAAAGGCATATATCAAATAAAAAAAAAATACAAAAGATCGCTTTTTCTAAAATTTTTTTAATTTTTTCATCAACTTTTGCACTTTTATCCTTTCCTTAAAATTTTTTCCAAATTTATTTTTAAAAATTTTATTGAATTTGCTTATGTTTCCTGAAATTTTCCGGGGCGGTCATGATTTTTAAAATTTGATTTTTTTTCAATTTTCGTTTTTCAAATATTTCTTTTTCCACTTTTTCTATATTTTCTTATTAATTTGTCCATTTGTTTTCTTCATTTTTTAGTTTTTTCTCAATTTTCGTATTATAATTAAAAAAAAAATAAAAAGTTGAAAAAAACATTTTAATTTTCACACATTTTTGATGACATTTCATTTTTCTATTTATTTCCTTAAATTTTTCTAATTTTTCCATGATTTTTTCACAATTTTTAAAATTATTTTTGGTATATCCCGGAAATTTAAATGGCTCTAACTCGGTCCAGGAGACCCGTGGCCTAAGCGCCAACTTTGACCTTGATTTTCGTGTTTTAGGGCGTATTTGGGGGGGAGTGGCTTTTTTATTTTTTTGGGTTCCCGCTGAATGTATTTTTAAGGTCATTCAAACGCTAAATCCGAATCAAAACACTATTCTTTAAAAATTCATAAAAAAAATAAAACAGCAACAAAGATCCCAGTTCTGGTCTAAAATCATATAACCAAATATGTTTTGAATGAAAGTAGCTTATAGAAGCTTTATTCACAATAAACTGAGCAAACTGATTAAAATATCAATACATGCAACAAGATCGTGCCAAAAATTTGTAATTAGTATTGCTGTAACAGGATAAAGAGTTGGAAAAAAACTAGAAGTCTAGCCACGCCTCTTCTGGTACCTCCCATACAAATGTACCATACCGCCCACTTTAGAAATCGAGTAATAATATCAATACACCCAATTCGATCGTGCCCAAATTCTGTATTTAGTAATGCTATAACAGGAAAAAGTGTTGGAGAAAAATCTGTAATTCTAGCCACTCCCCTTCTGGTACCTCCAATACAAATTTACCTATCCGCCCAAGATGGTACAATTCTCTGCAAAATAATTCACATATTTGTAAATAAAAGCCAAGAGCGTTCATCGATTGGTATGAACCACTACGCATTTTCTTCATAAGTTATTTGACTTTACGTGAGAGGTTACACTTGACACATTTATGCGTTTTGCATATTTTATAATTTTGTAAAATACAATTTTTTTTTTTTATAGAGGATCAAATATTTTTTTTTACTTAAACAAACATTATTCCGCCAATTTTTGGTGATTTTTTTAATTTTATTTTTTTAAAGGTAACAATTATGTCTTTGAAAAACAAAAACACTAATTATGAAAATCGGTTTATGAGAGTAAAGTTATGATTTTGTAAAACTTTTAATTTTTGGAGAAAAGTCGAAAATACGATTTGTACGCGTAACTTAAAAATTCAAGCTGGTGGAGAAAAATAGACATTAAATTTGAAATCAGCGACCTCAAAGTAGTAAAAAAAAACTAGTATAAAGTGCCAGTCAACACAAAAAAGTTAAATGTTGTTTCCTTGTGTTATTAAAAAAAAATAAACCGGTTTATCTATTTTAATTTCGAGCTCCATATTAATAACGAGTGGCAACAATGTTATTTCCAGGTTAAATAGCGACATCTGGATTATGAAATATAATATAACAAGGGTTCATAGACAGACTATTTGTATTAGTTGTGGTACAACTGTCATACACAGGTTGGAGACATTGGTAGACAAATATGTTATACACATCAGATGATGCTTACCCACATCGCTCATATTGCTGCCAAAATCTATTGATTCGAAATTTTCAAAACAAGCTCAATAAGGAAACAGGTACTGAAATATCTGTCAGTTGAACTGACTGACACTTACATTCAATCAAGATTTAAATGTATTATATTGTTTTGTAGGGGCCCCAGCAAACAACATGTTTAGAAATCCATCAGAAATCGATACGACAGTTAGAAAAATCTTCCCATATCGGATCGAAGTTGTTACTAAAAACGTATGGAGTGGTAGACACAAAGTCTGACCGACGAGGGAAATCTGATGTACGACATGTCTGAAAGTACCTCTGAACGATTTCTGAATGTAAATAAAGGAAAATTCTGAAGGGAAAATCGACTCGTCGTTACGACTTCGGACCGATATCTTACCAAATATCTGAAGTAATTCGGATGTTCTTGCCGACACGTCGTGCCGATTCCTGTCCGAAAACTTTAGGAAAATATCTTCTGATATCGGATGAGCAATCTGACCGATATCGTTACTAAAACGTATGAAGTGGTTGACACGATGTCTGACTTACTCAGCTGGGAGAAATCTGATGTACAACATGTCGTACTAATGTCTGTCATTTTTCTGAATGTAAATTGTAGGAAAATCAGAAGGGAAATTCATTGTTTCTTAACCCTCTAACCGGCCAATTTTTTTCCGAGTAAAAAAAATTGTTTATTGATAGTTTTTGGATAAATTAAACGTACGTTAATGTTAAAAGTTGAAAAAAATTTAAAACTTACCTTCCAGGTGAAAAAATTTGTTGACCGCCAAAAGGCGGACCTGCCTGGTAACGTAATAAAAAAAGTTAATTAAGGGATAATTTGACTTGAAATTTTGTTCAGCTTTTTTTTATTGGTTAGTGTGATAAATTTGGAAACATTTTTTATTGTTTGATAAACAAAGATTTAATTTACATTTACTACAATACATTTGTGTTTCGGACTTACATCCCTGTAGTTTGCTAACTTTTTTACCACTGCGGTCCAAAATGTCAGGCATGTGTCCAACTCCATCAAAACGAATGTCATCTGGTGGACCGTATGGTTTCTTTGGCTTTTGAATTTTGGGACTTTGGCTCTGAGGTCTACCAATAGCTCTTTTGGCATTAGCGTTCTCATAACGACAAAGTACATCAGCCACATCAATACGAAAATCTGGTAATTTTTTATGAGTAGCATCTTTACAGTTAATTCCATGAATACGCTGGAAAAGGAGGTATGAATTAACTAACGACATATCAATTAGGTGATAAAATAAACGCAAAGTCCATTTCTTTGTTTTCATTCGGATGTGATACCGACCAAGTAAACTGTCCATTAAATCAACTCCATCCATATGGCGGTTATACTCTTTAATTACGTTAGGACAGTTTACATCAACGAAGGATTTATTTTTTCGATCGTAGCGGCATATTTTTAATGGTTGTGAATTGTTATTAAGTGTTTTAAAAGGCTTAATTCCAGCATAGGTGGATACCAATCGTACATATTTTGTATCCTTCCATTGAACACAAGATGTCTACTCCAAAGGCACGGCCAACAAACTCCTCTGAGTATCAACGTTCCTTATCTTTTAATTCCACTTCCTTTGTCAGCTTACAGATGGGTATTCTGTTAGATCGGACGGTTCCTAATGCATAAATTCCTCTGCTCCGTAAATAAACAAGAAGTGGCAGAAAGGTATAAAAATTATCAAAGTACAAGATATGATTTTTGAAATTTGGAATTGTACTTGACAACCTTATGACCACATTAGCTCTTGCTCCTAAATCAGGGGTGTTAGGTATCACTTCATTATCTCCAGCTCCTTTGTATACCTCAAATCTGTACGAAAAGCCATCCGAGTCACAAAGGACAAAAAGTTTCATGCCATATTTGTGAGGCTTTGCGGGCATAAATTGCCGAAATTTTGTCAACATGTTTGTTGAACACATTTGTTCATCAATACATAGCCGAGGTGTTTTTGGCACAGCATCAAATTGCATATTGAGTCTGTCAATAATTGGACGAATTTTGTACAGCTCATCATATCCTGCTTCCTGCGGTTTTTTCATTTTTGTGGTGTCATTAAAGTGAAGATATTTTCTTATTGAAAAAAACTGTTTAGAAGTCATGGCGTTTCTAATTGGTTCGAAGGAATGTTTGGACCAGTAACTCTCAACATTGGGATACCGGTACACAGACATATAAATCAAAATTCCGATATATTTTTTTAATTCACACGTCGTAAGATTGAAATTTGTGGAAACATCTTGCTGTTTTGAATACAGATTGTTCTGATACACAATTTCATTCAGCAAGTCATCGTTAAAAAAATAAGAAAAGCAACGGAATGGTGTGGTTAATTCTTTGAATTGTTGTGACAATTCCTTGTCTCCTTGAAAAACTACATCGTTTTTTTCAAGTTCAAGGAAGTTTTTTTTCCATAAAATCTTTTTGAACTCTGGGTTTTGGGGTGAAATATCTTTAACATTTCCGCTAAACCCCCTCGCATTAGACACTACTGAACTTTTACCAGCTTCAACTTCTGGCAGAGGAGATCTTGCCCTCTTTGTTTTTGTTTTCCCATAAGTTGATGGTAAATACTCTTCGCAATGCTCCACGTTATTGTTCACTTCTGGCTGGTGATTTTCTGAATATTGCGAGATGTTTATAATATCAGAAAGAAAGTTGTTGTTGTCTGCATTATTCCACTCTTCTTCTTATGTAGTAAAGTCTACGTTTGGTAGTTGAAAGTCAGGGTCTTCCAAATCATCATCGTCGTCAAAGTCGAAATCGCGCCATCCACTGATTCAGCCACGAGTGCTTTAATTTCCTTATCAGTTAATTTTGAAAAATTTAAATTTTTTCTTTGTGAAAACATTTTCAAACGATTAATTCCTTCCTAGAATGTTTGAAACCGAAAATTTTTTTAAGAAAAAATGAAACAAAAAACACTATGAACAAGAGCAATATGTATGCAAAAATAGCTTGTAACCGGCAGGTCCGCCTTTAGACGGTGTCCAATTTTCACCGGCTAAAAGCTAAGTTTTGCTAAAAACCTCATATTAAAAACTCTGAAGACGAAAGAATATATATTTACCTGTATGAAAATAATTTTTTTACACGCAAATTATAAATAAACAAGATTTTATACTTTTTTAAAATTTCACTTGATACACAAATAATTATTTTACACACTTTGTCAAAAAAATCACTTTAGCACTCAACAGTTTGCAATCAAATCAAAAATGATTGCTGCTATTTGCCTCAATAAGACAATTGGTTGTTTCTCTGCTGATATTTACCGTTAGAACAGAGCTTTTAAGAAATAGAGCTGCATAGCAACGTATTTATTATACACCGTCTAAAGGCAGGCTCGCCGGTTAGACGGTTAAATAACATTTTGCTGTTGCCTCCGACACAGAATTCCGAAATCGATCAGATATGTCAGAGCAAAATAAATAAAATTTCCCTTCAATTAGTCGTACCGAATTCTGTACGATATCGGTAAGAAGAGTTCAGACAATGTGCAGACGTGTCGCGGATATCAGCCAATGTAGTAGCTTTAGGTTTGCGGGGGGGTAACTCTAGTATACCTTCAGTGATCATTATGAAAATGTACAAGTATTAATATTTTGCAAAAAGTAGGTATGGGATTTTAAATAGGCAGAATAGTCCCACCCCTTCTTGTACCTCTCATACAAAATTACCTATATTGGGAAAAATTATATTTCTCCTATAACTTCCAAACGGGCAACTGCAGAATATTTAAACTTTGACAGATTAATTATCTTATAAAAGTAGGTAAAACTTTAGAAAAACGAAACATTTGATACACCCCTTATGGATACCTCCCATACAAATGCCCAAATTTACCGCCAAATTTCTACATGCATATCTTTTTTGTCAGTAAACCGATTTCAGTCATATTTTGCCCAATGTAAACATTTATAAAAATCTGACTATGGAAAAAATATGGGATATATCTGCCGACCCCTTCTGCTACTTCTTATACAAATAATGGGGAAATAATATTTCTACCATAACTTTTAAATGGAAAACTGTAGGATATTTGAATTTCTTCACATGAATCACGTTGCAATAGTCAGCAAGAAAACCGCAACCTTAGCCACACCCCTTCTGGTACCTCCCATACAAATGACCGAATTTAATATTATTTTCAATACAAATTAGCGTATTTCCTGAATATGAATATTTTCCCAATAATTTCTTAAAGGAACTCTTCATGACGTTGAAATTAGTTTTTACTATTAAAATTTTTTTGTATTTTTAGGTAAATACAAATTGAAATTTACTCCAACAATTCGACTATCCCCATAAAAATGACAATAATCTAAAAACATAAAAGTTATGATTCTAAAAGTGGACCTGGCAATGCTTCGCCTACTTAAAGGGATAAGCTTAAGGCTCGTTCTTTAAAGCTCTTTAAACAATCCGTTACCCCAAGTTACTCATTAACCTGATCAAACTAACCACATCTCACTAACCGATATCAAAACATTCGTCTGCAAATTTATATCTATAGCGCTAAGTATATACTATCTGTATACAAATATTACCTTATATAGCCCTAAGCAAAATTTTCGCATGTTTCTTCTGCCTCCCCCGATGAGAAATAAAATGTTCGCCTTCTATTCCCGCCGGCCGAAAATAAATATTTTGTCGGTATATTCATGTCTGCATTGACGTGTACTATAAAGGCTCATTTTAACTACTGACATCATTGTCAATATTTCTCTTTAAAATGTGTCACCATCGTGTAAATGATGTTGTTTTGTCAGAATTTTCCGACATACCTATTTTCTGACGACTTATTGTCAAAATTTTTGATAAAATAAACTGATTGCTCTTTGATACCATAAATGTTCTTTTTGGTACAATAAATATACTTTTTTGTGCAATACACTTTTGGTACAAAAACACTATTTGGTACAATAAATTTTATTTTTGGTACAATAATTGTACTTTTTATTACAATAACATGTAGTTTTTAGTGCAATAAATGTCCTTTTTTGATAAAATAAATTGTACTTTTGGTATCGAGTATTATCTGTCTATCAAATCGCTCTAGAGCTAAAATAAAGTTCTGCCACGCCTTCTTCGGCCACAGATTGGGAATAACAATTTCGTATGCAAATTTGAACATGTAGTACCGAGTACTATTTGTGTACCAAATTCCATTTTTCTGGGGCTAAAATACAGTTTGGTTACGCCCCCTCTGCCCACTGATCCAAAATTTTAATTTCGTTTGCATATTAATATTCGTGTTGTCGAATACTATCTGTGTATCAAGTTTTATTTCTCTAGAAGGAAAATGAATTTTTGCCACGCAATGTTCCAAAATTAAAATTTCTTCTTTAAAATTTTATCACTCAGTTTTTCCACGCCCTCTTCGTTCACTGATCCAAAATTTAAATTTCGTCTGCATACTTTTATTCCTTGTTTCTATATGCCAAATTTTATCTCTCTAGGGCTTAAATACAGTTTTGCCACGCCCCCTAAGCCCACTAATCCAAAATTAAATCTGTGTACTAAAAAAAAATGTCTAAAATTAAAATGTCGTCTACATTTTCATATTCGTGTTTTCGTATACTATCTGGGTGCCAAATTGTATCTCTCTAGGGCTTAAAGACAGTTTTTCCACCCCTATTGATCCAAAATTTAAATTTCGTTTGCATATTTATATTCGTGTTGTCGAATACTATCCTCCTGTCTATTTTTTTCTCTCTAGGAATAAAATACAGTTTTGTCATGACCCCTTCCCTCAATGATCCAAAATTAAAATGTCGAATTCATATTCGTGTTGTCGAGTACTATTTGTGTACCAAATTTTATCTCTCTAGCTCTAAAAATTGGTTTTGCCACGCCCATTCCGCCTACTGGTGCAAAATTAAAATGCTTTTACATATTCATATTCGTGTAGCCAAGTACTATCTCCATACTGAATTTTATTTCTCTAGGGCTAAAAATAATTTTTCATCTTCTCCCTCCACTGATTCAAAATTAAAATTCCATCTGTGTATTCATATTCATGTTGCCGAGCACTATCGGTGTACCAAATTTTATCTGCCTTGCTCCGAGTATTCGTTTTGCCGGGCCAACTCTGTCCACTGATCGAAAATTTAAATTCTTCTGCATATTCATATTCGTGTTGTCACGTACTATTTGTGTACCAAATGTTATCTTCCCGGGGCTAAAAAACAGTTTTGCCGCACCCCCTCCGCCCACTGATCCAAAATTAAAATATCATTTGCTTATTCATATTCATGTTGTCGAGCACTATCTGTTTATCAAATTTTATCTACCAAGTTCTAAAAATATGTTCGGTCACGACCACTGATCCAAAATTTAAATTTTGTCTACATATTCATATTCGTGTTGTCGAGTACTATCTGTGTACCTAATTATATTTATCTTGGGCTAAAATACAGTTTTGCCACACCCTCCGCCCACTGATCCCATATTAAATTTCCGACTGCATATTCATACTCATGTTGCCGAGCACTATCTGTGTATCAAATTTTACTCTCCCTAGCTCTAAAAATATGTTTTGCCGTGCCCACTCCGCCCACTGGTCCAAAATTAAAATTCCGTCTGTATATTCATATTCATGTTACCGAGTACTATCTGTGTATCAAATTTTATCCCCCTAGCTCAAAAAAAAGTTTTGCCATGCCAACTCCGCTCATAGGGTCAAAAATAAAAAAAAGTTTATAGCCTACAGTAATTTCCATATAGTACTCTAACTGTCTTCCGGATTTCATTGAAATCTGTTCAGCCGTTAAGGCGTGATTGAGACAAATACATTCATAAAATTAATAGGATAGGAAATCTGGACATTGCACTTAACTCTCTGTTTTCAATTGTTGGCGAATTCATTAACACTGTAATCATTTTTACAGTTTTAATACATGTCGACCGAAAACTGAATCTCCAACCGTTTACGCTCCACAAGCTTTCAAATATTCCATACATACATATTTTCGCTAATAACTCAAGAGTAAAATAACATCCACCAGCGTTTTGGAGAAAGGACATAGGGTGAGTGTATTTAGCAGTCTGTTCACCTCATAGAAATTTCTGTTTTGGTTATAGTATAATTAGTTATCATTAAATCTGCTTCTATCGCCTTTTTATATTGTACAGGATAATGTTTGGTAATCTCATCGCTCATCGAGAGTACTAAAAAAGAGACCCCTCTGCAAGCTCTGACAATTTGTTTCATTAACTTAAACCTAAATCAAGATGATTAAAACGATTTGAAAAAACTAACCAAACAAACAAATAAAATTTCCATACCAACAGTTAATTATGAAAATCTCGTTATGGTTTAATCCCCAAAATATTCTAGAGTTTCCTTTAACATATCTCCCGGCGCTATTAATAAATCTCTCCAGCTCTCTCAAATGTTACCTAAATGAAAGATCATTTCTCACCACAAACGACAAAAGAATCTAAAACACAGAACGCACACACACACACACCCAAGGGCCGACGATAGCAACGATGGCGATAAAAACGCTAGACTAAACTAATGAAAATATTAATCAATTTAATATATATCCATAGTAATTATAATAAATTAACATATTTTATGATATTAATCAACTGTAAAGAATACTAAAATGTTTCATTGTGGACGAGGGAGGGAGGGAGGGCAGGAACATTTTCCCCCATCTTAACTTTGGTATCCACAAAACATGAAAAAGGAACAGAAAAATAGATTATTGTTTCTTAAGTGCCAGGGAAATGAAGTCGATAGATTCTTGTTCGATCGCACAACAACAACAACACCACGCTCTCGTATGAGAACAAAATCTTTGAAACAAAAAAAGATAAAATCGGAACTCTAATTTTAGTGATACGTACGTGTAAGAAGTGCAGTGGAGTATTGAAATCTTTTTATGGGTTTATAGTTTCTTATTTCATTATTTAGATGTTGCTGTTGTCACTGTTGTTGTTGTTGTATTAACAAATGTTTGGATATTGAGACAGAAAGACAGGCAGACATTCTCATCCACTTAGAACATCCAGGGGTGGACGGACGGACGGATGAAAAAAACAAGACACACGACTGCATCACAATGTAGAGAGGTACAGACAGATGTGGAGACAGGCAGAGAGACAGACAGTCAGTCATACTTTAAGGTATCACATTTGTATACAAATATAAATAAATTGTAGTTTATACGACTGTATATATTTGTAACAAAAACAAAACAAAAATCAAAAATCTCATAAGTACAACCTAAAAATATTCATCTCCTCCTGATGATCAAAAATATTTATAGCCATTGTTGTGTGATGAGTGTGCGAGTGTGTGTGTGTGTGCGTCTATTTATCTTGCACTTACGAAAAAGGAGACGTACTGAACACCATTTTTTTTCAGTGTCAACATAATGAGGTACCTTTGTCTGTCCTCCGTTGCAAGTTAGTTCGTAAGTACATTCCATCCATCCGTATATCTATTCAAACGCGCGCACAGTGGTTTGAGCTACATAGTTGGCTGTAGATTAACTTTTACAGCGACGTTATTTGTTTTTATTTACTCTACCTAAAGGATGTCACTGAAACGAGAACGCATTAAAGGAGACGTGTTAGACTCCAAGTATTTTAAGACCAAATTCGTTTCAGGACTTCTTAAGACAATTGAGCCATGTCCGTCTGTCTGTCTGACTGGCTGGTGGGCACGATAACGTTAGTAAACATTCACACATCCTTACTAGTATTTTGCAAAATAGAGTTATGGGTTTGTAACTAGGAAGAATAACTCCACCTCTACTGGTATCTTCAATACAAATGACTGAATTCACTCCTACAGTTTTACATATGGGTATTTCCAGGGAAGGACGGACGATTTTATAGTAAAAAATTGCTGTATTTTTAACTTGTTGTTGTTGTAATCGAGTAATCGGGACCGGCCGTGGCATAGTGGTTAGAACACGCGACTACCATGCGTGAGATCACAGGTTCAACTCTGGCTCCAGTCATCTTAAAAAAAAATCTTCTATCATTGCCGGCTCCCCTCGAATGTTGTTGACAGCAACTTCGCAGTATAAGTGTCTAGTAAGAGCTTCTCAAAACAGAGACGTTCGCATTCGTCGATAAACAAGTAGGTAGTTTAGTTGTGAATCTAAAAATAGAAAGCGTGTTAGTTCACAACAACGCGAGAGGCTATCCCATACCTCATTCATGGGGTGTTAAGGGAAAGTAAGTAAGTAAGTAAGTTGTTGTAATCATATAATGAATTTATTGAACTTTAACAAAACAAACTTTATGTATCGTTGGAAAGTCTCTTCTTTCCAAATCCGCTGAGAAACTTAAAAACGGTTCATATTTATCCGAGAAACTGGCTTATAAATGCGTAAAAGTACGAATACCCGGTTTTTTACCCGTAACTAAAAATTTTAGGGGTTTTGGGAAATTTGAAAAACAGATGCTTGTAGTGCTCAGCAGCAACTACCAGAAAAATAGTATAATTTTCCAGGTATTGTTTTTTTGTTGCTCTGCGTTATCCATAGAAATATGCGTAACGTGTGTCCGCAACGCACATTTAGATTGAAGTAGCATAAAAGGTAAACTTTTTAAGTGTGATGTAAGTTGTTTATAAAACCCCAACATGTCTTCTTTATTTTACAAAGGAGAATATACTGATCACATAAGAAATTTCGCTAAATTTCACAAACTTTCATAGACACTTCAAGTGGCTGTGGACTTTGTTTTAGTCATAATTTTGAATACAAGCACTTCCAAAATCTAAATTTTTTAATATGAACATAATCTTCAAAATATTTAAACTTTTCGAGAAAACTACAAAATAAGAAAAAAAACGTGCGTCCGCAACGCCAGGAAATACCCATATATATATTTTTTGAAAGTACACTGTCATATTTTTCAGAAACAACTCGCCCGTTCGCAAGGTATCAGTAGAACTAGTGTATGTACCGACAGAGTCAAGCGACATCAACAATAAAGGCGATTTTTACAACCTCTTTAACGCCACAGTAGCCTCCATTAAAAACAGGATGTTGTTATTCTGATGGGTGATCTAAACGCACAAAACGGCAGACACGGATTAGGTCAACGTAATGAAAATGGTGATCTTTTAATTGAGCTGTGCAACAACAAGTCGATGGTCGGTGGATGTCACAAAGTGACTTGGCGCTCACTGAATAATATAACTGAAAACCAGATTGACCATTTTTGTATTAGCACGAAGTGGAGAAGAAGCCCTCTTGATGCCCAAACTCTTAGGAGCGCAGATGTCGCGTCTGACAATTTCCTGGCCATCGCGAGAATCCGCAACATGTACCTTAAACCACTGCCCAAAGCGAGGTCGGCCTGGATAAGTGAAACATCACTAACCCTCATCGAACAGTGAAAATCAGCGAGAATTGCCAGAGATAGAGCCCGCACTCGTCACGCAAGGGCCCATCTTGACTCAGAATAAAGAGATGTCTGCACAGCGGTCAAACATTCTTGCCGCTCGCTACCTGGTTGCAGCCAAGGTGCGCACAAGATTGAGCAGAGTAAAAAACGCACGTAACCAAACACAAAGAAAGCTGGACATCGCGAAGCCGCAAACCCCAGAGATAGCTACTGCCTACTCCAACCAGCTCTCCCAACTTTTACGACACAACGCCTCTACTTCTGACGTTCCCGATACACAGTGGCAGCATATTGCGCATTCCATGGCAACCGCCGCAACAACCGTGCTAGGATATGAAAAAAGGCGCTCAGACGAATCCTGGTACGATGAAGAATGTCGCATAGCGTCTGAGGAACAGGATGCTGATTATAGGGCAACGCTACAGCCAATTGTAAACCATGCTGTTAGGGAACGGCATAAGAAGAGTGCAAAACAGGCGAGACAGCTATTAAGGCGAAAAAAACGTCAGATGAAGGAACGGGATAACCAGGATATAGAGCGATACAGGGATAGAGCTGGGGCTCGAAAATTTTACCAGAAAGCAAGAGCAAATGGCTACGGTAATGGCCTCCCCACCTGTAAGGACAATGATGGAAATCTGGTCACGGATATGCAGAGTGTGTTGCACATATGGAGAGAACACTTCCAGCAACTGCTGGTTACAGAAGGCAGCGCACGTGAAGTTATCATGCCAATTGTCGACGACGGCTTAGATTGCCCACCACCAAGTCAAGCCGAGGTAAGAAGAGCAATATCGCGGCTGAAAAACAACAAAGCAGCCGGTGCCGACGGTCTGCCCGCAGAGCTCTTCAAGTCCGGTGGCGAGGAGCTGATAACGAGCATGCATTAGCTCCTGCGCATGGTTTGGCTTAAAGAGTGCATGCCCGACGATTGGAATGTAAGCGTATTATGTCCTGTGATAAAAAAGGTGATCCAAGTGTGTGTTCCAACTACCGCGGGATCAGCCTTTTACCTATCGCATATAATGTCCTGTCGAGTGTGCTATGTGAAAGACTAAAGCCAGTGTTATCCAACCTGATCGGGCCTTATCAGTGTGGCTTTAGACCTGGAAAATCAACAACTGACCAGATTTTCACACTTCGGCAAATCCTGGAAAAGACCCAAGAGAAACAGATCGACACATACCATCTTTTAAAACTTAAAAAAAAAAAACTTAATTTCCCTTTGCACCCCATGAATGAGGTATGGGATAGCTTCTCGCTTTGTTGTGAATTAACTCGCTTTCTATTTTTAGATTCACAACTAACGGCACCTACTTTGTTTATCGACGAATGCGAACGTCACTGTTTGAGAAGCTCTTACTAGACACGACGATTGAATCGACGCTTAATACTGCGAAGTTGCTGTCAACAACATTCGAGGGGAGCCGACAATGAAAGAAAATTTTATTTTTATTTTTTTTCTTTTAAGATGACTGGAGCCAGGTTTGAACCTGCGATCTCCCGCATGGTAGCCGCGTGTTCTAACCACTATGCCACGGCCGGTCGACTATAAAGCTGCCTTCGACAGCCCGACACGGCAGAAATTACTCGAAGCCATGGCTGAGTTTGGTATTCCAGCGAAATCTGATACGTTTTTGCGGAATGACGCTGACTGACACAAAGTCTTCAGTGAAGATTGGCAAGGACCTTACGGAGCCATTCTGTACCAGACGAGGCCTAAAACAAGGCGACGGCCTATCGTGTGATCTCTTCAACATTGTGATGGAGATGATAATGAGAAAAGCTGCACATGCTACTCACATACGCTGATGACGTAGACATCATCGGTCGAATGATGTGACTGCAGCCTTCTCAGGTATACAGAAGGAATTAGCGAAAATGGGCCTAACGGTGAACGAGGACAAAACGAACTATAATTTCGAGGTGGTAGATAATTTTGTCTACCTAGGCTCCGCCATCAACAAAGCAAATAATGTCAGCATAGAAATCCGGAGAAGAATCCTGCTTGAATGCTACTACGGACTAAGCAAGCGATTCAATGACAGAGCCCTCTCTCGACGAACAAAACTCCAGCTATGCCAGATAATGGTTCTACCTGTCTTAATGTTTGGCTCAGAATCCGGGTTATGACACAAGCGGATGAATCGGTTCTGGCGGTATTCGAAATACTCTGTAAAATATATGGGCCCATCATCGTTAACGGAGAGTATCGGCGTCGTACGAATCATGAGCTGTACGAGCTGTACACTGACATTGACGTGGTCAGACGCATTAAGGTGCAACGGTTGCGTTGGCTAGGTCATGTTGTACGCATGGACGAAAATGCTTCAGCTCAAAAAGTCTTCGGCAATGAACTCGATGGACGGCGCAAAAGAGGGCGACCAAAACTCCGTTGGAAAGACCGGGTTACTGAGAACCTTACAGAACTTGGTATGACTAACTGTAGAAGAACGCAGAAGATCGAGGCGCTTATAATATTTTTCTACGTGCGGTATATAATCCACTGGGATTGCATAGAAGTACCAGCTAAGTAAGTAAAGTATCTCGCTAAGCAACCGAAGACGCCGTTAGGCTTAATAACCTAAGAGACCTCTACGACACCGCTTCCAAACTTCCAAACAAAGAGCATAAACCGTACACATCCAACTCAATAGGTGGCATGAACACTTTTAGAAGATTCTTAACTGCTCTCCTCAAGTCCAACTATCCGAACAAATAACTTCGACGACTGTATTTTCAACAAAATCAGTTTTTAACTCATTACCCCCCAGCACCGTTGAAATCACCCAAACCGTAGAACAATTAAAGCAGGGTAAAGCCCCGGGAAATGACTACATCTCCGCCGAAACTTTAACCGCTAACTCTAGAGTAAAGGCGCTATAGCTTCACCCCCTTTTTGAAGTTATCTGGAAGGAAGAAAAAATCCTAGGGGGCTGGTTGAGACCCTGTTAAGCTACCAAAAAAAGGGCGATCCTTCTAAGTGTATGAATTACAGGCGCATAACGCTACTAAGCTCTCCATTCAAAATTTTAGCAAAACTGTTACTCAACAGAATTCAAGACAAAGAATTCATATAGAGATCCCTACAGGCTAGAAACGTACCAGCTGAAAAAAGAGATTTGCTATGGAATCTATACAGTCACCTTTGCTGATGACATCGCCTTCCTCTCCGTCAAGAAGTCTGACCTACAGACCGAGTTAGTTCTTCTTAGCCAAAACGCTCAAGCTGTCGGCATTTATAATAACACCAACAAAACTGAATACATCTCTAGCAGTGATTCCGATGTAAACCTAAACGTTTACGGTAAACAAATCAAACGCAATACCCACTTCTGCTAACTGGGCAGTGTAATTAGCCCTGAAGGCGGTACCACAAAAGTACAAAAGTTTCAGCCAAGTGAACAGACTGATAAATACACCCACCCTATGTATATTTTTTTCAAAATGCTGGTGTTTATGGCTTACCTCTCAATTATTGCAGTTAACCCATCTTTTAGTGATATTACTTTTGTATTGTTATTCGCCTGTTTGTGGATCGTATACGATTGGCGAATAGACTTTCGTTCGTTAGGTCAGACATTTACTGACATGTTTGGCCATTTTATATGTGGTTACCGAAAAGGTCTTTTTCGGTACCAACTTATAACTATGAAACCACATTGTACCGAGTCTAACGGATTATCCGGTAAAATGAAAGAGACGGCTATGGTATGTTGTATTTTCTGGTGTGGAAACAAGTTCGTGTATCTGTTGCCGCCTTAAGTGTGCAATTATATTATATGCATCGCAGTAGATTTTCCATTGGTAACATCACCATACACAAATTGACTTGTGCTCACCACTGTGCATGTCACTCAGATTTTCCGTCCCTCTGCATGCATGTGCATCCTGCTCTCTGTTAATTAGAATTGGTTGTGCAGTTCATGTCATAAAGAGCGAATGCATTTTCTTATTGCAATGTAAGATTTTTTTTAACACCTCCTTCATATTTAAAGTTTCAATTTAAAAAAATACTACGGTTGAGGTTCTTTAAATATTTATGTATATACATTTTTTTCTACCTAAATAGGTACATGTTTACATATGCATCAGCCGATAATTAAAATGCAAATATGGTGCAGTGCTATGGTAATGATCGCATTTATGACAGAGAACTACATATGTACATGAGATAACGTATTTGGTAAATAATACTAATACCGGGAAAAGATTCAAATTAAATATGTAGTTACTAATGATATCCCAGCAGCAAAAAATGGGGCTTTGCATGCCTTCTTGCAGGCCTGCAAAGGCAGTCAGAAGCACTACCCCTCAAATGCAGTCTTCATTTTAAATTAACATAGGGCGCCATAGGCAGGCAAGGCACATTCCCTTTCTCATTGAAGGCGTTTCAGTAGACATGCCTAGTATGTCCTGCTTGAAGTCCTAATAACAAGGGCCTTCTACGAGGCATTGTTACTGCAGACCAGCTTGCAGGCCTGCAAAAGAGCATTTATAGAAGGACTAAGATAAAAAAAAACATATGCGAATTATTTCCATGTTAAATGATTTCGTTCTTTTTATAAATTTTTAATACAATATTGATTACAATTTGTAATAACTATTATTTTAAACTCCAGCAGCGGGAATCGAACTCGCGACCTCAGTACTCATAGTTGGGCATGCTACCTACTCGGCTATCACGTGATATAGTTGTTGTACGACAAATAGCATATATGTGGTTCTCATAAACAACAGCATCTGTCTTAACTTCCCTTAAGAGGCCTGTGAACAGTCCTAATGAAAGAAGTGACAAGTGCATGGCTATGAACGTCAATTCCGCCTTCTACTAATAGGACTGTCAACAGGCCTGTTTGAAGCAAGAAAGTTTGCATGCCCTTTGTGCACATCTATGGTATTTTTATGCGGTACACAGTAGGGCTGCTCACAGGCCAGTTTTAAGAAAGGAAAGAGACATGTCTGCGGGATCTTTTCTCATCCTAGTAAGAGGCCTCATTGCAGGTCTCATTTGATAAGCGAAATGTGCATGGGTATGGAATTTTTTGTTAGGCTTGGTGAAGGACTTACTATAGCCTGTATTCATGCCTGGAAAAGGAAGGCGTATTTGAATGTCAACAAACTGCCTTTGAAGGCATGTTTGCAGGCATATTTTTACAATGCCTCGTCTTTTCCGCTGCTGGGATGACACAAAATGCCAGGACTAGAGGCATGAATAAAGATTACAGGAATGCGAAAAAAAGTAAATTTCATGTTTTTATTAAGTCGTCTCGTCAGATATTGCCAATGAAATCCATGGACTGTTATTGGCCCATGAAAGTGAGTAAAATGTTTGAGGTGGATTTTTGATTTAACGAACTTAATTCGAATTTTTTTAAACTTTACAATTTCAACTATTTTTGTAATCGGGAACCCATAATGCACAAGAAAGATGATTTTTTTGAATGTTGTTGCATAGTGTACTTAATTTCTTACTTACATAAGTGGCCCGTTACAACTTACGAACGTGGTTCATAAATTAGAAGCCTGAAGTATTAAGGAATTGCTCACGCTTCGGTCTTCTGCGTACGTTCTCCAGTTAGCCCTACCAGATGGTGGCATGTCGTCAACCACTTGGTCCTTCCACCGAAGTTTGGGTCTCCCTGACCTTCAGGTTGGCCTTCAAACACCTTTCTCGCTGGAGCATTTACATCCATCCTGGTAACACTATTTTCCGCTTGATTTCTTGGCTGACACTATTTTTCTTATTGACGAAAGATCCGAGGTAGGTAAATTCATCTACTACCTCAAAACAATAATTGTCAACGTTCACGGTTCGTCCCCATCGAGAGGACTATTTTCGTTTTGTCCTCGTTGACCGTTAAACCCATTTTTGCTGTCTCCTTTTCTAGTGATGAGTAAACTGCAGTAACATCCCGCAGATTTCGGCCAATGATCTATATCATCGGCATAGACTAGTGACAAGTGGCTCTTGTGGAATATGATGCCAGACATGTTGACACCAGCCTTTCTCATCACCTTCTCCATAACTATATTGAATAGTGTACAGGACAAGCTATCACCCTGCTTGAGACCTCTTACCGTGTTGAATGTTTCAGACTGAAATTTACCAATCTTAACCGATGATTTGGAATTTTCCAAGGTACATCTGCAAAGTCGAATTAGCTTTGCAGGAATACCAAACTCAGCCATGGCTTCATGTAAATGACTCCTTATCGGAGTGTCAAAAGGCAGCTTTGTAGTCGACAAAGAGGTGTTAGGTGTCGATCTGATTTTCATAAGTTTTTTTTCTCAGGATTTCTCGTAAAGTGAATCCTTGATCCGTCATAGATTTACCAGCTCTAAAGCCGCACTGGTAAGGTCAAATTAGTTTTCTACAATTGACTTTAGACTTTCACACAATGTGCTCGAAAGGACCTTGTACGCAATTGGTAATAGGCTTATTTCAAGGTAGTTCCTACACTCACTACGATCTGCTTTCTTGTATATAGGACATAACAGACTGAGACTTCAATCGCCGGGCATGCTCTCCTCATGGCAGATGTTCCCACAAGCTGATGCATGCTCCTAATCAGCTCCTTCCCGCCAGCCTTAAAGAATTCAGCACGGAGAGCATCGGCTCCAGCAGCTTTGTTGTTTTTAAGGCGGGAGATTGCCACACGTATATCGCTCTGGCTCTGGCTCTTCTGGAGTGCATTATAGGTCAAATGACGAATTTTGCAGTGCGAAATTAATTGAAGCGAAAATGTAGCAGTAATAGACTCCAAAAGCACAGGAAACGCTATAGAATATATAAATCAAACGTATAAAAAAGACAATTTAACCCATATTTTTTTTTTAATTTCACTGTCTACATCAAAGTCCCCTATCGTGATGCAAAGCTTAACAGGTATATTGCTTCAAGTGGAAATTGTGAAAGTTTTCGTTGCTGATTGCACTTTTGTGTATTCTTTTATGATATAAGTGGATCGGATGAATCTTGAGCTGTATTAAAAACATCGGCAGGTTAATTATTTCTGCGGCTGTTTTTTCGAGCATTATGCAATCTGCTTACTTTTTACACTTTATGATGTGATTCTGCAGCAGTTTCCCGAAGAAACCAACTGGTAGAACTGTATATTCGATGATGTCCTTTGAATGTATCAGAACCATAGTTTTTGGAAAATTTTAGCAATTTCAAAACAGCAATTTCTAACTTTATTTTAAACAGGCACGATAAACATATCAGTATTACTTTTATGCGGCACATTATTTAGTGTTCCTCATCAAAATTTTACCATCACCAATTTTTTTCAACACGTACTTTACAATCGCTTCGTACTTCTCTTCTTCAGAGTTTTCCTTTTGCCAAACTTAAAAAAAATAGGTCACAAAGGGGTCTGAAGATGAACTCGTCATGGAGTTCGAAACGAGTCATCCTAGTGCGTGACACACTGCATTTGACCAAAAATATCGAACAATAAAAACACTTTTCTGATCGTTAGCCGAATTTGATGTATCATTTGATACACTTAACGTAAATTTAATATATTTAAAAAAAATCTTTTTTTCCGAAGTCTGCTTACTTTCAAGAAACGAAACGTTTTTTAGGTTATGTTAAAAAGCAAGATTTTTCTCCTTGCAAAACACAAATATTTTTCCGTTCTTTGAATGAAAACATTAATACTTAATTATTTTATTGTTTTACATTGTTTACTTTCTATTAATTGTTCCCTAATGTCCACAATTAACAATTTAAAAGAAGTCAACTGCGCGAGCGATTTTTAAGCACCTTACAATAAAGTGACTTTGGCAGAGTGTTGCCAGCCCAAATTAATTTTTTAACAAAAAAAAAATATTCAAATCCTAATGGTTTGGAGTATTTTAAACGTAATGGCATCAAAATAACATTCAAAAGCTTTTCTCTAAAATTTGGATTTCGCACACCAAAATTGGTCATTTGACCTATAGTGGAGTGGTGTCCGTATCCAGTATATTGCTGAAATGTTCTCTCCATATCTTTGGAACGTTATCAGGAGGGTAAACCTGTTCCACTCATTCTTGCCTTAACTCTCTGGTAACATTTTCGGGCTTCCCCTCTACTTCGGAGCAACTCTGTGCACTCATCCTTTCTTTTCTTCAGCTCTTTATTTTCCGTCTAAAGAGACGAGTTGCCTCTCTTCTCTTATCCCTGTGCCGTTCACGAACAGCTCACGTTGCAATTGGCTGCAGTTTTGCCCTGTATGCAGCATCCGCCTCTATCGTGGTATTGCGATACCAGTCATCATCATCGTACCAGGCATCCTCTTGACACGGGTTTGAGTACCCAAGTACGTTTCTTGCAGTCTGTTCTATGGTGTCGACTATATATTGCCACTGCGACTTAATATTGTCAGGGGTTGAAGCATTCGTATCAGTTGTGTTAAGTGGTTAGAGTAGGCGTGCGCCACCTCTGTGGTTCGCAGTTTACCGATTTCTAGCTTTCGTTGTGCCTACCCAGCAAACCATTTTCTCCGAATTCGGTCAGATGTCTGACAGAAAGTCTGCACAAGTTCCCGATTCTGATGCCGAATTCTGTCAGCATTCTGTCCGAAAGTTGTATGGGTGGTTGACAAGAATTCGGACCGAAATGTCTGGGGAAATTCGGAAACTTTTGCGGACTTTTCGGTCAGAATTCGGACAGATATCTGAAGGAAATTTGGAAACTAGTTTTCTTTTGTTGTTGTTGTTTGTGAAAGAAAACAAAACAAAAAATGCCCTAGCGACAGGTTTCTCTTGCGGGAAGAAGAAGAACAAATAACACCCTTTAGAGAATGTGCAGACAAAATCGTTTAAAGTGTATAAAAATTCAGAAAACGTGCAGAATTTGCGGACAAAATTCGGAAGAGTGTGCAGAAAAACTCGGTCTTATTTCTGAAAGCGTTTATGACGATATCGTTCGTTTTCGGCAAATTTTCTGATGAAATGTAAGAGAAATATCTGATGTCCGACACGTCGGAAGTTTTGGTTTTCTGGGTAGTTACGTACGTTTTTCGCCATGCCTGGCCTTGTGCGTACCTTAACTTCGGTAAGGTAGCGATCCATCGACTACCACATGATCCATCTGATTCCTTGTCAATTGACCATGTTGCCTTATGAATATTTCTATGGTCAAATCTAGTGCTGCTAACTACCATATTTCTTGCCGCAGATAAATCTATCAGTTTGATGCCATTGTTCGGTGTTTCTGTATGCAGACTGAATTTTCCGATGGTGGTCTTAAATGTATGTACTTGGTTTTTAAAAAAATCGGGAGACGGTTTGTGTACTATTATTTTCTTTTTACTTCTGTTAAATTTTTCATACACAAGTCCCATAGAATGTTGTAGGCACATTTACATCCGCACTTATTATTATCTCTGGCATTTGGTTTGCTGGGGATACCTTTAGAAAGGTACACGATCGCAACCACACTACCAACCCTGGTCTATACATTATCCACAATGCAAAGTGCATTGACTGGTGTGTGATAATAAACGCCTAATTGGTATACAAAACAAATGTGTAATGCAAATAATCACATCACCATCACATAATGACAGTCATCAATATCCGTTTCCTTGTGATATTATTGTGACACCTACAGTTATGTTAAATTAACAAAAAGAAAAAAAAACGTCATTACAGCGCTGAAATGCCGCTAATAAAGTGGGCGGCATTGTTATTATTTCAACAAAATATGAATAACAAAAACATAACAAATGTTTTTAGTATATAAAGTGCAGTGATCAAGAATCGATAAGTATGAAGCCAACAACAACTTCCCCATGAGGAAGAAGATGATGATGGTGTTCCATCAGAGTGTGTGAGAGTCAGTCAATCAATTCCCACTCAGACGTTTTGTTATTATTTTTTCTCCTGCCTTCATCATCCATCCATCGGTAAAGTAATTTATGTTCACTTTTTTTAAAATAAAACAACACTTAATGCAAAGAATATATCTTTTGCTTTTTAAGGTATTCTTAAACATTCCTCTCATCAAGCATGTGTGTGTTGTGTGTTTGTTGTTTCACATTCTGATGAATACCTATTTGTTTGTTTATAGTATCTTGGGGCGAGCGCAAATGGAACAGAGCCAACCACAATTCACAAATACAAAGATTGCTACTAACAACAATCGCAACAACAACAACAACAAAGAATGTAAACAAAACAAATGAACAAAAAAAAAACAAAAATCGAACGAAACTAAAAAAACCCGAAAAAATGCCAAGGTCAGTAAACCTCCATGTGTTCGTCGGGCACATCCACCAATCGATCTCTTAAATACAACCGGTGGAACATGCAAACTAACCGTCACGTCAGACAGAGATACTTACGACATTACACACACGCACGTGTGTGTGTGTGGGTATGTAATGTTGTATCTGTATCTTTATATGGCGACATTAACGATGAACTTGTGTGCACCGGTGCGATATTCTTTACCGGGAACTTTACATGACGTCTTCGTCTGTCTCTCTGCTCATCTGATGCTTCTGTTTATTTTTGTTGTTGTTGTTTGTTTCCCTTGTCTCCCTGCATTCGTAATAAAGTTGATTAAAAGCGAAATCTGTATAATTTATGTTTTCGTGTGAAATTTATGAATATTTTATTTTTGTTTTTAATTAATTATGATATCCACTTTTAAATGTTATGGAAATGAACAGTTAAGAGTACTTAAGCACATTTACAATTAATCGCAGCACATAAATTGCGTCAGATGGTGTTGCCAGATTGTCTTGAGGTAATCTACGGAGAGTGATCGTCAAATTATATAAATTTGATGCAAATTTAAACTTTAAAAACAATTAATTCACTTCTAACAAAATACAGGGAGAACCAAAAGTCTTTTTATATTTTAAACAATGATAAAAACGTTTTTCCACATAACACTTATAAAAAACTTAAAAAACCCATTTGAGCCTACCATCGGAAAATTCAGTCTGCACACCGAAACGTCGAACAATAGCATCAGACTGATTGATTTCTCTGTGGCAAGAAATATGATCGTTAGCAGCACTAGATTTGACCACAAAAAATATTCATAAGGCAACATGGTTATTTCCAATTTACGAGGTATCAGATAGATCACGTGGTAGATCGGTGAATGGCACGAATCAAGTGTTGTGAACGTACAAGTGGTCAGGAGTGCGAACATTGTCTCTGGACACTACCTTACCGCAGTTAACGAACGCACAAGGCTAAGCATGGCGAAAAACGTACGTAACCAGGCACAACGAAAGCTGGACATCGGTAAACTGCGGACCACAGAGGTAGCGGACGCCTACTCCAACCACCTAACTCAACTGCTACGGAAAAGTCCAACCGCTGATAATATTACCTCGTAGGGGCAATATATAGCCGATAGAACGGACTGCGACAAACGTAATTGAGTACTCAAAGCCGCCTCAAGGTGATGCCTGGTACGATGATGAATGTCGCAACAGGGAGAAACTGCAGCCAATGGCAACGGGAGCTGGCAACTCGTCTCTTTAGACCAGTCAACTGCTCAAGGTAGCCCATGGGCGACATGAGTAAGAGAGTCACACATGTATTCTCACATACATTGATAAGGTTGTGTCGACCCTTGTTGTTAGTACGACAATAAAGAAATGCATTTTTTTAGTAAAAACTAATTCTAATATGTTAATGTACTTTGCCACACGCACGGCAGTAATATTAATCAATTATTTCTTGGATTTATATATAATTATTTTGTTCATAGTTGTGAAAGAACTATATAACAATTTCCTTCACTACAGTGAGAGAGGGAAGAGAGCGACTCACCAACACAAACTCATATTGTGGTTGTATTGGGCTGCCGTTCACTGCTTTAGACGGAAATAGAAAGAGCTAAAGAAAAGGAAGGATAAGTGCACAGAGTTGCTTCGAAGTAGAAAGGAATCCCAAAAATTCTACCAGAGAGTTGCCCTCCTGCAAGGACAGCGATGGCCTGCTGGTGACGGACCCGGATAACGTTCCAAAGATATGGAGAGAACATTTCAGCAATCTACTGAATACGGATACCACTGCAGAAGAACCCGCACCAATCCATGACGATTGTATTAACTGTCCAAACCAGGGCGAGATACGTGTGGCACAATCCCGCCTTAAAAATAACAAAGCGGATGGAGCCGATGGTCTCCCTGCTGAATTGTTCAAGGCAGGTGAGGAGGAGCTGATTAGGAGCATGCATCAGCTCATGGAGAACATATGGCTAGAGGAGATCATACGCGGGGACTGGAGTGTCAGTCTGTTATGTCCCATATGCAAGAAAGCAGATCGTGGTGAGTGTAGGAACTACCTTGAAATAAGCCTATCCCCAATTGCGTATAAGGTCCTTTCGACATATTTTGTGAACGTCTTAAGCCAATTGTAGAAAAACTAATTGGACCTTATCAGTGCGGCTTTAGACCTAGGAAATCTACGACGGATCAAATATTCACCTTACGACAAATCCTGGAAAAAAACTTATGAAAAGCATACACCTACCACATCTTTGTCG
Organism: Muscina levida; assembly: GCA_964034835.1. Classification (NCBI taxonomy): domain Eukaryota; kingdom Metazoa; phylum Arthropoda; class Insecta; order Diptera; family Muscidae; genus Muscina; species Muscina levida. Next base: position 57,814,466 of record OZ035882.1, read on the forward strand.
ACTACAAAGCTGCTTTCGCCTCTCCGATAAGGAGTAAGTTATATGAAGCCATGTCTAAGTTTTGTATTCCGGCAAAGCTAATTCGACTTTGCAGATGTACCTTGGACAACACCAAATCCTCTGTTAAGATTAATAAGGATCACTCTGAGCCATTCAACACGGAAAGAGGTCTCAGGCAGGGTGATAGCTTGTCCTGTACACTATTTAATATAGTTATGGAGAAGGTGCTGAGAAAGGCTGGTGTCAACATGTTAGACACCATATTCCACAAGAGCCACACGCCACTAGCCTATGTCGATGACATAGACATCATTGGCCGAAATCTGCGGGATGTTACTGCAGTTTTCTCTCCGCTAGAAAATAAGTCAGCAAAAATGGGTTTAGCGGTCAACAAGGACAAAACAAAAATAATGATTTCGACGAACAAAGAGTGAACGTTGAAAATTTTTGTTTTGAGATAGTAGATGAATTCAACCAAGTGTCAACCAAGAAATTAAGCGGATAACAGTGCTCGCCAATAGATATTTTTACGGACTTCGGCAGCACTTTAGTAACACCACCTTATATCGGGATACTAAGAAACAGCTATACCAAGTGCTAATTTTACCCGTCCTGGCGAGTTTCGTCATCGTATGAACCAAGAGCTGTATGAGCTTTACCACGACATCGACGTAGCGAAAAGAGTCAGAATCCAATGGGATGGCTGGGACATGTTGCCGGGATGGATGTAAATGCTCCAGTGAGGAAGGTGTTTGAAGGCGAACCTAAAGAACAGCGCAGAGTAGGGAGACCCAAACTTCGTTGGAAGAACCAAGTGGTTGGCGACGTGCCACCATCTGGTAGGACTAGCTGGAGAATACACGCAGAAGACCGAAGCGTGTGGAATTCTTTAGTACTTCAGGCCTAAGTTGATATCGCATGTTTAAAAGGATATACTGCTCTTAAGTCAAGAGCCTATGTTATTCATGAACAGACAGGATAACGTTTTCGAGAAATAACTGGAAATTTAGGCCATCCCTTCTGGTACCTCCCTTATAAATGTACCGTTGCGCCCACTTAAGAAATAGAGTAATAATATCAATACACCCGATCATGCCCAAATTCTGTATTTAGTAAAGCCATAACAGGATAAAGTTTTCGATAAAACCTGGAAGCCTAACCACGTCCCTTCTGGTACTTCTCATACAAATGTACCATTCCGCCTACTTTAGAAATCGAGTAATAATATCAATACACACAACTCGATCGTGCCTAATTCTGTATTTAGTAAAGCTATAGTAGGATAAAGTTTTGGAGAAAAACCTGGAAGTCTAGACTCGCCCCTTATAGTACGTCTCATAAAAATGTACCATTGCGCCCACTTTAGAAATCGAGTAATAATATCAATACACCCGATCATGCCCAAATTCTGTATTTAGTAAAGCTATAGTAGGATAAAGTTTTGGAGAAAAACCTAGAAGCCAAGCCACGCCTCTTCTGGTACCTCTCATACAAATGTACGAATCCGCCCACTTTAGAAATCGAGTAATAATATCAATACACACAACGAGATTGTGCCCAAATTTTGTTTTTAGTAATGCTATAGCAGGATAAAGTTGTGGAGCAAAACTGGAAATCTAGCCACGTCCCTTCTGGTACCTCTCATATAAATGTACCATTCCGCCAACTTTAGAAATCTAATATTAATATCAAAACACCCAACGCGATTGTGCCCAAATTCTATATTTTTTGTAAGTCGGTTTACCCGACTGGAGGTTTCGTAATGGTTCTTGTATATTTTGATGTTCGTCCGCTTAGTTTTTAAGTTATAATTCAAGAACCATTGATGATTTTTCATTTCATATTTGCATTCACCCTGACTTGGATATATGATCAGATTAAAGAAATTACATTTCGGATTTTAAATTTCACGGTATTTTTATTCAGCAAAATTGGAATATCCGTCCTAGAGTTATGCCTCCCCATAATGGCTATAGGAGCTTATAAATTTTAAGCCTAAAGCTGCAAGGGTTAACATACTCTAATCGTATCATTTTATTATTTTTGGGAGGTCAAACAGACAAAAATTCTGCAATTTTTTCTCCATATAACTTGCGACCACTCTAACCAATATCATTAGAAATAACCAGGGAAAAAAAAGATCATAGAAAAAATTTTGGCCTGAGAACATCAAATCCTTGGAGGGCTTTACTATACTGAACTGATACCTTAACCCTGACTTGGAATTTCTCACCTCCCAGATTGGCTGTTGCACAGTCCTATCAGGCGCTACCCGTGCTAAAAATAAATATTACGAACATTCGTTGTACAATATTACTATTTCTCAAATATATGAATAAAGTTCTTCTGTTTTTTTCCGTATGGGCATCGAATCTCAATTGTTAATTTTTGCCCTTTCGTAATAACTAATACAGTCGAGTTAGTTTATTATGAACACCGTTTATATCGAACTTTCAGTTATAAAGAACACTTTTTCTGGCACCAACGGTTTTGCTTCATTTCTGCACATATAAAGGGTGATTTTTTAGCTATTATCTTTTTGGCAACACTGGTTTAAACAGCTGACGCACGCTTCGTGTTTTGTTTCACTGTCAAACATCTTGAGTTTGGTCTATAATTTAAGCCTGAATCGTCTTACAAACGAACAACGCTTGCAAATAATTGAATTTTTTTTATCAAAATGCGTGCTCTGTAATGAAAGTTCATCGCGCGCTTCTTCCATTTTATGGTCAGTTTAATCGACCCACTGAAGCGGCTATTCGGGCTATTGTGACTACATTTCGCACCAAATTTACATTGTTGGACATTAAACCACCAACACGCTTACGTAGAGTGCGAAGTGAAGAAAATATCGCAGCTGTATCGGCCAGTGTTAATGATGACCATCAAGAATCGATTCGTCGAGTTTCGCAGCAATTGGGCCTCTGGTACTCAATAACGTGGAAAATTTTGCCGAAGGGTTTAGGTGTGAAGCCATTCAAAATACAGCTGGTGCAAGAATTGAAGCCGAACGACCTACCACAACGTAGAATTTTTGGTGAATAGGCTCTTGGAAAGTTGGCCGAAGATCCACTTTTTTTTCGAAAAATTGTGTTCAGCAACGAAGCTTACTTTTGGCTCAATGGGTACGTTAATAAGCAGAACTGTCTATTTTGGAGTGAAGATCAGCCAGAAGCATTGCAAGAGCTACCAATGCATCCAGAAAAAGTCACAGTTTGGTGCGGTTTATGGGCTGGTGGCATCATTGGACCGTACTTCTTCAAAGATGATGCGAATCGTAACGTAACTGTGAATGGTGAGCGCTACCGTGAGATGATATCCAACTTTTTTTGCCCAAAATGCAAGAGCTTAACTTGCATGACATGTGGTTTCAACAAGACGGTGCCACATGCCACACAGCACGCTTAACAATGGACTTTTTGAGAAGCGAGTTCGGTGAACATTTTATTTCACGTTTGGGACCGGTCAATTGGCCGCCTTTTTGTGGGGCTATGTTAAAGCTCATGTCTATACACACATGCGCGCTTCAATTGACGCATTGGAAGGCAACATTGAAGCATTTATTCATGAGATACCGGCCGAAATGTTGGAAAGAGTATGCCAAAATTGGACTAAGCGGATGGACCATTTGAGGCGCAGTCACGGTCAACATTTGCATGAAATAATCTTCAAACATTAAATTATATGGACCTTACTTTCGATTCAAATAAAGATTTCATGCATTTTTCTGAATTTTATGTTTTTTTTAAAACTTTCCTATAGCTCTTAAAAAATCACCCTTTATCTTTACTGTTATAGCGAACATCGTTTATAATTTTCAAACGGAATACAAATATTTTGAAATATAGGTTGCCAAAAAAGTCTTGCGGTATTTCCGCAAGCTTGTCTTTGCAAGCGCGTAGTTCTAGTTGTATTCGTCGGATCGGTTCATGCTAGAGCTTTTTGGAAAGCTCTTTTCACGCGCTAACACGTTCGTGAGTTATAGCGTCGCAAACATGGAGCAAAATAAAGAGAAAATACGGCATATTTTACAGTACTACTACGATAAAGGCAAAAATGCATCTCATACTGCCAATAAAATTTGTGCAGTTTATGGACCCGATACAGCTTCCATTTCCACTGCACAACGATGGTTTCAACGTTTTCGTTCTGGTGCAGAGGTGATCGAAGATGCGCCACGGTCCGGAAGGCCTGTCGTCGAAAATTGCGATAAAATCGCTGAATTGATCGAAAGAGACCGGCATAGTAGCAGCCGTAGCATCGGCCAAGAGCTGGGCATGAGTCATCAAACCGTTATAAACCATTTGAAGTAGCTTGGATTCAAAAAGAAGCTCGATGTATGGGTGCCACACGACTTGACGCAAAAAAACATTTTTGCCCGTATGGATGCATGCGAATCGCTTCTGAATCGCAACAAAATCGACCCGTTTTGAAGCGGATGGTGACTGGCGATGAAAAGTGGGTCACTTACGACAACGTGAAGCGCAAACGGTCGTGGTCGAAAAGCGGTGAAGCTGCCCAGACGGTGGCCAAGCGTGGATTGACTGCCAGGAAGGTTCTTCTGTGTGTTTGGTGGGATTGGCAGGGAATCATCCACTATGAGCTGCTCCCCTATGGCCAAACGCTCAATTCGGATCTGTACTGCCAACAAATGGACCGCTTGAATGCAGCACTCATGCAGAAGAGGCCATCTTTGATCAAAAGAGGCCGAATTGTCTTCCATCAGGACAACGCCAGGCCACACACATCTTTGGTTGCACGCCAGAAGCTCCGGGAGCTCGGATGGGAGGTTCTTTTGCATCCACCGTATAGTCCGGATCTCGCACCAAGTGATTACCACCTATTTCTGTCCATGGCGAACGAGCTTAGCAGTCGGAAGTTGGCCACAAGAGAGTCCTGTGAAAATTGGCTCTCCGAGTTTTTTGACAATAGGGAAGCGAGCTTCTATAAGAGGGGCATTATGAAGTTGACATCTCGTTGGGAACTCGTCATCGAACAAAACGGCGCATATTTGACTTAAATCGCATTATTATAACCAATTTTATGAACAATTGAAAATTCAATAAAAATACCGCAAGACTTTTTTGACAACCATTATGTATAATTATAATTTGTTGTTATTTAAAAAAGGATATTTTTAAAACTCAAATGTGTTCCAAACAAATTTTGAAATGTTATTTTGTTGTTTTTATTCCTCAAGTTATTTTTATTTATTTACTGATTGATCTCGTATTTTTAATATAATAAATTATAAAATAAAAAAATTATGTTTCTTTATAACCCGGATATAACGAACTTAAATGCCTAGTCCCTGAGAGTTCGCTTTAACCGTACTCGACTTACAACATTGTGCCGCACCTACAGTCTGGCAACATTGCTAGAGTATTAACTTTAAAAAAAAGACACCTCATTGTATTACCCACCAACACAAATGTTTTTTCTAGCAGTGAATGAGCAAATACCTCTTAACATCACAGCCACTTATGAAAGTTCAAGAAGACAAGTTCAAAAACTTTATTTGGACAGGCCAACACAAAATATTGTGCAATTCTGTTTTTTTGTGTTTTTTTGTTATGTTTTTTTTAGTGGCTCTTATACATACTACGTCACAAATGCTTGAACGAGACGACTGAGCATGCGTAAAGCCGGAATTATGTAAATGTTAAGTGTCGGTGGCACGGTGACCGTTGTTGGTGACTTGATATTTTTACACATGATATCATGTGTCTGGCGATCTGCCTGCCCAGTGGGTTCGTCCACATGCCGATTATTGCACAGCGTTTAATCGCACAATGCGGGTATTTACGCTGTCTGTCCGTCCGTCCGTCTGTCTGTAAGCTTTGACGCATTTTATACGTGCGTTGTTTCAGCCAACAACAACTACAAAAAATAACTCTGCATGTGATCCAATGTGCGAACACTAGGTACGTTTTCATTCAATTCGCATAAACAATTTAGGACAAAATAGCACACATACACACACTCACACTCACATTGTGATGTTTTTAAATCAAAAGCCAAATTCGTATGTTTATTTAAAAATATTTCTTTCGTTAAATGTTATTTTGTTATTTTTTCTTTTGAAAATTACTGCCACCTCCGGTGCGAAATGTGTGAAAATAAAAAACATTTAACGTTAAATTGTTTTCATTCGACGATTTGCGCATCATTGTTGACCTGGAATGGGTGGAGGGCTCTATCTCACAGGTTTACGAAGGCACCCCGGATATCTGTCAGCGCAGATGTGTTTTGAGTTATGTCACAACATTCAAAGATGTATATTTAAAATCAAACAAAAATGACAATCTTTGTCAGATCTTATTGGTAGATGAGGGGTACGAATAGCTCTGTGATTTTGAGTAAAATATTAACTACATATGTGGGATTTTATTAGCTTCTCAGTGAAGCTATGTACTCACAGTAGTCAAAAGTTGAATAGACTTGCAAATAAAACAGGTTGGGCGGTGACTACAAAAAAATAGTATTGCCAAATTTGGCGTTAGTGCTTTTTTTTTGTAAGGCGGCAGAAAACTGGTCTAAAATGTAAAACATTTTTTTAAAATCACTGGTTCGTAGCGATTTTGTCAAAAAGATGCAAACAACTTTTTTACTATAACCCTTATTGATGAGTTTATTAAGTTTTAAGTTAGTTTTGTGCGAGTTTAGATTAAAAAAAAATTTGACAAAAATATGAGCTCGATATGTTGAAGTTTGTGTAAACTAATGTAATTTTTTTTTATTTTAAAATTAAATTAAATTTCGTGAAATTTTAGAAATTAAATTAATGAGGGGTTTGAACCGACCTCGCTTAAATTTTTATCAAATTTTTTTAAGCTCACACAAAACGAGCCGATTTTTGTGTTTAAACAGATGAGTTTTCAGTTCTCCCACACATTGAGGGTCCACCTTAGAGGGTATAGACGTGTTAGACTGCAAGTATCTTAAGACCATATTCGTTTCAGGAGTTTTCTGTCTGCTGGCTGAATGGCTGGTGGGCGCGATAACTCTAGTAAACTTTAACTGATTTTCTAAAATGAAGTTATTGTTAATGTCCAGAATAACCCCCCCACCTTAACCTTAACCTTAACCTTAACCTTAACCTTAACCTTAACCTTAACCTTAACCTTAACCTTAACCTTAACCTTAACCTTAACCTTAACCTTAACCTTAACCTTAACCTTAACCTTAACCTTAACCTTAACCTTAACCTTAACCTTAACCTTAACCTTAACCTTAACCTTAACCTTAACCTTAACCTTAACCTTAACCTTAACCTTAACCTTAACCTTAACCTTAACCTTAACCTTAACCTTAACCTTAACCTTAACCTTAACCTTAACCTTAACCTTAACCTTAACCTTAACCTTAACCTTAACCTTAACCTTAACCTTAACCTTAACCTTAACCTTAACCTTAACCTTAACCTTAACCTTAACCTTCTTCAAGAATTATTTAGTTGACGATTTAAGTCTTGCCTTGGAGATCAGAAAAAAGGACTTGTTAAGGACATGGGCATGTATTTCATACCATTGGATGCGTCTTTAAAAACTCTTTCCTATGATACTAATATTGCGCATGGAGTCTTTAGTTAAATATCAAAAATCTTTGAAAAACTCAAAAAAATACAATTTTTAAAAATGGTCCAGCTCACTGGATCTTAATCCTAGGCACGAAATTTTCAGGGATTCATCATAAAGCCAAGGTACATTTTGGGGTGTGGACCGAAGTTACTTTTTTTTCGTGAGTCGGTCTACTGTATATGTATATTGAGCATTTGCTGGGAAATTTTTTTAACAGCTTTTACACTGTAACCTTTTCTTATGTCAGTTTTACTACATGTCCGTAAACCTTTTGTCTTACGACCGAAAGTTTTATCTCCAACCGTTTACACTTCACATGCAGGAAAATAACAATATATAGGTAATTTCAATAACTCAAGACTTAAACAATATCATACATAGGGTGGGGGTATTGTCCAGTCAGTTAACACAACTGAGTTTTCTGTACTGTTTTTTTTTTACATTTTATTCGATATTTATTGTAATATGTAAAATTGGTCGTATTAATGCCCGCCAGCTAGTGGATTATAGTTCCCACAGAAATTCTGACATGTTCTCAATAAAATCTTGGTAGAAAATACAATGATTTATACACCTCCAAGAGCAATATTAACAAGATTTTTCAAAAATCACCTCCCCCCATAAATTAATAGTGACAATTATACACTATAAATTAGTTTCACACTCCATCGACACCACAAATTATGGTCATTAATCATAAAACTACAACATATGTGAGTGAAATATTTAAAATGTCGCAAAAATAGATATTCTTAAACACTTGTTACTTTAGGAAAACTAAAAAGATAAAAAACCATTATCTAAAAAAAGAAAGACAACCACTGTCGCCACCATGACCGCCACCAATCTTCTGATCATTGTAATTATGTGGCCCTACACAATTTCCTATGAGTTTCTTCGTCGATCATTCGGTGACATTATGTATTTTCGTTTTGCTTCTTTTTAGTTTACATGAGAAATACTTCATTAGCCATCATCATCATCAGCGGTATTTACCAATAATGTTGGCGACCGACACCACACACACATCAGTGCTACAGTTTCACGCAACATTATGAAATCTGAAAACATTCATCAAGCGAATTAGGCCGAAACATGTCAAAATCTAAGATGAAATAAAAACAACACTATACAATAGAAAAACAAAAAGAAAACTTGTGCAAATCGAAGAAAATCTTATTGTACAGCTTCCGTGTCAACACTTGTAGCAAAGACAATCAGCCTTTAGCTAAAAGCTTCCATCATCCACATTGCTAGGGTATTAGCCATAACATACCATCTCATCATCATCCTCATCATTGTCATACTCTTAATCTTCTTCATAGTCATCATTATCAACATTCTGTCTCTGATGTGTCGTAACAAAAAAATCGATGTTTGCTAATTACCATTAATCGCCCAAAGCTTTTTCTTTTTTTCAGTCTAAAGAAAACAATGCAAAATTAAACAAATAAAATCGCCAATATTTGTCTGGCGGCCAAAAAACACAATCGTTTAGTCATGACGAATTTTAGTGATCATATTCAATATCAACGTCATCCTTAGCGTGATTTCAATATTTTACGTGATAACGGAAATTATACGCTGCTTTGTAAAATCAATTCGCATTCACACTCGCCAATATTACTGCGTATTTCTTTTAGTGGAGTTGTGAAATTTCAAACAAACGAATGTCTTTTCAGCATTTCTTAGAGACAGAGAGATAGACAGAGAGGTGAACAAGTCTTTGTACTAGTTAACTTTTGAAAGCGAAAACAATCGTGATTATTTTCATCACACATTGAAAGTCAATGCACAGTGTAATGGAATAGAAATGTGAAATAGAATAGAAATAGAAAATGAATTAAAATAAAATTAAACAAATAGTTAAAAGTGCCAAAAAATAAAATAAAATCAAGATAAATAACTTCGTCTATGCCAAAGGTCAGCTACAATGTTGATACAACTAACGGGTGATTTTTTAAGAGCTATAGGAAAGTTTAAAAAACAAAACACATAAAATTCAGAAAAATGCATGAAATCTTTATTTGAATCGATAGTACGGTCCATATAATTTAATGTTTGAAGATTATTTCATGCAAATGTTGAATGTGACTGCGCCTCAAATGGTCCATCCGCTTAGTCCAATTTTGGCATACTCTTTCCAATATTTCAGCCGGTATCTCTTGAATAAATGCTTCAGTGTTGTCTTCCAATGCGTCAATTGAAGCGGGCATGTGTGGATAGACATGAGCTTTAACATAGCCCCACAAAAAATAGTCTAAAGACGTTAAATCGCACGATCTAGACGGCCAATTGATCGGTCCCGAACGTGAAATAAAATTTTCACCGAACTCGTCTCTCAATAAGTCCATTGTTAAGCGTGCTGTGTGGCATGTGGCACCACCTTGTTTAAACCACATGTCATGCAAGTCAAGCTCTTGCATTATGGGCAAAAGTTGGATATCATCTCACGGTAGCGCTCACCATTCACAGTTACGTTACGATTCGCATCATCTTTGAAGAAGAACGGTCCAATGATGCCACCAGCCCATAAACCGCACCAAATTGTAACTTTTTCTTCATGCATTGGTAGCTCTTGCAATGCTTCTGGCTGATATTCACTCCAAAATAGACAGTTCTGCTTATTAACGTACACATTGCGCCAAAAATGAGCTTCCTAGCTGAACACAATTTTTCGAAAAAAAAAGTGGTTCTTCGGCCAACTTTCCAAGAGCCCATTCATCAAAAATTCTACGTTGCGGTAGGTCGTTCGGCTTCAATTCTTGCACCAGCTGTATTTTGAAAGGCTTCACACTAGAGATGGGCACTCGACACGTGATTAGCGTGAATCACGCGTGATTCACGCGTGAATGTGAGTAAGTTGGAAATTTGCTCACGTGAGCGTGCATGAACGTGAGCATCAAAAAAATCTTCGTGCATGAGCGTGCGTGAGTGTATACTTTGCGTGAATCACGCTACTCACGCTAATCACGCAAAGCAAAAAAATTAGCTTTACACAGAATTTGTCATTACATTTATAAAGATTAAAATTTTTGTGTGAATGTTTAGGAAACCATGACTTTATTCTTGGTAATATTAAAATATAAATTAATCTATATAAATTTGGGTGACTGACTGAGCACTCCTCAGCCCAAACGGCTAAAGCTAGAACCGTGAAATTTAGAATGTAGGTTTCTTTTATGACGTAGGCGCGCACTGAGAAGGGATTTTTGGAAATTGGACTAAAGGGGGTTAAATGGGCGTGGCACCGCCCCATACAACTGGAATTTTAAAATGACTGTATCTTTTGAACCATTATAGGTACGAAGTCGAGATTTGGTACCTATATCAGTCGTATTAGAATAAATACTTTGTTTGTGGAAAAAGGGCGGTGCCACACCCTTTTTTTAAAAATAGTAATAGTGGCTAAATAAATGGACCGAATACATTAGAATTTTCTATGTGTGACACTCTCCATAGGGCCTCTATCATAGGCTTCATGAAAACATAAATAGAAAAAGGGGTGTGGCACCGCCCATAGAAACCGAAATTTTATCTCAAGAGCCATTAGAGGTATGAAGATGAGACTTTCTACATATGTTACTGGAACAAGAAAGATTGCGTTTCGCTGGGAAATGGGCGGTGCCACGCCCCTTTTGAAAAAACTTTATATAGGCGAAATGAATGGCCCGATTGCAATAACATTTTCACTGTGTAGTACTATCCATTTGTCCTTTATCATAGGCAACATGAAAACATAAATATACAGAAAGGGGCACCGCCCACACAAACCAACATTTTAATCGGTCATATTTCACTAGCCATGTAAGGTATGAAGATGAGATTTGCTACATATATAAAGGGACCAATGGAGATTACGTCTCGCTGGGAAATGAGCGGTGCCACGGCTTAAGGTATAGTCGACAAAATTGAAGTGAATATTTTAGTTGTGCGATGTGAAGTAATTATTCGAAATTCGTTTTTTAGGTGTACAAATACCGAAAAAGGGATACAGTGGTACCATCGCCCAGACCAAAGGCCTAAAGATAAAGTTACGAAAATGTATATTGAATTACTCCCTTTAGAATTAGAAATCCGCCAGAAGGGGATTTTAGAAATTCGAACATTTAGGGGTAATAAGGCCGAAAAGGGAAAAAACTGGTACCATCACTAAGACTTAACGGCTAAAGCTTTAATTGTATATGGGCATGTTTCCTATAAATTTAAAAGAAGTTACCAGTCAATTTTAATTGTGCGATACGAATGTGTTTGCAGTATACCTGTACTTAAATGCCTAAGAAGATCGGGTGAAGCAACGCGAGCCGGGAAAGCTAGTATAATATATATATATAATAAAATAATCGGATATTTCCTCACTTATAAAAGCTTGCAAAAAACTTGTAGGATACTTTAAACGCTCAGAACTTAATAGCAAATTCAGTAAATCGTAAAAACAACATGTTAAAACCCGATGGAATTCCATTTATAATATGTTGGAGGGAATACTATGAAATCAGAACTTCAAAAATTACACCGTTCGACAATGGTTTTTTTTTTCTTGTGTTGAATTATGTGTTTATAAGAGTTTTTGGCATGGGAAATTCAATTACGAAATCAGAATTTTGCTATCAGGCATAGTTTTTTAGTTATTTAAAAATAAGTTTTGAAAAAAAAAATAAAAAAAAATTAGAATACTATCCCAAGTTTTAAATAATCAGGCTCGAGGTCCATGTGATTTTGTTTAAAATTCGAAGAAAGACGAAATATTGAAAAATAATAAACAATTTTAAACAAAATCACATGGACCTCGAGCCTGATTATTTAAAACTTGGGATAGTATTCTAAAATTATAAAGGTCGAATAAAACTTATTTATAAAAAACAAAATAAAAAAAATTAAATTACTAAAAAACTGTGCCTGATGAAAAAAATCTGAAAACATATTTGAAATCATGATATTAATAACTATAGGAATCACAATTCAGATACCCAGAAAAATTAAAAATATTTGTTTTAATCTATTATGACAGCTTTAATGGATTTTGATCTATTAAACTATCTTTTAACTTTTTAAAATCCTTTCCAAGATTGCTCAAAGTCCAACAATGAGCGAATACCTTTTATGGTACGAAAAACTTTGTAAAATTAGCTCAAAAGAAATGTGTGAACCAAAAGCCATAACTAAATTTATAACATCTATAAAACAATTATTGTTAAAAAGATTTAAATCTGATAATATTCAATATGTGGCTTTATTCCTTTTAAAGAAGTCGGGATCAAAAAGATCTAGTTTATTCAGCTATAAAAACTATGACTGTAGAAATTAAAAAAAATAAAACAAGATTGCTCAATATTTTAAAAAATGGGGACATTCCTCTTTTACAAAACATCCCAGCTTATATTTTGTGTATCCCATGCAGTTCAGCTGCAATTGAAAAGGTGTCAGGAAGAATATTAGAATAAAGAAAAAGTCGTTTTTACACAAAAATTTTTAAAATATTTTTATTGTGTATCGTTAGTGTATCGATTGATACATCAGTAAGATCTACTAAAAACTAACAAAAACAAATACACATAAAATTATTATATTTTATTTGATGTTATGTATTCATGAATTCTTTAACTTATTTGTTTCTTTATTAATCTATTATATTTTTAAAACTTAAAATTTATTATATAACAGAAGGCAAGGCTTTAACAGTATAGGTTCGATTATATGTTGGAAAGGTAATAAAACCCTACACTCAGTTTGGCGAGATTGGTGACCAATTTTTTTTATGGACCCCAAAAGATTCTCGGACTCGGTGAGCCCCTTGGAAAAGGTGTCATCAGTTTTTGTCCAACAACTTACTCAGACTTCATGATAGCACCAAACTATATTCGGTAGTAATGTAGTTTTGCGCACAAATATTATTACCAATGTATGCCAAAAATTTCACTTATATCTGTTTTCTATCTATATCTATTTTCACATTTAGAGGCATTACTTTGAGGGAGTCTAAATTTTTCACTAACAATGTTCGTCAAATTGTAGCCACAGTAACGTTGAACAACTTTCGTGAACATATCAATACAATCCTATTGTGTATAGATACCCTAAATTTCTCATAAAGACGACTATGAGACCGGTTTTTCGTACCTTTCCGCACATATAAGCCAGTAATGTGGTTGAATATCAACCGATATTAAATTGATCAGTGGATTTGGAAAGAAGAGACTGTTCCATCGATATATATATTTATATTGCTGTCTTGTCATATCGTTCTGTTTTGCTTCGAAATTATAGGAACATAACAATAAATTATATTTACTTTTTATTTGGCGTGATTGTCGTGATTCACGCTCACGTTTAAATTGTTGAAATAAACCGATTTATAACACAGTGCAACACACTTTTTCGGGAGTGAACCATACCAATACCAAACGATAGCATTTGACCTCAGTTACAAAACCCTAAACTCCATTTTGCTTCACTACGTCACAATTTTTACAGTGGTTTAAAGTTTGTTTTTTTGGTCAAAAGTCAAATAAAAGAAAATGAAAAATCATGTTTAAAAAATGATTTGGCATAGTTCATGTCTTCAGAGACCTATGTTATATAAAAAACAATCAGGGGAATATTTTCTCGGAACATTTTAACCCTCTATCTGCCACCCATATTGAACATTTTGAGAAATGTGAATTTTAAGCTGTTTTTCAAAATTCGTCCTAAAACGTTCCATAAGGGTAGGAACTAGAGGGTTCAAATGTTCCGAGAAAATATTCCCCTGAATGTACTCTTATAGGTCTCCAAAAACATGAAGTAGCCCAAATGTATTTTTATGGATGATTTTTCATATTCATATATTCATTCACCACTGTAAAAAAATTTGTGACGTAGTGGAGCAAAATGGAGTTTAGGGTTTCGTTACTGTGGTCAAATGCTAATGTTCGATATTGGTTTGGCTCACCACCGAGACAATGATCCTCATAGTGTAATTGAAATTAGATTGCAATTAGAGTTGAAGATATAATTTGCGGTCGTATGGTCAGACGTAGTTAAACTGTAGCAAGGGTTACAGTACACAAAGTGTAAATAAATTCGTCAGCTAATGTAAAAAGTTCAATTCCATATCCCCAGTGGGCGGCCGATATAGTCCATATTTGTTCATTTGAATGGGAGGTAGCAAAACGGGAGCGGCGAAGTTTTCTGAGGATTTGTCTATTCTTACAAGGTAATTAAAGAGACCAAATTTAAGCTCCCTCCAGTTCTCCGTTTGGAAGTTATGGGAGAAATAGTAGTTTTCCAAAAAAAGATGGGAGGTACCACAACGGATCGGCCAATATAGTCCATATTCTTGCCTGAATCAAATGGCAAAGAATGTCTGAATTCAGTGTACATAACTACAAACAAGATATGCATGTAAAACTATGAGGGTCAATGCGGTCATTTGTATGGGAGGTACCAGTAGGGGTGCGGCAAAGGATTCGGTTTTCTAAGGGTTTGTCTGTTATTACAAGGTAATTAAACTGACCAAGTTTAAATATCCTCCAGTTGTCCGTTTGGAAGTTATGGGATATTAATATTAATTTTCCAAAAATAGATATTTATGTATGGGAGGTGCCATAAGGGGTCGGTCTATATAGACCATATTCATTCCTGAGTCAAATTTTCGTAACCGTACATCTTACGCAAAATATATCTGAATTCAGTGTATATACAAACACAAGCTATGCATGTAAAACTATGAGGGCCAATACGGTCATTTGTATGGGACATACCAGTAAGGGTGGGGCAGAGATTTCAATTTGCTTAGTATTTGCCTACTATTACAAGATAAATAAACTGGCCAAATTCAAATATCAACCAGTTGTCCGTTTGGTAGACATATAAATTATCCAAAAATAGGTATTTATGTATGGGAGATGCCAGAAGGGGTCGGTGTAGATAGACCATATTCTGCCAATTTGCAATCCCATTACTTTATTTTGGAAAATATTAATACTGGTAAATTTTCATACACATCAGTTTAGGATTTCTCGAGTTATTGAAAAAAACTGGAAGTCTAGCCACGCTCCTTCTGGTACCTCCCATAAAAATTTACCATTTCGTCCACTTAAGAAATTGAGTAATAATATCAATACTCACAAAGCGATCGTGCGCAAATTTTATATTTAGTAAACCTATAACAGGATAATGTTTTGAAGAAAAAAATAAAAGTCTAGCCACGCCCCTTTTGGTGCGTCCCTAAAATTTTTATAATGGAAATTTTATGTTTTTACTGAGGGTAAGGGTATATGTAATTCGGTTTACCCGACTGAAACTTTCCTACTGGTTCTCGTATCAAATGATGTATATCCTTAGCTCTATGCTTAAGATCGTGAATTACCTAATTGGCTATCTTAAAACATTACCTCCACTTAGAGGATAGAAGCTCGCATATCAAATTTGATATCACTAATATTACGACAATAACCGCAGCGCCAGACTCCAAAAAGGGACAGTTTGTATGGGTGGTGAGGGGAGGTTTTGACCGATCTTGTTTATTTTAGTACTATACCTCCTCTTAGATAGCTCTTAACTCCCTAAAAGCACTTGATTACGTCAGTAACCGCAGGGCTAGACCCCCAGAAAGGGGCAGTTTGTATGGGGAAAGGAGTAGTTTTGACCGATATTGGTGTTCTTAGGACATAACCTCGTATACCAAATATCAGATAGCTTTGAACTACGACTTTAAACACAGTGCCAGAGCCAGAAAAAGTGGCAGTTTATAGAAAGTAGGAGTAGTTTTTGACCGATCT
This sequence comes from Muscina levida, assembly GCA_964034835.1. Classification (NCBI taxonomy): domain Eukaryota; kingdom Metazoa; phylum Arthropoda; class Insecta; order Diptera; family Muscidae; genus Muscina; species Muscina levida. The sequence continues at coordinate 57,830,808 of OZ035882.1, forward strand.
TGATCTTCTTAGTACATTACCTCCACTTAGAAGATAGAAGCTTGCTACTAAATTTCATCTCGATAGCTGAAATCGTAATTGGAGCAACGCCAAAAAGGGACAGTTAGTATGGAAGGTGGGAGTACTTTTAATCCTGCTGTTCATTGCTATACATATATAACGGGTCCGCCATCTAACGTTTTTTTTCAACTAGTGCTTATTTCGTGAATGGTAACACTTAGCTCAAGTCTGATTTGACATATAATTAGTTTTATCCTTCCGCTAAACGAATATGGTTGTGTATACGCTTGAACAACGCTGGGAAATATTGCGATATTACTTTGAAAATCGTGGTAATGTTGCGGAATGTGTGCGATGAAGCTCATTTTGATCTTGGCGGGTATGTAAACAAGCAAAAAATTGTCGCATTTGGGGCACAGAAAACCCGCACGCATACATTGAAAAGCCGAAGCACCCAAAACGCGACACAGTTTGGTGCGGATTTTGGTCCAGAGGCATAATTGGGCCATTTTTCTTCGAAAATGAGCAAGGAGTGGCCGTTACAGTCAATGGCGATCGTTATCGGGCCATGTTGAACGAATTTTTGTTCACAAAAATTGAAGAGGAGAATATTGGCAACATTTGGTTTTAATAGGACGGCGCTACGTGCCACACAGCCACTCGCACTACACTCGATGTTTTGCGCCCTGTTTTTGAAGATCTCATTATCAGCCGCAGAGCTGATGTCGTTTGCCCATCTCGGAGCTGCGATTTGACACCGTTGGACTATTATTTGTGGGGTGCCCTCAAAAATAAGTGTTACGCCGACAAGCCAGAGATACTTGACGCTTTAAAGGACAATATTCGTGAAGCCATTGGTGAAATACAGCTGCATACAATCGATAATGTGCTTAAAAATTGGACCGATCGTGTAGGCTACTGCTTGGCCAGCTAGACTTGTATAGTTCCGGAACGAACTAGTTCCAATGAACGATTCCATGTAGTGAACGGTTGGAACTAGTTCCACATATTCCGCTCTTTTCGTTCCTTTTGCTTTTTAGTTCCTTCTGATCTTTTCGTTCCTTCTGATCTTTTCGTTCCTTCTGATCTTTTCGTTCCTTTTTGCTTATTTCGTTCTTTTGACATTTTCGGTCATTCGTTCACTTGTTCTTACGTTCATACGTAACAATTCTAAAGAGGTGGCATCACCACAACAAAAACAGCAGATATTTTTTTTGTATTTTGATATGAAAAAAAAAATGATTTATAAATCCTCTAATCAAAGCCTTTGAGAACTATTTTTTTAACTCACTATTTAAACAATTTAAAAATACTTTATAAACTTTTAAGCAGCTCTGACATTTTTAATATGTTTGTTTGCAAATCGTTTACTTCATAATCCGAAAAAGACTAAAAACAATCAAAACATAGTGAACGAATGAACGAAGTGGTGAAAATGAATAAGTGAACGAAAAGATCAAAAGGAACGAAAAGGAACGAAATGAACAGAAGGAACGAACTAGTTCCTTTTGGTGAACGGAACAGAAAGGAACGATTCACCAAAAGGAACTAGAAAGTCCAACTCTATGGCCAGCCAAGGCAGCCATTTGAATGCAATTATTTTCCATTATTAACCGGAAGGATTGTACTTTCAAATAAAATAAGAAATTTTAGAAAATATTCAGTAGTTCTTTTTTATAGCGTTTTCAAGTGAAGGGTATAAAAATGCACCATACAAAAAAATGTCGACTATTTTTGTAATCGCGGGATAGTAATGCATCAAATTATTACAGTGGGAATACTGCTGATATCGATTTTTTATTGCGTTGCATAGTATAATAGGATAACAGAGGCTCTGCAGGAAACAAACTTTTAGAACTTATTGAGACGAACCAAATGAAGACCGCCGATGAACGAAGCTCTTGTTATTATTATCTCTGTGATCATGCATTGATCCGCCCTGATCACGGGTTACTGCTAATGGGAAAACAATTTTAGATTTCATATCAAAATCATTAAACCAAATAAAAAGATGTTCCACCACGCTAATACTGTCTATCAATAACTCCATTGTCCATTGTCTTGCACATACATCGAGATATTTTCGTATCTATCTCTTTAATTAACACATCTAAAAATTTATTATGTGATAATTTAGTAAAATGGTGAGTTGTTTTTTTTTTTTTTTGTTAATCACAATATTGAAAAACCCACGTATGTATGTAAACAATGCCGCCTAATGCAACAAAAGGGGAAGAAAAATTCAATGTTTTATGGCCATCTCTCAAAACAATGTGAGAAGATTTTATGGCGGCAATGTCATAAATGCGGTCAGTCAGTCAGGCATTTCCAATTGGGAAAACTCGAATGTTTTCCATACAACATGCGTTTATTTCCCTTAAAATGTTTGTGGAAATATTTCCATATTAAAATTTGTCCCAAAATTTATGATTTGGGAATTCTTATGGAATTTTTTTCAATATTGATATGAAATAATATTTTTTGGTACAGTTTTCAAACTATTAGTTTAAGGGAATATATAAAAAATGAAATATTAATAATAATAAAATATTTAAATTAATCGAACAGAGAATACGACATACTATCTACTTTTAGTCCCATCGACGTATGGGGACAAAACACGGGTACCTTTCATACATATTAGCCCATTCCCCGGGCACTGATAATACGACTAGTTTGATTTTAATACTTTGCATTCATAGGTGGAACCTAAGAAACCGGAGCATTTACCCCTAACATAGGCATCTGATAATTTTGGGGATTATTGTGAGAATTAATAAAATTTAGCACACTCTAACTTTTTTCTTTTTTTTCAGTCGGTGCTGTAAAGCTCCTTGCGGTACCTCTATGTAAATTCACGAGATGCCGGTGGTGGTAATGTTGGAGCTTCCTAATGGACCACCTCTAGCTTAGTCGCGGTGGATGTAAGAGAATATTCTTTCAAGTCATAATAAAGATTCCGACATCTAAAACAACTTCAAGTGTTTTATTTTTAAATTTTAAAAAATGTTTTAAATGAATCTCTCTATATGCCAACTTACTTATCCACAATTTGTAATTGTTATACTTTTACGTATTAGTTAACATTTAAAACGTACATACCTATCATTCATTTTTTTTGTTTTAATTTTTTGAATATTACAGAACAAATTTCTTACCAACTAGGATGAGACATATTTCCATATAAAAAAATTCAAACGTACATTTGTAGATAAATACGTTCACATGTATGGTATGTAGGTGTATGTACATGTATGTGATCATCTGGGCTAGAGTAGCACACATTAGTGCAAATATTCCTAGAAATGATCAATGAGGATGATTAAACTGGAAACGTTTCGTTTTTCTTTTCATAATTACCGTTCAAATAGTGTATTGATTACCATATGCCATAAAAAAAGTCTTTGTAAAGAGTTGAGTGCTCTTTACTATACCATGTTTCTCTTTGCTTCATTTTTGAGTTCTCTCATTTGTATTCTCTTTGTTAGTCGGCATCAGTGATGGTAAGGTTGAAGTGTAAGCTGAAAATATTAGACCAAATGTTACATTTTTTCGAAATTAAAAAATTGGTAACTATGCATATCAAAATCTTTGCTTTGCTGCAAATACACTGAATATATTTAAATTTCGTGTAATCAAAACGTTTATTGGACATTGATTTACGAATAAAAATGGACCAATTTGGAATGCCCCGTACCGGTTCCTCCAAAATAAACAAATTTCCCGAAAACTAATACATTGCCAATAATATCTTAAAAGAGCTCCTGAGGACTTTGCAAAGAGTTTATTTTTTATATTTTTTACTTACATTTATATAAAAAACCTACGAAATCAGGTAATTTTCCCCACCCATTCGGCTAGTCCAAATAAAAAAGATAATAATCACAAGGTATAGAAATTGAGAAATTGCTTTTGAAATTTTTGTACGAAGTAATAAAAATTCTGTACACTGAGGCTTTTCATTTAGTAAAGCACTTTTTTCGTACCCAAAAAGTAGTTTTATTTTACCAGAAAGTACTTTTTGTGTAGAAAATAGTACTTGTACCAAAAATTACCTTTTATCGTACCCGAAAAGTACTTTTATTGTACTATAAAGTACGTATTTAATATATTAAAAAAGTATTCTTACTATACCTAAATATTATTTTTTTTTGCCATTAAGTACTTTTTGTGTACCCAATAAGTACTTTTACTGTAGCAAAAATAACTTGTTTTTACCATAGAATACCATTTTTCGTACATGCCAAGTACTTTTATTGTAACATAAAGTACGTATTGCTACCATAAAGTGCTTTTTTCGAAATCAAAATGTACTTTTAAATTATTAGAAAAGTACTCAAAAAGTACTTTTTTTGTAAACAAATAATTTTTCGTACCCAATAAGTACTTTTCAAAAATATTTTTATTATACCAGAAACATTTATGTATTGTACCATAAAGTACTCTTTTCGTACCCAGTAAGTACTTTTAATATGGCAAAAAGAACTTGTTTGTTTTTGCCATAAAGTAACTTTTTAACCATAAAGTACTGTTTTCGCAATCAAAAAGTACTTTTCAAAAGTATTTTTATTGTACCAAAAGCTTTTATTTATTGAACCATAAATTACTTTTTTTTGTACCCTAACTTTTTACTTTTATGGTTTAAAAAAGTACCTTTATAGTATCCATAAAGTACTTTTATTGTACAAAAAAGTAGTTTTTTTTACAATAAATCACTTTTTTCTTAATCAAATATTGCTATAATAAAAATACTTTTAACGAACCCTAAAAGTATTTTTTTATATTCAAAAAGTACTCTTACTTTACCAAAAAAGTACTTATCAAAAGTATTTGTAGTATATCAAAAATTTGTATTTATTATTTCATAAAGAACCTATTTTCGTACCCGAAAAGTACATTTATTTTACCATAATGTAATTATTTCTACTATAAAGTTCTATTTTTGAACCCAAAAAGTACTTTTAATATATTGAAAAAAGTACTTTTTTTCGTACCCAAAAAGTATTTTTGCTGTACCAAAAACTTTAAACTGTTTTTCGGACCCGAGAAATACTTTTATTGTACGAAAAAGTAAAATTTTTTGAGTATAGCACTTTCTCGTAAATAAAAAGTACTTTTATTGTACTATGAATTACGTGTTGCAACCATAATACTTTTGATCATAAAGTCCTTTTTTCGTACTCGGAAAGTACTTTTATTGTACAGAAAAGTACCCTTTTGGTACCCAAAGAGTACTGTTATTGTACCAAAAAGTAATTTGTTTACGATAAGGTACTTTTTGGTAACCAAGTACTTGTTTTTACCATAAGTACTTATTTCTAACATAAATTTTTTCGAACACAAAAAGTAGTTTTAATATACTAAAAAAAGTACTCCTATTGTACCAAAAAAAAATACTTTTTCTTGTACCCAAAAAGTACGTTTCCAAAGTATTTTTATTGTACTAAAAGCTTTTAACTATTGTACCATAAAGTACTTTTTTCGAACCCGGAAAATACTTTTATTGTACGAAAAAGTAATTATTTTATCATAAAGTACTTGTTTCGGGAACCGGCCGTGGCATAGTGGTAAGAACACGCGACTACCATGCGGGAGATCGCAGGTTCAAACCTGGCTCCAGTCATCTTAAAAAAAAGAAAAAAAGAAATAAAATTTTCTTTCATTGTCGGCTCCCCTCGAATGTTGTTGACAGCAACTTCGCAGTATTAAGTGTCGATTCAATCGTCGTGTCTAGTAAGAGCTTCTCAAACAGTGACGTTCGCATTCGTCGATAAACAAGTAGGTGCCGTTAGTTGTGAATCTAAAAATAGAAAGCGTGTTAATTCACGACAACGCGAGAAGCTATCCCATACCTCATTCATGGGGTGCAAAGGGAAATTAAGTTTTAAGTTTTTTTACTTGTTTCGTACTTGTAAAAGTACCTTTTTCGTACTCAAAAAGTACTATGTATTATTTTATGGAAAATATGGTTTTTTAAAATTAAACAACACTTTTTGGTACACAAAAAATACTTATATTGCACCAAAAAGTAGATTTTTTACGATAAAGTACTTTTCTCGAACCCAAAAAGTAACGTTTTTTCCAGAAAGTACTTTTACCCATAAAAGTTTTTTTACTGTGCTCAAAAAGTACTCATTTACCATAAAAGTAACCAAACAGTACTTCTAATTTATCAAAAAGTACTTTTATTGTATCAAGAAGTACTATTTAATTAATTTGTGAAAAATAATTAAATTAAAAATTTTCAGTCACTGATGGACTACAGTATAATCTCGCTTTCATCTTTTCGTAATTCTTAGTACCGCAAGCGATCGGTACAATCCCGTGACATAAACCTTGTTATCTACAAAGGAACGAAACAGAGTTGCCATCATGACGGAATGATAATTTTTATCCCAGTTACTTTCTCCAGCTGTTACAACAACAACCAACTCCTTTTTTTCATTTTTAAAAAATGTTTTCGGTACTGGTACACTTATGTATTAAATCGAAATCTTACATAAAATCTTTCTCAATATCCCAAAAACGTCATAGGCTTAGGGTATGGGTAAGTCAGTTTTATTGTTAGACTATAACCATCCTGACTACAACCAGAAATAAGCGTAACCTCATTTTCTCATCTCTGACGACTCTTGTGTTTTTTCATTTATCATTACTGCTCACCATAAAACATGCCTCTGTTCTCACTGAAAGTTTATCTCTTTTTGCACGGCCCCTTACAATCCAACACACTCTTAAGTGTGTGATATTTTTGCATTGCTTTATTTTTCTTTTGAACAACTGTGCACATTAACTATCAATGCTCTCTCACTCTTGCTCTCTCTCTGTGGTGCTCAATGTAAACAAAAAACCAACAAGCAAGCAAGCACAACACAACAGACAGACAAACACACGATACACACAACAATTTAGTAGGTTGCTAATGTTGAGTATCTCATGAGAGAAGACAGAAGTCATTTACAATTCGAACGCTTATGACGGAAATATACGGCGCGGAAAAAAAAACGGTGAACGGTGTCGAGTTAATAACAACATTATTCTGTGCTATGAACACACAACATTCGTGCGCTTCGCACTTGCATTAATAAAACGACGAAAACAACAACAAATAAATACAACGATAAAAGAAATACGACGACAATACACGGCGGCGGCGTTGTGTGATTTAATTTGTGTCAATTTTTGATCAATTTTATCATTAAAATAAAATAATAATAATAAAGAAAAAAAAATACCAAATATGAATTTTCTTCCAATGGAGAATGATGGCCTTTTGAGTTAAAAAGACGAGAAAAACGTGTGTACGTACTACAAAAGTGTGTGTGTATGTGCGTTTGATAGTGTGATGGATGGTTAAAGTGCAGTCACAGTGCTAAGCAACATACATAAAGAATTAAGCAGCAGCTGTAGCCGCAAAACGAATGTAAAGCTGGTATTACACGAGGTGTATTTTACACATGGATTGTCAATTCAAAAAGCGATATGTAATTCTGCATGTCTGTCAAAATGAGCGTGTACATTTGGTTTATAATTTTTGCGTTCAAACGTGCTTGTGTATGTATACATGTGTTTATCATTAACAGCTGACTTTGCTATATTTTATCATCGCCAAACACAGCTTTATTTGCCAAATTTAACTAAAAATATGTTGAAAAACACTCATTAATTGTTCTATGTGCTATTTGAAATAAAATACTTATCCTTTTCAACTTTTTGTCAGCAAACGCTTTGTTGTTTTTCAAAAACAGCTGATTGCCGATATGTATTACATGTCAAAATAGAGCACGCTCTAAATGAAATGTATACATATGTTATCCAACACATTGTTTTACACAAGCAGTGTTTGAAAGGGGTCACACGACATGTATAAATTTTACACTGTAAAAATTGACATGTCATATGTACAACACATGTCGTGTAATACCACCTTAAAGAATGCGAAGTAGTAGTTATAGAGTAAAGTGAGTAAAATAATAATAACAACAACAACGAGCACAGTTTCTTCTTGTTGTTAGTAGCAGCAGCGCTGTTTGTGTGAAAGCTTAACGAGTCTTGAAAGAAGAACAAGACGACCACGACGCTGGCGACGGCTTAAAGTTTGAAATAATCGTGTGAGCGAGATGATGAGCGCGGAAACAAGAAATGAAAGAAGATAATTGTAATAGTGAAATTGTAACCAATTGCAAAACAATGGAATTTATCTTCAAGTGAAGCCAAGCAAGCAAACAAATTAAAAACAACAACCAAGCGAAGACAAATACGTCGACTGCGACTGCAACGACGACGTCAGCCAAGAAACCAAACAAAACTCAACTGTAAGCCGACAGACAGCCAAATAGAAACGCATGAGCGCGAGCGATAGAAAGAAAAGTGTTTTGTGTTTTGTGTGTTGTGTGTCCAACAAAACCCCCTAGTGGAGTGAAGTGAAGTGTAGTGAACAGCAAAAGATATCACACACACAACAATAACAACAACAAAGTGTAAAGGCAAAGACATTCGAAATATGCAAACAATGCACATTAATCATAGTAAATAGTGAAAACACAAAAAGAAAACCCTCGGAAAATCTCAACAAAGCATAAGCAATTGAAAAGCTATTAAATTGAGGGAAAAAACCCAACTAAAGTGAAACAAAAACAACAACAACAAAATATCTCCACTACTCACAATTGAATGTGAATTTCTAACTGTTTTATGAATGAATTGCAGACAGTCGTATATCTGTACATACATACGACTCCTCTTGTTTTTAAAAAGATAATCAAATAGTTTTTAACACACACATACCACCAACGCCAACATGAAATCCCATGAAATTTTACGACTACACAACAATGCAACGATGGCAGCCCCAGGAGCAGCACATTGTCAAAGATTACCGCCGCCCAGACGTGTCATGTACACGCTAAGCCCTATCATCATTGTCGTCATTGTGATGATGATGATGCTGCAACAGCAAACAATGCCCTGCTCAGCTTTAATGATGACACCACCAACAATATCACTGCCACCACCACCATCAACGGCAGCAGCAACAACAACAACAACTTCTAATATAACAAACACTTTGGCAGCTGCAGCAGCCTTTGACGTCGCCCTTAAGGACACGACCAACTTGACAGCTATGACAAACGCAATAACGACTAACGCTGCGGAAAATTTATCACCTTCAACAATATCGCCGCCCAACTCACCACCACCCTCCTCATCCCCTCAGCGAAAATTACCACCACGCATAGAACTCAACAAATGTTGTTTATTTGGTGAATATTTGGACAAGAGCAAGACCTGTGTGCCTGGCGCTACGGACAAATGGATACCTTTGCTGTACCTGATCAATCGCCGGGATTACTATCGTCCCCAGGGTTCAAAGCCGAAATTTATCACCTTCCAAGATAACGTATTTCCCATAAATCAGGCCCGCGATCTTAATGACACTTCGGAGACGGCGGATGACGACGAGATCTCCTGTACGGTCGATGACTTGGTACTATTCACCGGCAACAATGTTATATTGTTCTCTAACGGTTCATTGTTTTTGCCCGAAAGAGGTATCTTTTTGCCTCCCTCACGCTACTGTGTGGACCAACAGACCGCCTTGGTATGCTTTCCAAAATCGAAGCATGCGGAACCTTCGCTAAAACTTAAGAAATGTTGCGGTCAACATGGCATATACGATAATCATAGGAAACAGTGTGATTTTGAGGGGGATCGGAAACATCATTTGAATCTTACACTAGCCAATAATACCGAGTATCAAACCACTTTTGGCTTTCCCGAGTGCAAAGATGGTTCCATTACCTATGCAGTAGCGGGTGATTGGTCTGAGGCCAAGCTGTTGTCGGAAATTACGGGACACTTGCATCTTCCCCACCACCAGGTGAATTTGTCTTCGGCCGATTATTGTTTAGAGTATCTGCGCTCCGATGAAACCTCCATCTCCTCGACCTCGTCCCAAGCAATTAAAGTTTTTGCCTGTCTTCATCATTTTGGCTCTGACACTTCTAGCCCCAATGGCAAACATCAATTGGCCATCCTTAACTTTGGCATTGTCATCTCAGTGGTATTTTTGGCTGCCACCTTGGTTGCCAGTTATCTTATGCCTTCCATTCATCATGTGCTGCACTGGCGATGCCAAATTTACTATGTCTTCTGTTTGTTCATCGGTGAATTCCTGCTAGCCTTCAATCAACTGTACAAGCCTCTCATCCAGGATGTGGCCATGTGTCAAATAGTGGCCACCATCATGCATTTCTTCTTTCTGTCAGCTTTCTTTTGGCTCAACACTATGTGTTTCAACATTTGGTGGACATTCCGGGACTTTCGTCCTAGTTCGTTGGAAAGAAATCAAGAACTGATACGTCTTAGACTGTACTCGGCCTATGCCTGGGGCATTCCTTTACTCATAGCTGCGATAGCGGCCTGTGTCAACCTCGTGCCGGAATCTTCACTCTTACGTCCGGGTTTCGGCGAACGTTCCTGTTGGTTTAGCGGCAACTATTTGGCCATATTCGCCTATTTCTTTGGCCCCGTGGGTGTACTGCTCAGCATTAACATCATGTTGTTTGTATCCACCACGCATCAATTGACGTGCGGCCTGTGGAAACGTGACGACGTCAAGTCAACAACAGAAAAGACTGCGCTGGGCATGGTGTGCCTTAAGCTGGTGGTTGTCATGGGTGTTACCTGGATAGTGGATGTGTTGTCGTGGCTCATCGGCGGCCCGGATGCCGCCTGGTTTGCCACCGATCTCATTAATGCCCTGCAAGGCGTCTTCATCTTTCTTGTGGTGGGCTGTCAGCCCCAAGTATGGGCAGCATGCAAACGCTTTTGCTGTCCTCGTTCCCGCCAGGAGATTACCAATACCACGAATGGGGTGCAACACTCCTCGTCGTCGCAGGGCTTACCTTCGCTGGCTGCTTGCGGTGGCGAGGTAACACAAAATACTTCGGTACATAATACAACGCTGGGAGGCGGAGGAGCTGGTTGCAATCACATACCAACCGCAGCTACGACACCAATGAAAATTCCCATGGAGACTGTTTGCTAACAAAAACGAATGGTAAGTAAAGTTTATTTTTTTAATGCACTTTTACGATACAGTCGTTGGTTTGCATTTAAAGCAGCCGCAATGTTCTTTTTTCTGCTTCATAAATCCCCATGGTAATGTTGCTGACGCTTTTGATCCCACCAAGTGTTGGAGGGGCAACATTTATGGCAATCATAAAATTTATACAGCCATATAGGTCACCCAAAAGTGCATTAGCTCAGGAAGGGAGGGGGGAACGTTACACTTGCACATTAAACCCCCAACTCCTCCCCCACCACTGTCTTGTGTTTCGTTTTTATTGATTATTTTTTTAATGTGTTTAATTTGTAACTGGAACTTCTTTTTATATCTTTGAATAAGTTGTAATTTGAAGTGGATCACAATGTTCTCTGATTACCAAAAACATTAATGGTCATGTATAGGATTACATGGTGCCCCCTTAGTCTGCTAGAGTTTTATTATGCGTAGCTGCCATCAAGTCAATGATTTTATTACGATTTCTTATCAATGCTGTGGTAATTAAAAATTATCAGAAAATTTAAACTACCAGAGGTTGAGGGGGGGGGTATGTATTTGTAGTATGCAGAGGCTGAGACAAGGTGTCACTGGGGGAATGTTGGTTCTGTTTTACAATTACTCCAAATAGTACTCATAGTTATTATCGTGTAATTGTGATTTGAGTAATAAGATCCCGATTGCGAAATGTAGAAAAACCTGCGACTTGTCTTCGCTTAACCATCGATCCCATACAGATACTTATAAGACTTTAAAATCAACAGATAATCGCGATAGTCACCGGGAAATTTATTTTAAACAGAATAACAGCCGCTAGATGTTTTATGAAATACAGCCAGAATTAAAAAAAACAAGGTGTCTACATGCAGAATGTTTTTCGATGAAGACTTATAAACTGTTGGGAGCTCATCAAATTTTAGAGAATGGAGATTAGTCTGCCCTTTGATTTTATCTCATGTTCCTTAGATGGACTCTAGACAGGTTCTAATATCTCTTAATTTCGATCCGTCTGGATGATATTCTACCAAAGTATACGGCATTATCATCATAGTAGCAACAGGATGCCTCCTCATGTCATCAAAAGGACACACATGTGGAGGCCAAGATTCTCCCCGTACAGGGTACATAACGAGATGTTGTGCAAACAGTACCTGCTGCACTCAGAAAAAAGTCCGTACTAAATTTGAGTACAAAACATACTAGATTTGAGTTTGCAAAATTTACTCAAAACTAGTAAATTTGTACTTAAAATGAATAAATTATACTCAATTCGAATATGTTGTACTGGATTTGAGTATGCGTTGAAAAAGTGCATACTTCATATAAGTACGAAATTTTACTCAAATTGTATTCTTCAATATGAGTAAAATTTTACTCGCCTTAAGGAAAATATTATTCGTTTGAAGTATGGCATGTAAATATTTAAGTTTGCAAAGTGTTGAAAACAAAATTGTATGGAAGAATGTAAGTTTAGTTCGCATTGTACTTCAATTTACTCAAAGAAGTTGTAGAACAGAGTACACATGTATGATCGTTTCAAGTATAGATGTAGTAATTTTGAGTTACGGTGTACTAAAATAAAGAAAGATTATCTTCAGGAATATCGTACTTAAATTGAGTACGATTTTCTCAATTTTAGGTTGCAAATAATAAGATATAGGATATTGTAGACTTAAAATGGACAAGCAAACTACGTAAAAATAATACATTTGTAACAGAAATTTTTATTCAAAATAAACTAGAATTTGGGGACGAAGAACTTAATTGTAGTATGCTCAACTTATATTAAAAGAGAATATTACCCAATGGTAGTTCGAAAAATAATCAAATATAGTAAGCATGCGTACTCAAATAAGGTAAACATTTACTTAAAAATAAGACATTAAACTAAACTTGAGTTCATTTTGAATAAACAATTGTAACAAAATCTTATTTGAAGTTAAAAAGTCTTTAGCTATGTGCCAAATTTGTTGTCAAAAAGGGTATTCAAGTTGAGGGATATAGTTGTAAATATGAGTAGCGTCAAACTAAAGTTGAATACATTTGTAATTAATTTTAGTTCACTGTGTACTCAAATTAAGTTCATTCCCAGAAATACAGCTCTGTGTTCTCATAAGTACACACAAAATGTGAGTGAAAGAGATAAACTCTATGAAACCATAATGTGCAGCATTTAACAACTGTGAAACAAAAAGAGACAAACATTCGACAGTGATCGAACTAAGTGATTTGTGTGTGTGTATAAGTGTTTGTGCGCATACAAGCTGGTATTTGCTGCGTTTAGAACAGTTTTGTTGAAGAGGTTTAGAAGTAAAGTGTTTATTTGGAGTGTCATGTTACTGTAAAAGAAATTAAATAGTGAAAAAGTGTTTTTCGTAGACTTTGTAAAAGGTAAGTGATAATAAGAACCTTAATTATCAATTTTAGATGTGAATAATTTAAGAAGATTGTCGGCGAAAAAGTCTTTGCGGTGGTGTTCTCAACCGTGTTGTTTTCAATAGGAAAAAATGGGTAAGTACAATTGTGTATTCGTTCATTGTTGTTGTGTGTGTGTGACCGGCGAAAATAACAAGCAATTTGAATTTCATTAGAAGCTCCAATTGCAAATTCAATAATATGTAATGAGTTCAAATTTACAATTAATGCTACTAAAGACATTCAAATTGTATGGCGCTTGTTTTTAAAGAATTACGCGTATGTAGTGTGTATGTGTGCAAAAATTTATGTTACAAATTGTATAGTAAAATCCAAATTGACTTGCAATTAGTAATTGGAATTTAGTGTGGAAAAATGAATTCAAATTCATTATTGTCATTTGAATTCGATTTCGGTTTTAAATATAAAGGTTCCTTTAATTTGGAATTCTTTCCACAAGTGTCAATTGCAAGTTTGAATAAATTTCTGAATACCAAACTCCAATTTCTAATACTAATAATAATTTAAATTCAAATTTCAAAAATTACAAATGTATTTTACAAAAAATTATAAACTAAAAGTGTAGAACAGTTTATAATTTGTTATTGAATATTGAATTTAAATTTGTAATTTGCATTTGGTATTCAAAAATTAATTAATTAATTAAATGAATTCCAAATTGTAATGGAATTTAAATGGGTATTGGAGTGCAAATTTCAAATTAAAATTTAGAGGTGTCATTTAAATTAAGATTTTAAATTTTAGAATTATGTGATTCCAATTTGTAATTGGAATTTAAATAAAATATAAATAATTTGAAATATGCAGTCAGTATCTGAGTTAAAATTAAAAAATAAATTTAAATATAAAATTAAGTTTTGAAAATTAAAATTGCAGAATGAATGACAATTCGAAATCAGAATATAAAATTTTAAATAAAATACTTATTCTGAATTATATTGCTATTATGATTTCATTCATTCTTAATACAATTACAGAATTCAATTTTAGAGGCAATTAAAAATTTAAATTAATTTGTGAATATCAAATTACAAATTCTAATTTTAATTGAAGGTTATTGCTGAATTTCAAATTTAAACTACAACTAATTTGTGAATTCACTTTTTATTATTAATTTCCGTTTATTTATACTTATATAATTATAATTACAAATTTGAATTTATTCTTGAATTTCAAGAGTGCAATTTGAATATTTAAATTTATCGGTATTTATTCTTTCTAAATTCAATCACAAATCAAATTCCAAATAAACGTACAACATGAATTCAAAATTATTTTTGAATTTTAGATCAAATATCAATTGAAATACAATTTGTTAAACTGAATAGATTTTATTTTCGTTTTCTAAACATTTCAAACCCCCTTGGACTATTAAAACTTGATTTATCTTCGTTAATTCATATGCTGGAATGTTAGACAGATATTTATTATTGGCGTGATCTAAATAGTTTTAATTCTTGGCTTTCGCGTAATAATACTGCAAATTTTTTAATGGTTCAGTTTGCTGTCAGATAGTTAGACTTCTAGCGTGTGGCGGGGAGGCTCGTCTGTGTCACGCCTACGTATGATTTGAGACCTCCTCTATTAAGATTGAAGCAGTTTACTCATGTAAATAAATAACCGTTTGCAATATAACTGACAATGATCAGACTTTGACGCAGTTTATTATGCCGCGGGGAAACCTAAAGAGCAGGTTCTAATTGTTTTGATCAATACCTTTATTATATATCAAGTCAAATATTAAATCTATGTAACCATACGTAAAATAGTTCATCTGCACATTTTGTAGACAACTGTGTTATACATTTTCATATGACTTACAAATTGTTATTCTGAAGTCAAAGTTGAAGTTTAAAAAAAATAAGGAAAATTTAAGGAACTTGGGGAGAGACCTAGTGCATGGTGTAGTCGGGTACATCATGAATCTTGTAAACCAAAGTTTCCTAACGCCCTCAAAATCTTGAATTATGGTTCGAAACCCGGTTTTTCGGGTCTTTCATCAATTATGAGCTAATAACTCAGTTAGTTCTGAACCAATTTTGAATTTATTAACTGGGTTGAAGAAAAGAATCTGAGACCTTTCCAACGATACACAAATATATATATTTTACTATAGATAACTTGCCACATTTTTCAGATTTTGCTCCCCAATTTTAAACTTTTTTTTTATTTTGTTCACTATTTTTGAAGTTTGAAGAAGTTTTTAGCCACTAATTTATTACATTACACTAATGTTTGTTGTATTATTCAGAAAGTGCATTTAGCCATTTGTAAAATGCAGATTTGTTTGTAAAAATTGGTAAACAAATGGTTAAGTTATTAATGTTTTTCGAGGAACGCAATCTTCATATCCAAATTCGAAATTAACAACAACACCACAACAAAATATTTTCTTTAACTGTTTGATTTTAGTATGGGATATGTTGTACTCGAAAAAAAAATATTAAAAAACATTTTTGAATTTGGGATCAAATATCAATTGAAATACTATTAGTTATTTCGTTTCAAACCTCTTAGACTATAAAAATTTTATTTTATCTTCGTTAGTTCATATATTGTAATGTTAGACAGATATTTATTATTGGCATGATCTAGATAATTTTTATTCTTGGCTTTCGCGTAATAATACTGCAAATTATTTTAATGGTTCAGTTTGCTGTCAGATAGTTAGACTTCTGGCGTGTGGCGGGGAGGCTCGTCTGTGTCACGGCTACGTATGATTTGAGACCTCCTCTATTATGCTTGAAGCAGTTTACTCATGTAAACAAATAACCGTTTGCAATATAACTGACAATGATGATACTTAGACGCAGTTTATTATGCCGCGGGGAAACCTAAAGAGCAGGTTCTAATTGTTTAGATCAATACCATTATTATATATCAAGTCAAATATTAAATCTATGTAACCATACGGAAAATAGTTCATCTGGACATTTTGTAGACAACTGGCTTATACATTTTCATATAACTTACAAATTGTTATTCTGAAGTCAAAGTTGAAGTTTAAAAAAAATAAGGAAAATTTAAGGAACTTGGGGAGAGACCTAGTGCATGGTGTAGTCGGGTACATCATGAATCTTGTAAACCAAAGTTTCCTAACGCCCTCAAAATCTTGAATTATGGTTCGAAACCCGGTTTTTCGGGTCTTTCATCAATTATGAGCTAATAACTCAGTTAGTTCTGAACCAATTTTGAATTTATTAACTGGGTTGAAGAAAAGAATCTGAGACCTTTCCAACGATACACAAATATATATATTTTACTATAGATAACTTGCCACATTTTTCAGATTTTGCTCCCCAATTTTAAACTTTTTTTTGATTTTGTTCACTATTTTTGAAGTTTGAAGAAGTTTTTAGCCACTAATTTGTTACATTACCCTTATGTTTGTTGTATTATTCAGAAAGTGCATTTAGCCATTTGTAAAACGCATATTTGTTTGTAAAAATTGGTGAACAAATGGTTAAGTTATTAATGTTTTTCGAACGCAATCTTCAAATCCAAATTCGAAATTAACAACAACACCACAACAAAATATTTTCTTTAACTGTTTGATTTTAGTATGGGATATGTTGTACTCGAAAAAAAAATATTAAAAAACATTTTTGAATTTGGGATCAAATATCAATTGAAATACTATTAGTTATTTCATTTCAAACCTCTTAGACTATAAAAATTTTATTTTATCTTCGTTAGGTCATGTATTGTAATGTTAGACAGATATTTATTATTGGCATGATCTAGATAATTTTTATTCTTGGCTTTCGCGTAATAATACTGCAAATTATTTTAATAGTTCAGTTTGCTGTCAGATAGTTAGACTTCTAGCATGTGGCGGGGAGGCTCGTCTGTGTCACGGCTACGTATGATTTGAGACCTCCTCTATTATGCTTGAAGCAGTTTACTCATGTAAACAAATAACCGTTTGCAGTATAACTGGCAGTGATGAGACTTTGACGCAGTTTATTATGCCGCGGGGAAACCTAAAGAGCAGGTTCTAATTGTTTTTATCAATACCTTTATTATATATCAAGTCAAATATTAAATCTATGTAACCATACGTAAAATAGTTCATGTGAACATTTTGTAGACAACTTGCTTCTAAATTTTCTTTTGACTTAAAAATTTGTATTTTAAAGTCAACTTTGCCGTTCGCCAAATTTGATTTAGAGAAAAACACAATTCAATAATTGAGTTAAAGATTTTCATTTGAATAAAAACCTCCACGCGGCATATTATTTTATATTTGCTAATGGAATTTGATTTGTAGTATTCTTTTAAAATAATTTTATCTAATGAACGTGTATTTGCGCAAATTAATGAAAAATTCGAATAATATAATATAATATTCGAATATATAATTAATATTATAAACCCCAATCCTTCCTCAACTTTCTGAGCATGTTGGCCCAACATTAACTTTAATTCCTTTACTTAAAATTTGAAGGCAGCGAAGTCGTTTTTTGCAGCGATGACGTACAATTTGCTGACATTTGTATATCTGCAGTTGGAAGTGGTATGTATTAGTTACGTAAAATAATTGTATTTTAAAATGAATAACTACTTGTACGCATGCGTGTTCTAGCATCAGACATGACCATTTCTGCAATATCAGTCAATTGCAAAAACAATTTATTAATAATAATAAAATAAAAGTTTTTTATTTTGACAGCAATTTCTTTCTTTTAAATTATTTATAAGCTTATATAACGTAATTATTAAAAAAAAAATTAAAGCTAGTTGGGGGAAATGCAAATATTACATTAACCATGATTAAACTTAATTTTAGTACAATAAATCCAATTTTCCGTCCGTTTGGTTGTACATTTAAGTATATTCTCGTTAATTTCAAGAAAGCATACTTGTTTTAATTCTTTGTGACTTCAATTAAGGGTAAAAAGCATACAAGCTAGTCTGGACGAACTTAAATATTGTACATATATATTCCACAATAGGATAGATAAACTTGAGCCAAGTTGACACTAAACTCAAATATAGTACATTCAGTCTTATAGTGTAAGACATTTATGTTCATATTGGCTACAAGTTAACTCAATTTGAGTACAATCTGACTCAATTTCAGATCTGATTAGTTGTACATTTCAGTAAATTCTCGCTAATTCTAGGAGAGCATACTTGTTTTTACTTCGTTTGTGATTTCAATTAAGTTCAACTATACTAAATTCCAATACGCATTAACATGTCTCGTACTTAAATGTAGTTTAATTTGCATTAATACGGAGAAAATGCGGTCTTCAATTTAGAAAATTTGCTTTGTAGTAAGTCACATTTTTCTTTTTTTGAATGCGATGCCTACTTCCATGATTGCCGCGTGTACTTATTTCAAGTCAATTTGTGGTTGACTTTAGGAAATTTTCTGAATATCGGTAGTAAAATGTAAGAAGTGCATACTCAGTGAAACATCATTTCTCCTTATTTTAGAAATTTTGCACTCAAATCGTATCAAAAAAAACTACGAATGAGTAAGTGCATACTTGATTATTGACACATAATACTTGCTTATAGTATATGTCGACTAAGATTCAGTAACTTTTACTTGTCTTTATTCCAAATGTATTTGAATGTAGTAACAACTTTACTGAAATCAAGTATGAAATGAATTCAATCTGAGTAACCGTAATACTTGACTCCGAATTGATGGCCACTCTTACTCAATTTTAGTAAATATTTCCTTAAACTTAGTACATGTTTCTCCTAGTGCATACTTATTTGTAATACCAACTTACTACTTTTGATTCAAAATGTGTTCAAAAATAAGTCGTGTTGTACTCAAAACAAAGAAATGTATACTATATTTTAGTTCGCATTTTAGACTTATATTAAAGAAATTTGCAAACTCAATTTGAGTACTGTGTTACTTGGCGCCATATGAAGACTCATTTTACTCAATTCTAGTTCAATTTTACTTCAATTTAGTTCACTTTTTTCTGAGTGTGAGTAGCCACAGGAACAACCAACCTAACCACCATCTCGTAGGATTGGATTCCCCTCCCTGGCACATAAAGAGAGATCTGCATGATCTAGAGGCAGTGGTCCAACGATACAGAAGAGAGCGTCTAGATCAGCAAGCGTATCAGACAGGTATGCACGGCATTCATAGGGATACTGTCTCCTCGGCCATGAACTCCTACCCTATGAATGTTGTTCGCAAAGACCACCCACCCGAAAAAGCATCGGAGGAAACTAGTCTGCCACGGAATACCCGAACGTTTCTGGCACAGCTGCGATCTTGCTGGTGTAGTAGTAGTAGTAAGCCTGCCCACCTCGTCCCCGATTCACTCTGGACGGACCCAGTGGCAGTGGCCAGATTTCTGCACATGGAAACAGACGGAAACCCAGCATTTCGCCCATTGGGACTATACTTTTATACAGGAAACAAACATATGAGTGGCTACAACAACAACAACCGCTAGTTTGATCTTTAGTTGTTCGACTAAGACAATTACAGATTCAGGTTTGACATTGTTGAAAGCTCCCACGATGTCCAGGAAGACGGCAAGTGTGTACTTCTGTTAGTTTAGGGATCTTTCTATAAGTAAAGCAGTTTCAATGGATTTGCCCTTACATTAATTTTTCTTTTCAAAATTTTAAGTAGTTAGGAGATAGGCTAATCGATTTAAAATCCCCCCATTAAGGATAAATACAATTGTATAGGTTGTCCACCTCGTTGGAATATGCGATAGCTGTAGACAGGCTCGGAAGATTGTCGATATTCTTCTGTCGATCCGCTGAAATAATACCATCGGCTCCCGTATATTTAAAAAGTAGAAACTTTTGATAGCCCATTGAACTTGATGTTTAGCAATCGGAATGCCGGAAAAACCGCCTCAATACTGTTTCAGTTTTCCATAAACTGGTTATCATTTTTCTGACAACCTTCCATCAGTACCTCCGAAGAGTTTCTACATCACTGCAGAATTTTCTCCTTGGCTGCCTTTTGGCCTTCCTAATCAGGTCCTATTGCAAGGCTTAAGCGCAACAAGGCACCAGGTGAGGCCCGAAAACCCCCAGAGCTTCTCCAAACATTTAACAGACACTATCCACCCCTATGTATGCGAAGTCTGGACAAATGAACGGTTCGAGAGCACGTGGACCAAGGGAGTGATAATAAAGCTACCGAAAAAGAATGATCTAACAGACAGTAACAACTGGAGGGGTATTACCCTTCTCAACACAATCGACAAATTTGTAGCCACCATAATAAACAATAGCTTGGTGACACTGGAGTAATCACTTCGAGACGAAAAAGCTGGTATCCGCCCATATCGTAGCTGTGTAGACCAGAACAACACACTACGAATAATAATAGAGCAATCGATAGAATGGAGAACACCCCTGTATATGGCATTTATCGATTTTAAAATGACGTTTGACTCACCAAGTAGGTCGGCATAATGTCAGAGAATGGAGGAATGATCAAGATGTATCGAATAGACTAACCAAAGCTAGGTCAGCTTTTTGGTGCTTAAACAAATTAGGAAGATCTTTCCAAATAACGCAGAATACCTAGATTAGGATATTCAACGCATGCGTGAAATTAACTTATTATATGGCAGCGAAACATGAAAAATTACAACCGCAATAGTCCAAAAAATACAACCATTTATTCACAAATGTCTACGCAAAATATGCAGTTTGTTCTGGCCAAACACAATTTCAAATGCGGACCTATGGATTACGACCAACGAGGAAAGCTTAAGATGCCAAATAACAAGAAGGAAGTGGAAATGGAAAGGCCATACGCTACGAAAAACAGTGGATAGCATCATCATCACTAGAATGGAACCCTCAAGGAAGCTCTGTGCGACCTAAAAAACTTGGCGCAGAACTTTAATATACGAACTAGACCTCACATTTAATGAAATTAAAACTGTGTGTTATTGGAATATCTTGTAGAAGCCCTTAGGTCCCAAGCGTTTGTTTGTTGCTCAACTCAACTACATACATTACTTGCAAAAAGGCGTTGTTTTTACTGTATGATGGCATCATGAATCGCATGAAGATTCCATCAATTAATGTCTGCCCATTATTTATTATATTCTAAGTAAGCATCACGAGTAAATCAAATAAAAATATATTTTATTTCTTATCTGGAATTATGCTTACACACACAATAAGAGTTAAGAGTAGCCCTATTTCATAATAAGAACTCGCCCATATCATAACTCATTTGACCTTAAACTCCTTGCCACATTTGAGGTTCTTTTTCTTTTTTACTCCTTCTCTTAGTTAATTTGTTGTTTTCACATATCCCCCGGCATTTGAGAGATTTACATAATGAAAGGGTTCATTTGAGGATTAACCGGTTGGTAATTACGTACAATCTTTGTGCAAATTTCAAGCAGCCTAAATACGTTAATGCTTTGTGTTTAGGTTTAAGGCGTGATGAATAGCGGCCATAAATGGTCGTATAGAGTTACTCGTTTTTTTTTCACAATGCCACTGCAGGTAATTAATATATTACCTTTCTACCTGGAAATATCAAGAGTACCAAGATAGATACAGAGAGAGAGAGAGAGAGAGAGAGTGTTCGAAATACCAAGGAGTTATGTACGTAATCTTTTTCGTCATGCCGCAACACATTTATGTGTAAATCTATCATACACATAAGAAATTGTTTTGTATTATGTTAAAGTGTTTTCAAAAACACCCCCAGAATCAAATTAGAACTCATCCTTAAGCCACATACTTAAGATATACGGAAGAGAATTAAAGCGATAAGAGTTGTTGTTTGTGTTGGAAAGGTAAATCCTTTGAATATAATGTAGTATATGGTTGTTTTCGGCCACTTCGTTTGGCCAATCCATGCTATTTTACGTATCCTCATGAATATAATAATATGTCATACTATATTAAAACTTCAAGTTATAGTTTGTCTACTCTTTTAAAAATGAAATGATTTTCAACTCAACTATAAAAACAGATATCCATATTCTGTACAGAACAACAATAAAAAAAAAATGTCAATTAAAACTCTGAAAATTTCGTTAGGAATATAAAAATTTCATTTGAATATAAAAATTTCATTTGAAATTAGAAATTTTTATATTAAAAAAATTAAAAAATACGAACTTTTATTGCTTCGTAGCTGTCTGTAGTGTCTTATAAACTAGTTTAGTATAACTTTATATACTTGTATCATATGCCAAAACTATATTTATAAATATTAATTTGACTACACAGTTCGAATAATATTTGGACCACTTTTTAAACCTTTTTAGACAATTAAATAACAATTTGTCAAAGTGTCAATAGAATCGAATTGATTATATATGAGCCTATAAAGTACACACAGGCATACATTTAATTAGATGTATGTTTGAGTATGATGTATAGGTTTCAATACCGTCTATCTGATAGCGATGAAACTTTAGATTGTTTTGTTTCGTTAGTGTCTGTGGTGGTTTATAGAAGTTTGCGTATGTAGATATCCTTTTAAAACGTGAAAAAGAATTGTTATCAGATTTTTTTTAATTGAAAGGTAGAAAAATTACCCATTAAAATTCTAAAAATCTAAATAAACATTACGAAATATACTTTTAAATTAAGAAATTATATATTTAAAATAAAAAAGGACTATCCTTTGCTTCTTTAGTTTCTGGTGGTTATTGAATTGCTTCAGTATAGCTTTATAGACTTGTATCATATGCGAAAACTACATACTACAACTACATGTCAAAATTAATTGTATTACATTGTCGAATAGCATTTAGACCGCTCTAAAACTCGAACCAGACGATTGAGAAACAGTCTGTCAAAGTCTCTGTTCAATCGAATGGATTATATGGAAATCTATAAGTAACACACTGCCACACTTTTATTTGTATATCTGTGTGTTACACATAGGTTCCTACAACGTCTATTTGCTATTGATAACACATTAGCAAATTCCCACTTAAGTGGTTGGCGGTTGTTTCTAAATATCAGAATAGAATAATTGAGATTTAAAAATCCTTTTGTAATGTGAATGAAAATATCAATACATTTCTATTCCCAATTTAGAAAATTGTTCGTTAGGAATACAGAAATTTTATTAGAAACTATAAAATTATATATTAAAATTAAAAAATATTAGCAGGTGGTGAACTGCAGGTGAACTGCTTTATTATAGACTTGGACTTGTTTCATATGCGAAAATTACGTTTAGTGCAATCATGTTATACTCCTCAAATAGTATCTGGACCGCATTTAAAACCATTATATATAATTGAAAAACAACCTATCAAAGTTTTATTCCAATCGAATGGATTATTTAGCAACCTATAAATAAACACACATACGCACTTTTATTTATATTCTGTGTGTTACGTGTAGGTTCCTGTACAGTTTATCAGATTTCAATGAAACTTTAGATGGTTGCTCCTTAACTGTCTGTGGTAGTTTTTAAATGTCGAACAGATAATATAACTCCGATTTTATAATCAAAAATCACCAAATATTAATTCAAATTTCAAACATCTCGAATGTTATTTAACAGTAACATGGCAACATGGAACATTCAGAATGTTCTATTAACATTGCTTAAAATTTCAGTAGTAACCCCCCGATAGTACTTCTGTGGCAAACCTCGTATGTACAATCAATGTTCGAATAGACCGTCATTGTGGACCTTCCTATTCGTACAATGTAGGTTACAACAATATTTAAAATTCCAATGCGATTAAACTTTACGACCTATTTTCACACTTTTGCCACTATTGCAATATTCCAACGTTGAGCGGTTTCTTTACAATTTACAAACGTACAAGAATTTAGGGTCTGACGACTGACTGCATTAAATACCACACTCGTTACGAATTAATGTATTTCTAAACATTTACAAATTATAAATAATGCCCAAGCAACTAACAACAATTAACAAAATATATCCAGCACAAGTGTGAATGTAAAAAGAAAAGCACTTAGCGCCGTCCTATTCCAACGTTCAAGTCGTCATAATCGTCATCATCATCATCATTGCCATCGAACAATAGACAATCGAATGCATATACGTACGCTACGCTACGAATGCTACTTTTTGCCAATTTTACGATATAATGGGTTTGGGTCTGGCGACGACCAAAGCTCACTCACTCACTTACTCAATCACCTTCTTTTGGGGGGTGTGTGTGTGTCCGCTTGTGTGCAGTTAGAGACGATCGTGCGGACAGACAGACAGACAGACCGATGAAATGGGGAAATGAATGTAAGTACTTGGGCTACAGCTAAGAAATTGTACATTAATGTTCAATAATGCCATTATTTATGGTTTATTTTTATTTAAACATCAAAGAGAATAGTCTGTAGGTATTGAATGAGCGCAAAACAACAGCAGCAATAGCATCGTCATCGCCATCATCAGCCAGCAGCCACAAGTAAAAGAATATAATATTTCCTGCTTTTTTATTGGAGGCAAGCGTACGAACAAACAAACAAACAATCTCCAATTCAAATCCCAGACCCAGTACCAGTCCCTTTCCAATACAACACAACATTTATCTATTTGTTATTTCTTTGTATGTGCGTAGCAGCAGCATTCACTTTACTCCCTGTACTGGGCCTGCTTGCAACTATATGCATTTATGCTTTAGAAAGTAACCCATACCCAAGACCAAGTGGTGTAGATTTCCTATGCCACAAGATGCAGCTAAAGAGAATGACACCTTAGAGAAAGTAGTATGTATTGTGTGGTGTAGTACAACATAGAATTGGAGCTGGGGGAGTCCTAGGATATTTGATATATGATGTACAGTTTTGTGACACTTGATGAAATTATAGACTTGAATGAAAAATGTTACATCTTGTGGAATTTCAAAAAAGAAAGAAAATACTCTAAATGTGGTTTAGAAAATTGTGGTCACTGCTTTTAAAACAATTGCAACTTTTATATAGTGTGTGGTTTATACTATAAAATATCGTAGATATTATATGTACTATATGGTAAAATTTCATCATAATCGAACGAAAGTTATAAGAGACTGTATGAAACACACAGACACATTTTTTGAAGTAATTCTTAGAGAAACGTTTATTAGCATCCCAGACAATAAAAGAACCTCCTGTCAGAGTTCCGTCATAATTCTTCTTTCTAAAACTAAATAAATCAATTGAAATTGATTTATTGATTTGAGGAAAGGCCTAAAACCCGGTTTTTGAACCGTAAAACAAGATTTCAAGGATGTTAGGAAACTTTGGTATAAAGATTCAAGTTGTACTCGACTAGACCTAAAATATACACTAGGTCACACCCCCCAAGTTACAAATAACCGTATTATCAGATTTCATAATTAAAATAAGGAAAAGAGAAATTAAGTTTTTTTTTTTTTTAATTAAGAAAATATTAAATAGAACATGGTATATCTCAATTCAATTTAATTTTAAATTCCAAAAAAATATATTTAAAATTTAAAGAACATCAACAAGTCGTTTTTCAAATGTCTGAGATAGTTTTTGTACTGGTTTGGTATAGGTTTATATACTGGTACCACATGAGAAAACTACACTTATTAACTAGTTCTATACTTTTCGAAAAGCACCAAGCCCCTGTTTCAACCACTCCAGACAACTGAGGAATAATCTGTCAAAGTTTCTTCACAATAGAATGGATTATATAGGAGTCTATAAGTAACACACATACACATATTTTGTTATATGTCCGTGTGTTACGTATAGATTCCTATACCGTCTAACT
Source organism: Muscina levida (assembly GCA_964034835.1). Lineage (NCBI taxonomy): Eukaryota > Metazoa > Arthropoda > Insecta > Diptera > Muscidae > Muscina > Muscina levida. The sequence continues at coordinate 57,857,000 of OZ035882.1, forward strand.
GATTGCGATGAAACCTTAGATGGTTGTTCCTTAAAGGTCTGTTGTAGGTTATAAAAACCAGAATAGATTTATTTATATTTAGATGATGCCTTTAATAAGAATAAGTAATAAGCTGATTTTACAATTAAAATGCAGAAAATGTTAATTGAATCTAGGAAATTCGGATTGGAAATTAAAAAAAAAATTATGTAATTATATAATTTAAATTAAATTAATTTTTAATTAAATTATTTATTTTTAATTAATTTATTTTTAATTAGTAATCTTTTTAACTAATTTAGCACGATGTCATGTTATTTGGTTTTTATATTATTATTTTTATTCATCTCCAGGAAGAGATCATCTTCTTAATAAAATCATAACAAAAATCAACATAATTATTCTGGTCGAAACTAACATCACAGACGACGAAAACAGATTTTACACAATCAGCAATTTCAATTCACTTTTCCTAAATCGTGTGGGAAGAGGAGGAGGAATTGCTGTGTATATAAGAGAAAATATTAATTATAACACTATTCACTTAAACACAAATTTCTTTGAAACGGTTCTGATTGAAACAACAATAGAAAACCAAAAAATCTCATTGCTACCAATATATCGTCCACCAAGTCAAAATATCAATCTCTTTATATCTGAGCTCGAACAAAACATAAACAACATTGGCAAAAGGCAAGCAATAGTTCTAATTGGCGACATAAACATTGATATAAGAAGGGAAACTACAACAACAGCAACATATCTTGACATGCTAATGTCAAATGGTCTTCAATGCATTGTGAACGAGGTAACGAGAGAAGATATAAACAAAAAAACAACATCATGTATTGATCATCTGTTTGTGAGAAATGACAAGAACATATGCTCTGCTCACGCAGTTGTTATTACAACAACAATATCTGACCACTACTCTGTTTTTGGCTGTGTGGAAGTTGGGGATAGAGGAGAGACAAATTGTAAACAAAGGAGTCAGGGTGCGGAAAACCAACAAAACCAGCTGATGGAAATAAACTCTTCTAAAGTAAAAAGATTAATAAAAATGACTAACTGGTGTGAAATAGTGCATGAAAATACAAACGTGGATAATTTATATAATAATTTTTGTAAAAATATGAACAAAATATATGAAAATGCGAAACAGCCTAAACGAAAAATCAGAAAAAGAAATGACTATCCGTGGCTGACAGAAGACTTAATAAATCAGTGTGATGTGCGGGATAAACTTTATAGACGATGGAAAAAAAGCAGAAATAACTCTAATAAGGAAAATGAGTATAAAACATATAGGAATAATGTAACTAAAAAAATTAATTATGCGAAAAATGAATACCATCGCAGTGAATTTATAAAAAATAGATATAACATTCGAGGAACGTGGCATTTGATCAACGAAATTATTGGAAAAAAGTCGGATAATATTGACGATTCAATAAAAAGAAACTTCAAAAGTGAAACTCCGGAGAACGTGCTTAATAATTTTACAATAAAATTTAATGAAAATGTTAAGAATATTATACACAATTGCGATATACGAACACTACAAACCACTAAAAACAGAACTGAGAACACCATCTTCATAACTAACACAAATGATCAGGAAATTTACAACATTCTAGTTGGTCTAAACATAAAGAAAGGTGCGGGTGTTGATGGCATCAGACCGAAAGACATTAAGTACAATGCTTTATGCTTAACTCCAGTGTTTGTTGCTCTAGTTAACTACAGTTTGCAAAATAGATCAATACCAAAATTACTTAAAACATCACTGGTGAGACCAATTTACAAAAATGGCAACAAAAAAGATTACAACAACTATAGGCCTATATCTATCCTCTCTGTGGTCGAGAAAGTCCTGGAGGAGATTGTAGTACGAAGGCTAAACGAATTTCTGAAAAAATACAAAATTATTAATAAAAATCAATACGGGTTTCAAAAAGGAAGAAACATTAATCAATTGCTAGGCCATTTCTCTTCCCATATAAACAAAAACTTAAACAACAATGCTCACTGTCTGGTGCTTTTCATTGATTTTAGTAAAGCTTTTGACACGCTTTCACACGAAAAGCTCCTGGAAATATTGGAAAGAAATGGTTTAAGAGGTCAATGTTTAGAATGGTTCGAAAACTACCTCTATTGCAGATCATATCGTGTGAAAATTGGAGACAAAGTCGGCGATGAGATGAGCATATCACATGGTGTACCACAAGGTTCAAAATTGGGTCCGATCCTGTATATTATGTATGCGAACGAAATGATAAGTATCCTGGAGAATAGCACTGCATTTGCTTATGCTGACGATACCGCAATAGTCGTGTCACACGAAAAAATTGGTGTCGCAGCCGAGACTATGCAACGAGAACTGAACAAAATATCCAGATGGTGTCATGACAATGGACTTATCATAAACGCTTCCAAGACAAAGCTAATGCACATCAAACCACCGCATATAAGATACTCGAATATACTCATAAAATTTCATGACAATGATTGTTTACACAAAAATAATATTGGTTCCAGCAGTAACAATGATACTTGCACAACATATATTGAAATAGTCAATGATTATAAATACTTAGGCATCCACATAGACCTCAACTTTAAATGGAAACTGCATATCCAAGAATTACAAAAAAAACTTCGAAAATCTTCATATGTACTCTATCATCTAAGTAACTGTGCTCCGCTATCTGTCCTAATACAAGCATACTTTTCTCTGGCTGAATCGTATATCCGACACGGCATTACTGCATGGGGAAATGCACCATTTTGCAAGAACGTACAAAAAACACAAAACAGACTTTTAAAAATACTAATAAAAACCGAAAAAAAAGCGCAACCAAATTTACACTTCAATTGCAACACTGATAATAACTCAAATCTAAATATGAACACTAACTCAACTCGAAACACAACAAATGAAACCTTAAAAATATTCGCAAAAAATCATAACATTTTATCAATAAACAATATTTATAAAACAACATTATTAAACGAATTTGGAAATGAATCCAACCTACTGCATCAAATTGATCATCAACACAATACCAGAAGACGATCAGAAGGAAGATACAAAGTTCCTAGCCATAACAATCACTACGGTAGAAGTACTCTCGATGTCCAATTGCCAACGATAATAAATTCCTTGCCACAAACCCTTTTAAATTATAGAAATAAATTTATACGCAAAAAACTTGTAAAGAAATTTTTTATAAACTCGCAATGAAGCGAAATTTTCATGTAATACAAATTTGTAATTTATATATTTGAAATTTTAAAATATTCATGTAATAGTACTTTTCCTGCATACAAGCGTATAGCTTCGCGGGATTTACAGTCATGTAATATTGTTAATTTTTGGAAATAAATAAATTAAAAAAAAAAAAAAAAAAAAAAAAAAAAAAAAAAGTTACAATTTAAAATTAAATTTATTAAATTGAAATTTAATCCCATTTTTTAAAATTGACTTAATTAATTCAGCTAATTAAATTACTTGAATTTATTTATTAATTAATTTAAATTATATTTATTGTTTTATTAATTGATTATTTAATTGGGATTAAAATAACTAATAAAAAATAAGTTTAGTAATTTAAATTATTTTTAATTAATTATAATTATTTTTTTATTATTTTTAATTAAAAATAATTTAAATCTATTTTTCATTAGTTATTTTAATCCCAATTTAATATACAATTAATTATACAATTATCAAATTTAAATTATTTAAATAATTAATTCAAATAATTAATTAATTAATTAAATAAGCTGCATTAATTTGAAATTACTTTGATTTATTAATTAATTAATTTTATAAATTAACTAAATTAATTCCAAATAATTAAACAATTTAAACAATTGATTAATATTTGTATGTAAAAAATCAATTGCTCTATTTTAATTCTAACTATATTAGTTAAACTGATTAATTGTATTAATGTAATAAAATCAATTTAATTAATAACATTAATTTTTGTATTTAATTTAATTAATTATTCAAATGAAACTAATTGTTTAAATTGTTAATTAATTTTTTTTTAATTAATAAAATAATTAATTAATTATTACTATTATTTAATCTATTATTTAATTTAATCACCTTAGTTGATAAACTTAATGTAATTTAATGTAAAAATTAATTAATCTAATTAACTAAATTTATTACATTTTATTGTTTGATTTAATGTAAATTTATTTAAGTCAATAAAATTAATAATTTAATTGGAATTTAATCAAGTCAATTGAATTAATAAAATCAATTATTTAAATTAATATTTATATTTTAACTTAATTTAATTTTGTATTATATTCAATTAATAAAATTAATTTAATAAAATATTAAATTAATTTTATTAAAGTAATTACATAAGTTAAATTACTTGAATTAATTCCACAATGTAATAAGTGGAATTCAATTAAGTCAATTAAATTAATAATTTAGTTTAAATTAATTTATTAAATCAATTAATTTGAATTTAATCAAGTCAATTGAGTTAATTACATCAATTTTTATATTTAAATTAAATAATACATTTTAATTAATGTATACAAATTTGTTAATTTAAATTGGCTAAATTTAAATAAATTTTAATATTAATTTATTGTTTAATTTAAATAGAATTAATTTCATTCAAATTAAATTAATTAATTTACTTAAATTAAATTTTAATTAATTTAAATTATAATTAAATCAAATCAAATTATATATTAACTTAATTAATTTTAATTGATTTAATAATTTGAATTTGAATTAAAAATTTAATTTAAATTAACTAATTTAATTGATTGGAATATAATCAAGTCAATTGAATTAATTATTTAGCTTAATATTTATATTTTAACTAAATTGATCAAATTTATTTAGTTGTTTAATTAAATGTAATTTAATAAAATGTATTAATTAAATTATATAATTAATTACTTTAATTAAATTAGTTACATTTTTTAATTAAATAACCTAATTTAATAAAATGGAATTCAATTAAGTCAATTGAATTAATAAATTGGTTTAAATTAATTAATTAACTTAACTAATGTAATTGATTGGAACTTAATTAAGTCGATTGAATTAATAAAATAAATTTTTTAATTTAAATTAATTTATATTAATGAACTATCAGTTGGATTGGTCAATTGGTTTAATAAATACAGTATTTAATTAATTTCAATTTTTATCTAAATTAAGTTAATCTGATTAATTTTATTGAATTTTAATTTAAACTTTTTATTTAATTTCATTTAAAATTTATAACTTAATCGAAATTATTTAAAATTTAGTTTTTAATTTAAATTAATTATTTAATTTAAATTAATTTTTTAAATTAATTATTTAATTTAAATTAATAAAATTAATTATTTAATTTAAATTAATAATGTCATCCAAATTAATTCAAATATAAAACACAAAATAATTAAATTTTAATTCATGTCAATTAAAACTAAATTAAATCAAATTATTTATTAATTTAAATAATATACATAAACGGCATAATTTATTTTTAATTTTAATAATATTAATTAGCCAAAGCCGAAAACGAAATGGCTTTGCAAATTACTAAAAAAAATTCAAAACCTCTGCAGCATAATAATGAGAAAATAGTTTACACTCAGATTATGCTAATAGTTTCGTTGTCGTGTTATTATGCATCCAGTGTTCGTCCCCTCATTATTACACCGCAGACATTAAAGTAACAGCCCACACCAATTATATTACATTAATCCGAATGATGTGATACGCAGATGTACATGATCTTAACTATGTTACATGAATAGACATTCATGCTGCAATATACAAGATTATGGTTGAGTGTATGACTGAATTACCCTCATCTCTGGCGTCTTCTTTTGTAAAACAGCTAATTAATTAAATTATTTGTAATTGAGTTACTGTGAGTGTATGTGTGTGTGTGTGTGTGGTGATTTCCCTTTATGGGGGCGTATTTCCTAACCAAATTGACTTGAAAATCAACGCGGAAATACATATTTAAGTGATGCATTATAAAAACGAGAATTGTCATCTATTGTTTGGAGATTTTAACTGTATTAATATTATCTACCAGATAGTTATTGTGTAGACCAAGGCTTTGTAACTAATTGATTGTAGCCGATAAAAAATACGGGAGGATTGTAGATCAAGCCAAAGATGTAAATTACAAGTACAGAATAGCTGTTTATCCTAATGATATTAAAATTTAAAAGCATCGGCGAGGAAGTTTAATTTCTATGAAAAACTTTTAACTTATAAAGGTGTAGTTCAAAGAGATAGAGCTTAAAAAAATCATTCTTTGAAACTAATTTGTAGAAATTTTCACTATACTTAACTACTATTGAATCATGAATTAAAATTCTATTTGATTTAAATCAATTATCACGGTTCCTGCACTTAAACGGCAAGCTAGTTTTTTGTCTACCTTTAAAGTGTGATAAAATAAATTAATGTTATAAAGGTAATACATCATTGGATAGCTCTTGCCTTAAAGTTGTGCACAATAAAATTGTTAGTACCTTTTATACTCTATATCGGGCTAAAAAAAACATTTGATACTAGAGTGTAACGCATTAAAAGAGACGAGTATCTTAAGACGAGATTATAGAACTTTTCAAGACAATTCAGCAGATCTAATTTCTTGCAATATTCAGAGAGTTTTTTAAACCCATTATTACGATGATATTTTTTAAGGATCCCGTTCTGTTGCTCTCTCTATCACGTTTCTCTGGGTTATTTCCCCTTTGTCGTAAACTGCTGTGTAAATGATTAGTGTTCTATCTGTTTGTTGATTTTAGTGCATTTGGATAAGTTTTTGTTTTTTTGCGGACTGCTGTTATTCCCTCATCTGTTTTTTGTTTTTTTATGTAACTGGCGCTAATTTCAAAAGCAATTAGTGCGCCGTATTTAAGAGCAACAAATGGTCGGTCACAGCAAAGTCCAGCATTTTTACGACGTTTTCCTGCTTTCCTCCTAGAGCCGCAAATGAGTTAATAACCATTTCTGCGTGTTTTTTTCTCGTTCTCTAAATGTATTCCGAGTAATTTGTTTGCTTTTTATAGTTTTACAACGCTTTCTTGTGAAAGCAATTTGTAAACATTTACATTAACTTATGAACTCTTTGCTTTCGACATATAGCGTTTACGACGAGTAGTAGTCGTACGTTTGTTATCTACTCTCATGTGGAAATGCTGATGCACAATGAGAATAATGTACATTTGTGGGCATTAGTAAATCGTAATTTTTGTGAGTGTGGTTCAAAATGATCAATTGCCTGCATTGCCAGCATTATGGCAATTGAACATATAGGTATGTACATTAATGTATGTATGTATGTGTGTATGTACCCCCGACCTGAACTAATCTCAACTCTGCTACCAATAAAAAAAAAACAAAAACCCGCCATCAAACGAACATATGGTCGAAATTGACGTTTCGTTTGGTTGTCGTTCAGTTCAGTTTTCGCCATCGAAAACTAGTTTATCTAAACGTGTGCGCTGCTGACTGAGATTCATTCTATGATTTTCGAACATTATGAACAACATCATTTTTTAAACGATGTACAACACATATGAGGAGTATTTTGTACATGCTGACTGCCACATGTGTATATTGTTTGTTGTTGCATCGACAGACACTTCTTCACTGGCTTAACACACAACGGGAACGAGGAGAGTGTGAGCCAAGAGAACGGTCGATCGGTCGTACTGTGTAAATGCACGTCGTATTTCATGTACTCTTCAACGAGTCTACTTACGGCTGCAATTTTAAACGTAGTTGTTTTAACCCAACCCAAATTTTACAAGTATGCAATCGACCGATCGACCCAGGCAGACAAGCAGTCAGGTAATACCAATTTCTTTAGTTGCCTCAGCAATGTGTAACACTATAAGAGCCGATGGTGTAATCTGGGACCGAACCTTTTACAATATGAAAAAACTTAATAATAGAAAAAAATGGTCTTAAAGTTATATTTTGTGGATATGTCTTCTTTTTTTTCTTATTTTTTAAATAGTTCAAAAATATGTCAATTTGTATAAGAGTTAGCGGAAGGTGTAGGCGGATATTGCTCATATTAATTCCTTAGTACAATTTCCATGTTTATATAACTATAAAGATGAATTTGATCATTTGTATGGGAGATACAAGAAGATGTGTGGCAAAGGTTTCGGCTTTCTGAGAATTTCTTTACTTTCATAAGAAAATCAAACTGACCAAATTCAAATATCCTCCAGTTGTCCGTTAAAATGTTATGAGATAAATATTAATAAAAAATAGGTAATTTTTTATAGGAGGTACCAGAAGGGTTACCGCATTCATTCCTTAGTCAGATTTCCATATGCTTTTTTCTTGGGCAATACTTTACTGTTTCAATGTACATTCTTACCAAAAGGGGTCACATAAATTTTGGGTCTTTCTAACCTTAAAGTCCGCAGAAAAGAATAAGTAGACTTTTTTTAATTTTAGTAATTTTTTTTTTTAAAAAATCTTCTTATTTTATTCTGAATGGAGTACATGAAAATTTTTGTAATTTCTTGCTGAACGATGTTACTGTTCAGAACTTTTAGTTTTTTGAAAAAATTAAAAAAAAAATTTTTGAAGAAAATATGCACTTCTAATTTAATATTTGTCCCATAGTAGATAATATTGTTGTTGAGCCCCCCAGTAAATTTCATGATGATGTCTCTTCAACTTGTTAGAAAAAAAGTAAAATTGATGACTGTCAAATTAGGAAAAAAATAAAATATTTTTCTTAATTTTTGCCAACTAAATTTATATGCGATCAAAAATAGGACATTTTGTAATGGGAGGTACCACAAGCGGTGGGGATATTCTGACTATTTACACTCCCAAAGCTTTATTAAGAAAACTATTAACGCTGGTAATATTTTCATAAGGATTAGTGAAGGTTAATTCATGTTATCGTGCCCATCAGCCATCCAGCTAGCCAGAAAGACGGACATGGCTCAATCGTTTTAACAATTTCTATACCCTCACCCTACGGGTGGGAGGGTATATATCATCTGTTACGACGCAAAATGTAACACATAGAATGAGTCACTTTAGACCCTAGGTTTCTTTGAACCAAATTCAATTCATGACTTTTTAAGTCGTTTGAGCAATGTTCGTCTGTCCAGCTGGTACGCACGATAACATTCGAAAGACGCAACCAAATGTTTTGAAATTCTGCATGAGTTAATATTTCCCCAAAACTGCTTACGATATTGCAAATGGGCTACATGGCCCCTCCCCTTCTGGTACCTCCCATACAAATACATCATCCCGCCCACTTGAAATTGAATAATAATATCAATACACCCAAAGGGATCGTACCGAAACTCTGTATTAAGTATAGCTAAAGTAGGATAAAGTTTTGGAAAAAAATTAGAAGTCTTGTCACGACCCTTCTGGTACCTCCTATGCAAATGTACCTTTCCGCCCACTTCAGAGATGGAGTAATAATATCAATACATCCAAAGCGATCGTACCCAAATTTTGTATTTAGTAAAGCTAAAGCAGGATAAAGTTTTCGAGAAAAAATCTGGAAGTCAAGACACGCCCCTTCTGGAACCTCCTATACCCATCTGGTGCCGCCCACTTTAGAAATCAATTTATATTAGTAATACACCCAACGGGATCGTACCGAAATTCTGTATTTAGTAAAGCCAAAGCAGGATAAAGTTTTGGAAAAAAAAATTGGAAGTCTTGCCACGCTCCTTCTGGTACCTCCCATACACATGTACTTTTCCGCCCACTTTAGAGATGGAGTAATAATATCAATACATCCAACGGGATCGTACCATAATTCTGTATTTAGTAAAGCTACAACAGAACAAAGCTTTGGAGAAAAAATTGGGAGACTAGTCACGCCCCTTCTGGTACCTCCCATACAAATGTACCACTCCGCACCACTGTACCAGAAATCTATTAATAATATCAATATACTAGAAAATTTTATGTTTTATTGACGGTGAGGGTATATTGAAGTCGGTTTTCCCGACTGAAACTTTCTTACTGGTTTTATAAAAATGTTAATAATTCCCTGAAGATGACTAAAGATTTTAGTCGAAATATTGGAAATAAAAATTTTAAAAGAATATCTAAAATCTTTCAATAAATAGACCTGGAAGCCGAACAATTACCAAAAATAGAAAAATCAAAGGTCAACAATCAACAACAACTATTAAAATTAAAAACTCATTCTCTCATTCTTACCATATTTTTTAGCCTGATCAATAGTTTTGCTGTTATCTTAAAACCGAACAATTATGTTTTTTAACCAAAATTTACCATAAAAAGTAATCTTCAGTGGCAAAAAGTACTATTTATTGTAACAAAATGTACAATTTATTTTACCAAAAAGTACAATTCAAAACGTACTTTTGTTGTACCAGAAAGTACTTTCATTGTAGCAAAAAATACTTCTACTAAAAAGTGCAAAAGTACAAATTTGCCTGCCAAAATGTACTTTCAATCCAAAAGTACTTTCATTGTACCTTTCATTGAACCAATAAGTACTTTTGAACCACAAAGAACTTTAATAATACCGCAATGTTCTTTTAATGTACCAATAAATACTTTTTACTGCAAAATACTTTTGTTGTAATAAATATTTGTTTGTGCTCCACAAAGTATATTTGTTGTGCCAACAAAATAAAATTTATTGTATCGAAAAGTACATTTATTGTACCAAAAATAGATTTTTTTTATTCCAAAAAGTAAAATTTAATGTCTACAAGTCTGTTAAAAATTACTTTCAATGTGTTAAAAACTTTTTTCATAGTACCAATAAGTACTTTTATTGTACCTTAAAGAAATTTTACTGTACCAAAAAGTATTTTTGATCTACAAATTACTTTTATTGTTATTTAATTGTATCAAATAATTACTTGTTTGTATCGAAAAATAGTTTTGTTTTATTAAAAATGCATTTTTGTATCACAAAGAACTTTTATTGTACCAAAAAGTAAATATTTTTACTGCAATACACTTTTATTGTACAAAAAAGTACAATTTACTGTACCGAAAAGTAATTTTATTGTATCAAAAAGTCATATTTATTGTCTACAAGTCTGCCAAAAAGTACTTCCAATGTACCAGAAAGTTTTGTTCTAGTACCAAAAAGTACTTTTATTATACCGTAAAGTGCTTTTGTTGTACCATAAAGTATTTTTGAACCACAAAGTACTTTTATTTTACCGCAGTGCTTTTTAATTGTACCAATAAGTAAGTTTTTGTATCGCGAAATAGTTTTAGTGAACTAAAAAGTTTATTTCTGTACCACAAAGTAGTTTTATTGTACCGTGAAGTACTTTTATTTTACCATAAGGTAAAATTTATTGTACCAAAAAATACTTCTTTGTACTCAAAAGTACAATTTTTACAATTTATTTATTTTTTTGTGTTCAAGTCTGCTAAAAAAAAAGTTATTTCCCAAAAAAATACTATTACTGTACTGATAAGTACTATTATTGTACCAAAAAGTATTTTTGATCCATAGCTTGGGAATTTCGATTAGAATTAGAAATCATTACGATTAGAGAAATAAAATAATCTAATCATTAGAATTGAATTTTGATAAAAATTTCAGATTACTAATTGATTTGATAAGAAATAATCAAAAATCTAATCACAATTAGTGACGATTAGCATTTGTAATCAAATCTAATCAAAACTAATCAAAAAAATAATTGATTAGATTTCTTGATTATTTTTGATTAGATTTGATTAGATCAACTATTTTTTACTATTTTTATGAAAAGAAAATATTTATTTATCACATTGTTGCTAGTTTATTTAAAGAACAGGGTGCACCGTATGCAATTTTATGCAATATTCAAAAGTTGATACATTATGTAAATATAACAACAATGTGATAAATAAATATTTTCTTTTCATAAAAATAGTAAAAAATAGTTGATCTAATCAAATCTAATCAAAAATAATCAAGAAATCTAATCAATTATTTTTTTGATTAGTTTTGATTAGATTTGATTACAAATGCTAATCGTCACTAATTGTGATTAGATTTTTGATTATTTCTAATCTAATCAATTAGTAATCGTCTAAAATGGCGAACTAATCATAATTAATCAATTTTTCAACACAATTAAAATTTCTAATCCAATTGCTAATCATTAGGATTTCTAATCATTATTCCCAAGCTATGTTTTGATCCACAAAATACTTTTTTGTACCAATAAGTACTTCTTTGATACGAAAAGTGGTTTTGTTATTCGAAAAAGTTTTTTTACTTTTATTGACCAAAAAATGATTGTACAAAAAATTATTGTCTACAAGTCTGTCAAAAAGTACTTTCAATATACCAGAAAGTACTTTCACAAAAAGTACTTTTAATGTAAAAATAAGTACTTTTATTGTACCGTAAACCACAATATTTGAATCACAATGTACTTTTATTGTACCGCAAAGAGCTTTCGTTGTACCAAAAAGTACTTTTGATGTAACACAAAGTACTTTTGATGTACCACAAAGAATGTTTATGTACCAAAAAGTACAATATACTGTTATTGTACAAAAGAGTACTTTCAATTTATTAAAAATAAACTATAGAAAGTACTTTAATTGTGCCAAAAAGTAATTCAACTGTACAAAAAAGTATTTTAATTGTAACAAAAATAATTTTTATTATTTCAAAAGAGCCTAAAACGTGACAAATTCCCCTATACGATACTTACTAACTTTAAATCGATATTAAATTATTATATCATGTAACTTGACAAAACGAATGATGCAGAACTTCTTCTTTTTGGGGTTACTTTTACGTGCAGTTCTTAGAATTGAATACCATGTGTTGTACTGTGTTAGTGCAGATTGGGCCGTTGCAGTTGCAATGAGCACAGATTCAGTAATTTTAGTAATTTACCAAAGTATCTAGGTTTACAGTGTACGACAAGAAAAAATTCTTTGTATGTACTTCATTGCAAAGTGTTATCATATGTGTTACATTTGTGCTTAAACATTACCACGTACCTTAGCGGGTTAATCGATTTAGTTGAAGATGTGCATGCACATGAATAACAACAACGATAACTACTTATCGTACGTACTTACATACATACGAGTAAACTCGTAATATTATATTTAACAGTCGCAGCAGCAGCAACAACAACCACCGACCAAACACGCACGCAAAGTATCTCTCTTGCTTCAGCTTCTTGCAGTAGTTGTGTTGTTGTTAGTGTTGCCGTTGTTATGTTCTCATTGAAAAGGCCATAAAACGTAAAATGTTTCTTGGGCTATTATTGTTATTGTAATTGTAGTTTAACAACAACAAACAACACAACATAACTCATTCGTATTGTAAACATGTGTTAATTAAGGGAAACAAAATTTACAACAATTTTCATAGTTGCCGTTTATGATGTTGGCATAAAGTACAAAAAAGCGAGAAAAAAAAACAACACAAACAGAAAATGTTAAGAAAATTTTGTTATTCGGCGAAATTGCTCAGGCAGGGGGGGAGCACATAATAAACCTTGATTTTTGTTTAACTGTTTCACTTTCACATTTCTAGTTGTTTGTTTTTTTGTCTGATAAGTTATTTTGGTTTTTCTTTTGTGCGTGTATGTGTGTGTGTGAGTTGCAGAACAGACAGGACGTCGTAGTTCTTCCTTGAAATCATCGGCAATTTCCTTCCTCATGTTTAATGGTGCTCATAAATATGTTTATGACATGCGCCAATGATAGTTTTCTGTTTCTGTTTATGTTTTGCCTTTTTTTATGGCATTTTCTTACTCTTTGTCTGTCGGTCGAGTCAACAGACAGAGTGGTAAAGGCTTTTTGTTTTTCAATACTTTTCTTCATTCTTTGTTTCGCAAATTTTCCAATGAACTCGTAGACAAAAGTTCAATGGCCCCTGGGTGTGAGTGAGTGATTTGTTTATCTTTTGGATCGTTGTTACCTGTGTAGGTAGATCTTTTTGCTATCGTGTAGCTGTTTTTCTTTCAGTGTCACATTTACCAGTGTGCAATCAGATCTACGTTTATTTTTTAATGAAGTTACCCCGATTTCTATGAGATCTTGATAATATCTGCACACACACACAAACTTCCGTAAAAAAACGTTCATAATTGTCCGTAGCTAATTGTTTGACGTGATATTTTTTTTTGTTGAAATATCATTTGAGAATAATTCCTATGAAAATTAAAAGGAAAAGAGTTATTATGCGGACAATTAGCTGATCTTTTTACGAGGCTATATCTATAAGTTACATCTATTAACTGAGTTGTTGTGCTGCCATACCTAGTAGGAAATTTTGTCGTATGTATTTACAATGCAATTATTTGCGACCGTGTCGAAATTAATGATACAAATTTAAAACCGTGGCATGTCATAGATTTTTGCACAATTACCGCAATTATTTCAGATCACCCCCAGAAATAACACTTAAGAAATCATCAAATTTTTTGCATGGTGTTGTAGAACTTATCACTTTTGTTTTAATTAAACTGCGAGGAAAGATTGAGAAACAAAAATTTGTTGTCTACTTTTTAAGAATGCTAAACGCAATCCTAGGGACCTAGTGGCAGATGACTGTTTCAACTCCTGGCTCCAGTCATCCTAAAAAAGAAAAAAGAAAATTTTCTTTCATTGTCGGCTCCCCTCGAATGTTGTTAACAGCAACTTCGCAGTATAAGTGTCGAGTCAATCGGCATGTCTAGTAAGAGCTTCTTAAAACAGTGACGTTCGCAATCGTCGATAGACAAGTAGGTGCCGTTAGTTGTGAATCTAAAAATAGAAAGCGTGTTAATTCATAACAACGCGAGAAGCTATCCCATACCTCATTCATGGGGTGTAAAGCAAAATTAAGTACGTAAGTAAACTCAATCCTATCCTATCCTATTAATGTTATAAATGTGAATGTTTGTCTGTTTGTTTGTATGTTTGTAGCTCACTCACGCCTAAACGCTTGAACCAATTTAATTGGAGTGTAGTTAGTATACAGTATCGAAATTACCGTAGGCTATATACTTTTTACATTTTTGAACCAATGGGCGGTGTGGGTGTGGCAAACCTTTTTTTAGAGCTAGTTAGATACAATTTGACACCCAGATAGTACACGGCAGCACAAATATGAATATGCAGATGAAATTTTAATTTTGGACCAGTGGGCGGTGTCGGCGTGGCAAAACATATTATAAGAGCTAGGGAGATACAATTTGATACCTAAATAGTACTCGGCAACACGAATATGAATATGCAGACGAAATTTAAATTTTGGACCGGTGGGCGGAGTGGGCGTGGCAAAACATATTTTAAGAGCTCGGGAGATAAAATTTGATACCTAAATAGTACTCGGCAACACGAATTTGAATATGCAGACGAAATTTTAATTTTGGACCGGTGGGCGGAGTGGGCATGGCAAAACATATTTTAAGAGCTAGAGAAATAAAATTTAAAACTCAGATAGTACTCCACAAAACGAATATGAATATGGAGACGAAATTTTAATTTTGAATCAGTGGGCGGAGTGGGCGTGGCAAAACATATTTTAAGAGCTCGGGAGATAAAATTTGATACCTAAATAGTACTCGGCAACACGAATTTAAATATGCAGACGAAATTTTAATTTTGGACCGGTGGGCGGAGTGGGCGTGGCAAAACATGTTTTAAGAGCTAGAGCAATAAAATTTGAAACTCAGATAGTACTCGACAAAACGAATATGAATATGGAGACGAAATTATAATTTTTAATCAGTGGGCGGAGTAGGCGTGGTAAAACCTATTTTTAGAGCTAGAGAAATAAAATTTGATACACAGATAGTGCTCGGCAACATAAATATGAATATGCAGACGGAAATTAATTTTGGGTCAATGGGCGGAGGGGGTGTGTCAAAACTGTATTTTAGCCCTAGAGAAATAAAATTTGGTATACAAATAGTACTCGACAATATGAATATGCAGACAAAATTTTTAATTTTCGATCAGTGGGCAGAGTGGTCGTGACCAAACAGTATTTTAGCCCCAGAGAGATCAAATTTGGTACACAAATAGGATCAATGGGATTGAAAAAAACTGTATTTTAGCCCTAGAGAAGTACAATTTGGTACACAGAGAGTATTAGGCTACACGAATACGAATATTCAGGCGACATTTTAATTTTGGATCAGAGGGCAAGGGGACGTGCAAATCTGTATTTTAGCCCTGGATATATAAAATTCGGCCCTTAGATAGTACACGGCAACACTAATATGAATATGTAGACGAAATTTTAATTTTGGATCAGTGGGCGAAGGAGGCGTGGTAAATTGTATTTAAGCCCTAAAGAGATATAATTTGGCACCCAGTTAGTATATTACAACACGACGTTGAATTTTAATTTTGGGTTAGTGGGCGGAGTAGGCGTGACAAAACTGTATTTAAGCCCTAGGTGATTAAATAGCAGATAGCACTAATATGAATGTTCAGACGACATTATAGTTTTGGGCGTGGAAAAACATTATTTTAGCCCTAGAGGCACAGAGATAGTATACGACATCACGAATATGTAGACATTTTGGATCTGTGGGCGAAGGCAGCGTAACAAAACTGTTTTAATCCAAGAGCGATAACATTTGATATAAAGATAATATTCGATACTAAAAAGTAAAATTTATTTTATCAACAAGTATATTTTTGTTGTATCCACAAGTACAATTTATTATACAAAAAAGGACATTTATTGTACCCAATAGAACATTTATGGCATGAAAGAGTACTTTATTGGTACTAAAAATTAAGAATTTATTGTATTGAAAAGTACTTCTATTGTACAAATAAAAAAATCATTAATTGTACCACAAAGTACCTTTATTGTACCAAAAAGTACTTTAAATGTACTAATAATTACTTTGATTATACCAAAAAGATCTTTAATTGTGCCAAAAATTTATCAAAAATTACTGTTGTTGAATCAAAGAGAAAGGAGTAGAAGAGTTTTTTTTTTCTTTGTAAAATTCATAATATTTTTAAATTTTATTTGCTGACACTTTTGACAACATGTTTTTCATAGTTGTATCACACAGTACAACATTTTTGATTTGGGACTCAATTCTGAGAACTGCACGTGAAAGTAGCTCCAAAAAGAGGAAGTTCAGCTACATTCGTTTTGTCAAGTTACATGTCATAATTATTTAATATCGATTTGAATGAAGTGAGTATCGTAAAAGGAAATTTGTCACGTTTTAGGTTTTTTTGTTTGACATAACTCGAGAACCACTAGTCCGATTTAGCTGAAACAAATTTAAAAAATTAAGAATTACAATTACTTTACTGACCAGTAAAGTTTAAGGACTAACTACACTGCGTTAGTTTATTTTATCAAAAAATTTTGATAATAAGTTATCAGAAAAAAGTATGTCGGTATATTCGGACAAAACAATCTCTTTTACACGATGCTGCCACATTTTAAATGGAAATACTGACAATGATGTCAGTAGTGTAAATGAGCCTTTGTAGTACTCGGCAATGTGGACATGAATATACCGACGTATATATTATTTATTTTCGGTCAGCGGGAAAAGAAGGCGAACATTTTATTTCCGATCGTTGAGCAGAAGTAACGTGGGACAAAATTTTTTTAGGACTATACAAAGTAATATTTGTATACAGATAGTACTTGGCGCTAAAGATATGAATTTGCAGACTGATGTTTTAATATCGGTTAGTGAGACGTGGGTAGTTTGATCAGGTTAAGAAGTAACTTGGGGCAACGAAAAGTTTACAGAGCTTACAAGAACGACGCTTAAGCTTAACTCTTTAAGTAGACGTGCCAAGCATATTATAAGTATTCGTCAAGTAAGCAATAGCGAAACATTGCCGCGTCCACTAGTTAATTTAATAAAGTTAATATATCATTTGATATTGTATGTGCTCCAAGTTGAGCACAAATATATTTTTATAAATATTAATAAACTATATCGGCTTAAATAGTTAAAAATGAATTGCAGATATATCGGCCATTAACGAAATTTAATAGCTAGTGTTTTTTTTAGAGGCATAGCACTTTTTTACACACAAATAGACTATTTTTTGGAAAAATAATATTTCTTCCGTAACTTCAAAACGGAACAAAATATTCAATTCAACTTTTTCTAGGAGCTTTTGACTCAACTGCTAGGATACTTCTGTATTAAACATCAAAGACAGCCGTCAATCATAATATTCGTCTACCATCATGTCACGGTCGGTCCCTCTATCAATTAGTAGTATTAAAATCCATTTCTATTTATCAAAATTTAACTTGTGCTTTTTCAATATGAAACTTAACTTATTTTTTAAATAACAACTTAAAATGGTATAAGACGCAAAAGGTGGAGTTAAAATAGTTTTACGGAAATTTGTGATATCTTTAAGCATATAAACCTTTTTATGTCTTCTGGAGTCAGAACACAAATTTCACCGATTTCTATGTTAAATAAACTGCTGCTTCTGCCTTAGTTAAATACGTATCTACAGATTTAGCGGTTTTGCCATGTATGCGGACGTATGTGAAACATATGCCTATTCAAGTGTATAACACATGTATTTTTACCAAAATTGTTGCCCTAAATCCACCTCCACCGCTCTCGCACTGACGATTGCCCTAAAATATTTTACACTGTTTTTGCGTGAAACGAGTAGTTCAATTTTGTGCTTTGTTTTCAGTTTTTAATTTCCTCATCATGTTTATTTTCTTTTTGTTTTTTGTGTGTCTTCTGTATCGTTTTTAATATGAAAACAACTTTTGCGGAATTTACGCAAGGAAATTAATTAAAAAAATACTTGACTTTTTGGCATATGGCAGCCACGTTAATATGTCCATCCATCCATTCGTCCACTAACAATTATAAGACGAATTGTATTCAAGTACATTTCTGAAAATTTATGAGTAAACTGATTTCTAAATTTTAACTACATACACGTATACAAAGTAGTATTTAATTTATATAGCACACATAGTGTTAATACATAGTAGAAGAAATAAAAACTGGAATATTTTTGTCGAATAGCTGAAAAGTCAGCAAAATGTCGAAGACAATTTAACTCATGCCGGGCTAATTTCGTCATAAATGTACAGAAAAATATTAATAAAAAAATATATAAACTACATATGGACAAACAGTCACAAGGTCTTTATGACTATTTGAGATTTCTCGCCTGCTCGCACTCTCTCTGCTAATGCGAATGCAGTAATATTCTTAGAACTGTGATTTCGTTTTTGGGTTTCTCTTTTATTTATAGAAGTTTAAATTAAGCTGTGAAATTTGAGTCACATATTTTGGAATTTAATACTGCCACCATGGACATGCGGCTTTTGCTAATAAACACGTTTTAGAATATGTTAGAGTACTACACAAACACACACAGCGTACAACTTGTAAATATTTATAGTTGCATGCGAGGGCTAAGCAAACAATTAGCAGAGGATAGTTTTGACGTATGTTTTATGGAAGGTGCTCATATAATATATGTACCGGATATATGCAATATCTGTTATGCTGAAATTTTTGGGAATGTTATGTTTGTAAAAATCAGGGACCGAAAATAACTGTTATTGATCGATTTTACAACTAAAAAAATCAATGTGAAGGAAATGTGCTAAAATTATTTTAAATACACCAATACATTGGTTTTTATTACAAAGTGAGTTTTATTTTGCCAAACGAAAAATAAAAATCAATCAAAGACTTATATTTTTCAAAACAAAATTTAAAACTCACCTAATGATTTTTATTTCTTCAGGCCTGAAATAAAAGTCTTTTGCTGATATCGGCATTATTGTTTTTTGTAATAAAAGAAATGTATATATGATTGTAATCAGCTCAACGAGATGAGCAAGTTTAGCTAAAAATAATTGGACTAAGTGTTCACTTATAGTTCGCGAACTGTGAGTTTAACATGGCAAAAAAGGGTGCAAAATTGTATAACCTCGAAAAAAAATTATCTAATTGGCGAGTGTGTACCATCTCACGCAACACTGTTTTACAAGTTCGCAAATGCAACCAAATGTATGCTTTATCAATCCTAAGTATTTGCCGGTATTTCAGCTTGAAGACGTTATTCGCGTTAATCCCAAATGATCGTTTCACAAGAGCATCATAGCTTCATTAGGATGCTCAGATGCTCAGAGGTACTGTAGAAATCTTTATAGAACTCTTGTCCTTTGAAGCTGATTCTTTATTCAACCAAGAATCAATTGTATTGCATAATATTGTCTTTTGTTCCAATACAACGCTTTAATACAAACAGTACATTACGTTGTAAGAAGCTATATCCATGCCCATACAGTTTCCATCCGATTGTCCGTCCGATTGTGTTTGTTAATTTATAGAAGAGATTTTATATATAATATTAATCGGTGGTGAAGTTGCAGTCAAGTGAAGAAATTGCTAGTGAGCTAGATATACTTTCAAAAAGTCTTCATGCATAGAAATTAACTATTTCTGGGCATTGGGTCATTTTGAATGGGATTCTTATTAATTTAAACAAAAATCTTAAATGATATCACAGGTATCTTACTGTTTTTGGGGTCAAGGAATCCATTTTTGACATTTATTTTTAACGCCAGAGGGATCTTTTTTAAATTTTTTTGGGTTAGATCGCATTTTTTCTCCGACCAAATGTAATTATCCCCCAGGTTCCTTGAAAATTATGAATAACAACGATTTGTTAACCGATTTTTATAAACAAGTATGCGTTTTAATCATGACAGTGTGCACTTTCTGAATAATATAATAAACATTAGGATAATGCAAAAAAGTTTTGGCAAAAACTTCTTCAAAATTAAAAAAAAATCGCAAAAGTTTATGACAAGTTACCTACATATATATGGAATTGGGAAAGACCATAGTCTCTCCTTTCCAAATACACAGAAAAATTTAAAATAGGTTTATATTCAACCATTATTCAACTACCTTGTCCAAAATTTGACACAATTCACTCTTATTACAGAAAAGATATGCCTGTAGAGCTAAGGAACAAATTTGGTCATTCATATGGGAGGTACAAGAAGGTGTGAGTCAAATGATTCCGTTATTTATGGGTTTGTCTACTTAACTTAAAAAATGCTGGCACATTTTCATAAGGATCAGTTAAAGTTTACTCGAGTTATTCTGCCCACGACCCATCCAGCCAGCCAAACAGACGGACATGGCTCAATGGTCTTAAGAAGTCCTGAAACAATTTGATCTTAAGATACTTGGGGTCTAACACGTTTCCTTTAATGCGTTAAACTTTTATTTGTAACAAATGATATACATATACCTTCATACCTAAGGGTGATGGTAAAAACCATCGCTTTTTCGTTGCATTGTGTAGCTATGAGTTAAATATGGTCTGAACGTCCCACAATTGTAATTATTTTGGCCAGAATATAAATATTGTTTGCATATCGATTGAACCAAAAGACTTTTATTTGAACAAATAAAAATTAAAAGTCTTCAAGTGAGTTTTATATTTCATCAGAAAAAATATAAGTCTCAGTCTGATTTTTATTTTCGATTTTGATTTGAAAAACTCATTGAATGATTTTTATTTTTGATTTCTATTTCAAAAAGTCTTCAATAATTATTATAGTGGGACTTTTAAAATAGAAATGAAAAATAACTCTTATTTCTGAGCGATAAAATATAAATCAGAAATAATTGTTATTTTGGGACTTTTAAAATATAAATCAAAAATAAGTCTTATGTTCGGAGAGATAAAATAAAAATCAGAAAATAACTCTTACAGAGGGACTTTTATAAATAAAAGTTATAACAGTTACGGTCTCTGATTTGAAGTGAATCTACAAATCATGTGAATTCAAATAAATATAGATCATGAAATTCGATGCATGCTTTACGTTTTAATTTACAACTAGTGGACCCGGCAATGCTTCGCTATTGCTAAATTGACGAATACCTATAATATGTTTGGCACGCCTACTTAAAGGGCTTAGCTTAAGCGCCGTTCTTGTAAGCACTGTAATAATAATTTGCTTCCCCAAGTTACTCCTTAACCTGATCAAACTTACTACGTCTCACTAACCGATGTTAACACATCCGTCTGCAAATTCATATCTATAGCGCCAAGTACTTACTATCTGTAACATTTTTCCCACTTCCCTTCTGCCCACCGATCGGAAATATATTATTCACCTTCACATACCCGCTGGCCGAAAAAAAAATATTTTTTCGGTCTCTTCATGTCTGCATTGCCGAATACAATAAAGGCTCATTTAAAGTAATGACATCATTGTTAGTTTGCCCCTTTAAAATGTGTTGGCATCGTGAGGTTGTTTTGTCCGAATTTACCGACATACTTTTTCTGACGACTTATTGCCAACATTTTTGATAAAACAAACTGAAAATTTTTTTATGAAGTTAATAAAAAAAAATTCTTTTAGTCCTTGCTCTTTGCTTCAACAACAGTACTTTTTGATAAACATAAAAGTACTTTTTGATACAGTAAACATAATTTTTGAAACAATTAAAAAACTTTTTGGTACACTAATAGTACATATTAGTACATTTAAAGTACTTTTTGGTATAATAGAGGTACTCTTTCATACAATTAAATGTTCTTTTTGTGCATAATAAAAGTACTTTTCAATACAGTAAATGCTACATTTTGGTACCAATAAAGTACTCTTTGATACCTTAAATGTTTTTTTTTTTTTTGGAATAATAAATTTTCTTTTTTGTACAATAAGAGCACTTTATGGTACAATAAATTGCCCACTGATCCAAATGTCGTCTATATATTCATATTCGTGTTGTCGTATACTATCTGGGTGTCTCTAGGGCTAAAATACAGTTTTCCACGCCCATTCCGCCTACTGATCTGAAATGTAAATTTCGTTTTCATATTAATATTCGTGTTGTCGAATACTATCCGTGTATTAAATTGCATCTCTCTAAGACTAAAATACACTTTTGCTACTCATCCTTCTTCCACTGATCCAAAATTAGAACGTCATCTGCACATTCATGTTAGTATCTGGGTGCCAAATTGTATCTCTCTAGGGCTAAAATACAGTTTTTCCACGCCCACTGATCCAAAATTTAAATTACGTTTGCATATTTATATTCGTGTTGTCGAATATTACCCTTGTGTCAAATATTATCCAATAGGACTAAAATACAGTTTTGTCACGCCACTTCCCCCACTGATAGAAAATTTAAATTCCATCTGTATATTCATATTCGTATTGTCGAGTACTATTTGTATATCAAATTTTATCACTCTGGGGCTAAAATGCAGTTTGGCCACGTCCACTCCGCCCACTGATACAAAATTAAAATTTCGTTGGCTTATTCATATTCGCTTAGCCGAGTACTATCTGTGTTCCAAATTTTATTTCTCTAGGGATAAAATACAGTTTTGCCACACCCCCTTCGCTCAATGACCCAAAATTAAAATTCCGTCTGCATATTCATATTCATGTTGCCGAGCACTATCTGTGCATCAAATTTTATCTCCCTAGCTCTAAAAATATGTTTTGCCACGCCCACTCCGCCCATAGGTCCCAACCAAAAATTTCGTCCACATATTCATATTCATGCTGCCGAGCACACTCTGTGTATCATAATTTATATATCAAGCTTTAATGATATGTTTTGTCACGCCAAAACCGCCCACTTGTCCAAAATAAAAATGTTGTCTACATATTCATATTCATGCTGCAGAGCACACTCTGTGCATCAAATTTTATCTCATTAGCTCTAAAAATATGTTTTGCCATGCCCACTCCGCCCATTGGTCCAAAATAAAAATTTCGTCTACATATTCATATTCGTGTAGCCGAGTACTATCTGTGTATCAAATTTTATCTCCCTAGCTAAAAAAAAAGTTTTGCCACGCCCACTCCGCACATAGGGTCAAAAATTAAAAATACTATTGTACTCCGTGGCGTATGACTTACGTGGAATATTACTTATGATAATCATACGCCACCGGCCGTGACATAGTGGTTAGAACACGCGGCTACCATGCGGGAGATCGCAGGTTCAAACCTGGCTCCAGTCATTTTGAAAAATTTGTTCTTTCATTGTCGGCTCCCCTCAAATGTTGTTGACAGTAACTTCGCAGTATTAAGTGTCGAGTCAATCGGCGTGTCTAGTAAGAGCTTCTTAATCAGTGACGTTCGCATTCGTCGATAAACAAGTAGGTGCCGTTAGTTGTGAATCTAAAAATAGAAAGCGTGTTAATTCACAGCAACGCGAGAAGCTATGCCCATACCTCATTTATGGGGTGTAAAGGGAAATTAAGTTTTTTTTAATCTCACGCCACCATCTAACAAGAGAGCGTAAAACGTGAGAAATTCTCCTATACGATATTTACTAACTTCTAATCGATATTACATTATTATGGCATGTAACTTGTCAAAACGAATGATGCAGAACTTCTTCTTTTTAGGGCTACTTTCACGTGCATTTCTCAGAATTGATTCCCAAATTAATGAGCAGAAAAATGTTGTACTGTGTTGTATAAGGTTCTGGTAGTTTTACACCTTCTGAGTTAAAATGTATTTGCCACTAAATCGAGAACATCGAGTAAAGCCATGGTAAATCTAAAAAAACAACAACAATAGTAAACGATGACCATATAGCAGATGTCATGGGCGCAACCATTAGAGATTTTCGTCCCTTAGGCTGCCTATAATTAAATGCAACATGCCACAGCTTTTGCCGCTAGCACCGCGTTCAGATATTTTATCGTATATGCAAATTGCACAACAATTGAAAATCCCTTGACACATTCCCATCAAACATAACACAATGCAGACGAACTTACCTATAACGAACTTCTGTATAGCGAATTTCTCTCTATAACGATTATTTTTCTAAAAAAAAAACACAACATATTCCTAACGTTTTCACATATTTTTACCTCCCTATAACGATTTTTCTCTATAACTTAGAAATCGGCGATCCCTAGTGACTACGTTATAGAGAAGTTCTACTGTATATACTCTTGCACTGTCCACTTCTCTCTGATTGTGCCGTACATGAAGCCCTTAGTAGTTGTATCAGCCCATATTGTTAAATGCGTGCAATTTAAACGGAGCTCAGCTACAAAAGCATAAACAAAAACGTTAACAAACTGAACGAAAAAAACTCAACACTCTTAAAGTTGTTTACGCGGCCAACTTTATAAACAAATTCTTCATACACAACAAAACGAACGGACGTATATTAACAAGTAAACAACAACAACAACATTGCTACTAAACGAACATTACGCAAGAATCATCCATTATCAAGCGGTGCAAATGCGACTGCGGCTGCGACAGTGACCGGGTCTACGAGGCACAACAACAACAAAAAACCGAATCCCCATGTGAGCCCGCCCGGTCACAACGAGAGAGACCAAGTAAAAAAAAAAATATTGAAATGCGAAATTGAAAAACAAAAAAAAAAATGAAGAAACAAATCCAAAACAGGCCAACAACAGCTGAAGCCAGCTAGCCAGCCAGTCAGTCAGTTAGTCAGGTCTCTTCCATTAGGCCATCCACCATACACACACACACACACACACTGAGAAGACGAAAGAAACCAGAAAACGTTTTGCATGGTGAAGCAAGTAACTCACGCGTTTACATGTGCAAAAAAGCCGAACCGATTGTAGAAACCGGGTGAAAAGCACAAGACAACCGCACTGAGTTTAAGTAGAACATCACCGACTGACTGGCTGACAAGCTGGTACGGGTAAGATTACCAATAGTCCGACATGACTTCGTCTGACATGCAGCAAAGAAATTAAGAAATTTGTTGATATCTCCGATTTAAAGATATCACAGACATCATCGTCATCATCATCAACCATACACTGGTACGGTCATGCTTGCTTGAAATTGGAAAATTTTGCAATTGCAATTAATTAATCTTATGTGTGTGTGTGTGTGATGATAAATTGTTGTCAAATGCCACCGAGGTGGAGGCAGAAATGAATGTATCACATAGACTTGTTCCATGAAAATGCCAAGAAAATGCAGTGCGTATGCTTTGTAGAAAGTTTTATTGCCAGCCTACTCATCATAGCACATTCAGTTTTCATATTTTCCCCTTCTCAGCCAAAAAGAAAGTGTAAAGAAAATTTGGCAAGTCTTAAGACATTAATCACATGCAAGTAGCCCTGCCCCTTTGGAAGGGGTTCAAGGGACCTTAAGGAAATATTTCAATTAATTCCAAAAATTTGCACTTTTGAAAGTTTTGTTAAGCCCTTAGGTTGGCAGATTTATAATTTATGCCAATATGAAAATTGTGTTTTGTCATTGGAATGAGCGCCACTACTGTGTTCCTGTGCTTGGCCGCTACTAAGGAAAAGTAAAAGAGCAGTGATTGTTTTAAAAGGCATAGAGCCCACAAAACTACTGAATAATTCAATAGCTAAACAAGCAGACACATGTTAAGATGGATATTATAGTCGGTCGGATATATAGTACATACTTTGCATAAAAAAAATTGTATGTATGCTAAAAATGTTGCCCAGTGTACAGACAAATGTAAAGTTCGATATTACCATCGGTCGTCTATACAATTTGCATGAAAAATTAGATGTATGCTAAAAGTTTTGTCCGGTTTTTCAATGCATTGAAGATTATTTCCGACATACTTATCGGTAGTTCAAGGAACTGTATGCACTACAAAAAACGAAAATATGCGCATATAACATACACTTAAAATTCCAAAATATGAACTAAAAATTCATAAAATATGCAATTAAAATTTGCAAAAAAATTGTATTGAAAGTTAAAATGTGAATGTAAAATAGCAAAAAAAAGCCGAAAACAATGCATTTTTATTTACGTACATATTAACAGCCTAAGCCACGATCTCGAACGTTAACGTTTGCTTGCTTTTTATGCGATAAACAGCTGATCTGCTATACATATTACAGCTGTATACCGCATAAAACGCAAGCGAACGTTAACGGTTGTGTCTTAAAATTTTGTGTACAAAGAAAATGTGCAGAATTTTTAAAAACACATCTTTATTCTTTTGGAGTACTTAAATTAATTGTTCAATAAATATGAATCAAATATGCAACAAAAACTTGCATTTACTGTAAAATTTTGTTTAAATATGCGCTTAAATATGCAAAATCACTTATTTTTCATAAAATATTCAAAATATGCAATAACGAATGAATGTAATTTAAAAGGAAATCTCATAATTCGTAAAGATAGTCTAACCTTTTACATTTTAGGAGGTCCAGGAAAAATATGCATTTGCATAAGATTCCTTGCCCTACTTATCAGACATAAGCCCCAAAGAGTCGATTCGTCGATTCTGAACGTCTGAAGCTTTTATCTGAAATTTACCGATTGAATGAGCTTTTTCGAATCCCCTCCTGTTACGATAAGGGTAAAAATTTGGTTACAGATATGCAAAGTGTGATGTATATATAGTATGGAAAGAGCATTTCCCCTTATTGCAGATTCCAGCAGCTCGTGTGTTGGTATCACTCTGTCGACGACGGCTTAGATTGCCCTCTACCAAGCTAATCCGAGGTTAAAAAAGTGATACCGCCGTCAAAAAATAACAAAACAGGGGCAACGAAGTGCCGACGTACTTCCGGCAGAACTCTTCAAGCCTGATGGAGATCAAATTATAATGAGTGCATGTCCGATAGGGACTCAATTTTGAAAAGTACACGTGAAAATAGTCCCAAAAATAAGAACTTCTGCATCATTCGTATTGTCAAGTTGGCTGCAATAATATTTAAATGGAAATACGAATGGCCATATCAAGGTGAATGAGTTGCACCTTTTCTATTTTTTGTAACTAGGTTACAAATCAAAAAAGTTAAATTTATTGTAACAAAAAGTACTTTTAATGTACCACCTGGTACAATTAACTGTACAAAAAGTTATTTAATTATACCAAAGAGTACTATTTATGGTACAAAAACATACAATTTATTGCAACAAACAGTACAATTTAAAAATAAAATGTATGGTGCTAAAAATTAAATTCTTTGGTAACATAAAGTACAATTTATGGTACCAAAAATGTTTGTTTTTGGAAAAAAAAATACAATTTATTGTTACAAAAAGTCCAATTGATGGTACCAAAAAGATAAAAATTAAAATTTATTGCAACAAAAAGTACAATTTATTGTACCATAAAGTACAATTTATGATACCAAAAAGTACAATATATTGTACCAAAAAGTGCAATTTATGGTACCTTTTCCAATTTCTACAACTTTGCTTCAGACACAAAAGAGAAATTCCGTACGGTATACCGAGATATAACATTGTTAAAATATAGAAAAATAGCTAAAAAAAAAACCACCTTGAGCAAAAAACGTCGTATGTCCATTAAATTATTAATGCAGCTAACTTGACAAACAAATAATGCAGAAGTTCTTATCTTTGAGGCTTCTTTCACTTGCAATTCTCAAAATTGAGTCCCAAAATCATATGTGTTTGTAATTACCTATGAAAAAGGGTTATCCGAACGTGTACAACGTCCACCGAAGGATTAGTCTTATATCCATCTCACATAAGGTCCTGTCGAGTGTGTTATGTGAAAAACTAAAGTCAGTGTTATCCGAACTGGTTGGACCTTAACAATGTGTCTTTAAATTACTTCCTTTTAGATCTCTTGAATAAGATATCGAAGAATTTTTCGCGTTATTGTGAATTGACACGCTTCTACCTTTAGACTTAAACAACGGAACCTACACTTTAACGACGAATCACAACGTCAGCTGTTTAAGAAACTTTTTACTAGACTGTCGTTTGGCTCGACAATACTGCAAAGTTTCTGTCGACAACATCGAGAGGCCGCCGATACAAGATATATAGATAAATGAGACAGAAATTAAACCCTGGCCTCCCGCATGGCAGTCAAGTGGTCTAACCTTCATTGCCACGGTCGGCACCCCCAGCGTTGTTATTTAGACCTGGTAAATCAGCAACTGACCAAATACTGCGGTAAATACTGCAAAAAAACCAAAGAAAAGAAAACCAGACATATCTTTTCATCGACTATAACCGATAGCCTGATACAGTTGTATTTACTTGAAGTCATGACTGAGTTAAGTATTCCTGCGATACTGATATACCTTTGCGAAAAGACCCTGTCCGACCCGAAGTCTTCAGTGAAGATTGGCATTGATCCTACCGAGCCATTCTACAATATACCATGCGATCTCTTTGACGTGCTATGGAAGAAAGCTTCTGTTAAATGTCATGATATTCAACAAAAGGCACATCCAGTAGTGGTATTGTTGAGGTCTCCCATAGAAGGTATTATAGAATTCCTTCTAACCGATCCGACACAACATTTCGCATGCCTTACAACCGAAGGCCAATCCTTTGAAGGATTGACCATCCCTTTTTTATTGACATTAGAAGATGTTTTCTTCGCACATTCTCAAAATCGCCTACATATAGAGGGGAAGGAACAAGGCCATTCTCTTCAATGTCACTCCGTGGATTTTGAAAAGAAAGCGGCAATGTATTAAGCATGTCTTCCAGCTTCTAAAGAAGGTCTGATGGAAGGCCTTCCACCACATAAATGCCACTACTGGAATACTACTACTATAGATATCATTGGCCAAATCCTTGGGAGATGTGGCTGCAGCCTTCTCAGGTATATAGAAGGAATCAGGTAAAGTTGGTCTAACGGTGAACGAGAACAAAACAGATTTGTTAGTACCAAAGAACGAAGAATCTACTCGTTTGCGATGCTGCGGGAACATTGACAACTTCATCTTCAAAGTCATACTCCATCTTTCGGGCGAAAATTCAACTATATCAGATAATGGTTCTGCCTGTCTTGATGTATGGCGTAGAATCCTGGGCAGTGACACAATCATCGTCATCGTTTACAGAGAGAATCGTCTTCGTATGAATCATATGCCGTACGAGCAATGAACAATGACGTGGTCAAGCGCTTAAAAGTACAGCGTTTAGCTAGGTCATGTTACATGCATAGATGCAAGATCTTTAAAAAAGCGTAATTTCCCATTACACAACATGAAAGGGTCATGGGATAGCTTCTCGCGTCGTTGTGAATTAACACGCTTTCTATTTTAGATTCACAACAAACGGCACCTACTTGTTTATCAACGAATGCGAACGTCACTATTTGAGAAGCTTTTACTAGACATTCCGATTGACTCGACAGTATACTGTGACGCTGATGTCGACAACATCAAGGGGGCCGACAATGAAAGCTGTGTATGCCTGGAGCCGGAAATCTATCCACTGATCTCCCGCATGTTAGTCGCGTGTTTTAACCACTATGCCACGGCCGGTCCTAACTTCTTTTAAACTTTCTGGTCTAAAGTTGTAACATTGCGTACATTACAATTTGTGAACCCATAAACATTTACTTGAGGAGTAGTACAGCTTTTTGTTGATATGCACAACTAAATTCTATAAAAATTGGGCAGTGCAATTCTTCTAAATATTCTTTTTAAAATTTCTTCGCTACACCCACTTAAGTAGTCATAATTAGTATAACATACAATGAATTACTAAAATATCTTCATACGCTTGACTCCCTGCCGATATTGAAATTTTGTTATTGTTTGTGTAGATATGTTACTTACTCACTAAATGATAAGTAAATACAACCAAATCCGTTAGGTTAAGATTCATTGTTTCAAATGATTCATCGATAAATTCTTAAGATTATCATACGAAATCAAGTCAAATATTTTTGATTATTCATCGGCATTAGTCGCACTTTTAGCTATGTTAGATAACATTCAGAGAAATTACAATGATTGATGGTTACATCACCTTTGTGGAGTTTATAAAAATATCTTAGATGAATATGACTGAAATAAAGACAAGTTAAGGTCTCTATTACCGTAAGAACTTTTTTACGTGACCTTTTTGGTAATTCTGTTTTGGCAATGCTACCGAACTTTATATAATAAAAATCTACCACCACACAGTGGGGAAAAAAAAAGTTTTTTTGGACATTTGATATTTTAGGCCGCAATTCTTGACGTATTTTCAAAATTCTTTTTTTGTATTATTGAAAACAAAATTGTGCACAGAAATTTCAAAGTCGAAGAAAAAATAATTTTTGACTTTAATGTCAAATATTTTTTGGAATACGTGTCCTAAAAATTTCGAACTGACCTTAATTAATATGAACAGATGTTACGAATTAAAATCAGTGAAAAAATAAGACAAAAAATTTTTTTTTGGCTCAACTGCAAGCAAGTATATGGAGGCACAATTTTCACACTTTAACTCGGTGTCTTGCCCATAATTATTATCCGATTAGAACAAAACTTAATTTACAACCTGGAAAAGTTTTAAGAAAGTCGTCTGTAAAAAATAAGCCAAATCGGTAAAGGTCACCATGCAATTTGTTTGCATATGTACCAAAATAATGCATATTTAAAATTCCAATAAAATAAAATTTTGTGTTTACAAGTAGCCTAAATGGCGTGCTATCCATTTAAAAAACCAATACCATTATACGTTACATCATCTGTCAAAATAAGGAAATTTATTAAACGCATATACAAAATTAAAATATATTTGCAATATATGGGACTTAAAATCGCAATATAAACATTTCATATGTATTAGTAGGCTTAACTATGTATGCCTTATGATATTTTGATACATAAATGAAAATAAGAGAGTGTGACTAAAATTTTTCCAATTTGTTCAGAATATATATCGATTTTTGGGTTGACTTTAGTATTGAAATTTAAAAAGTTTTTAAGCTTTTCACAAATTTCCTTATTTTGACAGATGATGTAACCTATTAAGGTGTTAGTCTTTTTAAATGAAAAGCACACCACTTAGCCCTACTTGTAAACACAAAACTGTACTTTATCAAAGTTTAAAACTGCATTATTTTGATACATATGCAAAAAAAATTGCATGGCGACCTTAACCAATTTGTCTTATTTTTTACAGACGACTTTCTTAAAACTTTTCCAGGTTGTAAATTAAGTTTTGTTCTAATCGGATAATAATTATGAGCAAGACACCGAGTTAAAGTGTGAAAATAGTGCCTCCATATATTTGCTTGCAGTTGAGACAAAAAAATTTTTATGTATTATTTTTCACTGATTTTAATTCGTAACATATGTTCACATTAACTGAGGTCAGTTCGAAATTTTTAGGACACGTAATCCAAAAAATATTTGACATTAAAGTCAAAAATTATTTTTTTATCGACTTTGATAAATTTTTAAAAAAAAAAACGGTAAGGAATTCAGGAATACATTCTGTGCACAATTTTGTTTCCAATAATACAAAAAAAGAATTTTGAAAATCGGTCAAGAATTCCGGCCTAAAATATCAAATGTCCAAAAAAACTTTTTTTTCCCTACTGTGCACCAGTTCGTATTTAGGTAGCAACGTTATACATTTATAACCAGGGTTTGTATTACCTCGCTCGCGAGCCGCTCTTTTCCTGAAAATTGGCTCTTAGCTCGCGAGCTAGGAGCCAGAAATTTCAAACGAGCTCTCGGCTCGCGAACGAAGATCCAAGAGCCCGAAAAGAGCTGGCTCTGGGCGAGCAAAGTACCAAAGTTATCTAAAAGTTTTGTATGCCAAAAAGTACTTTCATTGGCCCAAAAAAACTTTTCTGTTGCACAAAGTACTTTTTTTGTACCAGAGTACTTTTTGTACCAAAAGTACTTTTAATGTACTTTTCGTTACAAAGTACTTTCTTTGTACCAGAGTACTCTTTTGTACCAAAAAGTACTTTTCGGCACAAAGTACTTTTATTGGCCCAAAAACCATTTTTGCTGCACAAAGTATTTTTTTTTGTACCAAAGTACTTATTTTTACCAAAAGTACTTTTAATGGACGTTTCGGCACAAAGAACTGTTTTTTGTATCAGAGTACTTTTTTGTACCAAAAGTACTTTTAATGTACTTTTCGGTACAAAGCCCTTTTTTTGTACCAGAGTACTTTTTTGTACCAAAAGTACTTTTAATGTACTTTTCGACACAATGTACTTTTTTTGTACTAAAGTACTCTTTTGTACCAAAAAGTACTTTTCGGCGCAAAGTACTTTTATTGGCCCAAAAACCCTTTTTGTTGCACAAAGTATTTTTTTTTTTGTACCAGAGTACTTATTTGTAATAAAAGTACTTTTAATGGACGTTTCGGCACAAAGAACTGTTTTTTGTATCAGAGTACTTTTTTGTACCAAAAGTACTTTTAATGTACTTTTCGGCACAAAGTACTTTTTTTGTATCTTTTGTACCAAAAAGTACTTTTAATGTACTTTTCGGCACAAAGTACTTTTTTTTGTACCAAAGTACTTTTTTATGACAAAAAGTACTTTTTGGTACATAACTTTGGTACTTAGCTCGCGAGCCAATAGCCACAAAATTTCAAATGGGTTCTCGAGATGGCTCGCGAGCTGGCTCTTTTTTGAGCTCTTGGCTCTTAGCTCGCGAGCCAGCTCTTTTTGTGCTCTTGGCTCTTAGCTCGCGATCCAGCTCTTTATTTGACGCTTTTCTCTCGCGAGCCGAGAGCTCATTTGAAATTTTGTGGCTCTTGGCTCGCGAGCCAACTCTTTATTTAGGATCCTGGCTCGCGAGCCGAGAGCTCGTTTAAAATTTTGTGGAACCTAGCTCGCGAGCCGAGAGCTCACTTAAAATTTTGTGGCCAGCTCTTTATTTGGGCTCATGGCCCGCGAGCACTGTCGGTATTTAATTATATTATGCAGACAACTTGACAAAACGAATGGTGCAAAAGTTCTTAGTTTTAGGGCTACTTTTACGTGCAATTCTCAGAAATAAGTCCCAAATCAATGAGTTGAAAAATGTTGTATTGTGTTATCTTAAAATAGAAGATTGAGCCTCAGAAAATCAATACATTTGCCCTTCAGTTTTACCATAAAAGATCGTTTTGGTACTCCCATTACGAAATGACTATGCGCCCAGAGATATGGAATTTAACACCCGTTCGTAGGTGAACCTTTGCCATATTGTCCCGTAGGTTCGTTCCTAGAGCAGGTAATGTCGAAAAAAGAACATTTGAAACGCATCTTGTGATCAATTACAATTTTATTTATTTTAGTAGAATATAACCTTTTAATTATACTATTTTTTATCTAAAAAGTTGTTGTAACTAATTTTTATTTTTATACTTACGTTTCTTTGCAGATAGACAACATAATTATTGGAAAGAATTTTCACAGAGACAATGAACGATGGCCGACAGACCAACACAACAAACAGCAGAAAAACCCAAAGTATTTCGATTATAGTTTATCTATTCCTCAGTCCGTCCCATTATCGGCAGCATCATCACTCTCTTTCTGAGGGAAAGAATGTAAAACTACGATAATCATCCTTATCATCATCATCTTCAACAACTACAACGACAAATTTCATCGATGGAAATGGAAAATTATACAAATCTAAGCAAAAAAAAAAAAACAAGCGCGAGATAACCGCAACATAATGAAGATAAAGATCATAATGATCCCAATTGTTATAATGATGCCACTGATAATGATGATAACGAGAAGAGACAAGAGAGAGATACTATTTAACTATAAGATACTTGAAAACAGTATTCATTTCTTATTTATTAAAATGCTTTTACTGCTACTGGCAGAGAAGGCGCATCTTGTATATATACCTACTATATATTGGCCGATATTGGCGGAAACAATAACAAAAAAACGACTTGTGATGATATATCGGAATTATGATTTATGGATAAAATCGAAAACAATTGAAAGCAAACACACACACACACGACCGACTATCATCTTCAAACGGCAGCTGGTTTTGTTTAACAAGCAACCAACCCCCACCCTACCTACCCCACCAC
Source organism: Muscina levida (assembly GCA_964034835.1). NCBI lineage: Eukaryota > Metazoa > Arthropoda > Insecta > Diptera > Muscidae > Muscina > Muscina levida. Next base: position 57,891,739 of record OZ035882.1, read on the forward strand.
AGACCCCAAACGAATCCCACCCAAACAACAAGAACAACGGACGATCATCTGCAGCAGCAATGCTACCACCAGCCGGGATATCTAAATGATTATATAAACTTGCCAACTACGAGGAATTCTTCCACTTTGTTTGTTTGCTTTGGATGCTTTAATTTTTCTTTTTTGTTGGTTTTGCTGATGATTGGGGCCTGCTCCGCAATCGTTTTGAAATCAATGCGCTGAATTGTGATGTGATTTGATTTTAATTAAGTTTTTTTCTTCATATGAACCGCACACAAAAACAAAATCAATGGCGGCGACACGCGGCCAGACAGTAAGAGGGGGCAAGGAGGAGGAGCAGGCCAAGAAGGAAGGGTGTCCAGCCAAAGCTCATCATCGACAACTACGACAAAATCATCCTCTTTGACGACAAACAAAAGAATTCGATACCAAACTGCAGTAACACCAAACAAAATAACACATGCGTACGTACAGCCCAGAGAAGTCGAACCAGTCAGTCAGTCAGTGAGCCAGCCAGTCATTTGGTCACCAGCAACCACAACAAAGAGCAGCAGCACAAGACAGCGGCTATGACAACGACAACAACACGCCAGCCACAAAACAAACAAAAAAAACTGCTGAATTAAATTTCGTTTTAGTTTACTGCAGAGATCAGATTTGCCGTGTTTTTTTTTTTTGCAAGGAACGTAGTTTTATACTTAAGACTGTTATAAGGCTTCTTTTATTTTTTTATTTCTCTTTTTGGTTTTATTTTTGTTACAAGTGTCATGTTCTTTATAATGACTCAGAAATTCGGTTTTGTTATTGTTTTTTGTATTCATTTTTAATTTCATTATAAAGACATTCATTCATTTATTTGATTTTTTTAACGTATATTTAAAATTTTACTCTATTGAAATTAAAAACACAATTGGAGAGGTTGGCGACAATGCGACATTAAGTTAGAGCATTAGATTTAAAATTAAAACAAAAATCAGGCAAATACTTAAATTTAATTTAAATAAATTCGAAATCCTTTTATCGTAATTGAAGCATTACAGAAACTCTTTAAGGGAGTTAGAGAGAAAACGATCAATAGTATATCTAAGTGGGATAAAGGATATAGAAAGCAATGATTAACACACAGACATATTTCTTGATAAAAATGGAATGATACATTTAAGATATAAGAATGTATTTTCCATTATAAGAAAGAAGTACTTTACTATTGGCCAAGTATAATACCAGTTATGTTAAAGTGCTGTTTTATTAGAAAAATCTAGTAATAGAGAAATAGTAAAGAAAATCTGTCTGATGGAAAACATTTGTAGAAATACTGCATCAAAAAACTTGTTTGGGTGTACCACGTTATCCCCAAAATCAAAATCACCAAAACCAAAATCCCCAAACACAAAATCCCCAAATTCTGTGTGATAACCATTCAAATTATGTTTAAAATCCCGGCGATTTTTAACATAATTTGAATGGTTATCACACGGAAATTGAGAATTTTATGTTTGAAATTATTTCTGAAATAAAAATTCAAAAAATTTAAATTATAAATTCACAAATGTAGGTATTGAAATTAAATTACTTTTTTAAAATATTAATTGTTATCGGGCTTTCAAGGTCATTTTGATGTCAAAGATTATTTTTAACATTTATGCATCCGACGTGTTTCGCTGGAATTCTTTCCAGCATCTTCAGGGATGATTTTTTATTAGATCTGGCAACCATAATTAAAAAACAGAAATTTTTTTATTATAATGAAAATTTATTTACAAAAACTGAAATATATACAAAATTCATTGAGGACACTTGCATTAATAATAAATAAAAAATAACAATATTTACGGTTTAAACAAAATATATTTACAACATTTCATACATAAAGATATTAATTGCAACGTGAAATATTATGCAATATGGATGCGAAATAAGTTATTTTTTCCAAATCAACTCGAGATTCAACAACTTTTTTTATTTTCTTGAGACGGTTCTTATTTTTTTTATTTTTTTCTTATACCTATGCCTAGTATATTTTGGCTATGTTTGTTTTTATTTCTATAAATTCTTTTCCTAACTCTTTAATAATTTCATAAACGCCGCATTTTTTTCTCCTACAATAGTTTTGAATCTATAAGCTTCAATTGAGTTTTGAAACCGAACCACACCGAAATGTAGGGTGGGGATTTTGTATTTGGGGATTTTGTGACACTGTCGCCAAAAAAGTGTGGGGATTTTGATTTTGGGGATTATGTGGCACTCCCAGCACAATACAATTATTGTAACAAAAAGCATTTTTGTTATTTCAAGAAATATTGTTATTGTACTTAAAAAGTACTTTTATTTTACCCAAAAAGTACATTTATGATGTAGCTTTCACAGTACTTTTACTTTACTCAAGAAGTCCTTAATTTGTATCTAAAAAGTAATTTTGCTGTACCAAATAGTACATTTATTGTACCAAAAGGTAGACTTTTCTTGTACCAAAAAATGGTTTATTTGTGTCATAATGTTCTTCTACTCAAAAAGTACTAGTGTCAAAAAGTACTTTTATTGTACCCATAAATTACTTTGAAATAAAAAAAATGTTTCCTGTTGCAATAAATGTACTTTTTCATGCGATTACAATACATTTTTTGTACCAAAAAAGTACTTTTATTGTACCCAGAAAGTTATTTTATTTGAATTTATTTTATTGTAACAAAAAGTACTTTAATAGGAGTACTATTATTGTGTCAAAAATTTACTTTTATGTAAAGTACTATTAAAAAAAAAGAACTTTTAATGTACCAAAAAATACTTTGAAGCAGTAAAAGTACTTTTTGGCTCAATAATAGTATTTTTTGATACAATAAAGTACTTTTCGTACAAAACAGTGTTTTTATAAACCAACTTTGTGGTACAATAAAAGTACCTTTTGACACAATTTTTGGGTGCAATAAAATTATTTCTGTTAAAGTAGCTATTGACGTAATAAGTACTAATTGATACAATAAAAGTAAACATTTGTACAAAAAAGAACTTTTAAAGTACTTTGAAGCAATAAAAGTACTTTTAGGCTCAATAGTAGTACATTTTGATACATTAAAAGTACTTTTCGGTACAAAACAGTGTTTTTATAAAACTACCTTGTTGTACAATAAAAGTACCTTTTGTTTGACACAATTTAAAAATTTTTGGGTGCAATTAAAGTATTTCTGTTAAAGTAGCTCTTGGTACAATAAGTACTATTTGGTACAATAAAAGTAAATTTTGGGTACAGAAGTACTTTTTGAATCCAAAATTTTCTTTTTGGTTACAATAATTGGAATAATTGGAATTTTTAGTACATTAAATGCATTGTACTCTTATTGTACCAAAATATATTTTTATTCTATGAAAAGTTATATATTGTACCAAGAAGTACACATTCATAAAAGTACTTTTTTGTACCTAAAAATTCTTCTGTTGTATTCAACAAAATGTATATTGTATTTAAAAGTACTTTTGTGTAATAAAAAAAAAAATTTTATTTGTATTTATTTTATTGTACTTTTATTGAAACACTCTTATAAAGGTACTTTTTTGGGTACAATGATAGGAATTTTCGGTACATTAAATGCATTGTACTAATATTGTACCAAAATATATTTTTATTTTATGAAAAGTTATATATTGTACCAAGAATTACACTTTCATAAAAGTTCTTTTTTGTACCTAAAAATTTTTCTGTTGTACTAAAAAATAATTTATTGTTTTAAAAAGTACTTTTTTGAAATAAAAAAAAAAATTTTTGTTACAACAAATAAAACTACTTTTTGAGTACAATAAAATTAAATTTTAGTACAATATAAGTACTTTTTCATTCAATATAATTATTTTTTAGTACATCAGAAGAACTTTTTGGTACAAAAAAGTATCTTTATGAAAGCGCTTCAAAAAAGTACTTTTTGGATACAATAAAATTTATTTTTTTATTACAAAATAAGTACTTTTTTACACAATTTAATTATTTTTTAGTACACCAGAAGAATTTTTAGACACCAAAAAATTACTTTTATGTAAGTGCTTTTTAGAATAAAAATAAAATACTTTTGGTACAATAAAAGTACTTCTCTTTACAAAAAAAAAATACTTTTAATAAAGTACTATTTGGTACGTTTAACTCAAATTGTACCCAAAATTTACTTTTAAGCAATGAAAGTTCTTTTTGGATCAACGAAAGTTGAGTGCATAAAAATTTAGTTTTTGGTACAATATAAGTACTTTTTCCTACCATATAATTATTTTTTGTTTACCAAAAAGTACATTTCTATATAAAGTATCTTCAAAGACGAAACAGTATTCTGCCTCTACTGGCAAGAAAAGCTCACAAATATGGCTTAAAATTATTTTTTTTTATATATAACTACAAAATTGTGTTAAACATACAGTTGTTTTTATAAACAGTAAACGGAGTTGTCAGACTTAAATATATATAAAAACAATAAATTTTTATACCCAAGACGTGTTTACAGATATTTGTTTTTATATTACCAACTTAAATCGCCGCCGTCGCTCACATTTTCAATTGTGTGTGTGTTTTTTATTGATTTATTTTTTTGTGTAACTCTCACACAAGCTTTGTACGATTAAACCTTACTATTTAACTGGCCCTGGCTCTTCCTTTGTGTCAATCGTTTTCTCTTCATAACCATAAATAATATTTTTTTAATTAATTCATAATGTTGTGTTGTGTGTACAAAACAAAAAAAAAACTAAAGAATTTCATTTCATTCCTTTCCTTTCATACCATGTCCCCTCTTTTCATTTTATTATTTTAACTAAGGAGACCATCGAAATCATTAAAACGCAATTAGGAGTAGAGAAGAAGAACTGAGAGTGTGTTGTGTTTTTTTTGCATGAGACTTTCGTAAATGGCAACAACAACAAAAAAACAAGAATGTTAACAAAATTAACCCACAACAATGACAATATTGTCATATCATTATAAAGCTTTCCAAGTGATTTAACATTTCATATCGTACATACAATATTTCGTTATAATCATCATACATAAAGAATTTTAGAAATACTTACGTCTGTGGAGAGAGGAATTTTTATTTTGGTTATTAATTAAGCAAGAAGGACTTATTAGCTCCAAAAATGGGATTTTAGTGTTTTTTTTTTGTAAGTTGCCAAGACTGCAAAATTCAATAAATATACATAACTTATTTTGATTTTAAAAAGACGGAAATAGTAACAAATTACAAAAAATTACTTATATATTTGTAAATATGTACTTTAGGGTGGGTCAATTTGCATGGAACCAGAAAAATGTCCACCAAATGAAAGCTGAGATGATTTTAAACAATTTTGGAGAATAAACCGTATGTCAAAATTCAATTTCCCACTTTTAAAAAGTATGTCCGTCCATCTGTCTTATTTGTTTTTTTTTCCGAAAACATAGATTATTTTCATTTGTAGGATTATATTTCTTGATAATACAACCGCCAACCATTCCACGATCGCATCAAAATTCTTCTCTGCTTCTTTCTAGTCAAATTTAGAATTTAGAAAATATTTTTATTCATTTAACATTTTTCACATATTTTTTGTCATTTGGTCTGCTATAAAAACATCACTGCGTTGTGGTTCATAACACAGTACAACAGATTTCAGCTCATTGATTTGGGACTTAATTCTGAGGACTGCACGTGAAAGTAGCCCCAAAAAGAAGAAGTTCTGCATCATTCGTTTTGTCAAGTTACATGCCATAATAATTTAATATGGATTTGAAGTTAGTAAGTATCGTATGGGGAAATTTGTCACGTTTTAGGCTCTTTTGTTTGACATATCTCGAGAACCGCTATCAACAAATTTAAAAAAATTAAGAATTACAATTCCTATAATCTGTTTGTATAACGTTTCCCTACTTAAGCAGCAGTTTCACTTTTTCATTCATCATATGATTTTGAACAGGGTTTATTTTGTAGCAGTTACAATAAAATTGTTGTTCCCCGTGGCGTATGATTTACGTGGAATATTACTTATGATAATCATACGACACCATATAAAAATATTACAAAAGAGCCTAAAACGTGACAAATTCTCCTATACGATACTTACTAACTACAAATCGATATTAAATTATTATGGCATGTAACTTGACAAAACGAATGATGCAGAACTTCTTCATTTTAGGTCCAGTTTCGCGTGCAGTTCTCAGAATTGAGTCCCAAAATCATGGGTTTTACTGTGTTTGTACCAGAGCTGTAAACTAATCATTACAATTTGTACTCATTACTGCTCAATAACAAATACAAGTACATCTAAAAAGGAATTGAAAGTTAACTACAATTCTAATTACATGAGGAATTGGAATTGAAACTAAAAGTCTCAACTACACAGGTAATTGTACTTGAAAGTAATGATTCCTAATTATTTTCAATTAGCTCAATTACTTTTTAATTACAAGGAATTGAAAGGAATTGACGGAATTGGGAGGAATTGGAAGGAATTAAGAGGAATTGCTGCAATTTGGAAATATCCGTTATGTTAAAATATATTGCTCCCACTCTCCTTTTCTCTTTTTAATTTTAATTTTTTTTTAATTTTTTATTAATTATAAGGAAATGAAAAATTATTAGTGGAAAACTACTAGTTATTATTTTAAGAATTAAATTTTTTTTATTGTTGTGGAGCTTAAAATTTCTACCCCTTATTTCAAAATTATTTCAATACCTTTCCAAATTGCAGCAATTCCTCTAAATTCCTTCCAATTCCTTCAATTCCTTGTAATTAAAAAGTAATTGAGCTAATTGAAAAGTAATTAGGAATCATTACTTTCAAGTACAATTACCTGTGTAGTTGAGACTTTTAGTTTCAATTCCAATTCCTCATGTAATTAGAATTGTAGTTAACTTTTAAATACTTTCGAACATGGTAGGTAATGATTACTTGTACTTGAGTTTACAGCTCTGGTTTGTACTAATATAACATATACATAAACTCTATTCATATCTCTGGCTATTGTTGTAATTGACAATCGAATTTTGTTGTTGTTATTACTTAAGAAATTTCGAGGATTTCAGTACCTTTATTTTAATAATATTTTTTTTTGTAGCCGCTTATGCAAAATTTATTTTATAATTTTATAATTACAATAATGATTTTAAAATTTCGATAAAAAAAATGCCAGCTTCCATATTCAAATCAATTAAATTATTTTATAATTACAATAAGGATTTTAATATTTCGATAAAAAAAGTGCCAGCTTCCATATTCAAATCAAATTCAAATCAACCAAAAACATATATCTTTAAACAAAATTGTTTATTCCAACATTGTTAATAACATAGTGCTAATGACTTTTCTCATACCTGGCGTTTTACTGTCGATGGCCCCATGATTTCCCAAACTTTGTGTTAGTTTTTAAGTTAATCGCGCATGAACAAAATATTTGCAAATTCATTAATTTTAACTTGTATATATTTATAGATATTAAAAAAAACACAAAAAATTAAACGTCCCCACTCCTTTGTTAAGAATTCTTTGTTTATATTTAATGTATAAGAAACCAAAAATGAAAACGGAAAGCCGAAATTATTATTTTGTTGATTTTTTTTTAATTTGTTTTTACATTTTGATTTAAAAGAAATTAAAAGAAACTATTTTAAAGTACAATTTAGTTAATGAATACAAACGATTATAACTTTTATTATTTTTTTTTTGTATTATGTATTATATTTTGTTATATACCCTATGCTTTAATTTAGCTTTTAGTTTACTATTAATATGCTTTACTTGTGTTTATTTAAAAAAAAAAACTGTAAGAATTTTTGTATTTATTATTTTTGTTTTTATTTTTCTCTATAAACAACGAACAATTTGTAGCACAACAAATTCTCCCTAACAACGAAATGAATTTCTTTTCTCAAGTGTTCAGATGATAAAAAACAGATACTACTATACATTTAAATGTCAATTAAAGTATGTACGATATATTTATATTATAAACATATACCTATACATATTTTGTAAATTTTTAAATATTTACATACAAACACTCCATGCGGCAATCCAGTACCCTGTGCGGCAGTGAAGCTGTTTAGAGGTATATGTATTTATGTGTATTATGATTCTAATTGGAGTATGTATGCTAAATTGTAATTGATAGACTTATAAAGAACCACTTTTTCGTAAGGCAACTTATTTTTATATGCTTATAAGGACAAACATGTAAATAAAAATATTTTTTAATATGAAATATATTTGCTAACTAAAGAACGTGTGTGGTTTTGTTTTACTTTACTTGGATAATGCAGTCATAAAAGTTAATAGAAATTTTTATATTCATGCAATATGCAGTGATCTTAGTGATCTCAGGAATCTATTGTGCGGGGGTTTTTGAATATATCCATCCCCGAGCAAAGAGTGTGGCAACTTTTAAAAAGAGAATTTCATTATCATATCATTATGGAATCTTTATGGTCACAACAGATAATTTGAAGCAAATAGGGTAACCGGCTTTATATTAATCTTGTAATTTGGGGTTTCAACAAAAAATCAGTCTGGTTGCAAAATATGGGCCGGATGAAAAAAAAACTGAAATATTACTGAGGAAAATGGGATGTTCCAAGTTTCCTGGCGGATATACACTCAAAACGAAAATATTTGGAAATCGATGTAGTTAATAAAAACTTCACATTTATCATCTCTTGGCCTACGCATTTAAAAAAAACTTAATTTCCCTTTACATCCCGTGAATTGAGGTATTGAATAGCTTCTCGCGTTGTTGTGAATTAACACGCTTTCGATTTTAGATTCACAACAAACGCACCTACTTGTTTTTCGACGAATGCGAACGTCACTGTTTGATAAGCTTTTACTAGACATGCCAACATACTGCGAAGTTGTTGACGACAACTTCGAGGAGGCGGGAATCGAACCCGGGATCTCCCGCATGGTAGTCGCGTGTTCTATCCACTATGCCACGGCCGGTCCCCGGACTACGCACGCTTTCTGAAAATAGAAAAATACTTGCGAGTTATAAAAAATCCTTTTAATTTGCTACCTCGTTGGTTTTTCTGTGACGTCACATATCAATAGGTCTTGGAAAACAGCAAATATGGACACATGGATAACAAATTGTTCTGTAACGAATCGATAGGTGACATTTTCATATCCCCACGAACCTCCAAAAAAAAGGGTGCTTAAATTGTAAAGGCCGATGTTGAATGTGAACCACACCTAAACGTCAAGTTCTTTCCTGCATTTCATTTGACATTTCTAAAGTTATTCAGGCTTATTACGAAAATGGGCGTTCAAATTAAAATTCATATCGTGCACTTCGTGATTTTTTCGGTCAATTTAATCGAAACCAAATGTGCGTACAATCGGAAAAATCGTGCAAAAATTTTAGCAAACTGGATCGGTAGGAGATGTGAAAATACCAGTGCATGCGCGTACAGGTCGTAATGCAGAAAATATTGCTGCTGTTGGCGATAGTGTGGCCGTGGCATGGTGGTTAGAACACGCGACTACTATGCGGTAGATCGCAGGTTCAAACCAGTCATCTTAAAAAATTGTTCTTTCAGTGTCGGCTCCCCTCGAATGTTGTTGACAGCAACTTCGCAGTATAAGCGTCGATTCAATCGGCGTGTCTAGTAAGAGCTTCTCAAACAGTGACGTTCGCATTCGTCGATAAACAAGAAGGTGCCGTTAGTTGTGAATCTAAAAATAGAAAGCGTGTTAATTCACAACAATGCGAGAAGCTATCCCATACCTCATTCATGGGGTGCAAAGGGAAATTAAGGATGATCAATTTTCGAAGAAAATCATCCTCAGTGATGAGGCTCATTTTCACCTCAGGGAATTCATCAATAAACAGAATTGCCACATAATTAGCCAAGAGAGATTGTCGAAAAACCAATGCATCCACAAAGAGTGACTGTTTGGTGCGGTTTATGGGATGGCGCATCATCGGGCTGTATTTTTTTCAAAATGAGGCCGGTCAGATGATAACGAACTTTTCATGGGCCGAATTGGAAGATATGGATGTGGACGATATGTGGTTTCAACAGGACGGTGTCACTTGCCACACAGCTAACGAAACAGTGGCTTTTTTGCGCGACAAATTCAATGGCCGTGTTATCTCTCGTGGTGGCGATGTTAATTGGCCGCCAAGATCATGTGATTTGACATCGTTTGACTTCTTTCTTTGGAGTTATTTGAAAGAAAAGGTGTACGTCAATAAGCCAGCAACAATTTAAGAGTTAAAGGATGAGATAATTTGGCCAATTACGGTAAAGAACATAAATTATGCCTCAGCTTCATCGAAAATTTGCACCGGATCTGATGGAGGTGTGCCACCGAGGACAATAATTTCCTAAATTATTTGTGTTTTATTCAAAATCAACAGCGGCCCTTAAAATTTAACTACCCTTTACTTTTTGGTACAATAAATAAACTTTCTGGGACTTTCTTGGTACAATAAATGTACTTTTTTGGCACAACTAAAGTACTTTTTAGTAAAATAAAAGTAATTTTTGGTACAATAAATAAACTTTGTGGTACAATAAAAGTACTTTCTGATAAAATAAAATTATTTTTTGGTACAATAAAATAACATTTTCATACAATTAAAGTATTTTTTTTTTTGGTGCAATAAAAGTACCTTTTAGCACAATAAATGTATTTTTTGGTACAACAAAAGAATATTTAGGCACAATAAAAGTACTTTGTGGTACAATAAGTGTACTTTTAAATGCAATAGAAAGAATTTTTGGCACAATAAAGTACTTTCTGGTAAGTAATAGTACTTTTTGGTATAATAAAAGTAGTTTTGGGCACAATATATAATATTATATAATAAAATTATTTTTTGGTGCCGTAGCAGTACTTTTTAGCACAATATAAGTACTTTTTGATACAATAAATGAACTTTCTGGGACAATAAATGTACTTTTTAGTACAATGCAATTACTTTCTGGTATAAATAAAAGTACTTTTTGATATAATAAAATAACTTTTAAATACAATAAAATACTTTTTGTCACATTACATTTACATTAAATGTACTTTTGGTGCAAATTTAGGCACAATAAAAGTACATTCTGGTACAATAAATCTACTTTTAAATGCAATAGAAAGAATTTTTGGCTCAATTAAGTACTTTCTGGTATTGTAAAAGTACTTTTTGGTATAATAAAAGTAGTTTTTGGCACAATAAAATTACGTTCTGGGACAATAAAAGTACTTTTTGGTATAATAAATAAACCATTTTTGGTACTTGTTGGTGCTATAAAAGTACTTTTTGGTTCAATAAAAAAACTTTTTGGTACAATAAATTAACTTTTTGGGGCAATAAAAGTACTTTTTGGTAAAATAAAATTACTTTTGGGCACAAGAAAAGCACTTTCCGAAACAAAAAATGTACTTTTAAATACAGTAAAAAGAATTGGTAGTCGCGTGTTCTAACTATCATGCGACGCACAGAGGGGCGAAATCGGAAAAAATGGATATTAATTAAAAAATGAAAATTTGTTTTTATGAAAAATACTTAGTATCCGATTAAAGTATATAGAATTCTACATCACTACTGAATATTTCAATGTCATATGTTGTTAACATGTCAAGCTGCATTGTATTAAAGTTAAGTAATTTTTGAGCTATTCGCGCACAACAGTGTTTATTGAAATTCGGTATATTTTGACGCTTAATATATAGTTTTTCGCAGGCCAGAAGTAATACTTTTACTATGGAATCTTCAAATTCAGGTATTTTAGCGTTGTTCTAAAAATAATTGTGTTAACAAAAGTTGTGTAGAAATATATTTAAAATTCTTTTTTAAATATGTCTAAATTTTGGCTATTTTCAAAATATTCGTGGTTATTTAAATATTAATGGTGTCAGTTGGCGTTTAAATATTATTTTTTTAAGAAACTACATTTCCTAGGCTTTCATATTCAGTAATAACATGTTGTGCGTTTTTGCGCGAAATTTTTTTATCACGATCGAAAAATTTTAATATAATCCCCCTTTCGTCTACGTATATAATACAAATAAATTGATTACTATGTAAAAATTTTATTAATTTTTTTTCAAAAAAAAAAAATCCGACTGAGCCAGAACAATTGTTGAAAAGGGATATATGAGATATATCCGTTCTAAGTTTCAGGTTATATGGGCGGTGCTACGCCCCTTTATCCAATCATAACCAAGTATAGCCAAGGACTATAGTAGGTCAAGAGTGCAACATTTGGAAAGTTTCATGACAATCGGTCTATTACTATGGCCGCTAGAGCGATTTTTAATGAGGGGGGATTGGAACCGCCCACTTTTCCAAAAGAAGTGTAGCATATGTCTCTCAGTGATAATGTAGCATTCTAATAGCGGAAGAATTTTTAAAATCGGATAAGTAGTTTAATTAATCTTCATTTCTTGCGATTTCGCCCCTCTGTGCGACGGTCAGTTCCGTTTTGTACAATACAAGTAGTTTTTGGTACAATAAAAGTACTTTCTATTACAATAAAAGTACTTTTTGGTAAAATATTCGTACAAGAAATGTACATTTTAGTACTACAAATGTCCTTTTTGGCACAATCAAAGTTCCTTTGGTAAAATTAAAGTACTTTTAGGTACAATAAAAGAAGTTTAGGTACAATAAAAGTCGGTTTTGGTACAATAAAAGTACTTTTGGGTAGAATAAAAGTACTTCCTAAAACATTGAAAGTATATTTTTGGCAGACTTCTCCCTAAGTCTGACAAATTTTTTTTTTGCTTTTTTTCCATTAAAATATTAAATACTTCGAGTTTTTGGTACAACTCTCTTGAAAATTGTTGACGGAATTGCAATTGCAAAAATTCGTCATCAAATCATAATATCTGTGGATGTATGGAAAAACTGGCTAACTCTATTTTTTTGAGGACAAGAGAAAAACACACTTAAAGTTTTAAACATATGGGTGTTTCCACAGAAATGTTAAACGTGAAGTTTGAAAAAAAAAATTTCTGGCTTGTATTAGTAAAGACAAATACTTTAATTTTATTAAATGTCCAAAGCTTATCTTAGCTTTCGTGGTCTGTTTTATGAAATAATATAAGTGCATGTACTAAATCTTAAACAACGCTCAGATTTTCGAAATTTTAACAACTATTATTAAATAGCTCTTTAAATATGACGCCTTTTTTACATAATGTAGAGCTATCAGGAAGCTATTTAAAATATACTATAAAATACAAATAATTTTAACTTTAAAGTGCTTTTTTCAATTGAATTGTACGATCGTAACATTCTTAATACTGGAAATACCCATATCTAGTTTTTAAATACAAATTGTTATTTTTCTGATTTTTGTTTTTGAAAATTAATTTTTAATGTACATAAATATTCGTTATCGTATACACAAATGGTTCTTGAGTTATGCGAAAATATGTAAAACAAAAAGAGATATTTTTACTAAAAAAAATTTTAGATTTACAATATAGAATAAAATTTCGACTTTTTGTAACCTTGGGATCCTATCTACTACATCAAAAAAATATAGTGGGAATACAGATGTTGCCTAGTGTTATTGAACGTTTAATCTAGTTCATATGTTAAGTGATTTTTTACATCAAATGAAGGACAGACAGAAATATTGAATATTTGTTAATTTATTAAAAAATAAATCAAAATAAACCATCAAATGTTTATAAAAATAAATCTTATATAATTCTTCCTTGTTTTGCTATATACACCACAACCATAAAACTTATTAAGTTATCAGCTGAATTTCAGTCATTAAAAGTTAACACAACGCGACCACGGTTATAACAAAGTGGGGGTAAGGTCGGCGGTGGTTACTCAGTTTATTAATTTAACTTTACGCGTTTTTTATGTTTTCCCCCATCAATTTCTTGTTTATTTCGTTCATTAATTTATTGAATTTTTGTGATTTTACATATGTATGTACATACGAGTACATACATATCTACCACAGGCAACATGTTGCCTCTGACGCAACAGATTGTGCAAGGTCAACCTGAGACTCATTGATTCTCACACAAGTTGCACAGTTGAGAGTGTTTTAATGTTTGATCATGTTTGCACTGACTTGCTTGGGCTGTGGTTATGAGCTACTCGTTGTTGTTGCTGTTCTTGTTGTTGTATCCGAGGCGACGATGACTTGAGATGTGAAATATTTTAAATATTTTAAAAACGAAATCATAACCATTGTTCTAACAATAACTTAATAAACAAATAATACCATATCAATAAAAACAAAACCGGTTGGATTAATTTGTTTTGCAAAAAATTTCTAGACGACTTCTTATAATTGTTTTGCAACGATTTAAAGTTAAGACGGGGGTCGGTAGTCAGGTGAATTGATGATTAGGACAGGTGTAGTAATAATTATTCGGTTAATAAAAATATCGGTGTTATTTTGAAGAAAGTTAAAGTCATATGATAACAAAAGTTAACTGCACTTTAAAAAAGTTTTTTTTTATTGTATCGCAAAGTATTTTCATTGTATATCTAAAAAGTATTTTTGGGTTTAACAAAAGTACTTTCAAAAGCTTTTTTTATTCAAAAAGTACTTTTATTGTGCCTCAAATTTGATTTTATTTTAGCAAAAAACAATTTTATTTTACAAAAAAATACTTTTATTGTACCAAATAGTATTATTATTGTACCAAAAAACTTTTATTGCATTAAAAATTACTTTGGCTGAAGTGCAGAATATGGGGCAGTAGCCCGATTTAAAAAAAATGCCATCGTCTTCGTCTTGGTCCCCAAACATCGGAATGGTAGGTCAAAGTTGGCGCACAGGCCCATGGGGCCCGGGGGGTCAAAAAAGGGCCCCCTTTCGGTTCTATGATGACCCCCCATGTACTCAAATGAAAGATATTTGCGAGACGAATCCAACGATGTTATTTTTAAGTTCGTACGGGTCTCCTGGACCGAGTTAGGGCCACACAGTGGCACCGCCACATACATTTCTTGGGAAAAAATAGAAGAAGTGATCGTACAGCAATGAAATTTTGCAGAAACACTTCTCTGGACTAAATTAAGAAATTTTGAAAAAATCTTGGAAAACCGCCTACTGCCACACCCACCACCCATATAACTGCACTTGCCAAATTTTGTATTTTTGGACCTAGGGACTCGAAATTCGGGACCCTCTTAATTGAGTTCTCCTTATGAAAAAAAATTTAACATATTGGGGACGCCACGCCTACTTTAGATTTTGCGCCCATTAAACGTTGTAGATTTTAGGTGTTTTTCTTCCCTGTCTAGAATCATATAAAAATTTCATATAAGTTAAAAAATGTTAATTTGTATTCAAAAGTTAAACATGTGTTGTCTCCATACAAAAGAAGAGAATATCCCCAACAACCCTCCGCGAAAGATATAAGCCTTCAAATACACCGAAAATATCGCACAAATACATGCATTAAAATCGATGTTACTAAAAGGGACGGTATATGGCGGTTATTTTTTTTTCTTAATTGAAAGTACAGACTCGGACCTTTCATTTTATTATAGTTACAGGGCTAAGCAAGGCAAAGCACATAAAGTTTTTTTTCCATCAAAAAGTGAAAAGTAGATATTTTTTAGTATAATTTTTGATAAATTATAATTATTAGTTTACTTTTCCAAATTCAATAATTTTTTTTTATAAATAAGTAATTGATATATTTTCACTAAAAAATAAAACAAAAGCCATTGCTATAAACTTACACACACAAAAAGTTATTTATTTGGACAAGTATTTTAATCAAATTTCATTGAATAAATTTCCGTTGACTTCTGTTAGTTTTTTTAACTACAAAATTTCACTTTTCATAAAAAACTTTGTTGAATTTTTCTTATCCAAATACTTTTTTACAAAACCATATCATTAAAATTTTGAAATTGGAAAGTTGAAAACCCCTATTTTTTCCGCCGAAATGCCACTGTGCGACATTTAAATTTCCGGGACATTCCAAAAAAAAAAATTTTTTAAAAAAAAATCGCGGCGCTATTACTCTCAACATATCCATTTTCACTCTAATTTACAACAAAAAAATATTTTTCCCGGGATATACCAAAAAGGAAATTTTTACTGCGGCGCTTCTGCTTCTTACCCGTTACTACTCTAATTAAAAAAACCAATAATAGTTAAAAGGGATATATTAACAAAAATAAATAAAAATTTACAAAACATAGCTTTTTTAATATTTTTCAAATTTTTCTTCAACTTTTCCACTTTTATCCTTTTTTATCAATTTTCTTTTTTCAAATATTTCTTTTTGCACTTTTTCTTGAATTTTTTCAAATATTTCTTGATATTGTCCATTTGTTTCCCTCCTTTTTTTTAAATTTTTTCTCAATTAATCAAAAAAAGATTTTGATTAAAAAAAACCTTAAAGAATTCAAAAAAAAATTTAAATTTTCACACATTTTTGATGACATTTAATTTTTCTATAGAATTTTTCGATTCATTTCCTTAAATTTTTCTAATTTTCCATGATTTTTTCCCATTTTTACGGGGTATTTCAGAAAACAATATTTTTTTAAAAAAACTTATATTTATATATTTTTTTTAGAATTTTTCAATTTATTTTCTTAAATTTTTTTCATGATTTTTCACATTTTTTCAATTTTTTTTTTTTGGTATATTCCTGAAATTTAAATGGCTCTAACTCGGCTTGTGTTTTTGATGTAATGTTTGTTTTTATACCCTCACCCTACGGATAGGTGAGTATATATCATTTAGTACGACCCAAAACTGCAACACTTAGAAGGAGTCACTTTAGACCAGTCATCGGCAGGGTTACCGTTGAAAAATTTCAAAAAGTGGCACAAAAAGGGGATTTTTTAAAATAAAGTCGCACAAAAAGGGGATTTTTTTTAAAAAAAGTCGCAAATTCATTTTATTTAATCAAAACAATAAAATTAAATAAAAAATTACAATAAATAACAAAAAACAACTCAGTCCATTACATTAAGATGTAAAATATACATCATAAAATGTAAAATATACTAAAAAAAACAATAGATTACAAGGCACAAGGAATATGTGTATATGTTTGGAGGTCAAAATTGAATTTTTGTTGAAACAGATTCAAGGTCTTATTCATAATAATTTTAAACCTTTATAAATGTTTATAAATATGGTTGCTATATTTTAGAAACTTAATTTTGATACTTTTTTCAAGTATCTCATTTCAGCTTCCAGCTTCGAGTCCAACAAATTCAAAGCTGAAAGAAGCATTGCTTCACATGTTTTTACTTTTAACTTATTAGTTAACTTAGTCTTCATCAGTGCCAAATTTAAAAATATACGCTCTGCGCAAGCACTGCTTGTGGTATTTGTGTCATTTCAGGTCATTCAAACTATTTTTTAAATTTCCTACTGTGTACCAAAAAATGTCAGTTATCAATGTCAATTAATGTCAGTTATATTAAAGAGGTATTCATAAGATTTATCTATTGGTTTACACTATAATAACTTTAATTCATATATGAATGCCTCAGATTTTTTGTAATATGACTATATTCAGACACTATGTCAGAATAATTATTGTCTTCACTAGCCTTAATAAAATTAGGGTCTATATGTCTTACAGCAATCAGTCTTTTATTATTTATATCAATCGCCGCGTCGCTTTTATTCGAGGGTAGACGTTACAAAATATTGAGTACTTTTTCTCCAGAGCAACTCTAAAGCACAAAAAAGTATTAAATCTTTTAAAAAGCATAGAAATATTATGGGTTGTGAAAAATCGCAGAAATGAAAAAAAGTGGCAAAAAAGGGGATTTGTGAAAAAGGGGCAGCAAAAGTGGCATGGCTTCAAAAAAGGGTCAAATTGCCACTTTAGTCGCACAACGGTAACACTGGTCATCGGCAGCAATACAACCACAATATGAGTTTGTGTTGGTGAGTTGTTTTCTTTGCTCTCTCACTGTAGTGAAGGAAATTGTTGTATAGTTTTTTTCATAACTATGAACAAAATTATAATATAATAATCTAGGAAATATTACTGTTGTGCGCGTGGCAATGCACATTAACAAATAAGAATTAATTTTTACCGAAAAAATGCATTTCTTTTATTGTTGTGCTAACAACAGGCGTCGGCACAACTGCGTCGGACGAATGCTCAAGCGAACTGATTGAGTTTGTTTGTTTTCGTTCAATATGTGTGAGAATACATGTGTGGCTCTCTCGCTCATGTTGCCCAAGTGCGCTCTCGCTGGTCGCTGCTTTAGACCCTAGGTTTCTTTGAAACAAATTCAAGTCATGCCTTTTTAAGTCGTTCGATCCATGTCGGTCTGTCCGGCTGGTACGCATGATAACTTTAAACATTTTCGCGAAAAACTTTCAAATGTTTTGAAATTGTTAATATTTTTTCAAAATTACTTACGGGATTGGATATGGGCTACATGCAACGTTTCCGTACAAACGTTCTATACCGCTCACTTCACAAAACGAGTAATAATATCTATTAATTCGGGGGGAAGAGCGGGTCGAATTGACGAGTGTTTTAAATTTCAGAAGAATGCGGGAGTTTAAAATTCGTTATACAACTTTATTTATTGAGTTAAAAAATTATCTTGCTTCACAATTGAGTATGGGGGGTATGTTATTAGAAAACCGTTAAAAAATTTAACTAGTTGAGTTTAGCACTGCTAGAACGCTAGAGTGAAGGCTCTTTTCCGGGCAATTATGTGCTGAATTGAGATGCGTTCTGTTGTGCGTAGCTTAAGTGCGTACGTCAGATATCGGTTACTTCGCCATTCCCCTTCTGGTACCTTCCATACAAATGTACCCTTCCTTCCGCCCACTTTAGAGTTATAATATGTTATAACAGACCCAACGCGATCGTGCCCACATTCTGTATTTTGTGTTTTTACTGAGGGAGAGGCTATATGTAAGTCGGTTTACCCGACTGAAACTTTTTTATATATTTTATTTTTATCACAAAAAAATTTATTATACCAGATATTTGACACGATAATTACAAAAAAAAAACAATTTAAACTCTTTATACCATCACCCTTAGGAATCAGGGTATATATCCTTTGATACCTAAAAAAGTGTAACGCATTAAAGGAGACGAGTAAGATCCCAAGTATCTTAAGACACAATTCGTTTCAGGAATTTTTAAGACGATTGAGCTATGTCCGTCTGTCTGGCTGGCTGGTTGGCAGGATAACTCGAGTAAACCTTGATGGATCGGTATAATAATTAACAAGTAGTAATATTTTTCAAAACGAAATTATGGGATTGTAAATGGGCTTAATAGCCCCACCACTTCTGGTACCTCCCATACAAAATTACCTATTTTTGGAAAATGAATATTTCATCCATAACTTCCAAACAGACACTTGGGGGGTAATGAAAATTAGTCGATAAATTTATATTGTGATAGGAGGCAAAACCCTAGAAAACTTAACTATTTGACACACCCCTTCTGGTATCTCCTATACTAATGACCGAACTCATCCTTATTATCATCCTTATCCTCATCCGAACTCATATCTTATTTGTGAGTACACTGAATTCAGTCAAATTTTGGGTAAGTTGTACGGTTATAAAAATTGGACTCAGGAATGAATATGGACTTCACGCCTTCTGGTACCTCCCATACAAAATGACCTATTTTTGGAAAATTAATATTTCTTCCATAACTTCCGAACCGGCACCTGTCAGACAATCAGATTTGGTCAGTTAATTAATCTTGTAATAGGAGGCATAACTTTAGAAAACCTAACTACTTGACACAACCCTTCTGGTACCTCCCATATAAATAACAGATATTGCCCCTTTTACATGCATATCATTTTTGTATATACACTAAATTTAGACAAATTTTGCCAAGAAAAGAGTTAATTGAACGTTAATTCACGAAAAAAATAAGACACGTTGTGCTGCCCCTAATTGTACCTCCTATACAAATAAGTTAATTTTTTTACGGTTATAAGTAATTTTATTTTAATTTAAAATCTAGTAATTTCCATAACTCAAGACTTAAAATTATATTGGGTGATGGTATTTATCAGTCAGTTTACCTGACTGAAATTTCTAAAGGGTACTGCGTTGCTTGATGAAGATGTGTATCGTTCTGAAAAAGAACAAATATATCATTAAAGGTACAAAGCAAAGTTTAGTATTGGCGCCCGCAAACCTGGTTCAATTCATTAACTTGTGTTGCCAACCTCTTTAGGTGACCTCTCGCTTCTTCCTTTTTATTTGGTGGAAGCAATTGTCGAAAACGTGGATCCAAAAATATTGCAGCGTTAAGGACGGTTCTGTCCATATACAATCCCATTACTTTATTTTTGGACATTATAAAACTGCTCATAAAAGTCCTAAAAGAAGTAACTGATAACCAAAAAAAATATTTTTTTTCGATAATAGTTATTAGCAGGGCAACCGGAAATATGCTACAGCATGTTTTTTTTACAACGAAATATTAAGAAATGGGTAATGTATTTACATGTTTCGTGGTTCTACAAGTGTTTTGAGACCTATTTGTTAGAGCATATTTTGGCATATTTTACCCATAACGTCATATTTCGGCAAATTTTAGCTTTAGGAGCATAATTTAAAAAAAAAACCTCCTTTTTAAAGCATAATTTATATTTTTTAGGCCATATTTTTTCAAAAATATCCCTTTTTAAGCATATTTTATGTTTCTGACATTATTTTTTTTTGTTCGTAAAAACAAGTGTCTTTGCAACTTTTGTTTTTTAAAATGTAACAGCCAAATCATGTTTAACACAACTGTGAAATGTTAAACGTTTATTAATCTTTTTCGCGCTTTCTTATTCAATTAGTAAACAAAACATAAAAAAGAGGCAAACAGTGCAACGCACTTTTTCGAGAGTTTACTTTGATATTGCTTTGGTTCACTCTCGATAAAGTGCGTTGCACTGTTTGCTCAAAAATAGACTTTTTAACATTTCATTAACATTTCATTTTGATTTTTTTTTGAAACCTTTGTCTCATAGAGGTTATTTGTCTTCGGTGACTCTTAGTGAAATTTTCCGGAAAATATTTCTATCGAAAATTCTAATCCTTGACCTCCGTCCAAAGTTGACTTTTGAACAGTTTTTCAAAATTGGGCAAAATATGACTATACGGGTGGGAGCTAGAGGATTAAAATGTTCCGAGAAAATATTCCCCATATTGTTTTAATATAGGTCTCCGAAGATATGAAATACCCCAAACGTATTTTTACAGATGAATTTTAATAAATATTGATTCAACTTTTATTAAAAAAATCAAACTTCAAACCACTGAAAAAAAAAATTTGTGACGTAGTGGAGCAAAATGGAGTTTAGGGTTTAGTTACTGAGGTCAAATGCTATCGTATGTAATTGGTTTGGTTCACCCCCTAGACAATGACCATCAAATTGTGTCATAGTGTAATTTATCGGATTCCGAAATAAATTTAATAGTACAAAAAATTGAATCAAATTATATCAAAAAACGTTGGCTTGGAAGAAGTGAAAAGTATTTGTAAAGAATTGTGTGGAACTGCGCCAACATTAATATCAAAATACGAAGTAAAGGAAATACTGTCCCTTAAATTTGCTTCAATTACATCTATGGATGTCGAAAGATCATTCTCAATGTACAAAAACATTTTACGTTGTAATAGACAAATTTTTTGTTCAATAATTTATCTCAATATTTTGTAGTTTATTGCAACAACAATCTCAAATAAGATGCCTAACATAATACATGGTTTAAGATTTTTGTTACTTTAATGTTAAAAAACTTCATGTGATATTTTTTAATTGTTCCTTAAATAAAAATACTTAAATATTTATTTCTATTTTATTTTACTTACTCAACATTTGTGTATTTAAATTTACCAAAACAACTAAGTCTAAAATAATATTGTTTTTTTTTTAATTTTTAAGCTGTTTTTTTATTTTAAATAAAAATATTTCTAATTCATATGAAAAAAATTGTGTGGCTAACTTTTTAGAGCATGTTTTTGTTGATTTTTAGGTCATATTTTCCCATTTTTCAGGTCATATTTTATGCGCATAAAACACGATTTTTAGGGCATATTTCCGGTTGCCCTGGTTATTAGTAACCAAAACAATTTTTTGGTTGCTATAATGGTTATTCATAACCAAAAAAAAATATTTCTCATTTATAATGGTTACGGTACCTAAAATAATATTATATATATCTTACTATAATGGTTAAATATTCCCTAAAACAAATAAAGCTCACTTTATCGTAACCTTTTCTTCCGAAACAAAAATAATAACAATTATTTTCGGTCCCTGCTTTTTACTTGCGATTCTTATAACTATTGATTGGAGCAACGTATTTGCATCATTCTTTTAGCAATTTCATTCAGAATTAGCAAACCAAATGATATCATTCTCAAATCGAATGGTTTGTCGGGATTTGACCATTTCAATTCTCAAAAGAAAATATAGTAAAATTTACAGTTAGTTATATTTCACCATATTTTGCATTAATATTTTTTATGACGATTACCCAAAACATTACACATCTACTTTAAATGGCTGCAGCATAACGGTTAATTATCACATGGATAACATTTTTGTTGTTTCTTCTTATTTTGAGCGTTGACTTTATATATAAACAAAAAAAGTACGAATTTATATGATTGTCTGAATTTCGACCAGAATATTCCGATTCCCGACCAATGTGCAGCGCTTTTATTATATCATAAAGTACTATTATTACTTCTACTTAATAGAAATAGTATGTAATCTTTATTGCACACAATAGTATTTTGAAGTACCTAAAAACATTATTACTGCACCAAAAGTTATTCAAAATTATATTTTTCTATCGAAAAGTACTTTTATTTTATTATGCCAAAAAATACTTTTGTTATACCAACAAATATTTTAATTGACCTAAACCTTTTTTTTTTTGATGTTTTGATGATCTCTCAACTAAGTACTGTGAAGTAAAGTAATTAAATACATACAGATGTTTGGATTTACATCATTTACTGACAAGACTCTTTAACTCTTTAACTCTTTCTGTTGATGCAGAAATGTCCAAATGTGACATAACTCTCTGACACACACAAGGGCTATTTCGTATAAATGACCATAATTTGTATAACTGTGTGGAATAAAGTCAAAGCTCCAAAAGATGATGAAATCTACTTACAAATAATTAAAGTTGTTATGGTTGACATATGATTGTTGTTTGAGGCAATGTCACGCATGTAACATTTGTTTTATTTTTGTTTTTAGTCAAAAATCGTTTCTGAACTATGATACCAGTTACTTACTGTTAACGAATTTGGCCCAGGCATATTTTTTAAGGTTTTTATGTATAATAAATGTGCAGTTACTGCTTAAAAAAGGCAAAATAGTTGCGAACTTCCTGTTTTTATAATAAATCAACTAATTAAATATAGACAAAAAGGCAATTACTAAGACAAAAAAATTTAAAATTCGACACTTTTATGTAGTTTGATTAGTTCAAGTCTGTTCGGAAAAAATATTTATTCGAATTTTGTTGTCTTTATTTCGATGTCAAAATCTAGTCTAAATTGGAGTTGGAGATTTGTGATATTTTTATTTACGTATTCACACTATCGGGGTGTGGAATATAATTATGTCATTTTTCAACTTCCCACGAGCCACAAATAGATACATATGGCTTCTGGAGATTCGTTCTCTAGGAAATGTACTTAATTTCGAGACCAACAATTTGTGGTATAGATAGAATCTAATCAAGGATACCGCCTCCGATTTTTTGGTTGTGTTCTAAAATTATTTTGATGAGTTATAAACATAATAGGGATTTTATTATTATAATGATTTTTTTACTTTTTGTTGGTATACAATTTGTTCCTGACTGATCAGCAAATTTATGATTAAGGCGAATTAGCTATAACACCAGCCCACAAATTTTCGACTTTTCTGTGCAGACAAGATTTCAAAACACTTTTTCCATAGATTTTGACCACGTAAACACGAAAAGGATTTTTTAAAAATTTTATTAGGTGCTATAATTGTATGGGAGCACCTTTAGGGGGTCAATATATGGGGTAGGTATGTTTGGGAAAAATGTTAGGAGGGTAAAAATAGTGTGGGTCTGTCATACATGTTACACCTCTAAGGGCTACTTCGGGGCAGTTGTGGGGCTTGTTGTGGTTTTTCACCTTCCCCACCAACTTACACCACGATGGGCATTCATTTGTTCCCACCTCACTTCCACCATTTTTTGGATCATTAAATTTTCCCAAACATACCCACCCCATATCTTGAAACCCTAAAGGTGTTCCCATACAATTATTTAAATTTGGTAATGTTTCGGAAAAATGTTAGGAGGGAAAAAATAGTAGGGGTCTGTCATACATTTTATACCTCTAAGGGCTACTTCGGGGCAGTTGCGGGGCTTGTTGTGATTTTTCACCTTCCCCACCAACTTAGACCACGATGGGCATTCATTTGTTCCCACCTCACCTCCACCAATTCTTGGATCATTAAAATTTCCCAAACATACCTACCCCATATCTTGATCCATACTATTATTTAAATATGCTGCAAATGCTGCAATTTCCCCAAAGGTGCACCTAGAGGAGTCAAATGTATGACCAACATCCAATATTTTTGCAAACTGAACAGTTTGTCAGAACATATCTACCTTTTATCTTCAACCCTTAAGGAGGTTCCCATAAAATTTTATTTTATTTTTAATATTTTTTTTGCAACTATATATATATGTTAACATGCCAATGTATATAATATACTAGTGGGCCCGGCAATGCTTCGCAATTGCATATCCCGTTATATTGGATGTCCCGTTATATTGGAATACAGAGAGGTATTTAAAGAATTTTTTAAAGGTTTTCCCATGGACGTACGTAGGTATCTTAAAAGAGTACACAAAGTTGTTTATCATCGATTGATAATATATTACATATTTTTAACTTCTTGTAAGCGCGGAATACCTTGTGTTATCGAATATTGCCATTTTCATCCCCTAAATGTAGAAAAATCCAAACAATGTGTAGCCTATGTTACTCGCGGGGTTATTCGGAAAATTCCCTGAAAATTTCATCAAAATCGGTCCAGCCGTTTTCGAGTCCCTACGTTACATACATACACACATCCTCTTTTATATATATAGATAGATAGATAGATAGATATCGAGAGACAGTGATTTCTAACCGAAAAAAGCACAACTATCGAGTGGTAAGGGGTTAAATCTAAAAAAAAAAATAAAATCCTTAAAAACCCGAATTTTTAGTCTTTCGCCAAAAAATTTATAATTCTTAAACTTAATTATGGATTTTAATGGTTGGAGTGTTGTTTTCTTTGAAAAGGGTCAACTATATGTAAAAAATGCAAAATAATGGTTTGCATTGCGTTTTCTATTTTTCCTACGACAATAAATAAATATTTCACCCCAAATTTTACAGAAAAATTGCAGTTTTTCAAGTTATTTAAATCGCAAGCATCGAAATTACTTTTTAAAAAAACTTTCAAGGAAGAACTTCTGGAGAATTTTGTTGTCTTTAACTTAAGTGGGTAAATATGAAGACCGGGTAAGAGATATCCAAAATATTACCAAAATATTAAGTGCGCCTCCAAAAATTTAACAAAAAATTTAAAAAAAAAAACGGCACCTAAAAAAATTTTTTAAAAATCATTTTCGAGTTTAGGATGTCGTAATCTATGGAAAAAGTGTTTAAAAATCTTGTTTCCAAAAAAATTTTGTTTTGTGAAACACAAGGCAACAAAATCTAAAAAATTACATACTTTTCAAAAACCACTATACAATTTTAATGGATTGCGGTTTCAGTAGTACAAATATGGAGTTTTTTTTTTAAAAAAAATTAAGTAAAATTATGATTTTTTTAGATGTTTTTCCACATAATTAATGATGACTCAAAGAGCGTGAGTCCGATATTATCAAAATAAACTTAGAAAAATTGAGACGTACATAACCTTAAATGCGTTCATATATTGCGTTGTAATCGGATCAGTAGTTTCGGAGTTATAATATAAAATTTGAGCAAAAAAATAATTTTAACGTAAAAATAGCAAATTTTTTGTTTTTAAAAAATCATAAAAAATCGAAAACGGCAAAAATTGTTCAAAATTATTACTTTATCCCAAGTCCTCATGTAATACCAACAAAATGAGATATCGGCCATAAAAATTGATACTTTTCGAATTTATTTACAATTACGTAAATTAGCTCATTTTCACAAAATTGTAGTTTGCAAAGGTTGGGGTAATTTTTAATTTTCCAAAAAAAGGTTATTTTGTATAGAATGTACCAGGAGGGGTCGGCCGATATAGTCCATATTTATTTCTGAGTCAAATTTCAATAAACTTATATCTTGCACAGAATATGACCGAATTAAGTGTACCTACAAAAAAAAAACGCATTAAAACTATTGGGTGAATACGGTCATTTGTATGGGCGGTACCAGAAGGGGTGTGGCAAATACTTCGGTTTTCTCAGTATTTGTCTAATATTAGAAAATAGTTAAACGGACCAAATTCAAATATCCTCGATTTGTCTGTTTGATAAATATAGAAGAAATAATAATTTTACAAAAATAGGTATTTTATGAACTTACAAAAAAGATATGTATGTATGTAAAACTATTTAGGTCAATTCGGTCATTTGTATGGGTGCTACCAGAACGGTTGTGACAAATGTTATGATTTTCAGAAGGTTTGTCTGTTATTATAAGATAATTGAACTGGCCAAATTTAAATGTCCTCCCGTTTTCTGTTTGGAAGTTATGGGAGAAATATTATTTTTACAAAAAAGGTCATGTTGTATATGAGGTACCAGAAGGGGTGGAGCTGTTCTGCTCATTTACAATCCTTTTACTTCATTCTGAAAAATAATAATACTGGTAAATTGTTGTAAAGATCAGTTAAGATTTACTCGAGTTATCCTGCCCACCAGCCAGGCAGACAGACTAACATGGCTCAATCGTCTTAAAAAGTCATGAAACAATTTTAGTCTTAAGATATTTGGAGTGTAACACGTCTCCTTTAAAGCGTTATACTTTTTCTCGCGTTCTGCATTTTCATTATACCACTAGTGGGCCCGGCAATGCTTCGCTATTGCATTTTAACTTGTAATATATTTCACATTTAGGTCTACAAAGTACTTTGAAAACGGTACTTAAGCTTGATAATGATATGTTGAGTTTATTAACTTATGTAACTAATTTCAAGCAACTCCTTAACATGATAGTTAACAATTTAAGTGTTGTTGTTTTAAATTCTAAATATCATATGCTCTATGACGATAGTAAAAAGTTCATCAGCAAAGTCATATCTTTTACAAATCGGAAACAGACATTCCGTTAAAGATCAAAATTCCATGTAGTAGCGGTAACCGTCTGTACACTAACTATCTCTTTGGATGTAAAAAACACTTTCGACATGCCTTCTCCGCCTATTGACCGAAAATGAAAATTTCGTTTGAAGTTTCATGCCTTTAGCCATAAAAACCTCTTTTGTCATGTCTTCTTCTCACATGGATCAAGAATATTTCCGAATACTATCTTTGAGAACGGCGTCGGTTCGATAAATTCGAGTCCCCTGTCACACTTACGTCTACAGCGTCGATGGCTTCTTTTAGCTGCTCAGATGGATGAGTATATGCACCATAAACTTCACAAAGGGCAAACAGAACTCGCATTTTGAAAATAAATTTGCAAGATTTGTAAACGTTGTTCTTGTGTAGTCTTTACATGGTGATTTTTCAAAGAAAGTCTATCACACTTCACACACCTCGCCTGGATGACGAATTGGTTGACCTAAAATGGCAACAAAAACGGTAAATAGGGTTTTGTTGGGGGTCAATTGTACATTAAAAATCCACATGAATCAAAATCCTAGCTGATACTTTTTTTAAGATAAAAGGATTTTCCGTTTATTTACTCCGTTTTGCGCTTCTTTTTGAAGTGACGTTCTTTGCCCCATGATTATTGAAAGCGTACAGACTTCAGCTTTAAGACACTTCTATCAAAATTTAAGTTTTCTGCATTAAATTAAGCTTTCCCAGCGCGAGCTAGGAATTGATATTACACACAAAGTTTATTGGTGACATTTTCTAACAATTCATCGTAGATTTGGTTACAATTTTTGCGAATAAAAAAACTGGCCCACCTTACTGTTCATATCTCTAGGCGAACTGCAATATACTGTGGAATTTTGACAGTTATAACTGTTTATTTTAAAAGGGGTGTGGTACAGCCCACTTCCACTTTTCTGTAATTTATACTGCAACAACAACATATGTAACAAATCTCATCTTCATACCTCTTATAGTTCATGAGATATAGCTCTTTTGATTTTCAAGTTATATCAGCGGTGCCACGCCCCTTTACCCAATCACAACCTATTATAGCCAGGGACTATCAACAGGTCAACAGTACCATTTGGTAAAATTTTCGTATCAATCGGTCTATTAGAAATGCCGTTAGAGCGATTTTTGAAAAGGGGGCGTGGCACCGCTCACTTCCACCTTGGCTGTAATTAATACTGCTCCAACAACATATATACCAAATCTCATCTTCATACCTCTGATAGTTCATGAGATACAGCCCTTTTGATTTTCAAGTTGTATGGACGGTGCCACGCCCCTTTGTCCAATTGGACCGAATTGTAAATATAAACCAACCGGGTCGCCATCCAAACGCATACAAAAAAATGTATGCAAATCGGTCCAGCCGTTCGTGAGTTATAAAGTCACAACACACTTGCAACAATTTTTTATATATATGTATAGAAGATTTTCTACAGTGCTAGTAAATATTGGTTACCTTCAATTAATTGTAAATAAAAACGTTAAGTTAAACGTTCATGATACATATCTACTTTAATTCACATAGTATGTAGCTTCACTACGAGTAAATAAAACTTAATCCTTTTGCAGTTTTCGAATTTTTCCTAATTTTTTGTAATAAAAAAATTTGTTTGCAATTTTTTTATTTTTTACAATTTGTTTCATAACTTTGAAACTATTGATTGCATTAAAAACAATTCTATACATCTTTTAAATATATTGTAAATCAACATTTTTGTAAATTTAGTTTATCAAAATCGGATTTGTTTTTGAGTTATGACAACAAATGTGGAGAAAAGTTTCAAAATATTGACAATTTTACTTAAATTTTTTTTTTTTAAATGATCCATAGAATTCTCCCATTTTTGTACTTAGGTAGCCTTGATATAGTGATTATTCCAGCGTTTGCTGTCGACCTGTGTTATTAATGTGTGGTACAATTAAATCCAATTTTGATAAATTTTATAATTTTTTTTAAATATTTTTCGATACTGAAAATAATTGAATTGTGTCTATCTGAAAATATACGGCTATCATTGTAAGAATCCAGATCGCGCTTTGGAAATCTTTGCCGTTTAAGCAATGACTAAATTAATTTAAATGATTTAAAAGTGAGCAAAGTTTTTACTATCGACAATGGCGTCAATGCGTTTATGATTGCTAATTTATATTCATGCTCTCATGTTTGCGTAAAGTATGGTGGTGGTGGTGCTCTTATGATCTCACATCATGACCTTAGTATAGCAGATTTCGTAATAGCAAAATCGAAATATTTTCCTTTTCAACATTTTGGCTGCGTCATTTGTCGGCAATTCACCATATATTGGATTAATATGTAGAAAAAAAACCCAAACGAAATAATGTTTACTCCCTAAAGGAAAGAACAAAAGTAAAGTTACAAACAGACCAACATAGATAATAAAATCATAACAATAAACCTATAGAGTGTGGCATATTTTGAGGTCATTGACCACATGCTACAACAACCCAAACACAAATCGGTAATGTTTAAAGAGCTTAAAACACTTTCGACACAGCATGGAGGACTGACCCGCCAGGATCCCAGTACACTGATGATGTCAATACAACAAGGAAACGCAGATAATTGCTGAAATAAAAAAAAAACAAGTGTGAGATTTTCTGCTGCGTACAAATAAATGGAGGATATCTTACCTATTATTTTTAACATTTCCACTTGAACAACGTTCTCACTTATAGATAAAAGATGCGATAAAATGTCTGTCTGTCGTGGAATGATGGCAATTACTAGGCCTTATTGTCCAATATAGCTGCGCTAGATAGGTGCGTAGTCTTCGCATTGTTAAAAATATTTATGGAATGGTGCATATACTACATTTAGCAAATAAAGTGATTAAAGGTTTTATCACAGTGTGTGTATGTGTGTGTGTGACTTTGTTGTTTATCAATTGGTTTTTGGGTTAATGTTTACAATTGAATTTTGTTTGTTCATAGATAAAACGCCATAAATATTGTCCATATTGTAACTACAGATATTTTACGCTGAAAATTATTGAAAAAAATTTTATTAGGAGGTGAAAATAAACATATAATATTATACAATGGTACAAACCTTTCGGAGATAGGTAAACTCATATTGTTTTTTTGGGTAACATTGAGTACCAAACTATTTTCAGTTTATCTGGGTTAGGCTTACACAACGACCATGGCAAGATGTTTAGCATAGGCGACTATCATGTGAGTGATCTGGTCTACATTTCTTTGATCGGAGGTTCCCTCGATGTTGTAGACAGCGTAGACTACGTAATAGTTGCATCAATCGGCAGATCGGCAAAAAGTTTATGTTCGAAATCGTCGTTATACTGTAGATCCTATTGTGTGTGCCTAAAACTCATTCCAATGAGAGAAGCTCTGCTATATTTCATTAATGGGATATAAAGAACAAATTAGTTTAAATTGTTTATGAGGTAGTGATACATTCTTCAGACTTTGCTTTTGTGTAATTGTCTCATAGCCTGGATTGTTGTTAAGGAAATATATAAAGTTTTTTTGGTAGAGCTTAGAAACTGTAGATACTCTACTCGTAGCCCTGAAGAAGCTGGAAAATACCAGCGAAACGTCGGATAGCAATGAAATAAAACAATATTTCATTTAGAATTAAAGAGAAGGACCCTAAAAGCCTAATTAGAATCAAAAGCCCAATAAAATTAAATTATACATTAAAAAAGGTCGATAACACAGGTCAACAGAAAAAACGCTTGAATAACCACTATATAGATTTTATGTATGGTCAAAATGGTTAAATTTTTCAATTCTATGGATAATTTATTTTTAAATAGTTTTTAAGTAAAATTGTCAATATTTTTAGACATTTCTCCACTTAAGTTGTCATAACACAAAAACAACTTATCCGATTTTCTTAAACTAAGTTTCCAAAAATTTTGATTTACAATATCTTTAAAAGATGTATACAATTGTTTTTAATGCGATCAATAGTTTCAAAGCTATAAAACAAACTGTTAGCCAAAAAAAAAATTAAAAAAAAATCATTTTTCTGAAAAAAAAAAGAATTCGAAAAATGCAAAAAGTATTACATTTTATTAATTTCTAGTGAAGTTTGCATATCATGTAAATTAATGTAGTTATGGATCATGGAAAAAAATTGATGCATGCTTAATGTTTTTATTTAAAATTAATTGAAGGTATCCTATATTTAAAAGCACTGTAGAAAATGGTATAATGAAAATGTAGAACACGGGAAATGTGTAACGCATTAAAGAAGACGTGTTATACCCCAAGTATCTTCAGACCAAATTCGTTTCATAAGTTTTAAAGACGATTGAGCCATTTCCGTCTTTCTGGCTGGTGGGCAGGATAACTCGAGTAAACCTTAACTGAACTTTATGACATTTTCCAGTATTATTATTTTTCAGAATGAAGTAATGAGATTGTAAATGGGCCCTACCCCTTCTGGTACGTCCCATATAAAATTACCTTTTTTTGTAAAAAAAAATATTTCTGCCATAACTTCCAAACGGAAAGCTTGGAGGATATTTAAATTTAGTCACTTCAATTACCTTATAATAACAGACAAACGCTCAGAAAATCATAACATTTGTCACACCCCTTTTGGTAGCTCCCATACAAATGACCGAATTGTCCCTCATAGTTTCATATACATATATTTGTTGTAAGTTCATAGAATTCAGTTATATTTGCCGTAAGATGTTTGTTTATGACAATTTGAACTATATCGACCGATCCATTCTGGTACCTTCCATACAAAACGACCTATTTTTGAAATTTTTTATTTCTTCTATATCTTTCAAACGGCCAACTAGAGGATATTTGAATTTGGTCCGTTTAACTATCTTCTAATATTAGACAAATACTGAGAAAACCAAAGCATTTGCTACACCCCTTCTAGTAACGCTGCTCATTTGTATGGGCCGAATTCACCCCCATAGCTTTACATGGGTTTTTTGTTGTAGGTACAATCAATTCGGTTATATTTTGTGCAAGATATAAGCTTATTGAAATTTGACTTAGGAATTGATATGGACTATATAGGCCGACCCCGGGGCCCGGCCGTGGCATAGTGGTTAGAACACGCGACTACCATGCGGGAGATCGCAGGTTCAAACCTGGCTCCAGTCATCTTAAAAAAAATTGTTCTTTCATTGTCGGCTCCCCTCGAATGTTGTTGACAGCAACTTCGCAGTATTAAGTATCGAGTTAATCGTGGTGTCTAGTAAGAGCTTCTCAAACAATGACGTTCGCATTCGTCGATAAACAAGTAGGGGTGCCGTTAGTTGTGAATCTAAAAATAGAAAGCGTGTTAATTCACAACAACGCGAGAAGCTATCCCATACCTCATTCATGGAGTGCAAAGGGAAATTAAGTTTTTTTTTATATATATAGGCCGACCCCTCCTGGTACCTCCTATACAAAATAATCTATTTTTGGAAAATTTAAAATTACCCCTACTATTAGAAACAAAAATTTTGTGAAAATGAGCGAATTCACTTAATTGTGAATAAATTCGAAAAGAATCAATCGGTTTTTCTGATCGATATCTCATGGTGTTGCTATTAAATGTGGCTTTGTGATAAAGCAATAAATCTGAAAAAACTTTTCCCTTTTCGATTTTTCATGATTTTTTTTAAAACAAACAAAAAATTGGCTATTTTCACTTAAAAATTTTTTTTTTGCTTTATTTTTTTATTATAACTCCGAAATTACTGAACCGATTAAAACGCAATATATGTATAAACAGATTAAAGGTTATGTAAATTTTTCTAAGTTTATTTTATAATATCGGACAAATCCTCTTTGAGTTATCATTAATTATGTGGAGAAACATTAAAAAAAAATTATAATTTTACTTAAAATTTAAAAAAAAAAAAACATTTCCATAGAATTTAAAATTTCAACCATATTTGTACTACTGAAACCGCAATACATTAAAATTGTTAAGTGGTTTTTGAAGAGTATGATTTTTTTTCGATTTTGTTGCCTTGTCTAATTATTACAATAATTAAATATTTTATTAAATTTTGTACCGCAAAAAGGGGAGTTTGTATTAGAGGTTACTTTTAGACGTACGTATTTATTTTTTTGATAAATATTTTTTATTACTACTGAAATGTCATATATTGAGCTTGAGTTATTTTTTTTATTTAAACTCCACTCGGAATATTCAGAACATAAAAAAAAAATTTGTCAAAGTGTCCCCCCATGTTTATTCAAATACTTATTGACCTGCCCTCGTAACAATTACGGCAGACTCGACATTTACTTACACATTGGGTGGGGGGGTGCAGTTAAAACTGCACAACTTGCCTCGAATCAGTTTCGAACAAGTGTTTAACTTATTCTCTGCATTTCTCAGAGAACTGCATCGAGTCATACAAATTATACAATAAGAATATGATTTCAAATGTTCTTTATTGGAAAAAAATTAATTGATTGTGATGTCTTTTTAAATTGGAATTTGCTATTTAAAAAAAAGCAGCACTGGAGAAATTAAATGGTAAATAATTACCCATAAACATATTAATATTATTATTATTATTACTATTAAAAAAACGAATAATAAAAAAACTTTATATGACTTATAACTAAACAAAAAACATGTAACAAAATGTATGTCTTAAAATTCACAGCTACGATTTTTTTTACGATAAATATACTTCAATTGATAGAATTTAAGTTTATAATATGATATTGTATAATATATTTTTATTTTAAATATTTAAAACATAGTAATATAGAGAACACTGTGTAATACGATGATATACAGGCAACCTAACGTCGTTAATACAATTAATTCAAATATATATTTTTTTATACTCAATTTGCAACCAAAGTAAAATTACATTCATCATCATTGCGAGTATAAATCTGAGAGCAAGAAGGGTAAAGAGCTAGTTTTTCTTTATAGTAATAAATATTTGTCATACATAAAAACTGTAGACTGTATGCGGAGTTTTCTTAATACATTCTACTTCTCGACACTATGAATCACTTAGCTAGTATCTATCATTGATCATTGATCTATCATTAGATCATGGGAAAGTTTGTGTCAAATGCTTGTGTATTGTATGTATGTATTGTATTGTATATATTTATGTATAATTATATATATGTTTTTATATTTGGTTTGTACTAACGAGTACATATATACATATATATGTTGTATCTATGGGTTGTATCTGAATTTATTAATGTCTGTACACAATTGTTGGTTGGGTGTTTTTTTTTTTGTGTTTTTGATATTTATTATTTGACATCATAGGCAGCTAAAAACAAACCTGCAGCTTTTTTATCTTTATCATACAGAATAAACAAAAAATGTGTCCAAATTATTGAAAAAATTCATACATTTGTTTTTATACGTTGCGTATAAAGTTTATAAGGAAAACATAAGAAATAACTACAAAAAAAACTTTATTACTTTAAAATGTCTAGTTTTTAACATTGTCCTGCCAATCAATTTCAATTGTGTATCGTATTAGTAATAAAATAACTAATGTATAATACAACTAATATCTTATCAACATGTCAACTATAAATGCAAAACATGAGATCTAAAAATAAACTTATTATTACTATCTAGCAGTTGCAGTGTTCATTGGTTAACGAATATTTTTTTTTATTAAAACCTTCTCTCAATTTATTAATTGGCGCCCAACATGTAGAGCAGTGCTTAGTGCTTAATGCAAGATCTGTGTAAAACTTTTAAAAACATGAATTTCGGTAACTCTTAACATTAGGGAAGTGGCAGCTCAACAAACAAGACAGTCGAGAGAAAATTTGGCAACATTACAAAGAAGGCTCCAAAGTTCCTCCATTCGGTGAATACAATGTGTGTGATTATAAAGACGAAGAGGTGGACAAGACAATCAAAGAGCCATCAAATAAAACCGGAATAGACGCTATGCCAGAACTAAAAGGACAGGAAGGTTATGTAACATGGAGACAGGCTGGTCACAATGCAATGAAGTTGCATATAAAATGGGATTAAATTTGTAGGTGAGCCCAATGACGCACTAAACAGTCACAACACTCCTTTAAACTTCGATGCGATAATAGCTAGACTAAATTACGCCATTGCTGACAAACGTCTTATACACATTCTTAAAATAGAACACTACATGTTACGTCAAGGCAACATGACTATAATAGAGTTTTACAACAAAGCAACCGAAAAATTGACGTTACTAACAAATAAGACAATAATGACATTTGAAAGCGCAACTACAGAATCAATCCCTATCCGAAAAATTAAAGGTTGAATAATTTCAGTATGAATCATTTTTTAGAGTAAGGCTCAACCTGCCTAACATCTTTACAGCTGATTTAAGGACAGGTAAACGCTTTTAAGCGTTAATACAAGGTGGCGCAAAAGTAATCCTCCTATCAGAAAATGCTAAAAATTTAGCGATTGGCCCCTAATGTCAGTTCTGTTTTGACATTTGTGTAGTAAACATATGCGAAATACACGTTAATAAACAATGTTACACTGCTCCAGAACGCGGAATATTGCTGACTATTTATTTGACCAATAATCGGTCGGTGACTTTGGCACAACATGAATTTCGTCGCAGATTTCCTGGTCGTCCAACGCCTACTGGTGAAACACTGCGACGTTTAGCCGCTCGCCTCGAAGAGACTGGCACAACACGAGATGCTGCCAGGCGTGGCAGACCCCGGAGTAGCCGTTCTGCAGAGAATATTGCTGCTGTAGCCGAGGATGTCATGGAAGCGCCGTCGACATCGACCAGACGACGTGCCACGCAAATGGGTATCAGTCGACGGTCTTTACAGCGAATTTTGGTACAAGATTCGAAGATGTTTCCGTACAAAGTCCAGGCGGTGCATCAGCTGTTAGCTGCTGACCGCCAATCGCGTCTAACATACGCTCAAGCCATCCTTAATCACCACCAAGAGGTAGATGATTTTTCATCAAAAATAATAACGAGTGATGAGGCCTATTTCCATCTTAGCGGGTATGTAAATAAGCAAAATTTACGCTTCTGGGGCACTGAAAATCCGCGTGTAACCCACGAAGAGCCATTACACCCGCTCAAAGTCACTGTATGTTGTGCTGTTTTCGCTGGAGGAGTCATCGGACTTTTTTTCTTCGAAGACGTC
Source organism: Muscina levida (assembly GCA_964034835.1). NCBI lineage: Eukaryota > Metazoa > Arthropoda > Insecta > Diptera > Muscidae > Muscina > Muscina levida. The sequence goes on from OZ035882.1 coordinate 57,928,131, forward strand.
GCGGCCCAAACGGTTACTGTGAATGGTGAGCGCTACAGAGCAATGATCAACGAGTTCTTTTTGCCGCAACTTAATGAATTGGGATTGGAAAACATGTGGTTCCAACAGGACGGTGCAACGGCACACACTGCACGTGTCACAACCGATATGCTAAAGGATGCATTTCCCGGGCGCCTAATCTCCAGTTTTGGCGATTTGCACTGGCCAGCAAAATCGCCTGATTTGACCGCTCCAGACTTCTTTTTGTGGGGCTTTTTGAAGTCGCGGGATTATGTCAACAAGCCTCAGACACTTGCAGCTCTTAAAGACAATATCCGTCAAGAATGTGAGGACCTATCGCCGGAAGTTTTTGCCAAAGTGATGGAAAATGCCATAAAAAGGGCTCACATGACAATCAACTGTGGCGGCCGCCATTTACATGACATCATATTCTCGACTTGTTGTAAAAAAAATTAAAAGACCAAATAAAAATAATCCACAAGAAGAATCAAAGTTTTTCATTTTTTTTTTAAATTACAGCCAAAAAACATCGGAAGTTTACTTTTGCGCCACATTGTACGAGGGCATACCGCGACTTTTCCAACATCCCTCGTAGTTATATGAAATGCAACACTGCTCTTATCAAGGATCATCTATTAATAGACTACTGTCTACAGCTGTTCACAAATTTAAACTAAGAAATTGTGAATTTAAACCTACAATTTAAATTGAGAAATTGTAAAATTTGTAAAACACTCGATCATCGAAAACGTCAAATAGTTCATTAACGGTGAAGTTTTTGCTACAGGGTGGCCCAAATAAGACCATCTGATGTGAAACACAAATAACTTTTTTTATTTTTTAACTTACAACAACGCATTAAAATGATCGATTTTTATTATTCTTCTCAACGATCAATTGTTTTGACGCAGCGAAATTATCGCCGTTTTTTTAACGTAAGATCAGCGCCCAGCGAGGGACTGGGTTCAGTTGCCGACCAACCAGGAAGTGGTGCTCATCGAAATATTCGTACGGAAGACAACGTAGAAGCTGTGCAGCAGAGTGTTGCAAATGATCTATCTGTCTCAACTCGTCGCCGTTCCGGCCAATTGGGTATACCAATGGGTATTACAAAACAATGATCGACAACTTTTTGTGGCCAATGGTGGAGCAACATCCTAATTTGTGGTTTCAGCAAGATTTAGCCACTGCGCATACTGCTAGGCAAACTATGGACATGCTGCGTAAAATTTTTGGTTAACGCATAATTTCAAAAAACTCAGATTTCCCTTGGCCTCCTCGTTCACCAGATTTAACTGCGCCCGATTTTTTTTTTATGGGGTTATTTAAAAGACAAAGTGTATGTTAACAAACCACAGACACTTGGACAGCTCAAGCTGAATATTCGAGACGAAATACGGCGCCTGCAACCAGAAACATTACGCCTGTATCGAGCAAAATGGTAAGTAATTTCACGTTAAATTTCCATAAAATGTAATTAACATATAAATATAAATCATTTAAAAAAACCGTTATTACAAAAGTTATACGGGTTTAACATTACTAGGTCTCATTTGGGCCACCCTGTAGTATTAAGTTAGTTTTAAGTTTTTGAACTAGTTTGACTATTCCCTACTGGGATAATATTATCATTTGAATAGTTGATTGATCATACAAGCTGCACTTGTAAGTTGCAAAACCGAATCCATTGTTCTCCATTGATTCGATCATCACTGATCGAGAAATAAATATGGTGGAAACCAAAGTGAAAGTGCTGGGTATCACTCGATAGCTGAAGTATGTAGAAGCATTTAATCTAAGAAATTGAGAAATTTGGAATACAAATTTAAACTAAAAAAATTGTGAATTTGGAACAATTTAAATTGAGAAATTGTGAAATTTCCAATAATACTAAGAAAACTGAAAATTTTAGAATAAAAATGTATTACAAAGCAGAAACAAAGCAAACACAAAACAAACACCCATGTTCTGGAAAACAATTCGGTTTGAAAACAGATCGAAATCGAAAAAAAGTATCGGTAAAAGTACCGATTTCTGTCTGTTTTTAAACCGAATTGTTTTCCAGAACATGGGAAAACATAAAACACTAGATCTTAAAAACATAAAATAACTCTCGCATATCGGTCATCGAAAACGTTAAATAGTTCATTAACGGTGAAGTTTTTGCTACAAACAACCACAGTGAATGAAGATAGGATAAAGATTTACTTATAGAAAAATATTAAATAAAGATCCCGCATATTTCCTATGGTCTTGAGTTAGTGACTGGGGCAAATTGCTTAGATTTCCTAAAGTTGAAACGGGGCATGAATACTATAACTCGTTTTGTGTATAATATTCGGAGACGGGAACACATTTCTGAATATGTTGTGAGGTTTCTAGGGATTCCATTCATAAAATTTGTCGAATATAAAAATGTGTTCTTTTTTTTAAGCTAATAAAGAGTGGTATACCTGTTCGACTTTGTGCGATATTTGCTTTCACTCGCTCTCATCGTAATACTCAGATAATTATACCCAGAATATCTAATTCGATTTTTGAAAGGTCATTCTTAGTTCGCATTGCTCGTTCATGGAATCGTCTTCCCAATGAACTTCGAAGTTTTTCTTCCTCTAATAAGATTTTCAATTTAAGGCTATTTAGCTATTTATTGTCCACTCTGACATAATTCATTTTATTATCTATGTTGTTTGTTACTTTTTTGGAAGAGTTGTACTGTTGTTACTAATTGGACCATTTATAATCAATTTGTGTAGTTATGGCTGGGGAGCCCATCATTTTAAAAAAAAACATATAAAATTTTATTTTTATTAATGATATTTTAGTTTATTTTTATTATATATAAATTAATGGTTTCTGTTTAGGTATATATTGCTCTGTAACGCTTTTATTTTGGCCTTAAAGGCTTAAGTGTTACTAAATGAATGAATAAATAATTAAATAAATAAATAAATAAAAAAAAATAAAAATAATAAAACAAAAAATATTTTATATAAAAAAAAACTATGTATACTGATCCTTTAGTAAATTTTATGTACCATTTAACTATACTTACACAAATTGTAAAAATAAAATATTTAATTTTGAATAAAACTCCTCAAAATGTATTAATTTACACACCGGAGGGATAAACTTGGTCGTTGAAAGTGTACTCGGGTAAGAGATCCATAGGCATGAGAGAAATTGGCTTCGCATAAAAAATTTGTGAAGAACTTTTATATATTCTGAACTGGCGCGTTATGTAAGCTTATTTGAAAAGACGCGAAATGGTAGCCCCTAGGCAGGAAAATGGAGTGATTGTGCTCAAGTGTAAAGGACACCAGAGATATAACGATTATTTCAACGCACCACCGCCCTGTATGGGTAGCAACGTCGTGCAACACAAATGTAGACAATAATGTACCATCCCATAGTAACAAGAATGAACCAGGAAACGAAGGCAATAAAGTATTGAAAACCCTCTTGCTGTTGCTGATTACAACAAAGGAAAATTGGCAGTTGACATATCCAAACAAATAACCTTCTAACTAACCTCCTACCACTCTCAGAAGAGGTGTGTAGTGGTACCGCAAAGTAGCCTTTAAACTTTTTCTTGAAATATTTGTCGTAAATGCATTTATAATATACATATATATAAATGAAATTTTATAGTTTGTTGTCTTAAACGAAATATTGAATTCATTACGGATTAACAAACAAAAAATACAAGTTATATAAATGACGTTCTCTTTGACATTTTATTGACTACCAAACAAGTTATAATTCTAAATCAAACAAAACAATTACTTGTAGTAAAGTTGTTTTGACTGACTACGCAGCTAAAATGTTTTGTATCTTATGAATAAAATGCAAAAAGACAGATCACACACACGCACCCTAATGTGATAATCCCAAATATTAATAATTCATTAGTTTTTATTAGAGTTAACGTTATTGCTCCATTTCTTAACCATAGAGAGCTGATATGCATCACCAATAATGTTTATTTATTTTATTATTAATTTGGGTGTAGATGTAGCGTTAAAAACAAACAAATATGTTTTTGAGAAGAACGATATTTTTTATGGTTTTAAATTTTGACTTATAACGTAATTTTGTTTAAATTTTAGATTATGCAGTTTTATAATTAAATTGAACTTTAAGAAAAATATTTTTTTAATTGGTTGCGAGTTTTTTGTGTGTTTTTTTTAACTTTTAGTTATTTTAATTAAATTATTCTTATGTGAGACTAATGAGGAGTAAATATTTTTCTTAAAAATTGAATAATTGAAAGGATGAAAAAACGGTAGCATTTACTGCCACAGGGTATAATTTTTGGTTTTTATTTGTTCAAAAGCAAGCCAATGGATGTACAAAAATATGTAATTTAATCGAGAATAGCAAAGTTGGAATACTTTGACCTTGGTTTTCATTTTTCTGGTACTAAACCGAAAAGGATGGTACCTTCACTTCAGACCTCGATCGGCAAATAGCAACTCAATTAAACATCGTAGAGTTAATAGCAAGAAAGATTTCAATTATAGCCTCAAACAACTTATCAAGTAGTCATTACTAGATTAATCAAAAAGAAAAACATTTCAAATGTACATATGAGCATCGCACTTATGATTTTTTCTCTATTTGAATTTTAGGCAGTTAGCAAATATTTTCCAATTATGTATCCGACGATAATGTCGACGCATTTTTAATGTTTAACCTCTAACATCTTTTTATTCGTACCAACACAAGCACATTTAAAATTTCGCATTGGCTCAGTTTGCATAAATTCGCTTAGGTTAAATAAACACACATGCTTTAATGAACAAAAAAATTTTGCTTTCATTTGCGTTCGAATCATTTAATTGTTAATACTTGAATTTTAACTATTTTGCAAGCATTGTCTTATGTCACTATCGTGCCATCATGCCTCATTTCGCTTTGCTTAGGATTTTAATGTTAAACCCCAATTCTATGAGTTGCCGCCGCCTTACTTCCTCCAATTTCTAAAAGACAGTAAAAGCACAACACAGGTTTTTTTTCTAGAATCTACGTTTATTTAGTAGCGCTACAAGCTCTATTCATCGTTACGGAATAACCCTACATGTTTGCTATGCAAAACGAATCAAAAATGTAAACATTCATAATGACTGACCTTTATTCCCACCAATTACCAAGGGTACTTTGTTTGTCACACAGTAATTAGTCTAAAGATAAAAGCTACACTGTTTATGCGCTAATAAGTACCACCTATGATGTCATTAATATCTCTCTAAAATGGAGACTATTTAACTGCTATATATATATATTCATATATAAATCAATAAACATGACGATTATAGTACCAATACATATGTAGGGGTTGTTTCATTATAATAACGATATTTAGTTATATATCCATTTATAGATATAAGATAATTTATATTAAACGTATTTTGTTAAACCCAAATTTGTTATAAATATTTCAATTACATCAAGTTTTGCTTTGTCAACTCTTTTATCTATGGTCCATTATATAAAATCACAAAATGTTAACTTATCTATTTAATTTACTAGTGTTAATAATTAGCAAAAAGTATTACAAACATATGTTAATTAGATAGGGGGGAAGGAGGCAGGGAGCAAAGAATATTGACAACATCAATAATTTTTTGGTTTGTTTTCTACTTACAAGCGGGAAGTGTATAAGGTAATATATGGTTGCATTCTTAGTGACATTTTGAGGAAGAAACGAAAAGACGGTCTGGGACTCTTTCTAAAAGCGCTTATATTTCAATTCATCATAATTTCGTCGGTTATGTCGTCTAGTTGATGGATCCAATGCTATTCATTGTGAGGAGTTGAAGGCCGCTTTGTGGCTTTGAACACATTGCTAATCCCCGCCACACTGGTAACGCCCCGTAGGCTTTTATTTTGGAAATAGATTAACAAGTATTCTTCGCCATCCTTAAGTTCGTCGTCGTCAGCAAAGTCCAATTTTATAATTTCGATATTCTCCTGCTTTTGTCTGGTCATACGGTCACCCTTTGGTCGTCCACGGCGTTTGCGAGAGGGATGAGCACTTTTAAAGTGTTTATCTTCCGAATCGGATGTGGATGGAGGCGAATCAAATTCCGTTACGTACTCATAGGTTGTCCAGTCTTTGAGACTGCTATACTTGGCTGGAAAGATGCCGATCCAATCGAAATCGAGTTCTGTAAAGTCCCATGGTTTCTTGTATTCAATGGTGTTTTTCTCGCCAATTTTCCAAGCCTCAATGTCGGTGAACTCAATGCAGGGTGCGCGGAAATTGGGGTAAAGTTTTATGGTAAATTCACTGGTTACTGGTTTGTGGTCACTGATGGTATAGGCAGGATGGGATTTGTAGGCACATTGTTCTACCTCCAAACGCATGTTGGGTTGTTTATTATTCGGCTGCACGCCATACAATATGCGATCGGTCCAGGCGGGTCTTCGCTTCATGTTGTACTCCATAGTACCCTCCTTGAATTTGAATGTGGGAGGAAATTGAGGCTTCCTCTCGCTTAGCACTTGAAAGGCCTCGCGAGTAACTTCTCGCACATGCGACAGCTGGTCACGTTGCATAAGTTCCTCTAGGGCCTCCTCGCGCAACGCTTTATCCCTCACCTCCTGCGCTGAATCATCGCCCATTAGCCGGAAGTTCAAATCTCCGAACCAAAACACATAGTCGTGATCGAATATATGCTTGTAACGTTTAACATGATAGTGATGGTTGTCTAATATCTGATTGTAGTCAACAATTCTTTCGGCCAATTCGTGGTCATGGGCTGCTAAATGGGCAGCCACAAAGGCCAGGCCACAGCCATACAAATTAAAACGTATGCTCACAGCCCCTTTGTTGCCCCACATACCACCAAAGCCGGTGCGCGTGTACTCGGGCTCAATGTCATGCAGATGGGGCACATGTTGGCGTTTCACAAATATGGACAGCAGCAGACCTTGCATTTGTTCCGTCTTTATTAGAACGTAATCGTAATCCTTGAGCAGATCCAAAGCCTTGGCCGTCCATGGATCCTCAACAACCAGACCCCGTATCTGTTGCTGGGGATGAGCATTGACCTCTTGCAGGCCAATCGCATAAATGTCGGGCAAATGATGGTTGTCCACCGTGGTCGTTAGACCCAACAAGGTGCGCAGCGATATATTGTCGGGAAAACGGGTGCCCACATTCCAGGTAACCACATACACGCGATACGTGGCCAATTGGGTGGACAAAATAGTGGAAGAGCTATTTGGCCCTAGCTGGTCCGACGAACTGACAGAGGGCGCGGCTGCTACATCGATATTATCTTTATTGCTGGCACTCATTGCTGTTAATGTTGACAATCACAGAATGAACTTTAAGCTATCACGATTAAAGTAATTATTTTCGCTTTATTGTTTTTGTATTTCACAACAATTGTCTTAGCAATATGTATAGTTATTTAACAATATGGTCGGTCGGTCTCCGCCGTCTATACGATTTCTTGCTATTGCTTCTACAATTTTGTGGTGTTGTTGTGTTTGCACGTTCACTTTCGTAATACTCTTAGCTTTTCGGTTAATTCGCAGACAAACTGTTTTTAATTCATAGTTAACTTTTTATTCACAACTTGTTTTGTCGTGTGTGCTGCCACAAGCACTTCTCTCACCAAACAACAAGATAAAAATAAAAATGAGTAAAAAATTATCAAACGTTTTTGTTTTGCTCAAGGCTGTCGATGTCATCTTATCAACAGCTGAGCGGTCAAAAAGAGATTGCCAGATTATCGTATTTGCAAATGAATAATATCATAAAAGTATAAATGAGATTTGAAAAATCTGCAATGGAATATTTGCTTTTGATGTTTAGGCTTACGAATTTTGGAAGTTTTAACGTTATTACTCATTATGGTTTATTTACACTGCCGCGAATTTCGCTCTCAAATCGCTTCCAGATTTATTCGTTTTTGAATCTATAACATAAATACGCATGCTATTTTTAGGTCCCTAAGGCAATTCTGGACATATTTTTTGTCATTTTTTTGTTTGGTTAAAAAAATGTCATCATTTTGAATTTAATTTGTGTAACTTATAATAATAATAAAAAAGAATAACAAAATCAAAAAAAAAATATGTTCCTACTTTATCTTTTAAATTATGCAATCTTATTATTAAAATTAAATTATAATTTAACAATGTTTTCATGAATTTTAAAACGACTAAAAATATAAATTTAATTTTATTTATAGTATTTGCATTTTTTAAATTTGTTTTATTTTTTAGATTTGGTTAGTTTTTATATTATTTAATTTGAATAAATTTTTTATATTAAATAAAAATGACAAATTTGCAAATTCAGAATAAAATAAAAATATGAAAATAAAATTTTTGAAATAAAAGAAAAATAAAATCTTTTGATGCATTTTTTTAAAAAATAGCAGCAAACTTTTTGATAAGAAATTATAGTTGGAGTTGGAGAAATTAGTAGTTAATTGCCTTAAGCGAATGTATGAAAAAAATCGACGTTATCAAAACAATATTTCTTAACAGGTTAACAGTCCAAGGTATAGACTGAGGATTGCCTTATACGTCCGTTGTTTTTTTTTTGCAAAATCGGTGTATTAGGGGTATATATAAATACCTACATATTTTAAAATAAAGGGTTTTCTTTAAAGTGTGTTTTTTTCTAACAGCCCATATATGGGCTGTGGACTCCCTGTAAGAATATTCAGTAATAATTTTTCTGTTTTTTTTCAATAAATATTTATTTTTCAGTATTTTTTATGTTTTTTTTTCTACAAATCAACACTGTAAGAATATTCAGTAATAAATGTTCTTTCTTTTTTTTTCAATAAATATGTTATTTTTCAATATTTTTATGTTTTTTTCTTTTCTACAAATCATTACTGTCAGGTCTATGTCAAATAAATGCAATTTCCTCCATGTCCCAGCATATTTTGTCTATTTTGTGGTCTGTTCTGTGAAGTCCAACGTCCTCAGTTCTAAAGCTCGTCACAATTGTATCGATGAACAGCCAATATATGGGCTGTGGAATGCTAACCTGTTAACATTATTTCTTTTTGTATAATAGTTCCTGTGACATTATATCATTTGTCTTTTGCGGCAAAGGTACGATAATCGCTTGTTTTATATTTCTACAACCCTAGTAAAGTATTACATGACGCTATGTTGGCAATACTAAATTACTCTGAGACTGGCAGCACCTGATGGCTCCACAAAGGAATGTAAACAAAACCGGAGAAGAATTGCATGATTTGTTTACATCCCTCTGGTCTTTTTATTTACAAGAGTATCGATAAATACTTGATAATTATTCATGCACGCACAAAAAATTATTGTTATCCATCCGGGATCACTGAATTTACGCATTGGCCGAGCAAGTGACCTCAATCCAATAACTATACTTCATGCCATCGGTAGAAGACGTAAGCTGGTGAACCCAAATGACACTACAAAATTCCAACATCATGATCCCCTACTGCCGCCGGTACATACAGCCAACGAAGTACTTCAGGAGTTCGACGATAACCGGTTGCAGGTTTCACATGCCATCCAATCACACGTAACACAGTACCAAGAACGGGGTTCGGGCTCCAAGAGACAACGCATTGCAACGCCGCCACAACAAATTGCCACTTATAATCGACGAACAGTGCCGGAAGAATTGCCGTTGGTCAAAATTGAAGAATCTGATGACTTTATCAAAAAAGAGAACGGCGAAGCGCATAATCCAAAGGAAAATATATACGATAAAGATATTTTAAAACTAAATGTAAACGAGACCAAGGAGTACAACATTCACTTTCCAATGAAAAGGGGAGAATTGAATGTGCACCAAAATATTGGCGGCTCCTTGACATCCATACTGTCGGACCTCGAGTCGATTTGGAGTTATGCTATTCAGGATTGTATGTCTATATCGCGAAGAGCTCTCGAACAGTACGGCGCTGTCTTAGTTATAAGCGATGTTTACAATCGTAGTGTACTCAGGGAACTGGTAACGTTGATACTGCAACGGTTGCGCTTTCGTGCCTGCTTCCTCATACAAGATCATGTGGCAGCCACATTCGGCGCGGGATTGGGCTATGCATGTGTTGTAGATGTGGGTGATCAAAAATGTTCAGTATCATGTGTTGAGGATGGTATATCTCATCCGGACACCAGAGTTCGCTTAGGTTATGGCAGTGGCGATGTTACGCAGGTGTTTTTTGCTTTACTGAGAAAATGTTGTTTTCCGTATAAGGAGTGCAATGTGGAAGATGATTATGCTGATGCTGCCTTAATAATGCATTTGAAGGAATTGAATTGTCATCTCAATTTGGAGATATGCGGAGCTCAGGAGAAAATGTTTGAGGTGAGTATTTAAGCTTTTCTATATTGTTTTAGTTTTCTACCTTTTTTAAATTCGCGTTTACCAGTAAAGTTTTCATGTAAAGTTGTGTGTTTAGGACCACTATATGTTCGCCAATGTTGCCATGCAACTTGATGTGCAAACATAAGTGGAAACGTTTAAGATACTTCTGTTCAAATAATGAAATATCCACAGTCGACCGCCACTCAATAAAAGCCGCTGGAGACCATATAATATACAGGGTGGATAAAAAGTCCGTTTACATTTTAATCCGTAGCTGCGTCGAGCAGCCAAGGCGAGTTTGGAAGAAAGTTGTTAAGAAATACAAGAGATGCCAATAGGTATTCAGAGCCATGGCGTCAATCGGCTAAGCAAAACGCACGTTCTGCGTACGCGACGCAATTGCTATCGAAGCAATTATTCTTCGACTACAGTCATACAAATACTGTAGCCCTTCTAATGTACATACTTCCTTTATTCCGACATATTGTAAGAGCCCACTTGCTAATGCTTACCCACAATTCCTTTTGTCTTTTTCAGGTTCGAAAGCCAACAACACGTTTACGTTACAGCTTCCAACTAGGCGATGAATGTGTAGTTGCTCCTCTATCCCTCTTTCACACTGAGTTGCTTAACATTACTGGTAAGGAACGTTTGGTACGTTTACAATTACGTAGTAGTCAACAATCAGATCCTGAGGATTGTTTCGATGCCGAGTATATTAGAGAAACAGGACGAGTACGCAATGGTCGAGGTGATCAGCTAATTGAGGGTGCCATGCCGGTAACGGGGGATACTGCGGATGATGAACTAGTGGTTGTAGATAATTTTGAAGTGGAAGATCGCTCAGGCAATACGCGAAATTCCGATAAAGACGAGCAACTTTATTATTCTTCAAATACCGGTCAAATTGTCCCCATTGACGTTGCTGTTGTGCGAAGTATTGAACGTTGTTCTACCGAAGATATGAAGCGCAAAATGTATGGCAGCATCTTGTTGGTAGGTGGTGGCAGTAAACTAAGCGGCTTTTCAAAGTGGCTGGAACAAAAAATCGCTGTACAACAAGCAACGAACACATCACATTCACGCGTGGGTGAACATTTACCATATGAGGTAAATGTGTGCGTTAAGGAAATGGATGCTTCCATGATTGCCTGGAAGGGCGCCGCCATCATGTCATGTTTGGAAAGTGCCCCAGAACTGTGGCTGTTAGCCGAAGAATGGGAAAAGTATGGTTTGCGTATATTACGTGAAAAGGCTACATTTATGTGGTAGTGTGTTTAGTTGGAGCAATAATAAATTGGGAGTTGTACTGCCATTTGGATAGACTGACGAAATGGTATTTTTGTAATATAATGTGACAAAAAAAAACAACAAACAACATTTTTTCATCTATAGATAATATTTAAATAAACGTAGTGGATAATTGTGAAGAAAATTTAAATATTTTCCAGCAAAAAAAAACGCAAATATTATATAAAATATAACATTTTTGTAATGTTTATATACACTTAAATTACAACCTTCATTACATCTTTTTACAAATCTATTACTAGTTAAGACTTTACATATTATTCCAAATATTTTGGAGCGCTGGAACCCATATACGTATACAGATCCGAAAGTGTCGAATTAACTAATTTCGCTTTAATGGTATCACGCTTCAAACGTTTGTGGGCCTCGAAGCGATGACAGCCACCAAAACTGTAGAAATAGTTTCCACCCTTGGCACCTTTAATCCATAGAACATCAATGGGTGGCACATTTGAGGAATTTGTTTCTTTCTGTATCAAGTAAATGTAGTAAATGTTATTTACTTTAAACTCATTGGTATGTGAAGGTATATACACACCTCTATACTCTCCATTAGTGACTTTACTTTGTCGTCATCTAGCACTGAGGGTATTGGCCGATGTATAACACTCATGGGTACATTATGTATCTCATCGATGCCGGCCGAATGTACGCTATGATCAACGGAGTTGGAGGCGGAGGCAGTGGCTGAAGACATGTTAATTGTAGTCTGGTGGTCAGCGGTAGTTGCGCTAGAAAGTTGTCCTATAAAAAGAAAATTTGTAACTATGCTAAGCACCTTGAAGTTTAACATTAAACACAAATATCTCCTCTCGTCTCTTTTTAACAAATTACTAATATATGTGTTAATGCGTACTTGCTTGGGAAGCGAAAGCACGTCTTGTTGCTGGCAAAACAAACTTTGTAATGAATGCCATTCCGTATAGCAGCGATTTTGTTCGACGACGCTTTTGAATTGTTCGTTGGTGTTGCCCCCAATAACTTGTTTTGTCTTTATGATGTTGTTGTTTTTGTTATTGTTTTGATAATTTATACTTTCGTTTTTATAGGCTTTTATTTATAAGTAAATAGGCAAGCAATACAACTGCGTGCTATTCTTGATCTAGGATTGCTAACGATGATATCGATAAACCAGGAGGGACAGTGGTTGGGACGAATTTTGCTACTGATTTATAAGCCAAGTGCTCCTTCACCTTAACAATCTACGAGAGTAATATTGCCAAAAACAAAATGCCAGATAATAAAATGTTTATTTTAAAGATAAATATGTATATAAATGTACGTACACGCTTTATGGCTATGGCCTGTTGTTGTTTTTGCTTTAAAATTATTATTGTATACACACTCATACCAGCGGGTACATACTTATTTTAATTGTATCAACGTTTTATAATTATTTGTTTGTTTTTCTTATTTGTTGCTTATAAACAGCTGATTGACGAGACTTTATGCTCACCCTACGAAATGTTTTTCTACATATGTATATGCAAAAAAGAAAATTAGCATAGCTAACCGGATATGCCTGCACCTATACCAGTGGTCATTAACACTAAAATGAGAGAAAGGACGTCGTCGTTATACTGTTATACCATGACGACATATATGTAGTTTGTTATCGCAATAGTATTCAACTAGCTTATTGCTTGATTAGAGATATTGAATGAACTAGTCATACTAGATAAGCACTATCATAGTAGTTGTCTGGAGCAATGAAAGCTTCATTGATACTACAGTAGGTAATGAAGTTATAGACTAGGTGTAGCTGAAATGTAACCTTAACTAACAGAAAAATTAAAACCGATATTTTGATTGATTATGATGATGATCCATACAAATTTTTAAAGTGCTGTGTCCAAATATAGAGATTTCATTAAGGAAATTCAATAGGCTCTGTCTACATGTGTGCTAGTTGTTTTTTCTTCTCCTGTAAAATATTCAAAATTTTGGTTAGGGCCGTTTGCATTGCAGCTGATTGGTGTATGTAATTTAAATCAATGCGATATTTTCCATTTAAGGTCTGTTTTTATACCTTAATTCTAAACTAAACTAAGTAAAACGTTTGTTTCACAGGAAATGCTAAGTTTACATATTACCGTATAACTTCTGAGATTTAAATATTTGGAATAATTCCGCCAACATTGATTGTGCTATAATTTATTTATTTATTTATTTTTATTTATTCATTACATAACCGAGCCATACGGCCAAATATGGTTAATATTAAAACAACACAATATGGAAAGATTCAAATTTAAGAAAAAAAATATAAGACAGTTATTAAGTAATTACTAATACAATATTTCACATAGATATAACAATGGTATTGAATAAGCTATATGAGTAAAATACAATTTTTAATATATGAATTTAAAATGAAAACACAATTAAAAAAATATCTAGTCCATCAATTGTGCAATGCTAATAATATCAATAACATTTCAATTTAATTCAAACATGAATTTAATTAAGGATAAATTTATATTTGAACACTACTCTCGTGTACTACTCCTCCAAAAGTACAAATGTACTTTTATTGTACCAAAGAGTACAATACTGTTTTTTTCATAGGTCTGGTTCACTCCATAACACTCCTATTTGCATGCATTTTGGAAATATTTTATTACAAACTTGTTTAAATTCTGATTACAAACTGAGGATACAAAACTGTTATCATTAGATTTATTGTTTTTATATTCAAAAAGTTTAAAAATCGAATTATTGAATATATTTTTTGCACTTCTAATATTATTATTTCAATGAAAAAATTTATGAGTAGATATTTGTAACCATATAAGGCCCTATAGGCTCGGTTATTGAAACTATACAATAAATAATTTGGAAACTTTAAAACAGATAGACCCTTAAAGAACATGATTTTTGATCAGATTGACCATTAAAAGACTGCGACGGTGTGACTTTAGAAATTTGAGCTTTTACAGAATTATGACTCAGGTTAAATTCTGTAAAATTTTCCGTAGAAAGTGCATAATTACAGTGATGTAGGTAATTGGTTATATTGTTTTTGATTCTGTTAAATACATGCGGTTCGCAAAAAAATCTTTTCTTAATAAAAAAAAACTTATTTTAAAATGAGACGAGCGTGACAACATTTTGCGACGGGTGTGACCTAGTAAAAACACAAAAAGTTTTATGAACTTAAGGTTTCCATTGAGTTCAATTATATAACAAAAGGTAAATAATAAAAATCTATATTTAGGGCGCGTATGTTTTAAATAAATTTTTTAAGTTCAGATAACTATGTACGGCGAACAAACACAAAGACTGCACTGTATCGGCACTTATAAAGCTATACATTTTTTTTAAAGTTCTAAATTTGTTTTATTACCTTTTAAATTTACCTTTTATTAAGAAAAAACTTTTCTGCACGACGTCGTCTTGAGATGCATAAGAAACGTCGATAGCATTTACATCGTAAATGTTATAGCCAAGAAGTAATATGTCTTGTGTAAACAAATATATTATTTTTTGATTGTTTTAATAATGCAAATAGCGCCGCAGGCTTTATAAAGACAATAAGATAAGTGGGAGAAAAACTTTGCAATATCTTTTCAAGTATTCTTCTTTGACCAACATTTTTAAAAATAAACCTTTATATATTAATAATATTTTTAAATAATTAAGCTCGAGGTCAATAATAAATTATTAAAAAATATTATCAATTGATAACAAAAAGATCGAATAAAATTAACAAAAACAACTTTTATAGTTTTTTAGTTAGTTTCATAAATAATCCCAGTAGTAATTTTGTACTTAAATCTTCTTTCATTGAATTTTTTAAATTTGAATATTTTATGTTTTTTTTTCACAAAACAAAAAAATTTTTGTTATGTTTTAAAGAATTTTTTTACAAATTCTGAAATTTTAAATAAATTATAATGTAAAATAAATTATATAAATTGTTATACGATACAAGAATTGTTCAGTACTGTTAATTCTAATAGAATTAATGGAGATTTAGAATTAAATTGTAAAAAAAATCAATTACTGTAGTTAATCGAATATTCAATTAGTGTATCATCTTATAAGGTATTGACATGTCGACTCGCATATATGTATGTATTTTAATAGTACCTAGAAAAGCTTTCTGAAAATGTATAAAAAAATTAAAAGTCATTGAATGATGACACACATACTCTATAGAGCACAATTGGGTTTATACATACCTGTATACATACCAAAAATTCAAAGTGAATGAATCAACGTCACACTAAAGCTTTCAACAACTATAGAGTTTTTAATTACACTAACCGATAGTTCTTCTCTAAATTGGATCTTTTAAATTTGAGAAGAACAAACATTAATAATGTATAAATTTGTTATCGTTTAACTGGTATTCAATTAATTCTATGTTTGTGAAATTGTTTTTAGTCTATTTCTTTTACTCAACACTTATATTTATACATATATACAAACTTAAACTATAACATTTATCGAAGGAGAGAAGAGACAGTAATCCTAGTTGTTACTTAATCTCTCTCTGTTTAAGCTAACCAAATCAGAAAAAAAATAACACAAACTGTTAATTTTTCGTAATTAGAAAAATTGAAAAACAAGTGGCCGAGCAGGGATTCGAACCGGCATTATCATTTTCATTTTATTTTTGTAAATCCAATTTTGAAATTTTTCTTAGGAATGAATATGAAGGGAAAACCATACAATTTTCATAAAACATCTTAAAATAAAATAATTGCTTAAATAGATTTTTAATAATCATCGATGTGTGTTGGTGCATCATTTGATACAGAAAAGATCAGAAAAGTTTTTTATTGTTGCTATTAACCGGTCTTTTCTGACGTGGTTACAATAGTCACCACGATTACAATAGACTACTTTGGTTACAAAATCAAAAAATCGGTATTCCGAATCCTTGTCACCGTGAAAATAGTTACAAAAATTGTTAGCTGCCAGAAAGGAGGTAACAAGCTAGTTACAGCTGTTTTGAATAATATTTTGAGTTGTAACAAACTAAATTTTGTTACATTTTTTTGGATATGTAGTAGCAAAAGGTGTGGAAAAGAACAACTGCCCAGAAACCTGCGGGACAGCAGTGACCAAATCTTCATTGTACAGTTATGGTCTAATATTTTCGACTGTCCACTTAATTTGGGCACTTGTCGGACTCTTAAATTCATTCAAATTTCTATAAGTATCTAAAATGAAATTTTTTTTTCCATTTTCAGTATTCAGTTTTCATAATTTGTTTGTTAAATTCAATAATCAGCTGCAAATTGTCAATTATTTACATTTCACCACGAGGTGAACATTCCCTTGTTACGAAATTGCCAGAATACCCGTAACAAGAATTGGTTACAAAATTGTAACAAATTTCTGGTGTCAAATTTTTGTAACTAAATTATTAGAATAGGGCCGTAACAGACAATTTATTTGTCACGCTCTAGGTTGACTTGTTTCAAACCTCATGATGAGTTCATCTTCAGACCCCTTTGTGACGCATTGATGCACTCTGGTACATCATCAGCTGTATATAAATCTACAATTATGTCAAATAGATAGTAGATATTTGAATTTGATCGTTAATATTCAACATGAGAATGCAGGGTATTTTTTCTTACATTTTCCCTTTAACCTCAAAGTTTAAGCTTTTTTTTCAAGGATATTTGCTGATTTTAATTAATTCTACTTATGTACATGCTGAAAATGTCTAAAATCAATATATGAATTTGAATTTGGCCGTTAATATTCAAATTAAGAAAGGAGGATATTTGATTTTTTATTTTTTTCATTTCCTTTGTTATATTTGTTTTTTTTTTTTAATTTTAGAATATTTTATTAAATTTATGCCCTTATTATGGTTTACAACTCGAGCCGGTTAATTGAAATTTTACAATATGGTATTATCGATAACAACGAAACGAAAATTATTTTTTTTCGATAACTGAATTAGTTATAGAGATAATATTACAAAAATTTGAAAAAATATAATGATTTGTATAAAGTTTATGTAAGACAAAAGTATAAAATATCTCTAGTACTCTATCAACAAATAAAATTAAAAAATTCTGTAATTTAAGAAAAAAAATTTTGTGAAAAAATATTTTTTAACGCGTTTTGTATAATTGCCGAAAAATAGAATTTAAAAAATAGTATAAATTTTTATAGAAAAACGATTTTTTAGATGTTTGTAAAAAAATATTGAATTTTTCAAGGGTTTTTATAGAAACGATCAACATTTCTTTCGATAACTATCTTAGTTATAGAGAAATAAAAATAATAATATTTTTCTATTACTGTTTGTTATCAAGTTATCGAAAAATAAAATTTTTAACGATATGTTAAATATTTTTTACATATATATAAGCATTTAAATAATTTTTTAAAATTATAAAAAAAACGATAGTGCAATTTTTTTAGATTTTCTGCAAATTGTAGATTGTTGCTTGTAATTCAAAGCGGATCTTTAGGTCCTCACATTAAATGCCAAAAGTCAACTTAAATAAGCTTAGAAAAATCGCATGTCAATAATAATGGCATCGCTGAATTCATAATACGAAGTACCCACACTTATGACTCAATCAGTCTTGACTTAACTTAACACAACTTAACAGAAGAGATCAGCTGAAGGAACAACATAATTTTGAAACCTAATGAAAATAGATTTTTAGTTTTATACGTTTGCTGATTTACAGCTGATTTACTTTGGTATTGTTATTTTGTTATTTGCAAAGTTTGGTGGGAATTTGCAGCCGTTTGGAAGAATTGGGAAATAAACGATGCATAGTTAATTTCTAAGAAATTTTTATGTTTGCATTTTGTATGAAATTCAAAATTTCAGTTTAGGCTAATACCCGTATAGCGCCATCTTTAGCCTGGCATCTGTCTTTTCTAATTGAAAACTGGCAATGCCAAACAAAACAAACGCCAAATGTCAAAGTTAATGTCATATCAAATGTCTAAGAACACAAATGAGAGGGATAAAGCAAATAGCGAAAAAGAGTTAAAAAAGTGAAAAAAAAGCAATGGTGGTGGAAATTGATTAAGAAGAACGTCTACCCTACCACTGTTTGTATGTTTGTTGGATGTCAGCAACATCGTTTTAATAACCCACAAAAAAGAAACGGGTAAAAGAAAGAGGAAATACATTAGATGATAATCGGTGGATGCTAATGTAAAACATATACAACATAGTGTGGATATATGCTGTGAAATTTGCGACGATAACTGGCTTAGACCAAAGTTTGGAGACATTTTCACAGTTGTCGTGTTGTTTGTGCTGCTGCTGCTACTTCCGATTCTTGCGAAACGAGAAAAAGATGAGTATGCTCGCTTATCCACCCACAAATGAAGAGGAAATATTTCGCCATTGTACCAAGGAATGTGGCATCATCACTGCTACTGAGGACCAGCAATACTTTGCCCTGGGTTGCATGACATGTCCCGAAAAGTTTCTCTACTTTGATGCATTCATCGAACACATGCAAACGACGCATCTTCCGTACGACAATGGAACAGACAACAACAATAGCAGTGTGTCGGGAAGTGGACGAAACAGTCGAAAACGTCGCTACGAACCCGATGATGATGATGAAGAAGATCTGACAGATGTGAATCCAGCACTGTTAGAGCCACCAGTTGTAATGATCAAGGAAGAAAAGTATGAAGTCGACGATGAAGATGTACGTGTTTTGTATACCGCTTATTGTTTTTATACGGATATTTACTAATACGTTTGTGTGTGTGTTTGCGTGTTTGTGTTTTGTTCACTTTTAGGACGCTCGTATAGACAACGAGCCTGTGACAAACAATGACGATGATTATGCCGATGGTTACTATAATGTTAAGCAGGAACAATCTGATCCTGAGGTAAACATGGGACTTGGCGATGCCAGTTATATGGGAGATTCATTTGGCAGTTATGGCGATGAGTACGGCGGTGCCGATGATGAAGATGGAGACGCCCGTGATGATGATACAAACTATGATGATTTGGTGGAGGAGTCGTTGTTAGATGTAAGTAGTACTCAAATAAATATGGATGAAAAAATAATTTATCTATATTGGTTTCTGTCAGAAAATAACATCAAAGTTAGTTATCGGCTTAAATCAGAGAATGATCCCGAGATAAATGCATGTAAAGTTTTTATTTGAGGCTAACTGCTGATTTGTTTTAGATTTTTGGTGTTGCCCATATTACTGTATCATTAATTCATGAATCGCATTTTTTGACTTATGCCAATCTTTTAGCAAATGAGCGCTACATGCTTGCTAGGCTACTAAATACCAAAAGGATCGGTGTCAAATATGGTCAATATACCATCTGACAACTAAATGCCAAAAACAAGGTCAAAAAGGGGAACATACTTTTAGAGTCCTATACAAATCAACAGATTAACTATCAATGTTTAATCGCAAAGAAAAGGAAAATAGGAAAAAAAAACCACAAGTGGAATTAGTTTTTTTCCTTGTTGAAAGGTGTAACCTTTATTGAAGCAAATATTCCCCCTTATTATGTATGTCGTAGTCACGTCGAATCTTTGTCGTTTTTCAAATATGACATCGCTGATCTCGTTTGTGAGACTGAAATACGACCATTCTTGCTCCTATCGATTCTTCATCAGATGATGAAAAATTCTCAACACTTAACATTTCTGTTGTCGAAAGTCGACTACGACATACATAATATGAGGGATTACGAGGAACAGCGCACAGATGGAGAAATCTCGATGCTATTAGGACGAAATCCGTAATATTAGTGACAAATTATTTTAACATGATACCAAGATGGTGCTAGGTGGCTTGGATTGGATGTATCCGTTACACGTTAGAAGCTATTTATTATGTTCTGAGTGAAAGCTATGGTTGCCAAATAGGTATTTAAGTATCAGATAGACTGTAGGTGATATCAACTACATTCAGGACTAATCAATCAACGTTTTCAAATTAAGCAGCAGACTGATACAAATATAAATCTATATCATAGTGGCAAAAGTTGATATGTCTTATTTTCATAATTTTACAGGAAGCCGATTCAAAGTTTTGAAATCGCTTTTTATATAGCTTTTCTCAGATATTCTTTTGCCAACTTTTGCTTAAAGCTCTAATAGACAAAAACATTATTGCCTTTGAAGCAATAATGGACCATATTACAATTTCTTATTTCGGTTGAAATCTCTTTTGTTTTTTAGTGTACCTCCCCTGTTGGCGTTACAAGTCATATTAAAGACCGCAAAATGATACAATTCCTTATTGAAGCTTATCGCCGCAACACTTTTCTATGGGATCACCGTCATCCTCAGTTTCGTGATCGCATCAGACGTGGTCAATTTATTGAATGGATTAATGGTGAATTTAAGAAACGTTTTAATTTGGTACTCGCTAAGGATGCTGTCACACGGAAATGGGATAATCTACGCACCGTATACAAGAGGGAGTGCAATCGCATGGCATTGGAAAAGACCAATGTGAGCACATTGTGGTACTTTAAGGAGTTGTATTTCCTCAATCGTCTCTATGGCGGCAATCAAAAGATGACGGATGCTATTGTTAAGGAAACCATATATCGCAGGCGTTACACTGCCCTGTGGAATGACCTGTCCACAAATAAATTATTGCAAATGCTAAAAATTTACCCGTGCTTCTATGACAAGTATAACATTGATTATAGGAGCAAAGAGAAGAGAGGTGAAGCATTACACATTATGGCCACGGAACTGATACCCTATATTGAGGTATCGACCATACAGATATCGAAACGCATATCACAATTGCGATTTGACTACTCAAAGCAAAAGCAAGAAAGAATTATGTGTGAAATGACGGGACGGGCTTTTACGCCCAGCTATAGCTATTACGAGAATATGACATTTATGGACAATGATATTGCCCCATTCAAGTGCGAGCACTGTCCCATGATAATGAATTCACCCAGGGAAATGGACACACATCAACTGAGCCACCAGCATAAAACAGAATCGCAGTATTCTCCAACAGCAGGCGATGGCAGCGGCGTTGGCGGAGTAAATCAAAGTATGAGTGGCGGTAGCAGTAACAGCAGTGCTGGAGGTGGTGGTGGCTCCAATTATTACTGCCCCGTCTGCCAATTGGGTTTCAATGACTTGGAACAATTCAATCGCCACAAGCAACTACATCCTGCACTCAAAGAAGTTAAATACCATTGCGACTTGTGTACAGCAAGCTTCCGAGAAAAGAGTAATTACGATGAACACATGCGAAGACACAACGACGAGCTATTGTTACCCGATTTGAGCACAATAACACCTGACAGTAACGATGAGGTAATCACAAATGACTATCCATCGTTTTCTTCGACGCAATCAATGGATGATTCTATGACCAGTTTTAATTGTATACACCCTAGTTGCAGTCGCGAATTCAACTCTCGCGCCAGCCTGAACGAACATGTTAAATCTCACTACAATGAAGAGGAATTCTGCTGTGACATCTGTGGTAAGGGTTTCAAATCTGTTAAGAATTTGCAAAATCACAAGCAAATACACGATGCCGTTAAGAAATACATATGCAAAATATGTGGTTCCGCTTTTGCACAAGCCGCTGGTTTGTACTTACACAAGAGGCGGCATACTCGCAATCAAACAACGTAATGTTGCAGCAGTACTTAAGTCCCATAATTGTAGCGCTAATGGGGCGATAAATGTATACCTCCCCTCTTAGAAGAAACGGAGGCAATCATTGTTTTACAAAACAAGATATAACATAGGCAAGTAAACCAAGAAAATCCATCATAACCACCATCATACATACTGGCATACTTAATTTGTTGCAAACAAACCCATATTGTGTATTAACATTTCAAATATTTTCGGCTTTAAAAGATCAAAGTTATGTAAAAGCAAAAGTGGAGAGCAAAGATATGCAATGCAAATCCTTAGGGGCGAATAAAAACATTTCAGTATTTTACAAAAGTGAACAAATTAATGAGAGCGTGAGTTAAATGAGCAGCATTATGATATCAACGTATATATATTTGGCCTACTTATTGTTAATTTGTAACCATTCAACATTTTGATACACAAAGGTACACAAAATTAGGCTCATATTAAGCGAGTAGATGAAGATTTCGTTGTACTCTATTAATCGTATAACAGCTAAGATTTTTATTAGACGGTTTAGTATTTCTTCCATGGTAAAGAAGACTGTGAACAGAAATTTTACTTGATGTAATTGTATTTTATTTTTAAATATTTTCTGTACAAATATATACAGAAGTTGCGGCCGTATTTATTATTGTTGTTTTTTACACTTTACCTTTTTTGTCAAATCCTACTGCGTCTTAAATATTGAAATTTCAAATTTAAACATTAGGAAAACAAACATTGTCATGTCTCGAATGAAATTATTAATAGGAAGTAAAACAAAGAATTAATTACCGCAAATTTGTTCTAAAATCCCTCACCACATGCGAATATATTATGTAGAGTTACGAAGAATAATTTTTAGAATAATAAAGATGTGTCAGCCAAATTTTCATGGAAAATTATTTGCCTGCAGACTAGTCGCTGCAAAATAAATATATGTTATAGAATGTAGAGTACTATTTGCAAGAAGTCTCTTAGTATATAGTATCTATACCACTCCGGCAAAATTGTATATATTGGAAAACGGTAAAAACTTTTAAATTTCATTAATTCCTAAGAATATATCAGCTTTTTATATATCCATTTAATAGACTTTTACTTTTCTCAGACATCCTTTGCCAATTTGTTCTCAGAAGTTTTAGAAAACAAGTCAAGTAAAAATCAATTTTTCAAAAAAAAAAACGGACTTCGATTTTTGTTACAACAACAGAAACAATTACGATCCCAAAAAAAAAAAAAAAATTTGGTTTGGAGAAAAACGATTAGCGAGACAGATAATTGACGAGAAGAAGAAGTCTATCTCAAATGCTCAGTATGAAATCACGGCTACACAAATTTAACTGCAAACTCTAAGAGACAATTTATGAACGATTGAAATATGCTTGCACTGTCTGTGACCGATAACCAATTGACTGAAACAGGCTTAGCTCCGAAACAAACAACTACACTACTGTAAATAATCTGTTCAAATGTAAATCTGCATCAGAAGCAACACAATCATCCCAGCGCTGCTCTCACATTTCAATACTTTTCTTTTAGAGTGATTAATTTCAGGCCTCAGTTTGATTTTACGATAGTTAAAATTTGAGCACGATTGGAGTATGTAAACCCGTGCCGATGGGGGCTTCAAGTTTCAAAGCTCCAGTAGCAACGTTTGGGCGCTTTGATTTGACATAACTCAAGTACGACTAGCCCATTTTTGCTGGAACAAATTTCTTAAAATATCATTTCTCTGCATAATCAACAGTTTCCCGCAGTCATAAGTAATTTTATAAAAAAAATTGCCTAAAAATTCAAATTTTTTATTTTTAAAAAAATAACCCAAACAGAAAATTTTTGTTTTCATAAATTTATGCCCCGAATATGTTCCACAGTCTTATTGTTCTAATTTTCTCATTATTTGTATTATGTTTTAACAAGATAAAAAAACAATTATAATCTCTGTATTAACTGTGTATTGGGGGATTACTGCAATATTTCGTGGTTACATGTTGTGACAATGTACTGTTGTTTGTTTATTCCTGTGGAAAATTCAACTGGCCCACATAGAAGAGAAACTCTGGCTATAGGGGCTAATAATATAGATATATTAAACCCCATCAAGTCTTAAATTTGTTTATGCATTTAAATGTATACTGACTATAGATTTGTTTTATCACAGAACATGTACTTTGTTATAAAGTTCTTTGTTTGTCCACACTTAAGTATCTTGTTAAAAAATACAATTGTTTATTATTTTGTTTTAAAGTTATCATAGAAAAACTAAAAGGAGCAACATTTCTTCAAAATTTCAAAATTTGTACAGACTTATTATAGTTTAGCTTCATGTTTGAATTCTACATTTTATGAGAATGTAATTACTCTCAGTTTGTTTCCATATACATAAAAATGTTTTTGTTCCTATTTATGAGGTGTCAACAAAAGGAATTGTTTAAACAAAAATTGAAATACAAATTTAATTTTGCCAATTTATATCTTTTCATTTTATTTGGAAAGATTTGATGATATTAGGACGAACACATCAAACATAAATTGTTCAAAAACAATTTCGAATATATCAACAATCCTAGTAAAAACGAAGACAAATTAAGTTGCCGTCGCATAAAAGCAGAAGCATGTGTTGTTTAACCCATATGTACTCGAGGAGGAAACTCAGTATGGTAACACCTAAAGGTGTTGTACCTCAGTATTACAAAAAAGCCTTCAAAATGTAACGTTCAAATATGACATTGCATTTCATTTCATTTAACTTATACTAATACTTGTAATTTAACTGGATGGATGGAGAACCACTAGGTTAAAACATTATTAGAAAGGCAGCTTTTAAGAAAAAATGTATCTATTCTTGTGTAACTTGTATGTTGCATTTGTAATTCCGTACAATATTTAGAGATTACCGAACAAGTAGAGATTTATTTAAAGTATTCTTTTTTTCTTTAGTATTCAATAAGAAACCAGACTTAAACACTTACAATTAAATATACATACATACACACATATGTTTCCTTTAAGGAACAACTTTAAAATTGTAATGATAATAAAACAAACAAACAAACAAATTAAAAAAAAAAAACATTCCACATTTTACAAAATGATGACTACTATATACTAAATAAAAGAAAATGTTTTTAATATCTAAGTAATAAACACACATCATACCTACATATATTGTAATAAAATGTATTTTTCTTTTTTTCTTTTTTAACTAATTAATGCTAACAGTCAAGTATTTTATTTTTTTACACTGTAAATAACCCTATTTTATAATAGACAGACAGAGAGAGAGAGAGAGAGAGAGTAACCATTTTATACCATATATGACTACAACTACTAACTAATACACAAATCACAAACAAATGCTTTGCAATAAATTATCTTTAAGATAAAAATTCAATCTATAATTTGCTTGTTTCTCTTTAAAATCGATACACGCCTTAATAATACTATGGCATTTGAAGACCACATCAGATTTAAACAAGATAAACTAGATTAATTGTAATGAATGAACAACAAAATATAATAGCAGTGTCTTACATATAGAAATGTATTCAACCTCTTTTTATCAGATTAATCAAAATGCAATGCAGTTTAGTAATGTAACTCTACACAAATATCAAGCGAACAGTAAGTAGTACTTTAAATGATAATTTAAAAACACCAGACATTAAACTATATAACTATAAACTAAGTTTAAAGCAAGCATAAATCAATAAATAATAACTATATTAACAAACATCACAAAAAATGGCTGTTCTTTAATTTGTATATGACTAAAGTTAAGATATAAACATTTTTACAATTTAACAGAAAGCTGATTTAAAGTTTTCCAGCCTCTTATAACATATAGAAAAAAAGGCCGGCCTAACTAAAAAAGCGATTCCGATTTAAATGCATTTAAAGTTTTCAATGCTGAGAAAAGTACGCTATTCAGTGAGTGAAATAAACTTCAATATCATTTTCTAATATGTTTTAGATTTTAGTGTGGCCCATATTTATGCATCATTATTATCGAATTCTTTAATTTATGCCAATATTCTCACAAATGATAGTTAATAGTTAATGAATTTCCTATTCTAGATCTATGCTGCCCTCAAAGATCTATTATTTATATGTTGTTGCCCAAGAAAAAAGGTAAGGAAAGTAAGAGAGAGCCAGTTAACTAACATCTGTCCAAAAACAATTAGATTTGTCAAACCAAACACAAGTCATATGAAAATCTCTAATCTTTAACATTTTTTTGTCGACTACCCTCACGGTGTCCTCTTCTCTTTTTCAAACATCAGTGAGTTAGTTGTTGCTGTTTAGAAACTAAAAAATATGACGTCATTTCAGTGGTTCTCAACAGTATCATCCTGATTCTGAATAACAATTCACCTATTAAAAATTAGAAATAAAAATTCCAAAATTAGGAAACTATTCCCCGGGAAGAAAGTTGGTTTTACGAATGTAAATTAGCGTGTGATGACAATTTTTGCGTATAATTAAGCTAACATATTTTATGGGAGTTGTACCAAAAAATTGAAGTATTTTATATATTAATGATAAAAGTGCAAAAGCTTTTTCAGACTTTGGAGTCTGCCAACAGTACTTTCAGTGTGTACTTTTATTGTACCATAAAGTACATTTATAGTACTAAGAAAAGTATTATGCCAAAAAGTACACTGTTTTGGTATAAATCGAATAAAGCGAACATTCGACCAGTTTTTATTGACTTTTAAACGACTTTATTATGATGATTTCATGACAAACTTTATAATACCCAAATGATCATATCTTAGCAGTCTATGCCATTTAAAACCAAAGAAAATTTTTATCAAAAATCCAAATTTTGGAATTTTTTTCCACAAAAATATTATTGTGCTAATCTCGCCGCAGCGGATTTGGTTTTAGATGGCGCTTCATAAATATAATAATTTGATATGATTTTTGCATATCGTGGGCCTACCTGTTTTGGTATAAATTAAATAAAGCGAAAGTTCGACCACTTTTCATGATTTTTGAACCACTTTATTATAATCATTTTTTAACAAAAACGATAAATTTATTACTTTATAATGCTCGAATGGTAATATTTTAGCAGTCTATGCCAATAAAAACAAAAGCAAAATTTTTATTAAAAAATCCAATTTTTGCCAAGGGGTTTTTTAACCTACACCATTTTTTGCCCAAAAATATTTTTCTGCTAATTTCGCCGCAGCGGATTTGGTTTTAGATGGCGCTTCATAAATATAATAATTTGATATGATTTTTACCTATCGTGGGCCCACCTGTTTTGGCGTAAATTAAATAAAGCTAAAATTCGACCAGCTTTCATTGACTTTTGAACGACTTCATTATGCTGATTTCTTGACAAGAACAAACATTTTAATTACTTTATAATACTCAAATGATCATATTTTGCAGTCTATGCCATTTTAAACAAAATAAAATTTTTATAAAAAATCCAAATTTTGGAATTTTTTTTTTACAAAAATATTTGTGCGAATTTCGCCGCAGCAAAATTGTGTTTTAATAGTGCTTCAAAAATGCAATAATTTGATATGACTTTTGCCTATCGTTGGCCCATCTTTTTTGGTTTAAATTGAATAAAGCGAATATTCGACCAGTTTTCATTGTCTTTTTAACGATTTTATTATGCTGATTTCTTGACAAAAACGAAAAAATTATTACTTTATAAGTGTCAAATGATCATATTTTAGCAGACTATGCCATATAAAACCAAAAAAAAATTTTGATCAAAAAATTAAAATTTTGGCCAAAAATATTTTTCTGCAAATTTCGCCGCAGCGGCTTTGGTTTCAGATATTGCTTTATAAATGTAATTTTGAATAAACCGAAAATTCGACCAGTTTTAATTGACTTTTGAACGACTATATTATACTGATTTCTTGAAAAAAAAAAACGAAAAATGAACTACTTTATAATACTTAAACGATCATATTTAAGCAGTCTATGCCATTTAAATCAAAATAAAAAAATATAAAAAAAATCTAAATTTTGGCAAGGGGATAAACCTATACATTTTTTTGCACAAAAATATTTTTCTGCAAATTTCGCCGCAGCGACTTTCGAAAATGTAATAATTTAATGTGACTTTTGCCTATCGTGGGCTCATCTGTCTTGGTAAAAATTGAATTAAGTGAAAATTCGACCAGTTTTCATTGATTTTTAAACATCTTTTTTATTCTGATTTCTTGACAAAACGAAAAATTAACTACTTTTTAATACTGAAACGGTCATATATAAGCAGTCTATGCCATTTAAAACAAAAGAAATTTTTTATAAAAAAAATCGAAATTTTGGCAAGTGGATAAAACAAAGCTATAAATTTTTTTACATAAAAATATTTTTTTTACGAATTTTGCCGCCGCGGCTTTGGTTTCAGATAGCGCTTCAAAAATGTAATAATTTAATGTGACTTTTGCCTATCGTGGGCTCACCTGTCTTGCTAAAAATTGAATTAAGTGAAAATTCGACCAGTTTTCTTTATCTTTTTAACAACTGTTTTATGCTGATTTTTTTACAAAAACTTTAAATGAACTTATTTATAATATTTAACAATCATATTTAAGCAGTCTATGCCATTTAAACCCAAAAAAAAATATAAAAAAAAATTCAAATTTTGGCAAGGGATTAACCTATAAATTTTTTTGCACAATAACATTTTTCTTCGAATTTCGCAGCAGCAGCTTTATTTATAGAAAGTGCTTTAAAAATGTAATGTAATAGTTTAGGGTTCATTGCTATTTAGGATCATAATAAAATTCGGTTTATTTAATTTTTTAGACTTATTTTAACCGTTTAAATTTAAAATAATCTTCGACTCTTAATGATTTGATTTAAACTTGTATCGAGAGACCTTTAAACTGGCCTTCAGTTGGTAAATGTTTGCTTCTGGTAGGTTGACCAGTTTTAGTATAATTTGGTAAAAGCAAAAAATCGACCAGATATAATCAACCTTTTTCCTCTATATCTTCGTATACATATGTGCTTATTCGTTCAAAGTCAAAAAGTCTTTAATGGATTATACCAAAAATTACTTTTAACCACATACTATTATTGTGCCGCAAAGTACTTTTATTATACCAAAATGAAATTTAATTATACCGTAAAGTTCATTTGATGTACCAAAAAGTACAACTTATTGTACCAAAAAGTATTTTCATTGTATACAAAATAAAACTTTTTATATCAATAACTGCAATTTGCTTTTAATACGCCAAAAAAATTGAATTGAATTATAAATTTTAATAATTTTATTTTTGTTGCAATAAAAAGTACAATTTAATTACTTTCATTTTTTAGTACCAAATAGTACAGTTTAATTTTTCCAAAAAGTACTTTCATTGTATCAAACAATACTTTTATTGTACCAAAAAGTACAATTTATTGTTCCAAAAAGTATTTTTACTGTACCAAAATGTAAAATTTTATTTTCCCCAAAAGTATTTTTATTCGGCCTTATTCCCGTAGACGTCGTCGACGCAAAACGACGTCGTCTTGTGACGACGCTGTAAAATCGGTATTCTCGTAGTCGTTTTCGATAACTATCGGTTACTATTGACACAAATTTGGTATTCTGTAAGGAAATGTGACGACGACGTTGAATCAAAACGACTCTGAATCTGTCGTCACAGTTGTTAGTAACGACTTGAAACAATTTGAAAGAATAACTTTAGTTTTCGTAAATTTAAAAAAAGGTTTTGTTTAATGACGTCAAGAATAACAATGTCGAGTAACAAATAGGGGCTTGGAAACAAAATTCCACATAGGTACAATGATTTTGTCTAATTTTAAGGGGTAATGTGAGAAAATTGGTGAAAACCAATTTAATTCCTTTGGAGCGCCTTTAAGAATCCTTTGCGGTTGTAGTTACGAATCTGGTCTTCTTTATTTGTAGCAAAAATTTTGATATGGGTTCCATTGACAATAACTCCAGTAAATCCTGTTTTGTTTAAAAAAATTTAGTTTATGCTTCCGATTTGTCATCTTCAGTTACTTCCAATTGTATCCAAGGTGGACAAATCACCTCTCTAATGCATTCAGACATGAATCTTGCAACTACTGGCTGCACTTACACTTACGTTGTAAGGCCCCTGTCCAAAGGACCTCAATGTTGCTGACAACTTAATTATGACTGAAACATATGTCCTGAGTTCACTTTTCATGATAGGAACTATTTCTATAGGAACGATTACGTAATTAAATGCTGCCTTATTAAGACTTAAGTAGTTCTAGAATCTAAAAAAAAGTTGGAAGGCCGGCCAACAGAACCTCAAATTACGATTTTAACACCGATGAACATACTCGTTATTTGGCAAGTTTAAGATCATCGGATCATAGTCGAAGTATTATCCTTTCCAGTATAAGATTATTTTTACTTTTCTCATCGCTTGAATCTGAATCGGACACAAAAAACATTTCTTCACAACAGAAAATAAAAGTCAAAATGGATCAGCTGATGTACAAATGTTACATCAGCTGTTGTTATTTCTTTCATGTTATCGATTACTAGTCGACGTCGTCTCATAGTAGTTACAGAATACCGAAATAGCATTGATGTGACAACGATGTTGACTCGAAGTGATGTTGACATAAAAACGACGACGATGTCGACGACGTCTACGGGAATAGGGGTGATTGTGTCAAAAAATACCTTTATTGTACCGAATAGTACAATTTATTGTACCAAAAGGTACGTTTATGTACCAAATACCAAATTATGTACTACCTTTATTGTAAAAGCCGTTATATTTTCCCAAAAAGTAATTTTATTGTATCACAAAGAAAAATATTTGATGCCATAAGTACTTCTAATTTATCAAAAATTGGTTGGTACAGCAAAATTAGCTTTTCCTTAACTTCTAATTATTTGTTAATATTTTTTTGCTGTTTTATTTAAAACCGAACCTCCGAAAACATTTGATTTCGAGAACTTTCTCTTGATGAAAAGGAGCTTCATAGTGCCAAGTTATACAATTCTGCAATTATTGTTCGTCATCGTGAAACAAACGAACAAAACCGCCCTCAACAATATATCAATTCACATCAATGAAAACAAATTTCAATTTTCAAAATATTATACTTTGTTTTTGTTTTATTTATATGGTTTTTTTTTTCTTTTTTTATAAATTGATCATATCATATAAATATGTTTTTCTTTATATAGCATATATAAACTTGGATAGAATTTGAATTAAAATTACTTTGTTTTCTTTTATAATAATTAATTCATCATTTAAACTAAAGAGAAGTGTATATTGTTTAAATATAATTATAAGAGAAGCGGTTAGAGTTATTATGCTGTTTTACAATACATAAACATGTTTGTGGTAAGACAACATTTCACAAATTTGTAAGGAGGAAATAAAACACGAGCAAATATTGAGAGAGAAAAAAGGAACAGGTTTAACTACTTGCTGAGTGTTTCTATGAAAACACCATACAATAGGGCGTGCTAAAAAAAATATAATCGAAACAAAAAAACTAAGAATAAAACATTTTTAATCACAAACAAATGAAAAGAATAAAATCTAACATAGATTTTCGGTAATAGTTCAAGGCAAAAAAAGAAAACAAAACAGAAAACCCAAAAAATTACAACTGGTCCGGACAATGGAGAGACTATGGATCAATAATTTTCATTATTTTCTAATGATTTTATTTTGTAATATCAATTTAAAAAAATATTTCTGGTTACTATATATATTATTCGATCAATACATGCACCAGCTTGTTAGTTTTGAGGTGTTCTTACATCGTTATTTGTTTCATTTGTTTTTTTTTGTTGTTTAAATTTATCGTATCGTATCTTTTATACAAAATAATTCTTTTTACATGCTTAGTTTTTTTTAAAAAAAAAATCCCGATTTGGTTGATTTTTTTCTTTTCGTCTTCTGTTGTGTCTCTTGCATCACTTACAACGATGAACATGCAATTTGTAGATAATAAAGAATGAAAGCGACGGCGGCGGTGGTGGTGTTGTTGTTGTTGGTCTAAATGATATTATTGATGTTTTCCGTTTTCAACTACAGCATTTACTCTTTTTTGGTTTATTGGACTTTTTCAAATTGATCGTATCCTTCTGCTGTTCATTTTGTGCGGTACGCAACTTGTGCTGCAGGACTTGTCGCGTTATTGAGAGGAACATTTCCTCAACTCGAATGTTGTCTTTGGCAGATGTTTCGAATAGTTCAATATCCATTTGTTGGGCAAAACGTTGCGCGTCCTCGGTTATAACAACTTTTCGATCGGGATCATCATTTTTGTTACCCACTAATACAAAAAAAATACAGATAATTAGTTTATATGTGTATATATCAACAAAAATTAATCCGTGTAGCATCAGAACTTACCTAATACTTTGTTTACCACATCACAATTATTTTGTATTTCATCCAACCATCTTCGCACGTTGGCAAATGATTCACCATTTGTTACATCATAGACCACAATAACGCCATGTGTGCCGCGATAATATGTGCTGGTTATAGTACGAAACCGTTCTTGTCCCGCCGTGTCCCAGATTTGCAGTTTCACTCGCAAGCCATCAATGACCACTGTGCGTATTTTGAAATCCACTCCAATTGTGGTTATATAACTGCCCGAGAATGTATCATCGGAGAAACGGATGAGCAGAGAGGATTTACCAACGCCTACGAATAAAAAAAGAAATACATATACAAATATATATTAATAAAAGGTTTAATTTATGTCTATTTTTTGTGGTTATATAACAATTGAGTTTCTAAATCTAATTTATACTTATTGTAGTAAGGATGTATCCATTTTTAAATTCCATGTTCTACATAAGTACTTCATTATACAAATTAATAAATTTTGGAAAAAAAATATATAAATAAAGTATAAAATTTATTATTTTAGCCTTCAGCATCATAGTAACGTTATACGGCCATTTCTACAAATTAATTTACATAATAAAAAAATAAATTAAAATGTAATCAAACCTTATAAATAAAAATGTATGTCACCGGCATTGAGCTAAGAATATTTAATATGCTTAAATCTGAGCAATGTTGTGAATAACTATGACGTCTAGGCAGTATTTGTGTTATAAAACAACTTAAAACAATCATACAAATCATGGCATAAAACTATCATAGATGGCGGAATTTGATTCTCGATGAAAGTTGCTGGTGTATGTACGTACGTATTAGTCACACCATATTTCAAGGGCTGAATGTGTAGTCTTTACATGAGACAACAACACCATCACCATCATGAATGGCTGAAAATGGAAAAAGCACATTGGAGAACAAAAAAAGAAAAAACTAAATGCAATCAAATGTTGCATGGCAATGGGGAATATTTCTTTGCATATCTTTAATCCCATTGGGGAATAAAACAAGTGCAGAACAGGTTCCGAACTAGTTATCCTCCATAGACCAGTAAACTAGTTCATCCTAAAAACGAACAACTGTTTAATTCACTTAGGCGTAGGAGCAATGAAACTTTTTTACTCGTGTAGAACTATTTAGAAAATAATAGTTGGGCGAAAATTCTATCTAGAAATAACAGGTTTTTAAACTAGTCCCTATTGGAATGGAATAATTACGCGTCGATGCATTTTTATTATGTTATAGAAATCAATGGCTCAATCCTTACGGCAATGATTTTTTTCTCATGCCCATTCCTTAAACAAGTGTATACAAATATATGTTGTATCATAAAATATATGATAAAGGGTCATGCTGCAGCAAACAGGACTGGTTCAATCTTCGCTGCGCCGTCCAAAACAGTTATGTGTTTTTCAATTACTTTTCACATTTCATATATTGTATACATTACATTACTTTTCACATTTCATATATTGTACACATTACCGACCTTGTATGCAACGTTGAACGAACTATGCTAATATAAAAATTGCTCACGGAGGCAATAAACAGGAAAATCCAGAAGAAGTATTTTACTCATACACACCGTACATTGCACTGATTAATAAGATGTTTAGATATTATAATATTGTTCGGTGGTATTTAATGTTTCCAAATTCCTTTATATTTGTTTAAGAAAAGGTTTTTTGGAATTGTTTATGTTGACACAAACTATAATCATCATTTAGATCACAAAAAACCGGTAATAATTGTCTTTAGAGCAAATGTCTGGAGCGTAAGAAGGTGCAGTTGTTAACAAGAAAATATTAAAGTTTAGACTACAGGTTTTTGATGATCATTCAAACGAACATCTCGGACAATCGGCTTCTCCGACTTCATTGACGGTGTCATTACTTATATGAAATGTTGACTGTGCCGCAATTAATACCTATGGATATATTTTCCATAGGTAGTATAAAAGTACAACCCGAAAGAACAAATACAAGTTTATACCAAGTACCATACTAGTTAGTCTTCCATACAAACACGTTTTCAATTGTCCCTAAACATTTGACAGAAATAGTTATTTTCTAGAAAGTTTGATATAGTTGTTGTTGTTGTTGTAACAGCTTGTTACAACTATTACTGTATTGAATATCTTTGGTCGAATAATCGGGTCGAAACGTGTATAGTATAGTATGTGGTTAATATAACATCGAAGTGTAGAAGCTTTTCGTAAGGAAGAAGTAATCGAAATTGTCAGTATTCGAAATCTGACATTAAATGAATTAAGTGTCATTGCAATTCTCTCATGGTCTTGCGATTTGTGCCCTTAATAATTAATAAATTTATTTATTAAAAACAGCATTCGATATTACTAGACTGCCCGAATTACACGCATGAGGAAGAGTTATTATAATAGTCGACTTCTTGTTAAAATCCCTGCTTTTGCATACACAAATTTTATCTGAACAACTTTGATAAATGCACATGAAATCGTTTAATACTGCCGTATTTATTTACGTTTCTCATAAAGTTTTTGTAAGATTTTCCTCTTTGTAATTTTTCCTTATTACTCCCATTGTGCAAATTGCATTGCAATGCAATAAGGTCTAACAGAATGAAAAGTATGAACAATGTAAGACAACTGGGAATTTAAATATCTGTGTAATACTGCGTGCATTTTCTAAAAATACATTTGTGTATAGCTTCAAACACTTACAGCTAACTATGAACTAATGTAGTTGTTTTGCAAAGACTTACCACTATCGCCGATTATTAAAAGTTTAAATAAATGATCGAAACCTCGAGACATTTTGATGGACTTTTGATATTAATGGTGGATGGAGGTAATACACAAATAGGGGAGTGTAAAGATTTGAATTGTGGCTGTTTTTATTGTCTGGCAGGAGAATCCTTCAGGTTGCGAACAGGTGGAAGCTGTTAAATGCTGCTGACGGGTCAAGCAAATCAATTATGGAAATTTGCTTGTATTTATCTCAAAAACGGCTATCAAACAAAGCAGCCGATGTGTAATATGTCCCAAAATATTATTTCATACGTTTCCGTTTCTTTTGGAATTCTTTGCTTCTTTTGGGGGATTTGCAGAGCCGTATGATAAGAACAAATCACTTGTTCGCGTATCGTTTTGTTTGTTGTTCTTTGTGACTTTCGCTCTGTGCTCTCTGTCGTTCTCTTTCGGTTTCCAATGTGATTCTCACTTAATGGTCGGTGGCCTAAGGGCGTTAGACAGCCGGCATCACAGACAGCTGGGGGAGCAAAGCAGCAGAGAAACTATCGAACTTTTTGATATGACAAAAATTGTTGGACACCACCAAGATAACAGCAGCGGCAGCAGCAGTTATAGATAAAAATAAATAAATGCAGGCTCAAATGTCAAATTTCGAATGTCACTTCTGGGTTTATCCTTTGTTACATCCCATCACACAACTAGGGAGGAAGACAGTATGTTTTCTTTGTTGTTGTTGATAGCTAACTGCTTAAAGCGGGCTAGTGGCTGACTTGGTGGTCATAAGATTAAATTCACTTTCGTTTCGTCGTTTGTTAAGTGGACCCAAGTCAATTTTTTTAGTGGAGTAAAGTTCTATGCTTTTTGTTGTTGCAGCAGCATTATTTAATTCCCTTTCAACTCCTGGCCTCTCTCACTACCCCCTTTGTCCACATACACACAGTAAATACTCTTCTGCCTTCGTGTTGCTAGTTATGATTGTTTTGTTGTTGTTGTCGTTGCTGCTGCTTTGTTATAACGTCTATTTCGCTGGCTGATTGGTGTATTGTCTGGTGCGATTTACATTACTCCCTCTTCTTGATTTTTTTTTGCACTCCGTTTCTTTCACTTTCAGGCAGATGAGTTTCACTATGTTTTGCGTGTTTCGTTATTATCTTATCAATTTTCTACCGCGTTCCAATGATAGATCGATTGTTTTTACAACATAGCTGTTGCTTTGCCAGGCGCTATGGTTTTTCGTTATTTTTTTCTTAATATTTTATAAAATTTCAATGATTTTCCCCTTCAAATGCGTCATTGTCTGCAGAAACGGCAAAAAAAATAATTCTGACCACAGAGTCGTATAGCAACAGTACTAGCAGCAGTTGTCAACATAGGGTTGTCGTCGTTGTGATTTGTGCACATCATTGCCAGCAGTAAAGAAGTAATGTGTTAAAATGTCGATAGGGAAGGAAAGTCAAAGCATACGTTGCGAATTGAAATTAATAGACTTTTTACACCAATTAGAGCTGAAAATGCGGAATACTAAAAGTGGTTTTATAGCCTTTTTACACCGGAACGCATTTAACATATTTCCGCGTTAATCCGCATCTTTGATGGATGCGGCCAAAATGCTAAAATTTTTACATGTATTTTGTTGTTGGAAAGATGTTAACATATTTTCGCATCCATGAAAGATGCGGAAAAATACACTGAGTTGTACTCTGAAAATTGGAATTTAAGCGATTTTTCTCAGTAATGTTGATCCGGCAACCACCATTTTCGTCGTTTGTTTACATTTATCGGAAAAAAATGGCAAACAACATGGACGGACAAAAAATTTACATTTTTGCCAAAATATTAATAAATGGTTATTCCAATTAGTTAAAACTATTCGCGCTTTGTGGAATACAGCCTCCGTAACAATGTTAATAGGTTTGTGGCAGTAAAATATTGCAGTTCTACAAGGCAAATGGAAAAATGTGTGAGCTAGACAACAGCTGACAATATGCGAAACTGCGGTGTAAAACCACTTTTTAGCATTCCGCATCTTCAGCTCAAGATGCGGTATGCTTTTTTGGTGTAAAAAGGTTATTACACTGCAATTTCGCATATTGCCAGCTGATGTCTAGGTCACACATTTTTCCATTCGCCTTGTAAACCTGCAATATATTCCCGCCACAAATTTATTGAAATTGCTTCGGAGGCAGTATTCCACGAAGCGCGAATGCTTTTAACTGATTGGAATAATCATTTATTAATATTTTGGCAAAAATTGCGGAATAATGCGAAAATATGTTAATGCGTTCCGGTGCAAAAGGCTATACAATTGTGTGCTTATGGAAATGTTTTTGACTGATTTGCACCTTAAAAAGCGACGTCTGACTGAAAAAAGTAACCATGCCATCCTCTCAGTTTTGACCCACAAGCTTGGGATCAATGTCAAAGTTTGAGACGGCACGCATGCAGCTATAGGCATTTTACTTAACACGGGGTCCCACCTGAGATAATAACCCATATTCCCGTTGTCGTCGTCGTTTTTATGTCAACATCGTCGTCACATCAACGCTATCTTGGTAACCACCATGAGACGACGTCGACTGCTTATCGATAACATGAAAGAAATGACAAAAGCTGATGTAACATCTGTACAACATCCTGTTTTTTTTATTTATTTTTATTGTGTATCATGAAAAAATATTTTTGTGTCCGAATCGGATTGAAGCAATGAGGAAAGCTTATAATGGAAAGGAAAATATTTCGACAAAGTCCGATATCTTAAACTTGACAGATAAGAAGATCGAACATAAGTGATAAAACCCTAATTTGCAGTTAAATGTTGTCCGGCCTCAGAACTTTTTTAATGTTTAGATTCCAGAAGTACTTAAGTATTTATAAGGCCACATTAATTTGCGTGCTGGAAAAAATAGTTCCTATAATGAAAAGTGAACTCAGGACATCTATTTTAGCCATAATTAAGTTGTCAGCAACATTGAGGTCCTTAGAACAGGGGTCTTACCACCTAAGTCTAAGTACAGCCAGTAGTTGCCAGATTCCGGTCGAAACATTGAATGCATTAGAGAGATCATTTGTCCACAATGGATATTATTGGAAATGACTGTAGATGAAAAATCAGAAGCCAAACTAAATTTTTTAAACGAAACTGGATTTCCTGAAGTTATTGAATATGTCAAAGGAATCCAGACCAAATTTTCGCTCCAATTAAAGAAGATCGGAATCGTTACTACAACCGCAAAGGATTCTTGGGTATCTCTTGAAGGCGGTTTTTTATAAAATTTACAAAAACTAAAATTATTCCTTCAAATTGTTTCAAGTCATTGCCAATAACTGTGACGACAGATTCAGAGTCGTTTCGGATCAACGTTGTCGTCAGATTTCCTTACAAAATACCAAATTTGTGTCAATAGTCATCGATAGTTATCGAAAACGACTACGAGAATACCAATTTAACAGCATTGTCACAAGACGACGTCGTTTTGCGTCGACGACGACAACGGGAATAAAGGCGATTGCCCCTTAAAATTGGACGGAACTGTTCCTCTACGAAATCCTTTTACTTGAAATTTTCATTCTTGACGTCATTAAACAAAACCTTATTAAAATTTACAAAAATTAAAATTATTCCTTTAAATTGTTTCAAGTCGTTACCAAAATCTGTGACGACAGATTTAGATTCATTTCGATTACGTCGTCGTCACATTTCCTTACGGAATACCTAATTTGTGTCAATAATCGTCGATATTTATCGCAAACGACAACGAGAATACCGATTTTACACCGCCGTCACAAGACGACATCGTTTTGTGTCGATGACGACAACGGGAATAGGGGCGAATATCTCTTATATATATTGCGAGAGATTTAAATCGTTTTAACTCCCCAGCTGAATTGTTATTTATTAATAATACAGGAAATTTCAAGCACGAATATGCACCTTTGAGGCATTTAGAGCGACGGGAGCAAATTTTATAAAATTTAGATTTTTTTATGGGATCTTCCTTAGTTGGAGAAGATAGAAAGTAAGTATGTTTGGGAAAATGTTGGGAAAAAAAATTTGGTGGGTATTGGTCATACATTTTACCAATCTTGGAGGCGCCATACAAGCAACAGAAGTTGATTTTATATAAAGAAATAAAAAAAAATAAAAAAAATTAAGTGTTGAAGATAGAGGGTAGATATTTTCAGAAAAACTGATTGAGTTTCAAAAATATTATACATTTAATTCCTCTAGGATCACCTTTGGGCCGGTAAGAGCGGTGGGAGCATATTTCATGAAATTTTGTTTATTGTATGAGAGCCACCAGAAAAGGTGAAAATAGGGCGTAAGTGTGTTTGGAAAAAATGCTACGAAGGGCAATTAATTGAGAATCGGTCATACATTTTATACCTCTAGGGGCGACTCCGAAGAAGTTGTGGGGCTTGTTTTGGATTTTTTCCCTGTCCACAATACTTTCGATCACGATGCGCAGCCATTTGCCCCCCACCTTACCTCTCTTATTTTTTGTGTTTTTTTCCAACCTCACAAAATTTGGGAGTAACCGTATCCAAATCTTGTTACAAAGGATCTCAATACAACACTATCCCACCCCTGTCATATACTACCATTCCAACATCCTGTTTTTTTCTGTGTATGATAACTTTGCATACTCACCACCTTCGAAATAAATCCATAGCTTTTCTCATAATTGTATAGTTAATTGCCGAATAAATTATTGTTTATTTATTGATTTATTTTATTGGCTTTTAATTTTGTCTCATAAAAAGCTGCGCTTTAAAATATTTTTTTCTGTTGTTGGTTTGTTTTATTCATTTATTGAATTATATAATATTTATTCTTAATTTGTGTCGCATTATTTTCACTTATTGTAGTATTAATTATTTTCAAATACGAAATGTGTGATATCTTGTTTCTGCTCCTGCGTGTTTTTTAGGTCTGTTTACTTTAGTTTTTGGTTATACGTAATGTATAATTTTTATAAATAATTTATTGTTTTTTTTAGGTTTGTTTATTTTTAAATATATCGTAAATATTATCATCGTTAATGTACATATTACTTGCTGATGCTGAGTTGAGTGTCTTGTAGTAAATAAAATATAATCAAAAACAATAAACTAATAAATATATAAATACATACATACGTACGTATATTAGCAATTTTTGTTAAATATTCTCTTAGTTTTTTTTATTAATCACTTGATCGTATAAATAATATAATTTACATACATGTAGTTGGATACATGTATGCGATATTCTGCACTTGATTCCATGTAGGCTTTAATGATTAATGCAATAAAATTATACATTAATTCAATGAATGTTCGTGACTTCTCTTATGTGATCAATGCGTTGATTGTTCATATAGTTAAATAATTTGTTAATAGTACATATAAATTAGTTGCTGGCTATAAATTTGTTGTTGTTGTTGTCGTTCTTGTTTATATGGCATATGAGCGTATCAAAAATTAGAGTTGTATTTCTTTATTTAGTTTTAATATTTGTTTTTTTTTGGATTTTAAGCATTCGTGTTTCTTTTCATGAAAAAATAAGCTCTCTTTTTTCTATAACTTTTTTTTTTATAATTTTTAGAAAATATTCATATATTACTTTTTGGTATATTCATATTTGTTTTTAATAATTTTTACATAAAAATTATTTAGGTGTGATTTGTGTTGCAAATGATTGACTTTTGCCTCGTCTCTTTTTTTTAATGTTTATAATCATATTTAATTATAGATTGCTTCAGATTGAAGATTTAAGAACCTAAAGAGAATACATAGTTCATATAATGAAATCAGGGTTCACACAAAATCTAAACGCAGAAGTATCGTTGACGACTCCAGTGCCAACATCGTTTCAAGGCAATCAAATAAGTTTATTGGTAACGGTAATTGGAAGAGGAAACTTTGTATAATTTGAAAAGAAAGCTCGCCATTAGGTTGTTTCGTAACCTGACTTAATTAGAATAAAAAATTTCATGATAAGTCTCATTAACACTACTGACAGTTTTTAAATTGCTTCAACATTTTCTGACAAAGTATTTAAAACTACTGTCAACATTTGTCAAAATATTTTATAAGAAACACGGTTCAGTATTTTGTCGGCATTCTCTGTTTGTACTTTCATCAGAATATTTATTTTTTGTTAAATTGCTTTCATTTTAACTAAGCATGAAAGCAATTTAAGTATCGTTTTGATTTAAGAAAAAGATGTTAATGTCGAAAACAATGGATTCCGATACGCAAAGTACTTTTATTGTAACAAAAAGTACATTTATTATAACAAACAGAACTTTACCTGTACACAAAAAGTACATTTTATTGTACAGAAAATCGCGTTATGTGTACCAAAAAGTAATTTTTTTTTACACAAAAATTGCTAAAATTGTACTTAAAAGTAAAATTTTTTGTACCAAAAAGTAATTGGTCAAAAAAGTACAATTAATTATACCAAAATAACCATTATTGTACTAAAAAGTTCAATTACCAAACCGATGCACATCTATTGTACGAAAAAGTACTTTCACTGATCCAAAAAGTACATTTATTGCATCGACAACTACGTTCACTGCTCTAAAAAGTACATTTATTGCACCAAAAAGTACTTTAACTGTACCAAAAAGTACATTTATTGCATTAAAAAGTACTTTAACTGTACTTAACATTTATTGTATCAGAAAGTACAATTTATTGTACCAAAAATAACTTTTAGTACAACTTATTGTGCCATAGAGTACATTTATTGAACCAAAAAGTAAATTTTTTGTATTAAGTGCATTTATTGTACCAAAAGGTACAAGGAAAATCATGGAAAATTAGAATAATTTAAGGAGATGAATTGAAAAATTCTATAGAAAAATTAAATGTCATCAAAAATGTGTGAAAATTTAAAATTTTGTTGAATTTTTGGCAAAAGTGCAGAATATGGGGCGGGAGCCAAAAAAAAAAGCCACCCACCAAATACGCCCCAAAACACGAAAATCGAG
Source organism: Muscina levida (assembly GCA_964034835.1). NCBI lineage: Eukaryota > Metazoa > Arthropoda > Insecta > Diptera > Muscidae > Muscina > Muscina levida. The sequence goes on from OZ035882.1 coordinate 57,970,439, forward strand.
GTCAAAGTTGGCGCTAAGGCCCGGGGTGCCAAAAAAAAGGGACCCCTTGGGTTCTATGATGACTCTCCATGTGTGGGTACTAGGGTGATCAATTATTCGGGTTTTTGCGAAAACCGGTTTTCGAATTATTCGAAAAATGGCATTTAAAAAAAACCGGTTGCTTTTTTTGAAATTCACAAAAAACCGGATAATTCGGTTTTCAAAATTATGCCAAATAACAAATTAAAACACAATTTTTGACAAAAAATTGTATTAAAAAATAACAGAAAACAAATCAATTATACCTATAAAAAGTAAACTTTTAGTTTAATTATAATTACAATGCAAAACATTAGTGAGATCAGTTTGTTATTTTAACAATGACAAACGAAACAAAACAATTCATTTGTAAATAATTGATTATATATAAATATATTTAATTTAATCTTTAGTTTTACCTAAAGTAACATTTAAGAAATAAGATACAATTGAAGTGCTTGGGTGTATACCTATTTTTTTCTTTGGTTTTTATAAAACTTGACATTGAAAATGCCCTTTCACTCAGTGTACTATTTGGACTTATAGTGTACAAGGCGTTTAATATTGAATATTTTAGAAATGCGTCACTAATTGGGAGTTTACTCGTACTTAAATACAAAATGAGAGTATTCAGGGTTTGAACACGTCTTTTGAAAATTGCATATAAATTTATTGATAATTGGTTTTGAATTGTTGAAAAGTGTTAAAGTAAAAATTTAAAAATACCTTCAGCATCAGCTAAAGTCGAAGAGTTTGCAGAAAGTTTTTGTATAGACATTTCCAAAGGTTTAAGGGTGTCACTAAGCACAGACAAAGTTGCGATATCATTTTCACTAAATGGTGTCAGTCCTAACTCCAATAAAGTATGATTCACACATTTGTGCAATTTTAAAAATTGAGAAACCATATTGGTTATAGCATTCCAGTGGTGCTTAACATCATGGATAAGTTGAAGCTCCTTATTAAATTGTTTCTTTCTCTTTTCAGCCGACTTATTAAACATTGAAGATTTATAAAACTAACAATTAGGTTGTTCTTCCGAAACGCTAGAAAAAAAACAAGTACGAGAACACATTTAACACAATTATGAATAAATTTAAATAAAAAATATCGAACGCCAAAAAAACCGAGATTCGACAAAAAATAACCGGATTATTCGATATTCGAAAAATAGGGATTTAAAAAAAACCGACGGTTTTTATGAGTGAAAAAAACCGAGTAGCCGGTTTTTGAAAACCGAACTGATCACCCTAGTGGGTACTCAAATGAAAGATATTCGAGACGAATCCAACGATGTTATTTTAAAGTTCCTACGAGTCTCCTGGACCGAGTTAGAGCGGGATATACAAAAAAAATTGAAAAAATCATGGAAAAAGTTTGAAAAATTTAAGGAAATAAATTGAAAAATTCTAAAAAAAAAAATAGAAAATCTAAAAACCGCGCGATTTTTTTAAAAAAAAATAATTTTTTCTAAAAAACCCCGTAAAAAATTTAAAAAAATGGGGAAAAATCATGGAAAATTAGAATAATTTAAGGAGATGAGTTGAAAAATTTTATAGAAAAATTAAATGTCATCAAAAATGTGTGAAAATTTTAAATTTTGTTGAATTTTTTAAGGGTTTTAAAGGAAAATTTCAAGAAATATTTAAAAAAATTCAAGAAAAAGTCCAAAGAGAAATATGTGAAAGAAGAAAATTGATTAAAAAAGGTTAAAAGTGCAAAAAATGAAGAAAAATTTGAAAAATATTTTTAAAAAAGCTATGTATTGTAATTATATTTTTAAATCGGGCGATTTCTTAAAAAAATTTATTTTTTTTGGTATATTCCGGGAAATATTTTTTTGTTGTAAATTATGTTAGGCGTAAAAGCGCCAGAGGCAAAAATTTATTTTTTTTGGTATATCCCGGAAAAAATATTTTTTTTTTTTGAAAATTAGAGTGAAAATGGATATGTTGGGTTTAGAAGCGCCGCAGGCAAAAATTATTTTTAAAAAAATCGCGCGATGTTATTTTAAAAATAACATTGTTGGATTCGTCTCGAAAATATCTTTCATTTGAGTACCCGCACCTGGGGGGTCATCATAGAACCGAAAGGGGCCCCTTTTTTGACCCCCCCGGGCCCCATGGGCCTGAGCGCCAACTTTGACCTACCATTCCGATGTTTGGGGAGCAAGACGAAGAAAATGGCATATTTTTTTTTTAATCGGGCTCCCGCCCCATATTCTGCACTTCAGCCTTAAAGTATTTAATTTACCTAGATTTGAATTAAATTGAAATGAAGGTTTTTGTTTGAAATCCGTTTTTAGCGAAACGGGTCCTTAATGGATCAGCGAAATCCTAAATTTACTGATTACTGTTTTATGGACTCGTAACGATTTCACTGATTCCCTTCTTAAATCTTTACGCGTCCGTGTTTGCGCACATTGGGTTGTTTTTTTTTTAACTCCATATTTGCTGATGCAAAGATTTAATGAATTATCACCAACATGCCAACCACGCTATTTTAAGGTATTTATGGCAGTTCTGGACCCAGATAGACTATCAATAATTTCCGTTTCCACTTACTGCTTATAAAAGCACGCTTGCGGAGATGCAAAGTTATATATTACTTGGACCAGAATTGCCATAGAGACCTTGATAATACCTTTAATTTAAGTACCCACACATTGCATTGCATTCACCCGCGTCAGTTGAATAACACTTTATAAAATTTTTAAGAGTTAATCGTTTTAAAAGTGCCATTACTCTTATTTTGCATAGATTTTGTGTGAACTTAACTTAAAGCTGTGTTTGTCTTCGATTTTAAGACAATTAAAAAAAAATATGCATTTATATATAATTTCGTTAATTTATGTATTTTTCACTAATTATTAAATGCTTTATTTTGTTTTCGTTTACTCTTTCGTTTCGTTTTTGTTTTGTTTTGCTAACTAATCAATGAACAATGGATATTAACGCTGTAGTAAATTATACTTATATATGGCCACTTATGTAATACTTTTAACTAAATAATAATACATAGATAGTTGTACTAAAAACTTTTCTAAACTGTATCAAATGTTTCATAAAAAATCATCTTTATTTCCATTGATATTGAAGTAATGACAGTTATATCTGTTTAGATAAGATTAGATCAGTGCTAGTCTAAATAATGGTATCTATTTAGTTCCAATCTGATCCGAAATTTGTACCTGTTTTTATGCGATAAAATTATAGCTAAATATGTATTGCAAGATTTTTATATTAGACGACTCGATGTACAAGCTCTCATCGGATACAATTTTATACAATTATATATGCCAGATACACCAAATACTTTTATTGTACCAAAAAGTACTTATACTGTATCAAAAAGTAAATTTATTTATCATAAAGTACAATTTATTTTTTAAAAAGAATTTTATTAAACCAAAAAGTTTTTTTTTCTACCTAAAAGTACAATTTACTATACAAAATTACTATTCGCCCTTTTTCCCGTTGTCGTCGGCGACGCAAAACGACGTCGTCTTGTGACGACGCTGTAAATTTGGTATTCTCGTAGTCGTTTTCGATAACTATCGATGACTATTGACACAAATTTGGTATTCTTTAAGGAAATGTGTGTTTGTTTAATGTCGTCACGAATGAAAATGTAGAGTACCAAATAGGGGCTGGTTTGGAAACAAAATACCTCATTGGTAGAGAGAGAAACAGTTCCGTCTAATTTTATGTGTCAATGTCAGAAAATTAAAACAAAAATTCCTTTGGACAGCCTTTGAAAGATACCAAAGAATCCTTTGCGGTTGTAATAACGATTCTGGTCTTTTTTATTTGAAGCGAAAATTTTGATATGGGTTCCATCTGCATATTCAATAATTCCAGGATATCCTGTTTTGTTTTTAAAAAATCTAGTTTTGCTTCCGATATTTCATCTTCAGTCATTTCCAATTGTATCCATTATGAACAAATGACCTATCTACTGCATTCAGTGTTTGGACCGGAATTTTGCAACTACTGACTGCACTTACACTTAGGTGGTAAGACCCCTGTCCAACTACTGGCTGCACTTACTCAATGTTGCTGACAACTTAACTATGACTGAAACAGATGTCCTGAGTTCAATTTTCACTATAGGAACTTATCTTCCACCAAGTAATTAAATGCAGCCTTATAAAGACTTAAGTAGTTCTAGAATTTAAATTTGGAATGCCGCCCAACAGAACCACAAATTAGGGTTAAAACACTTATGTACGTACTTATTTCTCTTGAATCAGAATCGGACACAAAAATATTTTTTTTTTTGATGTACAAATGTTACATCAGCTGTTGTTATTTCTTTCGTGTTATCGATTACCAGTAGACGTCGTCTCATAGTAGTTACAGAATACCAAAATAACATTGATGTGACAACAACGTTGAATCGAAGTGATGCTGACATTATAACGACGACGATGTCGACGATGACAACGAGGATATGGGTGATTATTTCCCAGCAAACCATTGTAGGAGCGCTCCGAAGAAGGATTCGGAAAAAAGTCCTATTAAAGAGCATTCTATGAGCACTCCGAAGAAGAATTCCTACTAAAGAGCATTTTTGGAGCGCTCCGTAAAATGATATTTATTTGAATGTAAAAGGAGTCTTAAGGGTCCTCATAAAGAGCGTTTTAAGTGTTTTCTGGACAAAAGAAACACAAGTAACGGAAAGTTTGCTTTGCTACTTGTGTCACTATGCTCTTTTAGAGCTCAAAAACTCCATCATAAAAGATTCTTTTCTGACATTAAATAGAGCTCCTTTGGAGTTCTAAATAGAGCTCTTTTAGAGCTCAAGAAAATCCATCATAAAATTATATTTTCTGACATAAATTAAGCGCTCTTTCTGACGGACCATTTTCAAAGAAAAAGACCCTCTTTTCTGAAGGTTTACGGATCGAAAATGATTGTTTTCTGGGCTCTTAAAGAGTGTGGAAGTTCCGAAAAAGTAGTCAAAAAGAGCTCTTTTCGTACACATTTGGGTTTGCTGTGTTATTGTGCCAAAAAGCACTTTTATTGTACCAAAAGCATGTTTTTACTATAAAGTATAAAAAGTAAAATTTATTGTACCTAAAGGTACATGCCAAAAAGTAAATATATTTACCAAAAATTAGTTTATTGTTAAAAAAAACTTATATTAAACCAAAAAGTACAATTGTTTATACAAAAGTTTGTGCCAAAGAGAACTTTCATTGTACCAAAAATTCAATTCAATGTATCAAAAAGTACTTTCAATGCTCCAAAAATTTAAATTTTTTGTACCAAAAAGTGAAGTTTATTGTTCCAATAAGTACTTTTTCTATACTATGAAGTACAATTTATTGCAGCTAAAAGTATCATTTATTGTACCAAAAATTACTTTTATTGAACAAAAGAGTATCAAAAAGTAAAATTTATTATACAAAGAAGTACTCTTATTATACCAAAATTTACTTTCAACGCACCATAGAGTACAATTTATTGTACCTAAAAGTGAAATTTATTGTACTAAAAATACAATATGTTGTATGTTGTAAAAGAGTAAAATTTATTGTACACAAAATGTAAATTTATACGCCATAAAGTACTTTCATTGTTCCAAAAAGTAAAATTTATTGTAAGAAGTACTTTAATTGTTCCAAAAAGTACAATATATTGTACAAAAAAGTAAAATTTTTTGTATGAGTAAGTACACTTATTTACCAAAAAGTACTTTTATTGTATCAAATAGTAACATTTTGTGTACCTAAATTACTTTTCTTGTACAAAAAAGTTGCGTATGTTGTACCAGAATGTACTTAAAAGTACAATATATTGTAATAAAAACTGCCTTTATTGAACCAAAAACTACTTCAATTGTACTAAATTTATATAACAAAGTATTTGTACTGTTCCGAAAAGTACAATTTATAGTACGATTTATTTACTAAAATTTACTTTAAATGTACCAATACAGATTATTGTACCAAAAAGTACTTTTATAGCATCACAAAATAAATTTATTTACAAAAATGTACTTTTATTACTGTACTAAAAAATACTTTTATTGTACACAAAAAATGCGTTTGTTGTTCCGGAATGTACTTTTATTGTGCCAAAAAGAATTATTATACCATAAGTAATAATATTGCACCATAAAGTAATTTAAATACACGCAAAATTCTTTTTATTGTACCAAAAAGGTCTTTTAAATTTACAGAGGAATTAAGTTCACTGTCATCTAAATAAATAAGAACAACCTTCATCGATTCTTAAATAGACCGGTTGTGACTAATAAAAAGATTTTGAACGAATCTTTTCCAGAGAACAACTTTAATTTGTTATTCATGCAAATTAAATTTTTTATGAAGACAACTACCGATCCGGTACCGTTATGAATCGGTATTATCCCTGCCGAAATCAACTTTAAAAAACCCTTAATTTCCGACCAAACTTTGTGCATTTATAGCCGCCAAATCTCATAAAAAAACTTAATTTCCCTTAACACCCCATGAATGAGGTATGGGATAGCTTCTCGCGTTGTTGTGAATTAACACGCTTTCTATTTTTAGATTCACAACTAACGGCACCTACTTGTTTATCGACGAAAGCGAACGTCACTGTTTGAGAAGCCTTTTTTAGTCATGCCGAATGACTCGACACTTATACTGCGAAGTTGCTGTCGACAACATCGAGGGGGCCGGTAATGAAAGAAAAATGTAGATGACTAGAGGCGGGAATCGAACCTGGGAGCATGGCAGTCGCGTGTTCTAACCATCATGCCACGGCCGGTCCCCAAATCTCATATAGATGTAAATATGATAACAGACGGATTGTTCTGTTAATTTTATCAAAATATACAAAATTTTTTTAGATTTATAAAAATTTTATATCGCATGTTTCGGTTTTATATTATATGTGAAATTTGACGAAACATATTTGAAACGTTGAAAACAAAAAATAAAAGATCATTAGAAAGTTTCGTAGCTAACAAATGGACGAAGTCAGTTTCCGCGTCATAACGCTTTGCGTAATTCCACCGTTGATGATGTTAAGTTAAAACTGACAAACCATTTTCTTGGTTTAAAATCAATATTATCAAAATGTAAATTAAAATAAAATATTTCATTCAATGAAAATACAGCTTAAAAATTGTTCAGTTTAGAATAGTTCTCTCGTACAACTGCTGTATATTGCGTCATTTATTTTCATAAGCATTTAATTTAAAAATATAATTAAAATTTTTGGTACAAAACTATACAAACTAATGTTAAATGTAAATAAAATAAAAACTCATACAAGTATTTTATCAATACAAAAAATTAACTAGTTATCAATATAGTGGGCAAGAGAAAAAAACAAAATACATACATTAAGAGAACATGTTTTTTCTCATCCCATAATCATAATGAATCCGTATTGCCTTAGTGTATAAAAAAAATTCGTTCATTTACAAATATTGCAAAAACACAATTAAGGACAACTTAAATATTTAAGTAACAATTTGAAAACTCAATAATAATCATGATAATAATAATAATAATGATAAAAATGGCACTAAATTTTGTTTCCGTTTAAATTAAATCTCAAATAAAAAGAATTTACATTGTACATAATTATAATTAAGTATAAATGTCTTTTGCAGTATCGTTAACACAAAACGACGATGGCTCTCTCTCTTTCTCTGAATCTCTTTGTTTCCGCAGTGTTTTGAATACAAATGATTACAGAGAGTTATATTGTTATTTAATTTGCAAGTGTTAGGCCCTATGAGGAGAGATTTTTTGTTTTATGTTTGTTACAATAGTTAAACTTATATTGTATCTTAAAACGTCTAGTGGTTGGAATTTATTAGGGGTGTTCCAGAGGTTCTTATTATGTATTAATTTCTTGTTCTGTTTTTAGATCTTTTTAGCTAAATGCAATTAGCAGCAGTTATCAAATAGTTGTTGTTGTTGAGTATTATATAATAATTCCTATATTTTGTTTCAAGAAACATTGATTAGTTTGGTTTTGTTGTTCGTTTTGTTTCGTGATTTTTTTAATATACGAGTATTCAACAAAATTTGTCAGTCTTTCTTTTTTTGGAAAAGAAATCAAAAAACGACCAATTTGTTAGAATTTAAGATTGATCGTTTTAAATGAAACTCTTTTTTTGTTTTGCTATAATTTTAAACCGATTTTTACAAAAAGAAAACACGTGTTTTTTTTATAAGCTTTGTCAAGCTTTTTGAGCCAATTAATTCCGTTGTATGCCCTAATTTTTGTGAAAGTTGTTTTATTTTTTGGTTGTTTTATATTTTTAAGCTTTTAAATGCAAAAGCTTGATCTATGTTAAATTACTATTAGATTTTGTTCGAACTGCTGCCTTTAGAACTTAATTAATCTTTTGTTTGTTCTTGCTAAGTGTTTTTGTTGTTTTGTTAGTAGTTGATGATGAAAATCTGTTATGGAAATTCTAAACAATAAATTAGTTAAGAGTTTATATGGCTAATATTCCTAAGGGGGGCTTCGTTAGATCTTTAAGCTTAATTATAATACAAATAGATTTAGATATAAATGGGCGTTTCTTGACCCGTCAGTAAACGAAACATGGAAGTAGGCATCGTTTTCATCAAGATCTGAAAGAAAATAACAATTTCATAAAAAATAATTAGAAATCTGTTGTAGTTTATAGAAAAAAAATATATACATTTTACAAATATTTTTAGGATTTAAGATAAATTTTTTGTAAATTTGTTCTTAAATTATTTTGGTTTTAAAATATTTTAGAGTAAGTTTTCGTTTTCGAAATATGTATTGAGTTTGAAAATTATGGTTTCCACATATCAATTTTCAATTCCTTTTCAACGTAAAATTGTGTATATACGGTGTATTATTAATATTAATTGCATCTATTACGTATACGTAATTAATGGTAAACCATTTTTGGAGGAGAAAATTCATTGAGAACTTGGAACCAATATTTTAGATCTCAAATACTTCAGAAACAAGTCAACTAAGTCTTTCTGTTAAAACAAAAGTTATTTTTAATACAATGAAAGTACTTTTAGGTAGAATTAAAGTACATTTTGGTACAATAATTTTAATTTTTTTGGTATAAAAATTGTTTTTGTTGTTACATCACAAGTACTTTTTGGTGCATAAAAGAACTTTGTAGTGCAATAAAAAAACTTTTTGGAATCACAATAAAAGCTAATTGGTAAAAAAAAAATATACTTTGCGTGCAATAAAAGTACTTTGTGGTACAATTAAACAACTAGATGAGCATCAGAAGTACTTTTTGGTACAATAAAAGTACTTTGTGCACAATAAACAAAATACATAAAAATGTATACTTTTTGGTATAATAAATGTAATTTTGGTATAAAAAAGTACTTTATGGTAAAAAAAAAAATTTACTTTGTATTTTATTGCACCAAAAGGACATAACAAAACGTACAATTTATTGTACTAAAAAGTACTTTTAATGAACCAAAAATGGACAATTTACTATATCAAAAAAAGTACAATCTATTGTACCAAAAGTACTTTCAATATTTCAAAAAGTACTTTTCTTATACCAAAAAGTTAATTTTTTGTTATTCAAAAAGTACTTTTATTGTACCATAAAGTACTTTTATTGTACCATAAAGTACTTTTATTGTTTCAAAATTTTGTTTGTACCAAAGAATATTTTATTGTATCAAAAAATACAATTTAATGTACCAAAAAAAATCATTTATTATACCAAAAAGTCAATACAAGTACAAAAACTTAATTTTTCGGATTCAGCCACGAATACTCAGCAGACTTTGGTATAATGATTGCAAATTGTTCATCAAGTCTTATGCACCAGAATCTCACAACAAAATGAGAATTATTTCTTGAGTGCATAGACTCGAAAAACTTCACAACCATTCACTATGAGAAATCATTTGCTAAACTTCTTTCTTGTTTTGTTAGTTTTTGTTCAGAACGCCGTTGGCTTTCAAACAACATGTTTTTGTTGTTGGTTTCGCAATTTCAGCTTTGCAGCTCGCCGTGCTCTGCTTAATCATCATCGTTGTTTTTGTATTTATTCAGTCTGTTTATATGAACATTGATTTAAAATTTATTTCAACCCCAAAACCAGTGTTGATATTTTTTAATTGTTTTTCTTTGGAAATTTAAGTCAAAACAGAGCTTATAACGTTCGCTTTAGGTCTTTCACACGAAAGACTGCCAATAACTATCCTTGTAAAGGATACGGTTTATCAATTTGTTTTCCTTACCTCTCCCACTGACGATGATAGGAGTTTGACAATGGTGTCATGTGGGACGGCCACAACACTCTGATTGTTTATTTCAATAATGCGATGGCCAACTCGAACGCCACCTCTTTCCGCAATGCCACCACGTAGAAGACTACAAATCTATAAACAAAAAATTAGACAACAAAAGAGATTTAATAATTTATATAAAATGTACTTACCACACCATTTTGAACACTAAAACCCAATTGGAATAATGCTTTAGGACGCAATATTTTCACCTCAACCACCGGAGGACATGGTACAACAGTAAATTTCACAGCTGTTTGATTTTTAGCATTTCGTATATAATTCTGACACGTGGACAGGGGAAGACCAACCAAACTCAAGCCATTGATGGCTATCAATTGATCGCCTATATTCAGTTGACCACAACGTGCAGCCGCACCGCCAGACATTAAATTCGCTATAACTACCGTGGGCAACATTGAACCCCAGCCAGATTCAACGATAACAACGCCCAGTATTTCGCCCTTGGCCTTGGGCACAACCACCTCTTTCTGCAGTTCTTTTTTGGCGAATATTTCCAATTCATCACCAAAGATTTCCTGGCTATTCAGTACCTCTTGGTAATCCATCTCTTTGGCGAGATTCTCATTTTCAATGCCGTTGGCTTTAAGGAACTCCATGTAGGCTACTTGGAAGGCTTGACCGATCGATTGAGCTATGAATTGAGCTTCGTCACTTTCGAAGACGTGACAAATCATTTTTGGGGTACGATTGTGTTTGTTGTTGTTCGACGCTGTGTTGGTGTTGGTCGTCGAGGAACCATTTTCTTTGGTATCCTTGTCTTTGCCATTGGTGGTGGCAGTGGCGGACACGTCATTTGCGTCCGCACTTGCAGAGCCACCAGTGGTATTACAAGGATCCGAATGGACAAATCTTCTGCGTGCCATTAGTACAACTAAATCACCAATGTCGGCAATGTAGGAAATGGTACGCAAAGCATGATCCATCATGATCTCTTTGAGGTCCGTATTCAAAACCATTATCTTTTCGGTTGATATGAACAAATCCACTTCGGTCGATGGCTGATTTTCCCCCTCAGGTGCCTGTAAACAAAATTAAAAGAATAGAAATGGCAATCGAGTTGTTATTATTATAAGTGTGACAAAGACAAACATGTCAGGAATGTTAATTAAAGGCGGAGTTATTTCGAACTTACCAAAGCCTAAATCAAGCAATTTCAACAATTTTTTTTAGCAGCATTTAAAGGGAAATTTCAAAATGTTTTCGTTAGAAGTCAATCAAACTTATGGAACTTATTAACTAGCAAGTTTAGTAGATGGAATTACAAAAAAAAAAAGCTACAACTACAAAGTAAAACAACATGAGCGTTATATACAGACCTTTATGCGGGACACCGCCTCTTCGGCCTGCATCATGCGTGTAGATTTGGTAGGTTGTCCCTCGCATACCAACTGTGTGGAGCCCAGGTAGCGAGCACGAAATAGAACACCCTCAATCAAGACTGTGGGATCCAAGAAACCTTTTAAAAAGAAATAATTTATAGTTGTTCTATTATATTGCCAGTCAATGGTGGTTCTACTAAAATACCAAATGTAAACATTATGATGCGTGTAAGATGCTCTAGAGCAATGTTTTTTTTTTTTGTTATATCGCAATGCTTTGTAATGAGTGCGGTGGTACACTCTTGACTGTAGGCTATGAATAATATATGTTATAATTAGCAAACAATGACTGGTTATATGTAACGCTTTTGTTTCGTAAATGTTAGATTAAGAAAACATTTAAAGTGTGTATAGTTAACAATAAGACAGGAAAATTGACACAACTCAAATATCATTGAGTCATTTGCTAACTATTGGGGAAAGGTGTGAACCGCCCGCCACTCATTGAGGATTGGCAAATAGTGATTTTGTAGTTTTTTCAGATGATAGTAGAAGGCTGGAGAACTTTACGATAGCTTTGAATATTTATTTATTGTAGCTATGTCCTGTTTATATTAGGTTTAAAACGCAATCGTAAGTATCTTATTTTCTATATTTCTCTGTTTGCAGGTGGGAAATTTAATTGTGGTGTATATTTTTAAGTGTCATGTGTAATTTTAAATTTCAACAAAAATTAAGCAAGAGTCAAGTTTGCTTGGTGACCGGTCTTGGCATGATGGTTAGAACACGCGACTACCATGCGGAAGATCACAGGTTCAATTCCTGGCTCCAGTCTTATTAAAAAAAAAAATCCTTTCATTGTCGGCTCCCCTCGAATGCTGTCGACAGCAACTTCGTAGTATCAGTGTCGAGTCAATTGACATGTCTAGTAAGAGCTTCTCAAACAGTGACGTTCGCATTCGTCGATAAACAAGTAGGTGCCGTTAGTTGTGACTCTAAAAATACAAAGCGTGTTAATTCACAACAACGCGAGAAGCTATTCCATACCTCATTTATGGGGTGTAAAGGGAAATTAAGTTTTTTAAGTTTTAGTCAAGTTTGCTTGTGCTCAAAATTCGAAATTCGTGTCCTTATTAGATACCTTTACTTTATTGCGAATAATATAAAATTTTCTCTATGGATTTTCTTAGGAAAGGACTCATTTTAATTGAATTCACAAGCGTAGTGCAACACTTAAAGTTTGAGACCTTATATTCAAAATCTATACTGTCGTTCACCATCTTATATACCATCTAAGAGATAATTTGTTACTTTTCAGAAATTCACTCTCTCTCTCTCTCGCTTTTTATTGTCTGCCTTTTCCTCTCATTATTCTCTTTTGGTCAATCACAATATATCAACAGGTCACCGGATTTGGTATGGGTCTGCACTAATGACAGGCCACATGTGACCATAACCTAACCTTACCTTTTTATTCAGGCGCTGTGATCTGTACACTTAGCAATTCGTAGTTCTGAATAACAATTCCCTGGAAAATTGTTCTCCAATCCTTTTCCCCCTATTCTAAATAAAATCTTCCCCGGATATTTTTCTCTTTTCCCTTATTCTAAATGAAATTCGGAAATGTGAAACTATTTCCCGGAATGGAAAAATTTAATGACAATTTCAAGGGAATTGTACCAAAAAGTTGAAGTATTTAATATTTTAATGTTTAAAGTGCAAACACATTTTCAGGCATAGAGAAAAGTCTGCCAAAAAGAACATTCGATGTACAAAGTAGTACTTTTATTGTAAGAAAAAGTACTTTTATTACAACAAATAGTACTTTTTTGTGCCGCAAAGTAATTTAAATGTAGCAAAAGTTGCTTTAATTGTACCAAAAAGTACATTTATTCTACCAAAAAGTAAATTTATTGTACCAAAAAGTACATTCAATGTAACAGAAAGTACTTTTATAGTACGAAAAAGGTATATTTATTATACAAAAAATTACTTTTATTCTACCAAAAATAACTTTTGTTGTGCCAAAAAGTACTTCATTTATTGATTCCAATGTACCAAAAGGTACTTTTATTGTTACAAAAATTGAATTTATTGTACCAAAAAGTACATTTATTGTACCAAAATGTACGTTTATTGTACTAAAAAGTGTTTTCATTGCACCATAAATAGTTTTAATGTACCACATAATACTTTAATTGTACCGGAAAGTATTTTTTTTGTATCAAAAAGTACTCTTATTGTACCAGAAAGTAAATTTATTGTACCAAAAAGTAAATTTACTGTACCAAAAAGTACATTTATTGTAACAAAAAGTACTTTTTTGTACCACAAAGTACTTTCAATGTACCAGAAGGTACTTTTATTTAACCAAAAAGTGTTTTTAGTGTACCTCAAAGAGCTTTTGTTATACTATAAAGTACTTTTGATGCAACATAAAATGCTTTCGATTTACAAAAATGTACGTTAATTGTAGTAAAGTGTTTTTATTGTTCCAAAAAGTGAATTTATTGTACCACAAATAGTTTTAATGTTCCACATAGTACTTTAATTGTACCGGAGAGTACTTTTGTTATATCAAAAGGTACTTTAATTGTACTATAAAATAAATTTATTGTGCCAAAAAGTAAATTTATTGTACGAAAAGGTATTTTTATTGTACCAGAAAGTCCTTTCTAGTGTACCACAAAGTACTTTCAATGTACCAGAAGATACTTTTTTTTACCAAAAAGTGATTTTATTGTACCTACCTCAAAGAGGTTTTATATACTAAAAAGAACTTTTGATACAGAATGTACGTTTATTGTACCAAATTGCTTTTGTTGTTCCAAAAAGTGAATTTATTGTATCAATAAATACTTTTAATGTACCACATAGTACTTTAATTGTACCAGAAAGTATTTTTAATGTACTACAAAGTACATTCAATACACCAAAAGGTCCTTTTATTGTACAAACAAGTACATGTATTGTATCAGAAAGTAATTTTAATTATAAATAAGTTCATTTATTTTAACAAAAAGTATCTTTATTGTACCGAAAAGTACATTTATTGTTTCAAAAGTACTTTTGTTGTACCGAGAAATACTTAAATTTTACCAAAATTACTTTTGTTGTACCAAGAAGTATTTTTATTGTACCAAAAAGTACGTACATTGTACCAAATAGTACTTGTATTGTACCAAAATGTACTTTTAATGTACCAAAAAGTGCGTTTATTATTCAAAAAAGTGAATTTGTTGTACCAATAAATACTTAAATGTACCACAAAGTTCTTTAATTGTACCAGAAAGTACATTTGTTGTACATTTATTGTACCAGAAAGTACTTTTAATTATCAAAAAGTATTTTTTTTAGCAACTAGTAATTTTATTGCACCACAAATATCTCAAATTGTACTAAAAGTACTTTTGTTGAATTAAGTAGTACCTTTTTTGAATCAGAAAGTAATTTTATTGTAGAAAAAAGTACTTATATTGTACAAAGATTAATTTTATTGTACTAAAAAGTACATTTTTTGTACCGAAAATTTTATTGTACCCAAAAGTACTTTTATTGTAACAAAAGTCCTATTATTGTACCAAAAGTACTATTTTTGTACCAGAAAGTTCTTTAATTGTATTAGTGTATTAATATTTTGCCCAAAAGTACTATTATACAGTACAACATTTTTCAGCACATTGATTTGGGACTCAATTCGGAGAACTTTACGTGAAAGTAGCCCCAAAAAGGAAAATTTCTGCATCATTCGTTTTGTCAAGTTACATTCCATAATAATATAATATCGATTTGAAGTTAGTAAGTACCGTAAAGGGGAATTTGTCACGTTTTAGGCTCTTTTGTTTTACATAAATCGAAAACTACTAGTCCGATTTAGATGAAACAAATTTAAAAAAATTAAGAATTACAATTCCTTAAATCTGTTCATATAATGTTTCAATGCATAAGCAACAGTTTCACTTTTCCATTCATCAAATGATTTTGAACTGGGTTCATTTTGTAGCAGTTACAATAAAACTGTTGAACTCCGTGTCGTATGATTTACGTGGAATATTACTTATGATAATCATACGCCACCATATAACAATATAATAAAGGAGCCTAAAACGTGACAAATTCACCTATACGATATGTGTTGTACTGTGTTATTGTATTGTAAAGTTCTGTTGTCTCGATATGTGTTTTTTTACTCTTTTAGTCAAAAAAAAAAGCTTGAAAAAAAAGTCCTTGAAATTTCTTTCGCTTGTTATTTCCTTCCACGACTGTTTAGAATAGGAAGATTTTATTTCCGGGAAAAAGTATCTGGCAATAGTAATAGTGATAGTTGGAGAACTTAACTTGCAACTATTCACCTATTGGTAAAGCAAACCTACATCTCGTAAACTATGGGACATGTCGGATTAATGTAACCAAATTGCCAATATTCACCTATTAAAATATTTAAAAACAAGTGACTTAATATTAATATCATTCAAGTTAGAGCGTATTTTAAAATACTAGTTGTTTTAATTAAATTTTCTAATCTTTCAGTATCAATCAACTCCCCATCAAATTATGCTTTTTGAAACTACATAACAAACTACTAACAATATAAATACATATAAAACTTACATAGATTCACATATCGTTTAATTCGCGACGCAACATATAATCGTAACGTAACGTAATGAATACACACACACAAACAAACACAGATTTGATTAGTAGTTAGTATAGTTAACAAAGGACACAGTGTGTCATGCGTGCAAATAGACAATTAAGACAAAGAAAGACAGTTAACAGTTAAACAGAGATTACACAAAATGTTCAAATGTGTTTCATTCGTAACATTTTGAAAATTTCACCACTCACCCTCTTTGTTGCGTGATTTAGCCTTTTTATCACTATTAGCTGAATCCTTAAGGGATTTTATGGAACCCGATGGACTTTTCGTATACGTTATCTTTTCTGGCGTTGTCATCGGTATCTCTGTGCTGCCCACCATTTGACAGTGTTCCGGTGAATTGGGCGTAAGGGAGGTACCAATGCCTTGGCGTATGGTGGCCGATGAGAATTGCGGTTTGACATGTAGGGTTTTCGCAATATCTGAGGTGGTTGGTGAGTGATCACTGGAATTTAAGCCGGAGCCAATGCGTGATGTTTTAGGCCAAATTGTCTGAAAGAAAAGCAAAGATCAATAGTTATAAATAGTTTATGATAATATAGGAATTAAAAGGACAAGAATGGTCATATGTCGAAAATCATTTTTTCCAAAAGTCGCAATTGTAAGAAATTGTTTTCTGTCCTATGTTATCCTCTTAGATTAGAGTATCATCCCAGCTACAACTGCGCTATATAAACTATTTTTTCATGTAACCAAACAACGCATTTGATCGATTCCATGTAAGGTCACACCCTTCTTAGTCTTCTAGTGGTCAATCATGTTGTTTCTGTTTTTACCAGTTAATAAACTTTTTTAAGATTAAAATCCTTGGGAATCCCAGTCTTTTTTTTATAACACATTTTATATTTGTGAATTATGAGTATAACGGTCACACCCGTCACAATGAAATCAACCCTATACAAAAAATGTGTAACAAATGCCAAAAATTTTAATAAAAAAAAATATTTTTTTTTTAGTTTCACTGATTAGAGCAACCCATAGCTACTACTGCCTTAAACAAACTTTTCTTCTATCGCCTGCTGTTTCACTAGAAATTGCAAATCACCGAGTCAAAAAAATCAAAAAATGGCTAAACACAAAAAATTTTAATATTCCAACCAAACGCAATGCAATGCGTAAATTAATGCAATTTTATTTTAGAATTATTTTAGCCTCTATTAGAACTTTTTTTCTATCTCATAGCGTTTCGCCGTAAATCGAAAAACTTTGAGCCAAAATACTCTTTATCCAAATACAAAATGAACCCATTTGTAATAACTTATTTAAAACGATTTGAATTAAACTGTTGAGAATATTATTCTGCTATTAAATAAATAAATTTCAAATCAATGTTCATAAACAGACCGAATAAATAAAAAAAAAATTAAATAATGCTTATGGCAAATCTGTTGGTTGCGAAACCAACAACAAAAACATTTTGTTTGAAAGCCGACGGCTTTCTTTACATTAACAAACAAAACAGGAAAGAAGTTTAGCAAATGGTTTCTCATAGTAAATTGTTGTGAACTTTTTCGTGTCTATGCACTCAAGAAAGTATTCCCCTTTTATTGTGAGATTCTGGTGCATAAGACTCGATGAACAAGTTACAATCGTGGCTGAATCCAAAACAGCTGTACGGCAGAGAAAGAAGCCGACCGAGAATTAGCCGATGCGACGCCGCCGCCCCGCCGACCGACAAAAATATTCTGAGCCGCCGCCGCCGACACATTCGGGTCGGCTTCGTTCTCTGCTGTACGGACTGCCTAGCATTATAATATCATAATTCTTTCAAAAATACTGGTCTTGAGCTTGAAATAAATTCCAAATAAATTTTTATATTTTTTATATTTTTTTATTTTTATATTTTAAAATTTTTTTTTTAAATAAATTCCAAATAAATTTTTATATTATTTTTATATTTTTTAATTTTTATATTTTTATATTTTTATATATTTATATTTTTATACTTTTTTATATTTTTACATTTTTATATATTTATATTTTTATACTTTTTTATATTTTTATATTTTTACATTTTTAAATTTTTACAGTTTTACATTTTTATAATTTTATATTTTTATATTTTTATATTTTTATATTTTTATATTTTTATATTTTTTATTTTTATATTTTTATATTTTTACATTTTTACATTTTTACATTTTTACATTTTTACATTTTTACATTTTTACATTTTTACATTTTTACATTTTTACATTTTTATATTTTTATATTTTTATATTTTTATATTTTTATATTTTTATATTTTTATATTTTTATATTTTTATATTTTTATATTTTTATATTTTTATATTTTTATATTTTTATATTTTTATATTTTTATATTTTTATATTTTTATATTTTTATATTTTTGTATTTTTATATTTTTATATTTTTATATTTTTATATTTTTTTATTTTTATATTTTTGTATTTTTATATTTATATATTTTTATATTTTTTTATTTTTATACTTTTACATTTTTAAATGTTTATATTTTATACTTGAAATGTTAACATTTTCAAGTTATATGTTTTTTTTTCTATTTTTTTTCTATTATTATGTTCTTTTTATTACATTTTTATATTTTTGTATGTTAATATTTATTTTTTATATAAACTATAGATTAAGTGTAAAGTTATTATTTGATTTAGTTATTATTATCGTTCATTTATGTAATGTTATTATTTTCTTTAAGAGTAAATGCTTTGAGTTTCAAATCTTACTCCACTTTTGTGGCAAATAACAAACTTACCTTATCTTCAAAGAAATCTTGTTCATCTCCTCTCTGTTGCCCCAATAGACGATCTGTCTCCAAATCGGTATCCAATTCCTCATCTTCACAATGTGATTTGTTAGAATCCTCACAAATGATGCCTCCGCCGCCGCCGCCTCCTCCTATTGATACACTGCATTCTTCATTATTTTTACGTGGCACCCATATTGGTGATTCCGGATCTGGTGGCAAAACCTCATCGCAAAATTTCAATTTCTCTGGTTGCGTTTTGGCCCGTTGCAGTGCAGAGCGTATTTCCTTCATGGCCTCTTCAATCTCAACAGATTCAGCACGACCGGGTGGCTTTAGCTGACGCGTTAGCTGTGGACGGTGTGGTTGGGGTGCAGGTGGTGGTGGAGGTGATTGTTGATGCTGTTGTTGTTGTTGCGATTGATGATGATGATGATGAAGCTGCTGTTGCGGTTTGTTGACAGTAGCATAAATAGGTTCATAAATTGATGGATCGTTGTTGCTTAGTTCGTTGGCTGCATTAAGGGAGGCAATGTTACAACAATCATTGTCACCAGAGTTAATTAAATCATTGCACTGTTGCTGTTGTTGTTGTTGTTGCAGCTGCAGTAGCTGCCGTTGCTTGTAGTCAATGCCAATGCTAATGACACCACCGCCACCAACACCACCACCTACTACACTATCACTAACCACAATATCATCAATATCCACTAAGTTGGTAATTAAATTATTAGCACCACAATTATTATCCATGCACTCTGCTTGCTTCAAACTATTGTTGTAAATATTTTGCTCCAACATTTCCTGCTGCTGCAACTTCTCATTTAGTATGCCGACACTTTCGTTACTGCTATTGCCGCCACCGCCACAACCGCCACTACTGTCGCCGCCGTTACTTTCGTATTTTTGACAATTATTCTCGGTGTCCGAGGCATGGCCGCTGGAGAGGCCGTCTTCTAGCACTGGCATGCTGGTGTACAATTTGCCATAGTCTGTGGTGCAATTAATATCATTCGATAGACTGTCCAAGTCGCCGCAATTGGAGTCGTAATCTGTTGTCTCCGGGGACAGTGTGAAATTGCGCGAGTGATGTCGTAAATTCGCCTCCAATTCTGTATCTGCCAAATCACCACTGCTGCGACTATTCGAATCGATATATAGCTCAATGTCGTTGTTGTCATTGTATAGAATACTGCTGCTATCACATGGTTGATGTGGTTGTTGTTGTTGGTGTTGTTGATGATGATGATGATGATGATGTTGTTGTTGCTGTGTCGCTGATATTGTTGTTGTTGGTTTCTGGAAATAGTACATTAAATACGATAAAAATAACAAATTACAAAGGAAAATACGGAAAACGGAAAAAGCGAAAAAACAAAAGAACGACAATAACAACATTCTTCTACATAATACATTCTACTATTCTGGCTTTGTGGTCTATAAATACATGAATTGTACATTTTCAACTTTGTGAACATTTGAAAAGATACATGAGTGGCGCGATTGTACACAAAAAGATGGAATCCAATAATTCTCAAATGGGATGTTTTTTGTTTTTGTTTATGTTTCCAATTGGTCGTCATTGTTTGAATATATGCAGAGTGTTTTAAGCTCGACCAAGTAATTTAATATAATGAGTAAATCTAAGTTGACATTTGTGCAATTTGCTGAATGGGATCTTTTTTTCTGGGTTCATGAAAGCATTGATATTTTTAGATAAAGCAGTAAGATTTTTAAAAAATTGCTTTCTATTTGCAAATATACAACACAAGATTTAAAGCAAAAGTTAGGGAAAGGTTTGCATTATAAATTCTGTTAATTAATTTAATAAATAAATAGAAATTATACAAATTTAATAAAATGAAAATAAAAAAATTAATGAACATAGAATTAAATAAAACAAAAATGAAATAAATTTTAATAAAACAACTTAATTTCCCTTTCACCCCATGAATGAGGTAAAATAAAATATAAAAAAATAAGAAAAAATAAAACGAAAAAAAAATAAATAAACAATACAAAATTAATTAAAAAAAAAAATATTATAAAATAAATTACATAACATACAATGAAAAAAAAAATCAATTACAAATAAAATAGTATAAAATTATATAAAAATATCGAATTAATTAAAACTTAATAAAATGATCCAAATTAAAAAAATAAAATAATATTAAATTAAATAAAATAAATTATATAAAATAAATAAAAAAATTTAAATAAATAATATAAAAATACTTAAATAAAATAACACATATTATAAAAAATAAAATGAAAAAAATAAATAAATAAACTATGTTAATATAAAATTTAATAAAACAAGTAAAATAAAATGAAAAAAATATATACTAAATACAATTAAATAATGTTAAAAAAATTAAACAAAATATAACATAACAAAATAAAATAAATAATATAAAATTACATAAAATAAAAAAATAAAGGCTATTAAAATTCAATAAAATAATATAAAATAAAATAAAGTTAATAAAAAAATTAAAATAATATAAAAAATGACACAAAAAATTTAAATAAAATAAAATAAAATAATATATAATTTATTATATTTAATTAATAAGATAAAATAAATCGTCAAAAATAAATAATATAAAATTAATTAAAAAAAAAACAAAATATAACAAAAAAATAGTAAATTAAATAAAATAAATAAAAAAATTAAAATAATTACATAAATAAAATAATATTTATTATAATTAAATAAAAAATATAAAATAAAATATGTTAATATAATATAAAATAAAACAAGTAACATAAAACGAAAAAAAATAATATAAAATGAATTAAAATAAAATAAAGTTAATTAAAATACATTGAAAAAAAAAAACAAAATTCAATAAAATATTATATTATTAAATAAAAAAATATTAAATTAATTATAACTAAATAAAACAAAATATAGTGAAACAAAGTTAACAAAATAAAATAATTAAAAAAAAAATTTATTAAATAAAACAAATAATATAAAAATAATTAAATAAAATAATAAATACTACAATAAAATAAAATTTAATAAAGCAAGTAACATAAAACGAAAAAAATAATATAAAATGAATTAAATTAAAATAAAACAAAATATAATAAAATAGTTAATGTAAAGTTAGATAAAATAAAATGAAAAAATAAAGTTAATTAAAATACAATAAAATAAAAACAAAATACAATAAAATAGAATACAATTAAATAAAAAAAATAAAGTTATAAAACATAATAAAACAAAGTTAAAAAAAAAAAAAAATAATCGCCCATGTCCTGACAATCGCATTTTGATGAAATTTGTGATTGTGATTTCAAGTAGCAAAATTGGTGTCATAGAGATCGCAATCGCATAATATTTGGCGATTGTCAATCACATGCATCCATCCTGGAATTTATTTAAAAAACACAATAAAAACGATGCACCTATACAATTTAACATGTTTTCTTTCTATTTAATCACAAAAAGATATATGTTTCTAAATTTTTTTTTAAAAAATGCGTATTTAAAAAATCTTTAATATTTCTTCAAATTTTTAGTGCAAATGCTATTCTTCCTTTTTTTTAAAGTTGACGATTCAATAATTTACAGCTGGCTTGCAAATCTTCGGAAAATAAATCGCATGTAATTTGACAATCGCATGATTGTCAGGACATGGGCGAATATATAATAAAATAAATGTCAAACTAAATAAACCAAAATAAAATAAAAATAATAAAAAATTACATACAAAAAAAATAAATAATTAAGTTAAATAAAATAAAATAAAAAATATTAAAAATAAATTGACTAAAACATAATACAATAAAAAATTAAATAAAACGAAATAAATAAAAAAAAAATAAAATAATTTAAAATAAAATAAAATGAAACAAAATTAAATAAATGCATAATATAAAAAAATATTAAAAGCGTAGTAATATAAAAATAAATGTTGTAAGATTCACAACATTGAAGAACGCCGTTCATGTTTATGTAAATGTCTTTGTTGGGGCTCGAACTCTGATCATCCGACAAAGAGAAAAGTGTTTGTGTGTTTTTCTCAAAATAGTTTAACACCATGCGACAAATTGAAAAAAATGTTAAGAGTCTTAGAAATGTCTATATAATTTTGAAAACTGACACGAATTGGAACAAAACTGTGTACCTAGTCTGGTCGAGTTAGCGTTTAAAAGTTCAACATTTGTTAAGAATAAAATTATTCCAAAATTTGTTGTAAATTTCCTACCAGAAATAGAAAAACGGTTGGATATCAAATGAAAAATATCATTATTTCAATATATAAAATAAAAACTCCACTCAATAATAATAAAAAAAATTTATTTGAAATTCCTTCGTTTTCCCTCAGGCCTGCAATAAGGCCTGCGGTAGTACGTCTTCTATCAGCCCTTCCCCTACAGATCTGTAAGGACTTCATTACTAGTTTTGACATAAAAGCCTTCCTTTTTGTAGGCCTGGATTTAGACTTTAGGTTGCAGGCCGGCTAAAGGCCTGGGAGGGAAGCACATAGTTACACTAGCTTTAAAGAATCACACATAATCTCACACGATTCATAAGGCAAGCTGATGTCGTAACATCCAAGTAGAGCTTTGTCAAACTTCTAAACTATGAAAATGGCAACTACCTCTTGTTTGTACTAGTTTTTAACTACAGTTTTTTTTTTGATAATGTCTGCCGTGGCTGTAGCTAGAATTACCGGGGCTAAATATTCTTTGAATAAATCATCGGACTAAAATAAAGCGCTTTAAACTCATGTTAATTTCAACTTAAATTAACTAAGGCAATAAACACTTACCTGTTTCTTGGGAGAACGATGCACCATATACAATTCCTCTTTGGGTATTCTAGCTAAACGTTGACCTATATAGGCATGTTCGATATGTTTCTCTTCATCTATAGGATGTTGATGCATATACTCATGATGTGTATCCTGTAATTACATTACAATTCATAATAAAAAATTAGCCATTGAATACATAACACCCCCCCATCCCAACCAGCCCTTAACTTACACAACTGCTACCCATATCATCGCCACTTTCGGTGAAATCTGTAAAACGTTTCTCATCATCTGGATTGCCTTTGAAGAATTCCTCTAGTACTTTACGTGTTTCCGAGAATTCATACAAATAATCAAAAGTTGGCGTTTTTACTTTCGATTTTCCAGAATCATGACTCGAGGACGAGTGAATTTGTGGGGGACCCAGTGTGCCGGGTGAGGCTAGGTCATCAGCATCAATATCAATGAGATTACCTATAGACTTGTTGTTGTCATTGTTGAAAAACGAAGCATTACTACAACTACCGCTACTGGTGGCCTGAGCGTAAAACTGATGTTGCTGTTGCATCTGCTGATGTCTAGCATGGGCGGCCTCCTGATGCTGTTGCTGCTGCTGTTGCGGTGTTAGCGCTGCAGCCATTGGCGATACCCTTTGTGGAAAGCCCGGTGGTCGTTTTGGTAACATGTTTGACGCTGTCGTGGAATTTAACGTTGTGGTTGACTTTGGTGCCGCTGTCGGCGGTTGATTGCCAAAACGCCGTGGCGAACCTTCATACTCGGCAATGGGCAGTTGACCAATCATTTTTGTCACTTTTAAAATGTCTTCATTGCCATGGTATGAATCACGCAGATTACTGGAATGATTTGATGAATATGAGTTATTGGATTTGTTCATCCAATTTGTATCGATGTCATCGAATACAACAATTTCGCCATCACGTAAACAATGACCATCTGCTTTGCCGACATCTGTGGGAGATCCTGGGGAGGCCAGACCCTTGAAGGAGAAAAATAATAATACGTTGTTGATATCGCCAAAAAGAGAAATATATTTTAAAAACAAAAATCAATAAGATCCTAAGGTAATAATAATATTTCCTATTAAGATGTAGCGGAGATTGAATAAATGAATAAGTGTAGGTGCCTTTCTTACAGCCGATATCAGCACGGCTTAAAAACACTAAAGCTGCGGGAGCCGATAGATTACCGGCAGAGCTTTTTAAGGCCGGCGGCTATCAACTGGAATCGTGCATGCACCAGCTCATAAACAGGAAAGGAATGCATGCCCGATAATTGGAATTGCATTTTTGAAAGATGCGGCCAATATGCTAACATTTTTACATGTATTTGTGTAAAAAGGCTATTACACGAATGTTCATTCGATCTGAATAAATCGATTTATATCGCATACCAAAATACTTTATTTATTTATTTTATTTTTCTACTAAATATTTCACCTTTCAGCACGTTTGTATTTAAACATTAACGAATTCTAAAATTATTCTTTTTTTAAGTGATTAATATTTCGAGGTAAAGATTATTCACCATAGGGTTTATTGGTAGAAGTGAAATTGTTATCCTTTTAATTTACTCTTATTCGGTATTTGCATCCTTTAATTGCAGCCTCTTTTTTGATTACCGTAAAGTATTATCGGTTTCCCTAAGAAGATTTAATTTTATTCACTTGTTTTTTTTTCTTAAACCACTGACGATAATCCTTGTCGACCATATTCAAAATACAAGCACACACAAAATGGTCGAAAACACCAACAACATGTCACCCATATGTATATCCATTCAACAAATTTTCCCTATAAATGTACATTGCTAAAAAGTTCTTTATTGATGTTGACTAATTATTTCCAAGCGCACATGAGGTTTATACAAAAAAAAAATAGCGTTCTATGTGTATTTCTCTTCATTTCATAGCGATAAACTATAGTAGCCAATAACCCGGATTAAATAAAACAGAAACAAACAAAAAGTACCCCGGGCGGGTATGTTGTAACCCAATAACCACCCACCTGTGGCAGTATGTTGTGCTGTTCAAATTGACTACCGGGACTACGGCCAACACGTATTTGTTGCAACTGTCTCTGGTGAGGATGTATGCTATACTGCATGTCCGTATTAAGATCTGGTGAATTAAGTACTGTACTGGCTGGGGTAACATTTGGACTGCGCGCACGCATTTCCCACACATAGCGTTCTTGGGGTTTAGAGAAACTGCCTGAAACACTAACACTGCCGCCACCACCACCTCCGACTGCGTTGCTCATAAGACCACTCAATGTTGCTGTGGATATGGCTGTTCCATTATTTATTGATTGCCTGTTATCATAATCGTGTAGGCTACTGTTGGTGCTACTGCTGCTGGGGTTAGTTGCCGCAAGATGTTGGTGGGGGTGGTGATGGTGGTGGTGTGAACTATTAGCCGCTGTTGTGGCAGTGTTGATGACACCGCTACCACTGCTGCCATCAACTGTTGCTGTCATTTTGTTAATTGAGCCAAAAGAGTTGCTGTTGTTGTTGTTGCTGTTAATGTTGACACCGCCTATGACAGCAGCAGTGGCAGCAGCCGAAGACGAAGACCCAGAGCCGGCATGATACAGGTCACCCAGTGTGGTGGGTGGTGTGGGTGCATAACTGTTGCGTTGTTGCTGTTGTTGTTGTAATAATGTATTGTTTTGGCTGCTTTTCAATTCAATAGCCGTTGCTGCCGTTGTTGTTGTTGCATGTGTGCTATCACCACTGCCACCACTGTTGCTATTCATGTTGCTGACTAACTAATCCTTATTTACAGCGGCTCGCTCGGTTCCTTCGTTCGTTGCCGTCTTTCACTTAAAGTGATTGATTTAAATTGAATTTTTAATTTCAGACTTTAACTTTGCTACGTTTCCTTATACCAAATGCCGTTGACTTTTGGTTCTAATCTAGCAATAGTCAATAGAGCAGCCCTCCTACCTGGCCAAAGTAGTCGTAGTCCAAGTCCACGCCGTCTTCGTCTCTGTAGCTACTGTTCAAGTAAGGGAACGTGCAAATGTTTGACGTCGTTGTATTCTACAGTTCATAGAAGAACAACGCAGTATCGAAAAAAGTTAATTGATTTTTATGTTCTTTATATCCATTTTTATCATCTCATCCAGCAACATGTTTACTCAATTCTGCTGTACAACTCCAACTAACCAATGTGTTGGCCGAGTTGGTGTGTGGCTGTCCGTTCGTTCGTTTTCACCTTTCACATTTGTTTTGTTAATTGCTTTTCATTGTTGTACAGACGGATGAAATTATTATCCTTTTTCAACGTCAAATTAAAATTTGTATTTGTTTTAGCTAAAAAAAAGAAAGAGAAAAGAGATACAAGATATGAATTTTGTAGAATAACAATGGAGAAATTTAATTAGTGCGATGAATGTGGTTGCTTTGATTTAAGTACAAACTAAGAGGTAGCATTATTGGTGGCATAGTAACATGTATGTACTTGTGTGTATAAAGATATATACACGTGATTTGCATATTGTGTATGATATGTATTGAAAATAAGGACAAAGTTTTAGTCTTAATTTGGAATGTAGTGCAAACATGCAGACATTGGTTATTAGCGGTTCTTGTGGCAATAGGGAGATATTGTACGAGGGCAGTTGTAGTACACCAGGACATGTTGCTCCTGTCAACCCATCTTATATAATTTTTGAAAAAAAAAACTGCGCAATACATTTAGTCATTGGGTATAACAATTTAATTTTTTTTTGTGTTTTGGAATTTATTTTAGTAGATTAAAGAAGAAGAATGATAAAATTGTCTTATGTTGATTCAGGATAAACTACTACCTCTGAAATTATTGAACAAAAGGTTAAAAAGTGGTACAGTCGAACTTCTATATAATGATAGTCACTGGGGATCGCCGATTTCTACGTTATAAAGAGGTAAAAATGTGTGAAAAGCGTTAGGAAAATGCTGTATTTAAAAAAAAACAGTTATAGAGAGAAATTCGCTATAGGGACCGGCCGTGGCACAGTGGTTAGATGGATCCAAATATTTTGCGAAGTATTCTTATCTCGAAGACTCCCAGAATAGATTGATCCGCTTGTGTCATTACCCAGTGTTTGCGCAGGCAAATGGTTTTGGAGGGTCAATAAAAGAAAAATCAAAACACAGGAGGAATAAAGGTTTTTTCAAAATAAATTGCCGTAGGGCTTTATTAGGCGAATATTACCTTTACCGGAGAGGTCTGGATTACGAATAATAAAATACAATATAACCAAGCAGGGTTCGTATTGGCTCGCTCGCGAGCAGCTCTTTTCCTGAAAATTGGCTCTTAGCTCGCGAGCTAGGAGCCACAAATTTTAAACGAGCTCTCGGCTCGCGAACCAAGAGCCCAAAAAAAAGAGCTGGCTCGCGAGCCAAGAGCTACAAAATTTTAAATGAGCTCTCAGCTCGCGAGCCAAAAGCCACAACATTTCAAATGAGCTCTCGGCTCGCGAGCCAGGAGCCCAAATAAAGAGCTGGCTCGCGAGCTAAGAGCCAAGAGCCCAAAAAGAGCTGGCTCGCGAGCCAGGAGCCAAGAGCCAAGAGCCCAAAAAGAGCTGGCTCGCGAGCCAGGAGCCAAGAGCCCAAAAAGAGCCAGCTCTCGAGCCAGCGAGCTCTTGGCTCTTGAGCAAAGTACCAAAGTTATGGCCCAAAAAAATTTTCTGTTGCACAAAGTACTTTTTTTGCACCAAAGTAATTTTTGTACCAAAATAACTTTTAATGTACTTTTTGGCACAAAGTACTTTTTTTTGTACCAGAGTACACTTTTGTACCAAAAAGTACTTTTAATGTACTTTTCAGCACAAAGTACTTTGTTGTACCAAAAGTACTTTTAACGTACTTTTTGACACAAAGTACTTTTTTTGTACCAGAGTACACTTTTGTACCAAAAATTACTTTTAATGTACTTTTCAGCACAAAGTACTTTTTTGTACCAAAAGTACTTTTAACGTACATTTTGACACAAAGTACTGTTTTTGTACCAGAGTACACTTTTGTACCAAAAAGTACTTTTTTGTACTTTTCAGCACAAAGTACTTTTTGTACCAAAAGTACTTTTAACGTACTTTTTGACACAAAGTACTTTTTGACGCAAAGTACTTTTTTTGTTTCAGAGTACACTTTTGTACCAAAAAGTACTTTTAATGTACTTTTCAGCACAAAGTACTTTTTTGTACCAAAAGTACTTTTAACGTACTTTTTGACACAAAGTACTTTTTTTGTACCAGAGTACACTTTTGTACCAAAAAGTACTTTTAATGTACATTTCAGCACAAAGTACTTTTTTGTACCAAAAGTACTTTTAACGCACTTTTCGACACAAAGTACTTTTTTTGTACCAGAGTACACTTTTGTACCAAAAAGTACTTTTAATGTACTTTTCAGCACAAAGTACTTTTTTGTACCAAAAGTACTTTTAACGTATTTTTTGACACAAAGTACTTTTTTTTGTACTTTTCAGCACAAAGTACTTTTCAGCACAAAGTACTTTTTGTACCAAAAGTACTTTTAACGTACTTTTTGACACAAAGTACTTTTTTTGTACCAGAGTACACATTTGTACCAAAAAGTACTTTTAATGTACTTTTCAGCACAAAGTACTTTTTTTTACCAAAAGTACTTTTAACGCACTTTTCGACACAAAGTACTTTTTTTGTACCAGAGTACACTTTTGTACCAAAAAGTACTTTTAATGTACTTTTCAGCACAAAGTACTTTTTTGTACCAAAAGTACTTTTAACGTACTTTCTGACACAAAGTACTTTATTTTGTACTTTTCAGCACAAAGCACTTTTTTGTACCAAAAGTACTTTTAACGTACTTTTTGACACAAAGTACTTTTTTTGTACCAGAGTACACTTTTGTACCAAAAAGTACTTTTAATGTACTTTTCGCCACAAAATTTCAAATGGGCTCTCGAAATTTTGTGGCTCCTAGCTCGCGAGCCGAGAGCTCATTTAAAATTTTGTGGCTCTTGGCTCGCGAGCCGGCTCTTTATTTGGGCTCTTGGCTCGCGAGCCGAGAGCTCGTTTGAAATTTGTGGCTCCTAGCTCACGAGCCAAGAGCTCTTTCGTAGTTTTGAGGCTCCTGGCTCGCGAGCCGGGAGCCGAAAAGAGCCAATACGTACTCTGTAACCAAGAAAAGATGGAGAAAGGCGGCCTTAATTCAGCAATATCAGTTACTCGTTACAATCAGTTTGACATAACAACGTAATTTAGTACCAAAAACAGGATCATTTAAACAAGTAAAAGTTCTATAAATAGGGTTACCATCCGATGGAAAATCGGAGAAGATTATAGGATAAATGCAGCCACCTTCTGACGTAAATACCCAGGATTTTGCGCTGTAGAGCAAGGCAGATACGATCAGATTCTGGTAGAGTTACATAGATCTTTGTTCTTCGAGAGAGCGTTTTTACCTAAAATTGCTTGCTTAACGCATAGTAGCAACGGTTTGCGATCAATACTCATCTTTTGATTTCCAGGCTGACATTATTATTTTTGTTTATGGCGGAACCAAGGTAGACAAAATTATCTACCACTTCAAAGTTATAGTTGTCAACGTTCACGCAGCATCCCAGACGAGTGGACTCTTTATTCGTAAAAACAAATAACTTGGTTTTGTCCTCGTTTATCACCAGACCCACTTCCGCCAACTGCTTTCCAATGCTCGAAAAAGCCGCAGTAACATCCCGCAATCCACGGCCAATGATATCTATATCATCGGCATACGCAGGCAGCATGTGATTTTGTTAAAGATAAGTATCGCGGGGTCGTATTAGTATTGCGGGGATACTAAACTCAGCCATAGCATCTAACAAAATCTATCGTATTGGACTGTCGAATGCAGCTTTGTAGACGATGAACAGATGGTAGGTGTCGATCTGCATTTCTAGGGTCTTTTCCAGGATTTGTCGTAGTGTAAATATCTGGTCGGTCGTGGATTTACCATTTCTAAAGCCACACTGATAAGATCCAATCATGTTCGCCAGAATGGGCTTTAGTCTTTCACATAACACACTAGACAGGACCTTGTATGCGATGGGTAAAAGGCTAATCCCGCGAAAGTTGGTACACACACTTGGATCGGCTTTCTTAAGCACAGGACATAGAGCACTCAGATTCCAATCATCCTTAAGCCAAATCGTGTCCCGAGGTGGTACATGCGTGTTTGCAGCTCATCGCCGCCGGCTTTAAAAAGCTCTGCCGGTAGTCCATCGGCTACCGCAGGTTTATTATTTGTAAGCCTTGCGATCACCATGCTGATCTCGTTTTGGCTCGGTGGAGAACAATCTACTCCGTCGTCTATGATTAGTGTGATTTCGTTACTTATGCTACCTTCGGAAACGAGTAGAGATCGAAAGTGTTCCCTCCATATTTGCAGCACACTCTGAGTGTCCGCGACCAGATTTCCGTCTCTGACCTTACAGGTGGGGATCCCTGTTCCAAAACCTTTGCTTTTAATCTTTTGGCACAACTTTCGGGCTTCACCTCTATTCCTGTACTTTTCGATATCCTGGCTCTCTCTTTTCTTCTGCCTGAACAAGCGTTTCATTTGCCTCCTCTTCTCATTATAACGCTCCGTCAAACCACGCGTCGCCATTAGCTGCAGTTTTGCCTTGTATGCAGCATCCATTTCCTCAGACATTCATCATCGTACCAGGGCTTGTCTGAGCGTGGTTTTTCATAAACCAGTACGGTCGTTGTGGCAGTGGCCATAGTACTCGCAATATGCTGCCACTGTGTGTCGGGAACATCAAAACTAAGGGGGTTTGCTTAAAGTAATTGAGAGAGTTTGTTAGAGGTAGGCATTGGCTATCTCGGTGGTATGCCGCTTAGTGATGTCTAGCTTCCTTTGCGTTCGATTACGAGTGTTTTGAGCACTACTTAATCGTGTGCGTACCTTGGCTGCAACTAGGTGCTGATCCAAGTCAATATTTGCACCGCGCATCACACGCACGTCCATAACGTTTAAGACTTGCCTTCCATCAATTACCACGTGATCAATCTGATTTCTTGAATTTTGATCAGGAGATAACCAGGTTGCCTTGTGGATATCTTTATGCGGAAATCTGGTTCCACTTACAACCATGTTTCTTGCCGACGCGAAACTATCCAGTCTGAATCCGTTATCGGAGGTGTTGTTGCGTAGACCGAACGTTCCGACTGCTGAACCAATAGCATCTTCCCTTCCTATGTTAGCATTAAAATATCCCACAACAATTATGATGTCATGCGCCGGTCAGCGGTCATATATCTCCTCTAGGCGCTCATAGAATGCATATTTAATATCATCGTCTTTGTCTTCCGTCGGGGCGTGTACACAAATTAGCGATATGTAAAAATATTGCACCCGGATGCGAATAGTGGCTATTCGGTCACTTACAGGGTTAAACCGCGGGACCAGGTGTCGAAGTCTTTTGCCGACTATGAAACCACATCCAAATTCGTGTCTATCTGCATTGCAGCTGTAAAAGATGTCACAGTTCTTTCGTCGTGTGCATCCCTGTCCCGTCCATCTCATTTCCTGTATGGCGGTGATGTCAGCCTTGTATTTGTCGAGGACATCCGCCAGTTGGATAGAGGCACCTTCTCTGTATAGAGTTCAGACATTCCAGGTGCATATTATTAAATCATGGTCCTTATAACGTTTGCGAGGGTCGTCAACATTTGGGGGGGGTTCTTGTTTTATCTTTTCTTCGTGTTTTCATAATAAATTTTGTTAAAAGAGAGTGGCTTATTATCTTCTTTAACATCTTAGAGCTAAATCTCGACAAAGTTGTTATGTGATTGTATTCATATTCAGATAATTAAGAAAACAATTGCAGTAACCGATGACTGTCAACATTTCTGAATTATATTATCACGTTATTGCGTCACTTTGAAATGTATTCATATTATATTAAAAAAATGTTAATTTGTAATAATTAGATAATGGTTGGATGTGTCACAAAAAGTTGTTAGTAAATAAAACGTTTTTATATCAATTAATAATATTGCAGTTTTTATTATACACCGGTGAGCATAAATATAAACGCGCCACATGAGGGGTCGATGTTTAAAAATAATGAATGAAAGAGAATGAAATACTAAACTTTTTTATCCAACAACATCTTTTGGCGCTGTGTCCAATACTTGACTGTATTTTTGATTTGAGAATTTTCAAAAATATAAATTATTTTATTTTCACAGTTTACTAAATTGATTCATGAAATTAAAAAAAAAAATTGGCGTATCCCGGAAGAATTTTTACAAAAAATTTGTATAAAATGCTCATGATAACTAAAAAAAACTGAAAACTATTATTTCTCAAACTTGTTTTTAATAAGTCCTTGTGGCAGAATTAGAATAGTCCGAATAATCGAAACCGGTCATGTCATTTAAATTTTTGAAAAATAACCATCACATTATATTTAATGTCATGTTATACCGATTTTTATATATTTTTTCTAAAAATTTACCACCAGACACCATGTGCAATGTTTTTAAATAACCATCCGCATTTAAAAGTTTTGAAGTGTATCAATCTTTGGATGCTGTTTTATGTACCCTAGCACTCTTTGTGTCAATATATCAAACATATGCCTATATAATATATTTCATCCATAGTTCATTTGCTTAGTCACATCTCTATCAACCTGTGTAATGCATTAAATCGATAATCGACCTCAGGCCACCGTACAAGTTCACATTCGACAGCGAGCGGCAGCAGAAATGACAACACACAATCTGCTGTGAGTAACATTTCGAGACATCACATTGTGATTCATTGATTTTTTTTCTTTAATATTCTTGTCAACTTCCAGTCAAACTATTTTTTTTTGTTGCACAACAACTGGTTGTTCATTCATTAATAAATTCCTATGACTATATTGACTAACATACATAAAACTTTTATATCATACTGCAACTTCCCACCCACCCAGCCTTTCGGATGTTGGGAACTACATTTGCTACTACGTCATCGTCTACTACTCGTGCTATGATACTATGACCACCAACAAAAACGGCAACAAGGGAAAACATCCTTTTATGAACTAACTCTCGAGACAACAAAAAGGGTAGTAGTAGTTATAGTGAGTAGTGTCACCCAGATGTGGATGCTACGACAAAGGGAGGAAAAAGAGACACGACATTGCAGCATTCAGCAAAATGCATTCAATAATAATACACTCGTTGTAAACTTGGCCTTAAAAAAATCAGCCCCATCAGCAGCAACCATCCAACAGTACAAACATTAAAATGGGGTGGTTGGTGGGTGTGGGAGAGATCTAGAAGAGATCAAGACCAGCAAATGGAAATTAACAGACAGAGAGGGGGGTTCATGAAAAACTCAGACACAGCTAAAAAAAATTGTTAAAGTATGCACAAAATTTGAAATGCATACCCATACTCCCCAGCGCTCCTGTCCTCCCTCGGCTGACACAATGGTAACGGCCAATGTCTACGTTGATGACGTTGATGCAACTGACAGGGATGATAAAGTCGAAGATGGTACATACGTTGGCACTATTTATGAAAAGTTTACATAGATGTTGAGGTAAAGTTGCGTTGAAGGAACAGACCAAAGCGATGTATAAAATAAATCATATTCATATTTTCGTTCATTTTTGTTGATTAGTAATGATAAATTAACAATATTTTAATATGAAACAATATCAAACGGAAAATTAAAAAAACATTAAATAAAAATTATTAAAATAAAACAAAATAATAAAAATAAAATTTAAAAATTTAATGAAATCAAAACAATAGGGAGAATAATCACAAGTTTTGAATATGAAACAATATTTTAAAAGGAAATAAAATAAAACAAAAAAAAAATTAAAAAAAAATTATTATTAAATTTGTTAACAATCAGAAAGGTTATTTTATTATCAATATTAACACACGATCGTCTCATCTCAAATGAAAATTGTACTCAAAAATTATATAAATAAAATAAAATTTTAAAATGTAATAAAATCAAAACAATTTAAAAGAAGGTTCCCAAGTTTTGACTGATTAGGCTCGACCTCGAGCCTTGGGATATAATTCTAAAATTAAATAGGTTTAATAACACTTAAAAAAAAACTAAATAAATTAATAACATAAATAAAAATAAAAAAACAAAAAATAAAATAAATAACATTAAAAAAATAAAAAAAATTAAAGAAGAAAGCTTCTCGTCTTATTGTGAATTTAAAGGCTTCTTTTAATAAACTCTCATAACGGCACTTAAATTTTATAGTCAAATGCGAACGTCAGCTATTTCAGAAGATTTAACTAGTATTTTACTGTTGGCAACATCGAGGGGCCGCCGTTGAGATAAATGTAGATGACTAGGCAAATAATTGAACTATAGTTTTCCGCACGATAGTCCCGTGCTCTAACCATCAGGCCACAAAGGGGATCATTCCCTCTCTTAAAATAGTACATAATTGATTGTAAATTTCGAATACTCTCTAATAGAATGGGTTTTTTGAAAGCATGTGATTGCAGGCGGACCTTGTGACTGCTTTGGTAGGCTTCGGCTCCTAATGTCAGTCTATTTTTGTTTTAGCCAAAGGAATCATACCGGGCTTCCAAGACTGTTGACAAAGTCCTAGATTTTCCCGCTTGGTATATAACCTCTTTTGCATTTTCATAATCCAGATTTCGATTGGAAACGGTTTTGTTATTCGTTTCCATTATTGAAAAGAATTTGGACCAGTGGTACTCAATAGCTCAGGAAAGTTAATGTAGATTAGAAATTTCAAGGTGCCGACTCCGATTACCGTCCAGTGCAATAGTTTTTATCATCTTTTAATCAGAATGGCTAAGGACCAAGGAAAAAAGGAATTGTCATTAACATTACAGAAAATTAGTAGAACCGGCTGTTGCTACCTCTTTGAAAATATTTGGCGGTCAAATTCACAGGTTTAAATTTACGATGTTTAAAAAGTGTACAGAACAATGCACTTAGGATCGCTACCAGATTCCTCTCAATGACAAATGATGATCGCCTCCATTAAGAGGCCAGTGTTTGTCAGGTGTATCAGCACAATTTGTTGCTAAGACGTCGATATTCAGTGGCATGTTACCTGCCAACACAGCACAATCATTTAATCTAAATAGAAGTTCCTCCTCTCGTTATATCCAGATGAACTTTAGGCGTTTCAGATTTTTTGATATACTATCGGATGTAAACAGAACGTTCAACACAGTTGCGCAAAAAGATTTACATCAAGAATCCCTGTCAACGGTCATAAAAGGCTATCCATGTAAAGTGCTGGTTAAATTGTAAGGGCCGATGTTGAATGTGAACCACACCTTAACGTCAAGTTCTTTTGTGCATTTCATTTGAGTTCTCAATTTCAGACTTACTCAGTTTGAACCATGGAAAGAAACACAATCGAGCAACGGGTTTAAGTTATTCAGGCTTATTATGAAAATGGGCGTTCAAATCAAAATCCATATCGTGTAATTCGTGATTTTTTCGGTCAATTTAATCGCCTAAATGTGCGTACAATCGGAAAAATCGTGCAAAAGAAATTGCAGCAGTGGATGATTACACAGTGCAACATTTCTAAGGTCATCGTCTGGTGCCGCCTTCGTACCCAGATATTTTTGAAGTATATACCGAGACTAAAAAAAATCGCCAAAGGATTTGGCCCCATTACATCGAAACATTTTTTTATGGATACTCCAATATTTTCACTCCAACACGATTTTTTTTATCATTTTTACGGAGTCCATATTTCATTAACCGTTCGAAAATTTTTCTTTTTGTCTTTGGCAAAGTTGTAGATCTAAACCACAGAAAAAAAAGTGTCATATAGACCGACCCAAAAAAATTGCATCCAGTGCATGAAAATTGCAAAAATATGGGAAAAAGAATATTTTTTCATGATGTTTTCCACACAAAATTTATTTCGTTGTACTCCGTGGCGTATGATTTATGTGGAATATTACTTATTATAATCATAATTTTATGGTGAAAATATCAAGAAAAAATAGCCTTTTTTCCCATATTTTTACAATTTTCATGCACTAGATGCAATTTTTTTTGGTCGGTCTATTTAAGACTTTTTTTGCTCTGGTTTAGATCTACAACTTAGCCGAAGACGAAAAGAAAAAATTTCGAACAGTTTATGAAATATGGACTCCCTAAAAATGGTCAAAAATTCGTATTGGGGTGAAAATATGGAGTATCCATAAAAAAATGTTTCGATGTAATGGGGCCAAATCTTTTGGGGATTTTTTTAGTCTCGGTATATACTTCAAAAATAGCTGGGTACGAAGGCGGCACCAATTTATGTGTTGCACTGTGTTATTTTTGAAGAAAATCATCACCTCAGTGGATTCGTCAATAAGCAGAATTGCCGTATTTGCTACTGTTCGACTGTTTGGTGCGGTTTATGGGCTAGCGGCATCGTCGGGCCGTATTTTTTTCAAGCTGAGGTCGGTCAGATGATAACGAACTTTTTATGGCCCGAATTGGAAGATATGGGTGTGGACGATATGTGATTTCAACAGGACGCACAGTGGTTGCCGTTTCATACAAAGAGCGGCCAAAAATAGGAGTTATCATAGGTGAATAATATTTTTCACATCTCATTCTCTTTAAATTACACCAATTTCTAAAATTTGATTAAAATCTGTAAAAGGATTCAAGGATCTCTCTAAGAGCCTGAGAATTTAAATTTCATAGCAGGCACATCCATTGACATATCCATTGATTCCATCAATCTATGACTAAATCTAATATTTGGTCAAAGTCGGACAAAGGATTCAAGGACCTCTCTTTGATCCGGAAATTTTAAATTTTATAGATAAGAGTGCCTTGAATAAAATTTAGAAAGTAAAAATATTAAAAATCCATGGAAAAGAAAAGAGCAAACACATTTCATTGCATGCATAACAATAGCACAGCAACAAAAAAACATAAATAAACAAAATAACAACACCGCACAAAAATTCACAGTTGCACATCAGAAAGCTGTCGCAAAAACAACGAGAACGCTTTGATCATTGGGCGACAACACGAAGAGAAGCTGATATTAACAGCTTAGAATCTTTTAATGTTCACTATTACTAAGTAAAATACCCCTAAGAAAGAATCAGGGGGGAACACGACTGAAACTTTAGCAAAAATTTAACTATATAGACGAGTGAAAACTAACAATGGCACTGGAAAAATATTAATTTTATAAAAAATACACAACATGCTAATGACATTTAAATTATTTTAAAATAAAGTAAATACCCCTTTACTTCAATATTCATTTTGATTTATTTCAACACAGAACTGTTTTATATGCTTTTAATTTCTTCAAAGTTGCACTTTATTTTAACGCTTTCACAATGCAAAAACCAACTACTAACATGCTCTCATTTAAAACAATTACACTGTTATCCAAAAAAATATTTTTCATTTTTCTGGGTGTCTGAATTGTGATTTCTATGGTTATTAATATCATGATTTCAAATATGTTTTCAGATTTTTTTCATCAGGCACAGTTTTTTAGTAATTTGATGACAAATTTTGACTTTGACTTTTTTCTTTTTGTCCTATGGCAACGACCACAGTGGGACTGTGCCACTTGCCACACATCTAACGAAACAATGGCTCTTTTGCGCGACAAATTTAATGGCCGTGTTTTCTCACTTGGTGGCGATGTCAATTGGCCGCCAATAGCATGTGATTTGACACCGTTGGACTTCTTTATTTTTGGGTTATATGAAAGAAAAGGTGAACGTCGGTAAGCCAGCAACAATTCAAGAGCTAAAGGATGAAATAATTCGGCACATTAACGGCAAAGAACCTCGATTATGCTTCAGCGTCATCGAAAATTTGGTCCATCGGATGGAGGTGTGCCGCCGAGGTCGCTCATGTCATTTGACCGATATTTTGTTCCATGCATAATTATCATTTCCATGCAATATTATCATAATAAAAAGAAACTAAAATAATTTTCTAAATAATTTGCGTTTTATTCAAAATCAACATCGGTCCTTAAATTTAACCACCCTTAAAAAAGTTCTTAACGAACACGATCGACCCGGTGGAAGGGAGGCTGCCAAAGCAATCGAGGCTAGCTCTGGCGCAGCTCAGAACCGGCTAGAGCAGTATTTTTAAATGTAACAGCAAATCTCCGACACACTTAATAGATGCCCCCTAAGCCCTCTTGATACAATACATTTATTTAATTGTTCCCAAAGGATCACACAATTGCGCCGAATTGATCTATGGCTGAAACCTAATGAGGTGGACCAATTCCTGCAGCTCCCAAATCCTTCGTGACTTTCCTCTGTAGACTTCATATCTTTTACTTTTCACTACAGGAATCCTTACCTGAAAATGCAAATTCCAATGGCAACCTCCCACT
Organism: Muscina levida; assembly: GCA_964034835.1. Classification (NCBI taxonomy): domain Eukaryota; kingdom Metazoa; phylum Arthropoda; class Insecta; order Diptera; family Muscidae; genus Muscina; species Muscina levida. The sequence goes on from OZ035882.1 coordinate 58,009,610, forward strand.
ACAACCCCCAATGTGTGGGTACTTATTACACCAGAAAGAATGCAATAACTTATGTTTAATTTTTTTCGATATCGCTAAGAAGTATGCAGTAATTTTCGGCAATATTGCAAACAACGAAAAAAATATTAGGGCAAAAGTGCAGAATATGGGTCGGGAGCCCAAAAAAAAAATGTCACCCCCCAAATACGCCCCATAACACGAAAAACCCCAAACCCCCAAACAAGTGGACAACTTCAAGAAATATTTAAACAAATTCAAGAAAAAGTGAAAAAAAATATTTGAAAAAAGAAAATTGATAAAAAAAAGGATAAAAGTGGTTAAGTTGAAGAAAAATTTGAAAAATATTAAAAAAAGCTATGTTTTGTAATTTGTTTTTTTTTGTTCATATATCCCTTTAAATAACACAGTGCAACATTTCTAAGGCCATCGTCTGGTGCCACCTTCGTACCCAGCTTTTTTTTGAAGTATATTCCGAAACTAAAAAAATCCCCAAAGCATTTGGCTCCATTACATCGAAACACTTTGTTATGGATACTCCAATATTTTCACCCCAACACGGTTTTTTTTTACCATTTTTACAGAGTCCATATTTCATTAACCGTTCGAAAATTTTTCTTTTCTTTTTTTTTTTTTGTTAAAAATAACATCGTTGGATTCTGCACTTCAGCCAGAATTTTTTTTTAAAATTGGCGTAAGAGTGTCCATGGGTCCCGTAGGGTCATATAATTTTCTCTACTGGATTAGTCTCAAAAATATCTTTCATTTGAGTACCCCCACATAGGGATCACCATTAAACTGATTAGCACCGTTTTTTGGGTCTCAAGGGCCATAAAAAACCCACAAGCTTTAAAAAAAACAGTATGGGATTCGTCACAAAAATATCTTTCATTTGAGTACCCACACATAGGGGGTCATCATAGAACCCAAGAGACCTCTTTTTTATTATGCCTCGTGGCATAATTTTTTCTTTTTTTGATCTCCCGCCCCATACTCTGCAATTTTCCCAATGTTGTATAGTGTTTTACAAGATTTGAAAAAAGTAAATTTTTAAAAATATGCTGGCATGAAATTTGTAAACCCTCACCCTTAGGAATTAGGGCATATATCATTAGATACGGAAAAAGTGTATCGCATTAAAGGATATGTGTTAAAATCCAAGTATTTTAAGACAAAAATTCGTGTCAGGACATTTTTAGACGATTGAGCCATGTCTGCATATCTGACTAAACAAAAAAAGTGTCTTTGTTACCGCCACCAACAAATTCAGTACCATACCATACCATCTCCGATAAAGATGAGAGGAAAAACATGAAAGAGGAAACTTTTCATGTTCGCAAAACAACAACAACTAAAAACCAACAAGGAGATGAGGTGATGCAGCAACTTAGAAAATGCTATAAAATTGCAAGGAGTGATGCGGCGCGCTATTTGGGGGCGGTGGTGGGCGTACAGATGGATGTATCCAATGGCAGTAGAAATCTTTGTGGTTTCCATCACAAAACATTTATGTACACACACAATTCAATCTCGACGCATAACATCGTGCAAAAACATAAACATAACTACACCTTTTTTTCCTCTGTAAAATTATGTTACAACACCAAAGCGTTTGTCATGCAGTGGTAGAGGAGAGAGAGATAGAGACAAAGCGTTAGAGGACATGAAAGGAGCAATAGAAGTAAAAATGATTCTGTAACACCAGGAAATTTTCACCACCCCAAATGCAAAAAAAAAAAAATAAAAAGGAAAATGAAATGGAGAAACGAAGAATATCGGTAATGTGAACAAAAGAGTCTGGCTGCCGAGGCAAGTCCATTCATGGGGTCTGCTGGAATCCATACAAACCCATGCACACACACAAACACATGCATACACTGTGGCCCATCCGCAGAATGCACTTTTAGCAACAAATACCACTTGTTAATATTGTTCACTTGTTTTTTTTTGCTTACGTTCTTTTACGAATACCGATGATATTTCCTCTTGTACATGAATTTAATAACTGATGAAAATGGATTTCACTATGTGCTATGGAAATGGGAAAAATCAATAAATCACCAACAACCACTCACTCACTTCCTTCCTGTCTGTCATCACTTTACTTCATTTTTTCACTTTGGGAGTTTTTTTTTCATTTGATTTTTCACCAGCACTTATCACTCCTCATTCTTGCGTATTCTGTTAGAATTTCATTCACATTTGTTGTATTGTCTGCACTTGATTAATTTTGCACGATTTCCTGTAAGAATTTTTAGTTTTTTTCCAACTTATTTTTTTCTCTGTTGCACAAAACTTCGAAAATTCTCTTCATTCCGCAAAGTCAAATTGGTTTCTACGATTCTGTCTGTTTCGGTTTTCTGTGTTTTGTGTGCTTTTTCTCGTTTGTCCATTCCTACGGTTTGTGTGTTTGCTGAAACTGCAGTGTTGTTGTAGTTGTTCTTTATATACTTATTGGTTCCTGTGTTTTGTCTTGACGTTTGTCAGTGTGGTGAATTGGTACATCAGCTGTTGTGTGTGGCACTTAAAACAGAGTTTGTTCAAAAAGAGTTACCAGATAAGACACTTTTTTGAAGGTGCTATAAGGAGAAAAATAACGGTATCATATTGTTAGCTGGCATGCGGTATCAAGCCACAGTGAATGGCGGTCCTTAATGAGATGAGCAGTTACACAGCTACTCCGCTTGTTTCTTTATGTACAATTATATGAAATACATATTGCTATATTTTACCTTTGTTGACTTCAGGACATCGATCGATAGAAGCTTATTGGTAAATTAATGTTTACCCTATTTTAAAATGCACCGAACTGAAAAAATGTTTTGCTTTTATTTAAGAGTCTTCTGTAAAAATAAGTCAAATTGGTGAATCCCAATGAATTTTTTTGCATATATAAAGCAAAAATTCTGTATTAAACTGCAAATAAAACAATAATTTGTGTGTACAAGTAGGCTAAGAAGTGTGCTTTTCATTTAAATGACCCATACCATAATATGTTACACCATCTGTCAAAATAAAGAAATTTGTTAAATCCAAAAAACATTTGAAATTAAATTCAAAAATGTACTTTTTAATCGGGTTTAGATTTAGATTAGATTAAAAAAACGTACATTCTGTGCACAATAATACAAAAATACAAAAAATTTTAAAATCGGTCAAGAATTGCAGCCTAAAATTGTTTCCCACTGTGTACGGTATTAGGTTGCATGAAAATACGATAAAAAGTGTAAATGCCACTGTATTCTGGGTTGATCATACATCAAAAATAGCTTGAATTGAAATCATAAATGTTCCTTTTTTTAAAAATATCGATATTTTTAATTTCTGCAGACTGGACCAAGTCTTTTTACTTTTTAATCGGCGACCGTAAAAAAAAAACTGGACAAATGAGAAAAAATACGTTTATTTATAATAAAAGTACACAAACAGGGATTTATTTATTATTCATGTATTATCTTTGATTATTTTGACATTGCAACAAACTGAAGGGTTAACGTGCATTAAAATTTTACATTTGGGCAAGGCCACCGTCAGTAACGTCACGTTCGTATACATATTTTGGTGAATATCTTTACTAAATACTATTATTTCTCCCAATTTGAGAGCGGCATATGAATTGTTGTTTCATACGCAGATAATTTTGCTGTATCTCGTTTTGTTGTGAAGATATGATCATTTTAAGCCGTCAGTAACGTCACCGGATTTTGGAAGTATGTTTTGAGGTTACTGAACGTTTGTGTAAAAATTAGCGAATTGAAAAGAGTTTATGTTTATAATTGCCCAGTATTTAAAAAAGGAAGGCTGAAACATGATTTTTATCCAAAAGGTGGGCTTAAATGTTATGTTTTCATCACGTAATCGCCATAAAAGCAGTGTCAGTAACGTCACACAAAAATGTCAGTAATGTCACACGTATGAATTTCGGTAGGATTGTCAGATCTTTTTTCTCTTGGGTTAATAGAGGGACCCTAAACGACCAAAAAAATCATCGTAGAGGAGTTTTAAGATGCAACCTGGGGAGAAATTTTTTTATTACAGTGTTGTCGTGATATTAGAAATTTACCTTTTTCGGACGAATATGCTGTTTTAGGAATCTTACACCGGCAAATTCGCAATTCAATACGATTACATTCAAATTGGAACAAAAAATTTTTATCGGGTCAATCAACCGAATAGAAGTTAATGGCTGTTAAAATTAAGTAAAAATTGAAAAATAAAAATAAAAACATTACCATATTCGTAAAAACAAAAATTGTCTGTGAAAAAGTCATTGTAACTCAAAAACTAATGATGAAGTTCGATTCCTCGTGTATGAATTACAGTAAAGACGTCGAGTACGGTCTTGTATATTTTTTTCGATTACCACAGTGTTTATTTTCACTGAATGTTATCTACGAATCCAAAGAACTAATTAATTTAGTAATTTTTTTTAATATTTTTACTGTGTTCGTTCATTTGGCTGCATCGATTCGCATCGAATTAGCTCATTCCGTCATTCCAATTTTCCAAGACCTTGTAGCTCACGCGTTTCTTTGATGATATTGGCCTTTAGTGTTTGAATTGCTTCTGTATTAAAATAATATATTAATTTAAAATTAACTTGTATTTGCTTCACTCTCTATATCATTTGACATGAGAAAAGTGTAACGTATTAAAGGAGACACGTTGGACCTTAAGTACCTGAAGAGCGAATTCAATTCTGGAGCCATGCCAACTCGAGTAAACTTTATTGATCCTTTTAAAGATTTAACAGTTTTATTATGTTCCAAAATTTACCTATAAGATGGTTTAACTTCCATGCTGTACGTGGGGGCAGCTGCCCCCTGCCCCTACCTGGCTACGTCCTTGCCATCCACAGTCGTTTCACCAAGTCCGTCATTAACCAAGCAAGTTGAAATTATAGATTATGACATTTTTATTGCAATAGGTCCATTAATGTGAACGATATAACGATTTTTAAAAAAGGGCGTGGATCCACCAATTTCTCTCCTTGTACCAGTTACATATATATGTAGCAAATTTCTTTTTCATACCTCTAATGGCTCGTGAGATATTACAGATAGAAATGTCGGTTTGTATGGGGGGAGTCACGCTCCTTATTATACCATCACCCGTAGGGATGAAGGTATATATCATTTGATACGACCCAAAAGTGTAACACATAGAAGGAGTCACTTTAGACCCTAGGTTTCTTTGAACCAAATTCGATTCATGACTTTTTAAGTCGTTTGAGCCATGTCCGTCTGTCTCTCTGTCTGTCTGTCTGTCTGTCGGGTGGCTGTCCGGCTGGTTCGCACGATAACTTTCGAAAGACGCAACCAAATGTTTCAAAATTTTGCACGAGTTATTATTTTCTCAAAACTACTTACGGTATTGCAAATGGGCTACATGGCCCCGCCCCTTCTGGTACCTCCCATACAAATACATCATTCCGCCCACTTTAGAAATCGAGTAATAATATCAATACACCCTACGGAATCGTCCCCAAATTCTGTATTTAGTAAAGCTATAACAGGATAAAGTTTTGGAAAAAATTTTGAAAGCCTAGCCACGCCCCTTCTGGTACCTCCCATACAAATCTACCTTTCCGCCCACTATAGAGATGGAGAAATAATATCAATAAATTAAACGAGATCGTACCCAAATTCTATTTTGAGTAAAGCTATAACAAGATAAAGTTTTAGAGAAAAAAATTGGAAGTCTATTCACGCCCCATCTGGTACCTCCCATACACATCTGGTACCGCCCACTTTAGAAATCGATTAATATTGTTAAAAGACCTAACGCGATCATGCCCAAATTCTGTATTTGGTAAAGTTTAAGCAGGATAAAGTTTTGGAGAAAAAATCTGGAAGTCTAGACACGCCTCTTCTGGTACCTCCCATACAAATGTACCACTCCGCCCACTTTAGAAATAGAGTAATAATATCAATACACTCGACACGATCGTGCCCAAATTCTGTATTTTGTTATATTATAACAGGACAAAGTTTTGGAGAAAAAATTGGAAGTCTAGACACGCCCCTTATGGTACCTCCCATACAAATGTACCTTTCCGCCCACTTTTGGGATGTAGTAATAATATCAGTACACCCAACGCAATCGTGCGCAAATTCTGTATTTAGTAAAGCTATAACAGGATAAAGTTATGGAGAATAAATCTGGAGCCTAAACACACCCCTTCACGTACCTCCCATATAAATGTACAACTCCTCCGCCCAATTTCGAAATCGAGTAATAATATCAATAAAATAGAAAATTATTTGTTTTACTGAGGGTAAGGGTAAATGTAAGTCGGGTTGCCCGACTGAAACTTTCTAACTGGTTTTAATTACAAATCGATTATTTTAATTACAAATCGATTATTTTCAATAACTCAAGACTTAAACAATATATTATATTGGGTGATGGTATTTATCAGTCAGTTTAACTGACTGAAATTTCTGTACTGGTTTTAATTATGTTTTCATGTAGTCTAGGATAGACACCCTGCGGACATTACCACGCAGTGAAAATTTCACTGCAATCGGTCCATTTATTTGGCTGAAATTATTATTTTTTAAAAATTGACGTAATATATCTTGCACGACCAATATATGTACCAAATCTCGACATCGTACCTATAATGGTTTATAAAAAACAGCCATTTTAAATTTTGAGCTGTTTGGGGCGGTGCTTAGCCCCTTTTACACCCTTACATTCCGAATTTCCAAAAATCCCTTCTACGTCATAAAAGGAACCTAAATTCCACATTTCAAAGGTCTAACTTTAGCAGTTTGTGCTGGGCAGTGATTAGTCGGTCACGCAAGGGTCAAATTCATTTACAAAATGTCTAACATTCTTCTTTCCAAAACTCGATACCATTATCCGTTGACAAGTTACAGAATTCATTTTAAAAAAAAAAACTTTTCGTACCACTGTGCGACAATTCTCGCCGTTAACGATGATGGGTCCAAATATTTTGCAATGTATTTTTTGCTCGAAGACTCCCACAATAGATTGATTCGCTGTATCATTACCCATAATTCTGCGATATCTTTGACATTGATTAAAGTGTTTTATTGTGTATTTAGGAGCGGCTGGCATTTTCCCTTTTTTTACCCAGAATTCGACCATTAAACTGTAATATTACAATTTATTTTTCTCAGTGCATTTGTCCACACCGCAGAAACCACCGACCAGAACTGAGAACATAAAAGTAATAAAAAAAAATCTAATAAAACCGATGACGAATAACAATAGCAAAACAAAAACAATGAATATTTTGCAAAGTTCCCCTGTCCCCCCTAATATAACAACGAGCCCCTTTCCCTATAAGGAAAAGAAAACACTAACAACGCAACTAACACAAATCACTACAGCCAGCGTTGCCAGTTTAGGGGATTTTTCCCCTTTTTGGGGATTTTTAATTGAAAAAAGGGATGAAATTTTTGACTTGGGGATATAGGAATTTTATGGGGATGTCATCGTTTGTTTGGGGAATTAAAGCGGATTTTTCATCAAATTTTAAATTTTCTCACACATGTTTTTTTAGCGGATTATCAAACATATTGTCTCGTTTGTTTCGATATCTACTGAAGAGTGTCACAAATGTATCACTTATCTATTTTGTTAATCATTAACAAACCAAAGTGAGGGAACACGACTCACAAACGATCAGTTTATCGTGATCTATTGCAAATGCTACAGAGGTTTTCACCAAACTTACTGTTTTTTAAAACATTCAAACAATTTTCCATAATTATATGCTATAATCCTGTAGGGCAACCAAGTTTTGGATCTATTTTACCAATTTTAAAGACTGTCCTTAGAGAAGGAGTTCCCACCGATTTATACGAATCTCAGTCATCCGTGAATTGGAAAAACATTTTCGGCGGTGACATCATTACTAATCTTAACTCAGCTTGGTCTAAAAAGTATTCCTATCTGGATGCAGCAGGCAATCAACCATTTAAGGAGTTGCTGAAGTGGTTTTGAATATGCTCTGCGTGCCAACTAGTAATGCTTGCATGGAGAGAGTATTCTCAGTTATGAACACCACTAAGACATAAATAAGCAACAAAATTCAATATAAGTTTCTAGAGGCATTATTAAGAATAAATACTCATTTTAAAACCAATACAATATGTTGTGATAAGTACAATCCGTCTCCGGAAATGCTAAAGCGGTTTATATACAAATATATACAAAAATTTAGCACAATGCGACGACATTGAAGGTTTAGAATCTGAAGTTTTTAATATTATAAACACTGACTGAAACTGAAAAATGGAGTACAAATAATACGTATTTATGTAAGAGGACTGAATTTAATTGACAAATATAATTTGCATTCATTTAATTGCTAAAATTTGCTAAATATGATTTTTTTATACTAAAGATATCGTTTCGTTTGTTTTGTTAAACTGAATTAAATTATAAATTTTAATTTTAAAGCCTAAAACTTGATAGAATTTCCTTTAAAAGAAAGGGGATTTTTTCGGGGATGTTGGCTTCTTTTTTGGGGATTTTCGGGGAGTAAAAATTTCAATTTGGGGATTTGGCCTCAAAAAAAACTGGCAACCCTGACTACAGCGCACACTCAGAGAGTAATAGAGAAAGAGAGTAGTGTTTCCCTTTGCACCATTAGCACACACAAGGTGCGACAGAGAAAGCATCTCAGAGTGACAGTGTGTGTGTTAACGTAAAGTTAAATAACGTAACAAAACCATATAACGTTAACACCAACAATCAGTTGAACGGAGTTATTCAAACGGTTGAGTTGTGAGCGACGGCAAAAAGTAAAACGTATGTCCGTGCATGCGTGCGTTACGGCCAGTGACAAAAATCTAAATAAAAAAAAACAACAAATTGGAATAAATACAATAAAAATAAGTGACAAATTGAAAAATATGTGATAAATGAAATTAGTAAAATACAAAACAGATCGAAAAAGTGTTCTTGCTGCAGCACCTGCAATTGTGGTGGTGGGTGTAACCATCAACATCACACAGATGCGTGAGGCACACACTCAACGGCTACGGAAGTAAGGGGTGGCAACACTATCATCCCAGCAAAAAGTAGGTTCCGTTTGTGCGATATACATATATGAGAGTTGGCAAGGAATTGCAAATTATAAAATGGAACACAGCGAATAATGCAAAAAGGAGTAAATAAATATGTACGTAGAGAGTAACGAGAAAAGGACACTTCAGGCCTAGTTAGCTCTTGTTTATGTATGAGGAATGTGAGTAGGGGTTAGTTGCAAACGGATGTGTGCGAGAGTGTGTATCCTGTCGTGTGTGTCTCTATTACTTGTGGAGACAAAGGACAAATGACCTTTTGTTTGGTTATTAGGCGTAATGTGTGTTTTATGACTTTTTGACGTTTCACTTTGTTGTGCAATTTAGTGCGTGTGTATGTGAGTTTTGTTTAAATTACCACCCACCGCTCTTACTGTGTCTATCTTCCTCGTTCTGTATCTGTGACTTTTGAATTTTAATTGTTGTGCTGTTCTTAACTAATAGTGAGAACGACGCTGGATAAAATTGTTATTGCGTCTCTTACATAGAGTAGAAGGAGAGTTCGTTCGTTGAATTGGTATCCAAGGGATACCACATATATTGCACAGGCACACACACACACACTCAGAGTAAAACTGTCACTGGCACACTGTGTGTGTGTGTTCGAGGAGCAAGCACCCAGCGGCGGAATTTGAGAGGCCTTCCTCATATAATGCATGCAGTAGTCATTATTTGGGAATAACATTTCAAATAAGGAATACAGAACGCATGATTTTTCATCAGATTTAGGCATTTTATGGACTGACCTGCCAAAGACATGTAAAAAGAAGGCAGAGGGATTTCATACACATCCCCTCTTGCTTGCAAATAACTGGGGTATTGCATGCCTACTAAATGTAAAGAATTGTTAGTACGTTTTTTTTCAACTTTTATTAAGGCCTGCCAGAGGCCTCAGAAAAGAAGGCAGAGGGATTTCATACACATACCCTCTCGCTTCCAAATATAAGGGGTATTGGATGTCTTCCAAATGGAAAAAATTGTTAATTTCCGTGGAAGGGGTTTTTTTAAACAGTGTATCATTAGTGTATCATTAAACAGTGTATTCCATAATGCCTTCTTATAGAAAGCTTCCATAGGGCCCCTTTATAGAAAGTTTCCATGAGGCCTTCTTATAGAAAGCATCCATAAGGCCTTCTTATGGAAACCGGCGACGGAAGGCCTTATTTTCCAATGTCACGCAATGTAAAAAAAGAAAGGAAGAAAGAAGGCCAAGGAAGGCATACCGGATCCAAAAGAAGGCCTTCAAACTCATGAACGAAGGCCTTCCTTCTCATGATTTCCGCCGCTGGGCAAAGGAGACGAGATGTAAACTAGGTATTTGCCATTTTTTTATAGAGATGCCAGATTTTGAGTTTTTGATGTTATTTTTATAAAAGTGTTAAATGTAAAAGTAGAGTATCACCCATGTTCTGGACAACAATTCGGTTTGAAAACAGACCGAAATCGGTAAAAATTGTATGTAAAAAGTATCGATTTCAGTCTGTTTTCCAACCGAATTGTTTTCCAGAACATGGATGTATGTCTATAAGAATTGAAATTTATGTTAATACCAAAAATCCTAGGGTGTTTTATTTAGCATTTGGACAAGGAATAATTACAACAATTGCTGTTTAAATATATATTTTTAGAACTAAAATAGGTTCAAAAACATATTTTGCTATTTCTTAATGAATTAATAAGTTGGGGATTTATAAATATTTCGGAAGAGAGGTCTTTCCATAAGGTTTCCAACGATACTCCTATCCGTTGTGTTAATCACCTCATTTATGAGGTGAAATAGGTGAAATCGTCCGCGTCTATGACGATTGACAGAAAACGAAAACTTGGCAAAAGTGCAGAATAAGGGGCGGGAGCTTAAAAAAGAAAAAAAAAATTATGCCATGCGCTATTTAATACGCCCTACAACGAAAAAATCAAGGTCCAAGTTGGCGGGTCAAAAAAGGGGCCCTTGGTTTCTTTGATGACCCCCTTTGTGTGGGTACTCAAATGAAAGATATTTTCGAGACGAATGCAATGCTGTATAGCATGACCCTAGAGACCTAAAATCGGGTGCCCTTGGGTCTTATGGCGAGTACTCAAATGAAAGATATTTTTAAGGCAAATCCATTGGTGTAAATTGTATGACCCTACGGAACCCATGGACCATCTTATGCTTATTTTTAACCAAAAAAATTTAAAGCAATTGGGAGAAAGGGGTACGGAGCAAGTAGCGCCGCATGCAAAAAATTATTTTTAAAAATTAAAAAAAAAAATTTTTATTTCATAATGATAATTAATATCCTATAGTTAGCATTTTCACACATTTATGTTAATTTTTCTATATTACTTGCCTTAAAATGTTCGTTAATGACCCAACAAAAATAGGTCTAACTCTGTCCAAGCGACCCGTAGAAGCTTTAAAAAAACACCTTTGGATTCGACTGTAAACTATCTTTCATTCCAGTACCCACACAAGGGGGGTCATCATAAACCCAAAGAACACATTTTTTGACACCCCACGGGCCCCCTGGGCCACAGCGCCAACTTTGACCTACCATTCCGTTTTTTGGGGACCAATATGAAGAGGATGGCATATTTTGTTTTATTTGGGCTCCCGCCCCATATTTTGCACTTCAGATGAAAATTTTTCTAAACTATGACAGTTTTCAAGAAATAGGGAAAGCGCAACTTAAGTAAAGTTGTGGCCATTTGGCTTACCTCAAAATCCTATCAATTCTTATCGGTATTTGTAACCAATAACAAAAGTGCTAAAATTTATTGAAAAAAAAAAACATGGCAACCCAGTCCACCATTTGTGAACACAAAAATCAATAGAAATGATGAAAAAATGTCTTAATAGAAAAATTAAATAAAACCAATCAAATTGTTTTCAATTCTTTTCCCATTACAAAAATATAGAATAAAACAGTAATAAAAATAAAATAAAACTATTATAACACAAGAAAGTGAAGTGTACAATATCTGTATCGGGATAAGTGTCAAACAGGAAAAAGGAAAAAATTAAACAAACAAAAATAATAAAACATTCAAGTAAAAATTCAAAATTTTACCACAATCATTAAATTGTACACCAAACTGCCAGAATCTGTAAAAAGCTATCCGCCATCCATGGATTAATCGTTCATCCCACATCGGGAATATCTCTCATCATTGCATCTCACCCCGTCCCCCCTCGAAACCAAATCCAACACTCACCTTAATTCAATTCACGAAAGAAGGTAAGTTTTGTTGTTATCACTTAACCATAACATTCATTATTATTATTAATATTTGTTGTTGCTTCAGCTTGTTGTTGCTCATAATTTTCTCCATAATTCATTATGATGCAGCAGCAGCTGCCGCAGCCGCATCAGCAACAACAACATATTGCTTGCATGCCGCCGATGATCATCCATCCATCGTTTTTTTTCGTATTAAATTTATTCTTTGCCTCCCCTCCAACCGCCCACATTTGGCCATGTAATGGAACGGTTCGTTCCATGCGACCGAAATTCGCTTACCGTTTTTGGTAAATGTTTCTATGTTGGCTGCGTCGCCCCTCGCCACTATCCTACTACCTCCTCCTCCTCCACCATTTTCATATGCGGTTTTAATTGCAACGGTATAGTTTGATTTTCGATAACAGAGTAGTGAAAATTTAGTTTTCTTCAACCGCTGCGATGGAGATAGAGAGAGAGAGAGAGAGAGAGAGAGAGAGAGAGAGAGATTGAGGGCAAGAGTGATAGATACATTGTTGTTAGTACTCGCAGATATTCTTCCGGTATTGGATGGTTTAGCAGATTTGTTTTTTAATGTTTATGTTGGAGGAAATTGCATTTAAAATATTGCAGCTGGTGGCAAATTTAGGAAGGGCTTTGACTACTTTATTGAACAATATTATCAATATGTTTGGTCACTTATTGACGTTTATATAAAGAAAAACTACTGGTGGAAGAACTATTACTGGGAGGGATGTTTGAACTTTATGGCATTTCCAAATTTTATAAACTTGTTAGATTTTAGACTGTATAACTGGTTCTGGTTCAATAAAAAAAACTTTTCAAGACAAATAAGTAATTCCAATACATTTTTTTTAAATATGGGCAATTTCACGTAAAACGGCTCTATCCAGGAAAATATATAATTCCATATTTTAAATAAAAATCGGTCAATTAATATGTACAAGAGGACGACAGTTATGGACAAATGGAAAAATTATATTTTTTTTAAATTTCTATCAATTTGGCAGCAGTTTGAAATAAGCATATAACGAACATTCTCATCTCTATCGTTATACGCTAGGACTTACATTAACATTTTCTAATATTCCATTTATCTTGATAAGTAAAAACTGTTACCTTCGGAAAGACAAAACTTGTAAGAGGAAATATGTTATGTGGGTTCGGTCATACATTTTACCCCTCTAGAAGGCACCATGAAAGCGGCTGGAGTTAATTTAAAAAAAAAAATTATAAAAGTTAAAAAATTGTATAGAAACCACCTTAAGCTTTAAAATAGATGTTTTTGAGAAACTATTGGGGTTGCTAAAATATTGGGGATCGGTCATACATTTGACTGCTCTAGGGGTTGCTTTATTGCAGTTAGAGCAATGGGAGCAAATTTTATAAAAAAAATTGATTTTTATATGGAAGCTCTAACCCTTGGGGGTTAGGTATGTTTGGGAAAAATTTCTGGGGACCGGTCTCACATTTGATCCTTCTAGGGTCGTTTCCGTGGCGATTGTGGGCTTGCTGTGGATTTTTTCCCCAATACGAAAAGTTTCTCTTAAATAACCGGAAGCCCGATTTAGATTTTAGACCCAGGGTTTCTTGGCAAATTATCTTAGAATTCATCGTAGATTACGAATTTGATAACCGCTTGGTCGAGAAAAAAAATGACCCACTCTAAGATAGTACATAGTACAGATAACGAATAAATATGGGTATTTCCAGCGATAGGACGGACGATTTCATAGCAAAAAAATGCTATATTTTTTACTTTTTGTTTTTGTAATCATATAATGAATTTGTTGAACTTTAACAAAAGAAACTATACATATATTTGGGAAGTCTCTTCTTTCCAAGTCCTCTGAGAAACTTAAAATTGTTTCATATTTACCCGCGTTACTGGCTTATAAGTGCGTAAAGGTACGAAAAACCGGGTTTTTACCAGTAACTTAAGATTTTGGGGGTTTTTGAAATTTCAAAAACAGATTCTTGTTGTGCTCAGCAGCATCTACCCAAGAATAATTTCACAGGTATTGTTTTCTTTGTCGCTCTGTATAATCCATAGAAAAATGCGTGTGTCCGCAAAGTGTGTCACATTTAAATTGAAGTAGCATAAAAAGTAAAAGTATTTTAATCTTTTATCTTTATTTTACAAAAAGAATATACTGATCATATAAGAAATTTCTCTAAATTTTAAAAATTTTCAATAGACTTCATATGGCTATGGAAAATTGTGTGTGTCCGTAACGCACTTTGTGTTAGTCATAATTTTGAATATAACATTTCAGAAAGAGTTTCAATAAAAGAACCTTATAGTACTGTCCAAAATCTAATTTTTTTAATATAATCATATTCTTCAAAATATTTCTACTTTTCGAGAAAAATACAAAAAAAAAAAAACGTGCGTCCGCAACCCATATATGTCTTATTATTTTCTTATATGTTTACCTTAATGTTTATTATAAAATTAAACTCTATAAAAACTATAATTTCTCCATAATTTTACTATGTCACACCCGTCGTAAAATGGTGTCACACCCATCTTTTTTTCTAAGAAGTTTTTTAATAAGAAAAATAGTTTTTTGCGAACATTAAATACTGAACACAATATAAACAATTACCTACATCACAATAATTGTGGACTTTCTACGGAAATTTTTACAGAAATTAACCTGAAAGTCATAATTTTGTAAAAGCTCAAATTCCTAAGGTCACCCCCATCGTTGTCTTCTAATGGACATTATGAACAGATATCAAAATCTTTCAGTGTCTAACTGTTACTAAACGTTTTAAAACTTAACATTCTTGGTAATCACATACATTTTTTAATAATAAGTTTTCTATTTATGAACTATAACCAAAAATGTGAGTAACATGATCACACCCGTCCCAATGGAATTGCCCATATGCTGTGATCTGGTTCCACTCACTACTATGTTCCTTGCCGCTGCGATGCTTACCAGCCTAAAACCGTTGTCGAACGTGTCGGTATGCAGGCTGAATTTTTAAATTTTCTTTCTTATTTAACATTGAAATCTCTGTGGCCAGGGCAGCGGTCCTATGTTGTTGTTGTTGTTGTAACTGCTGTAGGAAGTAACTGGGATAATAATTCTTTATACCAATTTTCAATTTATCGGTACTAGATCGGGCATGTAATCCGATTATCATACGATCATTGTTGGCAACTCTGCTTCGTTCCATTGTTGATAACAAGGTTTGTGTCAAGGGATTGTAAGATGTTGTTGTAAGTTTCAACCGTCAAATTCCTCCAAAGATGGCGCCAGCCAGTAGATGCTCAGCTTTTCATAGAAAAAGTATGCAATTCAAAAGGAAATGGAATTTTGATAGTCTTAATGAACTATCGAGAGAATACTCCGAAATCCGTAGAACATTTTTTACCCTCCTTCTAAACTATTTATACTCTCACCCTTACTGATGGCGGTATATATCATTTGATACTCTAGTAGTGTAAAGCATTAAAAGAGACGTGTTACACTCCAAGTATATTAAGGATAAATTCTTTTCAGGACAATTCAGCCACGTATGTCTGTCTGTCTAGCTGGATGGCTGGTGGGCAGGGTAACTTGAGTAAACCTTAACTGATTTTTATAAAAATTCACCAGTTTTAATATTCTAAAAAGGGGTTGGAAATGGCAGAATGGTCCTACCCATTCTATTACCTCCCATACAAAAATACCTATTTTTGGATAATTAATATTTATTCTATACCATACAAACGTACGATTGAAGGATATTTGAATTGGGTCAGCTAATCTATCCTGTAATAGTACCCAAACTTCATACAAATGATCGAATTGCTACTCATAGTTTAACATTAACCTCAGAAAACCGAAACCTTTGCCTCTCCCCTTGTGGTTCCTCCCACACAAATGAGCGAAATCGCCCTCATAGTTTTACATACATATTTGTATACCCTCACCCTACGGGTAGGAGGGTATATACCATTTGATACGACTCAAAAGTGTAACACATAGAAGGAGTCACTTTAGACCCTATGTTTCATTTAACTAAATTCTATTCATGACTTATTAAGTCGTTTAAGCCATGTTCGTCTGTCTCTCTGTCTGTCCGGCTGGTACGCACGAATACGCAACCAATTGTTTGAAAACTTGACATGGGTTAATATTTCTATTTACGGTATTGCAAATGGGCTACATGGCCACGCCACTTCTGGTACCTCCCATACAAATGTACCATTCCGCCCATTTTAGAAATCGATTCATATTATGATTACACCCAACGCGATCGTGTCTAAATTCTGTATTTAGTAAAACTATAGCAGGACAAAGTTTTGGAGAACAAAATGTGAAAGGGTAGCCACACCCCTTCTGGTATCTCCATACAAATGTACCCTTACGCACACTTTAGAAAGCGAGTAGTAACATCAATATACTTGAAACGATCGTGCCCAAATTCTGTACTTTGTTAAGCTACAATAGGATAAAGTTTTGGAGAAAAACTTGGAAGTCTCGCCGGCTCTTCTGGTACCTCCCATACAAATGTACCATTCCGCCCACTTTAGAGATGTTGTCAAACTCAATACCAACCTTAACTCCGAAACTTTTGATCAGGGTAAAATATAGTATTAGACAGAATTTGAAGTAAAAAAATTTCGAAACTTTTTGACAGAATTGGATAATTTGTTCTTGAGTTATGCTAAAATCTGAAAACAGGAAATCTTTACTAAAAATTAAAAAAAAAATGTACCATACTATAAAAGTGTCGTCGACTATTTTTGTAATCGTGAGCATACTGCATCAAAAATTATATTGGGAAAAATAATGCCAAATTTTTCCCATTTTGTTTGGTAGTGTTATTAAAGTCGAAAAATCGAATTTCAAATATGATTTACTTTTCACTGCGTGTTGCCGCAACATTTGAAATCAGTCTTATTTATGTATTTTTTTTCCCATTCATTGTCTGCCAAATTTGTTTTTGTATTTTAATTCCTTTATAAACCTTTACTATGCCCAGCCCAACATGTTGCCGCATCATTTCCAACCTTGTTTCATTTATGTACACAAAAACATGCACTTAAAATTTCTCATGAACAACAACATTTTTCCAAAATTTCCCTTATAATTTTCTATAGCTTGCTTGGTCTGTGCCTAAAGCCGCCAGTCTGAGTTATTTCCTATGTCAATTAAATGTGTTACCGCTTTGCGAAATTGAAAAATAAAAATAAAATATGTACTCAAATGAACAGTAGTAAAGCAATTGCATACTGCTTTCAACACAATATGCACAAGTATGTACATACGAGCACTCACATTCAGCAGCAGCAGCAGCTCATACAAAATTTTGTGAGAGCGGGTCATGTAAATGACTGTGGTAATTTTTTGTACTATTTGCACCGCTTATACAAATGACGGACATTAAAAATTATGCCGTGTCATAGTCAGCGTTATAAACCATAGTCATTGCTATCGCCATCAGCGTCAGTCAGCGTCGTCAGCGTTTCATTATTCAACCGAATGCAGCGGTGAAGTGACCTCATTCTTTTTTTTTGGGGGAAAATCATAAATAAAAAATTTCAAAATACTTTTAGCAACAGCTAAAGTAGTTTAATGTACAAGAGAACCATAAATATTCAAAAAATGATTTAATGCAAGTGCAAAAAAAAAAATATTAAATCAATTCTAGAGGAATGCAATATTTAGGAAATTGTTGATGTTTTTTTTTGGAAATTTATGGAATTGGAAAAACAAATATAGTTTAGAAATAATTTTGAAAATATTTGATTTTTATAATTAGCAATATAGCTGATATTTATAAAATATGGGTTGAAGCATTTTTTATAAGGTTCCTATAAACAATGGCATCAAATTTAGTTTTTATAATGTTGCCTCAACATGATGTTCGATTACACGAAAATTTTTGAGGAACATAAATTTTTTCACTGCGAAATGTTTTTGTATGCTTTGATTTTCTACTCTAAGTTTTTGCAAATTTTACATTTTGTTTGAAGTAATTGTCATTCATTATTCTAATTGAAAATGTAATTGTTGCTGGAAACTTTTCTAAATTCCCGTGTAAAAATATATAATTAAATGTTTTATAAAAAACGTTTAATATATTCCCCAAAATGTTGCAGCAACATGTTGATAGGGGTATTTTCAATAAAACATTTGTTTTTGTATGCTTTGATTTCATACTCTAACGGCCCTATTCTAATAATTTGGTTACAAAAATTTGTCATTGTAAATTTGTTACAATTTTGTAACCAATTCTTGTTACGGGTATTCTGGCAATTTAGTAACAAGGAAAAGTTCACCTTGTGGTGAAATGTAAATTTTTGACAATTCACAGCTAATTTTTGAATTTAGAAACAAAAAATGGAAACACAATACACAGAAAAGTAAACATATTTTTACTTTTTAGATATTTATACACATTTGACTGAGCATAAGGAGACGACACATATCTCAGTTAAGTAGACAGTCGAAAATGTTGGACAAATACTGTGTCATGGAGAATTGATCACAGCCGTCCCACAGGTTTCATGGCGGTTGTTCCCTTTCCATACATTTTGCCACTACATTTCCATAGAAAAAAGGGCTAAAAGTGTTTTACCTACGACTCCAATAATTTAAAATTTTTTTTACATCTCAAAGTAGAATTCCAAGGAGCTTAAACCACCTTGTTACCTCCTTTTTGGCAGGTAACAATTCTTGTAACAATTGTCACGGTAACAAGGATTCGGAATACCGATTTTTTGATTTTGTTACCAAAGTAGTCTATTGTAACCGTGGTGACTATTGTAACCACGTCAGAATAGACCGGTAAGTGTCGAATACATATTTTTTTTGCTCAATAACAAATATTGCTAACATTTTGTCTGAAGTAATTGGCATTCATTATTGTAATTGAAAATGTAAATGTTGCTGGATACTTTTAATTTTTAAAAAATTTGTAAAAAAACATAACAAAATATTTAAATAAAAAAACGTTATATATATCCCTGAAAATGTTGCAGCAACATGTTGATAGGGGTATTTTTAATAAAACATTTGCCTAAATTATTAACTTTTCTTTCCGCAAGTAGAAAAGAATTTGAAGCGCTCTATAGTAAGTTTGTTAGCCACCAAGTTTGGTGAACAACTCCTTCATCTAATCCATTCAATGAAGTTTTGAGTATATTGCCGCAGTTTTTGATCCATTTCCACAACATGTGCCAGCCAGCGCATTCATTGTATTTAGACGCGCTAATGGTTGATATGTAGACGGTACTCGCTGTTAACGATAGTGGGTCCAACTATTTTTCCGAGTATTTTTATACTTTAGCCGACTGCTTCTCATTGCTTGAAAAGGCCGAAGTAACAACTTTTCCCATGTTTTTTATGCAAATACAATTACCAAATCATTGAAATAAATTAATCTCATATGAAATACCTCAAAGCTCTATGTGGGAGATGGGGGGTTTTTATTGCTGGCCCATTCATTTTATCCGCATTTGCATAGTTATTGTGCAACAACAACAACAACAACATTTCTGGCATTTCCTGCTAATCATCTTAGAATGGATGTGCAGCTTTTAAAATTTAACCGGTTTAGATTGTACTTCTAAGAATTTTCGTAGAGCAGGAAGTGCAACATTATGCAGCACAACAACAACAACAATAACACAAGTACTTAGGCATGGTTAGATGCAACATAGCGGCTGCGGCGGCGGCATACCACCACAACGACGACGACAACGACGAGTAGAGTAACCAACCATTACCACAACAACAATAATGCATCCTGTATGCAGCATTAGACCAAAGAGAGTACAACGCATGTGTCTACTTACTTTGTTTGGCCTGAAGTGAATCCACTTAATGTACTTCAAGCACTTGAGGTAAACATTGTGGTAAGCGAGGGGTGTTGGGAACTTTGTACCATAGAGGTATGTGATGAAAATCGTTCGATTTCAAAACGATCGTTTTGAAAAGATATAATGAATTTCGGACGTTTTTATAACCATTTCTGACTTTAGATTCTATTCTTTTTTTAGGAAAATACAGTTTAATTAACAAACAAAAAATTAAAATAACATTTATATTATGTCAAACAAAAAAGCCTAAAACATGACAAATACGATACTAACTAACTTCAAATCGATATTAAATTATTATGGCATGTACCTTGACAAAACGAATAATGCAGAACTTCTTCTTTTTGGGGCTACTTTCACGTGCAGTTCTCAGAATTGAGTCCCAAATCAATGAGCTGAAAAATGTTGTACTGTGTAATGTAGAAAATTAATCAGAATGAATTTACTGTAAATCAATTTTAAAAGTCTCCGTAAACGAAAATTTTGGTTTTAAATCGTGTTATTTTCAAAATCAATATTCGTCATATATCAGATTGTATGAAAATGTGTGGTTTCACATAAATGTCAGTACTTATAGTAAATGGGACATAGCAATGGAAACAAAATATTTCCGAAAAACTCTTAAAACCCGGTTCAAATTTACAAAAACTTTAAAAATATTTTCAAAAATGAAAAGTTTTTAAATGCTTTTTAGGAGATGTTTGCAAAAAATTCACATATTTTTTCCTGACGTTTCATTTTCCATTAAAAGACTTTTTATTTGGAAATAAATCTTTAATATTTCTTAATTTATTTGAAAATAGCTTCTAGAATGCATTTCCAACAACTTCAGCTTTGAACCCCACGTACTGCAGACACAACGCCAAGTCAAGTCAAAGCCCTCTTAACACCGAAAAAAAGGCAGACCCACATCTCTACTTAAATACAACAACAAAAGAATAATAACAAAAAAAAAAGTATTGTTCCAAAGTTGGATGATCGACGACATCAACGGCAGCGGCATCAGCAGCAGCAACAACAATGTATATAGCAAATGCTGTGTGTATATGTATAGGTGTGCCCGCTAAGGTATCCAAAAGATACATGATTCATAAGATTTGTTTGCTTTCCGTGCAAGGGAGTTCGTTAAAAACAAAAGAAGAACAAAACAAAAAGTGAGAAACACCAACACACACACACACAATTGTTAACAAAACGCTCAAACATAAAACAAGTTACATTTTCATCACATCACTAGCGAAAAAGTTGTTGCTGCAACTTTTATGAGGTAGGGGGCAACGACAAAGATGATAGCTGCAACCTCTCACTCTTTACACGACGATGATGCATTAAGATAACAATGTTGGCAGAAGAGTTTAGAACGGGAAGACATGCGCTCTCATACTTCCAGTGGCTTTCATGTTTTTGTGTCTCTGCTGCTTCCCTTTGTTGGTGGCAAATCAAATGGATAGAAAGGAAAGGAAAGTTGGAGTGGACGAGTAGAAAGAGCATTATTTGTCAGTCACGTTACCTTTAACGTTGGTTAAAACAAAGGATCAACGGCTAGCAACAAACTGCAGAACTAAGTATATGAACTCTGGGATAACCCTTTCTCTTGGTTGGATGGCACCTGGGGGTGCCTATATCATAAACATTGCCTATGGGGAACCGCTTAATTACCGCATCTTTTACGTTTAAGTTACGCTTAAATTCATCTAAATAACCAGTGCAGAAAAATGTTTTACTAGATATTTCAGTAACGAAGAGAAACAGGAAGGGAGTTTAAAGTGTGAGCAAGAGAGTGGCGGGAAGAAGAGAGATACAGCCAGTCTGGGAAGAGAAAGGCAAATTTGAGTGAGGTGTAAAATGTTACCAGCCGGAACCTGTGTTCGTCATCGCACAAGGTGTAAATGATTCTCATGTGTGAGAATCACAATGTGACACCTTGATTTGCTAGGGGGGCCAATGCTGTACGTTCGGTCTATTGAGCGTGTGATGAACTTGCAAATAATATATTGTTTAGGACTCTTTAAATTTAAAACTTGTACCCAGGTTTTTGGGTAAAAAGAAGTCTTTATTTAGATTATGATAACATTAAAATAGTTTTTCGTAAAATTAAGGTATTTGTTGCTACTCTAAATGAAATTGTGGAGCAACAAACGAAATTTTGGTGCAAGAAAGGTAATTTTGGTACTACATAAGTACTTTTAGTATAACAATAGTACGTAAAGTTAAAGATTTTTTGGTACAATGAAAGCACATTCTGATAGCATTAAAGGATTTTTTTGAACAATATCAGTTTTTTGTTTGCAATAAAAGTACTTTTTGGTACATAAAAAATTTGCTTTATCACATCATAAAAGTACTTTTTGGACGCGGTTGACTACGTCAATGTCGTTATACAGCTCATACAGCTAATGGTTGATATATAAAGGGTACTCGCTGTTAACAATATTGGGGTCCAACTATTTTTCCCGAGTATTTTTTCACTTTAGCCGACTGCTTCTCATTGCTTGAAAAGGCCGAATTAACAACTTTTCCCATGTTTTTTATGCTAATACAAAAAACCAATTTCACTTTTGATAAAACCAAGATATTTTTTGGTTCCCTAAAAGTAATTTTAGTACATCAAAAAAATTTTTATTACAACAAAGGTAGTTTTGGTACTACAAAAGTACTTTTAGTACAACAAAAGTACGTAAATTAAAAGGTTTTTTTTGGAGCAATGGAAGCACATGCTGATACTATTAAAGGTTTTTTTTGAACAATAAAATATTTTTGTTTGCAATAAAAGTACTTTTTGGTGTAATTCTTCGTACCATAAAAGTACTTTATGGTACAAAACTTTTAGTTTTTATAACAATAAATGTATTTTTGTAAAGGAATTTTTGGTACAAAAAAATAACTTGTAAAAAAACAAATGTACGTTTTGTCGCAGCAAATGTATTTTTTTTTAATATAAGTACTTTTTGTACTATAAAGCAATTTTTGATCCGAAAATATATTACTTAAGTACAATAAAATTACTTTTTAATAAAATAAAAGTATTTTTTGGGTACAAAATAAGTACTTTTTGGTAAGATGAAATTACTTTTTGGCACAATAAAAGTACAGTATGGTGTAATAAAAAGCACTTTTTAGTATCATAGAAATAATTTTTTGGGTAGAATAATAGCACTCTTTGGTGCAATTAAAGTACATTTTCATACAATGACAGTATTTTTGATACAATAAAAGTACTTTTTGGACCTGCAGAATTCCTTATTTATACAATTTAAATATTTTTGAAAGAACAAAAATGAATGCTGCTACAAATATTGTAAATTTTGTTACAAAAGTAGTACTTTTTATCACAAAAATTACTACTTTTTGTCACAAAAGTAGCATTTTTTGTATATAACTATTTTTTTGGTGTATTAAAAATCCTTTCAAATACAATGAAACTACTTTTTGGTGTACTTTCGTCCAATAACGGTAATTTTTGATATATCGAAAGAATTTTAGTAAAATTACTTTTTGGTAAAATAAAACTACTACTTAATGCAATAAAAGTACTTCCTAATACAACAAAATATTTTTTGATACAAAAAAGTGATTTTTAATACAATGATAGTATTTTTGGGGATAATAAAATTACTGCTTAATGCTATAAAAATACTTTCTAATACAACAACACATTTATTGAAACAAAAAAGTACTTTTTAATACAATGAAAGTAATTTTTGATACAATTTATATGGTACAACAAAAGTACTTTTCGTACAATAATAGTACATTTTGATATAAAAAGTATTTATAGTATCAATAAATGTACTTTTTGGTACAAAAAATTTTTTGGGAACAATAAAAGTACAACAAACCTTCTATTTGGAAAAAAATTTTAAAATAAAATCACTTTTTGTACCATGAAAGTACTTTTTCGTTCAATAATAGTACATTTTAATACAATAAAAGTATTTATGAGAACAAAAAAAGTACTTTTTGGTACAATTAAAGTATTTTTGTACGTAAAAAATTATTTTTGGAAAAAATTTGCTGCGGTAAAAGTATTCTAAGAAACAATAAATAAAAGTACTTTTTGGTATAATTAAAGTACTTTTTGTACAATAATAGTACTTTTGGATACAATAAAAGTATTTTTGGGAAAATAAAAGTACTTTCGGGAACAATGAAAGTACATTTTGGTACAATAATAGTACATTTTGATATAATAAAATTATTTTGGAAAAAATAAAAGTACTTTGTGGTACACTAAAAGTACTGCTGATACAATAAAATACTTTTTGAAAAAACTTGGTACAATAAAATCACTTTTTGAAGCCATGTGTGTACTTTTTTGTACAATTATAGTACACTTTTATATAATAATAAATAATTTATGGGGAGAATAAAAGTACTTTTTGATACAATTCAAGTATTTTTTGTACATTAGAAGTATTTTTTAAAAAAAATGGTACAATAAATATATTTTTGATAAACAATAAAAGTATTGCTTATTGATATAATAAAAGTACTTTTTTGTACAATAATATAACTTTTTGATACAATAAAAGTATTTTTTGGGGACAATAAAGTCACTTTTTGGCACCATAAAAATACTTTTTGTACAATAATAGTATATTTTGATGTACTTTTTGGTACAATAAAAGTTCTTTTTAATATACAGATTATTAGAATGGGTCAATTTTTTTCTCGACCAATCGGTTATCGTAATCTACGATGAATTCTAAGAAAATTTGCCCAAGAAACCATGGGTCAAAAATCAAAAACAGAGCTCTCTCAGAGTTTTTACCGAGAAATTTTTTGTATTGTGGAAAAATCCGCAACAAGGCCAACAACTGCCCCGGAATCGCTACTAGAGGGTTCAAATGTATGACCGAACCACAGTCATTCTTTGTTCCTAACATCTTTCCCAAACATACCTACTGCCCATCTTCACCCCCTAAGGGGCTCCCAGGCAGAAAATTTTTATACTCTCATCCTACGGGTAGGAGGGTATATATAATTTGATACGACCCAAAAGTGTACCACACAGAAGGATTCACTTTAGACCCTAGGTTTCTTTGAACCAAATTCCATTCATGACTTTTTAAGTCGTTTGAGCCATGTCCGTCTGTCTGTCCAGCTGGTAAACACAATAATTTTCGAAAGACGCAAACAAATGTTTTGAAAATTTGCACGAGATAATATTTCCCCAAAACTACTTACGGTATTGCAAATGGGCTACATGGTCCCGCCCCTGCTGCTACATCCCATAAAACTTCATCATTCCGCCAACTGTAGAGATAGAGTTATAATATCAATTCACTCGACACGATCGTGCCCAATTTCTGTATTTAATTTAGTTATAACAGGATAAACTTTTGGAAAAAAAAATTTAAAGTCGAGCCACGCCCCATCCGGTACCTACCATACAAATGTACCTTTCCGCCCACTTTAGAGATGGAGTAATAACATCAATACATCCAACGCGATCGTGCCAAAATTCTATATTTTGTTAAGTTATAATAGCATAAAGTTTTTTAGAAAAAATTTGGAAGCCTAGCGACTCCCATTATGGTACCTTCTATATAAATGCACCTCTCCGCCCACTTTGGGGATGGAGTAATAATATCAATACATCCAACGCGATCGTGCCCAAATTCTGTAAAGGTATAATTGGATAAAGTTTTGAAGAAAAATTTGGAAGTCTACCAAATCATACAAATCATAGCAATTTGTACTAGTAGACTTTTAGATAACTTTCATAATGACCTGTTTGAATTTCTTTAAAAGTACATATTCGGAAGTTCTTTATAATCTGATTGTACGTTAAAATTGATTCTTTTTTTTTTGTTGGAACTATTTACAATTGAATGTAAAAACTTAAAAATTTTACGAAACAATGCATCACTTGATTTGTATGAATTTCTTTTGGTCGATTTTTCTGGTGATATATTTATAAACATTATTTTAGTGCAAATATCCATATGTTGCCTTAACCTTAACTTAATGTTGAAAAATATTCACTTATCATTTATTATACATAAGTTTGTAATAAAAACATTTCCTCACGTGCCTCCTGTAAGCATTTCCTGCATATTAACAATGAACTCAATGGTCAACTATACCGCCGTTAATTTAGCTACTAACTACATCTAGTTAGTTAGTTATTCACTAACGGATGAGGCTATTTAATTTCATTCACTTACCTCAATTACAGATCAATTAAAACAACAACAAAAAACTGGAATGCCACCAACACTCAAGCTCAAGTTGATCGCTATTGGTGTTGGCTCCGTTCAATCAATCATTCATTCATTCATCCATCCAATCATGTAACTGAAAATACTCACAATGATAATCACATAATATAATAATTAAATGCAACTTTATAAGTCACACAATTAACAGAATTTATACGGTGCACTTATGAACATATACTCGTATGCTACAGCGTAATGCAAACAAATAAGGTTACAACAATTACACGTCTCTTCTGATCTGTTGTGATCCTCTCCTTTGCATGTAAGACACGAACGTCGCTGCTGCTGTTGTCAGTTTCAAAATGAAACTACAAAAAAAAAATAAATAAATTTATGTATATTTCTTAATTGAATTGAGAGAATTTTCGTATTAGTCACGTTTTCGAGTGAACTCTACAAAATGACAATTGAACGGAATCACATTTCACATTCCTCTCAAGGGTGGGGTAGTGAAGGGGTGTGGGAGAGGTATGGGAACTTTGCTGTGCCAATGTGTTGTAGATTACTTGGTAAAACGTTTGAAATAAAGCGCAATAGCGCACTAAATTCTCTAGGGTAAATATGAAAATAGTGAAATCTATAGGGGCTTAGGCTTAAAAGTAAACGGCAAGAGCAATAATGTAAATGTGATGTGAAATAATTCTAACAAATGTGTATGTATATTAATAAACTTGAAAATAAAAAAATATGAAATTTGATCATATTGAAAAATAAATAAATAATGTATCAACTATACAGATTTCTTAGAGGGTTACGTTTATTTTCTACTTCCTTTTTTAAGACTAAAATTATCCTTCCGAAACTGATTGAACCTTATCAGTGTGGCTTTAGACCTGGTAAATCCACGACCGACCAGATATTCAGAAGATGTTCAGGAGAAGACCAAGAAGTGTATTTCGACACCATCCATTTGTTTATCGATTATAAAGCTGCATTCGACAGTTAGATACGACAAAAATTATTAGATGCTATGGTTGAGTTTGGTGGAATAAAAACAGGAAAATATTTGGATAGAGCCATTTTCTACCAAGAGAGGCCTAAGGCAGGGCCATAGTCTACCATGAGATCTCTTTAACATTATAATGTAGATAATCGTTGTTGTTGTAACAGCTGGAGGAAGTAGCTGGGGTGATAATTCTTTATACCGATTTTTTCAATTTATAGGCACTAGATCGGACATGCAATCCGATTATCATACGATCATTGTTGGCAACTCTGTTTCGTTCCTTAGTAGATAACAAGGTTTGTGTCAAGGATTGTTAGTTGTTGTTGTTCTGAGTTTTAACCACTAATTTCCTCCAAGAAATAAATCATTTCCTTTTGTCCATGGTCCTTGCGCAATCTTTCGGATGGCAAATCTATTCAGCTATCGAAGGCTACATGGAGATGATCATGCGGAAGGCTGCAGTAACATAACTGGTACCATAGACATCATTGGCCGTGGACTGCGGCATGTTACTGCGGTCTTTTTGAGCATTGAGAAGCTGTGGATTGTTTCAATGAACAAAAAATCCACTCGTTTGAGACGCTGCGTGAACGTTAAGAACTATAACTTTGAAGTTGTAGATGATTTTGTCTACCTTGGCACCGCTGTAAACAAAAATAATAAAGTCAGCCTAGAAATCAAGAGATCGCAAACCTCTGATAATATGCACTAAACAAGCGATAAAGCCCTCCCTCTGGACGACATTGAACCTACCAAACATAGATCCCCTCTGTCTTGGTCTACAGCTCAGAATCCTAGGTAATGATACAAGCGGATCGATCTACTCTGGGAGTCTTCGAGAGAAAAATACTTGGCAAAATATTTGGACCCATTATCGTTAACGGCGAGTACCTTGGTATAATGTATTAAGAGCTGTATGAGCTATAAAACGACGTCGACATAATTAAGCGCGTTCAAATAGGCCGCTTTTGCTGGCTTGGACAAGTTGTACGAATGGATATGAATCTAGCTCGAAAAGTCTTCGGTAATAAAATTGATGGGCTATATTTCTTGTATTTTTAATATTTATTATATTTTTAGTATTCATAATATTTTTTATATTTTTAATAGTCTTAATATTCTTTATATTTTTAATATTTTTAATAAGTTTTGTTGGCTGGAAAGAATTTCCTTCATTTCTCATGTTTGAATGTTAACGGTCAAATTCAAAACTATAATTGGTGCTGGACATTTTCGGCTGATATCTACTTCGCATGTACATGTTTGACATAATTGTAGATATATATACAGCTGATGATGTACCATTGTGCATCAGTTCGTCACAAAGGGGTCTGAAAATGAACTCGTCATGGAGTTCGAAACGCGTCATCCTAGTGCGTGACACACTGAATTTGACCAAAAATATCAAACAATAAAAAACACTTTTCTGATCGTAAGCCGAATTTGATGTATCATTTGATACACTTAACGTAAATTTTATTTTTAATATGTTTAATATTTTTTATATTTTTAATATTTTTAATATTTTTAAAATATTTAATATATGTAATGTTTTTAATATATTTAACATTTTTTAATATTTTTCATATTTTTCATATTTTTCATATTTTTAATATCTATAATATTTTTAATATCTTTAATATTTTTAATATTTTTAATATCTTTAATATTTTTAATATCTTTAATATTTTCATATTTTTTATATTTTTAATATTTTTCATGGTTGGTTGGTATGCAGGCATCTCCTTCTTCAAAGGAGAACACTTAGGTCCCTATGGACCCATTGTGACACCCGTTGGGCATTTGTGCCATCCCTTCAACCTATGCTATCAGCGCGTGTGCTGACTGATCGCGTTGCCAGTTGTCGATTGGGAATCCGGAGTTTCGATCCAATCCGTCCAGTTGATAATTTTGCAAAAGTTGTTAATCCTTCCGATGTCCAACGATGCAAGTTCTTCTACACCATTTAAAAAGGGTTTCCCCAGGGTTTCCAGTCTCCTTCTGTATAGCGCTGGGCAATCACAAATAATGTGGTCGGTGGATGGTTCACTGCTACTGTTTCCGCAGTAGTAGCATTCGCTTTTCGTTGCGAATCCCATTCTTTTCGCATGCTTGCCTATGGGTCCATGTCCCGTCAGGAAGGCAATAATCTTCCTTATCTGGTCCCTCTCAAGACTTACCAGGTACGATGCACGTTTCGCGTTGTATTCTGGCCAAGTCATTTTGGCCTTTCTACAGGTTTCTTCATTCTTCCATCTGTCGTTTGCAATTCTAAACGTTAGATTTTCAATGGTACTTTTACAGGTGGATATAGGGCGAAGTGCTACGTGTTCAACGTCGCTTTCCAGCAGGGCTGAGCCCTGTCTGGCCTCTTCATCCGCTCTGCAGTTGCCCTCGATTCCGCTGTGTCCGGGAATCCACGTAACCAGAACTCTGTTGTTCCTGGATATCTCGTTAAGAGATTTCCGGCAGGCACTGACCACTTTCGATTTGATGTCACAGGACTTCAACGAGTTTACCGCCGCTAGACTATCCGTGAACAGGAGAATATCCTCCTGTGATATCTTCCTCACGTTGATCACGTCCGCGGCTCGTTTAATAGCAAGTATTTCCGCTTGGAAAACGCTGCAGAAATCTGGAATTCTTGATCTTATATTTAGGCCTAGATCCGCGGAGTAGATACCGTAGCCGACCTTGTCATCCAGTTTGGACCCATCGGTAAATATGTTCATTGGTCCATACATTGCGTTCTCATTCTCTGCCCACTCCTTTCTGGAGGGCGTTCTAGTTCCGTATAGAACGTTTGATTTCCGTGTGTTTAGCACGTAGTCAGTTTCGAGTGAGATGTTGATGTGGTTCAGGATCTTTGAATGTCCGATGGAACGATCCCAATGATCAATCTCGTTTAGTCGAATAGCCGATTTGAGAGCAGAGCATTTGCAGCTCAGATCAGGTGGTAGTAGATTGAGTATCGTGTAGAGAGCCTTAGAGGGGGTCGATCTCATACATCCGGTTATCAGGAGACAAGAGGACCGTTGAACACGATCCAGTTGTTTGAATTTGCTCTTCTTGTCGAGCGCGTACCACCAAACTATAGAGCCGTATTGTAGTATTGGCTTCACTATAGCATTGTAAATCCAGAGTGTTACCTTGGGTTTAAATCCCCATGTTTTCCCGATAGCTTTACGACATGTATATAAAGCTATGAGTGCTTTGCTGGATCTGCTTTCAATGTTCTGTCTCCAATTAAGCTTCCTGTCTAATATAAGGCCCAGGTAGTTCGCCGTATCGGAGAAGTTGAGTTGTTTGTTGCCCAGATAGATGTTGGATGTAGCGGGCGATTTCTGTTTCCGACTGAAAAGTACCAGTTCTGTTTTGTCCGGGTTCGCATTGAGCCCTCTACTGGCACACCAGTTTGCCAGGATGTTGATATAGTCCTGCATCCTTTGTTCGAGACAAGATAAACTTCCCCCAGAGACGCAGAGTGCTATATCGTCTGCATACGCTACTACTGTACATCCTTCCGACTCCAACCGTTTGAGAACGTCGTTGACGGCAAAATTCCATAATAGCGGCGATAATACTCCCCCTTGAGGGGTGCCTCTAGTCACTCTTCTAGTGAGGGTGTGATTTCCCAGCTTTGAGGTAATAGTTCTCTTTAATAGCATGTTGCGAATCAGCTTGCTAATATGTGAGTTGATATTTAGGCTGTTGAGCTCTGTCATGATGCAGAGGGGTTCGATGTTGTTGAAAGCTCCCTCTATGTCCATAAATGCAACCAGAGAAAATTCTTTCTTGTCCAGCGATTTCTCTATGGGATACAATAGTGCATGGAGTGCGGATTCTGTCGATTTCCCCTTTGTGTAAGCATGCTGAGCATTCGAAAGGAGATCCGGGCCAATTGAATTTTTGATGATGTCGTCCATGATTCGCTCAAGGGTTTTCAAAAGGAATGAAGTAAGACTTATAGGTCTGAAGTCCTTCGCTTTGGTGTGTGATGGCTTTCCCGCCTTTGGGATGAAGACCACCTTTGCCGTTCTCCATCGTATTGGTAGGTAGGATAATTTCACACAGCCGTTAAAAATAGCCTCCAGCCATGGCAATAGTATCTCCAGTGACTGTTGAAGTTCGGCGGGTATGATGTCGTTCGGACCGGGTGATTTGTAGGGATCAAAGTCGTTGATGGCGTCTTTGATCATGTTCCTTTCAATTACCGGTATTCTGTCGCATAAGTCGGTAGGTGCGACGGTTATGGAGTTGGACTCTCCCCTGGGGAAGTGGGTATCCGATAGGATTTCCAAGGTTTCCTTTGAGGATTCAGTCCAGGTACCATCATTTTTCATTATGTATGCCGGGGCGCTGGTTGTCGAGGATAATACTTTCCTAAGTCTACTTACCTCTGCGGTTTTTTCGACATCGTTGGTGTATGTCCTCCATGAAGATCTTTTCGCCTTCTTTAGTAGTTTCTTGAAGAGTCTTAGATTCTCCTTGTACTCCTCCCATTGGCCTGTTCTCTTGGCCTTGTTGAAGGATTTTCTGGTGGAAGCACGGGATCTAGAGATATCGTCGTTCCACCATGGAGGCTTCTGCTTTTTCCCATCTTTTCGTCTTGGGCAGGATTTCCTGGTGCATAAGGCCAAGGCTTTTGTAACTTTACCTACCATGCTGTCCAACTTTTGTGGGCTGTCAATGGTGAGATCAGTTGTATTCGGTAGGAGTCTTGCAAGGTGTTCCCTGTAGACGTCCCATTTCATCCGTCTCTTGTTGAAGGTTACTATCGGCTTCGTTATTTGAGCAGATATTTCAAAGGAAATGTATTGGTGGTCGGAGAATTTTTTAATATTTTAATTTTTAATATTTTTAATATTTTTAAAAATTTTAATATTTTTAATATTTTTTAGATTTTTAATATTTTTAATATTTTAATTTTTTTAATATTTTAATATTTTTAATGTTTTTAATATTTTTAATATTTTTAATATTTAAATTTTTTTAATATTTTAATATTTTTAATGTTTTTAATATTTTTAATATATTTTATATTTTAAATATTTTTAATATTTTTAACATTTTTAAATTTTTTTATAATATATGAGAAAAATATTAACATTAACAGAAATATAAATATTTTTAATTTTTTTTTAATTTAATATTTGTAATATTTATTTGTTATTAAAAAAAATAAAAATGTTTCAAATATTAATATTATTAAAAATACAAGAATTATTACAAATAGTAAAAATATTATAAGCGTTACAAATATTAACAATTTTCAAAAACACAAGATACGTAAAATATAAATAATACAAATATTATTAAAAGAAAATATTCAAAGTATTGAAATTATTTAAAAAATCTTTAACAAATTTAAAATTTTGTGATTTTTTGTTTATTTCCCATGACCTTGTGCCTTAGGCTACACGATCACTGATAGGTCAACAACAAACAGTACATTTAGTGAATATCATTCATCTTGAGGGTGATGCTGCTGTCAGGTAATAATACATAACCTTATGCTGTACATAATTTAATAAAATTCAATGTCCTCCATAGCTCATCACTTACCACTTTAGACATATAAGTGTAATCAATTTCATTAAACAACTATTTTTTATTGCCCCAAGGGAGCAATTGCTGAGAAAGACCTTAAATAGCACTAAGCTTAAGAACAATTTAGCTTAGGAACCTCAATCTAAGCAAAAAAAAAAAAAATACAAATCATTCAAAACTTTCGGCACGTTTATGCATTATTTGTCTTGTACATTATTTCTGGTTTTGTTTCGAGTACCTGCACTATCTACTTGAAGTCTCATCAACAAATTAAAACTGAATAATTCATTATTCATAAATTTTCATGTTGAGACTGCCACATGACTGTCTGGCCATTTTTGAGACAGTACCAAAGACGTCAACATAATTGTTATTTTGTAGTTAAACTAAAAAACCTCCAACTCGATTCGCATTCATTTAATAAAACCCAGGGGAGCGTTAGCTAATGGCTGTTGGTTGCTCATAGCCCTGACAAGGTAAATCCTCGTCATGGGTCATATATGAGTATGGGTGTTGTAACAAGCACTTGTTAATTTGATGGGCTGAACAGGAAGGTAACTCTATCTAATTGTGAGCTTTTCTTATATCGGCCAACAACTTCTTTGGCAGTCATAATGGGATGCTGAGTTTTAATTGCAAGCATGTGACTGACTGAGAAGCATCCCATACCTCATTCATGGGGTGTTAAGGGAAATCAAGTTTTTTTTGTATGTGCCTGACTGACCGTCAGTCCTGACTGGGGCTTTAGTCTAAGTTTTATTATGAGCTGATGTCACAGATGTTGTTGTAAGTGTATATGCTTAATTAATGACTGTTGTTGTATTGTTTTAATAGTTTACTATGATGTGTATGAATTAAACATGTTGCCGCCACCATTTGAGGTCATTTTTGTTCAGTTAAACTTTACTTTTTTTGCTGTTTATAAAGCGTAAAATAAATCATAACTAGAATAACGATAAACATTGAACGAACAAATTAATACTGTTAAAACAAATGTGCAATAACGCAATTAATGTTTTTATGTAGTGGTAAATAAAAACTTTTGTTATATTTTTTAGATATATAATTTTGTCACCGGGTAGGCCAAAATTGCTAGTTGAAAGTTTCTTCCTACAGTATAGAAGGGGGCGCAAATCAAAAAAGTTGGCTGTGACAGAACTCGCACCCAGTTCCCTCGCAACATGTTGGTTATATTTCAAGATAGAAAATTTAAACTTTTAATAGTATAAAAAAATTAAATATTTTGATAATGTTGAATTAATAAAAACCAATAAAAATATTATATCTTTTAAAAGTTTTAAAAATATTCCAAATATGATATTGTCATAGTTCGGTTTGAGATCAGTTCTATTTTACACACACTCTTGAGTAAAAAACTATTGTCAATAATAAATAATTCCCAATAGAACTGATCTCAAACCGAACTATGACAATATCATAATTCATTACAGATCAACCAAAAACAAAATCAAGAACAATATTCCAAATACAAAAAATTAATATTAACAATTATATTATTAATATTGAAAATAAAAAAAAGTAGCAACATTTTATTAAAAATATTAACAATATAAAAAATATTCAAATTATAAAAATATTCAAATTATAAAAATATTCAAAATATTCAAAATATAAAAATTATAAAAATAGTAAAATATTAAAAATAATAAAAATACTAAAAATATTAAAATTATTAACAATATTGAAATTATCAAAAATATTAACAATTTAAAAATTATAACAATATAAAAAATATTAAAAAAATTAACAATTTAAAAAATATTAAAAATTATCAAAATGGTGAAATAATAAAAATTTTAAAAATATTATAATATTTGAAAATAGAAATGTTAAAAAATATTAAATATATAAAAACTATTAAAAAATTAAAGATATTAAAAATATTTTAAAATATTAAAAATATTGAAAAAAATATTAAAAAAAAGTATTAAAAATATAAAAAAATATTATAAATACTAAAAATATGGAAAATTTTCAAAATATTACAAATATAAAAATTATAAAAATACAAAAAAATTTCAAAATATTACAAATATAAGAATTTTACTATCATCACAAACCATTGCACATAAGTTTTTGTTGTTGGCACAATTGCCGACCCCGTACTGTGTACCTTCAAATACTTCTGCGCAATTGTGTCCGATGGACACATGCATAGACAAGAGCTTGTGTGAGTGTTTTATGTTGACTTGTTGTGTACTTTGAGTATACTATCTTCGCACCTATATAATAAAAAATTAAATATATTAAAAATATTAAAAATATTAAAAATATTAAAGATATCAAAAGTATTAAATATATTAAAAATATTAAAAATATTAAAAGTATTAAAAATATTAAAAATATTAAAAATATTAAAAATATTAAAAATATTAAAAATTTTAAAAATATTAAAAATATTAAAAATATTGAAGATATCAAAAATATTTAAAATTCAATCCACACAGCGATCGAAAATAAAATAAAATACTCGGCTGTGGAGCCGAGAATAATCTAAAAACTAAACTGTGTATCAAATTGCTGAAAAAAAGATTTAGCGCTAAAAACACTTCTGCCATCTTTATTTCTGTATTACCGAGTAGACATGTGTATCAAATATTATTCCCTCCCCCCACCCCCCCCCCCCCCCAAAAAAAATTTTCGTCTTCGAATGAATAGTTCCAGTATCTTTGTATCAATGTTTATTTATCTAGGGCAACAACATTTTAGCAAATATTATCTCTTTCAATTATTTTGCCACGCCCCTAACCGTTCACTAATTGAAAATAAAAATGTTGTCTACATATTCATATCTGTTGTACCCAGTGTCATCTGTATAATAAATTTCATTTCTCTGGAGATAAAAACATTTTTGCCACGCCTCATTTGTGTGCTAATCAAAAATAACAAGTAGTGTGAAGTACTATCTGCATACCACATTGTATCTCTCTTAATATTTAAAATACTTAACGTACTAAAAATTTTTAAAATTATTAAATATTGAATTGAATATTAATATTAAGAGTATTTGAAATATTTTAAATATTAAAAATAATTTAATAAATTTAAATATTAGCAATATTTAAAAATATATATAGACATGCTCGCTATGGCATACAATGAATCAAATTTAATACTTTGTCATAAATCTTAATGTCTGGCATTTTTATTTCGAATTTGTCATCTAAAATCGTTTCGCAGCACACAATATTGTTTTCCATCTGTTTATAAGAAAAACAACAAAAAAAAAACATACATATTTCGTAGACAGTGAGTCACCACCTATGGTTAGGTAGTAAGTATTGGTAGTTTCACCATTATCTACAAATATATATATATAAGTATGTTTATAAATTTAATACAACTCTTTCAAAGATAAGATAATATTTTGTTTTAGTTGCACCATTAACAGTCAAACACAAGTGTACACATCGATAATATTAACTGAAAGAAAATATATTAAATTATATATATTGTACATTGATCAAAACTATTTATGTCCCATTAAAGAACATATGATTTTCACGGTGGCGTGTGATATGACGCAAAACTGTATGAATTTAAAATGAGACATGTGTCTTAGCCAAAAATATACATCATCTGAAATTCGAATTGAAATAAACCAAGTCCACTATCCCATTTATACATCAGTAAGACCAAAACCTAAATATAAGTGCAACGTGTTGATTGACAGTCGTTTCTCTGGTTGTGCACTAATGTTTACAATCATCGGCTTTATTGACTTGTGAGTCATTTTATGTCAATATTTATAAATATTCCAACTAGAAGAGGTATTGACACTTAGGGAAACTTATTTCTAGCTATGCATGTCATCTCCTCCCATTTGCTGCGGTTCTTGTGGTTTTCGCTAACATTACCGAGTGTAAAAATAATAATGATAATAGTACAAAACGTACATATTTATACCACACAAATCAGACACTTTTCAGTTAAATGAAAATATTTGCAATATTCTTCGCTTCACATTGACCCACATTGGGCTGTATACATGCGTTCTTATTTTGTTTTAATTTTTTTGATTGGGTTGGCAAAAACTACAGAGAAAATTTACAAGAACAACCACAAATTTCCATGTGCAAAAATTTGTCGACTGATGAAATAAAATTTAATGTTTTTTTTATGACCACTGGAAAAAACTTGAGTAAAATTTAAATTGGCAACATATTCGTTTCAATTGTTTGATGTTACCAACTATTACATTAACGTGCAAAGTATTAATCTTATTAAGTCTGTTTGTTGTTGTTTTTTGTTGTTGCACAGCAATTGAATTTATTAAGAGCGTATAAATTATATTCATTGGAAGTGTATTTATTTTCTTTTCGCATCTGCATTCTATTCTCTCATGGGTGTGTTTGTATTATGGTGGTGATCCATAAATTGAGAGTTGAGATGAGAGCAAAGTTAACAGAAAATCTGTAAGCACTTAGTTAGTAGAAAGCGCATTAAAGCAGCTGCCAGTGAAATGTGCGCATATGAAACGAATTTAAAGAATGTGTCTTTGGGATATTAATTTCGAATCATGGGTTGTTAATATAAGTTTTGTATTTAGGACTAATTTCGCTTTAAGTCTTATCAGCAGAGCAAACGGAAATATGCCCTAAAAATCGTGTTTTATGCGCATAAAATATGACCTGAAAAATGGCAAAATATGTCCTTAAAATCAAGAAAAACATGCTCTAAAAAATTAAAGTCACACAATTTTTTTTATTTAAGGTAAAAAAAAAGAACTTAAAAATTAAAAAAAAAAAACAATATTATTTTAAATTCAGACTTTGTAAGTATTTTTTGGTAAATTTTCATACACAAATGTTGAGTAAGTAAAATAAAATAAAAATAAGGAACAATCAAAAAAATATCACATGAATTTATTTAACATTAAAGTAACAATTTTAAATCATGTTTCCTAAGTATCACGGTGTTTTTGTATGTTGAGCATCTTATTTGAGATTGTTGTTGCAATAAACTACAAAATATTGAGATTAATTATCGAACAAAAAATTTTGTCTATTACAACGTAAAATGTTTTTGAACATTGAGAATGATCTTTCGACAACCACAGATGTAATTAGAGCGAATTTAAGGGACAGTATTTCCTTTACTTTGTATTTTGATGTTAATGTTGGCGCAGAACTACACAATTATTTACAAATACTTTGCACTTCTTCCAAGCCAACGTTTTTTGATATAATTTGATTCAATTTGTTTTACTATTAAATGGGGCTTTCAAAAATGCCTTCTTAACATTAGCAATAGTTTTATTTACGTTTTCATATAAATTCCTAATACATTCACACAATTGATGGAGCAATACATGTCACATGCGTCACTTTCGGATAAATTGTTTGGGCTGCTTATTTTCTCTTCTATGACTTAGTTGAATATGTTTGCCGCTTTCCACATGTTGCTTCACTTGAAATCTGCGGTCTGCTGCAATAACTTTGCAAAGACATTTGTTTTCGAACAAAAAAATAGTGTGAAAAACATAAAATATGTTAAAAAAGTAATGTTCTTGAAAAAATATGGACTAAAAAATATAAATTATGCTTTAAAAAAGGAGGTTTTTTTAAAATTATGCGCCTAAAACCAAAATTTGCCGAAATATGACTTTATGGGAAAAATATGCCAAAATATGCTCTAACAAATAGGTCTCAAAACACTTGTAGGACCATGAAACATGTAAATACATTACCCATTTGTTAATATCTCGTTGTAAAAAAATATGCTGTAGCATATTTCCAGTTGCCCTGCTTATCAGTACTAAGTTATACTACTGTAGCATATTTCCGGTTGCCTGCTTATCAGTATTAAGTTATACTACTGCTATATGATTGCAAAATTTTACCCGTTTTTATTATAAAAAGTGCGTAATATAATGGTTTTAAAAATACTGTTTAATTAACAAATATGGCAAAAAATTTAAATGAATATAGAAATTTGATTAGAATGTTTTTATAATAAATCAATTTCAAAAGAATCTGAAAACGAAAATTTTGTGTTCAAATCGATTTTTATCACATACTTGATAATCAAATCAAGAGATTTTTAAAAATAATATGGGACCGGCCGTGGCATAGTGGTTAGAACACGCGACTACCATGCGGGAGATCGCAGGTTCAAAAATGGCTCCAGTCATCTTAAAAAAAAATTGTTCTTTCATTGTCGGCTCCCCTCGAATGTTGTTGACAGCAACTTCGCAGTATTAAGTGTCGAGTCAATCGGCGTGTCTAGTAAGAGCTTCTCAAACAGTGACGTTCGCATTCGTCGATAAACAAGTAAGTGCCGTTAGTTGTGAATCTAAAAATAGAAAGCGCGTTAATTCACAACAGTGCTAGAAGCTATCCCATACCTCATTCATGGGGTGCAAAGGGAAATTAAGTTTTTTTTAAGTTATGTGCTGCTCATTGATGGTGTAGACATGTTTTTGCGACAGTAATTAAATTATCTTTTTTTATATTGAATTAGTTGTAATTATTTTAATTTTTTATTAAAATTTCCAATCTAATGTCGATTACTTAGTCAATTTTGCTATACTACTTGTATAGATTTATATTTAAAGACAATTCTATAGCCATCGCGTATAGATTTTGGTATCAACCCTGTTCTAGCTTCCTTTCCCATTATAACTTTGTTATTCAGAATCGTGAAAGAGGTCATCATTACAATGTTAATTTTTTCAATTTCAATTCCTACGTGATGTTTTTATTGTTGTTCTGCTTCCAATTGCATTTCATTCAATTATATTGAATTTGCAAATATTCAATCCTCCCAATCGTCCGTAGTTGTTGTTGTTACATTCAGCAGTTATACATAGGTGTTGCTCACGCTAAATGAACAACGTGTTATGTCTAACATTAATACAATAATAAAGTCGCCGACTTTGATATGTAAATTGGTTACAATGAAAATAGTTATTCTGTTAAGATCTCACTTGGACTCAAATTTATTGCAGAGAATGATCGATGAGCAACATGTTGCGGGGAGACTACGCCCATGCAGAATATATATTTTTGGAAAATGTTACAACGTTGAGGTTTTGAGGATAAGTTATGAATTTATTAAGCTTCAGAAATTAATCAAATATTTTTAATAGGCCAAATAATTTTTTTAAAATTTCCGAATTGTGTAATGCGAATATTTTTGAAATTTTAAATTACACAGTGCAACACACTTTTTCGGGGGTGAACCAAACCAATATCAAACGATAGCATTTGACCTCAGTAACAAAACACTAAAATCCGAGACTATGACCCTTAAATTGTGTCATAATGTTATTTACTGTTAATGTTATTTGCAATATTTTTTATAATTTTTGTTTTTTGGAGTCAAAATTAAAACTTAGTTATATAGTGTAAAGTTATTTTTTATATCCATTATTAATAATTGAATTTTATTTTAGTATTTTAAATATTTGAAATATAGATAAAATCGATATTTTTGATATTTATAATTGTTGTCAATATTTTAAGTGATTGTAATATTTTGAACAATATTTTTTTATATTAATAATATTTTAAGTATTTTTAATAGGAATTTTTTTGATTATTTGGAATATTTTTAAAATGATATAATTTTATTATCTACATATATCTATACTAATATTACAAAGAGAAGCTGTTTGTTAGTTTGTTTGTAGGCGGTAACCTTCGAAACTACTGATACGATTTTATAAATTCTTTCACCAGTGGATAGCTGAGTGCTATATGCCATTCGAAATTTGTACTTTTAGGGCTAAAAAGGGGATATAACTGGTACCATCATCCAGACCAAACGGCTGAAGGTAGAAACGCGAAAATTGGAGTGAGTATTTATTTTATAAAATAGTTGTGCGGCCCAAAAAGGGATAAAATTTACACCATCAAACAGATCAAACGGTGAAAAGTAGAATCGTGAAAATCTATATAGGCTTGCTACCTATAAAATTAAGAGAGCTGCATAAAGGGATTTTTGGAAATTTTTACTTTTAGGATCAAAAAAGATGCAAAAAGGGATACAACTGGTACCATAACCAGGACCAAGCGGGTAAAGCTATAATTTAGAAATTTATATGAGCATGCTCCCTATAAAACTATTGAGCTGCATACAGGGATTTTTCAATTTAACCCATTAGTGACGACTGTTACCATATGGTAACGTTGACAGTGTTAGATATTGCACGCAATAAAATAAACATAAGAACAAATGTCAAGAATTTTCTTTTTTAATTTCATCAAAGCATGCTTTGATCTTTCATTCTTGATTTACCGCTATGCGATCAGATGTCTGTAGCGAGCGTGGGGCATCATTTAAAATAGGTGTAGGTGCTACACAGCAATATGGAGCGATTTAAAAAGTCACTCCACATTAACAATATTTTGTGGTTGTTTAAAGACTGATATAATAAAGACTTTTAGTTTTTGTTATTTGAGAAGTATATTAAATATCATAAAAACGTATTGCATGAATTATTTTGTACTTGGTTCTTTTTATTTACCTGTTTTAAAGCTGTTACCATATGGTCATAGTCGTCATAACACCAGTAATATTATTTTTATATTTTTTTGAAATTTTTCGTCTAACTTTTTTTTATGTAAAATTCGTTTTTTAACTAATTTATATGTAGTACTGACAAAATCTTTAAAAAATTCCCATTATTTCGCTGTCGTCATTAAAGGGTTAATGAAGGGATTTTTTTAATTTTTTATTTTTAAGCCGCCAAAAAGGGATTAAACTGTCACCATGGGCTTGCTTAGTATAGAATTAGAGAGGTATACAAAGGGGTTTTCCTAAATTCGTACTTTTAGAGTCAACAAAGATTCAAAAAGGGATAAAACTGGTACCATTTGTCCATCGGACAAATGGTACACTAGGTTGGCATTTATGCCAAAAACAATTCTATACAATTTTGTCCGATGTACAAAGCATAGACAAGAGCTTGTGTGGATTATGCTGCTATTAATACTTTTGATATTCAATATTTTAATATTCTTAAATGTTTTTAATATTTTAAATATATTTAATATTTTTGATATTTTTACGATTTTTGAATATTTTTAATATTTTTGAATATTTTTAATATTTTTTAATATTTTAATATTTTTGAATATTTGTAATATTTGTAATATTTTTAATATTTTTAATCTTTTTAATCTTTTTAATATTTTTAATATTTTTAATATTTTTGAATATTTTTAATATTTTTTAATATTTTTAATATTTTTGAATATTTTTAATATTTTTGAATATTTGTAATATTTTTAATGTTTTTAATGTTTTTAATATTTTTAATATTCTTAATATTTTTACTATTTTTAATATTTATAATATTTTTAATATTTTTAATATTTTTAATATTTTTGATATTTTTAATATTTTTAATATTTTTAATATTTTTAATATTTTTAATATTTTTAATATTTTTAATATTTTTAATATTTTTAATATTTTTAATATTTATATATTTTTATATTTTTATATTTTTATATTTTTATATTTTTATATTTTTATATTTTTATATTTTTATATTTTTATATTTTTGTATATTTTTATATTTTTATATTTTTATATTTTTATATTTTTATATTTTTATATTTTTATATTTTTATATTTTTATATTTTTATACTTTTAATATTTTTATATTTTTAAATTTTTATATTTTTATATTTTTATATTTTTATATTTTTATATTTTTATATTTTTATATTTTTATATTTTTATATTTTTATATTTTTATATTTTTATATTTTTATATTTTTATATTTTTATATTTTTATATTTTTAAACTTTTATATTTTTATAATTTTATATTTTTATATTGTTATATTTTTATATTTTTATATTTTTATATTTTTATATTTTTATATTTTTATATTTTTATATTTTTATATTTTTATAGCGCCCTTTGCTGTGCCTTCTCCTCTATCATCACAAACCTTAAGGGAAGAAAGCATCTCAAATATTTTTAATATTTTTTTATTTTTAATATTTTTATATTTTTATATTTGTATATTTTTATATTTTTATATTTTTATATTTTTATATTTTTATATTTTTATATTTTTATATTTTTATATTTTTATATTTTTATATTTTTATATTTTTATATTTTTATATTTTTATATTTTTATATTTTTATATTTTTATATTTTTATATTTTTATATTTTTATATTTTTATATTTTTATATTTTTATATTTTTATATTTTTATATTTTTATATTTTTATATTTTTATATTTTTATATTTTTATATTTTTATATTTTTATATTTTTATATTTTTATATTTTTATATTTTTATATTTTTATATTTTTATATTTTTATATTTTTATATTTTTATATTTTTATATTTTTATATTTTTATATTTTTATATTTTTATATTTTTATATTTTTATATTTTTATATTTTTGTATTTTTATATTTTTACAATTTTTATATTTTTATATTTTTATATTTTTATATTTTTATATTTTTATATTTTTATATTTTTATATTTTTATATTTTTATATTTTTATATTTTTATATTTTTATATTTTTATATTTTTATATTTTTATATTTTTATATTTTTATATTTTTATATTTTTATATTTTTATATTTTTATATTTTTATATTTTTATATTTTTATATTTTTATATTTTTATATTTTTATATTTTTATATTTTTATATTTTTATATTTTTATATTTTTATATTTTTATATTTTTATATTTTTATATTTTTATATTTTTATATTTTTATATTTTTATATTTTTATATTTTTATATTTTTATATTTTTATATTTTTATATTTTTATATTTTTATATTTTTATATTTTTATATTTTTATATTTTTATATTTTTATATTTTTATATTTTTATATTTTTATATTTTTATATTTTTATATTTTTATATTTTTATATTTTTATATTTTTGTATTTTTATATTTTTACAATTTTTATATTTTTATATTTTTATATTTTTATTTTTTTATATTTTTATACTTTTATATTTTTATATTTTTATATTTTTACAATTTTTTATTTTTATATTTTTTCAATGTTTATATTTTTATATTTTTATATTGTTATATTTTTATTATGTTATAAAATAATACAAAAATAAAAACTAAAAATAATATTTGTAATATTTTTAATAACTGTTTTTGAAAGGTT
Organism: Muscina levida; assembly: GCA_964034835.1. Taxonomy (NCBI): domain Eukaryota; kingdom Metazoa; phylum Arthropoda; class Insecta; order Diptera; family Muscidae; genus Muscina; species Muscina levida. The sequence continues at coordinate 58,053,580 of OZ035882.1, forward strand.
TTAATAATTTTATGTTTTGAATACAAATAGTAACTGTCATATTTAAAATATTTTTAATTTTTTTAATATTTTTAATAATAGCTCTTGTTTGTTATTGTCGGCATGTGCAGAAATATGAATATGTTTTTCATTGTTCGGTTTGAGATCTATTTTTTATTATCGCTGATAGAGTTTTTGATTTAAAAGAGTTGTGTAAAATCGATTATGTTGACAGCTGGCAGGGCGGATAGCTATTTCAATAGTTGCCAAACTATCATCATCAGCACCCTTTGCTGTGCCTTCTCCACGCATTATCACAACCTTAAGTGTTAAAAGCTTCAAGAAACCATCGAGAAGCCCAAACACACCGGTGCGAAAATGGTATCAACGAAGACCACACGTCAACATAATCCATAATCTTGAAGCTTTGTGATAATGAGCCAAGATAGTTGCTAAACTATCTCATCAACGCCCTTTGCTGTGACTTCTGCATCAGTCGTCACATAAACAATCGTGAAACCCAAAAACACAGGCTCTTGTCGCATTTGTCAATTGGATCAAATTGCATAAAAATGTTTTCGGTACAAATGTTTTTGCTCTTGTTTTGTTTGCATCTGTGCCGAATGTGAATATCTTTTTCATTGTTCGTTTAAGAACAATTATGTTAATACTACATATGTTATATTATTGTGACCCTATGCTTCTCATAGGAGTAAAAGGAATAAATATATTATATATATTATTGCTAATAGAGTTTGTTTATTAATACAGTATTTTTATTATTAATTAATATCCTCTCATCGCTTGGCAACATGTTGCCTACAAACATTCATTAGTTCATGTTTAGAAAGTCTTGTAGGAAATGTTAAAATTACCAATAGTTTTTTGTTGTTTATAATTACCACACATAACAACAAGACAACAAAAACAAAAATCAAATAATTAAATTGCCTTATGCAAATTATGTAAACACCAGCCAGAAAACCAAGCATAATAGAAAACATCAAACATCAGCAACACTCTATTTGCATAATCTTATAAAAATGCAACAACGAAGTGTAAATAATGCATTTAAAGTAATCTAATATGTATGGCAACAAACAAACAGACAAATAAATAAAAGCTCGTTAAATTTTGTAAAGAAAACCAAGCTACAAAAGAAATGACAGCGAAACACAACGCAATCCCCTATTATTCTATTTTAGAGCGATTTATTGTGACGTCATCACACATAACCTTAGCCGTCAGATTTGGTGTTTGTGTTTTTTTTTTTTTTTTTGCTATTGTTGTAAGTTGGTGATTGCAGTCTATTCTTCAACAGATTAAATTACAATTATGCTCCGATGATGATGTTAAGTTTAATTTTTCGCTTGCGGCTGCTTCATCTTCTTTCATAAAGATGGCTACAGTATCTATAAAATGCACAAGAAGAGAAGAGAAAAAAAGTACTTGGATCAAGGTTTCTGTCATACTGTCGTCAGATGAGATAACTTGAGCTCGTCGTGAGATGATTGAGGCTGAAGCCAAACAAAAAGAAAAATAATACCTACATATTGTAATAATACCACGCTGCGTTTTTGTTTTCTTGTGAGCTGTTGACAAAATCTGGCCAAAGGCAATGCAGATATAAATAAAAAAACATAAAAGCTTTTTGATTTTGTTGTGTGCTCCCCCCTTAAGTTATAATTGTAATTAATATAAACTTGTTGTTGGTTAGGTATTAAAGACTTAATAGCTTTTTATTTGGGAACAATTATAATTTCACGTAATTTGATTAATGTTAATAAAATCAAAATTTAATTTGATTTGCAATACCATTAACTAAGTTTTTTCTTAATTTTCAGCAAAATGTATATAAGCCTTTTTTGGTCTTCAGCAACATGGCAAAATCTTATACCAAATAGAGTTATTGATGGCACAATCGCCAAATACTATTTAGTTTTCTATAAAAGATTTTTTCTTCCATTTAAAATGAACTCAATTAACATTTATAGATATTTTGTAAGTCAAATGAACTAAACTGAACTATACTATGATGACACATAATTTAATTGTCTTCATCATCTATGGTTTCTTTCACATTTTATGACACAGTTGTTGGAACAAAGAAAGCACACAAAGCTATGCGTCAAAATGTCAACCTCAAGGTCTTGTAAACACACCCGTTAAGAAATTTATCAAGGCCGAACCTTTCTATTGTCTCATTATACATAGTAGATGGAATTTAAAATGTTTTGACTGACTCTGAATCTCTATGTAAATTCAATTGAGTGTTGGCAACGAAGCCATGTCGCTGTTTTTTGTATGATTCCCTGTTGGGTGCTGTAAAATAATTACATCACTTGTGTTACAGACGTCATTGGCAACATGCTGCTAGCGTGAAAAGCGGGAGGGGAGAAAGCAAGAAAGCTTTGGATGAGAGTTAAAGATATCAATACATAGGTACATGTGCGATGAAGTAATGTTAATAATTTGATTGATGTTGAATATAAGAAGTATACTGATCATTAGTTTTATCACGAGTCGTGGTAAGAAATTGACCAGCACACATTTAAAATCGCTCACGTGTTTAATTTTTAAACTCGCAGACGAGTTCTAATGTTATGTTGCGGCAAATAAAAAGTGATTTATTTAGAAATTTTGGTTTAATTACACCCTTATCCTTAGGGCTGAGGGTGAAAAAAAAGCTTAAATTTGTGAATTAACATGCTTTCCATTTTAGATTCACAACAAACGGCACCAACTTGTTAATCGACGAATGCAAACGTCGCTGTTTGAGAAGCTTTTACTAGACATGCCCATTGACTCGACACTTATATTGCGAAGTTGCTGTCGACAACATCGAGGGGGACCGACAATTAAAGAAAACCAGTAAGAAAGTATCAGTCGGGCAACCCGACTTACAGTAAAACACAAAATTTTCTATTATATTGATATTGTTATTCGATTTCTAAAGTGGGTAAAGTGATACATTTGTATGGGAGGTACCAGAAGGGGCACGGTTAGACTTCCAGTTTATTTTCTCCAAAACTTTGTCCTGTTATACCGAACTTTGGCACGATCGCGTTGGGTGTATTGATATTATTACTCCATCTCTAAAGTGAGCGGATTGGTACATTTGTATGGGAGGTACCAGAAGGGGCGTGTCTAGACTTCTAGATTTTTTTCTCCAAAACTTTATCCTGTTATAGTATTTCTAAGTACAGAAATTGGACACGATATCGTTGAATGTATTGATATTTTACTTGATTTCTAATGTGGGAAAACGCGATATTTATCCAATTCAGTTTTCTCAGCAAATTATGAATAAAATCAAAAGTTGTGAACCCATTTCAATAAATTAGAGCTCATTTCATTCAAAATATATTTGGCTACATGATGTTAGACCAAAACTGGTATGTTTGTCTCATTTTAATTTTTTATGAATTTTAAAAGAAAAAATATTTTTTTATGAAAAATTATGGATTTTTTTCAAAACTTCAACGATATCTCTGAAGCTACTGGGCAAATTTTAAACCAATGTAGGCACGGCTTAAAGATAATTTTATTGACGAATTTTGGATATCTTTTTTAATTGAATATGGTAAACCGTTCTTAAATTTTTTAGATATATGTAGTGAAAGTGCCTTCATTTTCGACATAACAGTATATCGCAAAAAGTCGAGCTGATAGATAAAAACCAAGTGCAGATTCGGATTAAGCTTTCCAAATAACCTTAAAAACAACATTCAGTTATAATCAACAAATACCTTATTTTTATCCAAAAATAGGTAATTTTGTATGGGAGGTACCAGAAGGGGTGGGACTATTCTGCCCATTCCATTACATAGTTTCGGAATATATTAATACTGGCAAATTTTCATAACGATCAGTGCAGGTTTACTCGTCTTATCCTGCCCACCAGCCAGCCAGACATACGGACAAGGCTTAATCGTCTTAAAAAGTCCTGAAACGAATTTGGTATAAAAACAATATATCTTTGTCTGGCCACGTCACCCTCATTGATTGGTAATATTTTAGGACCATACAGTTCTATTGTTTTCCTTTCTTTTACTTAATATAGAACTTTACGTTCTACACGAAAAGTTACAAAAGTAACAAAAAACTTAAGTTTTTCATTGTTTTTTTATCTTGAAACATACGATTGGTACATTTCACAATACAACACATGATTTTGGGACTCAATTCTGAGAATTGCACGTAAAAGTAGCACCAAAAAGAAGAAGTTCTGCATCATTCGTTTTGTCAAGTTACATGCCCTAATAATTTAATATCGATTTGAAGTTAGTAAGTAATGTATGGTTGAATTTGTCACGTTTTAGGCTATTTTGTTAAATTGTTAAATGGTGGCGTATGATTATCATAAGGTAAATCATACGCCACGCAGTCTTATTGCAACTGCTACAAAATAAACCCAGTTCAAAATCATTTGATGAATGGAAAAGTGAAACTGTTGCTTATGTAGGGAAACGTTATATGAACAGATTTAAGGAATTGAAATTCTTAATTTTTTTAAATTTGTTTCAGCTAAATCGGACTAGTGGTTCTCGAGTTATGTCAAACAAATAGCCTAAAACGTGACAAATTCCCCTATACGATACTTACTAACTTCAAAGCGATATTAAATTATTATGGCATGTAATTTGACAAAACGAATAATGCAGAGTTTCTTCTTTTTGGAGCAACTTTCACGTGAAGTTCTCAGAATTGAGTCCCAAATCAATGAGCTGAAAAATGTTTTACTGTGTTATGAAAACCGAATTTCATTCTAATGTTGATCAACCGAGTACGCCGCGTAGGTGGCCTATCAAAAGGTTCGACTCTATCACTATTTTCATCAATACCAGCGGTATCTCGGGTATCTTATATTTGGAAGACTCTTACCACTGTGTTATGATATTTGTTTTAATATTTGGTATATAATTTTAAAATAAAAAGTAACAAACACCGACTAACATCAGAGCACCTTAACGCGTGCAACATTTTTATAAAACATGTTTGCGTTAATGTTGCTGCCGCTGCTGCTGCTGCTGCACACCGTTGTCTGTTGTTGAGCCATTTAATGGATATTTGTGTTTGTTCAATTAAACAATTGAAGCATAGCAATTTGTTTAACTAAACACAATTTGTTTTCGTTCATGTCATATTGTAGCTGCTGTTTTTTTTTCTCTGTATATATATGACTCCTTTCTTCTCATTATATGATTTCGTATTTAGATACATATTCAGCTATATATATATAAATATTCGTATGTATTTTTTTTAGGAAACTCATATTTGGTAGATATTTATACATATAGAAATTTTAATTTGCATTTACATTGTAAATTATAATTAACAACAATTTGGCATGGCATCTGCAAGAATGAGGAGGTTTTATATGCTTGCAACGCTTGCATGTTTACGTAAACGAGTAAAAGTGAAGAAATTAAAGAAATCGTTTAGATATTTTGATACGTCAGCAATATAGTTTGTATTTTTATTGGTAGTAAAAATCGCACAGAAACTAGGAAGATATTTAAGAAAAATATGCTTAGCAACATGTTTAGCAACATGGCTATGTTGAGTGAAAATGAGCTTAGCAACATGTGTCAAAACATAGGTACATTATGTAAAACAAAATGTATAGATTTAATAATAAAAAACGAAAAAGTTCATCCCATTGTGCAATATCCAATAAGCATTTCTCATTAATAACACAGTACAACACTTGATTTTGGGACTCAATTCTGAGAACTGCACGTGAAAGTAGACCCAAAAAGAAGAAGTTCTGCATCATTCGTTTTGTCAAGTTACATACTTACTTACTTACTTAAGCGGCCAATTACAATTTACGAAACTTAGTTAATAAATTTGAGGCCTGAAGTAATAAAGAATTCCACACGCTTCGGTCTTCTGCGTGTATTCTCCAGTTAGTCGTACCAGATGATGGCACGTCGCCTACCACTTGGTTCTTCCAACGGAGTTTGGGTCTCCCTGCTCTGCGCCGTCCTTCATGTTCGCCTTTAAACACCTTTCTCGCTGGAGCATTTACATCCATCCTGGCAACATGTCCCAGCCATCGAAGTCGTTGGATTCTGACTCTTTTAGCTACGTCGATGTCGTGGTAAAGCTCATACAGCTCATGGTTCATCCGATGGCGAAACTCGCCTTCGACACAGATAGGTCCATATATTTTTCGGAGTACTTTTCTCTCGAATACTCCCAGGTTTTGTACGTCCGTTGTAGTAAGCACCCATGATTTCGCAGCATACAAGAGAACAGCTAAGATAAGCACCTGGTATAGCTGTTTCTTAGTTTTCCGAGATAAGGTGGTGTTACTAAAGTGCTGCCGAAGTCCGTAGAAACATCTATTGGCTAGCACTATTCTCTGTTTAATTTCTTGGCTGACATTATTTTTCTTGTTGACGGAAGATCCGAAGTAGGTAAACTCGTCGACTACCTCAAAACAATAATTGTCAACGTTCACGGTGCGTCCCCAACGAGAGGACTCTTTGTTCGTCGAAATCATTGTTTTTGTTTTGTCCTCGTTGACCGCTAAACCCATTTTTGCTGACTCCTTTTCTAGTGATGAGAAAACTGCAGTAACATCCCGCAGATTTCGGCCAATGATGTCTATATCATCGGCATAGGCTAGTGGCATGTGGCTCTTGTGGAATATGGTGCCAGACATGTTGACACCAGCCTTCCTCATCACCTTCTCCATAACTATATTAAATAGTGTACAGGACAGGATATCGCCCTGCCTGAGACTTCTTTCCATGTTGAATGGTTCAGACTGATCCTTACTAATCTTAACCGAGGATTTGGTGTTGTCTAAGGTACATTTGAAAAGTCGAATCTCAAACTCAGACATAGCCAAACTCAGACATAGCCTCATAAAGCCTATTCCTTATCGGAGAATCGAAGGCAGCTTTGTAGTCGACAAAGAGGTGGTAGGTGTCGATCTGCTTTTCATGGGTTTTTTACAGGATTTGTCGTAAGGTGAATATTTGATCCGTCGTAGATTTGCTAGGTCTAAAGCCGCACTGATATGGTCCTATTAGTTTTTCTACAATTGGCTTTAGACGTTCACACAATATGCTTGAAAGGACCTTGTACGAAATTGGTAATAGGCTTATTCCACGATAGTTCTTATATTCACTATGATCTCTTTTCTTGTATATGGGACATAACAGACTGAGACTCCAATCCCCGGGCATGCTCTCCTCTTGCCAGATGTTCTCCATGAGCTGATGCAAGTTACATGTCATAATAATTTAATATCGATTTGAAGTAAGTAAGTACCGTATAGGGGAATTTGTAACATTTTAGGCTCTTTTGTTTGACATAACATAAATACTATATGGTGGCGTATGATTATCATAAGTAATATTCCAAGTAAATCATCCGCCACGGAGTACAACAGTTTTATTGTAACTGCTACAAAATAAACCCAGTTCAAAATCATTTGATGAATGGAAAAGTGAAACTGTTACTTAGTATGTAGGGACACGTTATATGAACACATTAAATGAATTGTAATTCTTAATTTTTTCAATTTGTTTTAGCTAAATCAGACTAGTGGTTAGCGAGTTATGTCAAACAAAAGTGCCTAAAACGTGACAAATTCCCCTATATGATACTTACTAACTGCAAATCGATATTAAATTGTTATGGCACGTAACTTGACAAAACGAATGATGAAGAACTTCTTCTTATGGGAGCTACTTTCACGTGCACTTCTCTGAATTGAGTCCTAAATCAATGAATTGAAAAATGTTGTACTGTGTAATTATAAACAATCATAATTGAGCATCATCGTACTCACACACAAATATTACTAAATTTCTGTCCACAGCTATCGGTTCTCTGTTATGTTATCCTACGTCAAATATTTACTTATGGCCACTCCAAAGTACTACACAAAGCATTCCCAATCATCCATTCATCCATCCATCCACACCATTCCACTACACTAAACTCAATCCAACCGACAGATCGTCCGTCCGTCCTTCTGTCTCTCTGTCCATCAGTAATGTGCGTTTGAGTACGTCCGTCTGTCAGTTAATTGACCTTTAACAATAATTAAACAAAAAAAAAAAAAAAAAAAAAACAACAACAAAAACAGCAAAGACATAACAAAAAAAAACCAATTATTGGCAAAATGCGTTGATTACTTCATTATATTTACAATTTGTTTTGTGTTTCTTCAATTGCATAAATACAACTTTAAAATTTTCAAGTTCAGGGTTAAGTGTTGTGCGCTAAGCAGGGGAAGAGAGTAATAGAGAGACAGAGAAAGAGGAGAAATGAACATGTGTATAAGAGTGTCATTAAATAGCTATAGCTATATATCCTTAACCTTGTAAGATTTATATAATTTATTTGCTATTAAAAACCTTTAACATTTCCTTAAGTACTTTTCGAAAAGTTTTGTTTTGTTTTGTTGGCTTTAGTAACATTAAATGCTTATAAAATCAATATTTATCGAGAGCAAAATAAAAACGCAGAGTTTAGTGTTTTTCTTCTTCCTCTTCTGGCAACCTTGCATTGGCGCCAACTTTTGTTGTATGAAAATGATTTAAAGTTTGTAATATGTTTTTATTTCCTTTACTTCTTATTTTAAGAAGGGAGATTTAAAAGAAAAAGAAATTGGTAAAATGCCATGGCAAATATTGGACCAAAGCCAATACGTTTGAGGTAGAACAAAAACAAAAAAAACAACAAACTGTCATAATCAAGGAATAGATTAAAGCAAAAACAACTAGTAGACGGGAAAAGGCTAAAGTACGGCAACGTAAAGCACGAAAACGTTAAATAATTGCACAATGAATAATGTTTGAAAAAATCTGCATATGAGCACATCCATGGTCGCAAACACAGTACAACATTTTTCAGCTCATTGATTTGGGACTCAATTCTGAGAACTGCATATGAAAGTAGCCCCAAAAAGAAGAAGTTCTGCACCATTCGTTTTCTCAAGTTACACGCGATAATAATTTAATATCGATTTGAAGTTAGTAAGTATCGTATAGGGGAATTTGTTACGTTTTAGGCTCTTTTGTTTGACATAACTCGAGAACCACTAGTCCGATTTAGCTGAAATAAATTAAAAAAAAAAAAACAAAATTATAATTCCTTTAATCTGTTCATAAAACGTTCTTCTACATAAGTAACAGTTTCACTTTTCCATTCATCAAATAATTTTGAACTGGGTTTATTTTGTAGCAGTTACAATAAAACTGTTGTAATCCGTGGCGTATGATTTACGTGGAATATTACTTATGATAAACATACGCCACCATATAACAATATAACAAAATAGCCTAAAACGTGACAAATTCCCCTATACGATACTAACTAACTTCAAATCGATATTAAATTATTATGGCATGTAACTTGACAAAACGAATGATGCAGAACTTCTTCTTTTTGGGGCTACTTTCACGTGCAGTTCTCAGAATTAAGTCCCAAAATCATGTGTTGTACTGTGTGTTGTAACGTTTCAAAATTAAAAACAATGAAAAACTTAAGTTTTTTGTTACTTTTCTAACTTTTCGTGTAGAACGAAAGAAGTTCTATATTAAGTAAAAGAAAGGAAAACAACAGAACTGTATGGTTCTCAAAAAAATTACCAACTAATGAGGGTGACGTGACCAGACGAAAATATATTGTTTTTATGCCAAATTTGTTTCATGTCTTTAAAAGACATTAGAGCCATGTCCGTCTGTCTGGCTGGCTGGTGGGCAGGGTAACTGGAATAAACATGTACTGATCGTTATGAAAATTTACCAGTATTAATATTGTCCGAAACTATGTAATGGAATGGACAGAATAGTCCCACCCCTTCTGGTAACTCCCATACAAAATTACATATTTTTGGATAACATAAGGGAACAAGGTATTTGTTGATTAAGAACTGAATATTGTTTTTAAGATTATTTGGGACGCTGAATCCGAATCTGCACTTGGTTTTTATCTATCACCTCGACATGTCGAAAATGAAGGCACTTCTACTACATTTATTTAAATGATTTAAAAACGGTTCACCATATTCAATTAAAAACGATATCCAAAACTCGTCAATAAAATTATTTTTAAGCCGTGCCCACATTGGTTGGAAAGTTGCCCATGAGCTTTAGAGATATCGTTGAAGTTTAGAAAAAAACAACAATTTTATAAAAAAATATATTTTTTTCTTTCAAAATGCATAAATAAAATGAAACAAAGGTCCCAGTTTTGGTCTAAAAACATGTAGACATATATATTTAAAAATAAAATGAACTCTAATTTATTGAAATGGGTCCACAACTTTTGATTTTATTCATAATTTGCTGAGAAAACTGAATTGGATAAATATCGCGTTTTCCCACATTAGAAATCGAGTAAAATATCAATAAATCCAACGAGATCGTGTCCAAATTCTGTACTAAGTAAAACTATAGCACGGGTAAATTTTTGAGAAAAAAACTAAAAGTCTAGCCACGCCCCTTCTGGTACCTTCCATACAAATGTACCACTTCACCCACTTTAGAACTCAAGTATTAATATCAGTATATCTAACGCGATGGTAGGTATCCAAATTCTGTACACATTTAGTAATGATATAACAGAACAAAGTTTTAGAGAAAACATTGGAAGTCTAGCCACGCTCCTTCTGGCACCTCTCATACAAATGTACCATTCCGACTGCTTTAGAAATCGAGTAATAATATCAATAAATAAGACGTGATAGTGTCCAAATATTATATTTAGTAAAGCTATACCAGGATAAAGTTTTGAAGAATAAAAATTCTAGCCACGCCCCTTCTGGTACCTCCCACACAAATGTATCGTTCTGCCCACTTACCGGTATTTACCAGTCAGTTCACCTGACTGAAATTTCCGTACTGGTTCTTAATTTGTTTTATAATTTCACCCTTAGGGATGAAATGCGAAAAAGTGTAACCCCAAGTATCTGAAGATTCGTTTCATGACATTTAAAGACGACTGAGACATGCCCGTCTGTCTGGCTAGATGGTGGGCAGGATAACTTAAGTTAACCTTTACTGATCGTTATGAAAATTTACCAGTATTAATATTTTCCAAAATTTAGTGGTACTGTAAATGGGAAGAATAGTAGTCCCACCCCTTCTGGTACCTCCGATACAAAATTACCTATTTTTGCAAAATTAATATTTCTCCCATAACTTCTAAACGGACAACTGGAGGATATTTGAAACTGGTCAGTTTTATTATATTGTAATAGCAGATAAACCCTCAAAAAAACCAAAACCGTTGTCACATCCCTTTTTGTACCTCCCATATACATGGCCGAAATTGCCTACAAAGAATATAGACTATATCGGCCGTACAAATGACCTATTTTTGGAAAAATAATATTTCTCCAATAACTTCCAAACGGTCAGGGGATGACATACATATTTTGTCAGTTTAATTACCTAGTAATAGTAGACAAACCCCTCAGAAAACCGAAACCTTTGTCACACACCTTCTGGTGCCTCCCATACAAATGACCGAATAGTTTTACATACATCTTTTTTATTAGAACACTGAATTCAGCCATGTTTTGTGTATTATCGGCCGACCACTTCTGGTACTTCCCATACAAAATTACCTATTTTTGGAAAAATAATATATCTTCAATAACTTCCAAACAGACAACTAGAAGATATTTAAATTTGGTTTTTTTATGTTGTAAAAGTAGTAAAAACTTAAAAAAACAGAACTATTTGATCCACCCCTTCTGGTAACTCCCATATAAATGATCGAAATTCTACCCCATAGTTTGACATACATATAATTTTAGTAATTTTGACATACACTGAATTTAGTCATGTTTTTAGTAAAATGTGCGCTTACAAAAATTTGATTCTGGAGTGAAAATGGACTATTTACAGCTATTACAGCTTTCTGGTACCTCTCATACAAAATGACATATTTTTGGAAAATAAAATTTCTCCAATAACTTTTAAAGAGACAACTAGAGGATATTTAAATTTGGTTAATTTATCTTGTAATAGTAGGCAAAATCTCAGAAAACCGAACTATTTGAACCACCCCTTCTGGTGCCTCTCAAATAAATGACCGAAATTTACCCTATAGTACACGAGTTTTCGAATTCGATGCGAAACATCCCCTTATTTTGTGTGGTTGGGGGAAAAAATGCCTGAGCCAAAATTTGGGGTGGTAAGGTCGGTTTAAATGACAGCGCATTGTGGTCAAAGTTGGGGGGGGGGGAAGGGAAAAAATACATATCAAGTCCCACAACTGCCCCAGAGTCGCACTATACGGGGGTAAAATGTATGACCCACCCCCAGTCATTTTTCTCTCCTAACATTTTCTCTAAACATACCTACTTTTTATATTTACCCCCTAAGGGGGCTCTCATACAAAAATTAAATTTTTATAAAGTTAAGTCCCACAGCTCTAACTACCCGAAGGGTGCCCCTAGGACAGTCAAATGTGTGACCGATCCCCAATATTTGTGCACCACCAACAGTTGCTCGAAACATATCAATCCTTAAGGTAGTCCCCATATAACCTTTTTAATAAATTTTTGAACGAAATCAGTTTCTGCCGCTTCCTTGGTGCTTACTAGAGGAGTAAAATGTATGACCCACCACACATAATTTTTCTCTTCTAATATTTTCCCCTCACATACCTAAACCATCTTCACTTCCATACAACATTTTTTTTATGAATTTTGCGCCCTCACTGACACTACCCCAAAAGTGTCCCTAGAGGAGTTAAATATATGACCAACTCCAATATTTCTGCAATCCAAACAGTTTCTCAAAACATATCTACACTTTATCTTCAACCCTTTGCGTGGTTCCCGTATAATTGTTTATATTTTTAATAATTTGGTTTTTTAAGAAATCAGCTCCTTTCGCTCTAATATTGCTTCCTAGGGGTGTAAAATGTATGACCGACCCTCCGTCTTTTTTTCCTTCTAACATTTTCTCCAATCATACCTCCCATACTCCATACTCCCATCTTCACCCCCTAAAGAGGCTCACATACAAAAATCATTTTTTTTATGAATTTTGCTGCCACCACTCTAACTGCGCGAAAGGTGTCCCTAAGGCAATCAAATGTATGACAGACCGCCAATATTTTTTTTAACCCCAACAGTTTAAAAAATCATATCTACCCTCTATCTTCGTACCTTAAGGTTTAAGGGAATTTTTTTTTTAAATTAACTTAATTTTACCAGCTGAAGGGGTAAAATGTATAACCGACCCCAGTCATAATTCTCTCTTAACGTTTTTTCAAACGCCATACAAAAATATTTTTTTTTTATAAATTTTAACTCTAACTGCCCCAAAAGTGCCCCTAGAGGAGTCACATGAATGATTGGCCCCGAATATTTTTGCAACCCCCAACAGTTTCTTAAAACATATTTACCCTCTGTCTTCAACCTTTAAGGTGGTTCCCATACAATTTTTTCATTTTTTATGGCTCATGTCCAAATATATTTTTTATTTTTATAATTTTTGTTATGTAACTAGCTCCTGTCGCTCCCATTGTGCCTCCTAAAGGGGTTAACTGTATGACTGACAACCAGTAATTTTTTTCCTCCTAACATTTTCCCCAAACATACCTACCCCCATCTTCACCCCCTTAGGGTGCTCCCATACAAATGGTTCCCATAATATTTTTTTTTTAATTTTTTATGGCTCATGCATTTTAAACAACATGTTATATTGGGTGAGGGTATTTATCAGTCAGTTTATCTGACGAAAATTTCTGTAGTGTTGTTTTGCATCCTACCTACAGTCTGAATGTGTTTATTGCGTTGTCCTGTTGTTTAATGTTTTTCAAAGGAACCGTTTTTTGCTATTGACTTCCTGCATTTCATTTCCTATATCCCTTGTAGCTTGGCACACCCAAATGCGCATATCCTATAAAGTTTATGAAAACTTTTCCAAACCATAAGACGTTTGTTTTAAAATAAAACTATTGTTTAATTCAAAAACACCAACAATTATAAATAAATTTTTGTGTTATGTTGTAATTTGGCGTCCAATCAGGGTGAAATGCAAACCAACATTCATATACACTGACCAAAAAAATTGTGTTCTTAATTGTCTTTGGTCAATATTTGATCGTAGGGGCTGTCTGCCTCGACAAGATTACCAATGTTCTAGCATAAAAATTCCACTCTAATCGCATTACCTCAATCCATTTCATTTCACTTTTTTCCCCAATTATTTTCACTCACCGGCGATTTAATAGCATTGCTGACGTTCTTTATTCGTCGTCGAATGTTTATATCGATTCTAATCAAAGTAGGTCATTCATTTCTGAAATTGGGTACACTGAAACCCAAAACAAGACAAAAAAAAACGTCATGTTAATTTAACCTAAAGCCATCATCACCACAGCTAAGTCAATATTCTGTATATAGAAAATGTATTAAGACAAGACATCTAGAGGTAAGCAACACACACACACACATGTATGTATGTGTGTTCTTGCCAGCCCAAAAACGACGGTGTAACAACATTTGATTCCATATAATTTTCAAATTAACTACAATGTTTGCATGTCAAAACGGTGTACTCGCATTGCCAACAAACGTATTAGTAGTTGTTGGTGGTGGTGGTCACTCTCCATTTAGGGCAAATTTACTCATTCACTTGTTTGAGTTTTTTTCAGTTTCTTTCGAATACAAATTAAGGTCTTGTCAACGTCACAAGTGTGAGGGTGTGCGTCGGTCCGCCATCAAAACCCTAACGAGTGGACATATGTATGATAACCGACACTCGCATTTTTTTTTAGGGAAGTGTTGGAAGTGCTAACGTTAAACGTTAGACATTGAGCACCAATTTGGTAGTGGCGGCCGTATTGACCATATTCTAAGTAAGCCTTCACAGAACTGTTGTATTGGTTTCTAGCTTTGATTTTTTTTATATATGTACAAAGTTTCATTTACAATTGTTGTTGTTGTTGTTGACGTTTGGGCCTAGCAAAGGGAGTGTTCATTCATTCCACCGTAAAGTGAACGTAACATCATCGACGTAATCGGATTATTCAAAGCACGTACATACGATAAACAAATGCGCTATTAGTTTTGATTGTTTTCCAGTGGATGCAACGACAATAACGTTAGAGAGATGTTGCGTCGCGTCTTATGTCTGATGGATGTATGATGACTGATAATACGCTCTCGTCGCGCTTTGTGGCTACACTTATGATGTTACTATAGAAGGTTTACTAGATCGCAACGTTGTTACCATTTCTTGATCGTTACGCTTTGTGTAATGCAGTTGTGGATGGGGAGAGGTAATTAGAGAATGTAACGTATTTCTTGTATTTTGGGACTATATTTTGGGTATATGATGTCGCACAGTGGTTTGTAACGCAGACAGAAGTGGTAATAACAATATGCAAACAAAATTAAAAATAAATCCGAAATTAGCATTTCCACTATGTTTTGTTGGTGCATTAACCCTTATCCTGTATTTAAAAAAAATTACGTATACTGTATTTATGGGTCAATTTTGCCCAATACATATTTATTTGAATTTTTAACTTTTTTGAAATAGTTCGACCGTTTTTAAAAGAAATTATGCTATTACAATGATTTTTGCACACAAACTTTGCACATTTGGAACATTTTCTAAGTATTTTGTACTTTTTGAACATTTAAGGGTATACATAGCAACGGTCCCTTGTAAGGTTTGTCTTTTGCAGTTCGCTTGATGCAGCAGGATTTAAACTGCGTAAGATTGCTTTAGCTGAATTGCTGTGAGATATGTGATCTCGGCGAAATATTTCCTGTTGAACAAGAGGCCTGCCTAATTTGCTCAAAAATAAAAGACGTCAGAAATTATTTTTCTTACTCTAGTCTTGATTTATTGAAGTAAATAAATAACAAGCGTTATATTTTGTAATGTCCAACATGTTGTGGAATAGGGTTGATAGCCATCGATCGATTAGATCTGCGCCTGCAAGTGCAATTTTTGGCCAATTAATTTATCAATTCCTGACTTAGTGTCATGGCGTTAGTATGATATAATGTGCATACTAAAATAACAAACCTATTTTGCTTGTGTACGAGAACAAATGCAAGATTGTTTGTCTTATTTTATTTATCGAGAAGAATTTAGAAAAGTTTTCTGGTATATTTTGCATGTCCAATTTTATTAGCAGAGGGTACTTCTTATTTTTTCGGACTGGAGAACCACAGTAAGGTTTCCTTTGAGTAGTTAATTTTGAAACCCTTAGTATGTAAGCAAATTGTTGCATATAACTATTCGACATTTCAAATCTTTAACTAAATCCAAAACAATGCAAATATCTTGTTCCGGCTTTCAGTTTACAGCTTTATGTGTATGTGTTTGCTTGCAACAACCATGTATAATTTATCTGAACGTTACATAGAGCCCGGATACTTATCCCATATTTGCCGGTCTTAGAGGGTATATATTCCTTGAAAGGGCTACGTTCACGGTATGTAACTAACTGTTCACCTACGATCGTGCTTTCGCCAGTAATAACACATTATTCTAAAATTTCCTTCCCAGCGACCCCATAAGTCACTTGTAAGAGCTAGTTTATCTCGCGCTTGTCCAAATTTCTGTCTGACTTTTTATCGAAAGGAGAACTCGCAGTACATTCTGAAATCGTTGCCTTCGATATTGGCCTACCCTTCTTATCATCTCACAATCTTATCCGAAATTAGCATTTCCACTATGTTTTGTTGGTGCATTAAGTTCTTACGTGTTTTGTTTTATTTTTTTTGGATAAAAATGTAAATCTTTGGTAATTTTGTTCCACAGATATTAGCATAACTTAAAAACCATATGACTGACTTTGTCAGTAAATGTCACAAATATGTAATTTTAAATACAATACAAATATACTACATATTTGCTCTACATTGGCAACACTGTGTATGCCTGTACATTGCTGAAGCATTAGCAGATCTGACAATATTGCATGATCTGGCTATCGTCAATACATAGCTTTCATTTTGACAAGAATTTCGAATTTGTGTTTGAATGCACAGTAGGGTGGGTCGATAAAAAAAGTTGTGCCGGTCACCCCCTAGAATGAAAGATAATTTAAAAACGAATTCAAAAAAAAATTTTATTTTTTTTTGCCACGCCCCTTGACCCCGCGCATTGGGTTTTTTGTTTCCTGTGTCTCCATTTATAGTCCGATCGCAATGTGTGACATATCAATGTTTTTGGACTGACAACAGCTACATTTTCTTCTCTGATCACTTTTGACTCCGACGTCAAATTCTAGAAGTTTCTACCGGAATCTCGGTTTTTACCCCCCTAAGTCAAATTTTTTTCGTAACGATAAAAAAGTTTTTTAAATTTCATGACATTTTCACTTTTACAGTATATATTTTTATTCATAAACAAAAAAGTTACAGAGGTTTAAAAAAATCAATTTCAAGTCGCTAAGGGCCTAAGCTCATTGTTTACAAATGTTGGCGTGGTCGTATTTTGCTTTTTAAACCTCTGTAACTTTTTTGTTTATGAATAAAAATATATACGGTAAATAAGAAAATATCATGGAATTTAAAAAATTTTTTTATCGTTGCAAAAAAAATTTGACTTAGGGGGGTAAAAACCGAGATTCCGGTAGAAACTTCTAGAACTAGACGTCGGAGTCAAAAGTGATCAGAGAAGAAAATTTAGCTGTTGTCAGTCCAAAAACATTGATATGTCACACATTACGATCGGACTATAAATGGAGACACAGGAAACAAAAAACCCAATGCGCGGGGTCAAGGGGCGTGGCAAAAAAAAATAAAATTTTTTTTTGAATTCGTTTTAAAATTATCTTTCATTCTAGGGGGTGACCGGCAAAACTTTTTTTATTTGTATGAAGTGCGACCCACCTTAATGCACAGCAAACTCGACTTATGTCTCTGATTTTTTTAAAATAGTGGTATTATTACACAGTGGTTATATTACACAGTACAACATTTTTCAGCTCATTGATTTGGGACTCAATTCTGAGAACTGCACTTGAAAGTAGCGCCTAAAGAAGAAGTTCTGCATTATTCCTTTTGTCAAGTTATTTAATATCGATTTGAAGATAGTAAGTATCGTATAGAGGAATTTGCCATGTTTTAGGCTCTATTGTTTAACATAACTCGAGAACCACTAGTCCGATTAAGCCGAAACAAATTTAAAAAAAATAAGAATTATACAGTAGTTTTGACTTAACTCCCACTCTTTTAGCTGCCTATTTGAGATACCTGCCAAAACCACAAAATATCATTCATTTCTTCAATTTCGTATGAAACTTACTTGTTTAAGTGCCAATTTTATACGTTCCAATTTCAGTTAGCTGCCACAAATATTAATATATATTTATTTTAAGTTTTGGTTGTAAAAAATAGGGAATTGTGTAAATCGCACTTATGGACCACTTCTGTGGCAGGTAAACGAATCAGATAACTGCCAACTTTTGGCAGTTAAAAAATTTAACTTATGTGCCATTTTGACTTACCTGCCACAAAATTCGTGCAAAACACGGTGTGACAGTTAAGTCAAAACTACTGTAATTCCTTTTGATCGCCCCCTACTGCGCAGCCAATCGAGTTTATTGCCGAAGACTTTTCGAGCCGGAGCGTTTTCGTTCATTCGTACAAAAAAAAATACGGCATACATTTTTTTGTATTATTTGATGTTGATATGATACCAATAAAAAATATGTGAACGTGATGACCATAGAATACAAATTATATTCCATTAGATGAGTCACTTGTCGCACTAAAAAACTCCTTTTATAGAAACCATGCTCTCCTTACTGTTGAAGAGCTATAGTCGATGATATCGAAAACATCCGGCATAAAAAAAGAAAAATATGTGAACCGCTCAATCCACGAAAACAATTTATGTAACAATAGTTGAGTCGCATGTCGGATTAGAATACTTCTTTATGAAAATTATGAGCTTCCTATCGTTTGCCAGCTAGGGTCGTTCAAATCGAAAAACTCCGCCATAAAATTAGTTTTTCTGCTTTTATATTCTCACCCTTAGGGATGAGGGTATAAATATATATCATTTGACAGGGGAAAAAGACCCCAAGTATCTCAAGACCATATTGGTCTCAGAACTTTTTAAGATGATTGGGCCATGTCTAACTGGCTGGCTGGGGTGCAGAATTACACGAGTAACTCTTAACTAATTTTTATAAAAATAATTAATATATCTTCTATAGCTTCCAAACGAACAACTGGAGGATATTTAAATTACCCTGAAATTGTAAACAGACCTCCAGTTAACCGATACATTTGATACACCCCTTCTGGCACCTCCTATACAAATGACCTTCATAGTTATACAATAGGCCTGGTCGGCTCCATATAAAAAAAAATCAAAAGTCGAGGGAAAATATTAAGAACAGCCTCGAGACAAATTGCAAAAAAAAAAATTTCTCCCCCACCCCCAAAAAAACAGCCAAAATCGTTTTTTTATCGTAGCTTCATCGACGAGTACTATATTTGCCCCATAGGTGCCGCTGACGTATGAAATCATTTTGTAATGAATACCTCATTTTAAGCAGTTTCTATCCCTAAATGAGATATTATTTTTTCCTAGTATTAAAGCCCTTTAAAAACCAAGAACATTTTGCTTTAAATTATAAAGTTCTATTCAAAAACAAAAGGAATGATGCATTTACATAATTAACACAAATAATTTTTCGTGTAGTTTGCATTATTACCGAAGGTTATTGCATACGTTTTAGCGCTGTCGAAAAAAATGAATAAAATTAAAATTGTAGCTGAAATTATTGCAAATTATTTTTTTTATGTTGTCTTGAGGTTATTTTTAATATTTGCCCTCGACCTTGGAAATTTTGTTTGTGACCCGGTCTATTGTACATACACATCTCTTCTGTAAGTACTCTAAATTCAGACATATTTTCTGTAAAATGTATTCTAGTGAGAGTTTGACTCAGGAATGTATATGGCTGTCCCAACTGGTACCTTCTATACAAATTAGCCAATTTTTCGTAAATTAAACATTGAAAATATTTACTTTTAATATGTCGTATTTATAGATAAAATCTAAGAAACGGGGAAGTTTACACCACCTATTAGAAATGTTGATTTCTTTTGAGCTTTTTGTGATAATCAGTCAGTACCGTAAAAGACCCTTTCACTACCTCCATAAAAAAATAACCATATGCGGAGGGGAATTGCATTTAACTTGTTACATTTGTTGTCTGGTCATACGACCGAAAATACTATCCCCACCCGTTTATGATCCACAAGCAGGCAAATAATAACATATAACTTAAACTTAAACTTAATTTCCCTTTACACCCCATGAATGAGGTATGGGATAGATTCTCGCGTTGTTGTGAATTAACACGCTTTCTATTTTTAGATTCGCAACTAACGGCACTTTCTTGTTTATCGACGACTGCGAACGTCACTGTTTGAGAAGCTCTTACTAGACATGCCGATTGACTCAACACTTATACTGCGAAGTTGCTGTCCACAACATCGAGGGGAGCTGACAATGAAAGAAAATTTTTCTTTTGTTTTTTAAGATGCCTGTGCCAGCAGTTGAACCTGTGATCTCCCATAGTAGTCGCGTGTTCTATCCACTATGCCACGGCCGGTCCCAATAACATAAGTAATTTCAATTTAATATCAATAATTTTGAATGACATAAGAGTATAACAATATCATACATATGGCGAGGGTATTTATCAGTCAGTTCACCTGACTAAAATTTCTGTACTGGTTTGATGTTCAGATTAAACTGAAGAAAACTATGTGAAGAAGGATCAAATTATATATTATGAGTCGAGTCGCATGCCGAACCTTTAACAAGCTATGGTCGATCATATCGATAAAAAATCCGTCATAAACCAAGATCCTTTCGCACAATTCGCCAAGTTGATGCATGAGAGGATCCAATGTGCTGTATCGACTTCATCCATACCCTCCGCTACAGCCGCAATATTCTGGTTGAGGTTTGTTTAGTCAAGTATCATTCATGAACAACTGTTTTCACAATTTGCAGAAGTTGTTGCGGTGTACGACTTTCCATGATAAATTGCCAAACACAAAAAAATACACCTCATAATGAATCACACGTTAAAACCGAAGCAATCAACTTTAACACCCTATAGGTCTCTCTGTGTTCAAACGGGCTATGGAATTAATATGTTTTTTTTTCTAAAAGCCTATGTTTTTCTCTACGTATCTCCAGATACGTATCTACGTATCTCCAGATACGTGATTCTTAATGAATCACACGTTAAAACCGAAGCAATCAACTTTGACAGGTCTCTCTGTGTTCAAACGGGCTATTGAATAAATATGTTTTTTTTTCTAAAAGCCTATGTTTTTCTCTACGTATCTCCAGATACACTTTATAACAATCGTATGACAAGTTTCAAATAGTTATTTTTCTCTTGCCGCAAGCCACTGTTTGACGTCAGCAGCAACTGCCTAGCTCCTATGGGGAGCGCATACATACATCACGGAACTTTCTGCAGACGAAGCGCAAAGTTTTACGTCTATCTGACAATCTTTTGAAGATCACTGCCATACTCATTGCCTGAACTAAACTGTACTGTACTGTTTACTTCATGCTTTTAACTTTTACGCCTTTATGAATTTCCCAACTCCTCTCCCCCCTCCTTAATACTCCGCGACCGGTGAATGCGTGCAAGGTGCGAGTTTATTTCCACCATGCCACACAAAATTTGGTTCAAACTCATGGAAGTAATTGTTTCTTTCTCTGTTGTAAAGTAAAAGTATTTTTTTTTTGTATCAGTTTTTAAAACACTAATGAATGTAATCAAAATGTTTAGTAATAAAACTCATATAACCGTTATAACTTAGGGCTTATAACAAAACCATTTAAAAAAAACATCAAATATCACAAGAGGGGGGAGCTATTTGTGTGAGGAAATTCAAGCAGTTATGTTTAATTTAAAAAAAAGGCATAATAATAATGCTATTAGTTATAATAATAACACAATTATACTTTAACAATAATTTTTACTGTCGCATAGAGAATTTACCTTCACGTAAGACCAAAGGCGACTTACAGCTGCTAGCGGTAATCATAAATTTATGGGTTTACAAAAAGAAACAGAGTAACATATGATTGGCTCGAAATCAAATCGATTAACTACACTTATTGTTTTTTTACAATTTCATTCCGAACCAATGACAAAATCCATATTTTTTCTATGAAAAAAAATTTTATAATATAATAAAAAAAATTAACTTCACTTAACAATTCTTACATTTATCAGCAGTTTTAAAAACAATATCAGCTTTGTGTTTTGTGGAGTAAATCGATTTGGCAAGTGAAGCTTTGATATATTGTCGGTATGCTGCAAAAAGTTCTCAAGTCCACTAATTGTGTTTCTGAGTAATTGATGATTAAAAGTTTAGGGCCGCTTTGGAGTTTTGGATAAAAAAATAATTTTTTTAATACAACAACTACATAACTACTTCAAATAGACACGAGATTTTTGTATAGGGAGTTGGGTATGATTTTTAGAACACCTATGCATCACTAAGTCAATTTCACAAAAAAGTGGATTGGGAAACTTTTTGCAACATAAGTAATAAGTAATTATTGGCATAATAAAAGTGGTTGTTTATACAATAAAAGTATCTTTGATACATAAAGTACTTTTATCGATATAATAAAAATACTTCCAATACTTCCTGATATAATAAAAGTACTTTTTACTACAATAAACAATGTTTCTGAAGGATACCAAAATTTGTCAGAACAAAAGTACTACTTGGTACAATGAAAATGTTTGTTGATATAATATAAATAATTTTGGTACAATAAAAGTTCTTGTTGATACAATAAAAATACTTGTGTAAACAGTACACAAGTGTAAACGGTACACCAAAGTGATTCAAAAAAGTACTATGTAGTATAATAATTTTACGTTTTGATACACTTAAAATAATTATTGATACAAATAAAGTGTTTTTTTTACCATAAAAAGTACATGATGTGATAAAATTTTTTTTTTGGTACAATAAAAGAACTTGTTAGCTCAAGAACAGTACTTTTTGTTATACTTTAAGTACTCTTTGGTACAATAAAATTACTTTTTGTTAAAGTACAAGTGCATTCAAAATAATTGTACCAAAAAGTACTTTTTGCTACAATTAAAGAACTTTTTAATACAATAAAAATACTTCTTGATACATTTATACTCTTGTCCTCGTAGTCCTCCTCCTGTTTACCTCAACCCTAGGGATGAGAGTAATATTATTTGTTACGAAAAAAGTGTAACGCACTAAAGGAGAGGTGTAAAGCCTAAACCACGCAATGAGCGTGTTGATAAATGAGCGACAAAGCGACGAGCGGTGAGCGGCAACATATAAAAATATATGAAATACGCCGATCAGCCGCTCATTACGTGGCCACTTCCACAGTATTTCATATCGATACATGGGTACTTAGTTGAATGACCCTATGGTAGGCGAACGCCGAACCACCAAATAAAAACCGAAACTAAACGTTTAAAACTATTTTAACCCTTTAATGACGAGAGCGAAATATTGGGAATTTTTTAAAGATTTTGTCAGTATTACATATAAATTAGTTAAAAAACGAATTTTACATAAAAAAAGTAAGACGAAAAATTTCAGAAAAATATGAATTTTTTCTGGTGATATGACGACTGTGACCATATACTAACAGCTTTAAAGCAGGTACATAAAAAGAACCATGTACAAAATAGTTCAAGCAATACGTTTTTATGATATTTGATATGCCTCTCAAATAACAAAAACAAAAAGTTTTTAATATATCAGTCTTTAAACAAACACAAAATCTTCTTAATATGGAGTGACTTATATATCCCTCCATATTGCTGTTTTGCACACATGTGAAAAACACCTATTTTAAATGATCCCCACGCTCGCTACTGACGTCTGATCGCATAGCGGTAATCATGAATGAAAGATCAAAACATGCTTTGATGAAATTAAAAAAGAAAATTCTTGACATTTATTCTTATGTTTATTTTATTGCGTGCATTATCTAACGCTGTCAAAGTTACCATATGGTAACAGTCGTCACTAATGGGTTAACTTACTTCTGGGTACGGTTGGCCTTGGCATGATGATGATAACACTCGACTATCATACGGGAATCCATGGTTCGATTCCCCATCGCTTCCTCGATGTTGTCAAAAGCAACATTTTAGTATAGTGTCGAGTCAATCGGCATGTCTTGTAAACGTAAACATGTAGGTGAATTTAAAAATAGAAAATTCTCCTTCACACCTCATTCATGGGGTGTAAAGATAAATTAGTTTTTCTTGGTACTCAGATCACCACCCCTAGTATGGGAACCTATGTAAGTACCCTTTTCATTTCGACCCATTTCACTAGTTCGCGGTAAACGATGTGGTGGCGATTGATCCTATTTGCGGATATTTCATACAAAAACGAAATGATGAAATGCATTGCCCAGTTTTAGAGGGATGTTTTCTTTTGTTGCCGCTCACCGCTTTGTCGCTCATTTCGTGGCCAACTATTTCACGACCGAATTCGTTTCAGGACTTTTTCTGAGGATTAAATCATTTCTGTCTCTCTTATAAAATTTACCATTATTAATATTTTCCAATATGAAGTAGTGGGTTTGAAAATGGGCAGAATAGACCCACTTCCTTTGGTACCTCCGATACAAAATTACCTTTTTTAGGAAATGTATTTTTCTCCCTTAACTTTGAAACGATCAATTGGGGAATATTTGAAATCGGTCAGTTTAGTTATATTTTAATATAAGACAATCCGTTAGAAAATCAAAACCTTTGCCACTGCCCTTATGGTACCTCCAATTCATACGACCAAAGTCACCCTCATAGTTTAAGACATATATCTTTTTGGAAAGTACACTAAATTCAGACATATTTTACGTAAGTTTACTTACGAAAATTTGACTTAACAATGAATATGACATATTTCAACTGACTTTTTCTGGTACCTCCCATACAAATTACCTATGTTTAAGAAATAAATATTTCTCCCATAACTTCCAAACGGACAACAGGAGGATGTTTGAATTTGGTCAGTTTAATTATCTTGTAATAGTTTACAAACTTAAAATGAAAACGATGTCACACCCTTTCTGGTACCTCCCATACAAATGACCTAATTCAATCCCTGACTTAGGAATGAATACGATAGCCCTTTTGGTATCTCCCAATAAAAAATAACATTATTTTTAAAAATGTATATTTCTCCTATAACTTCCAAACAGACAACTGGAGGATGTTTAAATTTAGTCAGTTTAATTACCCTGTATTAGCAGACAAACCTTGCGACAGAAATATGGACCCTCCGATATGTCTGACCGAATTCAGCTTTTTTTTTTGAAGTACACTGAATTCAGTCATATTTTACGTTTACGCTTATGAAAATTTAACTCAGGAATAAATATCAACTATATAGGTCGAATTTAGTCAAATTTTGCATAAGGTAAACACTTATTGAACGTAGACTTACGGAAAAAAATCAGACACGTTTTGCTGACCTTACTGGTGGCTCCTATGCAAAATAGTAAACTTTCCGAACATTTATATTTTTCTACCATTTCTAAAAGAGACTCAAGAAAACAGAAGTTTTACCCAACTTATAACAATTTATATTTTATTTTAAGATTTTTTGCTAATTAATAGACCCTTTTGGTAACCTCATACAAAATAATTGAACTTTTTTTGCCTGTAACCTTTTCAACAGTTTTATTACATGTTTGTAAAGGTCTGGCCACCCAGCGGTAAAAAATCCCATTACGTAGTCGCTGATGTCATCTATATATTTAGTAGCAATCAGTGATGATTCTTCCACTCCTTATATTTAGCATAGAAGAGTCATAGGCCGTTTAATCGCTGCGCTCTGGCTTGCAAAGTAAGCGACGATGTCAGTAGGTGCCATTTTAGCTCCAATTACGTTATAAGCGGAGTTTTAAGCGAGCTTGATAACACGCTAGATTACGAAGTAAGTGATGACGTCAGTTGGTGTCATTTCAATTGGAGTTATAATAGATGGTCGATATTTTTTACACTTACAATGTCATACTGATGTCATGGATTACTAAATAGGTACTTCGTTTCGTTTACAGCTGGGCAATTACTATATATCTCCAACCATTTACGCTCCACAACAAGGAATTAAAAATACATAAATAATTTCATTTAAAAATCAATTAATTTTTATAGCTCGAGACTTAAGCAATATCATATATAGGGTTAGGATATTTATCAGTCAATTCATGTGACTAAAATGTCTGAACTGGGTTTAAATTACACTTGTAAAAATTTTAATTTAAGCCCTTAAAACATACAAAAAATAAATTTTTATTCAAACACAGTTTTTATTCTTTTTTCTCTAACAAAATTTTTCCTTTCTTTCCTTTCCAGATTGATGAAATTTTTCTTATAGAAATTTCAGGTGAATTGCATGTATTGAATGTAAGTAATATATTTCATTATATTTTAGTTTATTTTTAACCATTGTACCAGGGTAAACCTAAAGTAATTCTTATAGTTACTTAGCTAATAATTTAATCACAATTTAATGACACATTTGGAATCAATTAAATTTAAAATATGGCACTTCAAAGAGTATTATTTTATGGTCTTATAAAAAATGAAACATGACGAATGTTAAACTAAGACCATAGAGGCAAATTGTATGATAACACAGTACAACACATGATTTTGGGACTCAATTCTGAGAACTGCACGGGAAATAAGCCGCAAAAAGAAGAAGTGCTGCATCATTCGTTTTGTCAAGTTACATGCCATCATAATTTAATATCGATTTGAAGTTAGTAAGTACAGTATAGGGAAATTTGTCACTCTTTTGTTAGACATAACTCGAGACACCACTATTTCTAGCATTGTCACAGGTAAACATGTTTTCGTCTTATCGACGAAGACTTTTGACTTCTCATTACCTCAAAGAATATAATCCAGAGATTTGTTTTAACACGACCTAGGCGGCCAGTTAACAGATTCGAAAAGTGCTCACCCAAAAGATTCCCCAACAAATCAATTGAGCGTTGTGTGTGCCGTAACAAAACATTCTTGAAACACTCATAGAATATATTACAACAACAAAAAAACACTTTTTCTCCATTACTTCTAAAGTAATTGCAATGTTTTTTTTTTTAATTTCCTTTCAAATTATAGAAAATTAACTTCTTTGCTCCTGAGTAAAAATTCCAACATAACAACAAATCATTATTATTGTTGACAAGGCAACAATTTCTGTTTGTGCTTTTCATTAAACTCTCAGGTGTGTTTTAACCTTTGCCAAAGTTAACAGTAGCGCTCAAGCAAATTCTCAAAACATTTATTCGATATTCATAACGGCAGAAACTATTCTCTACCTGGTCGCATTTCAATTACAAAACTTAAGCAGCGGCAGCAGCACAACGAGCAAATCGTAAACAATAAATTGCTGTTGTTGTCGTCGTCGTCGTCGAGAAATGTTGTTGAATGTTAATTTCAAAATTGCACTCAACAACAACGAAATGCTGCTGAGAATAATTGCCGTGTGTTTGCTTTTAAAAATATAATTGCAATGAAGTCATATAAACTTTTACATAGGGCAAATGCTTGATGAGATTTAAAAAAGTTTATTCGACTTTTAGATCAAATTATGAATCAGAATTAAAATGCAATTAAATTATATTTGAAATGATTCCTTTTTTATATGAAGAGTTTTCAAAATACAAAACCGAATAAATTGATTAATAACAATGTGAGACAGCCCACATTGGCGGGGGCTCTGCTTACCGGTAAATTTTATATCGACCAAAAAAAAAATGTTGTACGTGTCCCGGCTTTTCGCTTAGTCAGGTCAAGAAATCGAGATTTATCGATTTGAAGTTAGTTAGTATCGTATAGGAGGAATTGTAATTTTATGTGTCTTTTCACGGATTTTGACCATGAAAATGTCTAAATATCGCAATGTATTGTTCAGCAAAGTTGTTGAGCTCAACGCCGGCTACAACATAGTCAATAAAGGAAAGTGGTGGGTTTCTCAAAGTTCAGTAATATCTCATATTCAATGGAGGTCTTTGACGGTACCAATTGAGAACTAAGGAAAAAATATAGATTGAATTCGTACAAAAATCTCAAAAGAAATTATAATTTTTAATGGGAGGAGTAGACATCCCAGTTTCTTAAGTTTTACCTATGAATTCAAAATTTCAGAAATTATTTAAAAATATTAACTTTCGCAAAATGTACTAATTTATATAGGGCGCGCCAGTAGGGGCACCACAATAAACGCTTACTTTGTGCAAAATATGACTGAATCAGTATTCAGTTATAGTATATAGTTACAAAAAAGATATGTATATAAAATTCGGTGATTTGTATAGGAGGTACCAGAAGGGGTGTGGCAAAGGCTTCGGTTTTTTTTAGGTTTGTCTACTATTATAAAACAATTAAACCGACCAAATTTAAATATCTTCCAGTTATCCGTTTTGAAGTTACGGGAAAATAAAATTTTTCCACAAATAGGCCGATGTAGTTCACATTCATTCTTGAGACAAATTTTCAAAAGCGTAGCATACGCAAAATATGAATGAGTTCAGTGTACTTACAAAAAAATATGTGTGTCAAACTATGAGGGTCAATTCGGTCATTTGTATTCCGAGGTACCAGAAAGGGTGTGTCAAACGCTTCGGTTTCCTGAAGGATTTATTTACTATTACAAAATAATTCAACCGATCAATTTCAAATATCTTCCAGTTGTCCGTTTGGAAATGGAAATGGACCGGCCGTGGCATAGTGGTTAGAACACGCGACTACCATGCGGGAGATCGCAGGTTCAAACCTGGCTCCAGTCATCTTAAAAAGAAAAAAAAATAAATAAAATTTTATTTCATTGTCGGCTCCCCCCGAATGTTGTTGACAGCAACTTCGCAGTATTAAGCGTCGATTCAATCGTCGTGTCTAGTAAGAGCTTCTCAAACAGTGACGTTCGCATACGTCGATAAACAAGTAGGTGCCGTTAGTTGTGAATCTAAAAATAGAAAGTGTGTTAATTCACAACAATGCGAGAAGCTATCCCATACCTCATTCATGGGGTGCAAAGGGAAATTAAGTAAGTCCGTTTGAAAAATAAATTTTTATCAAAAATAGCTCATTATTTAAGGGAATTTTCATCAGGGTTCAGCCGATATTTCATTCCCGAGTCAAATTTTCCTATGCGTACATCTTACGCAAAATATGACAGAATTCAGTGTACTTACTATATGTATGTTAAACTATGAGGATCAATACGGTTATGGGAGGTACCGGAAAGGACAAAGGCTTCAGTTTTTTTAAGGATTTATTTACTATTTCAAAATAGTTGTACCGATCAATTTTAAATATCATTCAGTTGTCCGTTTGGAAGTTATGGGGAAACTTAAAAATGTTCAAAAATAGGTCAGTATGTATGGGAGGTACCTGAAGGAGTAAACCGATATAGTTCACATTCATTCTTTGGTCAAATTTTCATAAGTGTATCATACGCAAAATATGACTGATTTGAGTGTACTTACAAAAAAGATATGTTTGTGAAACTATGGGGGTCAATTCTGCCAATGGTATGTAAAGGGTAGGGCTATTCTGCCCATTTACAATCCCATAAGTTCATTTTAGAAAATATTTATACTTGTAAATATTCATAAGGTACAGTTAAGGTTTACTCGAGTTATCCTGCCCACCAGCCAGCTAGACAGACGGACGAGGCTCAATCGTCTTGAAAAGACCTGAAACAAATTTGGTGTTAAGGTTTATTGGGGTCTTAAGGTTAGATCCCTTCCCCTTCTTCAAAGCGTTACACTTTTTCTTGTATCAACTGATATATATCCCAGAGGGATGTTTTTTTTACCCTCAAAAAGGGTGAGTTTGTATGGAACTTAACATAGAAGATTCCATACTAAATTTCAGGTCCATAGCTCTCAAACTACGGCTGTAATCGAAGGGTCTGGAACCCATAAAGGTGGCAGTTTGTATTGGAGGTGGAAGTAGTTTTTGCCGATCTTGCTCATCTATGAACTTGAAACTTGCCAAATTTCAGCTTACCAAATTTCAGGTCGACGGGACCGGCCGTGGCATAGTGGTTAGAACACGCGACTACCATGCGGGAGATCCGTGGTTCGATTCACGGCTCCAGTCATCTACAATTTTTTTGTCATTGCCGACCCCCTCGATGTTGTCGACAGCAACTTCGCAGTAAAAGCGTCAAGTCAATTGGCATGTCTTGTAGTAGCTTCTCAAACAGTGACGTTCGCATTCGTCGATAATCAAGTAGGTGCTGTTTGTTGTGAATCTAAAATAGAAAGCGCGTTAATTCACAACAACGTAAGAAGTTATTCCATACCTCATTCATGGGGTGTAAAGGGAAAGTAATTTTAAATCGAAGCAACAGACCCCCGAAAAAGGGACAGTTTGTATTGGAGGTTTGAGTAGTTATTAAACGATTTTGCTCATCTTAGAATTTAACCTCAGCTTAGAGGATTAAAGCTTGCATTCAAATTTCAGCTTGAAAGCGCTTAAACTGCGGCTGTAATCGTGGTGGAAGACAGACGGCCACCCCAAAAAAGCGAGTTTGTATGGGAGGTTTGAGTGGTTTTTATCCAATCTTGTTCGTCTTAGAACTTAACCTCTGTTTAGAGGATAGAAGCTGCATACCAAATTTAAACTCGATAGCTCTTAAACTACGGTTGTAATTGCAGGAACAGACCTCCAAAAAGGGCAGTTTGTATGGCAGTTGGGGGGCAGTTTTTGACCGGTCTTGGTCATCTTTAAAGTTAACCTCCGCTTATAATATAGAAGTTTGCCAAATTTTGAGGTCGATAGCTCTTCAACTACGTTCGTAATGGCTGAAACGGACCTCCAAAAATGGATAGTTTGTACGGGAGTTGAAAGAAGTTTTTGACCGATCTTGTTCATCTTAGAACTCAACCTCCGCTTAGAGGATACAAAATTTCAGCTAGATAGTTCTTAAACTACGGCTGTAATCTAGGGGCCAGACAGACTGATCGAAAATAAAAATGTCGACTGTAATTTTCCATAGGTCCTGTCGAGTACTAACAGTTTACTAAATTGTATATCTCTAGTGCTAAAATATAGTTTTGCTACGCAACCAACGCCCACTTATCGAAAATTAAAATTTCGTCTGCATATTAATAATTGTGCTGCAGAGTACTATCAGGATATCAAATTATATCTCTCTAGGACTTAAATACAGTTTCGCCACGCCCCACAGTGGCACCGTCCCATACATTTCTTGGAAAAAAATAGAAGGAGTGGTCGTACAGCAATGAAATTTTGCAGAAACACTTCACTGGGCTAAATTAAGAAATTTTGAAAAAATCTTGGAAAACCGCCTACTGCCACACCCACCTCCCATATAATTGCACTTGCCAAAATTTGTATTTTTGGACCTAGGGACTCGAAATTCGGGACACTACTTAATTTAAAAAAATTAAACATATTGAGGATGCCACGCCTACTTTAGATTTTACGCCCATTGAAAGTTGTAGATTTTAGGTGTTTTTCTTCCCTCTCTAGAATCATATGAAAATTTCATATAAGTTAAAAAATGTTAATTTTTAATCAAAAGTTAAACATGTGTTGTCTCCATACAAATGAAGAGAATATCCCCAACAACCCTCCGCGAAAGATATTAGCCTTCAAATACACCGAAAATATGGCACAAATGCATGCATTAAAATCGATGTTACTAAAAGGGACGGTATTTGGCGGTTATTTTTTTTTTCTTAATTGAAAGTACGACTCGGACCTTTAATTTTTTTAAAGTTAGAGGCCTAAGCAAGGCAAAGCACATAAAGTTTTTTTCCATCAAAAAGTGAAAAGTTGATATTTTTTTGTATAATTTTTGATAAATTATAATAAGTAGTTTACTTTTCCAATTACAATAATTTTTTGTTTTATAAAAGAGTAAGTGCTATATTTTCACAAAAAAATAAAACAAAAACCATAGCTATAAACTTACACACTCAAAAAGTTATTTATTTGGACAATAATTGTAATATAATATAATTTTATTGAATAAATTTCCTTTGACCTGTTAGTTTTTTTAACTACAAAATTTCACTTTTCATAAAAAACCTTGTTGAATTTTTCTTATCCAAATACTTCTTTACAAAACCATATCATTAAAATTGTAATATTGGAAAGTTGAAAACCTCTATTTTTTCGCCGAAATGCCACTGTGCGCCCTTCCGCCCACTGAAAATAAAAATTTCATTTGCAAATTTAAGCCGAAAGTGTCGAGTACTATCTGTGTACTAAATTGTATCTCTCTAACTCTAAAAAAAGTTTTGCCACACCCATTCCTCCTATAGGGTCGAAAATTCCAAAAACACAAGTCCTGGGGTTATATCCATACAGATGGTTTTAGTGTAAATAGGAGTTTGTAATATATTTGGAAAAGTGGGCGTCAAAATGGTCATGACCAATTTTTTTTTAATAAAAACTATTCTCGGGCTCTTGCCGAAGTTATAGAAAAACCGTAGTCAACTCGGTCCATGCGTTCGCAAGTGATACATTCATTTTTATTTATAAAGATAGATAAAATACATTGTCATACCTGCCACACCTGCTTATGGGCGTCACAAATTGAAAAACAAATTAAATATACCCTTCAGTCGGTGCGTGTACTTTTTGAAGGGTATAAAAACAAAGTTTTAAACACGGCAACACAATATATTTGTTTTTGTCTGCTTCGCATGTTAGGCCTCATAGTTTGCATTATTAATTGGGACATTAATAAAATTTAATTTCTTGACCTAATGATAGTTGAAAAGTTCAGTTTTCATTTAAAATTTTCATTCTACTGTGTAATTTCGTAATAAGTCTCTCGAAAATTTTGTATTTATTGTTCAATCCCATCGCAGAATGTTATAGTCCCTCTGCTTATATACACTTAATTTTGTCATTGTCTTAAAATGTCTTTCAATTACCACAATATGTCCTCCCAATTATTACTTAGTATGATGACACATTATCTCTTAATACTTTGCACTTATGCTAATAATCTATTACCATCAATAAAGGTCACATTAGTATTCCAACCGGGGAAGGAAGACTCTCCCTCAATTAGTTGCCATTACACCCACAGAGAAATCCTTGCCGTGCCTTTCACATTCACTTTTCTATTCTGAGAATAAAAAAGAAAACAAATTTGCCCTTCACCTACAACACAGTCACGACAGAGATAATTAATCTTATTTACATTAACTTCATATCAATTTTCACTTTCCTTTTCTTTCCTTTGTATGCATGTAATTATGTTTACATATGGGGCATACAGTACATACATAAGTAGTTACTAGCTATTGCTATGCAGAACCAACTACATACTAGCCGAGCTATGGCAAATTTAACCTTGTGCCAGATGACAGAATAATTAAAATTAACCCTTGAGAGAATGGACATGGTAAATTAGATTAATTCTCTAGAAAAGTATCTGAATGCAAAGGATGTACATCATGTTGATAAACATTTGCATTCGTGAAGCTGCCACATTTTATGTTAGTTCTCTTTTTCAAAACGTCCATCATTTTATTTGCCATAAGGGGTTAAAGGTAAATATGTATTAAGAAAGTACCTCTTCTCATATCGTGATAATAATCATTGCATATGGTTTTGTTGTTGTTGTTGTCGATTATTTCTCATTTAATTTGCATACGTTATTTATTAGGGTTAATTGCAGTGTGTGTCTTGTGTTTGCAGTGCAGTGCAGGGACAGCACAGCTTAGGGGCTGTGTCATTACGAACGACGACAAGGGTTTTTAAAATTTACTATTTGCATTAGAAATTTTTCAAAAATTTCTGGGATTTAAAAGTTATCTATTTTAACATAAATTATTATGCCGAAGCTCAGATATTATTTGAAAAATATTGTTGAAATTAGTAGGGGTATTCACGATCGGAAGCATTTTTGATAAATTTAGAATTTTAAGTAAATTTCAAATACTTACAAAAAACAAGACACTTAACAAATTGCTTTAAACAAGTTATATAAAAAGTTTACTATAAATAAAATCATGATTAACCCAATTCTCTTGTTTTATACATTTTTAAACCCCAAAAAGGTGGTGTTTGTATGGGAGGTGAGAGTATTTTTTGTCCGATCTCATCTTAAAACATTCAGCTCGATATCTCTTAAACTACGGCTTTAAGAGCTGAGAAAGACAGACGGACTTTAAAAAAATTTAATTTCCCTTTACACCCCATGAATTAGGTATGGGATAGCTTATCGCTTTGTTGTAAATTAACACGCTTTTATTTTAGATTCACAACAAACGGCACCTACTTGTTTATCGACAAGTATGCGAACGCCATTGTTTGAGAAGTGTTTACTAGACATGCCGATTTACTCGACACTATACTGCGAAGTTGCTGTCAAAAACATCGGGGAGGCCGGCAATCAAAGAAAAATGTAGGTGACCGGGAATTGAACCCCGGATCTCCCTCATGGTAGTCGCGTGTTCAAAACACTATGCCATGGCCGGTCCGACAGTCAGACGGGCGGACATCTTTAAATCGCCGCTGATCATATATATATTAGTGTGGGCTAATTTTTTTCTCGACCAAGCGGTTATCAAAATCGTAATCTACGAAGAATTCAAAGAAAATTTGTCCGTATTGGGGAAAAATCCTCAACAAGGCCTACAACTATCCTGGAATCGCCCCTAGGGGGTTAAAATGTATGGCCACAGGGGCCAAAGCCCCCCCCCCCCCCCGAAATGATTTTACCCAAATCAAAAAAATGTTTGGTTTGCATAAATGTAAAACCAATTTTTAAAAATTTTTTTTCAACATACAGATTAAGATTCAAGTGACAATTTATTTTAAATTTAATGTATAAAATTACACTGTTTTATGTTGTTGTTAAATAGTTTACCAACAACACTAACATTCTTGTAGCAGTATTTTTCTAATGAAACAAATCTCAATTTAAGTTAAAATTCTATTGACATTTTTTTTTTTGAATTAATTACAAAAATTGTGTGAATTGAAAATCTAGTCCCCTCTATGGACTGAAAAAATATTGTCTTCGTTAATGAAATACACTGCGGTTTTTCCTTCAAACATTGAATAGGAGAAAACAAAATACATTATCTATCTATGTTAGAGGTTCAGGTAGAAAATTGTAAGAAAAAACTTTATTAATATATATATTTAAACCAAATTCCTCTAGACTGGAAATAACGTCGAGCGAATTTTAAAATGTTCGATGTTCAAAGTGTGGATATGCTACTTCTTTTCTTGAAAGTTTAGCAAAAATACTATTAAAAGTTAATTTTAAAATGTGAAATATATTGAGATTTTGAGATCTGTAAACGCAGATAAAAAAACGCAGTATTTTCTTACACGCGCAACATACGATCCGCATTGTCCCTTCTTTTAAACTGTTCCTCTCAAGGTTGTTCGACCCTGTGGAATTTAATTTTGGAAAGAGATTTGGTGTCTCTATACAATTTTGCTCTATGATTTAAACTCGATATAATTGAACAATTCCATGGAAAGCGATCACATAAAAAATATTTTTTTTCTTAATTTTTCAGTCATCTATTTTATTTTTTCTCAAGACGTTGGAGAAACACCATTATTACGTGTTTCTCTTCAAGATAGTTTTGTTTTTACTTTAAATTAAAAAAAAAACTAAATCGTACTATTTTATTTCGAATAATCAAATTAAAGTTAGAATATTTTTTAAAAAAAAATTACTAAAATTTTCGCACGGCCAATCCTGAATTTCTTTGAAGCAAATTCTATTCATGATTTTTAAGCCGTCTGTCTGACTGGTACGCACGACAACTTTAGAAGGCCCAACCAAATGTTTTTAAATTTTGCACGAAACTACTTACGTTATTGCAAATGGGCTACATGCCCCCGCACCTTCTGGTACCTTCCGTACAAATACATCATTCCGCCCACTCGAGTAATAATAGCAATACACCCAACAGAATCGTACCTAAATTCTGTATTTAGGAAAGCTAAAGCAGGATAATGTTTTGGAAAAAAAATTGGAAGTCTAGCAACGCCCCTTCTGGTACCACCCATACAAATGTACCTTTACGGCCACTTCAGAGATGGTTTTTCCGACTGAAACTTTATTACTGGTTTTCTGCACACTAAGGTACATGTTTCCAAATATCATCAAATTTGGAGAAAAGACCCAAAATTTATGTGATCGCTTCCCTTGGAATTACTTAAATATAATTTATATAATTTAATTAATTTTAATCTCATATTTGGACAAGAGGAATATGTCTGTGCAGAAATTAAAGCTAACAGAAACCTTACAGGCGTTCTAACTCAGTAGATGCTATACTTCTACGCAGTGAACTTTTATATCCTGACAATTTTGTTTTATTGCAAATAGTTTTTCAACCTTGCGCAGAGCGCATAGAAATAGAAGTTATTTTTAATGATATAGTTAAAATTTTTTCAGAAAGACAATAATAAATCTTTATATATTTTGACAATAAGTGACCACAATTCATTTTATAAAACGGTGGTTGTGTTTTATTATTACCTGAAACTTGAATTTGAATGTCATGTATTTAATGCCATATTGTAAGTTTTAAAATATACGTTACTAAAATAATTATAACTGCAGTCCTATAAGACGTTTAAGTACATATAATTTTTTTGTTTTTTAAGTTTCATTATTCATGTCAAATTTAATTAATTTTTCGATACATGTCTTGTTGATTTTTTTTATTTTTAATTATTTTTTGTTTCAATTGGTTTTGGCCCCCTCCGAAATAAAATCCTGGCTACGGCCCTGCCCCAGTCATTTTTTCCTCCTTATATTATTCCCAAACATACCTACTCCCCATCTTCACCCCTAAGGGGGTTCCCATACAGAATTTTTTTTTATACAATTTGCCCCTACCGCTCTAACTGCCCCGGAGTCGCCCCCAGAGGAGTCAAATGTATGACCAGCCCCTAATAGTTTTTCAACCCCAACAGTTTCTATTATCGTATCTTCCCTCTATCTTCAACTATTAAGGTGTACGACCAACCCCGCTTAAGTATTTCCCTCCTAACAACTTTCCCGAACATACCTACACCCTACCCTCAGCCCCTAAGGGGCCTTTACTGCAGCCTTACGCGTGATCATCTCCACGGTCTTAAAGAGATCACATGACAAACTATCACCTTTTCTGAAGCCTCGATTGGTAAAAAACGGCTCCGTCAGATTTTTGACTATTTTCACTTAAGACTTCGTGTCAGTCAGTGTCATCCGGCGAAGTCGTATCAGCTTCGCGGGGATACCAAACTCAGCCATAGCATTTAATAGTTCCTGTAGTATTAGACTGTCGAATTCTGCTTTGTAAACGATTAACAGATGATATGTGAAGATCTGATTTTCTTGGGTCTTCTCCAGGATTTGTCGAAGTGTGAATATCTGTCGTTGATTTACCAATTATAAAGCCACACTGATAAGGTCCAATCTAGTTTGCTAGGGTGGGCTTTAGTCTTTCACATAAAACACTAGACAGAACTTGTAAGCGATGGGTAAAAGGCTGATCCCGCGATAGTTGGTACACACACTTGGATCACCTTTCTTAAGCAGAGAACATAGAACACTCAGATTCCAACTATTGGGCATGCATTCATTGAGCCAAATCGTGTTTATGAGCTGGTGCATGTATGTTGCCAGCTCATCGTCGTCGGCTTTAAACTACTCTGCCGACAGTTCATCGGCTCCCGCAGTATTATGCCTTGTGATTGCCGTGGTGATTTCGTTTTGGCTTGGTGATGGACAATCAACTCCGTCGTCTACGATTGCACAGTGGTTCCTTTTTGGTTTTTTTTGGAATAAATTCTGTAACTTTTGAACGGATAATGCTATCTTGATGAAATTTGAAATAGTTAAAGCTGAGGTGTTTTCGAGATGATTTGGAAATATTTGGCTCCCTAGGGGGTGTGGGGGCCACTACGTGGCCCTCCAAAGTTGGTCACCTCGGGTGTTTCAAAATTTCAAATGCTTGAGGAATGTGCATTTATGAACCGATTTAAAAGATATTTTGCATTTAGATAGTGCTTCGAAAAACCTTCAAAAAGCATGCTTACTTGCACATGTTATCTCATTTATGTCAAGAGATATTTGAGAAAATAAAAAAAATTGTGTCATTTTTGGACGAGGTTGATTTGGTATTTTTAAGGGTGTGAGCTCAGTTTTTCCTTGATTTTAAAGATATTTATATCGTTAGTTAGCTTATAAAATTCTGAATGAAATTGCTGAAAAAATTATGCAAATATTTTGTTCCAATCAAAAGTTATAAGCATCGCAAGTAAAAGTTTCCAAAAAAAGGCATATTTTTACTGTTTTTTTGCAAAAAGGCGACTACATTCTTTCGTTTGTAAAAAAAATATTTCTTCCGGGAAGTGGCAATTTCTTAATTATTCCTCATAGAAATGTTGATGCAGATGCATTTAATGCTAAATTTGAATCAGTTCAGCAAAATGGTTCCCCGGCAAGGGAAGTCAAAAATACCCCATTATTGAAAAAAAAAATTTTTGTTTTTGAAAATTCTCAAATCGCAAAGCGCCAACGAGAAAGCTCATTATATATTTTTTTGACCACACATGTGGACTAGTTAACCGTAACGTATTTCAACATCCCTGCCATAAACAAAGACAGTGTGGCCATTTTAGTAAAAAATTCGGAATTTTGGAACATATTTTCCCCGTTTTGGGAATTTGGGTATTTTGTTATAAGATATGGCAACATATTGTTATTCGTTTTTTTAAGGACAATTTTATGTACTTTATTCCAATATTTCGTCAAGATATTCCAGTCCGTTTGAATTTTACGCTATTTTTCATATAAGATATTATTTCTCCAAAAAATACGTTTTGACCAAATTTTATATTTGACTCAGAATCATGCCCGAAATAAAATGTGCTTTTAATTAATTTTTGTAAATTATTAAACTTTATGTAATTCCCTTTTCACTGATATGCAATACTTGTATGTCAAGAGTTTAATTATTGTTTATAATTATAATCAAACTTCACTACCTCTGTAAAAATAGTATATATCGTGAAACATACATATATATGGGGGCTATATCTAAATCTGAACCGATATGCTTAGTTTTGTTACCACATTAGAATAGTGTGAAAAAACTAAGATATGCAAAGTTTTGTTAACATCAGAGCAAAAATGTGGTTTTTGGCAACAATAATCTATAAAAGGTTATGCTAATTTGTATGGGAGGTACCAGAAGGGGCGGGGCAAGTGGACCCATTATTTCAGTATATACTTCACGCTGTCAAATAATAATACCATCCAAATTTTAGCTTCGTAGAGCCCTCCAGCATGAAGTAAGTGACAGAATAGTGGTTTTAGTAAAATAGGTCATTTTGTATGGGAGGTACTTGAGGGGGCGTGGCTATTTCGCCCATTTTCCAACTAACATTACGACTAGTGAATTTTATGCCACTGGTAAATTTCTATTCAAATGGATTAAGAACTACTCCAATTATCGTCTTAACCATTTACCCAGCCGGCCAGACGGACATAGCTTTATTGGGTTAAAAAGCTCCAAAACTTATTTTTAGTAAAGAAATCTAGGGTCTCAGTTATATGTTCTGTTGTGTTTAACTTTTTCCCGTTTAAAATTATATATTCTCTCTACCATGTAGCTGAGCTTGTACAAATTTTATTTAAAATTTGTTAAAAATTTTAATAATAACACACAAATTCCACAAAAACATATAAATATTGCATTAAAAATCAAATTTTTAACTTAAAAAATAAATTTGCTTAACATATTAGAAAAAAACATAATTTACTTAAACGTATGATTAATATTAATAGATTCCTTAAAACAAAATTAATCATACGTAACATCAGATCATAATGTTGCATTCTGATACATACAAAAAATTTTATGAAGTGTTAAGCAAAATTATTTTTTAAGTTAAAAATTTGATTTTTAATGCAATATTTATATGTTTTTGTGGAATTTGTGTGTTATTATTAAAATTTTTAACAAATTTTGAATAAAATTTGTACAAGCTCAGCTACATGGTAGAGAGAATATATAATTTTAAACGGGAAAAAGTTAAACACAACAGAACATATAACTGAGACCCTAGATTTCTTTACTAAAAATAAGTTTTGGAGCTTTTTAACCCAATAAAGCTATGTCCGTCTGGCCGGCTGGGTAAATGGTTAAGACGATAATTGGAGTAGTTCTTAATCCATTTGAATAGAAATTTACCAGTGGCATAAAATTCACTAGTCGTAATGTTAGTTGGAAAATGGGCGAAATAGCCACGCCCCCTCAAGTACCTCCCATACAAAATGACCTATTTTACTAAAACCACTATTCTGTCACTTACTTCATGCTGGAGGGCTCTACGAAGCTAAAATTTGGATGGTATTATTATTTGACAGCGTGAAGTATATACTGAAATAATGGGTCCACTTGCCCCGCCCCTTCTGGTACCTCCCATACAAATTAGCATAACCTTTTATAGATTATTGTTGCCAAAAACCACATTTTTGCTCTGATGTTAACAAAACTTTGCATATCTTAGTTTTTTCACACTATTCTAATGTGGTAACAAAACTAAGCATATCGGTTCAGATTTAGATATAGCCCCCATATATATGTATGTTTCACGATATATACTATTTTTACAGAGGTAGTGAAGTTTGATTATAATTATAAACAATAATTAAACTCTTGACATACAAGTATTGCATATCTGTGAAAAGGGAATTACATAAAGTTTAATAATTTACAAAAATTAATTAAAAGCACATTTTATTTCGGGCATGATTCTGAGTCAAATATAAAATTTGGTCAAAACGTATTTTTTGGAGAAATAATATCTTATATGAAAAATAGCGTAAAATTCAAACGGACTGGAATATCTTGACGAAATATTGGAATAAAGTACATAAAATTGTCCTTAAAAAAACGAATAACAATATGTTGCCATATCTTATAACAAAATACCCAAATTCCCAAAACGGGGAAAATATGTTCCAAAATTCCGAATTTTTTACTAAAATGGCCACACTGTCTTTGTTTATGGCAGGGATGTTGAAATACGTTACGGTTAACTAGTCCACATGTGTGGTCAAAAAAATATATAATGAGCTTTCTCGTTGGCGCTTTGCGATTTGAGAATTTTCAAAAACAAAAATTTTTTTTTTCAAAAATGGGGTATTTTTGACTTCCCTTGCCGGGGAACCATTTTGCTGAACTGATTCAAATTAAGCATTAAATGCATCTGCATCAACATTTCTATGAGGAATAATTAAGAAATTGCCACTTCCCGGAAGAAATATTTTTTTTACAAACGAAAGAATGTAGTCGCCTTTTTGCAAAAAAACAGTAAAAATATGCCTTTTTTTGGAAACTTTTACTTGCGATGCTTATAACTTTTGATTGGAACAAAATATTTGCATAATTTTTTCAGCAATTTCATTCAGAATTTTATAAGCTAACTAACGATATAAATATCTTTAAAATCAAGGAAAAACTGAGCTCACACCCTTAAAAATACCAAATCAACCTCGTCCAAAAATGACACAATTTTTTTTATTTTCTCAAATATCTCTTGACATAAATGAGATAACATGTGCAAGTAAGCATGCTTTTTGAAGGTTTTTCGAAGCACTATCTAAATGCAAAATATCTTTTAAATCGGTTCATAAATGCACATTCCTCAAGCATTTGAAATTTTGAAACACCCGAGGTGACCAACTTTGGAGGGCCACGTAGTGGCCCCCACACCCCCTAGGGAGCCAAATATTTCCAAATCATCTCGAAAACACCTCAGCTTTAACTATTTCAAATTTCATCAAGATAGCATTATCCGTTCAAAAGTTACAGAATTAATTCCAAAAAAAACCAAAAAGGAACCACTGTGGATTGGTGTGATTTCGTCACTTATGCTGAATTCGGGGAAGACGTATTCTATCTAACGTTGTGGGCTGCTTGGCGACCACCAAAGGGAGATACTAGTTATTCTGCTTACATCATCGAAAAAATGTCCTCATAAAATTAACTCATATCAACAAGGTTATTTATTTACAAACACTGCAAACAATAAATTAATTTATATTACAAAACAACAACAAAAATGGAATGAAATTCACATTGAATTAGCCTACCTGATCATCTTCTGCATCACAAACCAGTTTCGATAAGTTGTTTTTGTTGTTTTTTTTGCGCTGCTTCAAAGACGTCCATGATTCTTCAACATGACTCATTTCATCGATTCAGCCGTGGCTTAAGTTCAAACTCAAACAGAGATTACCCTTTTGTTGTTGCCCAAAGTATCAGATAGTGATAATTTAGTTGTTAAAAGTATCGGAGCGAATCATTTGTATTGTGTGAATTTTTTGTGGATTCCATCAACTTGGAGTAATTTTGTGCGGTTGTTATGTGCGTGTAAATGTACAGTAATAAAAAATTTAAGATAATGACTTCCTCTAAAGAAACATAAAGTTCTTATGTATATAGTAATTAGAATCAAAGGCATTAACCCACCAAACTCACAGGTTAATTTGAAAAATTATTTTAAATCGTCCAAAAATAAATGAGACATTAAAAGAGATCTTCTCTGTGTGTCAGTAATCGCTACAGAGCCGACAATGATGGCTGTGCTAAGGTTTTGGAGTACGGGAGTGGAGTACGAAAGACTTTTTTAAACACGGCTTAAAGCGTCTTTTACATGCGGACCTCTGGGGTATTCTTATTATGTATATTCTTCATGGGTGTTTTAGTAATTTCATTGCGGTAATAGAAAGATAAAATCGATGTATGAGTCATCACAATCTAAACGGTTACCTAAAAAAAAATCAACAAAAATACAGAAGATGTCACTAGAAGTTTTACTTAGTATTTACTTTATTTAAGTCAACAAAATTTGTACCTGGAAATATTTTTGTAAGTGTCAACCCGGTTATTTTCTTAATACTGCATTCTGTTTGATTAGAAAATAATACAAATTTGACAGAATATTAAAAGTGGTTTCCTTTTTATGTTGCTGTTTATAAGTAAATTTCCTTCCTACAACAGAGTTTTACAAAGAAAAACCTATGTTTCTTTTAACTATCTAAATTTGTGTGATGATTCATTATATTTTCAAAATTTTATACAAATAATAAAAAGAATGTCTAGAGAAAAAAAATTCAGCCCCATACATTGTCGACAATGCAAGCAATAGGTAAATTTTTTTAAATTTTTTGAACAGCTTTTTCTGAGTGAAACAAAATACTTTCAAAATATTCGGGTTTTTTTCATTAGAGAATACAAAATTTAAATATTAAGGGTTA
Organism: Muscina levida; assembly: GCA_964034835.1. Classification (NCBI taxonomy): domain Eukaryota; kingdom Metazoa; phylum Arthropoda; class Insecta; order Diptera; family Muscidae; genus Muscina; species Muscina levida. Next base: position 58,096,886 of record OZ035882.1, read on the forward strand.
AAAGGAATAAAATATGTAGTTTGATTTTTCGATTTTCTAAGTGAGTTTAATTATCACATTAAGGATTAGTATAAGAAAGTGACAGTAATTTTGAAAGTTATACGCATAGGATCAGCGGCATCAGTAATGTAAATCCGGTTTTGAAAACTGGTTCCTAAAAAAATATATGCGAAGCGCTCGTGATTGAAACCTTGCACCGGTTCCGATGCTAAAACTAAATTTTCTGGTTTTAAAAATTATATTAATCCGGGTTTTGAGAACGGGTTTTTATGAATTTTGGATCTTAATTTTTACAAAATAACGGGCTTAAGAATCATTTTCTAAAAAAAATCGTTTCCATCTGTTTCAAATTAACCATATTTTGAAATCATTCATCATTTCACAAAAACCATATTTAAGAAGCGGTTTTTTTGTAGACCTCTGCATAACTGTGGAATTAAATTTTTACAGTTTTTCTGTCGGTTTTTTTAAATAGCTTTTCCATACCGAAATCTATAAAACCGGTTTCTTGAATTACCCGTATTTTGAACTTGTCGCTTTTGTTAATCGGTTCTCAAACCCGTCGAGAAAACACAGATTTGGGCACCAGAAACCGATTCTAAATTAGTGTTTCATAACATATTTTTCACTTTCCTCGTTTTTTTTTACTTTACTGTTACCAAAAAACCGGGTTTTTGAACCGGGTTTTTATTGTCGTAGACAAATGCGTGCAATTCAATTTTAAATTAAACAATGTTTGGGTATCGGTTTCCAAAAATCGACTATAAGTGGAAATTTTTATAACCGGTTTGTTTTTAATTACTCGAATTATCGTTTTTAATAATCTTTTTCCTAAAACTGCATTGAAGAACCTCTTTTATCGAACTAAACGAAAACATGTAACTTAATTTAAAATAAAATCGGGTTTGAGTACCAGTTTCGATTCCAAGTCGAACTTTTCATAACGGTTTTTCAAAAAAAAATCCTATTTTGAACTTATTGTGTTTAGAAAACGCCTCAGAAAAAACACGCATTTAAGAACAGGCTTTTTATCTATATCGGAAAAAATATGAAACTTTTACCGATTTTGGGAACCGGTTGCTTAACAACCGATTCTAATGCGAAATTTTTATAATGCTTTCTTAAAATTATCTTATTTTAAACTTATTGGTTAAAGAAGTCGATTCTTAAAACACGGATTTAAGAACCGGTTTTTAGTCGGTTTCACTACCGTTTTTTTGAATTATCCGTAATTACCTCATCTTTTCTTACAAGTCATTTCCCAAAAACCAGATTTTTATCGCCGTCGACAGGATTGTGGAATTTAATTTTGCCATAAAACTAGTTTTGGGGACCGGTTTGCAAGAAACTGATTAAAAACCGAATTTTTTACAACACTTTCTTAAAATTACTTTAGTTTTAATTTATTATTTTTAACAAATCGATTCTTAAAAACCGGATTTATGAACCGGTTTTATAGTCGGTTTCACTACCGGTTTTTTTTAAATTACACGTATTATTAACTCATCTTTTCTTACATGTAGTTTCCTAAAAACTGGATTTTTATCGCCGTCGATAGGATTGTGGGATTTAATTTTGCACTGAAACCAATTTTGGGGACCGGTTTTCAAAAAACTGATTAAAACCCGATTTTTTTATAACAGATTTTTCAAATGATCCATATATTAACACATTGTTTTTACGAAACTGTCGGTTGTTTGGCGATGTCTATAAAATTGTAAAACTTTATATATACATTAAGCGGATTTTTGGTGCCCGGTTTCCAAAAAAAAACTCATTATAAACCGAAATTTTCATATCCGGTTTAATAAATTACCCATATTATAAACTCATCGTTTAAGTTAAGTCGACTAAGTTATGAAGTTTTAATTTGACGTAAAACCGGTTTTGGGAACAAGTTTCCAAAAAATCGACTTAAAAAAAAACTTAATTTCCCTTTGCACCCCATGAATGAAGTATGGGATAGCTTCTCGCGTTGTTGTGAATTAACACGCTTTCTATTTTTAGATTCACAACTAACGGCACCTACTTATTTATCGACGAATGCGAACGTCACTGTTTTGAGAAGCTCTTACTAGACACGACGATTGAATCGACGCTTAATACTGCGAAGTTGCTGTCAAACAACATTCGAGGGGAGCCGACAATGAAAGAAAATTTTATTTATTTTTTTCTTTTAAGATGACTGGAGCCAGGTTTGAACCTGCAATCTCCCGCATGGTAGTCGCGTGTTCTAACCACTATGCCACGGCCGGTCCCAAAAAATCGACTATAAATCGAAAATTTTATAACCGATTTTTAGGACTACCCGTTTTTTAGAAACTACTCCCAAAACCCGGGTTTTAGAAACGACTTTTTTACTATCAAAGTTGTAGAAATTAATTATATATAAAACCGGGTTTGGGAACCAGAAACCAGTTTTTTCATATTGCTCTTATTAAGAACTTACTGATTTTTAACAAACGGTTTTAACCGTATGTTTGAAATCAGGTTTTTTATACATATTACCTGCAATAAGAACTTACTTTTTCTAAACCTGTTTCAAAAAAAAACCCCACGCTTTGTGGAAACAGGTTTTTAAACCGACGTCGACAAAACATTTGGAACATAATTTTAAATAAAACCGGGTTTGTAACCGGTTTTCAAAAAGACGATTATAAACCGTATGTTTTTTATATAACTCTAAATTTGAATTCATAATTTTTTAGAAAAAGCTTCCCAAATACCGGGTTTGGGTACCGGTTTTATTTATCGACTTTAAAAAAAGTGGAAAACTTAAATTATATAGACGGCTTGTTGCTAAAAACCGTTTCTAAATGAAATCTTCATAACCGGTTCTCAAATTAGCATCATCGCATCTTTTTAAGAAACGTTTGCCAAAAAAAGGTTTAAAGAACCATTTGGACAAAATGACATGAACAAAATGGTGGAACTCAACACTTAATTAGGTTATTAAATTGTTTTTTGCATCCGGTTTCTATAAAAACTGTTCTAAACCAAAATTTGTATAAACGTTTCAAATTACCCGTACGACGAGTTACGTAAAAATTCGGTTACTTTTAATATGGAAACGGAGTTTTAGAAACCGGTTCCCAAATCATTTTACTGCATAATTAAAGTTAAAAAATGTTGTTGAAGCTGAAAAAAATTTATTTTTTATTTCAGGTTTTTGGTAAGCGGTTTCAATAGATCAAAGATTTTATGATAATGATTTGAAAAACCGGATTTCAAAATTTTATTTAAGAACCGGGTTTTTAAGAAACCATTGTTTATACTGACAAAATTAATCTTCTTTAAAAGAAATTTACCATCACAGTCGCAAATTGACCTTATAAGAAAATTAAGCAAAATTTAAAACCACAACCCAACAGTGTTTATTGCTATTGTTTAGATTCGTGGCAGCAGAATATGGCATCACACTAATAAACAAAGCGAGGAATTGTAAAGACATTTGGAGAATTTTTGCGTTTGTTAATTGTTTTCTGTTTATTTTTTTTTTGGTGAAAAGTGGCCTCATTATGTCGTGAGAATAAATTTACATATGCGAGTATATTTTGACCAACCCTACCATGCCAAAAGAAAACAATCGAATTGTGGGCGTTTATTTTGTCTTGGCACAATTTGCAGACTGCCGATATAATTATAGTAACGGTCACCACTTACACCATAAGACATGAATGAAGTCATCTTAAGCGCTAATAACGAGAGTTTTAGGTGACATCAAATTTTCGTTAATTTAAACTGAAATTTGAAACGGCAAACGAAAAAACAAACAGTCCAAATTGTACTGGCATTAAATAACAGTTAGAAATGGCAGAATGTATCATTATCGTTTGAGAAATGTAATTAGCGGAAAAACAAAGAAAAAAAAGGCAGAGCAAACAAATGCAAACAATCTTAGCAAATTATCATCAGTTGTAGGCAAAGAAAAAACACAGATTTTGGATCTCGGTTATTTGCGCCACTTGAAGAAGAACACACAAAGAATTCATTGTTCTTAAGCATCACAAGTTGAAATGGTTTAAATTCACACAAAAATCATTATTGAGCGTTTTAGTCAAATGTTTATGACCACTAATAAACATTAAATGTGATAACTGCTAATGTTATTTTCGCTGCGTATTTACATAATTCTTTTAAAACTAAGCGGTAATTATAACGGATAACTTATTGATGTTTGACAAAATATACATATGTATGTATGTCAATTGGGGAATGGGAAACCCGAAACCTTCTTCTTATTTGATAGCAGCATCGGTCGTCAAACATAGTTACAGTTTTTAAAATTAACGTTATAAAAGATCTGTATTGCATATAGGGTGTTCAAAACCGAAACCGAAAAACCGTAAACCGGTTTTTTTATTTAAAACCGTATGCCGGTTTTTGCAAAAATGCCATTTTCGAATAACCGGTTTAACCGAGTTTTTTCCTTCGGGTACTCGGTTTTTTTAAATTAGTTTGAAATTGAATTTTAAAGTTTTACAAAACTTCTAAAAGCATTCTTGTTTATAAAATGTAAAAAGATTTTTCTAAATTAATTTGACATTTTATTTTAAAATTTTCCAAAGCTTCTAAAAAAAATCTCGTTTATAAAACGTTATAAGTTTTTTCTAAATGAATTTGAAAATTTTACAAAGCTTCTAAAAACACTTTGGTTTATAAAATGTAAAAGGATTTTCTAAATTAATTTGAAATTGAATTTTAAAATTTTACAAAGCTTCTGAAAACATTCTTGTTTATAAAATGTATAAAGGTTTTTCTAAATTAATTTGAAATTGAATATTAAAACTTTAAAAAGCTTCTAAAAACATTCTCGTTTACAAAATTGAATAACCTAATATATGTATTAGGACCGGAAAATATCCTACAAGCTAATCCTGTGTAAAGTAGTCTAAAAAGGCGGAAACGATGGAATTTGCTAACGAGCTTTTAAATAACTTTATCCTGCAATTTCCCCAACAACGGCAGAGTCTAGTTACAGTTCAGATTGTGAGATTGGGGAATCTCCTAATGGTAGTCTTTGCAACGATTAAAACAGGACAATAAATAACATCCAAAATCCACCAGTGAAAACAAATTGCAATGACACAAGCCTATATGATGATTTCAACTATTTCGATAGATTTAATAAAAGGACAGAAAAGCTCAACATCCTTCTAAACGCTGTTTTGTCAATAAATCCTACTTCCACAATAAGTGAGCGCGTGTTTTCTGTATCAAATACTATTATAACCAGTAAGAAAGTTTCAGTCGGGTAAGCCGACTTACATATACCCTTACCCTCAGTAAAACATATTTTTTTCTAGTATATTGATATCATTACTCGATTTCTAAAGTGGGCGAAATGGTACGTTTGTATGGGAGGTACCAGAAGGGGCGTGGATAGACTAAAAGTTTTTTTCTTCAAAACTTTATCCTGATTTAGCTTTAAAAAATACAGAATTTGGGCCCGATCACGTTGGAAGTATTGATATTACTACTCCATCTCTAGAGTGGGCGGAATAGTACATTTGTATGGGAGGTCTCAGATGGGGCGTGGCTAGACTTAAAAACTTTATCCTGATTTAGCTTTACAAGATACAGAATTTGGACACGATCACGTTGGGTGTATTGATATTACTACTCCATCTCTGAAGTGGGCGGAATGGTGCATTTGTATGGGAGGTACCAGCAGGTACGTGGCTAGGCTTCCAAATTGGTTCTCCAAAACTTTGTCCTGCTATAGTTTTACTAAATGTAGGATTTGGGCACGATCGCATTGGGTGTATTGATATTACATACTAAATAAATGAATTTTTTTAAACCAAATTATTTTTTTTTATACATTTTTTTAACTTTTTAGGAAAAAACCTTTCCTTTTTTCAAATGCTGTATTCGAAATCCGATTTTTCTAAAAAATCATTTTTTCGAATAACTCGGAAACCGGGTTTCAAAAAAAAGGAGGTATTTGAACACTCTAATTGCATATCATTGATTCTCAAATTAAATTTTAAAAAACTTTTGCCCTGCATGCCAAAATTTAACCCAATGATTGTTATGAATTTAGCAATTAGGTATTTAAATGAAAAAAAATGTTATATAATCGAATTTTTATCGCTTCAACGTTTGGTAAAAGAATAGCTTTTACGCTACGTTAACCAATGTTCACCAGAGAATCAATAATGATATCATTTTTAAATGTTTTTTTAGAATTCTATCGCATATTTATCGGTTTTACGATTAGTTAACGAATCGCTCTTACGATTCGTTTGCGAATGTTCAACAGTGATTTTCCAATGTTATAATTTTTGAGTTCGTTTTGGAATCGCTCTTTACGAATCGTTGAGCGAATTGCCAACGTATCGTTAGCGAATCACCCCTCGCCAAATGGTTTGTCGGGTAGCTGTAGTATCTGTGTATATTAAATTTTATTTCGGGTGCAACATTTAGACGCATATAATGTTTCATAGTAACAAAATAACGAGTACAGTCAGGTAAACTGACTGAAAAATATCCTTACCCTATATATGATTTTGTTAAGTTCTTGATTTAATGAAAATAACCGATTTTTAATTGAAATTACTTATGTTTTACTATTTGCCTGAGAGTGTGTGTAGCGTAAACGATTGGATATTGGATTTTCGGTCGTAAGACCAAAGGCTTAGAGACATTGTTGCAAAACTGTCAAAAAGGACAAAGTGTAAAAAGTGTTAATAAATTCGCCAACAAATGTAAAAATGATCTAAGTTTCATTAAGTTTCGCATATGAACACAAAGTAATAAAAGTAAACTATTTTCAAGGTTTTAAGAAGTTTATTTTAAGAAATTATTGGAAAATTTGTGTCAATTTCGGTTATTTGTATGGGAGGTATCGAAGGGGTGTATCAAATAGTTCGAATTTCTAAGGTTTTGCCTATTATTAAGTACAACATAATTTCAATTTCAAATATCCTCCAGTTGTTCCTTTAGAAATTATATGAGAAATATTAAAATTCCCAAAAGTAGGTAATTTTATATGGGAGGTACCAATAGCGGTTCGGTCCATATAGCCCATATTCATTCCGGAGTCTAACTCCCTCAAGCGTACATCTTACGCAAAATATTTCCTAATTCAGTGTACTTACAAAAAATATAAGTTTGTGAAACTATGATGGTCTCGGTTATTTGTATGGGAGGTACCAAAACGGGAGTAGCTTTGGTATCGGTTCTCTGATGGTTTGTCTGTTATTACAAGGTTATAAAACCTACATTAAAATTTCAATGTCCTCCAGAGGTCACTTTGACGTTATTGGAGAAATATTATTTTTAAAAAGTGGGTAATTTTGTATGGGAGGTACCAAAAGGGGTCGGTCCATATAGTCTATATTCATTCCCAAGTCTAACTCTAACAAGCGTACATCTTACGCAAAATATGTCTGAACTCAGTGTACTTACAAAAGAGATATGTATTTTAAACTATGAGGGTCAATTCGGTCTTTTGTATGGGAGATGCCAGAAGGTGTGTGGCAAAGGTTTCGTTCTGTGTTTAATTTATAGTATTATAAGATAATAAAACTTATCAAATTTAAATATTCTCTAGTTGTCAGGTAATTTGTATGAGAGGTACCAGAAGGGGTGGGCCATTCAGCCCATTTACAATCCACAACAAGCCCTGTAACTATGAACGACACCGTCATTTTCCCCCCTAATATTTTTCCCAAACATACCTACCCCCCATCTTCACCCCTAAGGGGTCACCCACACAGAATTTTTTTTTATAAAATTTGTTCAAATCGCTCTTTCTGCCCCGGAGTCGCCCCTATCTTCAACCTATGGTGGTCCCCATACATTTTTTATTTATTAAAAAAATATATGATCGACCTCCACTAGTATTTCCTCCCTAACATATTTCCCGAACATACCTACATTTGATTATTTGGGCATACATTTGACTCCTCTTAGGGCAGTAATGAGTGGTGGGAATTTTTTTTTATAAAAATTAGATTTTTTATGGTAGCCCCTTTAGGGACTGAAGATGGGGCTTAGGTATGTTTGGGAACAATTTTAGGAGGAATAAATGACTAGAGGTCGGTCACACATTCGAACCCTCTACGGGCGATTTCGGTGCAGTTGTGGGGCTTGTTGTGGATTTTTTTAGACCCTAGGTTTCTTTGAATCAAATTCGATTCATGACTTTTTACGTCGTTTGAGCCATGTCTGTCTGGCTTTCCGGCTGGTGCGCACGATAAATTTCGAAAGACGCAACCAAATGTTTTGAAATTTAGCATGAGTTAATATTTTCCCAAAACTACTTACGGTATTGCAAATAGGCTACATGGCCCCGCCCCTTCTAGTACCTCCCATACAAATACATCATTCCGTCCACTTAAGGACGGGATCGTACCCAAATTCTAACAGGATATAGTTTTGGAAACAAATTGAAAGTCTAGCCACGCCCCTTCTAGTAGCTCCCATACAAATGTACATTTCCGCCCACTATAGAGATGTAGTAATAATATCAATAAATCCAACGCGATCGTGCCCAAATTCTGTATTTAGTAAAGCTATAACAGGATAAAGTTTTGGAGAAAAAACCTGAAAGTCTAGACACGCTCCTTCTGGTACCTCCATACAAATGTACCACTCCGCCCATTTTGGAGATGGAGTAATAATATCAATACACTCGACCTGATCGTGCCCAAATTCTGTATTTTCTGAAGCTATAACAGGACAAAGTTTTGGAGAAAAAAACTGGAAGTCTAGCCGTGCCCCGTCTTGTACCTCCCATACAAATATACCACTGCGCCCACTTTACAAATCGAGTAATAATATTAATATAATAGAAAATTTTATGTTTTACTGAGGGTGAGGGTATATGTACGTCGGATTGCCCGACTGAAACTTTCTTACTGGTTCTTCCGTCAGCAGACCCTCGATGTTGTCGACAGCAACTTCGTAGTAAAACTCATGTAAAGGCATTTCAAATAGCTGACATTCGCATTCGTCTATAACAGTAATAGGCAACCTATATCCTCACGAGGCAGACAATTATCGTTTTTTTCCAAAGACACAATCGGCAATTTACATGTACTAAAATGATTTGACTGATTTGAAACAGTTAGTTTTTGCTTTAGTGTTATGGAAGCAATATCACACACGCTTGTTTCACATTCATCACGAAAACAAACAGGGAAACAATATTTAACGATTGTTGGCGGAGCACGGTTCTTGTGTGACCGCAGACAAGCACATTATATTGCTGATTGCATGCGTTCGGTTATGCCTACCACTGCCTAACAGTCACAGATCCATTAACACATTCCCAGCGTATAAAATAAAATTCTCAATCATCTCAATTCAGCTAAGAACGGATAACAGCGCTATCGCTAAATCCATATACAAATCTAAATTGGTTTTGTATCTAAATACATTATCTAGTAAATCAATATGTTTCAATTACACTATTAATGCACAATACTGTTATAACTGCCCTAGTCCAGTGCCAAGCAGCCCAGCCCTATTATTAAGTAGGGTTTTGTGATTCGGCCGACAAAGGTATGATGGTTAGAAAACACAACTATCATGCATGAGATCCACGGGTCCATATCTCACTCATGGGGTGTAATAGAAAATAAGGTTTTTGTTTTTAGTGGTTATGGCGAACATGGAGACGGCTGGCTGGACTTACCTCAGCTGATGATGAAATAATAATTTTTAACATAGATTCTTCAAAAAAAACCCTATACAACTCAAACCAACAACAAAGATTGATTTTTTTCTTAGAAAAGCTTTTTTAGCTTATTTATTATTGTTTTTTTTTCTATAACCATAATGAAAAAAATTTATCATCTACCCCAAAATATACAGAATACCAAAAAAAAAAAACAAAACAATCCCACCCACTAACTTACTTGATCTTCCCTTTTTTATTTAGCATATTGCCCTAGTTTTATGATGTAAATGAGCAGATAAATTCAAAGAACATAATTTAATACCATAAAAGCACGACTATGACCTGCGATTTAGACGAATGTATGTAACCACTATAATTAGAATGTAGAACCAAAACGAAAATGAAACTAAACGCTAAGCCCCCATCTACTCGCATGTGAAATACGACGACAACAAAAAAAACTCTTAAAATGTGCTATAACGACGTAACATTCAAATTTGTGTGTTGTTTTTATTTTGTCCAGATATATTATGTTAACTTAGACGGTCAGGCGGTCACACCCAGTGGAAAGGCCATCAAAGGAGCCAAGTTAGTTGCTTGTATGTATATAACATAATACGGGTGTTCCCAACGTTTGTATACATAGACGAATACATAAAGACACAGCGTATTAATGGCCAAGTTGTAGCCTATTTACAAATCACCTAATAAACTGTAACAATTTTCGAAAATGTGACCAACAAATTTCACTAAAACTCAGCGGCAAATGTGTGCGACCCACTAACAGTGAACTTGAAATTAAATTCATATCAGAATTAATAGACATATTTCAAGTGTTGTGGTAGGCCTTTTTAATGAGGGTTTAGAGGAAGACGCACCTTTATGAAATGCAAAATATTTGGGAGTAACACTTGAAATACACAAAAAAGGAGATACAGTAAGTAGATAAAAGTATGGGAAATGGTAGCATTGGGGAATAGGGGATTTTCTTATTTGAGTTTTCTGATCGTTATTCACTTGGGAATAACCAGAATCTTTCTTTGGAGGTTTCTAAGCAGCTTATAGCATCCGATAGATAAGAGCCAGTTAGTTGAAGTTAGTATCGTATAGGAGAATTTGTCACGTTTTAGACCAGTCATCGGCAGCCCAATACAACCACAATATGAGTTTGTGTTGGTGAGTTGCTCTCTTCCCTCTCTCACTGTAGTGAAGGAAATTGTTATATAGTTTTTTTTATAACTATGTATAACCAAAATTATAATATAAAAATCCAGGAAATAATTAATGAATATTACTGCCGTGCGCGTGTCAAGGCACATTAACATATTAGAATTTATTTTTACCGAAAAAAATGCATTTCTTTTATTGTCGTGCTAATAACAAGCGTCGACACAACCACGTCGGACGAATGCTCAAGCGAGACTGAATGCATTTGTTTGTTTTCGTTCAATGTGTGTGTGAGAATACATGTGTGGCTCTATCGTTCATGTTGCCCTAGTGCTAGCTCTCGCCGTTCGCTGTTTTGGACTCACTTGTTATTTGGTGGCGTATGATTATCATAAGTAATATTCCACGTAAATCATACGCCAACCACAATCATTTGATGAATGGAAACTGTTGCTTATGTAGGGAAACGTTATATGAACAGATTAAAGGAATTGTAATTCTTATTTTTTTTCAAATTTGTTTTAGCGATATCGTACTAGTGGTTCTCGAGTTTTGTCAAACAAAAGAGTCTAAAACGTGACAAATTCCCCTATGCGATACTTACTAATTTCAAATCGATATTAAATTATTGTGACATGTAACTTGACAAAACGGATGATGCAAAACTTCTTCTTTTTGGAGCTACTTTCACGTGCAGTTCTCAGAATTAAGTGCCAAATCAATGAGCTGAATTTTAAATTTCGGTAAGTGAGTGTAGGGTGCGTGTAGAAAGTAAGCAAACCTAACATATTGTTATCGAGCTTCAAAGAGTTCCCAAAGTGTATGTTTAAAAGTGAAATATACTTATTAGAGTGGGTATCAAAATTGTACTCGTACTCTACGATGAATTATAAGAACATTTGCCCAAAAAACCTTTCGTATTGGGGAAAAATCCGCAACAAGGTAAATCTAAATTTCTCTTTAATACTAGTGGTTCTGGCAATGCTTTGTTATTTCATAGTTGACAAATATTAAAAAATTAACTTAATAAAACATACCTCACGGAATTGCCTCACATTTATAAGTGCTGACAAAATATAAGTATTAGGGTGGGTCAATTTGTAGGGAGTAAAAAAATGCACGAAGTTCGCAAAATCGCAATCTACTATAAAATCTAAGAAAATTTGCCCAAGAAACCATTGGTCCAAAATCAAAATCGAGCCCCCAGTTTTTAAGAATAAACTTCTCTTATTGGAGAAAAATCCACAACAATTCCCACAATTGCTCTAGAATCGACCGAAGAGGGTTAAAATGTATGACCGACCTCCAGTCATTTTTTCCTCCTAAAATTTTTCCCAAACATACCTATACCGCATCTTCACCCCTTAAGGGGTCTCCCATACAGATTTTGTTTTTATAAAATTTGCTCCCACCGCTCTAACTGCCCGGAGTCGCCCCTAGAGAAGTCAAATGTATGACCAGTCCCCAATATTTTTTCAACCCTAACAGTTTCTCAGATCATATTTACCCTCTAACTTCAACCCTTAAGGTGGTCTCCATAGAATTTTTATTATTTTTAATAAAGATGTCTTTTGTTAAACAAAGATGCACAGAATAGCTTGAAATTTTGCAGAGATCATAAACAGATAATTCGTTATATTGTCCCAAAAAATTCTGTCATTTGATGAAACGCTGTTTAAAGACCGGTCCGAAAAAGAAGAAATTTTTATTATTTTAAAACATTTATGTGAAATTTTTCAGTTTTTCCGTCTATCCCGGGCCGTCGTTTCCGCAGCTTTTAAGCAAATATCACAAAAATTCGTGGAAATGTGGTACTAATGTTGATCTTTAATACTGTCAACTCGCGACCTATTTGAGTAAGTGTTTTAGAAATGCCGGTCCGGGATAGACAGGAAATCTGAAAAATTTCATTCAAATATATTAAATAATAGAAATTTCTTCTTTCCCGGACCGGCGTTTGAAAAGCGTTCCATCAAATGACAGATTTTTTTGGGACAATATAACGAAGCATCTGTTTATGATCTCTGCAAGATTTCAAACTAATCTGTGTATCTTTGCTTAATAAACCCAAGCTAAAAATATTTTTTTTATTTTCCGAGAATCCCGGTATTTCTGGGAAATATATCAATTCCGGTTTTCCGGGATATGTCCGGTAAAACTGTTTCCCGGGAAATGGAGAGCACTATTAATAACCCTCAATAAAGACGAACAATTTTCACGGAAATATTATTCTGTGGAGAATTTTTTTGTTTTGGTCGCCTTAAGTGCATTTTGCATGGGAAACACCTTAAAGGTTAAAGTTAGGGCGCTATGACATTAGGCCCCACGAAAATACACCCCAAAGTGAAAATGGGGCCTAAATTTGGGGCCTAATTTCATTATGAAAATAGACCCCAGGAAATTATACCCCAAACATAAAATGAAAATAGGCCCCAAAATTTATGTATTGGGGCCTAATTTCGTAGTTGTTATTTGAAAGTATGCAAATACACCCCAAAAAAATGCAAATATGCCCCAAATTATAGTGTTGTTGTTTTCTGTATAAAATTGGGGTATATTTTCATATTTATGTTTGGGGTCTAATTTTCAAATAAATATCGCAGTTCGTATATAAAAACACAACACGCAAATAGGCCCCAAAACGGCGGTAGAAAATAGAAAATGAAAATTTGCCTAGAATAAAAAATAAAAATTTACCTAAACCAATTATGAAAATTGCCCAAAAAAAAAATATTTTTTCATATGAAAAATCAACAAAATATATAATTCCAATTATAAGTAGTTTCTTCAATTTCTAATCATTGCATATTAGCTAAACTATACTGACCGTAATGTCTTCGCATACAATACATATTTTGGTCCACACCTAAAATTTTACGTTCTTATTTTTTTATTCATTTGTATGGCAAGAAGGTAAGAATATATTCGAATATATAGCGTAATGTAAATTGTTAAATCAGGGGGAAGCACCGTAGGCGAAAAATTCTTTAGAACATGTAAAAAAATGTAGTTTCAAAAATGGCATTTTATATTTTTGCTGTTTTGTATGGGTTTTAAATAGTAGTTGCATAACGTAATATTTATTGTTTACTTATTTACTTTACAAAAAAAAAATTATGAGAAAAGGTTCGAATTTTTGGGTGCAATTTTTACGTTGCCTATATTTATATGAAAATAAGCGGAAAAGATCTGAGCATAATTGTAAATAGTCTGTTCTGTGAAATGCGCCGCGACGAAAAATTATTTAAAAAAATCGCGCGATTTTGTTAAAATAATTTTTCATGATTTTAGTTTTTTAAAGAAAATTTAAATTTTTCATGTTTTTATATTCTAAAGAAAAGGGTCACAGACGAAAAATTTTTTTATAGAAATCACGCAATTTTTTTAATACGTATGGTAAATTGTATGTTTCGTGAAAAGCGCCGCAGGCGAAAAATTATTTTAAAAAAATCGCGCGATTTTTTTTTAAATAATTTTTCATGTTTTTAGTTTTTTAAAGAATATTTTAATTTTTCATGTTTTTAGTTTTTAAAGAAAAGGGCCACATACGAAAAATAATTTTTTAAAAATCACGGGGTTTTGTTTTATTGCATACGGTAAATTGTCTGTGAAAAGCTCCGCATGCGAAAAATTATTAAAAAAAATTTTTCGATTTTTTTTTTTTCAAAAAAAGAAAATTTTAATTCTACAGTTTTTTGTGCAAAAAGAAAATTTGAATTTTCATGCATGCTTTTAGTTTTTGTGAGTTAATTGTACGTTTTCTTTATTTCCTTATTAATATGTATGCCAAAACAGCTGAGATGAAACAACGAGTCTGTAATCGTTGAAGCGTTGTGTTGTTAGAAGAGGCGAATATAACGGTTGAGAAAATTCTTGAGAGGAAGATGGATGGTTTTTTCTCCGTGCAAGATGTTATTCAAGTTTACAAATTAGTTTAAAGGTAATAAACTGTATTATTTTCAATAAAAAACCAAGGCTTTTTTTATTTTGCCGAAGGAAATTAGACCCCAAAAATATTAAGCCTGACCCTAAAATGAAATTGAACCCCAAAAAAGCGAAAATAGGCCCCACAATTTTATGAAATTATGCCCCAAAAAAATTGTTGGGGTCTATTGTCACACAGACATTTGGGGTCTAATTGCATTATGCAAATATACCCCAATAAAAATATGAAATTAGGCCCCAAAAAATCATAAAATTTCGTGTTGTTGTTTTCCATATATTTTTTTGGGGCCTAATTTCATTTTCACTTTGGGGTGTATTTTCGTGGGGCCTAATGGCATACCGCCAAAGTTAGAGGGTAGATATTATCTGAGAAACTTTTGCGGTTTGAAAAAATATTGGGGACTGGTCATTAATTTGACTCCTTGTATAAAAAAATAGTATGGGAGCCCTCGTAGGGGGTGAAGATGTGGAGTAGGTATGTTTCGGAAAAATGTTACTTACTTACTTACTTAAGTGGCCAATTACAATTTAAGAAACGTAGTTCATAAATATGGGACCGGCCGTGGCATAGTGGTTAGAACACACGACTACCATGCGGGAGATCGCAGGTTCAAACCTGGCTCCAGTCATCTTAAAAGAAAAAAAATAAATAAAATTTTCTTTCATTGTCGGCTCCCCTCGAATGTTGTTGACAGCAACTTCGCAGTATTAAGCGTCGATTCAATCGTCGTGTCTAGTAAGAGCTTCTCAAACAGTGACGTTCGCATTCGTCGATAAACAAGTAGGTGCCGTTAGTTGTGAATATTAAAATAGAAAGCGTGTTAATTCACAACAACGCGAGAAGCTATCCCATACCTCATTCATGGGGTGCAAAGGGAAATTAAGTTTTTTAAGTTTAAGTTTATAAATATGAGGCCTGAAGTAATAAAGAATTCCAAACGCTTCGGTCTTCTGCGTGTGTTCTCCAGTTAGTCCTACCAGATGATGGCACATCGCCTACCACTTGGTCCTTCCAACGGAGTTTGGGTCTCCCTGCTCTGCGCCGTCCTTCAGGTTCGCCTTCAAACACCTTTCTCGCTGGAGCATTTACATCCATCCTGGCAACATGTCCCAGCCATCGAAGTCGTTGGATTCTGACTCTTTTAGCTACGTCGATGTCGTGGTAAAGCTCATACAGCTCATGGTTCATCCGATGTCGAAACTCGCCTTCGACACAGATAGGTCCATATATTTTTCGGAGTACTTTTCTCTCGATACTCCCAGGTTTTGTATGTCCGTTGTAGTAAGCACCCATGATTCGGCAGCATACAACAGAACAGGTAAGATAAGCACCTGGTAGTATAGCTGTTTCTTAGTATTCCGAGAGAAGGTAGTGTTACTAAAGTGCTGCCGAAGTCCGTAGAAACATCTATTGGCTAGCACTATTCTCTGTATAATTTCTTGGCTGACATTATTTTTCTTGTTGACGGAAGATCCGAGGTAGGTAAATTCGTCGACTACCTCAAAACAATAATTGTCAACGTTCACGGTGCGTCCCCATCGAGAGGACTCTTTGTTCGTCGAAATCATTATTATTGTTTTGTCCTCGTTGACCGCTAAACCCATTTTTGCTGACTCCTTTTCTAGTGATGAGAAAACTGCAGTAGCATCCCGCAGATTTCGGCCAATGATGTCTATATCATCGGCATAGGCTAGTGGCATGTGGCTCTTGTGGAATATGGTGCCAGACATGTTGACACCAGCCTTTCTCATCACCTTCTCCATAACTATATTAAACTAGTGGGCCCGGCAATGCTTCGCTATTGCATATTAACTTGTAATATATTTCACATTTCTTACTATCCTAAATGCTATTTAAACGCTAATTTATATATTTGTAGGTCTATAAAGTACTTTAAAGACGGTACTCACGCGATGTATGGCATGTTACGCCGTCGTGTTGGAACCATTTCTTTTTCGAATAATATGCAATGTTATGATAAATAAAAAAAATCAATTGAACGTCCACTGGCTCTAGTTCTTCTACCAGTTGGATTTTATATGAATGTAGGCCAAGATCTTTCATCAGCATTTGCAGAGACCGAGTTGCTGAGAACGGCGTCAGTTCGTTAGATTCGAGTCCCCTGTCACACTTACGTCTACAGCGTCAATGGCTTCTATTACCTGCTCAGATGGATGATTATATTCACCGTAAACTTGATAAAGGGCTTTATAAGTTTGATGAATAGAAAGCGCTTTTTGAAATTAAATTTGCAAGATTTGTAATCGTTGTTGTTGTTTAGTTTTTACATGGTGATTTTCCAAAGTATACTGAAAGATAGTCTATCACACTTCATTAGTATGACAGCTAGATTTACACTTATACATATCAGAAGTTCTATACGATAAAAAATACCCCATACTTAGGTTATTTACAAATTTTTGCTAATGTTTCCTCTGACATATTATAAAAATTTAAATTATGACCCAATCAAACAAAAGGTGTTTTCCAGTATAACTACAATGAATATTGCTTAATTTTTCTATCTATAGGATTTTTTACCGATTCGCTCTCCTGAAAAGTAATTGACAAATTGAAAAATGGTAATAGTATACCAGAATCGAAATCTACGATGAATTCTAAAAAAATTTAACTAAGAAAGTATATGTCTAAAACCAATTCGTAGTTCGCGCTGAGAAGCATGAAGACTTCAGGTGGAGATATTTTTTTTTAATGTATGAGCAATTATCGAAAACTTCAGACCGATGGGCCCCGGCTCTATTTTTGACCTATCATTCCGATGTTTGGAGACCAAGACGAAGAGAATGGTATATTTTTGACATTGTTTGGAATCCCGTCCAATATTCTGCGCCATAACTTTTTAACCAATACATAGATTTGCTTCCGTAATACCTCATTTAGTTTGTTGGGAAGTCAGAATTACGCAGAAGTTCTCAAAAACATATATATCTGAAGTTTTCGGTTTGTGCTCATGTAAAACCAAAAAAAAATCTCAATCTGAAACCTTCATGTTTCCCAGAGCAAGGGGCGTGGCAGTAATTAATTCTGCTTCATAAACATATATACCAAATCGCATCTTCATACCTCTGATAGTTCATGAGATATAGCCCTTTTAATTTTCAAGTTGTATGGGCTGTTCCACGCCACTTTATCCAATCACAACCAAATGTAGCCAGGAAATACCTACAGGTCAACAGTGCCACTTGTTATAATTTTCGTATCAATAGGTCTATTAGAAAAGCCGTCAGAGCGATTTTTGAAAAGGGGGCATGGCACCGCCCACTTCCTCCCGGGATGTAATTAATACTGCTCCAACAACATATATAACAAATCTCATCTTCATACCTCTGATAGTTCATGAAATATAGCCTTTTTAATTTTCAAGTTGTATGGGCGGTGCCACGCCCCTTTATCCAATTACAACCAAATGTAGTCAGGAACTATCTACAGGTCAACAGTACCTCATGGTAAAATTTTTGTATTAATCGACCTATTAGAAAAGCCGTTAGAGCGATTTTTGAAAAGGGGGTGTGGCACCGCCCACTTCCATCCTGGCTGTAATTAATACTGTTCAAACAACATATATACCAAATCTCATCTTCATACATCTGATAGTTCATGAAATATAGCCTTTTCAATTTTCAAGTTGTATGGGCGGTACCACGCCCCTTTATCCAATTACAACCAAATGTAGTCAGGAACTATCTACAGGTCAACAGTACCTCATGGTAAAATTTTTGTATCAATCGATCTATTAGAAAAGCCGTTAGAGCGATTTTTGAAAAGGGGGCATGGCACCGCCCACTTCCATCCTGGCTGTAATTTATACTGCTCCAACAACATATATACCAAATCTCATCTTCATACCTCTGATAGTTCATGAAATATAGCCTTTTTAATTTTCAAGTTGTATGGGCGGTGCCACGCCCCTTTATCCAATTACAACCAAATGTAGTCAGGAACTATCTACAGGTCAACAGTACCTCATGGTAAAATTTTTGTATCAATCGGTCTATTAGAAAAGCCGTCTGAGCGATATTTGAAAAAAGGGGCGTGGCGCCGCCCACTTTTGGAAAAAATAAAACCTTTTAAACCATCCGGAAGCTATAGCGAACAAAACAAAAAAAAAATTTTGAAAATCGGTCCAGCCGTTTTTGAGTTTTAGCGAGACAACTGCACATCGATTCATTTTTATATATAAGATAGTGTACAGGACAGGCTATCGCCCTGCCTGAGACCTCTTTCCGTGTTGAATGGTTCAGACTGATCCTTACCAATCTTAACCGAGGATTTGGTGTTGTCTATGGTACATTTGCAAAGTCGAATCTGCTTTGCAGGAATACCAAACTCAGACATGGCCTCATAAAGCCTATTCCTTATCGGCGAGTCGAAGGCAGCTTTGTAGTCGACAAAGAGGTGGTAGGTGTCGATCTGCTTTTCATGAGTTTTTTCCAGGATTTGTCGTAAGGTGAATATTTGATCCGTCGTAGATTTGCCAGGTCTAAGACGCACTGATATGGTCCAATTAGTTTTTCTACAATTTTCTTTAGACGTTCACACAATATGCTTGAAAGGACCTTGTACGCAATTGGTAATAGGCTTATTCCACGGTAGTTCTTACATTCACTACGATCTCCTTTCTTGTATATGGGACATAACAGACTGAGACTGCAATCCCCGGGCATGCTCTCCTCTTGCCAGATGTTCTCCATGAGCTGATGCATGCTCCTAATCAGCTCCTCCCCGCCAGCCTTAAACAATTCAGCAGGGAGACCATCGGCTCCAGCAGCTTTGTTGTTTTTAAGGCGGGAGATTGCCACACGTATCTCGCTCTGGCTCGGATGCGGACAGTAAACACTATCGTCATGGTTTGGAGCGGGGTCTTCAGGAGTGGTGTCTGCATCCAATAAATTTTTAAAATGATTTCTCCATATCCTCAGAAAGTTTTCCGGGTCCGTCACTAGCTGACCATCGCTGTCCTTGCAGGAGGGTAACCCTGTTCCACGCATTCTCGCCTTAACTCTCTTGTAGAATTTCCGGACTTCCCCTCTGCTTCGGAGCAACTCTATGCACTCATCCTGCCTCTTCTTCAGAAAAATGTTAGGAGGTAAAAATGATTGGGGGTCAGTCATATATTTAAACCCTCTAGAGGCTATTCCGGGGCAGTTGTGGGAATTGTAGTGGATTTTTCTCCAATAAGAAAAGTTTCTTCTTAAAAACCGGGGGCTCGATTTTGATTTTTGACCAATGGTTTCTTGGGCAAATTTTCTTAAAATTCATAGTAGATCACGATTTTGATAACAGCTTGATGCATTTTTTTTTACTCCCTACAGCACTTCAGCAACTGAGAGGCAATTCCGTGAGGTATATTTTATTAAGTTAATTTTTAAATATTTGTCAACTATGAAATAACAAAGCATTGCCAGAACCACTAGTATTAAAGAGAAATTTAGATTTACCTCCTCACACCTTCCTTGTGTCAACCACATTACTAAATGTGATACAGAATTCTTCTTCATTAATTGTAAGATTTCCCATGCGGTAAACGCCTGAGCGACATCCACTTCCTCATGCTGAACATATATGGCTGCCCTACGCATCAAAGAAGGAGCTGATTGCGAGATTTAAAATGATATAAAATATCTTGTGTGGTAATCGCTTAAAAAACAGGGAATTCATTGCGATTTAATCTGCTCCATGTCATAGTAACAACATTTTTCTATTTCCTTTACAAAAGAATAGAAATCTGAAAGTTATCACAAAATTGCCATCATGATAAATACGTTTATAATAGGCTACGAATGGGCTGTAATGGGGAATCCATAAAAACGTCCATAAACTCTAACAATGTTCTCATAAATCCACTCATATGTTTATATATCTCATAGACACAACAACAATGACGACAACATTAGCAGAAAAAAGAAGAAGACAAGAATCATCATAGATGGAAGTTATTTATGTTGTATCCATAAGTCTGTTTGGATGTTTTACGATGATGTCTGTCATTCGTTGCCATCAATTCTGACGACGACGCTCAAGGTTAGAACGATTTTGCGTTATCGACAACTGTGTGTGTATGTGTTGTGCGTGTGCGTGTGTTGTTAAAACGTACAAGTTTAGAAAAGTTGAGACCATAAAGCTGTAGTACGTACAGGCATAAAAGAAGTAAATTCGTTCTGCCTCTGAAAGTGTTGCGGCTCATCATGGTAAGCGTTATGAAGATGTCATATTCTAATAATAGTCGCACCGCTGTCTCCCTATCTCTGTTGCTGATATCATTTTGCCTCTCCCCAAAGGGATAACTGAGGCAAACACAGGGGTTGACAAGCAAGAACTTTCGCCGGAAAATTCATTTCCGTTTTTAAGTTGGGGATTAATGGGGATAAAAATTAATTTAATTAAATAATTAAACAAATCATTACAGAAATTTTAGTCAGGTCGACTGACTGATAAACACCCTCACCCTTTAATGATATTGTTTGAGTTATTGAAACTAAACGAGTGTTAGAGTTAGGACTTTCGTCGTATGGCCAGACATTTAAAGGCATGTAGCTAAACTGTCCGTTTGGATGATATGAGGAAAATATTAATTTCCCAAAAATAGGAAATTTTATATGGGCGGTGCCAGAAGGGGTCAGCCGAAATGGTCCATATTCATGTATGACATTCATGACTTAAATTTCAGTAATCGTAAATATTGCGCTAAGTATGACTGACTTTTGTGTACTTACAAAATATATATGTATATAAAATTATTGAAATTAGTGAATTCGGTCATTTATATGGGAGGCACCAGATGGGGTGTGGAAAACTTTTCGATTTTCTCAGAGTTTGTAGATTATAAAAAGATGATTAAACTGACCAAATTAAAATATCTATTATTTGTCCGTATGGTAGTTTTAAGTGTGGGTGATATAAATTTTCCGAACCAGAAGGGGTTGGGCTATTTTACATATTTTCAATTCCATAATTACATTTTGGAAAATATTATATTAATTTACGTTAAGTGTATCGAAATGATACAACAAATTCGGCTCAAGATCAGAAAAGTGTTTTTTATTTATTGTTTGATATTTTTAATATTAATACTGGCAATTTTAGCCACATCTAAAATGAAATCAGCTCTTGCTGCTCCCATGGTGTCTCCAAGAGGGGAAAATGTATGACCGACACTCTTAACATCTTTTCCGAACATACCTACTTCTTATCCTCAGCCCATAGGGGGGCTCAAATACAAAATAAACACTAGGGGCGTCTCCGGGGCAGTAAAAGTGGTAGGAGGAAAATCTTAGAAATTGAAATCTTAGAATTCATCATAGATTATGGTGGTGAATTTTTTTTACTCCATTCAAATATACATATACCCTCAACTGCGAAACTTGTTTGTACCAAAAAGTACGTTTATTGTACCAAATAGTACAGTAAAAAGTACAATTTATTGTACCAAAGATTGGTACCAAAGAGTAAAATTTTTTGTAAAAATAGTACAATTTGTTGTACCAAAATATTTAATTTAATGTACCAAAGAGTACAATTTATTGTACCAAAAAGTACTTTTATTGTATCAAAAAGTACAATTTATTGTATCAAAAAGTACTTTTATTTTTATAATACCAAAAATTACTTTTGTTTTTATTGTATCAAAAAATACTTGTATTTTTACTGCACCAAAGGGTACAATTTATTGTACCAAATAGTACGTTTATTGTACCAAAATGTACAATTTTATTTTCCAAAAAGTAATTTTACTGTACAAAAAATACTTGTATTTTTATTGTACCAAATAGTACAATTTGTTGTACCAAAGAGTAAAATTTATTATACCAAATAGTACAATTTATTGTACAAAAAAGTACTTTTATTGTACTTAAAAGTACAATTTATTGTACCAAACAAAACTTTTATTGTACCCAAAAGTACAATTTTATTTTTCCAAAAAGTACTTTTATTGTACCATAAAATACTTTTACTTTTATTGTACCAAAAAGTAGAATTTACTTACAGTTTAATTTTTCCAAAAGGTACTTTCATTGTATCAAACAATACTTTTATTGTACCAAAAAGTGAAATAAATTGTTCCAAAAAGTACTATTACTGTACCAAAATGTGCAAAATTTATTACCAAAAAATAGTCATTGTACCAAAAAATACAATTTATTGTACTAAATAGTAAAATTTACTATACCAAATAGAATAATTTATTGTACAAAAAAATACTTTTATTATACTAAACAGTAAACATTTTTGTACCAAACAGTACTTTTATTGTACCTAAAAGTACAATTTTATTTTCTCAAAAAGTTCTTTACTGTACTAAAAAATACTTTTATTTTTATTGTATCAAAAAGTACAATTTACTTTTATTGTGCCAAATAATACAATATAATTTTTTTAAAAAATACTTTTATTGTATCCAAAAATACTTTTGTAGTACCAAATAGTACAATTTATGGTTCCAAAAAGGACTTTTACTGCACCAAAATGTGAAAATTTATATTCCCAAAAAATACTTTTATTGTATCAAAAAATACTTTTGTTGTACCAAATAGTACAATTTATTGTACCAAAAAGTACTTTTATTTTACTATCTAGTACAATTTTTTTCCCACAAAAAGCACTTTAATTGTACTTAAAAATACTTTAAGTGTATTTATTGGTAAAATTTATCTTGATCATATATTGATTGTCAATATATTCTAGAAAATTAAGAAAAGGCAAACTTTAAAACATTCAAATTGCTGGCATAACATGTAAAGGTTCTAAGTCCATATTTTAATATTTTACAAGACAAACAAAAAACATTTCTTGTGTTTAATAACGCTCACTGCACAAGGCAAACAATGTCCTCATCAACGGATCGGAGTATGGCGAAATATGTAAATTGGTCGAACTCTCAGACTATTCTCCGCGATACAGTTGATATGACAACAACATTGAAAAAGTGAGGTATTACGCAAAAATGTGATAAATTGGACTAAGCGTTTTTAATCATCACCACAAAACAACAACAACAAATTAGATAACTGTATTTTTTCTTGTAATAGATGTATTTTTACATTAAAATCTCAATTTAAATAAAAGTGGACTTAGAGCCTTTGCCTATTAAGCCAGCAAAAAGGTTTACCGCATTCATTGACATAGCAGGTGAGTATTATTGTTTTGGTTTTGAGAGGATAGAGCTTAAGTGAGCTTATCATGAGCTTTGAAAAAAAAAACACATACTTTGTACGTATTGTTTCTCCTCTCCTTAATGTATTTGGTCTCGAATGTCTTGCAAGCATTGCTTAGTTAGTAAAGCAAATACATTTGTGCAGGGCTCTTATTGATACAATGTAGCTAAAATTGAATTTCTAAGCATAGCTTATTGTTTTAAAGCTTTTTTTTTATTCAAAAATTTTTTTTCTTTGATTAAAAAAGTTTTTTTCTTATTTAAACAATATTCGATTTTGAAAAGTTTGTTCCACAGATTGTTTTCGATCTCAACTATAATAAAAGCTTACATTGAAAAACTGTTGTCACCATGAATTAAGAGCGCTCAAATTAGGGTTATCCACTGGATGCCCCACTTGTTTATATAAAAACAATATCTGCTATGAGCCCAGTGTAATTATTTCGCCTGAATCACATCTGTTGATGTATTTAATTTTGAGTTACATATGTACATACATATTTTTTTCTCTTACGGCAACACAAAACATTCAACACATTTACTAGACAAAAAAAACGCGACTTGACAACTTTGTTGCCTCACCACCAAACAATAAACAAATCATCGAGCCATCATCTTCATTTTCAGAGTGCAGCCGCTAAAAATTTAATCATTTTGAGTATTTCAACAGCGAATACAAAAAATACATCTGTTAATACAATACCATATGATGTGATGATATTGTACGCCTGTGTTTAGGCTGTTAACCCTATCACTCCCCTCGCCCGCTCTATTGAGCGTTGATCGAACGAAAAAAATATAGTATAATGTAATATTTGAATGTTTTTTCCAGGCGATGAAGAATGAAAAATTTCAAAATTTTTAAATTTAATTTTCAATTCATTGACAGAATAAACGAACGTAATGGCAACGAAATGAAATGCAGCTGAAAGTTCAGTTCATGTTATTTGGTTGAAAACAAAATTCCTCATTTTTTTTGTATGCTGCTGCTGCTTTGCAACCAACACAAACGAAACTAAAAAACATATCGAAGCTTAATAATGAAAGTAACAATTTTTCATAATTTTTTTTTTTCAAAAAAAACTGAAAGAAATATAATTTTGGAAATGAACACATGTGTGGAGTGCAATTGATGGTGGTATTAGAAAACCACAGCCCCTTAAGAAAATTGTGCACAGAAGACGTAAAAAAAAGAAATACGTTAGTTTAACATCATACAAATTATGTTTTACATAATTTAGTTGCGTGACATGAGTAGAAAAAAAAAACAAACAAAAAACCGAAAATGCTTAAACTACAAAAGAAGTTGGGAGGAAAAGATACAACATCTGCAACTTTGTGCTTTTATAAAGAAATGTGTAAAATTTTTTTTTAGATGTAGAAAAAATTAAAAATAGATGTAGAAAAAAAGAGACCTAGTGCATGTTGTAGGTCTGGTCGAGTACAACATGAATCTGTATACCAAATTTCCTTAACACCCTTAAAATCTTGACTTACCGTTAAAAGAACAGGTTTTACGTTACTTTCCTCACCTGAAGGCTTATGACTCAGCCAATTCTTAAGCGAGTTGTGATTTTTTAACGATTTTGGAAAAAAGATTTTTAGAGTTTTCTAACGACTTTGTCGTCAACGCTGTCCTCAAGACAAAATGTAAAAAATTGATGTATTTGTCGTCAAAACATTCGGTTGACGACAAGCTGACTGACAAAATACTAATGTTGTCGTGCATCAAACACAATCAAAAAATCTAAGGGAAAAAATTGTATGGGAGACATGTCGCTCATCAGGTCGTGCATGACAAAGCGGATACTTGTATGAAAATTTCGTTGACGATTTGTATGGACGGTGTCCTACGTGTCATCAACAATATACTATGGTCATGTACCTATCTTTGAGGATGTCTTGCAGACACTTCCTACTGGGTACTTACGATACAGACACTTAGTAAGCAAACGCTATTGACGATATCTTGAAGGGTTACCGTGATAAAGGGAGATTAATTATGAATTTTTTCTGTTTGTTTTGAATAAAATCCTTAACTTAGAATAGTATGTAGGATGTTTTCAAACATCGCTCTGACGGTTTTTCTAATAGACCGTTTGATACTTAAATTTTACAAAGTGGTACTGATGATTTGTTGATAGTTGCCACGCCCCCTTTTCGAAACTCGCTCTTACGGAATTTCTAATAGACCGCTTGATACGAAAATTTTACAGTGGTACGGATGACCTGTTGATAGTCCCTGGCTATACTTGTGATTGGATAAAGAGGCGTGGCTCTCATGAACTATCAGAAGTATGAAGATGATATTTGGTATATATGTTGTTGGTGCAGTATTAATTACAGCCATGGCCGAAGTAGGCGCCTTTTCACACATCGCTCTGACGGCTTTTTTAATAGACCGAATGAAACGAACATTGCCTATACTTGATTCTGTTTGGATAAAGGGGCGTGGTACCGCCCATACAACTTGAAATTTAAAAAGGCTATATCTTATGAACTATCGGTGCCACGCTCCCTTTTCGAAACTCGCTCTTACGGAATTTCTAATAGACCGATTTAAACGAATACTTTACAAAGTGGTACTGATGATTTGTGGATTTTTTGTGGTACTGGAACTGTCTCACAGGTATGAAGATGAGATTTGGTATATATATATATATATGAATTACAGCCAGGGAGGAAGAGGGCGATGCCACTCCCCCTTTTTAAACGGCCTTTGTAATAGACCAATTGATACGAAAATTTTACAAAGCGATACTGTTGAACTGCTGATAGTCCCTGGCAATACTTGATTGTGATTGGAAAAAGGGGCGTGGTACTGCCCATACAACTTGAAAATTACAAAGGCTATATCTTATGAATTATCAGAGGTACGTAGATCAGATTCGGTATATATGTTGTTGGTACAGTATGATTAAAGCCAGGGTGGAAGTGGGAGGTGCCACGCCCATTTTAAAACATCGCTTTGACGGCTTTTTCTAATAGACCGATTGATATGAAAATTTTACAAAGTGGTACTGATGACCTGTTGATAGTCCCTGTCTATACTTGGTTGTAATTGGATAAAGGGGCGTGGCACCGCCCGTACTATTTAAAATGGATATATCTCATGATCTATCAGAGGTATGACGATAAGATTTAGTATATCTATTTTCTTGGAGCAGTATTAATTACAGCCAGAGCCGAAGTGGGCGGTGCCACGCCCTATATCAAACATCGCTCTGACAGCTTTTCTAATAGACCGATTGATAAATCTGTTGATAGTCCTTGCCTATACTTGGTTGTGATTGGAAAAAGGGGCGTGGTACCGCCCATTCTATTTAAAATGGATATATCTCATGAACTACCAGAGGTATGAAGATGAGATTTGTTACATATGCGGTTGGTACAGTGTGAATTACAGCCAGGGAGGAAATGGGTTGTGACACGCCCCAATTCATCTAAACAGATATGTTTTTCATTTACTTCACAGGTATGCGTTTTTCAGTTATTTTTCAGGAGAGCGAATCGGTAATAAATCCATTAAATAGAAAATTTTGAGCAATGTTCATTGGAGTTGGACAGTAAAACAAATTTTGTTTGACTGGGACACAATTTGCATTTTTATATTATGTCACATGAAACATTACCGAACATTTGAATATAATCTATGTATGGGGTTTTTTTAAACCTATAGAACTTCTGATAGGTATAAGTCATATTATTGAAGTGTGTTAGACTTTCTAGTATACTTTTGGCAGATCACAATAAAACGACACTTTCGCAGAACCGGTTGAAAATCTTTCTTAAAAATCCAATACAAAACCAAGCACATCTTTTAAGAGACTGAAATTCAAAAACCGGGTTTGGAAACCGTTTATATGGAAATTTTCATAACTACTTTTTCAAAGTACCCGTAATTTTAACATAGCGATTTTACAAACAATGTCCCAAACAACGGGTTTAAGGAACGATTTTTTATTGACGTTGACAAATTGTTAAAATTTCTCATAATTTCAAAATTTTCATAATTTACAATTTTAATTTTTGAGAAACCGGTTCCCAAAACCCTACTTGATGAACCGTTTTTTTTGTCAGCGTCGACTATTTGAAAGCAACTCAATTTACAGATAAAACCGTGTTCGGGAACCTGCTAAAAACCGATGATAAACTGAAATTTCCATTCATATCCACTTTTTTAAAGAAAAAATCACATAAATAGCGAACTTTAGTTCCGCTTTACACTATTATAAGATTTTTGAAATAAACATTATAAATAATGTTGTTCCCCCACCCCCTTTGGAATTCCGTTTAAATTATTAGCGTTATTTACGATTTGCAGTAGATGTGTGGTTGTCATTTATTGTTTTTCGTCAATTGTGAGTTTGTGGACGGAAATCCAAATCACATTCATCTCGTTTTGTCCGCCCGTCCGTCCGTCCGTCGTACATCGAACTCATTCAAAATGGAATGTGTGGATAACAAATGAGGCTGCAGTGGTGTAACATTTCAAGCGCATGACATTTTGCCGCCGCAAATAAATTTTAGGTGTTTGTCGGATGCAGCATTTTGTTTAACACGCCGATGCGTGGGTTTCGCTACAATATGAGCGGTTATTCGCTTTGCCAATAAGATAAAAAAAAAAAACTGATACACGTTTGTCTAGAATTCTAATTTAGCTTTATGTCGATAAAAAAAATTAGTTTTATACCCGGTTTTAAAAAAATGGTTTGTAAGTAACAAAGAATTCAAAGTCTTCACGTGTTTAGCAAATTCTACGAGGAATACTTTTGTGGAATATTTTATCCGCTAGCTTTTCAATATATGGGTTGCCCTTTTTCGGAAAAGGGTTAAGACAGCCCCAAATCAGGTGTATAACAGGTAAAAATTTACTACAAAAATATTTCCATACAATCCTACTATAAGTCCCTGAATATCCCAAAGCTTCAAAACCAATGGCCGTGGTATCAAACGTCATGTAATCATGTGATTGACACCGTTGAACTTCATTCTTTGGGGTTATTTGAAAGAAAACGTGTACGTCGATAGCCAGCAACAATTCAAGAGCTAAAGGATGAGATAATTCGGCACATTAACGGCATAGAACCTCAATTATGCCTCAGCGTCAACGAATGGAGGTGTGCCGCCGAGGTCGCGGCGGTCATATGGTCGATATTTGGTACCATACCAATATTATCAAAATAAAAAGAAATGACAATAATTTCCTAAATAATATGTGCTTTATTCAAAATCAACATCAACAGGTTTTTCGTCTGTATATCAAATTTTATCTCTCTAGGACTTAAATTTAAATTTTTTCTGCATATGGACATTTCCAAGATGTTGAACGTGACATTCGTACGCCTTTAAAGTGAAAAATTAATAATGAAATCTTTGAGTTTGTTAAGCTTGTTTATATTTTCCGATAGCATTTTAGTGGCACTTCGCTTTGTGCGAAATTCAGCTTTTGTAATGTATACATATATGGGCAATTCCGAGATTTTTTTATTTGCGAAATTAGAGAATATTATAAAGTTTATATACAAAAAATTTTTGATCACGAATGTTACATTAGTACGTCAATAAAATAAAATCTAAATTTTGCAGCAAACTGATAATTTTTTACTATTACACTAGTTTACAGTAATTTTGCAGCAGAGTTGTTAATAGTATCGTTTTTTTTTTAAAAAATAGTAGGCTTATAATGCACTTCAAGTCTCAAGGTTGCAGCAATGTCAAAATAGTCAATGATCATGCATGAATTCCTGTTTTTGTACTTTTATAATAAATAAACACTTTTTATCTCATTTGTCCAGTTTTTTACTGTCATCCTTTAAAAAGTAAAAAGACTTTTGGTTTCTTAAAACGATCAGCTAGGATTGCAATTTATGATCAACCCAGAATACAGTGGCATTTCCACTTTTTATCGTCATTTTCATGCAACGTAAAGTTTAGCTTTTAACCTATCGTGATACGCTTAAAATCCAAAAATTTACAATTTGTAGTGTCCTCTTAAAAACCGTATAACTCTCAACCGATTATTATTAACGATGGCTTGTTTTGCTCGGGGAAGTCCAATCTTTATACTCAATCTATGAAATTGGATTTATTTTTGCGGTTAATATTTTTTATACATTTTTTTATAAATTTAAAATTTTTAAACTTTAAATGCTCCTACCATCAAAACTACCCAACCGATGTTAAAAGCTTGTATAGAAAGGTTTTGAGGGAGCACATTACCTTTAATTGTGGACCACTCTTGTTCAAATCGTTGGACGCGTTTACGAATTATTCTCCAATAAGCTGATACATCTCATAAAAAATTTGCAAATTAATTCAAAAATTCATATCTTGAAAACTAATCAGAGGAAAAATTTTTAAATCTCATATTCGTATTTAGGAGGCCCAAATATATAGAAAAAAATTATTTACAGCTCTGCTGCAAAATGACTGTTAACTAGTGTTTTTGATCACGAATGTTACATTAGAACGTCAATATTAATAAAAACGAAATTTTGCAGCAATCTGATAATGTGGCCAGAACGTTAATGCAATTTTGCCGTTTGATCATATATAAAAATAAAATAAGCATTTTTTAATTTAATAAAATTTAAGTATTTAAGTATATTTAAACATTTTTTTACAATCGCGGTGGACCTTTCTGTGGAAATACCCATATTCATACAAATATTGCCGTGTAATATTGGGGTGTCTAATTTTTAACTTTCTAGGGCTAAAATACAGTTTTTTCACGCCGCATCCACCCACTGACTCAAAATTAAAAGGTCGTAACATATTCTTATTCTTTGTGTTGTGATTTTTCGACCTTATTTTATAATCCTTATAAATGATTTTTCAAGCTCTAGGTCTGTTTTTCTAAATTTTTATTTATTTTATTCGATATTTCGCCTTCCTTTGGATGGCATCTTCAGGAATTTTTATATCTAAAACAAAAAACAACAAATTTTTGCATACATACATTTTTCACTTAACAAAAAACAAATTCTTACACAGTAACAATAATCAAACGTATTGTTACAAATATATTTTATATTGAACTAGTTACACATATGATTTTTGTTTGTTTATTATGTGTCTGTAGTTTTGCGCTATATTGTCAACATCGTTTTTGTAATTTATTCTCTTCTCATCTAGCATCTCTAGAGTAAAGCGTTTGTTGTAGTTTTTCTCTGTCTGTAATATCCTAACGTTTTCTAAGTTCGGTGTGTGCCCTCTCTCTGCACAGTGGAAGGCTAGTGCAGTTTTTTGGGTTGGTAAATTACTCCTATTTCTTAGATCTGATCTGTGTCCTGATATTCGTGTGTTAAGTTTGTTTTTTGTCGTTCCAACATATGATTTGTCGCATATGTTGTTCCCGTCACCAGTGCAATCAATCTTATATATAAGGTTGGACTTTTCCATTCTGTCAACTTTACTTTTTGTGTTTGTGAATAGTTTGCGCAAATTATTTGATGTTGTTGATGCTATTACGTATTTTGTTTTGTCATATGTATATGTCCGAGTGTATTAATCTCTCTGTTATTCCTGGTACATATGTCATTGTTTTATATATTCTTTCCGGTTTTTCTTCGGGTGTGCATTTTCTTTTATTTTCCCATATCAGTTTCCTAATAAGTTTTTCTTATTCGTGTTGTCGTGTACTATCTGGGTGTTAAAATTTTTCTCTCTGGGGCTAAAATACTGTTTGGTCACGCCCACTCCGCCCACATATCCAAAATTTAAATTTCGTTTGCATATTTATATTCCTGTTGTCGAATACTATCTGTGTATAAAACTGTATCTCCCTAGCTCTAAAGATAGGTTTTGCCACGCCCACTCCGCCCACAGCTCCAAAATTAAAATTTCGTCCGCATATTTACATTTGTGTTGCCGAGTACTATCTGTGTATCATATTGTATCTCCCTAGTTGTAAAAAACTCCGCCCATAGGTTCAAAAATAAAAAAAGTTTATAGCCTACGGTAATTTCCATAACTGTCTTACATATTTTATTGAAATCGAAAATGGGATGTGAAATTAAAATGCAGCTTTATTTAAACATATAAGTATTTGATGACTGTTACAGATATCCCCTTATAATGTATGCAATCGTACGTCATACAGTTTTTTTTTTTTTTTTGGCAAACATGACTCATTGTTTTTTTTTTATTTTATAACAAACAACTCACGTTTTGAATTAATTTATGCAAAATTGTGTGATGTCAACATGTGTATAATATAAAATTTTTTTTTATCAAAAATCATTAACAATTCACTTAAACGAACGCAGCATACATTATAGCAGGAATTACAATCAGGAACCCTGAGTTTTCATGTGTCGTAAATATCAAGTGCTAGTAAATCACTTACACTGAAGTTGAGTCAAAAAAAACCATACAATTAGTATTGTTTTTATAAAAGTGGTAACAACATTTGCAGCGATTTTAACTTTTTCCCCCACCAATGTGTTTGTTTGCTTTACCCTTTTTGGCGTGTATCTCCCCCTTCCGTAATGGTGTTCATATTTGGTCACTGCAAATGCCATTTTTTAATTTTTGGTCATTGCATCGATCAAACTCTCACGGTTTTCTTTGTTGTTGCTCAAAATAGGAGCGGTGGCTATTAATCTTCTAATAGGTGCACCAATTAGGTAATTGTCATATACATACATATGTTACATATGTATGTTTAGTATACCTAAACATGTTCGTTTACAACATACAAACAGCTGCTTTAAGTTTATGTAATGTTTATGTACTTTATAATAACCATATGTACTTGAAACACTAATTGCTTAATTATTTTCTCATGTTACAAACTCATAAAAAAATTTTACAATTTATACAGTTTTTTTTTCGTTCACTGGTCGATCTTAAAACACTTGGTCATGACTTGTATTACGAATTAGTAATATAACTGGATTTACATTTTAGTAATAATTGTATTTTTTGTTTTTGTTATTGTTTTTGCAGATCAATGATAACAAGCTAAATAAACGAGTTGTACTGACAACCGAGGTTCCAGTGCTTTAAGAGGAAGCGCTTCGCAAAACTTCATAAATTTCAAAGGTAAGAAAAAAATTTCAGCATATGAAGATATAAAATTAAAGGCCAAGTGCGCAAATTGATTAATACAACTACACAACTCAATTAAACTAGGACTGTGAGGCGTCATAGTGTTATTAAGTACTAGTGAACCCGGCAATGCTTCGTTATTGCTTACTTGACGATTACTTATAATATGTTTGGCTCGTCTACTTAAAGTACTTTCCAATACAATAAATTATACTTTTTGTTACCAATGAAGTACTCTTTGATACCATAAATGTTTTTTTTTGGTACAATAAATGTACTTGTTTGTACAATAAAAGCACTTTTTGGTACAATAAATTGTACTTTTTGGTACAATAAATCTACTTTTTATACCTTCACCCTTAGGGATGAGGGTACAGATCATTTGATACTAGAAAAAGTGTAACGCATTAAAGGAGACGAGTTAAACCCCAAGTATCTTAAGACCAAATTCGTTTCAGGACTTTGTACAATAAAAGCACTTTTTGGTACAATAAACAGTACTTTTTGGTATCTACTTTTTATGCCTTCACCCTTAGGGATGAGGGTACATATCATTTGATACGAGAAAAAGTGTAACGCATTAAAGGAGACGAGTTAGACCCCAAGTATCTTAAGACCGAATTCGTTTTAGGACTATTTAAGACGGTTGAGCTATGTCCGTCTGTCTGGCTAACTGGCATGATGGCTGGTGAGAAGGATAACTCGTGTAATCCCTAACGGATCGGTATGAAAATTTACCAGTATTAATATTTTTTAAAATGAATTTATGGGATTATAAATGGGCTGAATAGCCCCACCCCTTCTGGTACCTCCCATACAAAATCACCTATTTTTGAATAATTTATATTTCTTTTATAACTCCCAAACGGACGATCGCAGGATATTTGAACTTGGTCAGTTTATTTATCTTGCAAAAGTAGACAAATTCTTAGAAAACCGGAACCTTTCCCACACCACTTCTGGGACCTCCCATATGAATGGCTTAATTGACCCTCATAGTTTTATAAAATATCTTTTTTGTAAGTAAACTGAATTCACTCAAATTTTGCGTACGATGTTCGATTACCTGACTGAAATTTCTGTACTGGTTATTACACTAAACAGTACGTTTTAGTACAATAAATTTAATTTTTGATACAACAAATTATACTTTTTGGTACAATAAATGTACTTTTTCATCAAATAAATTGTACTTTTTGGTATCGAATATTATCTGTATATCAAATATTATCGCTCAAGGTCTGAAATACAGTTTTGGCACGCCCTATTCGGCCACTGATTGAGAATAACAAATTCGTGGGCAAATTTGAAATTGAAGTGCCGAGTACTAACTGTATACCAAATTGTATGTCTCTGGGGCTAAACTACAGTTTGGTCACTCCCCCACCGCCTACAGATAAAAAAATTTAAATATCGTTTGAATATTTATATTTGTGTTGTCGGCCGTGGCATAGTGGTTAGAACACGCGACTACCATGCGGGAGATCGCAGGTTCAAACCTGGCTCCAGTCATCTTAAAAGAAAAAAAAATAAATAAAATTTTCTTTCATTGTCGGCTCTCCTCGAATGTTGTTGACAGCAACTTCGCAGTATTAAGCGTCGATTCAATCGTCGTGTCTAAGAAGAGCTTCTCAAACAGTGACGTTTGCATTCGTCGATAAACAAGTAGATGCCGTTAGTTGTGAATCTAAAAATAGAAAGCGTGTTAATTCACAACAACGCGAGAAGCTATCCCATACCTCATTCATGGGGAGCAAAGGGAAATTAAGTTTTTTTTAAGTTGTCGAATACCATCTGTGTATCAAATGTTATCTCTCTAGGACTAAAATGCTGTTTTGCCACACCCCCTTCCCCAATGATCCAAAATTTCATGTCGTCTGTACATTCATATTAGTGTTGCCGTGTGCTATCTGTATAACAAATTTTATCTCTCTAGGGATTGAATACAGTTTATAACGTCCTTTCCGTCCACTGATCCAAAATAAAAATTTCGTCCACATATACATATTCATGTTGTATTGTTCTATCTGGGAGCTAAATTGTATCTCTCTTAGAGCTAAAATACAGTTTTCCACGCCCACCCCGCCCACTGACCCAAAATTTAAATTTCGTTTGCATATTTATATTCGTGTTGTTGAATAATATCTGTGTATAAAATTTTATCTCTCTAAGACTAAAATACAGTTTTGCCACGCCCCCTTCCACCAATGATCCAAAATACAAATGTCGTTTGCATATTCATATTCGTGAAGCCAAGTACTATCTATGTAACAAATTTTATTTTTCTAGGGATAAAATATAATTTTGCCGCACCCCATCCTGACCTTAAATTAAAATTTCATCTGCATATTCATATTTATGTTGCCGAGCACTATCTGTGTACGAAATTTTATCTCCCTAGATCTATTGATCTAGAAGTTTTGCCACTCCCACTCCGAACATTGGGTCAACATATAAAAAAATATATAGCCTACGGTAATTTCCATATAGTACACCAACTGTCTTCCAAATTTCATTGAAATCGGTTTAGCCGTATAGGCGTGATTGAGCCACAAACATACAAACGAACAAACAGACAATCATTCACATTTATAATAGGATAATAGGATTTCTCTAAAATATTTTCCTTATATTAAAGTAAAATAAGGCAAATATTGCAATGCACGTATATATTCGTGGAAAAAGTCACAAAATAATCGAAGTTTGTTACAATTTGGCACATTCAAAAATCCGACGGAACGGGTTAGACTTCTCCAATGGGAATGTGTTCCAAATTTATATTGATTATAATTATTATTATCTAATAATACATCAGTAGTCATAACACACGCGTCTGCTATTTCGCCTAAACCCCCCTTAATGTAACCTTGTATCCATAACATGGAAAATGCGGAACAAGTCATACCTCCTCAGACCTTACATGCTGCAAAACACATTCAAACTATTTTGCCTCCACTGACATTTTCCAACATTTAAACTGTGCGTCAAAGCGCTAAACAAATATAATAGCCTATAATTAAACCGAAACAACCGAAAGTTGTTGTTCATGGCGTTTTTATTTCGCATTTTTTCGAAAGATACAACAACAAACAACAGCGAAATATTGAAATCCTGCTGCAATTGCCAACGGTAATTAGATATTATGGGAAATTGTATCGGGTCGAAACGGATCAGTTTGAAATGGATACATAATATTATACAAAATGTATAATTTACAAAGCAAATTACACACAAATACATACGTACATATGTACACTTCTGTATATACATATTATATGTACATACGATATGTACAATTTAAATGAACATTTAGCAAAATATCTACTCAGCACAAGGTCATAACACAAAACGGACAAAACGACTTGAAATGATACCAAATGTTAAAATCTACTATCGTACACAAATATCACGACAGCGTAATAAAATTCGTGACATTGTCTGGCACAAGTACTGTATGACTATTATGGATACCAAAGTGTTTGGTTTCAAGATAACACAAATAAGTTCTTTGAAACTGGCTGGTTCAGGCTGACCGATTGACAAAGTCGCTATGTGGCCAGTTTACAACTTATGAAAAGCTACCCTAATGTACAGAACATTAGGGCGGCAGCGAAATGTGTGGACAAATAACCCGACTATATCTCTATTATATTGTGCAATTTTCTGGACGATGAAACTATTGTTATGGTTGTTTTAACGGTTTCTTTCAAATGAGGCGTGGCTCAGCCCACTTTCACCACAGCTGTTATTCGTACTGTATTAACAACACATACCAAATGTCATCTTTATATCTCTTATAGCTCATGAGATACAGCCGTTTAAAGTTTCAAGTTTTATACCACGCCAACTGATCTGATCCCACCCATTTTTTGTTGGATCACGAAATTTTGCTGCCAAATTTATCCATACAAATTGTCAAGCGATAGGAGAAACAGTCCTCCAGATATTGCGGTTACAAAAGTAGGGTCCAATGGACGAAGCTACGCCCACTTGATATATCAAAAATGCAAGTGCACTATTTACATCACCGACCACACAGCTTTATTCAGTGAACATTTCAAAATGACCGGTCAAGCAGTTTTCTAGTCTATAGAGCACTAAAGAATGCAAACAAACAAAGACAAACTCTTTTTAAAATAGGAATTTTGACCATAGCCGAAAATACAAAGATGAATTTTCGCAGCCACCCTAATCTATATAGGTGACAGACTGATTACTCCCCAGCCCGAACGGCTAAAGTTAGAACCGTGAAATTTGGAATGTAGGTTCCTTTTATGACATAGGCGCGCCCTAAGAAGGGAGTTTTGGAAATTCAGACTGTAAGGTGATAAAAATGGCGTGGCACCGCCCCATATACATCGAATTTTGAAATGGCTGTATCTTTAAAAGCATTATAGGTACGAAGTCAAGATTCGGTACGTATATCAGTCGTATAAGAAAAAACACTTTGTGAAAAGTGGGCGATGCCACGCCCCTTTTTTATAAAATCGTTATATGTGCCAAATCAATGACCGATTGCAATTATATTTTCTTTGTTTGAGAGTGTCCATAGGACCTCTATCATAGGCTACATAAAAACATAATTCCGCAAAGGGGCGTGGCACCTCCCACAAAAACCGATATTTTAATCGGTCATATATCATTAGCTTTTAGATGGAAGAATATGATATTTTCTACATATGTTACTGGTACAAGAAGGATTACATCTCGCTGGAAAATCGGCAGTGCCACGCCCGTTTGAAAGGAATCGTTATATCGGTCATATTATTTTTCACAATTTCTACCATATGTCTGACTAATCACTCCCCAGTCCAAGCGTCTGTACCTAGAGCCTTGAAATTTGTGATATGGCGTAGGTGACGGTAAAAAGAACGATAAATGGATAAAAATGATACTGTTGCCAAAAAAAATGTTGTGCGATAAGAAATATTTTTTGAAATTCGTACCATTAAGGTTAATCAAGTAAAAAAAGGTACATGCAATGGGTGTATGTTTCCCTTATGGAGTAATTTGGCGGAAAGCTAATTTACGAAATTTAAGTAGTAAATATAATTAAAGTATTCAATATTTAAGTGTACTTGCTTACTACAAAATACATATTTAGATGCTAATATTTAAAAACTAAAAAAGTGGGCCCAAGGGTTAATCTTTTCCAATTTTTTTTTAATATTACACAGTAGGAAGTGTCATCCTCAAGTATAGGTGCATGACCATAGTAATTCGTTGATGACATATGGGGGACCGTCCATACAAATCGCCGACGAAATTTTCATACAAGTGTCTGCTTAGTCACCCACGACCTGATGAGCAACAATGTCGGCCGAATTGTCGTTGATGCCTACATAAGTGACATGTCGCCCACACAATCATGCACGACCTTATGACCGACAATGTCGGTAAATTGTCGTTAATAGTGCTTAATAAGTTTAAATCACAAATTGAGGTAGTTTTATTGAAAACGTCCGATGCATGAACCGTCGCGCACTGTTGTTTTTAATAAACTGAAAATTTTGATGTCCTCTTTCCTCTCTTGAATTTCATGTCCTTAGTGTCCCGTTACATTGGTATTTTGTCGGTCAGCTTGTCATCAACCGAGTGTTTTAACGACAAATACATAAATTTTCACATTTTGTCTTTAGGACAGCGATGACGACAAAGTCGTGCATGACGATACTTCCTACTGGGTAATAACCTCATATACACGAACAAGTGTATCAAACTATTCACTAATTTGCGAGAAAAAAACAAATCCTAATTGAAAATTTGTAAAAAAATAGAATTTAATAGAATTTACCAAAGACTTGACCTTTGACCTCTTTGGGCACGGGAAATAGTTGTCCAATCTTACTTAAACTTCCGTCATTTATTTTTTACATCATTTGGTACAATATTCCGGTCTGGCATTTTTAAATTTCTGCAAAAAAAATCGTCCATACATTTCACTGCCACCCTAATGTACATATATGCTACAAGGCAGGAAAGTGAAGTTTGAATTATTCGAGTAGATTTGAACAGATCACATTATCCGAAATGCAATCATTAGGTCCTCCCATTCTTTTGAGACTTCCACATAACTAAGGAATGAGGGTATATAACATTTGATCCGCATTAAAGGAGATGAGTTGGGCGGGTCCCTAGTATCTTAAGACCAAGTTCGTATCGAAGCCATGTCCTTCTGTCTGGCTGGCTAGTGGTCTCAATAACTAGAGTAAACCTTCGCTGGTCAGAATGAAAATTTACTAGCTGTTGTTACTGTAGTAGGTAGAATAGAGCCACCTCATCTGGTACCTCTAAGCGGGAATGTGCCGGAAAATTAAACTTTGTCAGATTAATAACCTTATCAAAATAGATAAAACTCCAGAGAACCGAAACAATCCCACACTCCTTGTGGTACCTCCCATACAAAGAACGAATTCACTGTCATATGTTTACACTAGCTTTCCCGGCTCGCGTTGCTTCACCAGATCTTCTTAGGAAATTAAGCAGGTAAACTGCAAAGGAACGAATATACTTTCGTATCGCACAACTAAAACGGCTCGGTACCCCCTCTAATTCTATAGGAAACACGCCCGATTAAAGCATTAGCCGTTTGGTCTGGATGATGGTACCCGTTTTTCCCCTTTTCGGCCTTTTTACCCATAAATGTTCGAATTTCTAAAATCCCCGTCTGGCGGCTTCCTAACTCTAAAGGGAGTAATTCAATATACATTTTTCTAACACAACTTTTAGGCTTTTGGTCTAGGCGATAGTACCAGTTTTATCTCTTTTTCGGTATTTTTACACCTAAAAAACGAATTTCGAATAATTACTTCACATCGCACAACTAAAATATTCAATTTTTGCCACTATCCCTTTAGCCGTTTATTACCAGTTCTTTCCCTTTGGTCTGGGCGATAGTAACATTTTTATTCCTTTTTCAATTTTTTTACCCAGAAACATCGGATTTTAAAAAAAAAATTCTTCAATCCAATTTGATAGTAAGCATTTCCACATTAATTTTCGCAATTAAACCATTAGCCGATTGGTTTAGGTGATGACACAACTTATTGGTAATTTTTAACCCATAAAAAGGGGCGTGGCACTGCCCATTTCCCACCGAGACATAATCCTCCATGTACCATTAACATGTGTAGCAAATCTCATCTTCATACCTTTAATGGCTCGCGAAACATGGCCGATTGCAATTTTGGTTTGTGTGGGCGGTGCCACGCCCCTTTGTCTAAATATGTTTTCATGTAGCCTATAATAGAGACCCTACGGATAGTACTACACAGTGAAAATTTCATTGCAATCGGTTCATTTATTTCGCCCAGATAACGATTTTTTCAAAAGGGGCGTGGCACTGCCCATTGTCCAGCGAGCGTAATCCTCTTTATATCAATAACATATGTAGCAAATCTTATCTTCATATCTCAATGGCTCTTGAGATAAGACCGATTGAAATTTCGGTTTGTGTGGGCGCTGCCACGCCCCTTGCCTAATTATGTTTTCATGTAGACAATTTTGGAGGCCCTATGGACCGTATCACACATAGAAAATTCAATTGCAATCGGTCCTTTTATTTGGCCAATATTACTACTTAAAAAAAGGGGTGTGGCACCGCCACACTTCGACTTCGTACCTATAATGGTTCAAAAGATACAGTCATTTTAAAATTCCAGTTGGATGGGGTGGTACCACGCCCATTTTACCCCCTTTCAGTCCGAATGACGCGCCTACGTCATAAAAGAAACTACATTGTAAATTTCACGCTTCCAACCTTAGCCGTTTGGGCTGGGGAGTGATCAGTCAGTCACCCAAGCCTTTTATACATATATATAGATTAGGGTTGGTATAGTGCACGAGTTTTCGAATTAGATACGGATTAGATGGGATACATGAGCCAAAAATTATGTGAGGTAGGGTACAGGAAAATGGCAAGGCATAGTGGTCAAAGTTGGTGGGAAGAGGAAAAAATCAAGCCCAGCAACTGCCCCAGAGTCGCTTCTACGGAGATAAAATGTATGACTGAACCCCTATCATTTTCTAACATTTTCTTCAAACATATCTATCCCCTTTTTTACTACCTAAGGGGATCCCGTACAAAAATTGAATTTTTATAAAATTTGCTCCCACTGCTCTTACTGCCTAAAGGTGCCCCTGGAGGAGACAAATGTATGACCGAGCCCCAATATTTTTGCAACCTCAACAGCTTCTCAGAACATATCTACCCTCTATCTCCAAACCTTAAGGTGGTCCCCATAACATTTTTTGGTATTTTTATATTTTTTTTTATGAAATCATCTACTCCCGTTCCCATTTTGCCTCCTATATGCCATTTTGCCTAATCTATGATTGACCGCCACTTAATTTTCTCTCCTAACATTTTCCCGAACATACCTGCCCCCGTCGTCACTCCCTAAGGGGTGAAAAATACAAAAATCGAAATTTTTATAAAATTGCGCTCACCGCTCTAACTGCTCCAAAGATGCCCCCAATGGAGCCAAATGTATGACCGACACCTACTAATTTTTCCCTCCTAACATTTTTCGCGAACATACCCACCCCCTAAAAACTTAATTTCCGATTGATTCGACACTTAATACTGCGTAGTTGCTGTCAACAACATTCGAGGGGACCGGCAAGGAAAGAAAAATGTAGATGACTTGAGCCGGGAATCAAACCACGGATATCCTAATTTACCTAATTTTGTTTTAGTTTTTTATGGTTGTACCTTAATAAGAAATTATTTATTAACATATACATACATCTGCTACGTTTAAGAACATAAGTACATATATATTTTTCCCATATTTTTGATGCACCATTTCCCTCCCATCATACATTTAAGTCTCTGCTTACACATTGTATGTGATGGTCGTTGTTGTTGTTGTTATTACCATAAGTACCTTTCCCATCCCAGTCAGCAAAAAATTTATCGGATACGTGGTTGCTGTTGTAAGTATCTCATTGGGGGGAATATTATGGGTGAGTCTTCTACAGCTGGAAAGGCTCTGCATTTTTATATTATTTTCGTTAAGTTTTTTGCTTTAATTGGAGCTTATGTCCGTCTCTTATATGTGAGTGTGTAAATATGTGTTTTATATTTCTTTTTTATTTCGTTACTTTCCTGCACTTGTTCTAGTTTTTATTTCATATGAGTTTATGCACTGTGTGTAATTTGTGCGAATATTATTTGTTTGCTGAGTTTTTATTCGCAAATATTGTATAGATTCGATTCATTAACAACCCAATTTAAAGTGTTCAAGCGAAAAAGTTTGTAAGAATTTAAAATACTGTTTTTGATATTTTTAGTGATTGTTGAATAATTTTAGAAATTACACAGTGCAACAGTGAAAAAAACACCCGAACGTGACTATATAGGTTCGATAGTACAACCGGAGATGAGTAAAACCCTAGCTCAGTTTGGCTGGATTGGCTACCAAATTTTTTTTTGGCCCCCCAACCTTTTTGAAATCCATGGATCCCTTGAAAAAAGCTGACATCAATTGTTGGCCTACAGTTTCTACAGTTCTTAATTTAGCTCTTTCTCTTCTTAAGCAAAGTTGTAGCTAATACTCCGCTTAAAAAATTGATATAATAAAATTTCCCAAAAAAATTAGACTTCCCTCGTTTATTTTCAAAAAACTTCGATAAAAATTTAAATTTTTTCACTTTTTTTAATATATGTCGTAGGGAATCAAGATTTTTTGCATACTATATTCAGTGAAATTGTAGTTCAGGTATTACCGAGTAACTTCTCCGAACAAACCCATGCAATCTAAACAAGTCTAGGGATATTAAAAAGCTCTCAAAACATACTATCAACTGGAAACAAATCAGTTTTTTCGGAGTTTTGGGCCATTGTGCAATGTTTTTACCTGCTATCTTTACCAAAAACGTACTTGTTGTATAACTGAACAACTTCTGTAAACAACTAATATGTTCGGAATACTCCACCCCTTTAATTGTTCACAAAGAGCATTAGAGTGTTCCTTATATGACATTTTTTCAAATTTCGTTAAAAATATGTATTAATCGCGATGTTGATCATCTAGCTTCACCATACATTTGTTTTTGTCAAAATTAAGAATATATTGTGAAAAATTTGGTATCGATAATTAGGCATTAGGGTGTGCCACAATGAGGTTAAAGTTCAAATTTGTTCTCAAATCAGTTTATTGCCGCTAAGTTTTTTTCTTTAGTACTAATAAACCGTTCAATAGCTGAAGTGAATACCTAAAATAGTATGTGTTTGCTTTTACCATATCTCTTATAGACGCCGAGATATTTAATGTAGAAGTTGGGGTATTTTTGGAAAAATTATTAAAAATGTTGAAATTGGATTTCGATGTAGTTTATTATCGGCAATTGTATATTTCAACTTTTTGAAGTTAATCAAGTTAACATCTATATGTTTAATAAGTATATGTGTATATTATCAATATCTCTATCATTTCTCGAGATGTCAGGCGTTAAAAAAACGAATTTTCGACTGTATGCAGAGCAATGTCTAATGAACTTTTGTTCCATCTGAATACCCATTGTGGCTACTTACCAATAACGATATATAAATGATAAAAATAAAAAATCCCCTCAAAGGAGCATTGAATATTAATGGTTTTGGTGACATTTGTACGGATAATCAGTTGAAACAAAAATTTAGTAGTCCTTGCTATGGTTTTTAAACCCCTGATATCTTAAGAATTGATAGAGATATTGATAATACACATATATACTTTTTAAACATATAGATTTTAACTTGATTAACCTTAAAAGTTGAAATATATAATTGCACATGATAATCTCCATCGAATATAATCTCCCATAAATATCTCGGCGCCTATAATTGATAGGGTAAAAGAAAACACATACTATTTTAGGTCTTCACTTCAGCTACTGAACGGCTTATTACTACTTAGTCTGTATACAAAAGAAAAATACTCAGCGGCAATAAACTGATTTGAGAACAAATTCGAACTTTAACCTCATTGCGGCACACCCTAATGCCTAGCTATCGATACCAAATTTTTCACAATATATTCGTAATTCTGACAAAAAAAAACTTAAGATGAAGCTAGATGACCAACATCGCGATTACTACATATTTTTAACGAAATTCGAAAAAATGCCATATAAGGAGCACCCTAATGCTCTTTGTGAACAATTAAAGTGGTCGAGTATTCCGATCAGATTGGTGGTTTACAGAAGTTGTAAAGTTATACAATAAGTACGTTTTTAGTAAGGATAGCAAGTAAGCATTGCACAATGACCCAAAACTCCTAAAAAACTGATTTGTTTAAAGTAGATAGTGTGTTTTGAGAGCTATTTGATATCCCTAGACTTGTTCAGATTGCATGGGTTTGTTCAGAGAAGTTACTCGGTATTACCTAAACTACAATTTCACTGAATAGAGTATGCAAAAAAACTGGATTCCCTACGACTTATATTAAAAAAAGTGAAAAAATTTTAATTTTTATCGAAGTTTTTTGAAAATAAACGAGGGTAGTCTAATTTTATTGGGAAATTTTATTATATCAATTTCTTAGGCGGACTTTTAGCTACAACTTTGCTTAAGAAGAGAAAGAACTAGATTAAAAACTGTAGAAACTGTAGGCCAACAACTGCTTTCACCTTTTTTCAAGGGTTCCAGGGATTTAAAAAAGTTTGGGGGGCCAAAAAAAAAATTTGGTAGCCAATCCAGCCAAACTGAGCTAGGGTTTTACTCAGCTCCGGTTGTACTACCGAACCTATATAGTCACGTTCGGGTGTTTTTCAAAAAGTTTGATTTTGTGTCACAGTGTTATTGGATAAATATTAATTTTAGAGAAAATTTGCTTATTTGTATAGGAGTCGCAACTTTTTCGATGTTT
The DNA here is from genome assembly GCA_964034835.1 of Muscina levida. Lineage (NCBI taxonomy): Eukaryota > Metazoa > Arthropoda > Insecta > Diptera > Muscidae > Muscina > Muscina levida. The sequence goes on from OZ035882.1 coordinate 58,141,708, forward strand.
ATTCCTAAGTCAACTTTCATTCAACGTTTACTTTGTGAAAAATTTCTATAACTTCAGTGTTTTTACAAAATTATATGTTGGTATAGGGGCCGGCCGTGGCATGATGGTTAAAACACTTGAATACCATGCGGGAGATACCGGGTTCGATTCCCGCCTCCAGTCATCTACATTTTTCTTTCATTGCCGGCCCCCTTAATGTTTTCAAAAGCAACTTCGCAGTATATTGTCGAGTCAATCGGCATGCCTAATAAAAGCTTCTCAAACAGTAACGTTCGCATTCGTTGATAAACAAGTAGGAGCCGTTAGATGTGAATCTAAAAATAGATATCTTGTTAATTCACAACAACGCGAGAAGCTATCCCATACTTCATTCATGGGCTGTAAAGGGAAATAAAGTTTTTTTAATTTAAACTATCCGCAACTGCCCCGAAGTAGCTCCTAGAGGGGTTAAATGTATGACAGACACCCATTAATTTTTCCCATATTTTCCCCAAACATACCTACCCCATGTCTTAACCTCCTAAAGGTTTACACATATAAATTTTACATTTTTTTTAATTTGTTTCCACTGCTCCAATTTCCCCAAAGGTGCTCCTAGAGGAGTCAAATGTATGACCGATCTCCATAAATTTTGTAACCCGAACAGTTTGTCAGGACATATCTACCCTTTATCTTTAACCCTTAAGATGGTCCCCATACAATTTTTTAATTTTAATAAACTGAAAATCCATATAAACCCGATTTTTTATTATTTCGCCAAAAAAATCTTTACTCTTAAAATTGATTAGAGATTTTTACGGTTGGTGTGTTGTTTTCTTTGGAAAAAGTTCAACTAATTGTATAAGAAACAAAATTATTATTTTCTACGACAGTAAGTAAATTTTTCACCCTAAATTTTACAGAAAAATTGCCGTATTTGAAGTTATTTAAATCGGTAGCATCGAAACGACATTACTTATTTGAAAACTTTCAAAGAAGAACTTGTGGAGAGTTTTGATGTCTTTAACTTAAGTGGCTCTAAAAGAAGATCGGGTAAGAAATACCCAAAATATATCCGAAAAATTAAGAGTAACTTCAAAAATTAAAAAAAAAAAGTAAAAACTAATTTTGCCTATTGGACATTTTTGTCTCCGACGTCAGTTTTAGTTTTTGATTTTTTACTTCGTTTGCTTTGCTACACCCTAATTATATCATTTATGTTAAAACTCGTAAAGATCACGAAATAATATGAAAATTTTGCTTTCAAAGTATATATGTTAATTCATAAACAAAAAAAATATAGAGGTTTTACAAAACAATGGGTCACCATACACACCGCCATAAATTAATAACAAAAATTAACGTCAAAAATTTCTAATAAGCCTTGATAACCATAAACAACAATATGCGCCCCGTTTCGATCGGATATCAAATGATGATACAATGTAAAGAATACAATTTCGGAGGGTCGTAGGGAACAAGGATCGAAAAAAATTTGAAGTCCTCGAATTGACTTCAGACTTACTTCAAGACTAAGAGGTAAACGCATCAACTTTTTTTTCGTCATATCAAGCAACCTTATCTAATATACCCTCAACCCTAACGATCGATGCAAAAGTTCGCCTTAAGTAAAATTAATGAAATTTACAGATACTTTTAATATTTAGTATATTTTTTACATTGTTAATATTTTTATCTTTGTTAATATTTCTTATATTTTGTTATATATTTATATATTTAAAATTTTCATATTTTTAATATTTGCAATTTTTATAATATTACTAGTGGGCCCGGCAATGCTTCGCTATTGCATATTAACTTGTAATATATTTCACACTTATGTCTACAAAGTACTTTGAAAACGGCACTAAAGCTCGACAAAAATATGTTGAGTTTATTTACATGTTTCATGTTTATTTACTTATGTAACTTATTTAAAGTAACTCCTTAACATTAAAGTTTACTACTTAAGTTTTATTGTTGTTAATGCTAATAAAAATGTAGATTAAGTTTTTTCAGTATGTAGGGCGAAAAACCACTTCTTTCACAAATCGGAAACATACATATCTCTAAAGATCAAAATTATTTATCTTGATCCGTAGTAGCGTGAACCATCTGTATACTAACTATCTCTTTGGTCATAAAAAAACATTTTTGTTATGCCTTCTCCTACTGACCGCAAATGAAAATTCCGTTTGAAGCTTCATGCTTTAGCCATAAAAACTTCTTTTGTCATGTCTTCTTCTCACACGGATCAAGAATAATCCGTAATACTGTTTTTGTATTGAACTCGTATTACCATTTTTTGAGATAATTCGGTCACCAACGTTTGGCTTAGCAAAGTGATGGTCTCACGCGCTGTATGGCATGTTACAGCGTCGTGTTAGAACCATTTCTCCTTCAAATAATGTTCAATGACATGATAAATAAAAAAATCAATTGATCGTCCATTGGCTCTACTTCTTCTACCAGTTGGATTTTATATGAATGTAGGCCAAGGTCTTTCCTCAGCATTTGCAGAGACCGCGTTCCAGAGAATGAAGTCGGTTCGATAAATTCGAGTCCCCTGTCATACTAACGTCTACAGCGTCGATGGCTTCTATTAGCTGCTCAGATGCATCATTACATGCACCCTCATCTTCATAAAGGGCTCCATAAGTTTGGCGAACAGAACGTGCATTTTGAAAATAAATTTGCATGATTTGTAAACTTTGTTCTTGTTTAGTTTTTACATGGTGATTTTGCAAAGTATACTAAAAGGAAGTCTATTACACTTCATTAGTATGACAGCTAGATTTACACTTATACCTATCAGAAGTTCTATATGTCAAGAAAATACCCCATGCATAGGTTATTTTCAATTGTTTGCTAATGTTACATCTGATATACTATAAAAATTTAACCATTGTAGTATAACTACAATGAATATTGCTTAATTTTTCTATCTATATGATTTATTACCGATTCGCTCTCCTGAGAAGTAATTGAAAAATACATACTTGTAAAGTAAATTAAAAAAAATCACTATTTTAGTCTGCGCATCCTCAACTGCCTGGTGTACGGACCATTATTTGATACAGGTAAAAAGTTAACTATTGAAGTGCGTGGGCAGCGCCTCGGCACTTTTAACTTATTTTATTCGAAATAGCCTGATCATTAGGGCGAATTAATTAGTTCGCGTCAAAAAAAAAAAAAACAACCTGTTAACCGTATATCAGTATTGGAATGTACGAAGAATTCTTAGAAAATTTCACTAAGAAAATATATATCTAAAATCAATTCCTAGTTCGCGCTGAGAAGCATGAAGATTTCAGGTAGAGATTTTTTTTTTAGCAATGAGCAAATATTCTGAAAAATGATTTTTAAAAACTTAATTTCTGTATGCCAACTCTCAGAGGCCATAACTTTTTAACCAATACATAGATTTGCTTCTGTAATACCTCATTTAGTTCGTTGGGAAGTCAGTTTTACGCAGAAGGTCTCAAAAATATATATGTGAAGTTTTCGGTTTGTGCTCATTTAAAAACAAAAAAAATCTCTATCTGAAATCTTCATGCTTCCCAACGCGAGCTAGGAATTGATTTTAGACACAAAGTTTATTGGTGAAATTTTCTTAAAAATCATCGTAGATTCTGATTTTGGTTACGATTTGTGCGAATAAAAAAATTGGCCCACCTTACTGTTCATATCTCTAGTTGAACAGCAATATACTGTGGAATTTTGACAGTTGTAACCGTTTGTTTTAAAAAGGGTGTGGAACAGCCCATTTCCACCCTTACTGTAATTCATACTGCAAGCCCTTTTAATTTTCAAGTTGAATGGGCGGTGCCACGCCCCTTTATTCAAGCACAACCAAATATAGCCTGGGACTATCAACAGGTCAACAGTACCACTTGGTAAGATTTTCGTATCAATCGATCTATTAGAAAAGCCGTTAGAGCGATTTTTGAAAAGAGGGCATGGCACCGCCCACTTCCTCCCTGGATGTAATTTATACTGCTCCATCAACATATATAACAAATCTCATCTTCATACCTCTGATAGTTCATGAAATAAAGCCTTTTTAATTTTCAAGTTGTATGGGCGGTGCCACGCCCCTTTATCCAATTACAACCAAATGTAGTCAGGAACTATCTACAGGTCAACAGTACCTCATGGTAAAATTTTTGTATCAATCGGTCTATTAGAAAAGCCGTTAGAGCGATTTTTGAAAAGGGGGCGTGGCACCGCCCACTTCCATCCTGGCTGTAATTAATACTGCTCCAACAACATATATACCAAATCTCACCTTCATACCTCTGATAGTTCATGAAATATAGCCTTTTTAATTTTCAAGTTGTATGGGCGGTGCCACGCCCCTTTATCCAATTACAACCAAATGTAGTCAGGAACTATCTACAGGTCAACAGTACCTCATGGTAAAATTTTTGTATCAATCGGTCTATTAGAAAAGCCGTCTGAGCGATATTTGAAAAAAGGGGCGTGGCGCCGCCCCTTTAAGATGTAAGCTATCCTATCTTTCAAGTTGGATCAAACCGAACACGGTGTGCAAATTTGATTCAAATCGGTTAAGTAGTTTAGGAGTCCATCGCGGACAAACAACGTGACACGTAATTTATATATATTAAGATTATTATTTTAAATTTGTATTATTTCAAATAATAATTTATTTTATCAAAATTTTCTATATTTTAAGTATATTTAATATTTTAAATTTACGTTGTGTATCAAATGATACATCAAATTCGGCTTACGGTCAGAAAAGTGTTTTTTATTGTTTGATATTTTTGGTCAAATTCAGTGTGTCACGCACTAGGATGACGTGTTTCGAACTCCATGACGAGTTCATCTTCAGACCCCTTTGTGACGAACTGATGCACAATGGTACATCATCAGCTGTATATATATCTACAATTATGTCAAACATGTACATGCGAAGTAGATATCAGCCGAAAATATCCAGCACCAATTAAAGTTTGAATTTGACCGTTAATATTCAAACATGAGAAATGGAGGAAATTCTTTCCCCACGATTCCCCTTTTTACCTCAAAGCTTAAGCTTCTTTACAAGATATAACTTTTAACATTTCATACATGTGTGTATCTGTATAATTTAATTTTAATGTTTTAAATATTGTTTTATTTTACATATTTTTATATTTTTTCATATTTGAATTATTTTTAAAATTTTTAATATTTTTAACATTATTAATATTTTTAATATATATGCTTCTAATATTTACATTTTAAAAAATTGTAATATTAAAAAATATCAATAATATTTTGAATACTTTTCAATATTCTCAAAATTTGTAATATTTTTTTTATATATTTTTCATAATTCTAATAATTTAAATATTTTTAATATTACAAATAAAATTCTAAATGTATTTAATATTTTTTAATATTATTTAAATGTTCAATATTTTTTAAATTTTTTTTAATTTTTAATATGTTAAATATTTATTTTTAATATTAATAATAATTTTTAATATTTTTAATATCCTAAATATTTTTCTTATTTCAAATAATTATTTATATTATTAAAATGTTCAATATTGTAATATTTTTAAAATTTTCATTATTTTCCAAAAAAAAAAAAAAAATGACATACAAATTCAATATAGTTAATGTTTTTAATATTTTTAATGTAACTTTTTCAATATTTGAAAAGTTAAGTGATATTTTCAATATTATTTGTTTTTATTGATAATTTTTTTTTAATATTTATTATTTTTGCTACATTTTTATAATTATCTTGATCATTTTCAATATTTCTAATATGTTGGATAAATTAAGTGCTTCTTTAGTTACTTAAATGGTCATTTGTCTTTTCAACTTCATCACCAGTCCATTATGGTCTCGACTTAGGTTTTTGTTGTCTCAATTGATTAAATTTCACTTTCATTTGCTTTTGAATGAAAATTCAATAAAATTGTACTAACTTTACTGGTAATGCCATAATAAAGGGCAGCGATGATAAGTAGTTAGTGGATGGAGTCACAAGTAAATAAATAAATTCAAGTGAAAACGGAAAGTGAAATTATGTGATGATGATGATGATGGTTGGTGGTGGCAAGTAACAAAATTTGTCAACAAACTTCTTCATCGCCGCTCCAATGACAATTCCACAATATGTAACAATGGACTTTGTTGCTAAAAACACAGAATGAAAAGCGATCGCATGATTTCTGCACCAACAAATTTCAGGTGAATGGCTAAAGACGCCACTAACTGCTGAGTTGTTGTGACGGTGGCGGCTTTGATGGCGCTTTCGATGCTTACGAATTACAAAATCATCAACAAGCGGCTAAGGGAAAATATAAACCTATTAACATTTGGAGACAGAGCTACCTCTACCTATACAGAAGAGTATCGATGATAATGACTCCCGTTGGATGTTTTGCACACATACTTAGTTCAGCACTACTGGCCGCCACCACCCACCGCTAGCAAAGTGGTAAAAGAAATTTGCCAAAAAGAAAATGTAAACAATTGTTTCTCAGTTGTCGTTGTCGTTGTTGTTCATATCATTGTTAACAACAAAAGTTCAATTGCAATTATGGGAATCTGTCAAATCTTTGGTAACATTTGGAGATATTAATTTGATTTTTATTTTTATTGTTTTCCATTTCATTTTTCTTTGGTGTTGAGGTTTAAAAATGTTTTGTGTAATATGAACTTTTGGAGCCAAAAAAAAAAAGAAATGTGTAATAACAATTGGATTGAAATGTATGATTTCTTATTTTTTATTTTGGAGGGTGTAATAAGATTTTAGTTCATTTGAACGTAATCAGGCATCCGTCATTGTGTTGAATAACTTTTATAATTTGCGGGTAAATTGAATTGTAATTGCTAAAGTATTGAGTGCAACGGAAATACCGAAATTGATGATGATGAAAGTATATTAAATAATAACAAGTCAAAGACCAAATATTTAATATAATCAGTGTGTTCATAAAATGTGTAATAGGACGCTGCATATATGGAGGAAACACTTTCGTAATCTGCTCTTTTCTGGAGGCAGCATAAGTGACTAAATCACGCCAACGTGCATGCACCAACTCATAAACATGATTTGGCAAAAGGTATGCATGCGCGATGATAAGAATCTAAGTGTTATATGTCCTGTGCTTAAGAAAGAAGATCCAATTGTATGTAGCAACTATTGCGGGATCAGCCCTTGCCATACAAGGTCCTTTCTAGTATGTTATGTGAAAAACTAAAACTCATCTTAGCGAACCTGATTGGGCCTTATCAGTGTGTCCTTAGACCTGGTAAATCCACGACCGGCCAAATATTCACAAGAAATGCAGATCGACACCTTCCCAATCTTTTCCGATTACAAAGCTGTGTTCGACAGTCCGATACGACAAAAAATTGTTAGATGCTATAGCTGAGTTTGGTATCCCCGCGAAGCTTATACAACTTTGCGGGATGACACTGACCGACCAAGGATTTCAGTGAAAATAGGCAACAATTTTACAGAGCCATTTCATACCAAGCAAGGCTTTAGGCAAGGCGGTAGTCTGTGTATGCCGATGATAGAGATTTCATTGGCCGAGGATTGTGGGATGTTACTGCGGTCTTTTCAAGCACTGAGAAGTGGTCGGCATTAGTTGGTCTGTTGATAAATGAGAACGCTGCGTAAACGTTGACAACTATTACTTTGAAGTGGTAGATGATTTTGTCTACCTTGACTCCGTCATGAACAAAAATAATAATGACAGCCTGGAAATCAAAAGACAAGTATTGTTCGCAAACCACAGCTTAAAAACTTAAAAAACTTAATTTCCCTTTGCACCCCATGAATGAGGTATGGGATAGCTTCTCGCGTTGTTGTGAATTAACACGCTTTCTATTTTTAGATTCACAACTAACGGCACCTACTTGTTTATCGACGAATGCGAACGTCACTGTTTAAGAAGCTCTTACTAGACACGCCGATTGACTCGACACTTAATACTGCGAAGTTGCTGTCAACAACATTCGAGGGGAGCCGACAATGAAAGAACAATTTTTTTAAGATGACTGGAGCCAAGTTTGGACCTTCGATCTCCCACATGGTAGTCGCGTGTTCTAACCACTATGCCACGGCCGGTCCCGCAGCTACTATTCGATTTAATGACAAAACGCTCTCTTGAAGAACAAAGATCCAACTATACCAGACTCTGATCCTACCTGTCTGATCATACCTGTCTACTCTAATGGATAATGATAAAAGCGGATCAATCTATTCTGGGAGTCTTCGAGAGAAAAAAACTTCGCAAAATATTTGGACCCATCATCGTTAACGGCGAGTGTCGTCGTCGAATGAACCACGATCTGTATAAGCTGTACAACGATATCGACGTAGTTAAGCGCGTTGAAATAGACCGAATGAGCTGACTTGGACACGTTGTACGAATGGATCAAAATGTTCCAAAATTATCGCAAAATTTTTGATAAAACATGTCAAAATGCTAAAAAATAAAATTGTCAACCAATAAAATCTAAAAATTATATGAAGTTGTATAAAGACCATTGTAGTCCTTCCTTTTTACTTCAACAACAGTACTTTTTGACAAAATTAAAGTAATTTTTGATACAATAAAAATAATTTTTGGCAGAATAAAAGAACTTTTTGGAACAATAAAAATACTTTCTTGTACATTAAAAACACTTTTTGAAACAATAAAGGTACTCTGTGGTACAATTAATTGTTATTTTTAAAACAATGAATTGTACTTTTAAGTACAATAAATTTTATGTTTTATGTTTCATGTTGCCGAGCACTCTCTGTGTATCAAATTGTATCTCTCTAGCTCTAAAAATATGTTTTGCCACGCACACTCCGCCCACTAGACCAAAATTAGAATGTCATCTACATATTCATATTCGTGTTGCCGAGCACTATCTGTGTATCAAATTTTAACTCTACCTCTAAAAATATATTTTGCCACGCCCACTTCGCCCACTGGTCCAAAATTAAAATTTCGTCTGCATATTCATATTCGTGTTGTGGAGTACTATCTGTGTATCAAATTTCATCTCCCTAGCTCAAAAAAGTTTTGCCACGCCTACACCGCCCATAGGGCCAAAAATTAAAAAAAAATTATAGCCTAGGTTAATTTCCATATAGTACACTATCTTACAAATTTCATTGAAATCGGTACATCCGTTTTGGCGGGACAAACAAACAGACAGACATTCACATTTATAATATTAATAGGATTTGAATTGTTACTTACTTTCAAATTTTTATTTTTCTACACTTTTAATATTTATATATGTATTTTTTTTTATTTTTTAATATTTTTGAAATTGTTTTATATTATTTTTAATATTTTAGTATTTTTAAATATACCAATATAATTTTTTGATATTTATTGAATTTAAAATGTAATGTAATTATTTTATATCTTTGCATTTATTAAAGTTTTAATATATTTAAAAATTGTTATGGTTGATAAATTAATTTAATTTTATATTATTAAAAAAATTATTTTCCAATATTTTTAACGACTTTATCAATTTAAATATGTTTATTAATTTCAATAATTTTGATATTTCCAATATTTAATTGTTTTTAATATTTTCAATATTTTTAATATATTTAATATTATTTCAATTTCTTGATATTTTTATTTTTTAATATTTGTAATAAAATTTTAAATATATTTAACAGTTTTAATATTTGTAATGTTATTATTATTTTTAATAGTTTTTAGTATTTATAATGCTTTAATTTTTTTAATGTTTTTAATATATTACATTTTTGAAATATTTAATATTTTGCATAATTTTTTTTTTCAATATTATATATGATTTGAAAATTATTTATGCATTGAACATTTTTAAAATTTTTAAATTTGTGCTATTAAAAATAGTAAATATAAATACATATATGTATTAAAAATAATTTATATTATTAAAATGTCAAAAATTTAGCTGTTAAGGCGGTGTTTCGGATTTTTCATAATGCCGTCATCAGCACTTTAGCTGTGACTTCTCAACCGTCACCGTAAAAAAATATCTCAAATATTTTCAATAATAAATACTCTTGGTTTGTTGACCTCTATAAAATATCAATTTGTTTCATACTTACGTTGGTGATCAAAATTTCAATTCGGAATTATTGATTGCCAATATTGGCAATTTTATTTCGATATTCACCGCAATGATCACCATCATCGCAGTTTCACAAGACAAATGAGAAACCCACTACCAAACGGTGCGAAGATGTTCTCAACAAAGAACACAATTTGGCGTAATACAAACTCACAGAAATTTTCAATATTTTTTAATATACATATGTAATCATTTAAAACGTGCTCTACGATTTTTAGCGACTTTAGCAGTCGTTTATAGTCATTCTCCACCACGTACCAAGAGCTGAAGCCTAATAAATAGCCTACTTTAGGTCGTCTGCCATCGTAGATGTTTACAATAGAATAATTAGATAATTTTCAATGTTCGCAGACAAAGGTAAAGCAAAAGCAAAACCAAAAAAAAAAAACTAACTAATAATAGTGCGCCCGTTCATGTAAATACATGTTGAGTGCAGTACTACGAGTACATAAGTAAAATCTGCAAAATTCCCAGCCAATGTCACTTTCTTTCACTCGTACAAAATAATAAAAGGGTCACAGTCGGTTTTTTTATGGTAAGAGGCACGCGAGCAAACGCCTTTGCCAACAACTTTGAAATCGTTTCTATGAGGTACCGTCCGTCCGACCGACCGTCCCTCAGCCACCCACCCACCGTTCTGCAACAGAGTGAGCGTGAATGTGATTTCTTATCATATGTGAAATTGAAAATCTACATAAATTTTACTTTCGATTTGTATTGTTTTACTCTTAATTGCTGTTGTTGTGCTTGTGGTTGTTGTTGTTGTTAGTAAGGCAAAATGAGATTTATGTGACAGTATGCCAAGAAAAGCGAAAGCCGTAGAATAATCCAGTACAGACAAGTTGAACGAAATCTTAAACAAAACATTTATAACAATTGCAAATTTAAAATGTCTAAAATGTCGAAAATTATGCTACGAAAGTGTATAAAAGTACAGAATGTGTAGTTTAATCGATTTTAACTGTTGAAAACACTCTCAAAATATGGAAAATAATACTTCTTCTTATTATTTGGCAGCAGCAACAGAAATTCATACATCAGTATCCGCATGTTGGAAAGAATTCCAAGCGCTTAGTTTTTTTTGCGCTCCGTAGTTAGTACTCCCGTACTACGGAGAACACGTGGTTAGAACACGTGACTACCATGCGGGAGATCACGGGTTCGATTCCCGGCTCCAGTCATCTACATTTTTCTTTCATTGCTGTCCCCCTCAATGTTGTCGACAGCAACTTCGCAGTATACTAGTAGAAGCCTCTCCAACAGTGACGTTCCCATCCGTCGATAAACAGTAGGTGCCGTTTGTTATGAATCTAAAGTAGAAAGCGTGTTAATTTACAACAACGCGAGAAGAATCCCAGTGACGTTAGTACGTCACACTAAGTTTAGAAAGCAGGTCTTTCACCTGGTCCATATAACGAAATTTTTGTAGCCCCCTCTTCTGCGCCACCCATTGTGTTTATTGCCGAAGACTGTTTGAGCTGAATCATTTTCATTCATCCGTACAACGGTTCCATGCCAGCGATTTCGATCTGCGTCGATATCGTTATTCAGCTCATTGTTAATTTTACGACGGTTCTCTCCGTTAACGATGATGGGTCCAAATGATTTCCGAAGTATTTTTCTCTCGATGATTCCCAGAAGACAATGATTCGCTTGTGTCATTACCGAGAACTTTGCACTGTATAGCTAGACAGATTCTGGTAGAGTTGGATTTTTGTTCATCGAGAGAGGGCTTTGTAAATCGCTAGTAACAGCGGTTTGCCCTTAATACTCGTATCTTAATTTTCAGGCTGACTTTATCATTTTAGCTTACGGTGGAGCCAAGGTAGTCAAAATCATCTATCACTTCAAAGTTATAGTTGTCAACGTTCACGCAGTTTCCCAAACGAGTAGACTTTTTGGTCGTGGAAATAAATAGTCATTTATCACCAGACCCATTTATCACCTGCCGACTGCTCCACAATGTTCGAAAAGGCCGCAGTAACATCCCGCAGTCTTCGGCCAATGATATCTATATCATCGGCATACGCGAGCAGCTGGTACCAGTCGTGTTTTCTGCTTCCTTACGCATGATCATCTCAATTATGATGTTAAAAAGATCGCAACAGAGGCTATTTCACCTTGTCTAAGGTCTCGCTTGGTAAAAAATTACATTGTCAGATTTTTGCCTATTTTCACTGAAAACTTTCGTGTCAGCCAGTGTCATCCTACAAAGTCGTATCAGCTTTGCACCACCGCAGTGATCCATCAGCCAGTGCATCCATTAGTTTATGTTGTATCGGACTGTCGAATGCACCTTTGTATTTCATAATAGATGGTAGGTGTCAATCAGCATATCTTGGGTCTTCTCCAGGATTGCTACACACACTTGGGTTGCATGTCTTAAGCACAAGACATAGAACACTCCAATCAAAAGGGCATGCATTCCTTTAGTCAAATCGTGTTTATGAGCTGAATAATGCACGTTACTGTCCTCACAGGTGGGGACTCCTGTTCCCAAATCTTTGGTACAACTTTCACCTCTATCGCTGTAATTTTTCATATATTTTCTTCCAAAAACACTTCTTTCGCCTGAAGAGGCGTTTTATCTATCTTCTCTTCCGTTATATAAGTCCGTCGCCGCACGCGTTGCCATTTGATGCATTTTGCCATGTACCAGGGCTTGCCTAAGAGTTGTTTTTCTTAACCCAGTATGACTTTCTGCCGGCTGTTACTTACTTACTTAGCTGAGACTTCTTAGCAATCCTATTGGATTATATACCGCACGTAGAAAAATATCATGTGCTTCGATCTTCTCCGCTTCTTCTCCAGTTAGTCACACCAAGTTCTGCAAAGTTATCAGTAATCGGTCCTTCAAACGGAGTTTTGGTCGCCCTATTCTGCGACGTCCTTCGAGTTCGTTGTCGAAGACTTTTCGAGCTGGATATCCTCGCTCTATATCCTCGTTCTCCCGTCCCTTCACCTGACGTTTTTTTTTCGCTTAAATAGCTATCTCGCCTGTTTAACTGTCTCCTTGTGCCGTTCCCTAACAGCCCGGGTTTACAATTGGCTGTAGCGATGTCCTATAAGCAGCATCCTGTTCCTCGGACGCTATGCGACTTCATCTTCATCGTACTAGGATTCGTCTGAGCGCCGTTTTTCATATTCTAGCACGGTTGCCATGGAATGCGCAATATGCTGCCACTGTGTATCGGGAACGTCAGAAGTAGAGTCGTTGTGTCGTAGTATTTGGAAGAGCTGGTTGGAGTAGGCAGTGGCTATCTCTGGGGTTTGCAGCTTCGCGATGAACAGCTTTCTTTGTGTTTGGTTATGAGCGTTTTTCGTTCTGGCCAATCTTGTGCGCACCTTGGCTGCAACCAAGTAATGATCCGAGCCAATATTAAAACTACGGATCACACGCACGTCTATAACACTTGATGCATGCCTGCCATCAATTACCACATGATCAATTTGATTTTTGGTGTTTTGATCGGGGGATAGCCAAGTTGCCTTGTGGATATCTTTGTGCTGGAATCTGGTTCCAATCACTACCATGTTCCTTCCCGCTGCGAAGCTAACCAGCCTAAACCCGTTGTCTGACGTGTCGGTATGCAGGCTGAATTTGTCGATCGATGGACCAAGATTCCTATTTTTGCATTAAACAATGAACAATTTGTATGTCGTGGTAGGGCATCGGTCGTACGTTTCCTCTAGGCGCTCGTAAAATGCAGCTTTAATCACATCGTCTTTATCATCCGTCGGGGCATGAGCACAAATCAGCGTGATGTAGTAATATTACGCCTTTATGCGGATTGTGGCTATACGACCACTAACAGGATTGAACTGCGAGACAAGATCTCTGGGTCTCTCGCCAACTACACATCCACATCCAAATTCGTGTAATACAATTACATACTACAAAAGTACTTTAAATCTGAAATGAGATTTTTTACAGGGCACAGAATATGACTTTTGGGACACTTTTGCAAAAAAGTTCTCAAGTACACTTTTGTGTGTGTTTTGAGTTATTGATGATTTATTTAAGGTTATGGCGGCCTATGTTTTGATACAATAACTACAAAACTATTTTTAATAGACAAATGTTTTTAATCTATGGCGTAGATTAAAATTCACCATCTTAGTTTTCTATAATATAGTAAGCCTATATTTTAAGCAATTCTCTCATTAATTTTCCAAGACTATAACATTTCTGAAGAATCTCCGCTTAATGTTTGATAGGTAACATGCGGTGCTATTCAAATTCTTTTTAAATACTTCTACAAATTGTCATTTTTATTATTTTTATTTTGTACTTGTTGATGATTGCTGCTGCTATGATGGAGTATCATTTAATGTAATGTTGTTGATTATGGGAACTTTTAGCGGACATTGGCATTTTTGTTGGGGTGTCACGTCATTGTCTGTGAAAACAAAAGTCTGTGGATGTTAAATATTTTCTGTTGGTTTTTTTGTGTAATTTTTTTTTATTTTACTCAAATATTTTCTCATTTGTTTATTCGGTAGACTGAACTCTAAAGCACAAGCAGTCGTATAAAGAAAACGTTTTTAAAAATGGTGACGAGCATTTACATAAATGGAATATCCATATACAAAATATTAATTCTGATTTTTTATTGATTTTTATTTTTACATTAAGTTTTATTGCATTTCTATATATGATGCTGATGCACACATTATGAACAACGACTACCAGCTAATCTATTTTTTTTAACATAAAAGTATAGTTTGGTAAAAAAAATAATGTCATGTTTTTTTTCACATGAACTTAAAAGTTAAAAAAAGTTATTAGCTTAAAAATTACATATCACACAATTTTTAATTTTTATTATACAAATTATAAAATTTTTTATGAGTAAAATTCCTGAGAAATTTGTTTTTTTTTTTTAATTTAAGCTTTTAAATTATCAAGCAAAAAAAATGGAAAAAAACAACAA
The DNA here is from genome assembly GCA_964034835.1 of Muscina levida. Taxonomy (NCBI): domain Eukaryota; kingdom Metazoa; phylum Arthropoda; class Insecta; order Diptera; family Muscidae; genus Muscina; species Muscina levida. The sequence goes on from OZ035882.1 coordinate 58,156,731, forward strand.
AAATATTCCGCAAACGGTAATGACAAAAATTATAAAAGTTTTAAAGAATTGCTTAACTGTTTAAGGTTAATAATTTGTGACACTATTCATTCGATTTAATTTCCTATTCCACTCTTTTGAACTGGCGCCAATGTTAACAAGAAACTACACTCATTTTACTCCCCTCTGTAAATGCCAACCTAGAGTAAAACGCGCTCATTTATAATCTCTAAACTAAAATTATACTATGTATACAATTTTGACAATCTTCCAACATTGTCTCTAATATTATTGGCATCCAATTGTTATATGTATTTGTCGCTCACAGCTGACTTAAAAAAAAAACTTGATCCAAATGTGTCACACAACAACGGCATCAGTTCCCCCCAGCCCAAAAGCTTTTAGTTTATTATCAAGATTTTGTAACTTCTTCTTTATCTTATGAATTGGGACAATTTTTAAGTTGCATTGAATTTGTTAAGCAACTTTACATAATTCGAATATAAATTCGTCAAACAATGACTGTTTTGGTTGACAATGATTTGGCAGTTTGATACAAATTCGTATTGATTTCAAACGACGATGAAATAAAAATAAATATTACATTGTGACATAATATCAACGCCTTAACTATTGATGATGAGATATTTTTATGTTTGTCACTCTTACACACATATGGTCGATGCACTTTGGTTGTACTATAATCTGGATGTCAAGTAACTTTTTTAATCAAAAATCTATGGATATTTTATAGATAGATTAAATGATGTGAAATCTAAAAGGGAAAACAAAGAAAGAAATTAAACAATATATTGAAATTATGAAATCTTTCAAATTTGAAATTATAATATCTTAAAAACACGAAATTTTGAAATCTTGAAATCAAGAAACTTACCAATTTCTTGAAATTATGAAATTTTTCAAACTGGAAATTATGTTATCTTGAAGTTTTTAAATCTTCATATCTTAACTTCTTGAAATCTTGCACACATGAAATCTTAAAAACTTGAAATCGTGCAATCTTGAGACGTTGAAATGTCGAAATCTTGAAACCTTGAAATCAAGAAACTAAACAATATCTTTAAATTATGAAATCTTGCAAACTTGAAATCTTGAATACTTAAAACCTTGAAATCTTGCATTCTTAAAATCTTGAAATATTGAAATCGGAAATCTTGAAATCCTGTAATCCTGTAATCTTGAAATCTTGAAATCTTGAAATCTTGAAATCTTGAAATCTTGAAATCTTGAAATCTTGAAATCTTGAAATCTTGAAATCTTGAAATCTTGAAATCTTGAAATCTTGAAATCTTGAAATCTTGAAATCTTGAAATCTTGAAATCTTGAAATCTTGAAATCTTGAAATCTTGAAATCTTGAAATCTTGAAATCTTGAAATCTTGAAATCTTGAAATCTTGAAATCTTGAAATCTTGAAATCTTGAAATCTTGAAATCTTGAAATCTTGAAATCTTGAAATCTTGAAATCTTGAAATCTTGAAATCTTGAAATCTTGAAATCTTGAAATCTTGAAATCTTGAAATCTTGAAATCTTGAAATCTTGAAATCTTGAAATCTTGAAATCTTGAAATCTTGAAATCTTGAAATCTTGAAATCTTGAAATCTTGAAATCTTGAAATCTTGAAATTTTTAAATCAAGAAACTAATCAATATCTTAAGTTTTGAAATCTTGATACGTTTAATAGTTGAAATTTTAAAATATTGATATCTTAATTTTTTGAAATCAAGAAACTAAAACTAATTTTGAAATCTTGAAATTTTGAAATTCTGAAATCTTGAAATTGTGGAATCTCGCACTTGAAATTATGATATAATTTTGAAATCGTGTTAACTTGAAATCTTGATAAGTTGAATTGTTGAAATCTTGAACTCTCGAAATCTTGAATTGTTGAAATCTTGAAATCGTTAATACTTGAAATCTTGAAATCTTGAAATCTTGTAATCTTGAAATCTTGAAATCTTGAAATCTTGAAATCTTGATATCTTGAAATCTTGAAATTATGAAATCTTGAAATCTTGAAATCTTGAAATCTTGAAATCTTGAAATCTTGAAATCTTGAAATCTTGAAATCTTGAAATTATGAAATCTTGAAATCTTGAAATCTTGAAATCTTGAAATCTTGAAATCTTGAAATATTGAAATCTTGAAATATTGAAATATTGAAATCGGAATCTTGAAATCTTGAAATATTGAAATCGGAAATCTTGTAATCTTGAAATCCTGAAACGTTGAAATCTTGAAATTTTTAAATCAAGAAACTAATCAATATCTTAAGTTTTGAAATCTTGATACGTTGAAAAGTTGAAATTTTAAAAAATGGATATCTTAATTTTTGAAATCAAGAAACTAACCAATATATTGAAATTATATATATTTTGAAATCTTTTACTTTACGATTTACTTTTTGGTACAATTAAAGTTCTTTTTGGTACATTAAATGTACTATTTGGTACATAAACTGTACTTTTTAGTACCAAAAATAGTACTTTTGGGTACAACAAATTTTTCTTTTTGGTACATTAAAAGTACTTTTCGGTAGAATAAATTTTACTTTTGGTATACTAAATGTTACTCTATGGCACAACAAAAGTACTTTTTGGTACAATAAATTGTATGCTTTTGTACAATTAATCATAATTTTCGGTACAATAAATTGCACATTTTTGCACAAAAAATTGACTTATTGGTACAATAAAAGTTCAGTTTGGTACAATAAAAGTACTTTTTGGGACAATAAATGTACTTTTTGGTACTTTAGGTGTAGTTTTTTGTACAAAGAAAGTACTTTTTGGTACAATAAATCGTAATTTTCCGTACAATAAGTTGTAAATTTTTGCACAATGAATTGTACTTATTAGTGCAATAAATTTGGTACAATAAAAGTTCATTTTCAGTTCATTAAATGAACTATTTGGTATATAAACTGTACTTTTTGGTTTAATAAATAGTATTTTGGGTACAACAAAAATTTCTTTTTTGCACACATTAAATGTTCTTTTCGGTAGAATGAATTGTACTTTTGGTACAATTAATGACACTTTTTGGCACAACGAAAGTACTTTTTGGTACAACAAATTGTATGATTTGATTCAATAAATCATAATTTTCAGTATGATAAATTGTAATTTTTTTCACAAAAAATCGACTTATTGGTACAATAAATTGTACTCTTAGGTACAATAAAAGTACGGTTTGGTAAAATAAATTGCACTTTTTGGTACATTTAATGTACTTTTTGGTACAATAAATTCAATTCGTTGTTACTTATTGGTACAATAAAATTTACTTTTTGCTACAATTAAAGTACTTTTTTGGGGCAATAAATGTACTTTTTGGTACTATAAGTGTACTTTTTTGTACAGTAAATGTTTCGTTCCGGCACAACAACCGTACTCTTACGTACAATAAAAGTACTTTTTGGTACATTTAATGTAGTTTTTGGTACAATAAAATTTACTTTTATCTACAATTAAAGTATAAACTTACTTAATTTCCCATTACACCCCATGAATGAGGTATGAGATAGCTTCTCGCCTTGTTGTGAATTAACACACTTTCTATTTTGAGGTACACAACTAACGGCACCTACTTGTTTATCGACGAATGGGAACGTCACTGTTTGAGAAGCTTTTAACTAGACATGCCGATTGACTCGACACTTATACTGCGAAGTTGCTGCCGACAACATTTTGTAGATGACTGGAGCCAGGAGTTGAACCTGGGTGTCCCGCATGGAAGTCGCGTGCACCAACTTTCATGCCACGGCCGGACCCGTGTACTATAAGTGTACTTTTTTGTACAATAAATGGTACTTTTTGGTACAATAAATTTTATGCGTTGGTACAATAAATTGTACGAAAACAATAAATTGTAAATTTTTGCATAATGAATTGTACTTATTGGTACAATAAAAGTACTTTTTAGTACATTAAATGTACTTTTTGGAACAATAAATTTAACTTTTTGGTATAATATAAATACTTTTTGGTACATTGAATGTACTTTTTGTTATAACAAATTGTACTTTTTGAAATCTGAATATCCTCCAACCTAGCAATTCTTATAATCCTTGCTATTTTTGCTCATTACTTTAAAGTATATGATAGATATGAGAAGGCATCAACCAAATCATGTAAATTTTTTGAGTAACCAATCGTTTGTTCTCAAGCAGCTACGTCCAGCTACAAGTTTTGTTCTTTCACACCGACGAGACCACAACAGATAATCAAATCTAACATCAGCCAATCAATGCTTACTGCTTAATTTACAATGAAACAATGACAAATTGTAAGAGCTTTCAAAGCTCTTCCTCACCAAAACAATTATCAAAGTATGTGTGTTTGGACGTAACTTCTCTAAAGTTAAGCTTTGCATTCTATATTTGTTTTCTATTTAAACCCGTAGAACTCTGAAAATTGTGAAAATCATGGTCACACACTTATTTGTTAGTTTCAATTCAATATCATTAAAAATTTATATATTTATCGTCACGTGCTGCTGCTCTTCATGATTTTCGCATAAATTATCCACCCTTTTTCTAGTCTTAATTAAATTTTTTGTGTGCGATTTATGAACCATGAAATGTAATTTAGTATAAACTATTTTGTTAGTGGGAGGGGGTGGCTTACCGGCGAACTTAGAATGTTGGAAGTACTTTGAACTAATTTCATTCCAATTTGTCTCACTAAACCAATATTTTATTAAATTTTTGCTGGTTAACGATGACAAAGGTTTGGGTACAAATAAACAACCTGACCAAAGGCGGTGGCGGCGGCGGTGTCATTGGTACCGATGATGGTCTCATCAGTGTACATTTTTGCGACATTTGTTGGTATTCATTCACACCGTGTTGCGTATTTACGTAAATAGGGTGTGTAGTTGTTAGAATGGTAGAAGATTATCCATATATTTTAAACTTTCATTCATTGTGAAGAATAATTGGTGTTGTCAATTAATTTCTGTGCGGCTTTCCAATACTGGAAAAATATTTTAAACTATAGAAAACTATCTAAAAGCAGTATAGGAAAAATCCATATCAAGTATGAATTACAATATTGACTTTGTCTCCTGGACCTTACTACATACATATTTTCTGCTTTTAATCCTATAGAAAACTTTCCCGTTTTAATCATATTTTTCTTTAGGCATTTATCATTCCAATTTGCACCGCCTTTCTGTCATCGCCTTTAATGAACATGCTAATTTAGCGCAGCTCAAAAAAGAAAAACAAACAACGCCAACTTTTAAACAATGACAACTTCTAAACCTCAACAGCTGATGTTGATTTTGAAAAATAGACATGATACTCGTAATCATGATGTAGTTTTCGCAAAGCGATAACGAAAAACTACAACGTAGAGTTCACATGTAAGCCTCGATCGCGGAATAACCACACTTGTCATCCATCCATCCATCCACCCGACCAGCCATCAGTTTGCTCGTAGTTGTATTGCCAAAACAGGTGTCATTGTTAAATATTTGTTTGTGGTGGGTTGAGCCGTGAGAGTGGATAAGGGGGTACCCTATGTAGGCCTTTACTCGTTTGTAATTAAACGCCAGTATCAAGTGCTAATGATGGTAATTAAACCTTTGTTTCATGCAAATGAGATAATTTTATATTGTAAGTAATGATGATGATATTAATGATGATGATGCAATTGGATGAGTCGTTTCTTTATAAGTACGAATTCGAAAATAATAACGAGTTGTAGCAACAGACATATAAATATAAAATGTATAACATAAATATCTTAATGTTAATTTTGTCGTTCTCTCTCTCTTTTTCTCTCGTTTCAGTTACTTATTTCATTAACAATATCACAATCTTACAAAGTGCATCATGACCTTCTATTGGTGGTCCCATTGGTTCTGGATAACAATGATAAGCAGTGAGTATTTTAAAGTACATAGTCATATATTTACATACTAAGTTAAAAATAAGTATTATTAATTATAATTTATTAGAAATATTTTATGATTCCTCTTGTGGAATTGTGGTTGCCAAGTAGAGATTACAAATCGTTTCGATCGGACATCAAATGACGATGCAGTGTAATGAATACTATATCGGGGGCTCGTAGGGTGCACGGATCAAAAACAAAATGGATATCCTCAAATTGTCTTTGGGCAAACTACAAATCTGGGGGTGAACGCATCAACTTTTTTCGACCCTATCATGCTTAGTAGATGATCTGATACTTTTTTCAAGTACATTGTAAAAAAAATATTGATCACGATTCTAAATATTCCCAGGTAAATGAGTTTAATTTTTGGCACATGAAAATTTTACTACTTACTGGTGCATAAAAAAGTATATTTTTTTTTGTACAATAAAAGTACTTTCTGAAACAATATAGGTACTTTATGGTACACTTTAAGTACTTTACTTGGTACAATACATGTATATTTTGGTACAATAAATAGTACTTTTTGCTACAATAAATTGTACCCTTTGGTACTATAAGTGTGCTTTTTGGTACAATAAATTGAACTTCTTGGTACAATTAAAGTAATTTTGGTACATTAAATGAGCTTTTGGGTAAATTTAATGTTATATTCTGTACATTAAATGAACTGTTTGGTACAATAAATGTACTTTTTGGTAGAATGAATTGTAGTTAGTACAATAAAAGTACTTTTTGATACAATAAATGTAATTATTGGTACAATAAATTTTATTTCTTGGTACAATGTATTGTACCTTTTGGAACGATAAAAGTACTATTTGGAACAATAAATTGTACTTTTTGGTACATTAAATGTTCTTTTTGGTACAATAAATTAAACTCTTTGCTACAATAAATGTACTCTTTGGTGCAATAAAATTTACTTTTTGGTACAATAAAAGTATTTTTGGGACAATAAATTTACTTTTAAGCACAATAAATTGTACTATTTGGTACTATAAGGGTACTGTTGGGTACAATAAGTGTTATTGTTGGTGCAATAAATTGCACTTCTTTTTACAATTAAAGTACTTTATGGTACAATAAATGGTACTTTTTGTTACAAAAAATGGTACTTTTTGTTACAACAAATGTAAATTGTACTTATTGCTACATAAATAGTATGTTTTGTTTACAATTAAACTAATTTTTGGTACACTATTTAGATTTTTTGATATATTAAACTTTTTGATACAATAAATTGTAAATTTTGATAAAAAAAGTACTTTTTGGTACTTTAAATGTACTGTTTGGTGCAATAAATTTTACTTTTTGGTACATAAAATGTGCTTTTGTTACAATAAATTTAACTCTATGCTACAATCAATGTACTTTTTGGAGCAATAAAATTTACTTTTTGGTACAATAAAAGTACTTTTTGCACAATTAATGTACTTTTTAATACAATAAATTTTACTTTTTGGTACTAGATATATTTTTACTTTTTGGTACAATAAATGTAATTATAAATGCAATAAATTGTACTTCTTGGTACAATAATTTGTATCGTTTGAAACGATAAAAGTATTGTTTGGTACAATAAATTGTACTTTTTGGTACGTTAAACTTACTTTTGGAAACTTTACATAAACTTACTTTTGGATGCAATAAATTGAACTCTTTTCTACAATAAATGTACTTTTTGGTGCAATAAATTTTACTTGTTGGTACAAATAAAAGTTCTTTTTGGTATATTAAATGTACTATTTGGTACATGAACTGTACTTTTTGGTACACAAAATGTTTGGTACATTAAATGTACTACTGGTATAATAAATTGTACTTTTGGTAAGACGAAAGTACTATTTGGTACAATAAATTGTATGCTTTGGTACAAAAAATTTTAAATTTTTGCACAAAAAATCTACATATTGGTACAATAAATTGTACTCTTAGGTACAATAAAAGTACGGTTTGGTACAATAAATTTAACTTTTTGATACATTTAATGTACTTTTTGGTACAATAAATTGAACTCTTTGTAACAGAAAAGTTACTTGTTGTTACAATAAAATTTAGTTTTGGCTACAATTAAAGTACTTTTTGGGACAAAAAATTTACTTTTTGTTACAATAAGTTTACTTTTTGGTACAACGAAAGTAATTTTTGGTACAATAAATTATATGCTTTGGTACAATAAATCGTACTTTTCCGTACAATAAATTGTAACTGTTTGCACAATGAATGGTACTTAGTGGTACAATAAATTTGGTATAATAAAAGTACTATTTAGTACTTTAAATGTCCTTTTTGGTACAATAAATTGAACTCTGCCACAATGAATATACTTTTTGGTGCGATAAAAGTGCTATTTGGTACAATAAATTTAATTTTTTGGAACAACATTAAATACACGTTTTGGTACAATAAATTTAACTCTTTGCTACAATAAATGTACTTTTTGGTAAAATAAAATGTACTTTTTGGAACAGTAAAAGTTCTTTTTGGGACAACATTATTTGTACTTTTTGGTACAATTGAACTCTTTGCTACAATAAATGTACTTTTTGGCGCAAACAATTTGCTTTTAGGTACAATAAAAGTACTTTTTGGTACATTAAATTGTACTCTAAACACATTTGTACTGTGAAGTGAATAACAACATTATAAAGCATTATAAATATATTAACTTAATTCTCAACATTCCCAACTTTTTTTCCTTTGCATGCCTGTCTCTTGCTCACTAACACAACTGCAATTTTGCGCATCCCTGATTTAGATTTTAATAGATATACTAGATCTGTAGGGCTGTTGTCATAGAACCGTATACGTGTCTCTTGACCTATCGGATATCCTTAGAGACGACTTGTTATATCATCTTTTCCAATAGCCTATAAATATCTTAGCAGGTTAAATAACATTGCCTTAACTTGCTGGCATTCTTAAGAGCTTTCATTACCCTTCTTATTGAACATTAGCATTACTTCTCAAAGAAGGCCTTCTTGAAAATCTTCTAAGAAGGTGTTTTATTTTGGAAACTATTACACTGTGTTAGTTTATGACAAAAATTTTCGAAGACAAGGCGGGACTCGACGATCCTACTTCGGACACGAGGAATCTAACGGCATCATTAGTTTTTTGAGTTAAAATTTATTTATTTATTTTTACTTTGATTGGTGTTTTAAGAGGTTAAAAAGATTTTCAACAAGATTTTCAACGAGCGGATAAGCTTGACTTATTTAAAACAACTTTGTCGAAGATGGAATATCCGAAAACCCTACTATAGTGGGCGAAAATCGGTTTAAGCCTATAAGCCACTAACCGCTGAGAAGAAATAGTTTTAATATTTTTTAGTTATCATAAGCACTTTATACAAATTTTTTGTAAAATTATTTTTTGTCAAGGGTAGGGGTTTTTGAGCTCAAATCGATATTCGCAGTCTTTAGTTGGATTTTTGGGTAAGCTTTGGTCAAGCTTTTCCGAAAACCTAACTAAAGCTTGTTGAAAATCTATTTAACCCCTTAAAACACGGTCTTGTCTATTTTTTCGACATCACAGTGTTATTAAACATCTATAGAAAAAAAGATAACAACATTTTCTGTTCGAAGAGGATTCTATTTTTTCTCCTTGGGATTGATCGTCAACTATCCCAACTGCTTTCGCCAGCAGTAATATTTACGTTGTACTCTGCCTTCGCTATTTAGTTTCTTCAGAAAACGAAATACGAAAAATTCGATCGGACCACAGGTTTCTAAGTGGAATTCGTAGTATTGGTTTAGAATTTTTAATGTACTTCAATTAAAAATGTAATAAAACTATGTAAAAAAAATTATAAAAAAAAACAGCAGTATTCCCTCTAGATTTTGTATGCGTTATAGTCCCACGATGTCAAAATACCATCACTGAATTGTGAATATTATCAAAGTGTGTCCATTGATTATTTTATAAAAGGACTTATTTTACTCATAAGAGATCTGAATGTACGACCAAAGTGCTAAGCTGAGCACTGTTTGTAGTTTTTTGTATCAATTTAAAAAAATCATTTTAGTGTTTCATAGTGTAATTACTACATAATCAAGCAGTTGTACACTTATTTGCTTACTCATGCTAATTTGTTTGATCAATTATTTTTCGTATTCTTGAATTACCAATAACACAATATTTCAATCCTCTTTCACATCTTCCATTTGCAGATCTTATCATCTTCCCCCTCAACGCGGTTGTACTCGCATATCCAAGTCAGGATTCTTCGCAGGAATATAATCAACATCAAACAGAGACCACAAGGAAACTAGTAACGAGGCTCTATCAAAGCTCAACCACATGGGTAACGGAAGCATCTATCGCGGCAAGGACCACGACAACTGCAGAAAAAACCATTCTACAGAGTGTAACAATGTCCGAGCCCAACGTCAGCGCAGCTGAAGATGCAGCAGCACCACCACATCCGCCATCTACAATAGAGGATGTCGCAAGCGGCCCCACCACAAAGCACCAGGATGGTTTTGAGGAATACTATTACGATCATCAGGAGGAAACCGAAACGGAACAAATAGATCTGGAAGATGTGGAAGAAGATATGGAAAACGTCGAACATCAACCGTCCGCTATAGCGGCCGCAGATGACAAAGAGAACGATATTAAAAGATCTGCAGAACATTTTTCAAAATCCTCTGAAACAGAATCGAAAATAATGGAATTGAATCCCATGGAATCCACGCCCACGTCCTCGCCGACGCAGGAGCACAATAATAACTATACCAATTTCACAAATACCCTTACGAGCAGTACAAATGAGACGACTTCAGTTTTATTAAACGCCACCAGCACCACAACTACCACCGCTGATCACATGAGTGCTAGTGCCACGGCAGCCGAAGCTTCATCATTCGCATCCACATCGCCAGTAGTGGTGGCAACGTTAACAAGTCCCAGTAATGCCACGGCACTGCCACATGCCCCAGCAACGCCGAAAATTGTCCGGACCCACAATCCATTGGAATGGCTAAGTAGTATTGCCGACATAGCTGCCTCTCCACCGCCCGCCCACGTAACCACCGACGTCAACGATGACAAATTTCCATTCACTTTGGAAAATGTACACAAAACCGAAGATTTGATAAGAGAAGAGAGTGAGCCGCGTACACGAAAATCCAAAGGTTTATCGGCGGAATATAAGCATGGCTATATAAACTATTCGTCGGAGTCAAAGAATTTGCTAACACGATCGGCATCAACGACGGTCAATGAGTACGAGAGCGAGGAGAATAATATATCATCCGAAGCGTTATCGGTACAGGTACAATTTGTTAATATTTGTTTGGTTGTATTTTTGTTTGAAAATTTTTGGCCAAAATATAATATTTTTGGCCTTTTAAGTGACAGGATTTTATTTAGGGTAATGTTTAAAACTAAATTGAAATGTGAACTCTGAGGTAAAGCTGAAATTAGACATGTCGTCTATGCTAAACGAAATTCCCTGGGAGTTATCGTCGAGGACCATATACTAGCTGTATATGTCGGCAATGTACTTCAGTACATAATACGCAGTCTTGACCTACGGTGGGTGAATAGAAATTCACCTTGTATGGCAGTGTCCCAGAAGATTGCCTCAAGTTGCACTGGACATGATGCTATTCTTGTCTAGTATGGACATTTTTGTCTCAATCTTACAGAGAAATAGAATGTAGGAGATAAGGGATAAAGCGTTTGGTGTGGATGAATCCGAACTTAGCGATAGATAGATGGATCGACGGAAAGCTCTTCAAAGATGGAATGAGCATTTAATCCGTTGGTTCGAAAATTGAGTTCTAGTACCTGTAGACTATATAAAAACTTCAGTGTCTTATGAAAGGCATTAAGGGGTATTAGGTTGCCTAGGATCTACGGGCATAATATCGCAGCCAACAAGTCTTTAAGAACTTTTAAGTGCAAATGACAGCTGATCAGATTATGCCTTTTTAGGTCAGACCCTGCTGGCCTGTGTTGAACAATGGCCAGGCCTGGACAGCGATGAGCGCTGTCTATGGTAGGGCCACAGATTTGTTACTTTTGCAAACCGATTTACAAATTGGCTTCAGGTTAAGAGAACTCTGGCGGTCTTCTGGGTGTCTAAGTTTCACCAAAAGATGTCGTTCAGAGGCTAAGGTCATGGTAAGTGTGCGGAGGGCTGAAGCGATCCTACGATCCTGGGTCGTCTACGATGAACGGTGAAAGTCAGGCGGCCCATAACTATAAAATCTTGTCGAATACAAATCCCGACTGATCAAGGATCAAGATCAGGCTTCGGACAATACCATTCCTGGGGATGGTGGCAAAAGGATTCTGCAAGCTGCACTCTGGGATATGGTGTCGTCTACGAACTATGGGGTTAACACTTAAAAACAAAAACGTATTTTCCCTTTGCATTGCATGAATGCTATATGGGTGACTTTCTTGATTTTGAATAAATTAACACGCTTCTATTTGAAAACTAACCGAACAGAACAACAGTCTAACGACAATTCGAACATCAACTTATGATAAAATTTTACATGTTGCTGTCAACAAGATCGAGGGGGTAACCGATAAAATAATGTTGATGTCTATAATAGCGCTACACTCGAACGTCCAAGGCGGCTGATATAAGTAAACTTAACACAATCATTGGCATAATCACCAGTCATTCGACAATTCGGTCTCTAACGCGCAAAAATGGGAGAAATTCTGTTCTTGTATGACTACTAACTAGAAAGTTCATTGGCTTGTTCAGCTAGTGAATTATTTCCCGTGATCGAAACTTTGCCATGGGAAATCAGCGGGAATAAAGAACAAAGGGAAAATTCCGTCTGACATGTGACTTCTCCGCAATTGTGTCGTAATAAGGACAATTTTTTGGCGACTCCTACCTGCAGAAGGCTTTGCTAAGCAGAGATTGAATGGCTTTCTTTTCCATGGACGATGTTAAAAATGGCGACAGTATTGGGGCAACTGTACCTGGAGGTTCTATATTAATTTGGCCTCTTTTCTATTGACGATTTCAAAATGGGGAGTCAGCAGAGATGTAGACGTGGTCTGAAATAAGGGATCAGCAGAGACCGTTATTGCCCCCCACTACCACGATCGCCAAGCATGGGTTAAATGACCCTTTCTCCCATGAACGAGGTTTGAAATTGCGATCGTTTTTGGGATGAAAATTTATTGTACCAAAAATTATTTTATTGTGCCAAATATTACATTTATTGTACCAAGAAGTTATTTTATTGTTCTAAAAATTATATTTGTTGTACCAAAAAGTACTTTACCAGTACTAGAGAGTACATTTATTATACCAAGAAGTTCTCTTATTACCATTACTAGATAATCCGCTAGCCTAGCCAAGTCATTTCTCCCATATTCCCAAAAGTACTTGTACTATAAAAATAAGTTATTTTATTGTGTCAAAAAGTACTTTTATTGTACTAAAAAGTACTTTAAATGTACCAGAAATTACTTTTATTGTACACTTTTTGGTACATACATTTAAAAGGTACAATAAAATTACTTTTTTTGTTACAATAAAAGTACTTTTAAGGTATAATAAAAGTACTTTTAAGGTACAATAAAAGTACTTTTAAGGTACAATAAAAGTACTTTTAAGGTACAATAAACGCACTCTTTTTACAACCAAAGTACTCTTTTTATAATAAAATGTACTTTTTCATACAAAAAATGCACTGTTTGGTACAATAAATGAACTTTGTAGTACAAAAAAAGAACTTTTTGTAATTAATGTGTTTTTTAGTACAAAAAAGTACTTTGATACAATAAATGTACTTTTTAGTATAAAAAAATACTTTCTGGTACAATAAATGTACAATTAAAATACAATGTTCGTACAATTAAAGTACCTTTCAACAATAACTTATACTTTTTGATATGATAAAAGTACTTTTTGGTACAATAAACTGAAAATTTCAAAAACCAAATCGATTAACTCAATTTTGAATTTTTTACACGGGTTTTAAAAAACAATATCAGCTTTCTGTTTTATGGAGTTATTCGATATGGCAAGTGAAGAATTCAATTGTACTTTTTGGTACAACAAGTTGTACTTCTTGGTACAATTAAAGTACTTTTTGGGGTAATAAAAATAACTTTTTTTTTTTGGTAGCAAAAAATTTTAATTTTTGGTACAACAAAAGTACTTTTTGGTACAATAAATTGTATTTTTGGTACAATAATTAGTACTTTTTGGTACAATAATAGTAGTCTTTTTAGAATAAATTGTACTCTTTCAAACAACAAAAGCACTTTTTGATACAATAAAGGTACTTTTTGGTACAATAAACTGAATTTCTCAAAAGCCAAATCGATTAACTCCATTTTGAATTTAAAATTTTACAGGAGTTTTAAAAAACAATATTAAAAAAACAATATTTCAAAAACAATATGGCAAGTAAATCATTCAATTGTACTTTTTGGTACAATAAGTTGAACTTCTAGGTACAATAAAAGTACTTTTTGTGGTAATAAAATTACTTTTTAATGAAAGTACTTTACTCTGCAATAAAATTTTTTTTTTTGTACAATGAAAAAACGTTTCGGTACAATAGGAGTTTTTTTTTGGTACAACAAAAAGACTTTTTAGTACAATAATTTGTACTTTTTGAAATAATAAAAGTTTTATTTTTACAGTTAATTGTACTGTTTGATACAATAAAAGTACTATTTGGTACAGTAATCTGAATACCAAAGCCAAATCGATAAACTCCATTTGACTTTAAAATTTGACAGGAGTTTTAAAAAATAATATCAATTTAATTTTTTATGGCAAGTGAACCATTCAATTGTAATTTTGGGGACAATAAATTTTAAATCTTGATATTTGGGATAATAAAAGTACTTTTTAGTACAATAATCTATGAACAGATTAAAGGAATTGTAATTCATAATTATTTTAAATTTGTTTCAGCTAAATCGGACTAGTGGCTCTCGAGTTTTGTCAAACAAAAGAGCCTAAAACGTGACAAATTCCCCTATACGATAATAACTAACTTCAAAGCGATATTAAATTATTATGGCATGTAATTTGACAAATCGAATGATACAGAACTTGTTCTTTTTCGGGCTACTTTCACTTGCAGCTATCAGAATTGAGGCCCAAATCGATGAGCTGAAAAATGTTGTACTGTGTTATTTTTGGTACCATGAAAGAACTAAATAGTGATTTTTGGTACAACAAAAATAGTTTTTGGTACAACAAAAATAGTTTTTGGTTGGGCAGTACTTTCCCAAACCTGGCAAATATTTTCCTTAAAAAATTGTTGGCGAAATTATTCCTAAAATTTGTCATCAAATTTTCCCCTTAATTTACTTTCATAATAACATCATTCTCTTGGGGAATAGTTTCCCATATTCGAGCTTCGTTTAGAATAAGAGAAAATAGAAAAATATCTCGGGAGATTTTATTTAGAATATAGGAACAAGGAATCGGTAGAAAAATTACCAGGCAATTGTTTTTTCAGAATTAGGCTGTACAACTTTTGAAGCGCCAAAAAAGTTCCCACGGGTTTAGTTGCATGTCGTTTTATTTTTATTTTTTGGGATAGAAAAATTTCTAACAAACTAGTACGTTCTTTTGTTATTCTAAATATCGTTAAAATTATATAATATATTTTTTTAAATCCACTTGTATAATTATTTCTTTCTCTCTCCCTCTTCCACCTTTTTCCATAGCGTGCTTATATGATGGATGTCGGTGCAATATCAGCTATATGTTTCACAGTATTCGGTATCTGCTGCACCGTGGGCACCATTGGCATTGTGTTGTATCGTCGTCGTTTCTTAAATAAGCCACAGGCATTAAGTGAGCCGGACTCCAGTGTTTACATAGATGATAGCACGATGCGTGTCAGTGTAAGTTGCAATATTTGTGTTGAGATTTTGAAAGCACATTCAGTACTCGATTGTTGGCTATTAAGTCTTCTATGTATTCTGCTCTACTTTTACAGGATAATTCCGATGAGATGTATAGCTTGGATAATGATTCGTTTCTGAATTCATTGGAGGCCATGACAATACAAAACTACTGGACCGATACTGTTAAACATACAAAGCTTTAATTGAATAATGTTTTTTTTTTTAATTTTACTTTTATTTTCTTTTTATTTGTTTTTGTTTTGTTTTTCTAAATATAGCTATAGGTTACTTAATAACAACAAAAACAAAGAAACCCCAATAACATAATCATAAGCTACGTATAAAACACATTTAAATTTAACATTATTTATTTGAAAGAAAACTGAAATGGCCACGCCTCCTGGCGTTAGAAGAAGGCGGCTATAACGGCGAATAGAGCGATATAAAAATCATTCCTTCCAACTTGAAAGGCATTAATTATAATATAACGGAAATAGTTAATAATAATAATATTGAAATAAGAAAACAAAAATACATAGACATTAAAATAAGGATTCTCTCATTGAAACTAACACACACCCACACACATATGAACATCATCGATTCATTAAGTTGGTATAAGAAAAAATTAACAACAGTCTTGATAGTCTCTTTGGCACACGATTGGTTTTGTCGCTCTCTCTCTCCCTCTTTCTCACACTTTCTACAGTGTCTGGCAACTTGTGATGGTAATTTGAAGCTAAGGAAAGACCATTTGTTAAGCTAAGTATAGACGGTTGCCAGAAATAGCAATTTTGTCAAATCTGCTAATGTACCGGCAAAGTACTGACATGGACAGTGTTGCCAATATAATTATTCTCTGCAAATGGTGAATTTGGCAGATTCGTAAACTTCGCACATATGCAAATAAATAATGTGTTTTCAATATTTACACTACTTTGATAGTGGCAACATTTTGCGGTTCACACGATTATCGGATGACTGGCAATATTGTTGTTTTACAATGTAATGGCAATGCTTTTTCTGCAAACGTTGTTATACAAAAATTTAAAGTGCACACAGTTGTTGGACATTTTCTGAACATTTTTCGGGCAATATTGTAAGATCTGGCAACCGTCTGTACGTAGTTTTAGGCTAAGCTTTATTGGCTACAAATGTTAATTTGTTATGGGCTCTTAGGTTCGGCTATTTTCTTTATGTTGGATCATGTTCCTGCCAACTGCCTGAAGCCTAAAAAAAGCTAAGTACAGACGGTTGTCAGAAATAGCAATTTTGTCAAATCTGCTAATGTACCGGCAATGTACTGACGTGGACAGTGTTGCCTTATAATTAATCTCTGCAAATGGTAAAATTAGCAGATGCATAAACTTCGCACATCTGCAAATTAAATGTGTTTGCAATTATCTTACAAAAATTTGAAGGTGGCAACATTTTGCGGTTCACACGATTATCGGATGTCTGGCAATATTGTTGTTTGAAAAAGCTTCTTCTGCAAACCTTGCCATACAAAATTTAAAGTGCACACGGTTGTTGGACATTTTCTGCAAATTTTTCGGGCAATATTGTAAGATCTGGCAACCGACTGTACGTAGCTTAAGAGTACAACTAAGGAGATTTGACAGGGACATCTTAAAAACAGAAATGTAATGAACCACTGTCCTATCTAAACCCTTTCACTATTAAGACTTTTGCAAAAACAAAATTCGTGTTGCCAGACTTTCATTTCATATCACCATGACAATTATCCAACAAACAAAAACCTGTGTTAAAAAAATTTGCACCAAATACTATGCAAAAAAACTTAAAAAAAAAGTTAACTACAACTTTCCGTTCATTAGTAAAATATTAAACACGAAAATAAAACAAAAGAAATCTTAAATGTAAAATTAAAGATCTTAAATCTATAAAATAACACATCTATAGAAAATATTAAAAAGAAAACTTGTTATTCTTACAAACTTATAATTTACTTTGAGAATTTAAATGTACAATTTCCCCTCTCACCTCTTTATTTTTAAAAAAAAAATGTTTTTAAGCTGAAAAAAATTGAAACAAAAAACTTTATTACAATTATTGTTATGTATTTTACAAAAGAAAAAAAAGAGACGATACAAAAAAAAATCAATGTTGACATGTACGAGATTTTATTAGTTACTTAATTTGTTAATTTATTTAACATAATACAACAACAACAAAACAACATAACGAAAGCGAAACAAATAAAACACAATACGTTTATTACACTGTACTCTGTATTTACAATTATTTCATATTTTATAATATTAAAGGAGAAACAAAGAATAATAGTAACAACAAAAAAATATATAATAGATTTTAGTAATAAATAATTAAAACGCTAGTAATGTAATTTAATAATAAACATAATTATAATATTAATTAATAATATTAATAGTTTAAGAAGCATCACAAATACAAACCAACAATTTTCTCAAAAGTAATAAAAATCATTTTCAAACATATATATCCATCCAATTGAAGTTTTACTTATTACTACAACACGTCTTTGGTAGGTAATGCAATATAATACATATATATATAACTCTCTGACTGTCGCTTTCGATAGCCAGTCATTTTTCATGTAACGCTGTCCGTTAATACCAGGTCAAATCGCTGCTGTCAAATCGTATAATTAACTCCACGCTTGGCACGAGTACTACGAGGAAGTTGGCGACTAGGGGTACACCACAGGTTGTAGTGCTATCCTCATTGCTGTGGCTACTAGAGGTAAACGGCGTTCTAAAGACATTTGGGAGAAATAGAAGGAAGATAGTGGCCTATGCGGACGACGCACAGTGGGGTATGGGACCCCCAAAACGGAGATTATTTATAAAATGAAAATTGCGATTTCCAATTAAAGTTTTGTACTAAATAATTGTACACAGGATACTGATTCAATAGATACTAGAATCAATTACATATGTTGTTTATTTAAAGTTCTATGCTCTCTCAAGCTTCGCAATTTTTTTTTCGAATTATCTACGTGTTAGCGAAAAGTGAAATATCGATATTTTGGAGTGAACGTTTTTGCCTTTTAGTCATTTAAAAACAAAATTATTGTTATGGATAATTCAACATCAGCTATTGAAGAACAGGAATAACAATTAGTTGTATACAATAAATATGTATAATTATTTTTAATTATTTTTTAAAAAATGGTCTAAATTTAAGGTATTTTTGAAATGTAAATAGATTTTTAAAATGGTTCCGGGTAAAACCGTGTTGAAAAATTAACATAATTGTTTGGTTAGATTTGGCTTAATTTTCTTTGTTTTTGCTGTATTGCAATTTGTTGCTGAGCATTAATTTTTAATTATACCCTACATAAGGCAATATATGCTGATTTTCCTTGATAATATTCAAATTGATTCAAATACGATTAAATGACATTATTTCACAACAACTCTAGATTTTATAGCCGTCCCAGCAAATTTTTTCAAAACGTTAAAAAATCTGAATATTTGGGAAAGTTAATTCAGAACTGATTAATTACAAGCGCTAAAACTAGTTGTTCATGCAAAATTCAGAGAATTACCTTCTAACTAGTACAAGTTTCTCAAATTTTAGCCTCAGTGTACGTTATTCGATAATACTAGAGTATACAAAACCGAAACCGGAAACCGGCAAACCGGTTTTTTTGTTCAAAACCGTCAGCCGGTTTTAACAAAATATCGATTTTCGAATAACCGGTTTAACCGGTTTTTTGAGGTCGTTTTTTTCGGTTTTGACGGTTTTTTGAAAATATGAAAATCACAGCATAACAACATATAATATGCTCAATGCTTGCTGTAAAGTCACATTTAAAGATCATTTTCTGACATTTCACGATGTAAGGGTGAAAAAACAGATAGAGTGTTTAAATGTTCCACAAAAAAACCCCCTTAAATTTCATTGAATACATCTGATATCGAAGATGCACTAAAACATGAAGAAACATAGATGGTCGGACTTTTTTAGGTCCCTGTTCACACAGTGATTTGAAAACAAAGTGATTAGTAAAAGTTGGAGATATTGATTTTTGTCTTAGAGCACCCTAAGTAGAATTTCTCAGCAACATTTTTGTGGAACATTTAAATGTTGTAAAATCCTATTATAATGTCATTTTCAGACTTTTCTTGAAATAAGGACACGTAAGGAGTCGATAAGAATATTCAATTCAATGACAACAAAAAAAAAATAAATTTTTTTTTTTTCCCATTACATCCCATGGAGGGATAGGGGAGAGCTTTGTTGCGGGCCACTTCTCTGCAGCAGCGCTGCGCCCCTGCACGCAAAAAAATTTTGCGTGGAGCTTCGCAGGGGAAAGCGAAATTTGCCGCCAAAGGGCATGTTCTAAGCAGAGGGGGGGGATTGTTATGCCAAAAATCCATGCCCCCTCATGCTTTTTTGTCCTAAACAGGACTAATTCCGAGGCCATCATGGCCATTATCTATTAATTTCTGGAGGGCGGGGCGATTTTGTTTGGTTTGTAGTGGGAATCAGCCCGCCGCGCAGAAATGCTGAAAAAAGAAAAGCTGAAAGGGAAGAAAAAACATTAGTAACATGAAAGATAGGAAAATGGAACAATACTTACTAAACATGTTGAAACTCCAATGCATCGGGAACACCTGAAAAGAAAATAAAGAAAGAAAATGCTGAAATTGAACAAATATTAGAAAAATTAGATAAAAAACTACCTTGCTACCTCCATACTTACCAACGTGGAAAATGATGAATGACAAAACAGCTGGTAGTCATGTAGTCGATTGTACTACAATGACAGGGTTGTCAGAGGTACAGCGGTTGATTTCAACAGTGCGAAAAACGATGATCGTTATAATAATGAATGTTGAAATTATGAATGAAATTCATTGCCCGGTTTTTTTTTCTTTTCTTCTTTCTAATCCTGATGAAATGTATGTAATGGGTTTAAGTCCTAGATGTGGAGAAGCGATAAAACCGTGCAGGGCTATAAAAAAAGATAGAGATAGAAAGATTATATTTCAGATAGGGGAAAAATTACATGAAAGGGACGAACCGCGAAATTTTAAATTAAGTAAGATGAGACATATCTACTTGTTGGAAATTTCTAAGGGCATTTAAAAGATGGCTGGCGCGGGAAAATATATCCAAGCTGCGCGCAGCGGAACGGCCAAGGGAAGATGGAAAAGAGTCCATCAGAAAGTTTAAAGATCAACACACGGCCGGACAGCTCAAAGCTAGATTTTTTCTTTGTGTCGGAAGCAGTATCGGCTAAATAAAAAAAATATCAAAAGAACATTTAATTAAAAGAAAAAAAAAACATTAAAATTTGGTGACGCAAAATAAAGGCAAAATAAATAAATAAACAATAGAATAACAATATTAAATTAATTAGAGGTATGTTAGTGCCAGTGATGTGATGTGTTTAAATATTAAAAATACATGTTCCACAGGTTACCCTGGGTCTAGATTGCCGCATCCGACCAAAACCACCGAACAAAAAAACCTTGAGGAAAGTTGAGTAAACTTTTATACATTGGATACCAGGTAACCTCTAATTTAATTATTATAAAAATAAAGTTCTTGCTCATACCGAGCGTTGGCGAATAAGCCCGGAATTGGGCAAATGCTTAGGCCATTTGATAAAGGAAGAGCCTGCATACCAATGGAGGAAAAGAACGAACAAAAATAAACAAATCGAAGAAAAAAATAAAATTAACCACAACCAAATTAAAAGAAGAAACCCAAATTTAAAAAAAAAGGAAAAAAATATATAATCTGTAACAAATTAAAAATAGTTTTAAGTTTTATTATATGTTTGTGTGTGTCCATTTATAATGATTTTTTTTGAAATACGTGTGAATGAAACAAAATGATCTCTTTTTAAGCTGCGATTTGTTAAAAAAAAAGAAATTATATAATTTGTCCACTGAGGCCTCGCCTGGAATTACACCCGAAGAGAAGTTTTAATTGAAACCGCTGAAAAAACCACTTTAAGGAGCTCCTTCAAGACAGGTCAGGCATAATCTAAAAAAAAAGGAAAATAACAAAAAAAAAACAAATTAGTCGATCTCAGGGTATAATTCTAAAATAGGGTCAAGGTGTTTGAATGAGTAAAAACAGTTTTTAAAACAGCTTAAGAAATTATAGAGTTTCATGACTATATCAGTAAGTTAGGTTAGGGATTCAAATTCTTTTTATTGCTAATTTTTATTGATTTAATTTTTAATTAATGATAATTTTTTTTTATTAATTTATGTTGATTGTTGTATTGATTTTAGTTTTTTTTTGTGCAGATTTTGTTTTGGTTTTATATAATGTTTTAAATATAAGTTGACAAAAATGAAAATGATTGCCTAAGAAGCTTAAATGGGGTGGTAATGTGAAAAGGTAAGGAGAAGTGCGAGCGGGTTTAAGGGGTCCCAGCGAACGAAGGGTCATCTTCGGGACCAAGGCAGGGAAAGGGCGGTTAGAGGCAACATCTTCCTCTCACTCTCGATGTTCTATGTTTGTGTTCAAGTGTTTGTGTTTGTGTTCAACTTTATTTGTAACGTCCGTCCGGCTAGGGTAATGGGTTGGGATTCACACCCGACGAAAAGCCGACCGAGCTAGTCACGAGCCGAATTACCCTAGTGCTTTTGCGGCACGTAACAATATGGCGCCCAATGAAAAAAGAAAAGACTTAACGTCTGTAAAATTAATATTGTGCAATACATCTAAGCATAAGACAATAGATAATTAGGGATAGAAATAGTTAAACGTTGTTTTTGGTTATTATCTAAGAAATATTGTCTGTTTTGTCTATAGCCGTTCCACAGAAGCTGCGGAAGCTGTTGTATAGACAAATCTAACAATTATTTTGAAGATTCTATGAAAAAACATCGCCAAGTGCAATATAGACATTAGGATAGCATAAGAGTTTGTGAATGTTAACCTTATTTGTATTCGATGTCTATAGTTTTTGTATTTCATGTAAAGTAGTTTTGTTTTGTCGTCTAGGTAGTGGAGCAGTGACGAGCCAGCGCGATAGCCGCTCAAGATGGTGTCTTGGGGACGGAAGTATGGCAAGGCTGTTTCACTGGCCTTTGAATGTGTGTTTGTGAAGTGTTGTTTTTGTTTCAAAGCACGTACCTAGATTAGGGAATATAGTTTCAGTATGTTTTTAAATATATCGTTTTTAGAACATCATGAGAGTGCTCGTAAATGAGAGCCTAAAAATATAAAAATTAAAATAAAACCGCACGCATACCGCCGTTCACATATACCACCCCTAAAATGAAATATTATTAAATCAAAGTTTTGAATCCGAGTCGAAGTTAAGCGATTTAAATTTTTATTTTGGTATCTTGTCATTTTTGGTTGTCAACGTATTAAGGTTAAAATAGTTTTTTTTTGTTATTCTGTTCATGAGTTGTTTAAGTTTTGTAATTCGGTCAAACTAGTAAATTTTTGTTAGGAATTGCGGTCAAAATTTATTGCTGTCTTTTTTTAAGTTTTTATTAATAGTGCGATTAAGTTTTTATGTTAGTATACTTGTATTTTTTTTTGATAGTGTGAAATTACTTAAAAAAATTTAAAATTTTTGTTTTGAAATTTTTGTTATGAGTGCCGGAACGCGGTCTCAAATTAGAAAACGTAATAGAAACCCGGATTTTGATTTGAACCGTTCGATTCAACCGACTGTACCTAAAATCTGTAGAATCTTTGAAAACAGGGCAGCTATGTCATTAACCGAGCAAGGGTTACCTGCGCCTTCATTCATGGACTTGTCCACAACTTTAATGACCGGTGGTCAAGGAACCAATGTTCCAACTGGACCAGCCAATGGCGCTCCAACAATCGCCAATGGAAATATTGTAAGAGAACCCGTGGGTCAAGAAAATGTAACTGCATGTCCTCCATCCAATGTGTTACATGATCAAATTAGGACAATGCAAGAAGAAATGGGCGGCATGAAACAACTCATAGGAAGTCTTACGCAAGCTGTTCGTGACTTAATGAAAATGAATACGAAAACGTCGGAGAATGGGATAGGTCACCAATTACCAACCAACAATAGCTCACAAGGCGATAGCTTACCCATGTTAAGTCGGGACATAAACTTAAATGGTCAGACCGAAAATGCGTTGAGTCATGTTAACCCTTCCATTCCTCGTAGTTTAGCCTCTAGTGAACCATTCGTCCCCATGATCAGCAACAGGCAAAACTTGTATCCTAATGTAAATCAGATAAGGATTAGAATCGATAAATTAGGTATAAAATTTGATGGCAATAACTCACGATTGAGGGTAGATGACTTTATCTTCCGGTTAGAACATATGCAGGCTCAATATGGAATACCATGGGCCGAAATCATGCGAGATTTTCACCTTCTTCTGTCGGATCAGGCAGAGCAGTGGTATTGGCTGTATTTGCAGGAACGAATTTCGACTGATTGGCCAAGTCTTAGACATGCACTGCTCGGCAAGTATCAAACCGTACGGTCTAATTTTGAGCTAATTAGGGATTTGTCCGAGAGAAAGCAACAGGCGAATGAAACGATCGATTCTTATTTCCACATAATGGGACAATTGCGTTCAAAATTGTTACAACAGATATCTGAATACGACATGATAAAAATATTGAAAAGAAATGTCAAAGAGAGCTTGGGGAGAATTATTTACCCTATGAACGTGTCTTCTGTCGAACAACTCAGAATCGAGTGTAATGAGGCCGAAAGGAACTTTCCGAGAAGTTGTGCTAGGAGTGTACAGCCGTCTGCCCAGCCAATACGCCAGCCCAGATATGTCAACGAGGTCTACGCTGTAGATGAGGATGAGTTTCCAGATTTTGAAGATTCACATCCGATACCAACAGAAGTGGATGCACTGCAAATGGGTCAGCGTCCCAAAACCTCAATTAAATGCTGGAATTGTAATGCTACTGGCCACGTTTTTATGGATTGCCCTTCCACAGAGAGGGCATTATTCTGTTACAGATGTGGTAAGCCGGGGACTATAACGCCCAAATGTTCTCATTGCAACCCGGGAAACTCTCACAGGGGCGTGGGAACGACGGGGGGCCCACGTCGGACCGAGAACTCCGCAGCACCAACATCGGGGTAAAAATTTTGAAGCCATCTGAAAATAATATAAAAAGGATTAATAAGGCTAATAATATAAATGATTTTTCAGAATATAACCCCCAAATGAGACACTATATTTCAGAGGAAGTTAGGAGACTAAATTATGAGAAGGTTAGAGCCAGAATATTTAATAATAATGATAATTACAAACCAATTTCGAAAAGAATAATAAAATTAAGAGAAAAATTTGCTGAACGCCGTAAAAATAGAAAGTTTATGATTGAATCAATAATAAGATATGAAAATAAGAGCAAAGACCCTAGAATTTTTGCAAAAGTCTACATTGAGGGTACTGAAATAGAAGGATTGTTAGATTCAGGAGCGTCAGTAAGTGTGCTTGGAAGAAATTGTAGAGAATTTATCCAAAAATTGGGCCTCAATATTCAACATTTGTTGACCAATGTGAAAACTGCCAGTGGTCAGCAACATCGAATATTAGGAAAAGTAAAAATATCCATAAAGTACAAGGAACAGCAACATGAAATGTTACTGTATCTTTGTCCTGACTTGGAACAAACGTTATATTTAGGTATTGATTTTTGGAGGGCATTTGGATTAGCTCCGGACGTGGTAGGAATTGAAGAAATTGATATGCAGAAAATAGAAAAAGATTTTGTAGATGAAAACACAGATTATAGATTAAAACCACACGAATTAGATGAAAATCAGAAAGACAGCTTAAATGATGCTATAAAAACTTTTAAAAATTTTGAACAACATGGTTTAGGAAAGACATCAGTAGAGAAGCATAGCATAAAACTGGTCGAGGGAGCCGTCCCAGTAAAGGACCGATATTACCCTATTTCTCCAGCAGTTCAGGAAATAGTTTACCAGGAAATTGATATGATGCTCGCCCTAAATGTTATAGAATTGAGCGAAAGTCCCTGGAGCCATCGGACCACAGTGGTTCGAAAACCTGGAAAAAACCGTTTTTGCTTGGATGCCCGAAAGCTAAATAAGGTAACGGTAAAGGACGCTTACCCTTTGCAAAACATCGACGGCATATTGAGTCGGATTGACGAAACTCACTACATAAGCAGCGTTGATCTCAAGTACGCCTTTTGGCAAATAGAACTTGATGAAGAAAGCAAACCATATACCGCGTTTACTGTGGCAGGCCGGCCTTTATACCAATTTCGTGTTATGCCCTTCGGCCTTTGTAACGCGGCTCAGAGACTCTGTCGGTTGATGGATAAAATTATCCCAACGAGGCTAAAAGACAACGTTTTTGTTTATTTAGACGATTTATTAGTTATTTCTAGCACATTTGAGGAGCATATTAAATTGTTAAAAGAAGTTGCAAGTTGTCTTAAAGAAGCTAATTTAACTATAGGGTTAAAAAAGTCTAAATTTTGTTTTCAAGAATTGAAATACCTAGGATTTATTATCGGTGGAGGAAATTTAAAAACAGATCCGGAAAAAGTAATCGCGATAAGAAATATAAAATTACCTAAAACCACGCGAGAAGTAAGAAGTTTTCTCGGGACCGCAGGATGGTATAGGCGGTTCATTAAGGATTTTGCCAGCATAACAGCTCCTTTGACCGATACTTTAAAAAAATCTAAAAAGTTTTCAATGACCCCAGAAGCTTCAGAATCTTTTGAAAAATTAAAAAAGGCTTTGACTTCCGCCCCAGTTTTGCGCCATGCTGATTTTTCGAAAAGATTTTACATCCAATGTGACGCCTCAGACTATGGCATTGGGGCGGTACTATATCAACTAAACGCCAAAGGGGAAGAACACCCTATTGCTTTCTACTCGCAGAAGCTCAATGCATGTCAAAAAAATTATACCGTAACGGAAAAAGAATGCCTTGCAGCCGTGTTGGCTATAAGAAAATTTAGACCATATGTCGAACTTATGCCGTTTACTGTAATCACCGATCATGCCAGCCTAAAATGGCTGATGACTTTAAAAGATTTGTCCGGAAGATTAGCTCGATGGTCACTCCAACTTCAGGCCTTTGATTTCGATATCGAACATCGAAAGGGATCAGAGAACGTAGTTGCAGACATGTTGTCGAGAGCACCCCAGCTAAGTGTCGAAGAAGTTTCGAGGGAAGATCTGTTAGATTTTGAGACGGTAGAGTTCGAGTCAGACGAATATAAAGAATTAATGAAAAAAATCGAAGATAATTCTGAAAAATTGCCCGATCTTAAGGTGGAAGATGGTATGATCT
Source organism: Muscina levida (assembly GCA_964034835.1). Lineage (NCBI taxonomy): Eukaryota > Metazoa > Arthropoda > Insecta > Diptera > Muscidae > Muscina > Muscina levida. The sequence continues at coordinate 58,183,776 of OZ035882.1, forward strand.
TTAAAAAAACAAATTTCGATCGTGATCTCGACGAGATTTGCTGGAAACTATGGGTACCAGCTAATCTGACAAGTACCTTAATCGAGAAAGCTCATTCTCCAAACATAGCCACACATGGTGGAATGACAAAAACACTTGAAAGAATAAAGAGATACTTCTATTGGCCTAGAATGAGACATCAAGTTCAAGAATTTGTTCGATCTTGTCAAAAGTGTAAAGAAATTAAGCCAGCGAATCAGAATTTAATGCCTGAAATCGGACAGGAAGTAATTACTGAGCGTCCATTTCAAAAACTTTATATAGACTTTCTGGGCAAATATCCACGGTCGAAAAGCGGTAATAGTTACATATTCATTGTTGTGGATCACTTTACAAAATTTACATTTTTGAAAGCTATGAGAGATGCTACTACCGATAACGTCATCCAATTTTTAGTAAATGAAATTTTTCATAAATTTGGAGTACCAGAGGTGATCCACAGCGACAATGGAAGTCAGTTTGTCTCAAAAAGTTTCATTAAAATGATTGAAACGTACAAAATTCAGCATTTGAAAACGGCATTTTATTCGCCCCAATCAAACGCTGCAGAAAGAGTGAATCAGTCTGTCCTTGTTGCCATTAGAGCTTATCTTGAGGAGGATCACAGAGATTGGGACCTCTATATCTCGGAAATTGAATGTGCTCTTAGAACTTCGGTACATTCTGCGACTGGTGTGACTCCGTTCTTTGCCCTTTTCGGATACCATATGTTCACGAGTGGAAGTGATTATAAACTGGCCCGAAAACTCTCGTCTTTGACAGACCATGAGATAACACATTTAGACAAACAAGACAAAATGGAATTGATTCGGGAAAAGATTAGGAAAAACATGCACCAAGCTTACGAAAAGAGTGCCGAGAGGTATAATAAAAGAGCTCGTTGCATTAAATTCATACCCGGACAGGAAGTATACCGACGAAATACTATTCTAAGTGATTTCGAGAAAAACCGCAACGCTAAATTTTGCAAAAAATTTGTAAAATGTAGAGTGCTTCGACCTGTCGGTAATAATATGTATGAGCTAGAGAACCTTCAGGGTAAATCCATTGGCGTGTATCACGCAAAAGACATTAAGTTATGAAAACAAGTGCAATATTTTAATATAGGATAGTAATAAAAGTGGAATATTAGGTTTAAAATCACTAAAATCAATAGATTTAAGAGTGATCGTCCTAATATGTGCAATTCAATTACGAGTACCTGATTAAAATGTGCAATATTGTAATTATACACTTAATGTTTGTTTCGTTAGTAATTATACACCCTTGGATTAATTATTTTAAATATTTATACACCCTCCGTGATTATACACTTAAATGTCTCGTTTCGTCCTAATTATACACCCTATCCTGTTTAGTTAAACTTCTTTAATATCTCTCTAACGCGCTATTAATGACTCACCTGTGTAGATCTTGCCATATTAATCCACGTCTTATATGTAGGCATTGCTCAGGCCTCCCGGATGATGAGGTGAGGTTAGGTTAACTCGGCAGCCACGTTCCACACAGCTAACTTGGGTCCTAGTAAAAGTCTCCCGGATGATCAAATCTGTAAAGAAAGGAGAGCAACACACCACAAAGTAAATGCTTATATGAAGGGCAAAAGCAAAATACTTCCCTAACGTTTAGATCTATGCCCGGCTACAAAGATCTCAGGGTGTGGGAGTTCCCCACGTTTGGCGACGTTTCCAATCCGATACAACCCGCACACCGGTCCTGTCATCAAGAGTTCGCCAGGCCCGGAGTTTTGTTGCGGGCCACTTCTCTGCAGCAGCGCTGCGCCCCTGCACGCAAAAAAATTTTGCGTGGAGCTTCGCAGGGGAAAGCGAAATTTGCCGCCAAAGGGCATGTTCTAAGCAGAGGGGGGGGATTGTTATGCCAAAAATCCATGCCCCCTCATGCTTTTTTGTCCTAAACAGGACTAATTCCGAGGCCATCATGGCCATTATCTATTAATTTCTGGAGGGCGGGGCGATTTTGTTTGGTTTGTAGTGGGAATCAGCCCGCCGCGCAGAAATGCTGAAAAAAGAAAAGCTGAAAGGGAAGAAAAAACATTAGTAACATGAAAGATAGGAAAATGGAACAATACTTACTAAACATGTTGAAACTCCAATGCATCGGGAACACCTGAAAAGAAAATAAAGAAAGAAAATGCTGAAATTGAACAAATATTAGAAAAATTAGATAAAAAACTACCTTGCTACCTCCATACTTACCAACGTGGAAAATGATGAATGACAAAACAGCTGGTAGTCATGTAGTCGATTGTACTACAATGACAGGGTTGTCAGAGGTACAGCGGTTGATTTCAACAGTGCGAAAAACGATGATCGTTATAATAATGAATGTTGAAATTATGAATGAAATTCATTGCCCGGTTTTTTTTTCTTTTCTTCTTTCTAATCCTGATGAAATGTATGTAATGGGTTTAAGTCCTAGATGTGGAGAAGCGATAAAACCGTGCAGGGCTATAAAAAAAGATAGAGATAGAAAGATTATATTTCAGATAGGGGAATAATTACATGAAAGGGACGAACCGCGAAATTTTAAATTAAGTAAGATGAGACATATCTACTTGTTGGAAATTTCTAAGGGCATTTAAAAGATGGCTGGCGCGGGAAAATATATCCAAGCTGCGCGCAGCGGAACGGCCAAGGGAAGATGGAAAAGAGTCCATCAGAAAGTTTAAAGATCAACACACGGCCGGACAGCTCAAAGCTAGATTTTTTCTTTGTGTCGGAAGCAGTATCGGCTAAATAAAAAAAATATCAAAAGAACATTTAATTAAAAGAAAAAAAAAACATTAAAATTTGGTGACGCAAAATAAAGGCAAAATAAATAAATAAACAATAGAATAACAATATTAAATTAATTAGAGGTATGTTAGTGCCAGTGATGTGATGTGTTTAAATATTAAAAATACATGTTCCACAGGTTACCCTGGGTCTAGATTGCCGCATCCGACCAAAACCACCGAACAAAAAAACCTTGAGGAAAGTTGAGTAAACTTTTATACATTGGATACCAGGTAACCTCTAATTTAATTATTATAAAAATAAAGTTCTTGCTCATACCGAGCGTTGGCGAATAAGCCCGGAATTGGGCAAATGCTTAGGCCATTTGATAAAGGAAGAGCCTGCATACCAATGGAGGAAAAGAACGAACAAAAATAAACAAATCGAAGAAAAAAATAAAATTAACCACAACCAAATTAAAAGAAGAAACCCAAATTTAAAAAAAAAGGAAAAAAATATATAATCTGTAACAAATTAAAAATAGTTTTAAGTTTTATTATATGTTTGTGTGTGTCCATTTATAATGATTTTTTTTGAAATACGTGTGAATGAAACAAAATGATCTCTTTTTAAGCTGCGATTTGTTAAAAAAAAAGAAATTATATAATTTGTCCACTGAGGCCTCGCCTGGAATTACACCCGAAGAGAAGTTTTAATTGAAACCGCTGAAAAAACCACTTTAAGGAGCTCCTTCAAGACAGGTCAGGCATAATCTAAAAAAAAAGGAAAATAACAAAAAAAAAACAAATTAGTCGATCTCAGGGTATAATTCTAAAATAGGGTCAAGGTGTTTGAATGAGTAAAAACAGTTTTTAAAACAGCTTAAGAAATTATAGAGTTTCATGACTATATCAGTAAGTTAGGTTAGGGATTCAAATTCTTTTTATTGCTAATTTTTATTGATTTAATTTTTAATTAATGATAATTTTTTTTTATTAATTTATGTTGATTGTTGTATTGATTTTAGTTTTTTTTTGTGCAGATTTTGTTTTGGTTTTATATAATGTTTTAAATATAAGTTGACAAAAATGAAAATGATTGCCTAAGAAGCTTAAATGGGGTGGTAATGTGAAAAGGTAAGGAGAAGTGCGAGCGGGTTTAAGGGGTCCCAGCGAACGAAGGGTCATCTTCGGGACCAAGGCAGGGAAAGGGCGGTTAGAGGCAACATCTTCCTCTCACTCTCGATGTTCTATGTTTGTGTTCAAGTGTTTGTGTTTGTGTTCAACTTTATTTGTAACGTCCGTCCGGCTAGGGTAATGGGTTGGGATTCACACCCGACGAAAAGCCGACCGAGCTAGTCACGAGCCGAATTACCCTAGTGCTTTTGCGGCACGTAACAGCTTCTCGCAATCAATGAGCTGTGCGCTTTCTATTTTTTAGACACACTGATTGGGACCTACAGTTTTACACCGGTTCCGAACGGAATTGAGAAGCTTTTTCATGGCTAATTATACTCGATAGTGTCGCCGGCACTAAGCGAGGTGACCGTCGTCGAAAGAAATGTAAAGTGGTCTGACCGGGATTCGAACCCACGATCTAATGAATAACAGGCGCGCACGCTACCCATTACACCACCGACGGCCACATCAATGACAACACCTGGTATCGAAAAAGCACTAAAACGATAAAAAAAACATTGTGTTTAAGGACCTATTTCAAACTTAATTTAAGGTTAAACTGAAAATTTCACCTGAGGAATATATTAGGAGACGTATAAATAATTTTATGAATGGCTGTATTTAATAAAAACCAGATTATTAGTACGATAATATAAACAATACGTTGTTTTTAACATTTTAAAATTAAATTTGTAATAATAGTAACACTTTTTATTACTTTTGTGCACAATTGAAAAACCCGTAAAAACCGGTTAACCCGGTTTTTTCTTAATTTAGTATTCGAAAACCGAGTTTTTGGAATAATGTAAATTTCGAGTAAAACCGAAACCGGTTTTTCGAAAAAGTCGAATGTTTGTATACTCTAGATAATACGCAACCAAAAATACCACTTCCATCCACAGAAAGGAGAACGTTGCGCCAGTAGCGGAGACCGTTAATAAAGATACCGACCAGTCGATTATACACCGTGATCATTCTGTGCACGCTTTGAATTAGTTATGCAACAACTTGGAATGACGCTGTAATGATGAATTCGCATTAGCAGTTCTTTCCTTTCCTAACGCCACCGCCCACCCCGCCGAGGTTGCTCTATGCAGATACTTATTCAAATGTATACAGCTTTTTGGTCCACCCTGTATTTAAATACATAAGTGTGTATACATATGTACATTAGCATTTTTATATATTTAAAACATAAATCTGTATCAAATTTCAAAGAGATCGGATACAAACCGTAGCTTTAAAAAGGTTTGATTCTACTACTATATATATATATAAGTATATATATATGGGGACTATATGTATTTATGGACCGATTTCTTAAAAACTTTAAACCAATCGATCTTATAGCAAAAGGATCATCTGTACCCAATTTGGCTAAGATCGGAGTCTTCCTTGAATTAATCTCCGTTTTGGCTGTTCAATACCCCACTGTGCGACATCGTTATTCTAGTTACAGGTATATTTGCTCCAACTTTGAGTTACCTGATACAGGTTGACCTATCTTTATCAGAATGGGCCACAAGCTGTGGTTTAGATGTGAATCCACAGAAACCGGAGCTAGTACTATTCACACGCAAATATCTCATTGAGAACTTTAGATTGCCGGTAATCAACTGTGTCGAACTGAAATTCTCGCTTGAGGCGAAATATCTAGGGGTTATTTTGGATAGGAAACTAAACTGGAGACACAATACGAAGGAAAGGGACGCTTTTCCTTGTCTTGTTTGGGGAGGGAGGGATACGGAAAGTAAGCTAATGCTGATAAGTAGGCTACAGCGAATGGCATCACTTTGTATAACATGTGTTAGACGAAGCACACCACAAGCGGCACTGGACGTGATATTGAACCTGAAGAACCTGAGGTACCATGCACTATCTGTAGCGGCTAAAAGTGCAGTAAGGTTACGAGATGCAGGCCTTTGGCGGTAATCGGGATGCAAAGGAACGGACTATATTGTTCCATTGTAGGATTTTACATCTCGCACAGAAATAGTGATCCCAGATAGAGAAGATTGGAAAGCTTTCTTGCCCTTCAGGGGGCAAACCATTTTCACTGATGGTTCTAAAATGGAAATTAGAACAGAATCGGGTATCTTTAGTGAGGATCTCAATTTCAGGCAACATATCCGATTTGATGACGATTGCTGTGTGTTCCAGGTGGAGATCTTTGGACAGTCAAGCGGCCTTAAACGCTTTGGTTCCAAAGGCTAAAAAGTCGAGATTAGTGTACAGATGTAGGAGGCGCTATCAAAACTGCCGAAGAATAGTGGTCGACTCTGTTGGGTCCCCGGACATAGTGACATTTTTGGAATCGAAATAGCGGATGAACTGACTCGGAAAGGCTCAGCACTGAGACCAATAAGTTATACATATATACGGAATTGTGACCCGTCACATCGTGGTTGGCAAATGCATCGTGAGAACGTCTCACCGACTGTGTGGTATCACGAGATATTTGGCCAGGACTGAATTGAAGACGAATTAGATCACTATTGGAATTGGATAGGAGGTCCGTTAGACGACTAATTGGAGTAATCACATGACACTTACATCCAACTGTGAGACGACACAAAAGGATTATTGCGTGAGCATATCAGGAGCACAGCAATATAAGCAGGGCGATATTGCTTTATCATACCAATAATTTTGTAAACAAACTTAATGCACTAGCAAAAAGCATTAATTATGTTGTTAACTCCACCCCCAAAGCGAAATAAGAAAAGCAATAACAAATTGTGAAAACAAAACGAGAATTATGCCAATCACACATACACATTATTAGCATAGATCACTTTTGTTGTTGTTGTTTTATATGCCATAATATGAAATAGTGACGATGACGTTAGAATGTTGTGACGTATGCGATGTATATTATTGGTAAATTGTCTTCAAATTTATTTTTTGTAAGAATGAAGACAAAACCGTGACATTTGCTGGACGGACGGACATTAATTTTGACTAAAATTTAAATTTAAAAAAAAATTACATAAGTGGCACTAACAAAAAGCATTACATTAGTGGTTTACTCCTCCCCCAATGCCAAGTAAGAAAAAAAGCAATAACAAAATTTAAAGACAATACAAGAATTTCGCCGATGCACTCACACATCATCACTATAGATCACTTTTGTTGTTTCATATGCATCGATATGAAATTATGATGGCGTAGTAAATGTTGTAACGTATGCGATCGGCTGATATTGCTGTGCGCCCAAGGGCGTAGCCAGGTAGGGGCAGGGGGGGGGCAGCTGGAAAATCTGTCAAAAACCCGGAAAATATGAAAATCAAAATAAAACAGTTCAGAAATTTCACTAAGGTGAACTGACTGATAAAAACTTTCACTCTATGTTCATTCTCCAAAATTCTAGTGGATATTTTTAACTCGAAGTCAATGAAATTAACTGATTTTTAAGTAAAAGTACTTATGTATTGATATTGTCCTTGTGCAGTGGTAACTGTTGGTGAGACGTTTACAGGCATGTATCAAAGCTGTGGAAATGGTTACAGATTATAAAGTGTTAATGAATACATAAAATATTAAGAGTTCCTCCTTGAAATTATTGGGAAAATTGAGACTACCTTGTATTGGAAGAACTAGTATGCAGAACGAGGCCCTATTTTATTCGTAAGTTAACGTTCAATTAGCGATAAGATTGTGCAAAATTGTAACTGTATTTAGTGCACTTGCAAATGTATATGGGTGAATTTGGTCTTTTGTATTAAATATACCAAAAGGGTTGTAAAAAATATTTTGGTTTTGAGATTTTACCTACTATTGTAAGATAATAAAACTGGCCAAATTCAAATATCGTCCAGTTTTTCATTAGGAAGTTACAACTAAATTTTGGCACTGTGGTAGTCAAAAAAATAGACAAGACCGGACTCGACTGTTTTAACCTAATTCGGACGCGAGGAATCGAACTGCATAATTAGATTTTTGAGTTGCAGTGTCGGTTTCGTACATTTTTTTTTTACTTTGAGTAGTGTTTTAGGTGGTTGAATATATTTTCGACAAGCTATAGTTGGAATTTCGGATATGCCGTCTTTGACAAAGTTAGGGTAAAACCGTCGAGTTCAGCTTTGTCTGCGAACATTTGTATCGAAAACTAATCATTGATATTTGTATTTGATCTAAGCATGTGTTTTGTAATGCATACTTAGAAATTGGCGACTAAAAAAGTAAGTGATTATATGGGAATAGGTTTCCCATATAATTTTTTTTGCTGGCAAGTTGTGATCCATTATTAATTGGAATGTCTGTTCTTACTAATATAGCCAAACTACATGGAAGCAAATTGATTTTGGTAATTTTATTGCACTTTGAAAAGGATATATAATAACATTCGTCAGATAATGCGTTAAAGAATTAAATAAACAAACCAATTTCAACATACAATAAAAAAATATATTTTTGATCATCCTAGCATTCGAAACATAGACTGTAAAGCTTTACTTAGTTGCACTTTGTTTAGTTAAGACATGGTCGATTACACTGTGGTAGTCGTAAAAATAACAAGACCATACTCGACGGTTTTACTGTAATTCAGATACGAGCAATCGAACTGCATCATTAGTTTTTTAAGTTACAATGACATTTTACAGAAAATTTTAGTTTTTATTAAAATGGTAGGTTTTTTTGCCTCAATTTCAACAACTATTAACTTCTATTCTGTTGGTTGTCCCGATAAAATGTTATTAAGAAAGTTGTTTCAAATGTTTTCTGCTTCTACTTTCTTACATTCTTTTTCGTCCGCGGTTGTAAAGGACTTCTAATATTTTAAAGGATACAGAAGTTTGAACAATATATTTCTGTATTTCTTCTAGTTGGAGGCTATGGCATCCTTCCATGCATGCTTAATGTCTTCTTTTTATATATCAAACTAGGTTTTTTACCTTAAATGTAAAATTGTAATGCACTTTAAGCCTTCAGGTTGTAGCAATGTCAAAATAATTAAGGCAATACATGAATTATAACACAGTGATACAAATGTGAAGGAAAAAAATATACAGGAGTTCCCATGTAGCATTTCTGTTAGACTGGAGTCCATAGAGTAAAGTGATACTTTTAGTTTTTCTCGGTCACTTCGTTAAGTAATGTTTTTATAGCAATTTAAGTGAAATGGTGATATTCCTAAAATTGCAAGTTCCAAAATTCATAAGTCTTCTCTTTGTACACCGATTTTCAATTGCTTACATCTGTTGTAAAGCTGTAACGTTCACCTTTTGTTAAAAAAAAGAATTTTGAAAATCGGCTAAAAAATAGTGAAACGGCGGCTGTTTAAGCAAAACAACCCCGAAAAAAAATTGCGAATTCTCATTTTCCCAACGCTCGCAGTTGATCATGAAGCAGCGCAATGTATATCTTTTATTTTTGTATTATGCTATATTGAAGTAGCTTTCTAAAATAGGTAAGTTTATAAGAATCGCTGCTATACATTGCGCTGCTTCATGATCAAATGAGAGCGTTGGGAAAATGAGAATTCGCAATTTTTTTTCGGGGTTGTTTTGCTTAAACTGCCGCCGTTTCACTATTTTTTAACCGATTTTCAAAATTATTTTTTTTAACAAAAGGTGCAAGTCACAGCTTTACAACAGATCTAAGCTTTTGAAAATAGATTTACAAAGAAAAGACTTATGGATTTTGGAACTTGTAATTTTAGGAATACCGTCATTTCACTTAATTTGGTATAAAAACATTACTTAACGAAGTGACCGAGAAAAACTAAAATTATCACTTTACTTTATGGACTCCAGTCTAACAGAAATGCTACATGAGAACCCTTGTATATTTTGTGTGTAGCACAGTGTAATTAGATCCCTGTTTGTGTACTTTTATAATAAATAAGCAGATTTTATCTCATTTGTCCAGTTTTGTGCTGTCGTCGATTAAAAAGTAAAACGATTTTTGGTCCGGTCTGCAGAAATGAAAAATATCGATATTTGCAAAAAATTATCAGCTACGATTTCAATTTTAATATATGATCGACCCAGAATACAGTGGCATTTACACTTTTTATCGTCATTTTCATGCAACCTAAAACTGTTTTAAGCCTACGGTCCACAGTGGGAAAAAGGGGTTTTGGACATATGAAATTTTAGGCGGAAATTTTGACCGATTTTTTGTATTATTGAAAACAACGTTGTGCACAGAGCATTTTTTTATTCCAAATTCCTTACAGTTATTTTTTTAAAAATTGTCTAATATATGGAAAAATAAATTTTTGAATTTAATTTCAATTATTTTTTGGATTTAACAAATTTCTTTATTTCGACAGATGATGTAACATACTTATTAACACAAAAAATCATTTTATTACCAGTTTAAAACTGAATTTTTGGTACAGATGAAAAAAAATTTCTAGTGAAATATCTAGTCACCAATTTGACTTATTTTGTACAGAAAACTTAACATTTCTTTACCATGTTATAAATTAAGATTTGTTCTAATCTGATAATAATTGTGAGTAGGACAATATAGTTTTCGCTTATATTTTAACTTAGTTCAATATGTAACATATGCTCACAAAAATTGCGGAATTTCAAAATTTTTAAGACACGTAATCCAAAAAATATTTTTATACTAAAGTCAAAAATTATTTTTTCATCGACTTCAATCGAATTAAGGATAAAAAATCGTTCATTCTGTGTACAATTTTGTTTCCAATAACACAATAAAAAAATTTTAAAATCGCTCAAGAATTGCGGCCTAAAATTTCATATGTCAAAAAAAAAACATTTTGGTACTACAAGAATTTGATGAACTTTAATTTTTTAAATAAAATTGTAGTCTACCCTTGTTGAATAAAATATTGTCAAAACAATAAGTATTGATTTTACGTTAGGTACTTAGTTTTAGGTTTTTTATAAACATACTATTAACATGAAATGTAAAACCGACTGCCCCCCCCTACATTAGATCCTGGCTACGCCCTTGTGTGCGCCTGGTACTTTAGAAATAACATGACATTTTGACTAAATGCATGATAGACGGACGGACCTAAATTTTTGAGGGAGTTGAAAATATCTTCAAACATCATATATGGAGTAAAAGAGCGTACAAGGCGCACAGCAATACCACCAGTCGATTTTGTTTTCATTCTTACAAAAATAAAAAACAGTTTACCAACAAAATACATTGCCTACATTGTTATTGCATTTTTTCTTACTTTGCATTGGGGGTGGAGTAAACAACATATGTAATGGTTTTTTGTCATTACGTTTGTTTACAAAATTAATGTGATGAGAAAGCAATATCGACCTTCTAGTATTGCTGTGCGCCTGGTACGTTGAAAGTAACATCACTATGACTTTCTGCCAAGATCGGCTGATATTGCTGTGCGCCTGGTACTTTAGAAATAACATCATCGGCTGATATTGCTGTGCGCCTGCTACTTTAGAAATAACATCACCATGACATTTGGACAATGCATGATGGACGGACCTAAATTTTAAGGCCGTTGAAAATATCTTCAAATAGCATATATGGAGTTAAAGGGCGTACCAGGCGCACAGAAATACCAATCCTCGATTTTGTTTTCATCTTACAAAAATTTAATTTGAAGACGTGTATTACACTAGTTTACAGCCATTTTGCTGCAGAGTTCTAAATATTTTTTTTCTATAGATTTCAGCCTCCTAAACACGAATATGAGATTTAAAAATTTTTCCTCTGATTAGTTTTCAAGATATGAATTTTTGAATTATTTTGCAAATTTTTTATGAGATGCATCAGCTTATTGGAGAATAATTCGTAAACGCATCCAACGATTTGGACAAGAGTGGTCTCCAATTAAAGGTAATGTGCTCCCCTAAAACAATTCTATACAAGCTTTTAACATCGCTTGGGTAGTTCTGATGGTAGGAGCAATTCAAGAACTCTGCAGCTGATAAAAAATAAAGATTTGTAAACTGGTGTTATCAACAAACACATCGCTTACATCGCAACATTTACAGCGTCATCATTTCATATCGCGATCGATGCATATCAAACAAAACAAAAGAAAAGAAAACGCATAATTTTATTTCTAATATCATCAAAACATATCTTATTTATTTCAAAACAAACAAAAAAAACACAATTTTATTAAAGAATTTTATATATAAAAGAAACACAAAAGATGGACACATATCGTCGTTTTTCTCTGTTAATTAGTTTTCTTCTTCGATTCCGATATTCAATATACGTACACACATGAAATAAAAGCGTAGTAGTATATGCAATATGTATGTTTGTATATAATGCTTAGAGCATACCTTAATATAAGTTTTGTAAAAAAAATCGATTAATTTCAATTTCAAATTTTCTCAGTTTTTATTTGGGTTGTTAACATAAATACCAATCCATTCTTTAGTTGCTTTTATTAATAATTAAATTTAATTGTTAGTTGAGTTTTTTTTTTCTTTTTATGTTTGTATATAATATAATATGTATAAAAAAAGTTAAATAAAAAAACGTATGGAGATTTGTCGAAGGAAGTACAAGGAATTTCTAAGTATGTATATCAAATGATGCTTGAGACAGGGATTGACAGATAGATAGATACAACAAACAAAAAAAGAAAACAACAGAAAAAAGAAAACAAAACATTTTCATGCACATTAACAAACAAAAGCGAGCAAACAAAACAAATACAAAAAATTATTATTGAGATACATTTAAGGAGTTATGAAAACAAAAAATACAAAAAAAGAAACCAATAAATTAAATATCATATTAATTACAATTAAAAATGATTATTTTGAGAAGAGTAATGTAATGAAGTATTATATGTAATACTATATTTTTAGGTTGTGTGTAGAATTTTTTTTAATATTTATTTTTGTTTTTTTTTTTTGTTTTTTGTTTAAATAATATAATAACGTAGTAAAATATTAAGTAATTAAAGGAAAATTATACGAATTCTAATAAATAATTATGTTGGAGAATTGTAAATTACTCAAATTACAGCATAAACAAATTAATACAGAAGCGTGGGGGCATTTGGTGGTTTATGCAAATAATATTGTTTTAAGAAAAATTATGATATCGAATTAAAGGAGAAGTTAAGCCGGAATTTCCCATTCACTGCATTTAGAATTAAAGTGAGTTTCTTTTATACTCTTACTGCAAAGACTCAATTCGTATAGAAATAAAATTATTTTAGAATTAAAGTAAACGTAGAAAATGATTTGAAATGAACAATTTTATTTTTTTCTTTAATTAGCTGTGATGTGTAAAAGGGATGTAAAGTGATTTTCTTTTTGCAGACAGAGATTTTGTAAATAAATTGTTTCAGCAAAGTCGGATTTGTAATGACACAAAAAAACACAGCTGTAATGTAATCAATTTAAAATGAATAAGCAAAGTTTAAATATATTTGACAAAAAAAGAAAAGAATTGAATGAAATTTGAATTAATTCTAACGAATTCATTTTTCCGTTTTTATTTCAAATGAATTGAAAATCATTTTCAATTCAAATGAATTTGGAAAAAAGAATTGGAAATCTTTGTTTTAACGAAAATGAAATAAAATGTAAAAGTTTATAAAAACGTATGCCCAAAGGAGATAATGAGAAGGCGTCACGTCACGAGTTGATAAAAATAATTTGATTTTCCAATGAAACTCCATAAGTTTTAAAGATGCTCAAATATAAGCACAATATCTTGAATTTCAGTATATGGACTCTTACATAGTAAAGAGTACAATTTCCACTTATGTTGATGTCTAACAAAAATTTTCTACTGTTAACTCTTTCACAATGAAATCCTTGCAGCAAATAGTACCAGATACAGAAAAAATGGGTAATTTAAACTGAAAATATTGTTACAAACCAAACGAAAATTAATCAATGTTACTGTTAAAAAAAAAGGATCCGTAAACGAAACTATTTAAACACCAAAAAAACTAATTGAGTAGATGGAAACAAATTGTAGAAATACAATCAGTACGTACTAATAAAAGCTTTGTATAAATTTGTTAAGCAACTAAATTACACTGCCACGCACACACGCACAATTCGGTTTCGTTACAATGACCTATGAATCTTTTTAAGCCGATTTCAGTCAGAGGCGGAGATATTTAATAGTGAATAACTGCTGTTGGATCCCTCGTTGCTACTGTGATCGTTAAATGTTGTCGGCAGAGGACTGTTGTCCAAACGTTCGCGATAACTACTAAATAGTCCACGCAGCTTGTTGAGAGGTGTTAACGGTCTTTGATTCATTTTTAAGTTGGCTATATTTACATTAACTGCAGCCGGTAATTTGACAGCAACCTCCTCTGCAGTTTCTTTTGTAGTAGTTGTTGTAGAAGAAGGAGAACTTAATGTTGGTGTTGTTGTTGTTTCATTATTAGTTGATGGCATGGCAGTCATTGATTTTGGTCTACCGGGTGACATAAATAAACGCTTTACCGTGGGCAGTTGTTGTAATATGGGCTCTCGCATAAATCCCGCTGGTAGTGTTGATGACAATGGCATCGATTGTCTTGGTGATCCCGTCGTTTGAAGCATTGACGCCGTATTCGAACGTAATAATTGGCGTGGTTTGTGTTGAGAAGGCGGCGTTTGTGGCATAGCGTCGCGACATGATGAGTTGGTTATATTTTGAGATTTCTTAACAACTCTTGGAGAAGGGAAGCTATGAATAAAATGAAAATGTTTTAATGAATATATTTTACTGTAAGGATTTTTATGCATTAACTTACAAGTCCATTTCTTCGTTGGAATAACGTAGCAATGCCGTTTTCCAGGAATGAATAGTGGGATGTTTAGTTTTATCAACGTCGACATGGAAAATTGCATTCAGTACATCCAAATCACGCTTTGTTGGCTCATTACTGTCGACAATGAAATCGATATTAGAAACAAATTGATTTAGTATATATAATTGGAGAAACTTTATATACATCAACGAGTTGTAATGATAAATGTTAAAATAGGTCTTAAAAAAAAGACCTATTACGACTTTTTGATTTTAAATACAAAAACCCTAAAGATGATTAAGAAAATTTAATTAAAACCGACCGAACTATAATGTCGATAGAAAACAAACAAAAAACAAGGGCGGCGCAATACGAGACCTCGCCTGCTAGTGTAATAGGTGAATAGTATGCAGGGTACTAGCCACTCAGAAGGCCTTGTAGGCTATTATGGCATGTGGAATCGACACTAGTAGACGGATAACCCTCTTTGTTCGGAACATTAATATATTTCTGGAAACGAATCAGAATCTGGGAAAGAATCAAAATTTTTCTGTACCAAAAAGTACGTTTCTCGTACCAAAAAGTATTATTTTAAGTACAAAAAAAGTAAAATGTATTGTACCAAAGTAAATTTATTGTAGCAACAAGTACATTTTTCAAATCAAAAAGTAAAATTATTCATCAAAAATGTACAATTTATTATACATACTGTACTAAATAGTACAATTTACTGTACCTAAACAGTAAATAATTCAAAACAAAATTTGTTTAACCAGAATGACGTTCTTTGTACCAATAGTACAATTTATTGTACCCCAAAAGTACTTTTATTGTACAATTTATTGTTACAAATAGTACAATTTGTTGTTCCAAAAAACCGAATAGCAATTTTAATTTACCTCTAAAATGACTTATTGCACCAAATATAACAATTTAATGAATATTCTTGTATTAAAAATTACTTTGACTGTGACAAAAAGTACAATTTATTGTTCCAAATAGTACAATTTATTGTACCAAAAAGTACAATTGTGTACCAAAAAATTTAATTTACAGATCCAAAAAGTATTTTTTTTTGTACCAAATAGTACTATTTATGCACCTAACAGTACAATTTATTGTACCATAAGTAGAATTTCTTATATGAAAAAGTATTTTTACTGTACCAAACACTTTATTGTTTCAAATGGTACAATTTATTGTTCCAAAAAGTACAATTTATTGTACCAAAAAAATTAAATTTATAGTACCAAAAAGTACTTTTTTGTACCAAATAGTATAATTTATTGCACCTAACAGTACAATTTATTGTACCTTAAGTAGAATTTCTTGTATCAAAATGTAAAATTTATTGTTCCAAAAAATATAATTTATTGTACCAAAAAGTACTTTTACTGTACAAAATAGTACAATTTATTGCACCTAACAGAACAATTTATTGTACCAAAAGCAGAATTTCTTGTATTAAAAAGTACTTTATTGTACCAAAAAGTACAATTAATTGTACCAAAAAGTCAAATTTATTGTTCCAAAAAATACAATTTATTGTACCAAAAAATAAAATTTATTGTACCAAAAAAATAAAATTTATAGTACCAAAAAGTACTTTTACTGTACAAAATAGTATAATTTATTGCAATAAATAGTACAACTTATTGTCCCAAAAAGTACTATTATTGTATCAAAAAGTACATTTATTAATCCAAAAGTACAAAAAATCCAAAAAGTACAATTTAATGTACAGTCGAAACTCTCTATAACGAACTCCTATATAACGAAGTTTTCTTTATTGCGAAGCAATTATAAGAACACTGTGTTTTGGGTATACTTTGAGTGTATTTTAATATACATATAACGAATTTCCCTATAGCAAATATTTCCTTATAACGAAGCATTTTTGCGACCGTAACCGTAAAAATTGAAGCGTTTTCAATCTCCAGATAACGAATTTAGGCAAAATTGAACGCACGCACAAAAAAATAGAGAGTTTCGACTGTACTTAAAAGTACTTTTCTTGTACTAAAAATTACTTTTGCTGTACTAAAAAGTACTTTATTGTACCAAATAGTAAAATTTGTACCTTGTAAAAGTTCTTTAATCGAACCAAATTAAATTTATTGTACCAAAAAGTACTTTTATTGTACAAAAATGTATTTCAATTGTGCCAAAAATTATTTTTATTGCAACTAAAAGTACTTTTATTGTATCGAAAAATTCTGTTGTACCAAAAAGAAGATCTACATTTGGTCCTCCCCCACGTACAATAAGGACATAACTTATTGTTACTCGTTTCAAACAAAATAAGAAAAGACTGACTTCAAATCGTTTATAGCCGTTAGTTAAAATTATTTTGGTTTTGAGAGATAGAGATTAAGAGAGCTTATGGTGAACAAAAAGTCTTAGTGAAAAAAAAAAACAAAACATAAGCAATGCAATATTTTGTTGTTTCTCCTTACATTAACGTGAAAGTTATTTTGGTCGCGAAAGTCTTGCAAGCATTGCTTACTGCAATAAGTCGTTGTCTGAGTAAATCCAATGCAATTGTGCAGGACAGTAAATGGATTAAACTGGTCCCTACATTCGTAGTTTCTTATCTTTCTTTCTATTCAAAATCTAAATCTTTTAAAGTAAAAAGGAAACTTTGTGTTTTGCAATATTCTTTATACCGCCGGGTATCATTAAAATCTTCTAACCGTTGAAGAATATGACGACATTACAAAAGCATATTACCACTTACCCATAAATGAATATCTTATAGCCATCATGTTCTTCAGCTTCTTCTTCAGCCAAGCTTAAACGCGATGGACTTTCGGGTGGTGTAAGCCATACATCATCTGCTTCACTGTCGGAGCCACCAAAATCCGACTACATGAACAGGAGAGCAAATTAAATGGATTAGTTTTTGCTTCAGAGTATAAATCAAATCAGAGACAATTTGATTAACTTTAAACATACCCAAAATACATCATCTTCTGCGTCGTCCGATGAATCATTGACCTGCTTGGGATTGCGATAATCGGTCGTACTGCCCAAATTTGTATTGGTTTCCTGTTGCTTGATAGTCTTTTCTTGCTGTTTCATACGTTGATGACTTTTGTATAGCGCCTCCATACGATTGCGACGACTTGTTTTGCGACTTAAATTACTCTCCCATTGGCAATCACAGTCTTTTTCTAGCGACCAAATTTTGGTGCACATTTCTTCGGTTTTTAAACATTCTGGTTGTATTTGTTCGACTGAGAGGGGGGAAAGATCAATGTAATTCTATGTTATATGTTTATGTAATAACTCTATTTAAACTTACCGGGATGTTTAAACCTAGATAATATTACGGAACACACGCATTCAATATGTTCTCGCCTTTCGCCCGGCGTCAGAAAAAGATTTTCTAAAATTGTCGAAATTTTCTCTTTCATTTCCATGGTAATTTCTTGTGAGTTAACAAGAAACATTGAAACCAAATTGCCAATACGCGAGTGAACTTTTTCAAAATTGACATTCAAGAAACTCTCGTCCTCCTTAAAACTATAGATTAACGATTTGACACGGCGCAACTCCAAAAGTAAAGCATCATTAATGGATACCAAATTGTCGATATTGTGTACAATGGTCTTTGTCATGCGTCGAGCATGTACCTGCAATGATTTCTCTACGTACGTATAGGGTGTAGAGGATTGGTGACCTGTCGAGACATTTGCATTTGATGCCGCGCTCCGAAAACCATTCTCAGTAGTTTGATTTTCGCGTCCATGGTTGGGCGCTGAGGAGTCCGATGGAAAACGCATTTTCTCCAAAGCAGAGCAGACTTCTTCGAGCATACCGGAATTGGATTTTACTTTTTTTTGTTGCTTTATTTCAAGCTCCCGTTGTTTTTGACCCAAATAACACTCCAATTTTTGCATTCCCTTCTCCGAGGAAATATCAATGAATTCAGAGAGAAAATCCCAATATTCGCGCCATTCTACATTTTGTTCTTTGGCTAAATTGCGGCCAATACACTCGATACCTTTTTCCGTATCGGTATTTTTCAAATGGCGCTCTTTAAAACCGGGACTATCGTATATATCAGAACAATTGAATAATTCATGTTCGTCCTGTACCTCTATGGAGCCAACCATGGGTGAGGCCATTATCTGCTCACGATACGTGAAAAATGCTTCTTTTTTAATTTTAAACAATGGTGTACTGGGACACATTCCTGGCTTTAATTTATTGCCCATTCCCTGGTGGTTATTATTATTATTTGTCTCCGGCTTATTAAACGAATCCGAATTGATGTTTTCCTTGTCATGATTGCCATTTTGATGGTCGGTATCAAATGATTCATCTAATATTAGTGACTGATCGAAACCATTTACATCATTGCGATCTTTACTTTGTGGTGTTGAATTGAATAGGGATCGTCTTTGCAACATGGCAGTGGGCGAATTAAAACTTGTGCTTGATGTGGGCGGTGCACCACTACGCGGCGTAACTGGTAAACTTTTACGAGACTTCATGGGTGATATAAATGGATTGTTAGCAATAGGAGACGAAACATTGCTACCCAGACGAGGCGGAGTTTTCCAACGTCGAAAGAATTTCTGAAAGTGGAGTAAGGATTAGGATTGTGTGTTGGAATAAGGAGAAAACAAATTCTAAAACATACCTTTGCCTGATCTTTAGACATTGGACCAGCTAAAGCTTTTATTTCAACTTCAGGACTTAAAGGATCACAGTTTAGATTCTATGAAAATAAAAAGAGGCAACATTGCAAGAATAAATATAAAAGGTTTTAGAATGTTTAGATTTATAAATCAAATAAAAAAAATTTAATGTACCAAAAAAGTACTTTAATTGTGCCACAAAATTATTTTATTCATCAAAAAAAAAATGGTACTTTAATCGACCTGCAAAGTACTTTTGTTGTACCAAATTAAAGTACTTTTGGTAAAATAAAAGTACACTTGTAGTGCCAAAAATAACTTTTATTATGTAAAAAGTACATTCAATGTAGCAATAAAGTACTTTAGTAACAATAATAGTACTTTGTGGCACAGTTTAAGTACTTTTTGGTACAATAAAAGTACTTTTTAGTACAATAAAATTACCTTTTAGTACAATAAAAGTACCTTTTGGCACAATAAATTTTGTTTTTGATACAATAAAAGTACATTTCGACGCAATTAAATTACTTTTGCTACATTTAATGTACTTTGTGTAATAAAGGTACTTTTTGGTACAACAAATGTACTTTTTTGTAAAATAAATGTACTTTTTAGTACAATAAAAGTACATTTTTGGTACAACAAGTCCTTTTTGGTACTATGAAAGTCCTTTTGGTACAACTAATGTACTTTTTAGTACATGAAAAATAACTAAACGACGACAGAAGTTTGAAGTTTGTTTTTGATACAATAAAAGTACTTTTTGGAGCAATAAAATTACTTTTTGGTACAACAAATGTACTTTTTGGTACAACAGTTATTTTTCTTACAAAAAATTTAATATTTGGTACAGAAAATATACTTTTTGGTACAATAAAAGTCCTTTTTGGTACTATGAAAGTCCTTTTTGGTACAACGAATGTACTTTTTAGTTCATGAAAAATAACTAAACGACGACATAGATATATGTTAATATATACATACATATATTCAAAAACAATTTTTAACTACAGCTAAACTTACTGGTGGGTTGTTAGCAGGAAATGGTTGACCAATTTGAGCTGGCACTGAACTATCGTTGCATCGTAAGACAGGCACAAAATATCTTTCCTCAAAAAGGTTTTTAATTTTCTGTCTTACTATGGTACTGGCATATGGTGCACGCGAACAAATTATCTACAAATTAAATACAAACAAAATATATTTACATTATATCGTTTTATGTAGTGTACTGTATATAAGTAAATACAAAATTTAACTTATGCTACTCAATACCAACCTCTTTCGGCAATAAACCCTCGTTATTTGGCGTCATCTTACATTCAGAATAGGATATTAATACCTCAACCATTTCAGGGCAACCTAATTTAGACGCAAAATGCAATGGTGTCTCGCTGCGACCCTTTTCAGGTATATTTAGATAATAATCCAAAAGGTTCACACACAATTCCTGACACATTTTCTCATCGTTCTTTTTGCCCGTCAGCAGATCGACAAATTTTGGATCAGAAACAGTCTTTAATATGAGTTCAGCAACTTGTGGACGTTGTGATATTGCACACACGTGCATGGCATTATAACGATAGCCCTCTTTAAGTGTGGTCGGTGTATCGCCAGAGCTTACAAGGTAACGTGGATTATCCCAAATAATTTGTTTGACGTGTTCGCAGTCGCCAGATTCAATAATGTTTCGAAACTTTACAAGTTCCTGCTTTGTGGGTGCTCTAAATGCAGCTTTCTCCAATGAGGCCGTGGACGCTGTGGATTACGAGTTATTTATAAATAAATTATGATATTTAAACTTCAACTAGGATCACTCGCACTTACATTTGACGTCATTGTATTTATTTTGTACAACTTCAAAACCAGTTTGGGCGTATTTAATGGCATCCTCTTCATCACAGAATTCTTTCAAACGTGCATCTTTGTGCTGTTTTAATATTTTAAAGGCATCGATTTTAGTACGAAAGACACAGGGAAATTCTGCTAAAAATGAGATTAAGAAGGGTTTAATACAAAATTATTTGAATAAAGCAGTAACAATGTGAAATATGGAATTGTAAGGATATTTTAAAGAAGATTGTTTAGAATATAATATATCGAAACTGAGAAATTGTTCGTTTTATCGACGAATTATTGTTATGGTACAGAATTCCCATTTGAAGCATATCGAAATCCCCTTCGCTCAACCCTGCCTGCCGTAGCTGCTCGACGCAATTTTAACGCACTTTTGGTCAACACTGTATACACTAAATAAATGATATAATTTTAAAAAAATATAATAATGTAGTTTTAAAAAATATTTTAACATTAAAAACATTTATTATGTTAAAGAAAAATAATTTTACTGTGGGAATATATTTTTTTGCTTCTGCTGCAATTACAAAATCGCATTTGTTAATGTGGGTTGCGGACTTAGTTATGTCGATATGATTAGGTCATTTGCTAAACTTTGTGTCTACCTCTGAACTTAATAGTGTTTAGCTCACTTTTTTAATGACAATTTGTTTTATTTTGAATGCAAATCAAAATACCTTCGGTTTGTTTACTCTAGATTTCTTGTGAAGATAACAATGGTCGTTACATAGTGCAATGTTCAAGCGATACACAATAATGCATATTGTGAAAATATTCTTATGTTTCTCCAGCGTGCACGCAGGATTGACACATTTACGTGGCTACAACAAAAACGACAACGACACTGTCATCTTCATAACAAGTCTATATAAAAATTTCATTTAAAAATCTAATTTCAGCCACTAGATTTATTTGCAATTAAAACAACAACTTGTCATTGAATAAAATAAAACTAAACATTATCAAGTGGTAGACACAAAGTCTAGCAACTGACCTAATAAATGCGCCATAGCTAATGCAGCAAACTCGCACTGACAAATACAATATTGTAATAACTGAAAAAGGAAACAAAAATTTGACAACATACAATATAAATAAAATATTATTAAATAATTTGGCACAAACACAAAAATGTCGCATACAATAATTAAATAATGTTGAGCGTCAACAAATTTCAACTAAATGTAGGTCGTCGCATAATATTATCACATTTTAGAATAAATCAAACTCAGTCCATATCTCATTCCTTTAGATAGTGCGCCCCGCCCCTACCGTCTAAGTAGCGTGCGCTGTGATTAGGTGCACTTAGAGTTCAGTGGTCTTTGACGCCTCCACTGCCAACGCCACCAGCACATGCTAACAGCCTATCAGGTTTATAGCCAAAACGACATAAGAAAAGAATAATAAAATTAAACGAAAAAGTAGAGGTCGAAATATAAACAAAGCTAAATTCATGTAGCAAAACAAACAAGACGAAATAAATACGTTAGTGGATTTCTTTATTTGCTACTCTTCTTCGTTTTAGAATATACATACATGTATAGAAATGTTTTCAATTTTTTTTTGTTGGCTTTGTTTTTGCGAATGAACGGCAGGGGATCAGTGGTGTGTTAAAGGCAGAGGGTGTTTTTTTGTTTTAAATATCCACATGCATACAGATAAAGATAACGTCAAAATTAGGCCAGACGTAATGTATGTATTGCATTTTTAAGAAAACCTGAAATCACCAGATCGTTACAGTGGTACTTTAGAGTTCATTGGCTAGAAGTGGGATTGGAGGGGGAAGAAAATAAATTTTGTAAATTATTATTTTTTTTTTAATTTTATTTATTGTAATTTAAAAGCCAATGTTGGTGTATATAGTAAAACGTATTGAATTTTGAAGGGATTCCCAAAGTCCTCAGTTTTCTGTTCTACTTTGCCATTTTGACTTTAAGGCTATTTTGGTCTCTACTTTCTGGGTATCTCTAAAGTTTATTGTCGATGACTTTTTGCACTGGATAATTTTATTCAATTTACAGTTCAAATGAAATCTACACCTTATATCGGGCATTTGTTGTCGGTTAACCCGTTTTTTAAAAAAAAAGGGAATAATCACTATTTTTATATGTTTAATTACTTGGAATGTATTTCTTGTCATATCGGCATATAGAAGATTGTATATGCTTATCGATATTCATTGGGCAAATCTGGAAGTATGCTTTCATTGAAGTTTTCATAATTTTTGTTTGAAAAACGCTGTTAGATGATGATTCCTCTTATTTTCCTCTTATCTTGAAATGGATGGAAAGTCGTCGTTATAAAATAAAACATTAACTGCCGTTATCTCCTGACTTAGCGTCCAAACGCAATGAGGACAAATTGTGTTCACCATACGATAGTTTGGAAACAACCATGACACATTTGGGATCTCATTTTGAAATAAGTTGGGAACTTAACATAATTAAGGTGGGAAACCGTCGAGCAAAATTAATTCAAAAATTCTATTTAATTGAAAACATGCTAAGTTGATTTAACATATTTAGGAATTTTGGTAGCTGTATTCATCTGTTTTCGTATTTAATTCATATTTAGTTTTATTTTAAAAATTCCGAAAAACCGAACAAACCTGGTTTTTTACTATATGAGTCATTTCCCAGTAGGAAGAGTCTGCAAGACATCCTCAAGGATAGACACATGACCATAGTAAATCGTTCATGACATTTAGGGGACTGTCTATTAGGGTAATAACTTTTTGCATTTTTTGCAAATATCAAATCTCCCCAGGCAAAATCGTGTAGGGCATGAAAAAATATTAAGAACTGCGTTTTTAGTTTTTCGCTATCGTTAAAAAAAGGTTACGCACCAAACGCGTTAAAGTTTTGAATCAAACAAAGTTTAAAAAAATTTTTTTATTGAAATAAAAATAGTATAAGATATATATCCGCTTTGTAAAACATCGCGTATTCTGAACCTAAAGTTTATATCTTACAATACCTACTTTTAATCATTTATTGTTATTATTTGTTTACATACTTACATATTTATAAACCATATATTAAAAAATTTGTATTAAAAAAAATTTAAAAAACATATATTAAAGGCATTTTAGAAATCGCTGTCGGTGCGTAGGGTTTTTTAAGCAAATTGAACTGAAATTATTTTTTTTTATCATTAATACAATATTTGCCATTAGAAAAGCCCTGGGGAGAATGTTGTCCAAAAAAAAGTTATTACCCTACTGTCTATACAAATCATCGACGAAATTTTCATACAAGTGTCCACTTATGTCATACACGACCTGATGAGCGACAATGTCGGTCAAATTTTTGTTGATGCCTATACAAGCAACCTGTCGCCTACACAATCATGCACGTCATGGTGGGTGGCAATGTCAGTTAAATTGTCGTCGATGACTATATAAGCGACACGTCGCCTACAAAATCATGCACGACCTGATGGGTGAAAATGTCGGTCAAATTGTCGTTGATGCCTATGTCTGTCTTGAATTGTCATTCAAGCCATATTAGTATGATTTTGTATACACATTGGTGCCATTTGAAAAGATGGATTTTTAGCTGTTTTTTTAGCTTTTAGTCGTGTATAACGGAACTTCCTACTGGGTAGTTTTATTTTACAAATTCCGAAAAACTTTAACCATTAGATAACCAAATTGTTGAAAAAACGGTTTTTTTTAATATAAGCGGAACCGGTTTTTTGAAAAATTCCATATTTTTTTCGTAGTATATTTGTATGAAAGTGATGAAAAATGCCATAAAACGAGCCCGTATGGCAATCAATTGTGATGGCGCTCATTTGGCAGATATCATCTTCTCGACTTAACCTATAAAATTCTATGGATTCAAATAAACATAATCAAAAAACAGTGCCGAAGTTTTTAATTTAAAAAAAAATGAGAGCTTAACAACATTGGATGAATTCTTTTGGCCCACCTTGTAGATTATAAAAAAGTTATTACAATCGGGTTAATAATATGACCGAAATAACGACTTTTTAAAAAGGGGTGTGGCACATCCCATTTCCCAGCGAAACGTAATTCAAATAAACAAAATTAAAAAACAGAATCGAAGTTTTTCATTTAGAAAAAGAATGAGACCCAAACAACATCAGATGACTTCTTTTGGCCCACCTTGTAAAAAGGGACTTTGCCGAAAACTAAAACTTTGCTTTGTAGCGCCGATTACTAGTTACGAACTTAAATTGCATTCACATCTAATTTAGCCAAATGTTATTTGGCATCGACTTACTTGCTCACAAATTGATTTATGACACCTTTGTGTGGTAACAAATAATCTAGCTTGTTTAAAAATGTTATGAGAGTTTAATTATATTATTTTGAAGTTAGTCGATAACAAGTTAATCAGTAAGACGACCTTAGATTAAAGAGAACCAATTGATTTGATTGTACCCTAGTACAATATTAAATGTGAAATGTATTCAATCGAAAAAAAAACAGTGCTCGAGAAAACTACGGTGCTGTATTGCGCCATAAAAACCATTTCTGTAAAGTTTATTGCTCTCTTTTGTCTCGTATGATGCATCACACTATACAAAACAGAAGAAAACAATATTTTGCCAAAAAAAAACTCAAAAACAGAAATCGTGCAATAAACGAATGATATAAAAAGAAACATGCGATATTATTACTAAATTGCAGGTAGTACAACAAATAAACAAATGCGGAATATGTTACTAAAATATGTACTGATAAGTGTACAGAAAAAGACAATATATTCAAAGTAAAAAAATCCACTGTCACGTGGATAAGTATTTTGGCAGCAAATGCATTACAGCAGAAGTTTCTGATGTTTCATTGGGTGTTAGGGAGCATGATAAATGCTATATGAAAATTAAATGATTTTGGCCATCATACTTTATATGTTAGTTGAAAAAGTTAATATAAATAACCGATTCCTAGAGAAAATGTGAGAATATATTTATATAAAATAAAGTCTTAGTATATCTCATAATAATTCGGATTTTTACTAACGAGATGTGTTGTTCGTGCTTCTATATACTATCATACGTTGTCTTAAGTTAATAAATACGTTTATTAACTCATTATCCAATTAAAATTCAAAAATATGCACTAAAACACATAAAATATGCAATTTAAAAAAATCATTTAAATCGTGGAGCTCTTTCACTGCTTCACTAAATTCTTCGAAGATCTGGGTATAAAATTTGACTATATTAAGCCACGTTCTCCATCTTGTTATAATTGGCCCTGGAGGAAGAGGAATACCAGGACATTTTGAATTTAAATTCCGTACCGCGAAGGCGTTTTAAATAAAATTTCTTTTATTTGATATAAGAGAATTAGTGAACAGTTGGCTTAATAGACAAATAAGAGAGGATCTCTAATTTCCTTACAAAACTCATACTTGGGCCCACTTGCCTAAGTCATATTATTTAAAAGAATAAAAGTCTTTCAAAAACGAACTTTAGGGTATTTTATAAAGACGACAGTGATTATTTATTATAATATGTATTCCTCACTTCATTCTCGATATGAGTGAACGATAAGACCGTAACATTTACGTAATGAATAAAAATACAATTTCCCAATTTTCAAAATCTAAATATTAAGGGGAATTTTTGAATACTGTACACAAGCAGTAGTTTTGTAATTTAATTTCGTTTACAACTCATTTGTGATGTATTTTCTTTATATAAATACATATATGAATAAACCCATTTCAATGGTTTACTCTTAATAAACTTGTTTATTAACATTATCAAAGAAAATAAGTTTGCAAGGATAGAAACAACAGTTTCCTCGAAATCAAATTTTTTAAACGATCTAAAACGCGCTAACCATTGAAATGCGTATTTTTGCCAGTATTTAATTGCTACTAATGTGATGTTGCTTATCGCATATTTATTTTAAAAAAAATGTTACCACTTCTATGTTAGACTTCTACTTCTACTCATTATTACTGATAAATTATTTCCTCTACGGTGTTTTTATACAAACTAATACAACAGAATGTGTATTATAGTAAACTAAAATACTAAAAACAAAACACAAAATAAATTTGTATTCTTTTGTTGTACATCTAATTCATTTCCATATGCAAATTTGTTTGGTTTTGTAATGTGCTATTCTCATTTTTGTTTTTGATTTGTTTGAATTTTTTTATATTGACATTGCTATTATGGAAGAAAATGAAAACGAAATGACCTTCCCCTTATCCATTGGTTTGAGTTGTCAGTATCGTTGCATTTAGGCAAGCGTTAAAAGGCTTGGTGCATGTTTAGGGTGATTGCTATACAGAGTAATATTATATTAGGCAATGGGCCGATAATATATTCAATGTAAACAAGCTAGGATTTTCCAGCCACAGGTGAACAAAACGTGGACTAAGCTACTGCTTAACTTGCCGAGAGGTAAAATGTCCGTAATTATAGAAACACTAATCGAACATTGCCTTGTTGGAAAATATGTCCTTAACTCCACTCTTTAGATGCTGCATGGAAGAGGATAAAAAAAACGAACGCCTTACCTTTTCTTAGATTGCCCAGCCTTAGTTGGATTAAGAACTAGGGTATTCGGAAACCATTAAGTAAGCAACGAAACACTGCGGAACAAACATATAGAACTGTTCAGCATAGAAGAGGCTAGGTAGCTAGTCAGTATTAGCTATAGGGAAAATTGCATGTATCTCAATGCGCTTCATTAGCCTGAGTGTGCTCTCTTGTAACCTTTTTCATCTAACATTACCTAACCTAGCCCAAGTACGATTAAGTCGATCAAGATAAAAATCCAAAATCATCCACATGATATGTAGTTTTCTAACAACCATGTAACAATCAGTTCTTGTGTATTCTAATGGTCTAAACGTATTTATTTGAAATATGTATTAGAAAAAAAGTGTATTTTGAAGTTTTTGCTATTCAACTGTAATTGTGATTTTTAAAGAAGTCGCTTGAATAGCGGTTACTGCGAAACAACGTATATATAGTATATAATATGTTATACACAACGTATATATACAGTATATATTATATAAAGGGTAGTTAAATTGTAAGGGCCGATGTTGAATGTGAACCACACCTAAACGTCAAGTTCTTTTTTGCATTCCATTTGACATTTCTCAATTTCAGACTAACTCAATTTAAACCATGGAAAGATACACAATCGAGCAACGCGTTGAAGTTATTCAGGCTTATTATGAAAATGGGCGTTCAAATTAAAATGCATATCGTGCACTTCATGATTTTTTCGGTCAATTTAATCGTCCAAATGTACGTACAATAGGAAAAATCGTGCAAAACCGGGTCTGTAGGATATGTAAAAACACTAGTGCGTACAGCTCGTACTGCAGATAATATTGCTGCTGTTCGCGATAGTGTGGCTGAAGAGCCGTCCACCTCAACTTGTCGTCGTGCCCAATAATTGCACCTTTCACGTTTGTCGTTGATGAACATTATCATAAAGACTTGCATTTACACGCTTTCAAGGTTCAATTGACGCAAGAACTAAAGCCTCTTGACCATTCCAAACATCGTCAATGGTCAGAATGGTGGCAAGAAATGGCAACAGCGGATGATCAATTTTCGAAGAAAATCATCTTCAGTGATGAGGCACATTTTCACCTCAGTGGATTGGTCAATAAGCAGAACTGCCGCATTTGGGCGAATGATAATCCAAGAGTGATTGTCGAAATTATGGGCTGGCGGCATCATCGAGCCGTATTTTATCAAAAATGAGGCCGGTTAGACAGTTACTGTGAATGGTGTTCGCTATCGTGTGATCATAACGAACTTTTTATGGCCCGAATTGGAAGATGTGGATGTGGACGATGTGTGGTTTCAACAGGTCGGTGCCACTTGCCACACTGCTAACGAAACAATGGCTCTTTTGCGTGACAAATTCAATGACCGTATTATCTCACGTGGTGTCAATGTCAATTTGTCGCCAAGATCATGTGATTTGACACCGTTGGACTACTCTCTTTGTTGTTTTTTTTTTAAAGAAAAGGTGTACGTCGATAAGCCAGCAACAATTCAAGAGCTAAAGTATGAGACATTTCGGCACATTAAAGAAATAGAACCTCAATTATGACTCAGCGTCATCGAAAATTTGGACCATCGGATGGAGGTATGCCGATGAGGTCGCGGTGGCCATTTTGCCGATAGTTTGTTACATACATAATTAAACCGTACCAATATTATCATATATAAAGAAATAACATAAATTTGCTAAATAATTTGTGATTTTATAATCAACATCGGCCCTTAAAATGTAACCACCCTTTACTATAACCTTGCAAAATAACATTAACTGATATTTATTTCAAATCCACATAGACAAATTAAAAGGGGGGAAGGTTGTTACTTTAGTAAGATGTGATGCATACAAATTGTTCTATCAATATTTAATGGTTGATGCATCGCTTATAATAAAAAATTACTATAAAAAAGAGGTGTGTTGCTAATGCAAATTATAATAGAATGATATACTCTTATTAGCGTAGTGATCAAGAATACAACTATACAGCAATAAAAATATTTTCTTTTAATACTGATACAGTTGAACAGAAAACCTATGGAAAATATTTACATATTTATCAAAAAAATTAGATTTTATTTTGCAAATATTTTTAAATTAAATGAAAATTTGTGTCTTTTGCCAATTCGTTATCCTTTAGTTATATTTTATTTAAATGCGTTTTATACATATTGAAGTAGTGACTTTTTTGTGCCGTAATGAATGCACCCACTGCGGTTTAGAAAAATAGATACAAATATAGGTTATAATTAGTCCAGAATTGCCGTACAAAACTAATATGTAATAAAAACTTAATTTCCCTTTACACCCCATTAATGAGGTATGGGATAGCTTCTCGCGTTGTTGTGAATTAACACGCTTTCTATTTTTAGATTCACAACAATCGGCACCTACTTGTTTATCGACGAATGCGAACGTCACTGTTTGAGAAGCTTTTTACTAGACGTGCCGATTGACTCGAAACTTATACTACGAAGTTGCTGTCGACAACATCGAGGGGGACGGCAATTAAATAAAAATTTATTTTTTTATATTTTAGATGACTGGAGCCAGGAGTTGAACCTGGGATCTCCCGCATGATAGTCGCGTGTTCTAACCATCATGCCGCGGACGGTCCTACGTAATATAATGATTTAATTAATTAGTAGCTAGAACCCAAATAGTCCAATTGCTCCCTGCAGGGCCCAAAGTCGCCGGTGCCAATTTTGACCTTGGTTTTCTGAGACTAACTGTAGACTATACCAGCTTCACCATTTTCCATCCAGACCTCGCCCTTTGAAGCGCATGATATTCAACCAAAAAGTTTGCTGGTCTCAAAGCAAAAAGTTTTACGAACTGTGAAGGTTCCTCAGAAATCAGGGAGTAGCAACTGAGAGTTTAATCGTTTCTATTGTCAAAAATTCCTTATAAGTTTTTTTCTGCTGCTGTTTTTATGACAGCTGTGTTTGTTGATGTTGTGAAATTATGCACATGTCCACTTTTGCCTTACAGTGTACGCGACGTGTGACGTTCGTTGTGCACACAATGAAAATAACAACAATGGCAACAGCAAGAAGAACATCGCATCAACATCATCATCATCATCATGAAGTCGTACGATGCCAACACAGGGAATATACAAGAAATCGACGACGCGGACGACATCAGCCGCAACAACAATAAAAACGCATTATGTGAACACAATACCAACAACAACCTCACAGCACAGGAGGAGCAGCAGCATTAAAGAAGAACAAGAAAAACAAGAATTCTAACCTTTAAAAATTAAACCAAATATGACAATATTATTGCCTCAATAATAATTACCAATCTATTTGCTACAATAAATAATTGTAACGCGAGAACATATAGCAGAATAGAGATAGCAGCGTATAATGAAAACTTACCGGTTTTATTATCTTTGGAACTTGCATTGCCGATGCCGTTACCGTTGGCAGCCGCCCCTGAGGAGCTGGCATTTGCATCGGTTCCTCCAGATGCTGCTGTTGCACCTCCGCCCTTAACGGGTATATAGAGACCATAATAGGGCATTTTTTTATAAACTGCTCGATGGAAATTGAAATTAATCTGAAATGGAGCGACGCGGACACATTCACGCAATATTATAGTCTTGTAAATCCCAGGATGGACTATTTTTGCTTAAACATTATGTTTCACAATAACGACAACAACAAAAACTTGAAATTTTTCACATTCATCGAGACAGTTTTCGTTGTTACTTCTTTTTTTTTTTCTTCTAACCAATCACTCACACACTTGGTTTTTCTTTTTTGTTCTCTTGACACTGAATAGTAAAATTTGTTTCAGCTTAATTAATTTTCAACAACAATATTTAGCTGTGTTTGGGTTTGTTTATTCACAATTTTTACTCAACAATTTATTTCTTTTGAAACTTCTGTCTGCGTTTCGCTTCTTCCATTAACAGTGCTTGTTTACCGTTTATTTTTTCCGATTTCATTTTAATACTTATTTTCTTTGTGCGCTTTATTTGCGATTGTTCATTGTTTAGCAAAATCATGAAGAGAAACTTGACGGCGTTAATAGCGAACACAAGGCGACAAAGAAATCATTTAAATAACCTCACTGATATCACATACAATATGATTCAAGGGACAAAACTAATAGCCTTTTTACACCGGAACGCACTTAACCAAAGAAAGTAAATTATACAAGAAGTCAAATAAGACTCCGGCGAAATGTAGTGTACTTACGCCCTTAAGTAACACTCTAGTAGATCGGTACTGAACTGATAGCACGGTATTAAAATCGATGGAAATAAAAAGGATATGCACTATTTTTTGACTCGACAGCCAAAAAGAGAAATGTAACATTTTATCTGCAATAAAATTTCATAATTTGTTTTTTTAATTTTTGCGTATACACATCTACCAACCTACGCTCTTCTTCTTCCAATCTGCGCTCTTCTTCTACCAACCTACTGTAGTGTTATTTAATGATCAAAACAAACAGTTAATGTACTTCTTGTATAATTTACTTTCTTTGACTTAACTTATTTCCGCGTTAATCCGCATCTTTGAAAGATGCGGCCTAAATGCTAAAATATTTACATGTATTTTGTTGTTGGAAAGATGTTAACATATTTTCGCATCCACGAAAGAGGCGGAAAAATACACTGAGTTGTACTCTGAAAAGGTGAAATTAAGCGATTTTTCTCAATAATGTTGATCCGGCAACCACCATTTTCGTTGTTTATTTACATTTATCGGAAAAATTGCCAAACAACATGGAAGCACAAAAAATTTACATTTTTGCCAAAATATTAATAAATGGTTATTCCAATTAGTAAAAACTATTCGCTCTTTGTGGAATACTATCTCCGAAACAATGTTAATAGGTTTGTGGCAAGAAAATATTGCAGTTTTACAAGGCAAATGGAAAAATGTGTGAGCTAGACAACAGTTGACAATATGCGAAACTGCAGTGTAAAACGACTTTTTAGCATTTCGCATATTCAGCTCAAAATGCGAAATGCTTTTTGGTGTAAATAGGCTATAAATATTCCAACAGAAACTTAACCACTCAACTCAAAAAGATTACCAAATTTGTGAAGAAAGAGATTAAAAATTTTAATTTGGTTGGTTTAATGAAAATTACTGTGTTATCATACTGCTCAAAACTCATGTTGTTCATTCACTAAACGATCAAACATTTTCCGGCAAAATTTTTCTGAAACATGTCCCCAAATACGTGTTTTCGGACGTGGGTTGTACTCAAATGAAATATATTTTCGGGACGAATGCTGTGGCTTAAAATATCTTTAATATGAGTACCTGTACAGAGGGTGTCATCACAAACCCAACATAATTTAAACCTTCATGGCCAAACAAATGTACTTAGTACCAATTTATGTACCTATTATTTTCGAAGAAAAATTGAAATAATAAAAATATTTGTTGTGGAAACAAATACAGCCAAAATACAAATTATTATTGGCAAAATTTAAATCGAAAAATTAGTCGTCGGACCGACCTAAAGTATCGTTTTTTATATTATTTTATAGCCGTAAGTTGTTGCGTACTTAGCCTCGTTGTGGACTTTGGTCCGTACGAAGGCTAATTTTTCGATTTCTCGCATTCTTTTTTTACTTAAATTTCGGGTTTTTTTTCAAAATTTGTTGACACCTTCCCCGTGTCCTGAAATTTAGCCTTATTTCAAAGAAAATTCCCAAACCAAAAAAAAAATACAAAACTACACACACAAATTAAACTTCGGTTATACGATACTATTTTACTGTACCGGAATCAGTCAACTATGAAATCTTATAAGATTAACCCTTGTTTTAAGATTAACATGAATAAATGTATTCTGTCGACATTCTCTCAGATAATCACCCATGTTCTGGAAAACAAATCGGTTGGAAAACAGACTGAAATCGGTACTTTTAACATACAATTTTTAACGATTTCGGTCTGTTTTCAAAACGAATTGTTTTCCAGAACATGGGTGAATGTCTCATATAAAGACCAAGTGTAATGTCTACTTTGGCACTACTTTGTTATGTATGTTTTGCTATGCTATGTTATGGCATGACTAATGTCGCCATAAACACCCTTGTTATTAACGGCGCTAAAATTATCAAAGTTTCCAAAGTTCAAAGTTAATTATGCATTAGGGAACGGCGATGTATTATTGTGATGGCGCCTTTATGTAAACGTCAGTCATTCCGTTATTCCCCAAAATATATCGGTGTGTGTATATAAGTACGGGTATATCTTGTTCTGCTGTTTACTTGTGGGATTATCGGGCACCATTTTTAACGGTCTGGAATCTTGGACACTTTTTATATATATTTCTCGATTATTCTGTATCAGCACAAACCAATTGGTTTCCACTTTACTATTTTGTTCTCCACGTTCCAATAAGATTTACATTAATTACCGCCAGACAATGGAGAATGCTGATAAGCAAGACTTGATTGAATGTCCTTATGATAAACATCACCAAATATTAAAATCTCGCATGCAAGTACACTTAACACGATGCCGCAAAAATCATCCCAAAGCGAAAAAAGTGACGTGTCCCTTTAATGTAACCCATGTCCTAAATGAACAGGAATTAAAGGTTAGCAATCATTACACACACTTCTGCGAACATTGCTATGTAATAATCAATGTACATATTTACAGATCCACATCGCATCATGTGCAGAGCGCCAGTCATTCGAAAATTACCGCAATGCAGCAGTAACGGTGACACGACCAACTGTACCACCACCAATGCCTGTGTATGACTGTGATGATGATTGGGATGTCAGTGAAGATGTGCCCTCATATAATCCGCGAGCTTATGCGGCCAATGCAGCGGTTTTGCGCAACATACAAGGAGCACCACCAGCACAACGTAAAGCATTTCGTAAACAGGAACGCTTACGTTTGCTGGGTATGGAAAATAATTAACCTAACAACGGTGGTGTACAAGGTGCCACAAGTCACGGGCATATTCTTTAAAAATACCTAATTTTAAAGATAAAGATAAGCTTGAAAACAAGAATCATACGTCAAACTCTCTCAAATTGATCTTGAATTGTATATAAAGTTTTATATTTGTTGTAATTTTAATCTGTTTTGACGATAACATTGATGTAATTGTAATTATTTTACGTAATGTTTGAAAATTTTTCTCATAGTGTATGTAAGTATACATATATGTATATTTTATGAAGTAACGATTCAAGTTAATGTAAAGTATGTGGTATTATATAGGTACCATTATGAAAAAAGTTGATATGTCCGTATTTTGTAAATTGGTTTTTTTAAAATGTATTTGTCTTACTACGAAACCATTTATGTAATTGTTTTTATTTTACTAAATGTTTAAATATATTATCAAGTTTTACAGCTATACACATATATTTTTTGCCAAAGTGATACAAATAAAGTAATGAATCAGGTTAATGTAAACTATGCTGTACTAATTAAAAGATATGACTGTTTTTTATTTGAAGCATTTGGAATTAGACAAAGACAAATAAGGCAGATTTTATTACGTATATCGTAGACGACTTTCGTCAACTGTCTTAGACGCAGTCGAATTTTTCTTTTGGTATCAAGTAAAATATTCGACATGTTATACATGATACTAATTAATACCTTATTAGATCTTCCACATATTTAAAAGCAGGTTAAATAAATATAAAATTAAAAATAAAACAATTTCCCTTTACACCCACATGAATGAGATTAACACGCTTTCTTTTTTCAGATTCAGTTGCTATCGACAACATCGAGGGGGCCGTCAATGAAAGAAAAATGCAGATGACTAGAGGCGCAAATCGAACCCGGGATTTCCCGCTTTGTAGTTGCGTGTTCTAACCATCATGCCACGGCCGGTCCCAAATATATTACATAATTATTATGTATAATAAAAATGTCAATTGAAATTAACTTGGCGAGGTCTGAGGGAGGCAACCATCAAACGTCGGGGCCTTTGGATACTATTAGAACTCAATATGTGTAGGTAATTAAATTAGAGGAATTATTTCGACGATTTCACGCGATATTTTCATTTTATTGTATAGTTTCAATAACCGAGCCTGAAGGCCTCTACGGTATTTTTTTTTTTTAAGAATTTATCCACATAATGGGAGCTTGTTTGTTTTTTTAATTTTGAATTTGTTTTGTAGTTTTGTTTAGAATTTTAATTATTTTCTATTTTTTTGTGTAAATGAATTTTTTTCGTAAATTTTAAAAATTATAGTTTTTTGGTAATTAAATCTTTTTCTTAATTTTATAATCTTTTTGTTGATTTTTGAAACCATATATGGCGCAAAGAGCTCGGTTTTTAATATAAGTGCAAATTAATAAAAATCAGTAAATCAGTATATAATTTTAAAAAAGTTTTGTATTTTTAAATTTTACATATTATTAATTTTTTTTAATTTTTATAACTGTGAGAAATATGAGAGGAAATCTGTTTTTTTCAAAAACAAACTTGGATATTTGCAAGGGAATATTGTTATCTTTAAACAACTGAGGCTGAATAAAGATCTGCTTGAGAAATTAAAAACAACAATCCTTACAAAAATATAAAATATTGCACCTGATATTAAAAATCCTTTAAATGAAATGATCGTATATGTATATCTAAATGATTTCATCTACTGTTTCCAAAAGCTCGCCTATTTGCCAAATTTGTTTCAGGCCATAGTTGGATGAGTGGTGATTATATGGTTTTAATATAAGTGCCTACACATAAGGGGTCATAATAGCGCTATATTCTGGGCTCCATGGCTGCCAGCTTTGACCTTGGTTTTCCTTTAATATACTAGTTATAAACTCAAAGTAGTTGCAATTTCCATTTTTTTTCCTGCCAAACCTTGCCCGTTCAAGTTAAATCTGCACAAAAAATATCCACATACTATGTACAAAGTTAAAGATGCACTATTATTATTCACTTCATTCTAAAATCTTTTATTTTATTTTCGTTCCATTTGTTTTTTCGTCGGGCAGCTGTAAACTCATTACTTTCTTCTTTGGCATGTAAGGCACCAGTTGATCCCGCTTTATAATAAAACATTTTGTCTTTACGTTCCTTTTTACCAGTCCAAAACTTAACTTCTGCTTGGGATAATATAAAATCGCCTTCTATAGTTGCACTTTTTAAACGCTCATCTTCGTTAAGATTGTTTTCCATTGATGCATAATCAACACATCTTCTTTTAATATCGGGCTTCTTTTCGGGACCTTTGTTTTCATATTCAAAGTCTTCGTATGAATTGACATAGGTTTCGTCACCTTTCAAGAGCTTCACACGGCTTTTTATTTTGTATTTCTTTTTACCCGTGGTCGTGTCACAAGGAGAAATATCACAAAAATCATAGGTTCGTTTCAAGATTTCAGTTAATTTCTTAGCCATATGTTTTTGCATCGTTTCAGGTAAATTAAAATCTGTGCCTTTGGTATCATCATCATCTATGATGTAGCGTTGGGATTTTGGAAGATCTTGAGATTACGAAATAATATACATAGTGAGATGTTAGAAGAACACAGGGAATCTATTTTTATATTCTAACCTTTTATTTGAAGAATTTCTTTTGTTTTATTATCTATATCTCCTTCATTGCTGGTCTTTGCTTCACACTTTTCTTGGAACATAGCATTATTAAGCAGAGCAGTATCGGTAGCTTCGAGAAATTGCTTTAATTGTTCATCGTCTTCGGAATCACTCGACATTTTAGCTGAACTCCAAGCGAAATATTGAATTAAAAATGCAATTTACAAATTGCTCCGACAGTGTTGTTTACAAACAAAATACTGCACGTGCCACAAAGAGGTTGGTCCCTCTTCTTCCATTTATCCTCTTTATGACTACTTGATTGACAGTTGAAGTGTTGCCACTTAATTGTTGCTATGAATGATGAATGTATTAACCCATTCGCTTTAACCGCAAGTCACAATGGCATCGTTATTTCCAGATTATTTGTATATTAAAAGCAGAAAAACAAGTTTGAAGTAATATTGGCAAATTTGACTAAGTTGGCTTTTTTGGTGCCGCCAAGGGGCTCTTTGGGTACTTAAAATAAAGTTATTATCTTCTATTTCAACTAGAGTAAAAAAAGTTTTTTTTTTAAATGAAAATTTTTAATTTAATTAATAATTGTTTTAATCAAACAATTCGTACTTAGATTGGGTTTAAATAAACCACTAAAAAGTATTTTTTTTATAAAATAAAATATATTTTTGTTTATAAAAACAAACTACAAAACCTAAAATGTCACCATTATTTTAAATACCCACACATATGTGGTCATCATAGAATCCAAGCAGCCCCTTTTAAGGTCCAGGACCTTGATTTTTGTGTTATGGAGAATATTTGAGGAGGCTGTTATTCTTTGTTTTTTTTACCCCATATTTTGCACTTTGGGCCTGTTTTGAGACATAATAAAAACGTAGTGCTAAGCAATAAGCAATTTCATCAATATGAATTATTATTTTTTGGATTTTATTACAAAACAATATCTTTTTCCTACTGTATAAAAGAGACTGCTGCTATCTCTTACTCGAAAGTACATAAAATGGTGCCATTACTCAGATAATACCACATCTGTTTGTCATACGTCACTGTAAACAAATTCAATTGTCACCGCATATTGTGAATGATATTTTTTCAGTGCCTATGTAGCACACAAATATATTTTTTTTTAGAATAAATATCACAATTTTTCATTTAAATTTTACATTTAATGATAAATTTAGTAGATTTATAAATACTAACTGTTGTTATTGGGTAAGTCCAGTGCTTGCGGCGTAGGAAAATCATCTAGAATACCATACATAAATTAGAAACTTACAATGGATCACCGAGGCCTACATGCTCCCGTCGACTTCAATAAGGTAAACAAGACATAAAAACTAAAAATTTTATTTAAATTTTCGCCAATTAATCATGTTTTTTCTTTTAGTCCATCGATGACATGACACCCGAGGAAAAACTGAGGTACTTGCCAACTAGGAAATTATAAGTCTACTAGAGTGACAATCATGACCTGTGTTTTTTGTTTGTTCTAGATATGACCATCAGATGATGCATGAAAAACATAAGGGCCACGAAGCTATGCATTCTGAGATGGCGCTGATATTGTTTGTAACCTTGATTTTGGCACAAATTGCATTATTACAATGGAAGATAAAACATTACAGATCGTATTCGGTAAGGTTCAACCAAAGAGATAGTTGTTTAAATTAATGGACTTTAACAACAAATAAATGTGTAGCATAGCTACATATGTGATAAGATAACAATAACAAACACTGTCTAACAAAATTATGTAAACACTACAACTATTTCGTTAAATTTCGTATTTTTTCCCATTGCAGGCAGTTACATTGATCGCATTGTGGTTAATACCCTTAGGCATATCTTTATTTTATGGCTGGATACGATTTATCATCATATGGTCGATATTTTCCATTATCACCGCAATGATAATGAGAAAAGCTGTTAGTAAGCCCATAGATGGAACAACTCCTAGGTCAGTTGCCTTTATATTTAATAATATGCATTATGTTTAATAATTATTTAAAATCACTCTATTTGCAGACTAGTGTACAAATGGTTTTATTTTATCTACAAATTAAGTTATGGTCTAGGCATTGTCGGCTATCTTGTAATGATGGCGACTTTTTTGGGCTTCAATTTCATTTTTAACCAAGCACCAAATGTTTGGATGGATGTCGGTTTAATGCTTGTTTTCTATGGCCTTTACGTTGGTGTACTTGGCAGAGACATATCAGAAATATGCTCCGAAAAAATGGCTGCATTAATAGGGGTAAGTTTGTATGGCGGGTGTTGTAATTATATTACATAATTAAAGAGGGGCGGAGGTAATTCAATTGTTAATTATAACTTACTTACTTTTTTTCCCTTTGCATTCTATGAATGGGATAGGGGAGAGTTTCTGGTAACTTTTTGAGAAGTTTTTACCAGACATGCCGATTAAAGCGAGTGCTAACAAGTATCTGTAGACAACATCCTGTGCCCACCGATCGGTATTTGGTTGTGATAGGGCTCAAAATCAGGTCACCCTCATGGCAGTCACCGTTAATGTAACAGCACAACATAAAAGAACATTTAGCATATCCAACGGCATAATATTATAGAGCAAATATCGAGGGAACGCTTAATAACCCTCTGAACAATTCTTAACACCAACATCGATCATAGAAAGGAGCGGAAATTGACGCAATTGAAGCGGTCGCTTGCCGATAGAAATTAAAATCTGTATGCTACAAAAATACAAAAAACACATGCGAATTGATGGTAATATAACATAAACTGAAATTTATTTCCACTCAATTCTCTCTGTACCACATCGTCACTACGAATAAGTTTTCGCATTCTTAAAACAAAGAGAGATGGGATTCTGGTTCATTTAATTCTGTGATTGTAATATAATCGAATAATATTATTCCCGAACAAATGCAGATCTCGAGAAAACAGTAACAATATCGGTGACCCTTAGCTCTTCCACACGCTTTCGCCTTTACATTATCGGCTCGAAATCCTTAGGTTGTAATTTCTCGGATCGTAAGATCAATATATTAGAGGTTCTATGTAGTAAGACTTACTTGCTGTTAGTACCAATTGCCATATGCCAATTGCCATACATCTCACTTTCTACTTCTTCTCTTTTTAAGGGCGTCTTTAGGTTCGACAATTCCTATTCTATTGTTATAGTTACACAGCCGTATTCATTCATAAACATTTATCAAAGGTTTATAAATCAAATTTTCATAGTAAAATCGTTCTATAAACCTTTTATACATTTTTATGAATAGTATAATATTTCCATTTTTATATTGACATGCTTGCACAAAACTATTAATAAATGTTTTTTTCCTTCCTTTTATACTTACAGTACTATACACCTCAGGGCATACCCACCAGACATTTGGAGGAGAATGTCTGCGCAGTTTGTGGCAATAAGCTGTTAGTTGGTGTAAAGGAAGAGGGTATTATTGAAAATACCTACAAGCTGTCGTGTGACCATGTATTTCATGAGTTCTGCATACGTGGCTGGTGCATCGTAGGCAAAAAGCAAACTTGCCCTTATTGCAAA
Source organism: Muscina levida (assembly GCA_964034835.1). Classification (NCBI taxonomy): domain Eukaryota; kingdom Metazoa; phylum Arthropoda; class Insecta; order Diptera; family Muscidae; genus Muscina; species Muscina levida. The sequence continues at coordinate 58,224,507 of OZ035882.1, forward strand.
GAAAAAGTGGATCTTAAGAAAATGTTTTGTAATCCGTAAGTAAAGTTTCAGTAATTTATTGTAAATTTAAACATACCATTTTACAGACAGTATGTTCTTTTTTTGTTTTGATTCATTTCAGTTGGGAACGTCCTCATGTGCTGTATGGCCGTCTTTTAGATTGGATTCGGTTTTTGGTGGCCTGGCAACCTTTGATATTTTTTGTTGTTCAGGGCATAAATTATGCACTCGGCTTAGAATAGTAATTATTTTCCTCCATTTCTAGTCATGTTAGTTGTATGCCATCGAGAAGACAAAAAAAAGCTAAGCAAAGCAAAACCAAACATTCAAAGCATCTATTGAAATTTCGATAAATGCCTTAACCTTTAATTTATGTCCCCTTGCCCCCCATAATGCAACGCAATCATGTTTAATCTTTATCATTTGTTCCTTTCTTTAATGTAATTCTATTTGTATTGATATTTTGTGACGGTCAACAAAGATGAGATTTATTTTACATTGTTCCTCTCACAACTCAACTTTAAAATGTGTAATAAAATCAAGAGCAAAACCTTTGAATAAGTTTAGAGTTTACATGTGTACCAAAAAAAATACGATGACGGGTTTTATTTTGTACAAAAAAAATTAAAAGAAAACTAATGTAATAAACCATTGATGATGATAATTTAAAAAAACTATTTCGACTGTTTGTTATTATTTTGCGGGACATTGAGAAATAGTTGCAGGTAAAACTTATTAACTTCCCAAAGTAAAATGTCTAGAGGTCTAGGTGTAATGTGATATCACGGTCTAGGTGGCCAATTAACCGATCAAAAGAGTAAAATGTTTAAATCGTTTTTTTTTTATTTTTTACTATTATATTTTTTGTTTTGAATTTATTTTATTACAATTAAATGTATTTTATTATCTTTTTTGAATTACTATATTATATTTTATTACATTTTATTTTATTTGGTATACATAATTGTATTTTACTTTATTATATTTTATTTGCATTTAAAAATTTTTTACCCCTACGGGTACAAAAAGTGCATGGATCAAAAAAAAATTTTTTTTTCTAAAATTGTCTATGGATAGAGATTGTCCACCACATAAAATTTTTTTCAACACATATTTATACTACAAATAGAACGAAAAATATTGAAATGTATATATTTTGCGGTAATATTTTAATCATTTTATTATCAATTATTTTTACAAGTTTTTTTATGGTATTGTCATTGGATCACAATTAAAAATTGTTTATCCTTTCTCTTATATTTCACAATAGAATTTCAAAGAAAACTAAATTTCCAACACAAAAAATATAGTCTAGTCTATATGTACCAAAAAAGATTTAAAAATTAAAACATAGCAAAAACAAAAATGGCTTGTATATTCAAAAATTTATTTTATTTTAACTTTTCTTTTGTGGTTGTAGTTATGTTTTTATTTTTTTTTTCTTAATAAGGCAATGTTCAACATTGTTTTGAACTTTATTTTACAAAACTCAAGGAATATCATCTCGTTTTTCGGTTATATGAACTCATCATCTACCAAACTATAAGAGGAGGAGGCACTGTTGTATACAGAGTTAGTGTTAGTGTAGTCTAAAGCAATAGCTAAATTGAAATTGATCATGCAAAAAATAACAACAATTTAATAAAACAAAAGTTTCGATAGTTTCAAATATATAAGAATAACATCTAAGTATATACATATCTATATGTAGTATATATATGTATATGTGTGCATGAATGTGTTTTTAGGTAAGTAATTTCTTCATCGTTGTGTGATGTTCTTTAATTATGTTGACAGTGACAACACGTACAGGTGGTGGGACACAATTATTTTAAGGTTTTAAAGGAATAAAACAATAATAGTCGCAGGCGAAGAAAGTAGAAACAGCAACAACAACTAATAGCTGGAGGCACCTATCCATGTGCGTATTTGTTCGAAGGAAAGCCAAAATGTAAGAGACCATGGCGCCATACGGATCCAGCAAGGTAAAAATCCTTTGTACAAAGCAGCGAAACCTTCTCGGTTAACAGTTTGTCGCAGACAGTCGATAGAACCTTTGTATAGAACACCTCTGTAAAGACAAAAGAAGAACAAGAAAAATTAAACATTGTGTTCGAAACGCGTCATCCTAGTGCGTGACACTGAATTGACCATTAATATCAAACAATAAAAATCGTTTAGCCAATTTGATGTATCATTTGATACACTTACACAAAAATTAATAACTAATCAATACGATCGACTAACACTAACAAACAACACTGTATGAAATTAAATATTTTAATTTAATTAGGAAGATATTCGGGGCATTTTTTATGTTGTTATGATGTTTATACTATTTTGTTGTTTTGTTATATTTAAAATACAACACGTCTCTATTGTTATAATTACGACAGCTGTAAACAATTTTTTTAACAGGGGCATGATCACAACTTTGAATTATGGTCAGAGAAGGGAACAGCATTGATTACAATTGTTACCACTATCAGAAACGCCGTTAATTCGCCATTGCAAAATGTAAACAATAATGAAAATCATGTTTGACCGGTGTGTTGTGTCATTTACAGTTTGTAACAGAAAAAAATACCATTTTAGAAATTTATAGTAACAAAAAAAGTACTTTATGACGCAATGAACGTACTTTCTGGTACAACAAAAGTAATTTTTGGTACAATAAAAGTTATATTTGGCACAAAAAAGTACTTTTTGGTACAATAAATGTACTATTTAGCACTATAAAAGTACTTTTTGGTACAATAACAGTACTTTTTAGCACTATAAAAGTACTTTTTGGAACAATAAAAGTATTTTTTGGTATAGTAGAATTTACATTTACTTTTTGGTACAATAAATTTACATTTTGTTACAATAAATTTATTTTTTGTTACAATAATGTACTTTTTGGTACAATTAATGTACTTTTTAGAAAGTAAAATTACTTTTTGATAAAAGTAATTTCGGTATAATGCAATTACTTTTTGGAACAATAAATTTTTAAATTTTAATACAATAAATGAAATTATTTGTACAAAAAACTTTGCTATTTTGTACAATAAATGTAATTTTTGGTACAATTAAAGTGTTTTTTTGGTACAAATAAAAGTACGTTCAGATACAATAAAAATAATTTTTGGTACAATCTAAGTACTTATTGATACCATAAATGTACTTTGTGGTAAAATAAAAGTACTTTTGGTGCAATATACGTGTATAATGGTACGATTATAGTTCTTTTTGGTGCAATACATGTAATTTCTGGTACAATAGAAGTAATTTAGCATGAAGTATGTTTTGGTTTTGGTACAATAAATGTACTTTTTGGTGCAATAAAAGAACAATAGATGTAATTTTTAGTGCTATAAATATACTTGTTGTTACAATAAAAGTAACTTACAAAAACTATAAAAAAAAATATATTGTACAATCTAAGTACTTAATGATACAATAAATGTACTTTGTAGTAAAATAAAAGTACTTTTGGTGCAATATACGTGTATAATGGTACGATTATAGTACTTTTTGGTGCAATACATGTAATTTCTGGTACAATCGAAGTAATTTTTGGTGCATGAAGTATGTTTTGGTACAATAAGAGTACTTTCTGGTTAATTAAAAGTACTTTTTGGTACAATTTAAGTACTTTTTGTTACAATAAAAGTTCTTTTTGGAACAATAAATGTACTTTTTGGTACAGTAAATAGTGCATTCTGAAACAATCAAAGTATTTTTTTAAATTTACTTTTTGGTACAATGCACATTGGTCAGATCTGTGACAAATTTGGCCTTAACATGAAGGAGACTTCCAATGGGCATAAAACATGGTGAAAAAGGGGTTTTTGGCGTCGCCGATTTGTGAATCCTGAGTAAAATTTTGAAAAAACAAAATGCAGCATACAAAATGGCTGACATTTTTTTTTCAAAAAAAGGCTTGCTCTAAGCTGATATTGTGCCTAAGGGGTTTTTGGGGTCGCTGGTTTCGAATCTGGGCGTCGGGAGTGTGATACAAGTTAAAGCTTCTGATCGGTCTAACTTGGCAAACCCAGAGTGATCCTTGCCAATTGCACTTCAAGTCTACTCACAGAGCTCCGTATTCGTGGTACTACTGCGAACGGAGTACCTCCATGTGGTGAGGCCTGGAAACGTGCTTCTGACACCCGTCAGAGCACGGCTAACTGTGAGGGGCGAAACCTAAAACCCAGGCACGTCAGCTCAGAATGAGCGGTACCCTGTTCAGCGTCTGACCCAGAATGGGCGGCTGCAATAAAATCCTGGCAGGAGGAGAAAGCTGCGACGTGGTGCGCAGGGCTTGCAACCCGCCACCCACGTTTAAACAATTGCAATAAAAAGAAGTAAGAAAAGAATAAAATGGACCCCCCAAAAAGGTTGACGACCACCGCAAATGAATTAAGGACCATGATTTGAGGATATGCACCTGGAATGTTAGAACACTGTATAGACCAGGTGCCTCCATCCAACTGGCGGAAGTCCTCGAAGAATACAAGGCTGACATAACCGCTTTACAGGAAATCCGGTGGACGGGGCACGGGTGCTCGCGCATGAAGACGTGCGACATATACTATAGCGGCTATGCGGACAAGCACGAGTTTGGATGTGTATTTGTGGTTGGCAAGAGACTGCGACACCTAGTCTCAAGGTTCAACCCGGTGTGTGAACGTATAGCCACCATAAGAGTAAAAACAAAGTTTTTCCACATAACACTTATATGTGCCCATGCTCCGACAGAAGAGAAAAGCGATGAGGACAAAGACGAGTTCTACGAGAGCCTTGAAAATGTATATGACCGTAGGCCCAGCCATGACATTAAAATTGTCAAGGCGATTTTAATGCTAAAATAGGCAGGGAGACCGCATTTGAGCCTAACATCGGAAAATTCAGTCTGCACACCGCAAACTCAGAAAACTCTGCGGCAAGAAGCAGCACTAGATTTGACCATAAAAATATTCATAAGGTAACATGGTTATCTCCACATCAATTGACGAGGAATCAGATTGATCACGTGGTAGTTGATGGAAGGCACGCATCGAGTGTTCTGGACGTACGAGTGATCAGGGGTGCCAATATTGACTCCGATCACTTCCTTACAGCAGTTAAGGTACGCACAAGGCAAAGCATGGCGAAAAACGTATTTAACCAGGCACAACGAAAGCTGGACATCGGTAAACTGCGGACCACAGAGGTAGCAGACGCCTACTCCGACCATATAACTCAACTGCTGCGGAATGCTCCAACCCCTGATAATATAACCTCGCAGTGGCAATATATAGCCGACACCATAGAACGGACTGCGAGAAGCGTACTTGGGTACTCAAAGCCGTCTCAAGAAGATGCCTGGTACGATGATGAATGTTGCAATGCCACGAGAGAGACGGATGCTACATACAGAGCGAAACTGCAGCCAATGGCAACGCGAGCTGTTCGTAAACGTCACAGGGAGAGGAGACGAGAGGCAACTCGTCTTTTTAGACGGAAAAAGAAGGAGCTGAAGAAGAGGCAAGATGATTGCACAGAGTTGCTCCGAAGTAGAGGAGAAACCCGAAAATTCTACAAGAGAGTTAAGGCGAGAATGCGTGGAACAGGGTTGCCCTCCTGCAAAGACAGCGATGGTCAGCTAGTGACGGACCCGGATAACGTTCTGAAAATATGGAGAAATCATTTCAGAAATTTACTGGATACGGATACCACTCCAGAAGACCCCACTCCAATCCATGACGATGGTATTAACTGTCCACCTCCGAGCCAGAGCGAGATACGTGTGGCAATCTCCCGCCTTAAAAACAAAAAAGCAGCTGGAGCCGATGGACTCCCTGCTGAATTGTTTAAGGCTTGCGGTGAGGAGCCGATTAGGAGCATGCATCAGCTCATGGAGACCATCTGGCTAGAGGAGAGCATGCTCGGGGATTGGAGTCTTAGTCTGTTATGTACCATGTACAAAAAAGAAGATCGTAGTGAATGTAAGAACTATCGTGGAATAAGCCTATTACCAATTGCGTACAAGGTCCTTTCAAGCATATTGTGTAAACGTCTAAAGCTAATTGTAGAAAAACTAATTGGACCATATCAGTGCGGCTTTAGACCTGGCAAATCTACGACAGATCAAATATTCACTCTACGACAAATCCTGGAAAAAACTCATGAAAAGCAGATCGACACCTATCACCTCTTTGTCTTCTACAAAGCTGCCTTCGACTCTCCGATAAGGAACAGGCTTTATGAGGGCATGTCTGAGTTTGGTGTTCCTGCAAAGCTAATTCGGCTTTGCAGATGTACCTTGGAAAACACCAAATCCTCGGTTAAGATTGGTAAGGAGCACTCTGAACCATTCAACACAGAAAGAGGTCTCAGGCAGGGTGATAGCCTGTCCTGTACACTATTTAATATAGTTATGGAGAAGGTGATGAGAAAGGCTGATGTCAACATGTCTGGCACAATATTCCACAAGAGCCACATGACACTAGCCTATGCCGATGATATAGACATCATTGGCTGAAATCTGCGGGATGTTACTGCAGTCTTCTCATCACTAGAAAAAAAGACGGCAAAAATGGACAAAACATACGAGGACAAAACAAAAATAATGATTTCGACGAACAATGAGTCCTCTCGATGGGGATGCAGCGTCAACGTTGAAAATTATTGTTTTGAGGTAGTAGATGAATTTACCTTCCTCGGATCTTCCGTCAATAAGAAAAATAATGTCAGCCAAGAAATCAAGCGGAGAATAGTGCTCGCCAATAGATGTTTCTACGGACTTCGGCAGCACTTTAGTAACACCATGGGTACTTACGACAACGGACATACAAAACTTGGGAGTATTCGAGAGAAAAGTACTCCGAAAAATATATATACGTATGAACCATGAGCTGCATGAGCTTTACCACGACATCGACGTAGCTAAAAGAGTCACAATCCAACGACTACGATGGCTGGGACATGTTGCCAGGATGGATTTAAATGCCCTATCGAGAAAGATGTTTGAAGGCGAACCTGAAGGACGGCGCAGAGCAGAGAGACCCAAACTTCATTGGAAGGACCAAGTGGTTGGCGACGTGCCACCATCTGGTAGGACTAACTGGAGAACACACGCAGAAGACCGAAGCGTGTAAAATTTTTAGTACTTCAGGCCTCAAATTTATGAACTACGTTCGTAAGTTGTAAAGGGCCACTTAAGTAAGTAAGTAAGGTATCGAATCTAATGAAAAAAATGAAAATGAAGAATACAAAATGGCGGATATTTATTTAAAAAAATGCCTATGGGGGTTTTTCAAGCTACTGCATAACGGTTAATTTTTACTTGGAGTGTTTACTTTATATATAAACAAAAAAAATTTACGAATTGGAAAATTTTATTTTTTGAATTTCGGCCAGAAAATTCCAATTTCCGATAAATGTGCAATGTAAGTACTTTTTGGTACAATAAAATTACAATTTGGCTGATTTTATTTATTAAAAACTACTTCCGTTTTTTTGGTTCAACTCCCTTGAAATTTGTTGGCGGAATTATTCCCATAATTTGTCATCAAATTATCCCTTTTATTACATTTGCATTACATACGTTCTTATCTGGGATTAGTTTCCCATTGTCGAAGTTCGTTTAGAATATACAAGGTAGATTTTTTTTAGAATGGGGGAACTTCATAATATTCTTGATTTTATATAACCAAGAGCAATTAGATCAGTTGTGTTCTAATATATTCCATTTTATATATATATGTATATCCATTTTCTGCCGAGATCTAACAAGATCTTCAGCAATATTTCAGTAGACGTCCACTTATTTATTCGAGTTGTCATTACTGTAGTACTGTAATTGTGGTTGTTATTAGTTGCGATAAGTGTGATTGTGCTGTATAAACCTATACATATGACACTGTACGCAGACATGTCTGCATTGTTATGAGTTGTTAAAACGAATGTTTTATTGTTTATTTTTGTAAACATTTTATCAATACAGTATAGAAACTGTTTAAAAGATAATTTTTTATGACATTATTTTGTTGATCAACAATCATTCATGTATAGGCCGAAATAATCAAGCCCCCAATGGCAGGCAAATATACATACGTACATACTTACATATATATACATAAATGTATAACCTATATGCGAAATATAACAAACCAAGTATTTGACCAAATAATTATCGCACTGATTATGATATGGAAGATTAAATTAAATATAATCTCTAGAATTTATGTTCAATTTGGTTTAATCTTGGTATCAATACATATACATTTTCACTAGCAGTTTTGTTGATTCAATATAAAACATAGATATTTATAGATTTAAAAACGTTTTTACTAATTTTGAATCCAATTAGAAATAAATAGAACACACAAAAAAAAAAATTGCGAGTAAAATTTAAATGAATTGAATACGACAAATTGTAGCTCCTTAAATATTTAGGATTAATAAGACTCCTCTACGTTGCACCTTCCTTGAATTTATATAGTACACCTCAGTATTCCTAACTAGCCGCCAGTCGGGCATTACTCCGCCACTAGTTAAAAAATATATTTTTGTCCCCCTACTTACAAATATCTTATCCTAGTTAATTTAAATATATTCACATTTGTATTTCGTCAATTCGTGATTTCAGATTTATACGACTGTTCTATTCAATAAATTTATTAGTATATCGTTTATGTACGAATTTTCGAATATATGTTGATTAGTCCTGAATGCGTTGTTTTCCATACGGTCAGTCCTTATTTGAATATTTGGTAACCATATGTGTAATGTTCGAGAAAAATTAATATTATCTGAGCTTTCACTCAGAACATTTTATATAAATTCTAACGAGTAACGGATACAACCAATCCAAGCCACCTAGCACCATCTTGGTATTATGTTTAATAGTTTTTAAGTCACTTATATTACGGATTTCATCCTAAGAGCATCGACACTTTACAATCTGTGCGTTCTCAAGGTAATATTGCTTTCAATAAAGGTTACACCTTTTAACAAGGAAAAAAACTAATTCGCTTGGGGTTTTATTTCCTCTTCTTTTTCTTTACGATTACCACGTCCTAACGGAATGAGATATAGTTACCGTTGTTTTTTGATTCAGATGTATAGCCTGATCAATATGATAATTTCTATGTCATTCCTACCCACGCTTTAATTCCGTATTTCCACGCTTTATTGTGCCAAAAAGTACATTTACTATATCACAAAGTACTTTAATTGTTCATTTACTGTAACAAAAAGGAAAATTTATTGTACCAAAAAATACTTTTATTGTACCAAAAAAACAAAAATTTATTTTACGATAAAGTACTTCTATTGTAACAAAATAGCAAGAAGTTATGAAAAAACCATTGTAGTTCCTACTTTTTGATACCACAACAGTAAAAGTACTTTTTAGTACAATAAAAATACTTTTTGGTAATTTCTGATAAATTTAAAGTACTCTTTTGTTAAAAATGTAGTACTTTTTGGTACAATAAGTTGTTCGTTTTGGCAAAATAAAAGTACTTTTTAGTACAATAAAAATACTTTTTGGTCCAATAAATTGCCCTTCTTGTTCTAATAAATTTTACTACTTACTACAATAAATTGTAATTTTTAGTTTACTTAGTACTATTTAGTACTTTTTGGTGCAATTAAATAAAACTTTGTACTTTTTGGTACAACAAAAGTCATTTCTGGTACATTAAAAGTACTTTTCTGTACAAAAAAGTTACACATAATAAAGTATAGGATATGAAACTTGCGTTCCTCGAAAAATATGAATAACTCAACAATTTGTTGATCGATTTGACAAATAGGTATACGTTTTTATCGTTACTTTCTGAATAAAATAATAAACATTAGGGTGACCCTATAAAATAGTGGCTAAAAACTTCTTTAAATTTATATAAACATTCGTAATACCTCCCTTCGTAATACCTACTTTAATATCAATGATTGGTTTCCATCTTCGAAGTAGAATAAGTGAAAAGAGAAAAATATATTTTATTTAGCATAAGGCAACAAGGAATAGGGAAGAAATTAGCAGGGAATTGCCATTCAGTCGTAAGTGTCTTTTATGTTATCACACAGAAATTGTTTGCAGATTGTTAGATTTTATGGCATTATTTTGTTAATAAGCAATCAATCATATAGGCAGAAAACCATAAAATTGCTTTCATAACTTGGATATATGTATGTATATAAATTTTGGTGTTGATAACGATTAGTTTAGATAATGCTAGTTTATATTGCTCCAGCTTATTATCGTTCAGCTTTCAGCATGGAAACAACGGCGGAAATATAATAAATCATTATAACACTCGAGACTGAAGGTGTATAAACAAGTCATTTCCTAGGCGAAAGTATATCGATCGTTTTCTGCAAGACCGTCATATCTCAAAAAAATCAATTCCGAGATAAACGCGTTTAAAGTTTTTAATTTACACCCAACTTGTACGAAATGGAGGAATTCAAATAGCTCTCATGCGGAGTGTATAAAAGATATTAACATGAATTTTTTGCACAACATGGAGTATGATGTAATGAACAATTCTACATCATTAGCTCAAAAATCATGTTTTTTGAGTTATGACGGTCTTGCAGAAAACGAGCGATATAACAACGTCTAGTCATGCCCTAAAGTCTTAGAGTACATACTCCATGTGATGTTTAACAATAACGTTTATTATCCAAGGTAACCTGTTTCGAGATATTAAATAAATTAGATTCAATTGTAACTATGAACATAAGTAAGTATAAACTCTCTTGACAAATAACCTACCATCGGTGAGAAAAGTAAACCGTACTAACAGAGAATATTTTGAAAAAAAATATATATTTTTTCTTAATTTTTCTTTGTTACTCAACGACGCATATTAAATTTTTAACCATATTTGTAGATATTTTTCGAATTTATAGAAACATATTTTTACATTGGTAAAATGAGTTTAGAGATGTTTAATCTTACAACTAAAAATATTTCTTCCAATAGTGTTGTAGAACATATTTTTTTAAATTTCACGATAACCAAATTGTATGTTAGTATTTGTTTAAACAATTATAATCTTTCTTAGTTGGTAAAACAACAGATTTTTTTACTAATCTTACCGTTTTTTTGTTATAATATTATCAACTCCGTTTCTTTTCTTTAAATTGTTTATATATTCACTTTTTTGATAACCGATCAATTATATCGCTTGAATAAATAAATGCGGACCCCCACTGAATGTGACAACTGATAACATTTCATTGAGATAGGAGCTCTATTTGTTTAAATAATAAACATACAAATGTTGATATAATGATTAAAATTAAAAAAAAAATAAAAAATCCACTCTACTGTATTCAACTTTCGTATATCATTATGAAAACTTAAGACATCATTTATCCATAATTGTCGTTCTCTTGTAGAAATTAATTGACCGATTTTTATTTAAAATTGTAATTATATTTTTTGTATATATGTATATAGAATAATTCACAACACTGCAGGTGCGAGAAGGTCGAGAGCACCAACACCACCTCACATTTTTTGTTTTGATTTATTACTTGCCTTTCATGCCCCAACCGAAAATCGACTGTCAACATAGGGTTTTGAAGCGACATACAAATCGACCCGGCATTCTTAATACTTTTGATTTTGACCCTTGTTGATTCTTTTGAACTAGTTTATAACCACTTTAAGATAGGTTGATGAAAACTCATACCATTTTAACGTTCAGAACAAGTTAAATTTTGTATTTTAGAACTCCATAGTTTTGAACAAAAACGTTTTTTTTTCACTAGTTTAACAAATCCATACCGGGCTATAAATATGTGTAATTGTCTTGTCAAGTGGTTTATGATTAACTCGTCCATTAATCTTTTATGTTTGGTGTCGAAAAAATTCTTAAAAGAACATCCTTATAACTTTTAAGATTGTAAATTTATGTAACTGAAAGTAGCTGTTTGTTAAGTTTAACTAAAAATTTTTAAATAACAACAATTAAAATCTATTGTAACACTTTTTTAATAATATGTCAATTAAATATGTTTCAAAAAATATTGTCTTTAGGCAAAAATTTGTTTTCATCTAAAAAAGCAACATCAGCACCTATGTATGTGTACCCACCTGCCGGTATCATCCGTTGGTTGGTTCATAACTCGTGTCTTAACCACATCGGCTGGTGTGCCCATGACAGCAGCTACAAATCCCGCACATATGGAAGCCAACACATGCACCGTATGACAATCGGGCATATGCAACTTATTCATAATCATATGTTTTATGGTATCATAAGTAGTCAAATCACCTGCAATTGAACGAAATTGCAATTAATAAATATTTCGGCTGGAACAACGTACGTTCCAAAGTTATCGACTGACCTAAGTTAACTAATGCTGCACGCTGGACATTTGGTATGCTACCCTTCCACAGACCTTTGACACCACCCCTTCGCACAATTTCTCGAAACGCGTGACCGGCACCGTGCACTCTTGGCGGTTCACCCATCAGACGCCGCTTGCCCTCCATTTGAATTTGTACTTTGACTAGATCGGCCGGTGAGGCTAACCATTGTGCTAGACCGCCAGAACAAACGCCACATATCGCCGATTTCCATATGGGTAAACCTACATTTTGACCGGCTTCATTTTTGGCCAACTCTTTACGTAGGTAATCGTAAGTACATATCCGTACTCCACTGGGAAAGGGGCGTTGGGAAATATGCACTTAGAACGTTTCATGCGGCTGTGGTAGTATTGTGTTTAGAAAGTTGTATCTTACCTATAAACGATATGTCTGTATAAAGCGGGCGTAACGCCTTGCCATAACTTAAGTGGTCCCTCTTCCCGTACAATGCCAGCAGCGGTGGCCATCATGCCACGGTATTGCACCTACAATGGAACAAAAAGACATTAGTTGCTGGAGTTAATATATTTAATAATAAATAATTACAATAAATAAAATTGAAATTGAAAAAAAAAAACATTTATTGTAAAGTATTATTTTAAAGTTTATTGGCTAAAACTTTTGATGTACTAACTTTTATCTATCAGTTGCAGAGATTTTGCTACTATTCACTTTTGGACCGTTATTAAGCAAAGAAAAAACTTACTTAATTTCCCTTTGCACCCCATGAATGAGGTATGGGATAGCTTCTCGCGTTGTTGTGAATTAACACGCTTTCTATTTTTAGATTCACAACTAACGGCACCTACTTGTTTATCGACGAATGCGAACGTCACTGTTTTGAGAAGCTCTTACTAGACACGCCGATTGAATCGACGCTTAATACTGCGAAGTTGCTGTCAAACAACATTCGAGGGGAGCCGACAATGAAAGAAAATATTATTATATTTTTTCTTTTTTAAGATGAGTGGAGCCAGGTTTGAACCTGCGATCTCCCGCATGGTAGTCGCGTGTTCTAACCACTATGCCACGGCCGGTCCCTATTAAGCAAAGTCTTACACAAAAATTATAACAGACTTTAAAAATACATTAGTTTCTCTGTGTTGGATAAAATTTAAATTCTTCTTCACGTCAATAAAGCCATTGTTTTCCTTTTGTCCATAGTTTTTCCAATTTTTATTTTATTTATATGTAAAATAAAAAGCTTCTCCTAGATATTCAATGTATGGTCTTGTTTCAGTGATGACATCTAAATTTTACCCTAGTATCTTGACATCGATCCCTATCTTTATGCTAATAGATACACACAAGGTAACCGTCGAGAGAAATGTGTTGTGGAAACATACTAAAAATATTAAATTTTGTTGATATTTCAATGGGCTACAAACGAAACACACGAAACAATGGTTGCTTAAATGTTATTGTGTTGCTGCAACTGTTGCTTCGTATGTATCTAGTATAAGTAAATAGTCGCAGGGTCTAAATCTGAATAATATGTTGAATGAGGAGCATTTTGAAACCCAGTTTATGGACTATTGCATCGCCAACTACAAATAAATTCATATAAGATAGGATAAGAAACATAATTTTTTAACAGAGGTATGTTAAAGGTTTAACATAGCTATGTATGTTAACATGAAAAAATCCTTATAAAAAAACCTATATATCTTACGATCGGAGCTTTTAACCAAATGTAGCAATTTCAAAAATATTGTCCTCAGATTTCAGAAGATCTTCAAAATTTTATTTTTTTAAACTAATTTTGGTCGTTTAATTGATTTCCCGTTTCGTATTTTTCGTATATCCGATAAATTTTGTTAACTGGTTGCGGGCTACCTTCAAGAGTTACTTAGGGCGTATACATAATGAGCGTTTATCATACGTAGAGGATTATCATTGGAACAATATAGCGCAGGCGTGCAAAAAGTTCGCACAAGTGTGCAGTAGCAGAACGAGTGACACGATGAAGATACTAAAGACTAGAACATAGCCGTATTGCATCAGTTCCAAATGGATTTCATGTTTTTCAACCACTGCATAGCATTGACAACAAAACGTTGTGGCTCGCGAGCCAAGAGCCACAAAATTTCAAATGTGCTTTTGTGGCTTTTGGCTAAAAGCCAATTTTTACGAAAAGAGCAACTCGCGAGGAACGTCGATAAATAAAATGCAAGAAAATACCAAAAGGCACTTTAATTGTACTTTTTGGTACAAAGTACTTTTTTTTGTACTAAAGTACTTTTTGTACCAAAAAGTACGTTTATTGGCTCAAAAGCACTTTTGTACTCTGGTACAAAAAATGTACTTTGTGCTTTTGGGCCAATAAAAGTACAAAAGTACTTTGGTACGAAAAAAAGTACTTTGTACCGAAAGGTACATTGAAAGTACTTTTTGGTAAAAAAAAGTACTCTGATACACAAAAAGTACTTTGAGCAACAGAAAAGTTTCTACAAAAAGTACTTTAGTACAAAAGAAAGTACTTTGTACTAAAAAGTACAATAAAAGCACTTGGTAGTTTCTTGCATTTAGATATTTTTATTGTCTTTACTTTTCCTAAAAAAATGGCTCTTAGCTCGCGATCCATGAACCACAAAATGAGCAAATGAGCGTTCGGCTCGCGATCCAGCACATTATTTGGAATCACACAATTTTTAATGTGCTCTTGGCTCGCAAGCCTAATTACAAATGGGCTCTCGAGGTCTCAAGCTGCTCTCAAAATTTCAAATGAGTTCTCGGCTCACTATAATTCTTAAAAACGGAAAATGACCAACCAAAACTGTATTTGGTCAGTTTACGCAGTATATTAAAGATAGGTTATACATTGTGTTTTTATGTAATATGTATGTTTTTAAGGGATGGGATAGTGTTGTATAGATATTCTTAGTAACAAGATTTGAATACGCGAGATTGGAAAAAAATTCATGAGTCAAAAAGGGGGAAGGTCAGTGGCGGCAAATGACGGTGAGAAAGGGACCGACCCCCACTTATTTTTTCCCTCCCAACATTTTCCCGAACGTGCCTAACGACAAGCTTTTCTCAGAACATATCTTCCCACTATTTTCAAAATTTAAGGGGTTCCCCCCAAACAATTATTTTTTTCTTATAATTTTTCTTATAAAATAAAAAATTTAAGTCAAAATTTTGGATAGAATTGTGTCAAAAGATCGCTTGAACAATGGATGTGTTAAACATTGTAACGAAAGGTATTAGATATTATTTCTGATAATTTTCAAGTTGTCAGCATATTGTGTTTATTTTATTAAATTAATGTAATGTATGTGCCTATTTTAGTATTAGTTCGTGTGAAAACCTGAATTTCACTTAGAGTTTTAATTGCAAAAGTTAATCGAAGTTAACAATCAAATATAATTGGAAGTATTTGTCAATATTTATAGATTTTATGATGTAAATTCCTGCTGCTTATAAGTGCAACACGTTGCGTTTTCTTGTAAAGAACAAAGTGACCCAAGGTGGAATGGCTTCATACCTTTTTGAGCAATAACTATAAGGGGTGGTTCATTAAATCGATTCTGTCGCATTCCTATCCAAGCAAAAGTGTTAAAATTTGACACATATACTTCCTAGAATAAACAACAGATCGGCCACGACCACCGCCCATACAACCCAATATGGTTTTATGCACAAATTTGGATAACGAAAGTTATCGGGTTACCACCTTAGCATAAGTCAGTTTTAAATAAATCTGTTTTTGACCTGTTAGAACGATGTATTATATAATACTATACTACAATAAAATATCATACGGTTTACCTTAAATATTGTCGGGTTTCGGGAGGGTCTTAGGGCTTACAAATGTTTAACCACACAAACGCGCAGCGCAGGCTTTGGGACGAAGTCAATTGATTGATTTTTGTTTGTTGCGCAAAACAAATCATCCCTACATAACTAGATCCAACAACATATACATATGTGCGCTTGTGGTTTGCAGCTTTGTTATAGAATAGCACAACTTAACTCTGTTGTGTTTTGCTTACGCTAAAGCGGTGGAGATTGATGTTGCTTGAAATAAACAAATAACATTTCTTACTATGTAGTTTACTCGTTCACAGACAAAATGTATTAGTCTGGGTGTGTGCATGCCTGATATACCGCAAATTTTGGTCAAGTTTTGACCGTTGCACAGTGTCCCATTTGGCCAATCTAGAGGGACAAAAATCAAATTGTAAAGATATAGAGTTCAAATTTTGCATTTACGTAGCTAGCGATATAAAAAATATATTTCCAAAAAAAAGGGGCGGGGTCAGATACAGAATAGAGCGAAAACTCGAATTTAACGATTTTTTTTATTAAAACATAACACAATACAAAACATGATTTTGGGACTCAATTCTGAGAACTGCACGTGAAAGTAGCCCCAAGAAGAAGTTCTGCATCTTTCGTTTTGTCAAGTTACATGCAATAATAATTTAATATCGATTTAAAGTTAGTAAGTATCGTATAGGGGAATTTGTCGCGTTTTACGCCCAAACAACTTTCTGTTTTAATGGGAACGTTTTTCATTATATATAAAAATATCACAATATCACAAATATAATATATTGATTTATATCTGATTGATTGATTATTATCTGATAAAAGCATCCAAAGTTGAAACAAATTAAAAAAATACAAAATGTAGGAAATTTATAAAGGCGAAAAAATAGATAGCGTCGCTCTATATGGCAAAAAAAAGTTTATGTTTTCTCCACCCAGTTTTAAAGTTTGTCTGAAGACAATTTGAGGACATCTATTTTTTTTTCAAATTCGTACACCCTACGATCCTCCGAAATAGTATTTAATATGTTATATCGTCATTTAACAACCGCTCGAAACGAGTCCCATATCGTTATTCAAGGTTAATTAAAGGCTAAATTTAATGTATTAACCATTTTTGCCAACGACCTCAATTTTAGTTTTTAAATTTTTGGCGGTATGTAGGGTGACCTATTGATATTTATAACCTCTGTAACTTTTTTGTTTATAAATAAAAATATATACTTTAAAAGCGAAATATTTCTATTTTTTATGGTCTTTTTATAAAAAATAGGCATATTGAGGGTGTAACAAACGAAGTATTAAAAATAAAAAACTAAAATTGATGGAGTCAAAAATTACCAATAGACAAAATGTAGCCTTGATTAACCATGAATAACGATAAATGGCATTCATTAAATGATGATTCGGCATAATAAATATTATTTCGGGAGGTCGTAGGGTGCCCGGATCAGTAAAAAATTTGATGTCCTCAAATTGTCTTCTGACAAACTGCAACTTATTTTTTTACCTTATCTAGTGAACCTTTTTGGTGGATGAGAACAAGATCCCTTAATGTATGCTATACATTTTATTATATATCGTTGAAAAAAAACCAACTCAAAGTGTACACAGAAGCAGTCTTTGGAAACAACACTTTACATGCCTCGTATCATCTTTTCTTACTAAATCAATAAACGACAATCGCAGTGTTGCTCCAAATTGAAGATTCTTCTTAATTATCGTTATCATTGCTATAATCTAATTTTATGTATAAATTATTTTTTTTTATTTGTAACCTGTTTAATAACATTTAATGAAGATCATAAAATATTACAACAAAAATCTTGTTTGCCGTATTATAATAAGGTCGATAATGAAGCTTTAGCTTTAGTAAATATCAGGAGAATTTAATGAAAAATTTTGTGTACATTTCATTGTGACATGTTTGCATGTTTGCTTTTATTATTCTGATGTTAACTTATATTGTAAAATTAAAGCTTACATTAGCAGAAGTACTGTCCGATGATGTAAACAGACACTTCCAGCAACAACTTTTTCGAGCTGGCTTTCGGAATCACTCTCCCTATTTTTTAAAGTTGCAATAATCTATTTTATTTATTTAGAACTTACAATTAATACGAAAGTAAAATTGTTGGTGAAAATAGGATAGGCAGCTAATGCAAAATGTATGTACAGTGTCTTAAATGATTATGTTAGTTTCGAATATAAAATTATGAATTGAGTTAGTGTCAACTGGTGTTATGTTTTGAAGGGCTCGAAGTTCATAATTATTGAATAATTTTCTTTGTAGTAAAAGTAATTGTGCCCACGATTCCAGGACAATTGGGTTTCCCTTAAAAATGTTTATAAAAAAGTGAGTTTAGTAATTTTGGAAATTTTTCTTTGTAGTAAAAGTAATTGTGCCCACGATTCCAGTATATGATCTACTATTGAAGCGTTTTCACAATTGGGTTTCCCTTAAAATGTTTATAAAAAAGTGAGTTTATTAATTTTGGAAATTCCTTTTCTTTTGTTGCAGTTTTTCCATTGATATACATTTTTTGCAATTTTGGGCATTATACTTCATTGTTTTTCACTATGTATATTTTAATTAGCAAGTTCTTCCATTTTGCTGTCCTACCATTCCTAAACATATCAATGTAAATTCGTTCATAAACAGTCCCTAATAGTTGTGACAATAAGGCATATTATATTGTTGATGCTTACATGTTTTTTTAGGGATGTAACGAACGTTCGCATTCGCATATGCGAATGCGAATTATTCGCATCATTTTGTACATTCGCTTTCGCATTCGCATTCGTATAAATATATATTTCAATATTCGCATTCGCTTTCGCATTCGCAAAAAAAATTCTTTAATACAAGTAATAATGAGGCTGAAAAAAAAAAATTGTTAGCTGAATACAATAAATAAAAAAAACATATTTCAGAAGATCCTGTATTGTGGTGGAAACGAAACAGCTCGGAATACAAAAAGTTAGTTCCTTTGGCACGCCAGTTCTTAGCTACGCCTCCGGGAAGTGTCCCCAGCGAACAGTT
Organism: Muscina levida; assembly: GCA_964034835.1. Lineage (NCBI taxonomy): Eukaryota > Metazoa > Arthropoda > Insecta > Diptera > Muscidae > Muscina > Muscina levida. Next base: position 58,243,685 of record OZ035882.1, read on the forward strand.
GTTTAGTAGAGCCGGACTTATCTATGATCCACTAAGAACTAGATTGCATAGCGAAAAAGCAGCATAGCTTCTTTTTGTTAAATACAACTTGGCTCTACTTTGAATACTGAATACGTCAAAGTTTTCGAAAGTAAATAAAATTAGTTACCTTAAAGACTGAATTTCTGAGAATTATATATATTTTTGTTTTTGTTTTACTTTGAAATAAATATTTTATGTTGAATTACTTAACTGGAAGACATATTTTTATTTGAAATGGCAGACAGTAGGAATGAAACCAAATTATTCGTTTACGTAAACCATTTTTTGATATTCGCTAAACAATTTTGGAATATTCGCTTTCGCATTCGCATTCGCAAAAAACCAAAAGTAAGTATTCGCATTCGCATTCGCTTTCGCAAAAAAAATATTCCAATATTCGCTTTCGCATTCGCATTCGCTAAAGCACATTCGTTACATCCCTAGTTTTTTTATTCACTTAAATTGTTATTTACCTTTGTTATTGTTATTTTACAAACATATTCGTTTGTGAACTACCAATGTACGTAGTACACATGCACTCATAGTTAATCAGCAAATTTGTAAATTTGTTCACTAAAATATTTGCAGAATTTCTTTAGCCATTTTAGTACACTAAAAGGAAATTTTTAATTTTTGTTGTGTATTACTATAATTTTAATTTCTAATATGGAAAGTTTGTGATTTGTTTTTAGCTTTAAAGTCAATGTCACTACAGAATTGTATTACTTTTAATATGAAGTTCATTAGTAGGCATTGATAGATTAATAAATGTGATGAAGAATATGTGTTAATATTATTATACAAATCATTTACAAGTGCTCCGCATCAAAATTGCTAATGAACAGTTTATACATACATATAAGAATGTCACTACTGCTTTAAATGAATGCTAGAATACATGTAATCTATTTCGTTTGTGTATGTCCTACATACAACATAAATGTCAAGCGTTATTATTCTAAGTTTATAATCTTCTTTAAGTCATTGGGATACCCATTCATGTAAGGATTAAGGTACAAGTACAATCATTACATACAGCTACGTACAAACTTATTCGTCCTTACCTGGGGTTGTGCTTTACCGGCAACTTGAAGAGGCTCCCCTTGTATCTGTAAGCGGGTTTTTGTTAGATCCAATGGATATGTGACGAGCTCAGCATTGGCTGCTGCTATCACAGAGACAATGTACGTGCAGGCAAAACTATCGGCATAGTCATATTTAACAGGTCGCAATTGATTTCTGCCCGAAGATGTGGAATCTACAACTGCCGTAGCGGCAGATGATGGGGCAGTAGCAGTTGCTGCTGCGGTGGCTGCAGCAGCGGCCGCTTGTTTCTGACTTTGCATTGTGTGTTCAATTTGTATGTATCGATCAAAGGTTTTAAAGTTCACTTTTTGTTTAGACAAAAGGAGGAAACGAAATTGTATTTTTGTGTGTTTGTTTTGCCTTCTTTAGCAGTCCACAATTGGCGACTTGTTGGAATTGTTCAGGCAGGCAGTGTCATTCATGCAAACGTCGGGTGACTTAAACAATGATCACCAAAAATAAAACGTTAACAAAAAAAAAAAAATGAAATGACGCCAAGTATTGAATAATATTTGCACAAGTTTTATGGTTATTTTTTATTTAGTTTAGTGTATAATATTTGTAGTTCTTTCACAGTCGACCATTGTAATTTTCAGAATTTTAAAGGCGAACCAATTGTCTATTCACACAAGGGGTTGTTCCCGATTTTTGCAACTGTTTCCACACACAACAAACAGTTAATATACTTGAATTGGTTTATTTTGAATTTTCTATTGACTAGCTATACATTTAACCCGTCCGCTCTTTACCGCACACTGCCGTTTGTAACTGCAACGCATGCAACGACAGCAACCAACAACTTTCGCTTTCGTTTTATCACAACACACTCGATAGCGCACAGGTTCACTTAACGCGGCCCATCTAATTAATGGAACTATGTGGGTAGTTCAGTTCGGTTAACTCTCTGGTGCGACCATCAATAGTAACAACCAACGGCACTTTACATAACTTATCTTGCTTTTAACTTTATTTTCTATTGAATTGTTTAGGTTTTTTCCTTCTTGGAGGTTCGCGTTCTTCTAAAGTCTTCGATGTTGTAAGATCGAGTAATGCGCGTTTGTTATTTTGCACATTTTTTAGATTTGATATGTGTGTTGTGTTTTCTATTGGTTTCTTATCATCATCAATTCGTCGATGTGATTTCATGAGTAAAAAAAAAACAAAAACAAAACAATTTATTTAACAACAACATAAAATGATCCAATTGGAAAACAAAAGACCGACAATCAGCTGATGATTTGACATATGTATGCATGGAGGCGCGGTGTTGCCATTGTTTTTTCTCGTGATTAGTTGCACTGCATAGTAGGGAGTGATTGCAACCGCAATATACGAGGCCAAATCGTACAGTTCGTTTGACGTAAGAAAATTTAAAAGCACTTTACTGGACAAAGTCTAAATATAACGTGCAAGTGATAAAATTTAAGTTTAGTTTTGGCCAAAAGTGCAGAATATTCCGACATATTGTAAATGCGCATTAAAACCATAAAGACAAATGTTGAATTGCCCTTCAGCGGGCGAGGCCTGACTTGAAAATATCAAGATGTTATCCTCTTATGTTAAGTTCCAGAAATACGAAGAATTAGGTCAAACATGGCGACGGCGCCCGAAATAGGAGCCCTTTGAGTTCTGTGTATTTGTAATTTTTTAGAGAGAAAAAAAATCTTATAGGAATGTTTGACATTTTAAAAAATAAAATATTCAAAAATTAAAATATAATACAAAAATTAAAATAAAATTGAAAAACAATAAAAAAAAATACAATAACTAAAAAAAAACATTTTCTCCAAACATTCATTATAGTATAAAATATACTTATTTTTTAAAGGTATTTTCAAACCAAATTAAATTTTAAAAAAATTACAATAATAAGACTATATTTTTTCAGACAAAATCGGCGCTATATTTAAACTACACAAACAAAGTATCAAAAAAATATTAAAATAAATATTTTGTTTTCAACATCAGTCTTGAAAAATATTAAATTTGAATGTAAGGTATATTCATATCTAAATTAATTTTAAAATTTTTATAAAAAAATTTGTTTTTTTTAATGGTAAACATTTTTGCTTCTAAAAGTCCAACTGGTCTAGTGCTGTAGAGACATAAAAAATAGCATAAGGCTGATTTACACGCTATCCACCCCTATCCTTTATCTACTGTCAAATCATATTTTTTCATATTTCAAAAGTTTTTATTAATCAAATATTGCCCAGTGAAGGACTACTTATTGATAGGTGTACAATTCAAATAATTTCAATATACTAAAATCTAAGAATTAAACCCTAACACACACTTTTTCAGACAATGATTTGACAAATTTTGGTAACACATTTAGTAAAGATAAGATTATTAGCGAATATAATTGTAAATCGTTATTGCAGTTATTGGTCTGCTCTAGCGAAATAATTAAGCAATTTTAATTTGAAATTAGCAGTACATTTTGATTTTCTATCCACCTTCCTATAATTCAATATTACTTTGCTATAATTTTGTAGTGTTTGTCTTTGCTTACTCCTACATGTTTTCTAATTAGGCTATCTCGCTCATGTTGTTGAGGGGATATGAGTAGATATGGGTAGAGAGCGTGTAAACTGTACTATAGCTGCAATATTACTGTTTTCTCTCAGGGATGTTTTTTTTAAAGCGGTTTGTTTAAATACATGTTTTGTGCAACAAAATTCCACCTTAATCAACTTTAACAATATTCTGTGTATAGAAAAATGTGCCAAAAGTCTGATTTGCACGCTAACCACCCATATCTCCTATCTACTGAAATATCAGTACATTTTGATATCTTGTCCACCTTGTTATAATTCAATACTTTGATATAATTTTGTGGTGTGTGTCTTTGCTTACTACTGTATGTTTTCTTATTAAGTATAGCTTACAAGCCATCATCCATATCCCCTCAACAACATGAGCGAGATAGCCTAATTAGAAAACATGTAGGAGTAAGCAAAGACAAACACTGTAAAATTATAGCAAAGTAATATCATATTACAGGAAGGTGGATAGAAATCAAACTGTACTGAATTGACAGTTGATAGGGGATATGGGTGGATAGCGTGTAAATCAGCCTTAGGCTATCTCGCTCATGTAATATAAAGCACGATATTAAATTAGCTTAAGATCTATTTATACGAGTGGCGTTAACAGCCAGCTGGTTTTAAAATTTTCTGGTTGTGGAATCGCTATACTATCAGCAATCGCCTCTATGGGCATTTAAGTTATCAAAGTTAAATGATTTCGACAATAGACGAGTACTATACAGAAACATATTTGTTGTTGTTGGTGCAATGCCAAAATTGTTGTATTGACAACATTACCTACGGTTAATTGTGTCAATAACCCTATATTCGTAAGTCTAATATTGCCAAAAATAAACAAACTTAGTTAGATTTTGCCAAAATTGATTGGCATTTTATATATTATGATTTTGGTTAGTTTAATAAACATTTCTTTCTGTATAAACTGCCGCCTCACATTGCCGCCCAAATTTAATTTATTCGAGATTCCATTCAATAAAAAACACAATTTTTATATTTCCCAATATTTTGTCAAGGCGCATTTAATAAATGCCCATATGGGCTTTTATTTTGTAAAGTGTAATTTTCATATATCTGCTACCTCCGGAATACAGTGTTGTGTCAAGAGAGAAACTTTGACAGCTTTTGACTTTTCATTTACTTGCATCCATCTGCTCAAGGCAAAAAAAAAGCATTCGCATATAGAAGTGCTGCAAATAATTTTGCAGTATTTCTTCCAAACAGAAATATTAAATTATTTATATAATTTTAGTTAATTCTATCGACACCAACTACCCGAGCAGTTAATTTACACTTCCAATATTTGTTGGTAAGTTCAATGTGAAATTGACTGAGCGAATTGTTGCCATTGTTGATTTCGCAGGGAACGGGAACAACTGCAACAACAATAACAACGGTAATTTGTGGCTGTCTAAAAGAGAATTGTTTACCACTCTGCATATAGAGCACAATCATCATCAATCGCACAAAGCCATATACACAAGCGAAGACAAACGCGATCTCAAGGCAAAATTACGGATCATCAAAAGTTTTATTTTCTTCTTAGTATCTTCATAACATTCTTGAGTGCATCTTAAGCGGCTAAACATGGGAGTACCAAAGTTCTTTCGGTATATCAGTGAACGGTATCCGTGCCTCAGTGAGTTGGCCAGGGAACGCAGTGTAAGTGTTTGATGCAGCCGCAGCCGTTTAAGTGTTGTGTGATATTTATTCCCCCTTCTCCCACTAATTGCAGATCCCTGATTTTGACAACTTGTACTTGGATATGAACGGGATCATACACAATTGTACGCATCCCGATGATACCAATATCCATTTTAATCTGTCCGAAGAGGAGATGTTTAAGGATATCTTCAATTACATTGAGAAATTGTTTTTTCTCATCAAACCTCAGAAGCTTTTCTTTATGGCCGTCGATGGTGTTGCGCCCCGAGCTAAAATGAATCAACAGCGTAGTCGTCGCTTTCGCTCTGCCAAAGAGGCAGAAACTATGGAAAAATTAGCAGAAAGTCGTGGTGAAGTTAGAGAACACGAACGCTTTGATAGCAATTGCATTACACCGGGTACCGAATTCATGGATCGTCTGCATGAGGCCTTGCGTTATTTCATCAAGAGCAAAATAAGCGCCGATCCAATGTGGCAAAAATGTCGTGTTATATTAAGCGGACAGAATGTAAGTAAACATCTTGGTCTCGTTTTCTTATTGTATAATAAATCTATTATATGTTTTTCATTTTTAGTCCCCAGGCGAAGGTGAACATAAAATTATGGATTATATACGCTATTTGAAGTCGCAAAACGATTTTGATCCCAATACTCGTCACTGCCTTTACGGTTTAGATGCTGATTTAATTATATTGGGCTTGTGTACCCATGAACTACATTTTGTTGTCTTGCGTGAAGAAGTCAAGTTTGGCAAAAAGAATGTTAAGACTTCAGTCGAAGCGACGCGTTTTTTTCTACTGCATTTAGGTCTCTTTCGTGAATATTTAGAATTGGAGTTCAATGAATTGAAACAATATCCCGATTTCGACATAGCAAATTTAATTGACGACTGGGTATTGATGGGATTTCTGGTGGGAAATGATTTCATACCACATTTGCCATGTTTGCACATATCATCAAATGCTATGCCTTTATTGTATAAAACATATAAAAAGGTCTATCCTAGTTTGGGAGGTAAGTTGTATGTTTACTTAATATTGGCTAAATATTTTAGTTTTTTAACTATTTTAGGAAATATAAACGAAAATGGAAAATTAAATTTACCGCGTTTGGAGAAATATTTTGAAGCCTTATCTGAGGTGGAATTTGATCTATTCCAAGAAAATTACGCTGATCTCAAATATTTTGAAGCCAAACAATCAAAGGTACTTAAAATTAGAAGATTTACTTGCTTTCACTACTGTACACAATTAATTTTTGTTTTATTTCGTTTAGAATGGCATAGACGAAGCGTTTGATTTTGATGTTAACGAAATAAATAATGACAACGCTGATGATGATTTGGCAGCATTAATTGAAAGCAGCAGGCAGGTAAATATTGTTGATGTTATTAATAATTTATATGATAGAGTATCAAATAATGGGGTTGGACTGGCAAAAAGAGGTCACTTGTGAAAATTGGCTTTTTCATCCCATGAATTAGATATGGGATAGCTTCTCACATTTGTGTAATTATTTTGATTTCTTCTTCTTCAGTTTCTAGACGACGATGAGGATTTATCCGATGAAGATGGACTTCATATAAATGACGAATTTGAAAATTATAAACGCAACTATTACATGAGTAAATTAAACCAGAATAATGCCGATAGGTAAGTGTTTAAATAACATATTTGCAAAGTGTCTATATTATACTTCATATTCTTTGTTTTTTTTTTCAATTCTCAGCTCATACAAAAGAGAACAAGCTATAGGTTATATAACAGCTTTGCAGTGGATTTTAGATTATTACTATCGAGGTGTACAATCATGGGGTTGGTATTATCCCCATCATTATGCACCGTTTATAAGTGATTTAAAGAATTTTAAAGATCATATCATCAACTATGAAATGGGCAAACCTTTTTTGCCCTATCAACAGGTATAATTCAAAACGATAAAATATTTCAACTAATTAATTGTAATGTTTGTTTAGCTATTGGCTGTTCTACCTGCGGCAAGTAAAACTCTTTTACCAGCCGCCTACAGAGAATTAATGACGAGCGCTACCAGTGAGCTTATACATTTTTATCCCGAAGACTTTAAAACAGATCTCAATGGTAAACAAAACGAATGGGAGGCAGTTGTTCTTATACCATTTATCGATGAAGTACGTAATAATACAATACTCTTTATGTGGTTATCGATTTTATTGTATTCCATCTTTTAGAAACTTTTATTGGATGCCATGGAGCAGTGCGATCGAAATTTAACACCTAGTGAACGTAAACGAAATCAACATGGCCCAATGATGCAGTACGATTATTGTACTGAATCTCAAGGACAAGTTCCAGGCATCTACTCACTAAAGGCTCTATATCATGTATTTTGCACTGAGAAACCATTTTGGTCCAAAGATATTATTGTAGCACCAGAAAAGACAGTTTGTGTCGAATTACCAAATGCAGCACGTCATGTATTCTTTCCGGGTTTTCCCACAATGAAGCATTTGGAATACAAGGTTAGTAGTTACGACAAACGAAGTATATTAGATTCTTATGTATTTTATATGCGACTAATTGAAATGTAGATTAAGATTTATATTGTATTAACGTTTATATATTGAAATTCCAATTACTCTATCTTAACTTACTATCGTATCCTTAACAATTTAGACTGAACTCTCAGATAATATCCTGAAATTTTCTAATAATATATTAATATATATATATATGTTTTTCCAGTTTGAATTCAGAAATGCTCGCGTCAAGGTATTCGATTATCCTAGCCGCAATGAAAACTTGATACTCAAACCGCAATGTCGTAACAACTTTGGTGATGTCTATATAGTAGCTCAGGAATTGCTAGAACAAATTGCTTACATTGGTTGGCCCCATTTGATAAAGGCTAAGATTATTGCCATATCGAATAATCAAAAGTACATTGATGTTAATGGTGTAAGGGACATGGAACAAAAAGTATATGACCTCCACGTGAGGGAGGCACAAGATCAGTCAGTATCATGTACAATAATTCTGACCCTTGTATATTTAATAATATATTCTCCAATCTCTTTTTAGTTTGGCAACACGCATGGGTATTGAAATTTCCGATTACTCGGTTATGGTACATGCCAGAACGTACGTAGGATCATCCTACGTTTGCGGCAGCCAGGGAAAAGTTACTATGACCGAAATGTGGAGTCCAACGTTAACGGTTTATCCAGCTCAAGCAGTTGTTTACCAGATTAGCGTACAGAATGCGGCAGCTTATCAGCACAAGAAAATTGAGCAGCTATTTCCAGAAAATAGTCGTATATTCTTTGTTGGTAATCCTTATTATGGCAGCGAGGGTATAGTTATGAACCCCATGTTAGTTTATGAATGTGGACGACTTAAAGGTGACTAGGGTTCATACACACATAGACAATATTTTAATTTATATTTATCTCTTTTGTACAGTAAATATAACAGTCTTGCCTGAACCAGATTTTTCTGAGGCCAAGATCGCACAAAGTCATTTGGAAAAAGACTATGTTAACTCCTATCAGGCAGCAGCTGAAATTGGTATACACGTAAAATGCTTGGCTCGTCTCACTGGGTCGGTTTTACTGGTGAAAGGAGCTCGTCGTCATAAATCCGTTCTTCCAGATAATCTTTCCAAAATAAATATTGGATTACAGTTCAAGTATTTCAAGGCCCAGGAAGAGTTGGTGGGTTATTCACGTCGTATGGACAATCAATGGTTTATGTCTTCCAAGGCTATAGCTCTTATTCGAGCATATGCCGAACGATTTCCCATGGTCGTTGAATATCTAAGTACATCCAATGAACGTCACGATCTAATATTCGAACAGGACCTCTTTCCCGACGACGTGGGTAATGGAAAAGTTGAAGAAATTGCTGCGTGGCTTAAAGAACAAGATCACATGAAGGCTGAGAAAATTGCATGTGGTTCAAAAACTATGGAAAAAGAGGCCGTGGAGATGGTCTTAGATGCTATAGAACAACTTAAGGTTAAAACCTATATAAACAACAAAGTATAAACGTTGTACTAATATTTTTTACAAACATTCTTAGACTTTGCCCGTAAAGACTGTTAAATTACAAGTGAAACCTCATTTGTTATTGAAACCGGATATCAGTTTGCCTGGAGTTTATAAGCCAACACGGACCATGAAGCTATTTGATCGTGTCGTTGTAGTCAAAACTACATACATGGTATGTTGACCAAGATAATAATTTGATATGGAAAATAATTTCAAATGTTGCTTTTTAGGTTCCTCTTGGCTCCAAAGGTACCGTTATTGGCATATTTCCAGTGAGTGATCCCAATCCCGTGCGTTTAGAATGTGTCAAGGCTGTTGATAATTTCTATGAAGTTTTGTTTGATAAACATTTGCCCAACGGCAATGATGTTCATGGTATTGCTGCGCAACGAGTGTATAAAGTGCCAGAATCTTCCGTCCTTTTAATATTTACCCAAGGTAAGTGATATAAAAATGTTAAATCATATAAAGCGTGTGCTAAGTAAAATTTGGAATTTAAAAACACCCGAGAGTAAAGTGACCCGCTTGACGATTAAAGAACATTTGAAAATATTAAAAACTTCTTATTTCTTAAGTTCTGAGACTTCAATTCAAACTGTAAGAGATATTCAAAATAAATTTGAAATAAACTCGAGAAAATTTACCTTTAAATTAAAATACTTTTTATTTTTTATTTACAGGCAGTCATAACGACCAATTTTACGAGGCAAAGAAGTCAATTGAATTGGATGAATCCAAAAATAACTCATTTAAGATTACGCCTCAACATACCGGAAGCAACAATTCGTCTACCAATGCTAGCTTGAACAATGAAATGAAACCGCCACAGATAGTGCAAAAAGGTGGTAATGACTTTTGGATGCCGGCTGTGAATACCAAAATTAAATATTCGAGCAATGTTGTTGTTGCCAACCATTCGCCAATACGGATGAATAACACGAGCCAAAACGATAATTCTTTTAATTCAATGAGGATTGTACACAAAAACGCTAATGTCAGTCAGTCAAACACAATGCCAGCTGCAGCAACCCAAGAATATCGAGATGGTACACATGCATTAAAATCTCTATTAGGTATAGCGGCGGCTCCAACACGGCCAACACATAATGCTTCAGTCCAACGACAAATGTCACCAAATGAGAGTAAAGTAAGTAATACAAAAAATGTATATGTAGTGTCCCCTTAACCATTACCCGTTCCATATTTGATACTTTTATAGCACCTACTGCCGCAGCCACCAACAAGTTGGCGTTCGGATGCCCAAAGATTTCCCATAATGCCTAAGGGGTCTGCAAATTGTCTACCTCCATTTGCGCCTGTAGGATTAATAGGTGGTGCTGTGGTTGCTCTGCCAACTCCACAAACGCAAATGCCGCCTAACCAACCACCGGTAGTAAGAGTTTGACTAAATTTTATACAATTTACATAATTTTTAATTTTTCAGGCCGTCAATGCTGGTACTACAGACTGTATTAAACCGCAAACACCACAAACGCAGTACCATCAGCAGATGTCACCCAATGCATTCAATGCAAACAGTTTAAATCAAAAGGGAGCATTTACCCAACCGCAAGTTACTCGTGGTATGACTTCGAAACAGACAACGACTCCCATAGTAGCAGACAATGGCAGTAATCACAACGCCACTATAACAGCTAATTCAAATCAAATTTTGGAAAATGTAATAGTCCATTACGAGTATTGAGAGTTTCACATGAAGCAATAACAATTTTTATGTTATTTATAGATGAATCAATTAAACATAACAGGTGGAAATACTGAGCCAAGCAGTACTACTCAACAATTGTACAATGAAGGACCTACAAACCCAGAGAAGGTAAGAAAGATAGTAGATTCAATTATGAACGATTGTATAAGTGAAGCAATTCGTTGCTGTAGTAATTAGAAGAGAAGAAGTCTATCGGAATTCGAAAGAATCCATTTGTTTGAAGTTTATGGTAGATGTTATGTTATTTATTAAGTAGTAGTTAAAGTGCTGGACTAGCTTTCTGAAAATTAAGAGTTTAATCCCTCTCCAAATAACGTTCTCATCATGGGTGTCTTTAACGCGAACATAAAAAGCGACAGCACCAGCACTCCTATGGCATATTCTTAATTTTTTTTCTGTTATTAAAAAAAACTACTACCACCTTCTAACATATATTCATCTTTGTATTCTTTCAGGTATCCAATATACGTAAAAAGCCACCGCGTGTCCCCAAAATTGGAGCCAAATTCGATTATGCCAATTAAGTATAACCCATGGACCCTTTAAATGTGAATTATATTTGAGTTATTATTTTTTTTATTCATTTCTGCTCAATAATTGTAGACATAAATGTGTTTTATCCCTGTAATGAAACAAAATTGACATACGAATTATTGATAAGTTTTAAGATTAACAAAACTATTTGACATTGTTGCTTCCACCCTTAAGATGGATGTATGGCATGATAACGTTGTAATTAAAACAGAAAATGTACACAAAAGTAAACAAAGACAACATTGAATACTGTAAATAAACAGAAGTGATTAAAAACAAATAAAAATAAACACATACTGTATCCTTTATTTTAATTAATTGTCAATTTATTTACATATTTTTTTATGTTTTAATATATCAATTTGACTTAAATACAACTCTTTCGAACAGTTCGGACAATTATATTTAATTTTGTTTTTATTGTTTGTCCCAGAAGATGATGGTTGCGCGTCCGTTGTTTTTGTGTGGTTCTCTTGCAGCTGCTCATGCGATTTATGGCGTTTCTGACAAGCTGAAAAAATTTGAAGATAGTAAGTATAAAAATGTTATGTTACAGTAAAAACCTAAGCTGCGTTTAAATGAGGATGATATCATACAACAATCCATGATTTTTTATTTTTTTTTAATGAGGATCACAAACTGATATTTTACGTATTTCATAGTGATATTTGATAACAGTAATATTTATAAACCTAATTCTGTGTTTTATATAGAAAATATTAACACTAGGTACTGTATTATTTGCTCAATACTCACTTGTCTTGTGCAGTAATTTGTCTATGACATCAAAATCTATTTCCGTTTCGCAATACGTACATGTCCACGTATGCTTACTTAGCTCTGCGTCCATATTCAACGACCATTGTTGTTCCTGTAAACTGTTTAAGGAATATGTATATAAACGTCTCATATCTTTAGCAAATACTATAACGTTTCACTTACCAATTATAAACAACATTCTCACAAATGTTTATGCCGCCCTTGTACGTGTTTGGTGTCATTTCATATTCTTTAGCAAATGGATTTATTTCAAACCCTCTAATATTTTCCAGAGGTTGATGAGTGTATAAATTCTTTAGATCCGCTGGCAACAAACGTTTGATAGTAAAAGCCACATTAACGCTCATTAGTTTTATTAAATCCTGCCATAAATCTTCTTCTAAATGTTTATTTTTCGATGATACAGTGGAACGTTTTAATTGATCCTCTACATTCATTTCTAAATCTTTAAAAGTAAAAATTGATAAAAAAAAAAGAAAATAATTTCTGGTGCACAGAGAACTTAAAATTAACCAACCTGTCAATTTATCCATTAACAATTTATTCCACAGCCGTCGCAATTTTATGGCTCTACAAAGAAGTTCACATCCCACCTCAGCGGTGGGAAATTCTAAACATAACCAAGAGTCGCAGACAACGCGAGTGACGGAAGCGTTAGTCTCAACGCTGTATGAGAATAAAAGTAAACATTGGGCAGCTGGCATGCGTATGCAATTCATTAAATATGGTTTGGCAGTCTCCAGTAAATTTCTAAAATATGCAAAATGTGGCCATTAAATAAAATGAAGGAGGATAATTTAAGAGATAGAGAATAGGTTAAATAGACAGAGATAGACATGAAGTCTCTGTCTTTGTTTTGTTTTTTTTTTGTATTGTCGTTTTCTGCGTAGTTATGTTAATTGTTGTACAGTTAGTTTTGCGGCATATACTTTATTATGTATTTTATGTAATCAACCTAGCGTCCGAAATGCGTGTTGACCAATCAAAGGTCGAAAGCGGAACCTCGAGAAAGTATTGCTATTAAAATTCCACATTGAAGCGGATTTTAATATTATTCTTACAACGATAAACATTATTGATATTTAAGGGAAAAATTTAGAGGTCAGGTTTCAATTTTCTTAGGGTAGTTTATTGTTTTAAATCACATAAAATCGAGATCAGCGATAAGTCTCTAACAAATTTTAAATTTTTAGGTGACGTTGCTTCACTTATTTGCAAGATTTCAAAAAATTAAACCCACAAAAAAATTTTAAGAAACAAATATTTTTTTTTGATTAATCCAAAAATATCGTTAGGATTAAAAAATAGTATATCTTCTAAAAAAAATTGAAAATTTTACTTAAAAAATATATTTAAATTTCGACCATTTTCGTACTAAGAAAACAATAGTGCATTAGATCTATTATATCTATCTATATTAGTTTTCTTTTACTACGGTGGCCTCTGTTGTTCGTGTTAATTTTTATTTACCAACAAGAGAAGTTCTAAATTAGGCATTAAGACATTATCGCAACCAAAAAAAAAAACTTACTGATAACATAGCACCTGATGAACTTCACTCAACACCTGTTTGGGCGTATAATACGCAGGTTTATCCAAAATGTCACTATCGTTCAATTTCAATACATCAAAACATCTGGCGAAATATGAATTTGGGTGTATAGAAATGAATGGCTTCAAAAGTGTGTGAAAAAATTGCTGCGTTCCACCCTTGCAATAATTAAACTCATCCGATATGGCGATTTGAGGATAAAATCCACTAACTATTACAAGCTTCAATAGCAGAACATCGCGTAGTTTATCTGTTTTTGAAGATTGCACTAACACCTGAAAATAATCTGTAGTTATACAACATACATACGCATTTATGCATTTCATTAAAGTACAACCAACTTACATCTAATTTTGCAGTATCGTTGCGCAAACGAAAATCAACATCTCTAATATCATCATCAGCATCATCAAAGTTCTCTTCAGCATCATAGGATTGATGTTTTAGAACTTTGCGTTTTCGTGGTTCTTCATATTTTTGTTTACGTTTTATAGCTTTTAACATTCGCACTTCTCCGTGACGTTTTGCCCGTTCGGCGCTTGTTAGGTTATCATCGTTGGATTTACTTGCGTTAGTCATATTGCAGGATTCTAGAATATTCTGGAACTGATTTCGTAGTTTGGTAATTTCATAAAATCTGTATGGGAATAAATGAAAAAAAATCGTTATTTTAATAGAAGATGCTGGGATATTTATACACATATCCATAATAAAAATTTTCCCCTTCAATATCAAAGTAACATTTTTATTATATAATATTTAAGTATATTTTAAGTAATATTATTTAAGTTCCGAAATAACAAACTCTTCTTTCTTGATATGGATTTCATCTACCAGAAATAAAATATCAGGAATCGAAAATTCTCACGTTAGTCAGATATTTGAATAAAAAACCTTTGGTCCCAGAGATATTGTCCTTATAAACAAGACTCATGATAATACATAGTTGTAAAAAGCGTGTGCTTACCGTTGTTCTTCAATACCCAATTTATGACACCATTTGCGGGTATTCTCACGATCCCATTTTAGCTGCAACCACTCGTGATAGGCTCGTAATAAAGTAAATATGTCGCCTTGATCCGATTCCAATGCGGACCGAGCTTCCTAAGGAAATTAAATACAGACAACATATGTTTTTTTTTTAATAAAATATAGTTTAACATTGTATAATTAATTATAAAATATAATATTTATTTATTATATAAATATTCGTTTTTCGCTTATGGTCTCTAAAGTGGTGGCAAAAACATACTTCACGACGGCGAAATACCATCAAAAGACCCATCCGTGTACAGGGTCGTCTGTGGGCCGAAAGATGCGATCCTTTCAGCTAAGAGATATCTGAAAACGGCGGGACTCGTGATGTCCTTACCATAAGTGCTAAAGCTATAATCAAAGCACGTTACGGTCAGAATAAGTACGTTCAGAGGGATATTGAAATCCTAAAGAAGTCGCAGGATCCTAACTATAGACGAGTTACCATTTGTAGAGGAAATATAATTCCAAAATAGCTCGTGGAGTCCATCACATGGCAAGTTGATGGCCCTGGAAGCCAAATTAATGGAGAACTTTTCAAGAAGTGTGTAAAAGCGAGAAAATCTTCCCTCAACTCTTAAAGAGTCGATGGGCGTAGGTCCCCAAAGGCCAGCTGCAGTCCTAAAGCAATTGTTAGTTGCGATTGGTCTTAGAAGACCATCCGTATATAGTGATCCCATAGGACAAAACTTCGGCAAAAAAAAGACCTGCAAATGTTGACAGCAGTGTCCAAATGTGGGCCCTTTTTCCTACAACAAATAAGATTTTACCAAGTTTGAAAATGAGTTCATAAAAGATTTTTTGAAAATATTATACCTAAGATTTGCAATTGCGAAACCACTCATACAATTTCTCTGCCAAAAGAAACAACATCTGATTGGCATAATCTACGTCTGCAAACGTGAAGTACTTATATCGGTTTCGTTGTATGGGATAATGGCGCCTACTTTTTCGGCCCAATGCTGAATACATAAGTCCAGATTAACCAGATTAGATCGTAATTCTTCGGGAGAAACGGCAAATATATTGTCCGCGTATATTCCTACAAAGTCAATACCTGTAAAATTTTCCAATGCCCTAGCTACGGCGTTCGATGTGCATAGATGTTATATAAAACTACTGAGAGTGGAGAACCTTGTAGTTTTCCATTCTCCAGTTCAAAAAACTCCCGAGTAGTATCCATCAATTTTAACAACCATCCGTCGTTTTGTTAGAAAATAATAAAACAATTTAAGTATATTACGGTTTACACCCCAGCTATTCAGCTCTTATGATGAAAGAAGTCAAGGTCACACGGTCAAATGCTTTTTCTATATCAGCCGATAAAACTAATGAGTGCCTTCTCGACGACAAGTTCCTGTTCAAAACATCCTCTAATTGATGGCAGAGGCTACCAACTCCGTGTTTCGGTAAGAAAGCATGTTGTATTTTAGAGAAATTGTGCAAGGTATGTTTAAAGAAACGTTTGGCTAAGATTGTCTCCAGTATTTTCGAGAGGATGGGCAAGAGAGAAATAGGCCTATAACCTTCCAGATGGCAGGGATTTTGCCCTGTTCAGAAATGGACAATAAAATGGCCGTTTTCCAGATGTGTGGGAAGGTGCTTGACATAATTATGTTGCTGTGAAGCCTGCACAGCCGTTCTTAAATGATGATAGGCGCATTTATCACTATTGTATAGGAAAGTTTATCCAATGAGGGAGTTGACCCCTTAAGAGTTGCCAGAATCTCATCAAGTTCCAAAACATCAACAGGTTCAACTAAACCAGGAAAAAGTTCGGCAGAGGATGGTAAGGTTGAGATATTCAAATTATGTTTAGATGCAATAATTTCCGAGCTAAAAGCATTATTAGAACACAAGGAGCTCCAAAAAGAGGCAAATTCAGAAGGTATTTCGCGAAGATTGGAAATAATTCTCGCAGAAGAGGTTAGGGTAGAAAAAGTGGCCGATCTAAATATCCGTAAATTGTTTACTCTATTCCAAAGAAAAATTCAGAATTTATTTCGCGAAGATTGGAAATAATTCTCGCAGAAGAGGTTAGGGTTGAAAAAATGGCCGATCTAAATATCCGTAAATTGTTTGCTCTGTTCCAAAGAAATCTACCATCTAGGAAGGGATTAGGTGAGTTAAGAAAGTTAGTCCAAGTATGCCTCTTAGCAATCTTACACTCTCTCTTACCCATGGCACATGACCTCCTGTAATTCAATCCGTTCATATTTAATAGTTTAAAAGATGTTTTTATTATTTGTTATTAAATTTAAAATATTTATAATAAACGGGCTCAAAAAATATATATAAGAAGTAAAAGAGGCAAGAGAAGTCGAAAACACGTTTAATCTGCGCTTTTTAACCACAAAACTCGATTAGAGGTAAATTGAGAGAACGAATACGATGTTCACGCGGCGGTTGCCCATACAAGGCTGATTTAAAATAATATATATTATACATTTTTTATTATATAACAATTATACATACCTCACATTTAGGATCAGTATACGCTCGATTCGTAAAAGGATTTTGTACACTCATTACCGCAGCCAACGTAAGAATTTTTTCGATATCGGGAAACACACAACCCATAAGTAACATTTTACCTATAGAAATTTCTACCGGTAAATTTGATAGCGATTTTCCCAAAGCTGTTATTTTCTCTTCGGGTGTTAGAGCATTCTTCAAAAAAGAAGTAATAATTAAATATGAAATAGTTAATATAAAATTTCTATTTAAAAACGTACATGTTGTTTCAAGCCCAATATTGTCTGTTCAACACTCTCAGTCTCAGGTGGTTCTATAAAGGGAAATTGTCGTACATTTGGTAAACCCATTGATACCATTTGTAATAGAATTGTATCCAGTGGTACTCGAAATATTTCTGGGGTAGGATAAGATTCAAATGATGCGTATTGTTTCTCGCTAAACAAACGAAAACACGTCTAAAATGCAATACATTTATAACGATTATAAAGATATATGATATTTGATATATTTCTTAATAATTATATTGTTTGAAGCATTTATTAGTCTTACCCCTGGACCTGTACGACCAGCACGGCCTTTACGTTGTTCAGCCGATGATTTGGAGACCCAAAATTCTTTTAAGCGTTGACCTTTGCAAGAGGCGTCATAAGACATCTCTTTAACTTTGCCAGAATCTACGACAAATCGTATACCATCGACGGTTAAAGAGGTCTCAGCAATATTTGTGGATACAATACATTTACGCATGCCATCAGGAGCGTAATCAAATACCTACAAATGAAATCAATCTTTATTTGATAACCCATTCAGAGTTCTCTTGCTGCAACAAGTACCTTATCTTGTTCGGCTAGCGAAAGGCCACTATGTAAAGACAATATGATCCAATGGGACTGTTGTTCAGAATATTCCTTGGCAGCATCACATACAGTAGTAATTTCATTGACGCCACTAACAAATATTAAAACATCTCCCCGTTCGCTGGCTGCAATAGAAAAGAGTTGTATTACTATATTACTTATTACACTATTCCACCTACGTGAATACTTTTCGTCGATAAGATTTAGCACTTGTACGTATGGTGCTGGATCCAGACGTGCAGATGCTTGTTGCGAACGAGCTGACGACGATGTTTTTGCTTGCAACTCTAAAGCAGGCGGTGGCATGTATACTGTTTTAATGGGATATAAACGACCGGGTACTTGCAGAAGTTTGGCACCTTCCTCTTTGAAATAATTGTAGAACAATTCCACATTTATGGTGGCTGACATAAGAATTAATTTCAATTCTGGTTTTGCACGTAGTAAACATTTAGTGACACCCAATAAGAAGTCACCAAATAGATTACGTTCGTGTATTTCATCAAGTATTAAAACATCGTACTGGTTCAAATTACTTTCCAAAGCCAACTGAAAATTAAGTCAAGTGAAACAAATTTGTAAAGCGGTTTCTTCTACAGTTTAAGCAGTACCAGGAGAACTTTTATTGCTTTTGCAATAATCCTATAAAAAAAACGTACATATATTTATTATGTCCGTCATTGACTTCTTACCTGTCTTAGGAGCAATCCTTCCGTAATGAATAGTATATTTGTGTGCTGCGTTTTGTTTTTTTCAAAACGTATCTGAAAACCAACTTTAGAGCCGTAATCGTCTAACATCTCATGGGCCACGCGTTTCGACAATGAGACACATGCCAGACGGCGGGGTTGGGTGCACGCTACAAAAAACACACATAGAGGCTGTAATTACACAGGGAAACGCTTAATTGCCTTCACATACCTATATTTTTAAAACCAAACTCGTATAAATATTGGGGAACTTGTGTGGATTTACCACAACCCGTATCTCCGGCTACTATTAGGACACGCGTCGCATCCAGCGACTTTTTCAACTCTTCTTTGAATTTCCACATTGGCAGAGCTTTTTGGGTTTTCCTTAGCTTTTTAATTTTAGCAAATCTTTCTTTTTGCTTAAAATCTAAATAAATTGTGATGATTTCTTGGAACTGCTTCGTTTTCAGCTGTGTTACTTGAACTTCACTGGCGTAGTGGTGACTACAGCGACTTTTTTTCGCTTGATCATTTAATCGCAGCGAAATACAACTTAATTTATGGGTACGTGCAGATGTTCCCGCAGACTCGTCGCATAAAGGTTGCGGCAATATAGGTTGACCGGCACTCTTAAGCATGGACTCGTATTTGTTGACAAACCTCCAGAAGTCATTGCGATCTTCAATAATAGCATTGCGTTGATCGTAGCTAAGAAGTAGTGGCTCAAATGCAGACTTGTGGTCACAAAAAGAAAACTCAATAAGATTGGTGATTTCCTCGTGTATTTTTTTAGGCTTTTCTCTCATTTTATTTTTTGGTTTGTCCATTTTTGAACAATTTATATTAAAACTCGACCAATGTTTACGATTTTTGTTTACAAACAACGTTCAGCTGTTCGTTATTACGTTGCCACCCATTAAAAATCGCACAACGGAACTTGAGAGAAATAAAACACGATAAAATTATAGCACGCGATAAGTTTTTTTTCTTTCAAAATTTCAAAAATTATCACATATTTTATAAAATGAAATGATTTTGGAAAAAGAACTCGCGAATATGATGAGCGCTCTACAGGGTGTATACGTCTCTAGGCTATATATACTTTTATTGTTGCTAAAATAACTTATTTTGTACAAAAACTACTTTCGGTGTACCAAAAGGCACTTTAAATGTACGAAAAAAGTACTATTTTTTTGTACCAAAAAGTAATTTAATTGTAGCAAAAACTATTGTCGATGTACCATAAATTTATTTTTTTTGTACCCAAAAATTCTCATATGCACCAAAAAGTACTTTTTATGTACACAAATTACTTTTATTGTTTCACATAGTAATTTTGCTGTATCAAATTAACTTTAGATGTAGTACGTAAAAGCCCAGTCCAACTGTCTATGTCCTCGAGGCCCATTGTTATACAAAGTACTTATTCAACAACACATTTCAATAGAAAAGGAGTTGTTCAAAATGTCTTTTGTAGAAATCAGTTTGGCAGGCAGCTTTTAAAAGCTCTTTTTAACATTTTTCTATAAGAAGTTTCATTAAAAAAAAAATTTCCATGGAAGCGTTAGGAAAAACAAACTTCTGTAGTAAAATCATCTCATAAAGATCTTTTCGTTAATAAAACAACGTATCTCATTTAAAATCGTATTTTATTTCGTTTACAAATATAACTTAACAATTACAAAAAAAAATCATCCATGCCCCTAATTTGCATCAGCAATTTCACATAATCTTGCCAGCAGACTGGTTAGTTGCAATAGGGAATTTAGACCATCCACCACCTTCATGTGTGTCACACCAATTTCACGTATAAAATTTAATTTCAAATGCTCATCGACATTCAGACGTTTACACACTCGAAATATATTGCCAATGATATCTTCAGCTGCATAACCAAAACGCCATAGTTTGGCTAATATTTTATAAGCTTTGTGTATATCATTTTGAGCGCAATGTTGCAGCATATCTTGAATTAGCATAGGATGGGGTTCATCACACACTTTGAATACATTTGCTGCTGTAATGTTACCAAAACCTTGTGCTGTAGACTGTAGGTTATTAAGGCCTTGACGCATATCGCCTTGAGCCGTAAAAACGATTGCCTCGAGGCCTTCTTCGTCATATTCCAAATTTTCGCGCTGACATACTTCGATGAGCTTTGCCAAAATTTGAGCATCTGTCAATTTGGTGAAGCGTAACATGGCACAACGAGATTGAATGGGTTCAATGATCTTTTCACTGGTATTACAGGCTAAAGCAAAACGTGTAGTGTTACTATAAATTTCCATGGTGCGCCTCAAGGCCTGTTGAGCGCCCTCGGTCATACTGTCAGCTTCGTCTAGGATGACAATCTTATGACGGCCGCGTGGCAATGTCACCTTCTGTTGGGCAAACATTTTGATTTTGTTGCGCACCACATCAATGCCACGTTCATTGGACGCATTCAACTCCAAAACAGCCTCCTTGTAACTATCACCCAAGAGAATGCGTGCCAAGCATTGTATTGTAGTAGTTTTACCAACACCGGGTGGACCCTATGGTAATGAGATGGTCAGGCGCGTTACGAAAATTGGACATAGGCTAGTGCAACATTACTTACCGCAATAATTATATTGGGTGCATTGCCTTGTGTGGCAAATACCGAAAGTCGTGCTACAGTATCTTCATTGCCCACAATTTCATCAAATTTTGACGGTCGATATTTTTCGATCCTGGCGAAAAAAAGAATATGTAAAAATATACAAAGGAAATGACGAAATTTGTAGCTTTGCTCAGTTACCATGGCAAATTACGCCTTTTAAGTTCCTCCGCTGTTAATTCTGTATTTACTGGCATTTTATTGTATATTAAAAATGTTTTTTCGCAGTACGACAAATTAGTTATAGTTGCAGAGAAAAAAAACACAACTTTTTTTGTTTATTACCGCCAAAACAATAGAGTGGCCAGATTTTCGCCAAATGTGATTATTCCAAAGAGAAGGAATAAAAAGAGATAGTATGTAACTCAACTGTTTTGATATGGCGAATAACAAAATACAATACATGTTCTGGAAAACAATTCGGTAAAAAGGTAATACTTTTTAATACATTTTTTTTTACCGATTTTGCTGTGTTTTCAAATCGAATTGATTTCCGGAACATGGCTGATATTATAAAATAATTCTGTCGTACTTTTTTTCCAGAGATACTCATTCTTACAAGCTCACATTGCATTTATTAGTCAAATTTGTTGCAAGTAACGTCGCTCATTACAGAACTGACCCGTACTAGGCCTATTTTTTTTGGAAAAAGTTTTTTTTGGTTGAAAATTTTAAATATTAAATTAAGTGTGAATATAACGTTAAAATTGACATTTTTTTGTAAAAAATATTTAAAAAAAAATTATATTTTCAGGAAAAATCTTTTTTTGTCTTCTTCTATAAGTTCTTTATTTTTTTTAACTGTCAATCGGCATGTCTGGTAAAAGCTTCTCAAATAGTGATGTTCGCATTCGTCGATACACAAGTAGGTGCCGTTAGTTGTTAATCTAAAATAAAAAGCGTGATAGCGATAAGCTATCCCATACCTTATGCATGGGGTGTAAAAGCAAATATATACATATATATATAATATATATATATGCTATAGAATTCAAAACGTCTCAGCAGCCAATTGTTTATAGCGTTTTTATAAAAGTAGCTTAGACTTCAGTTTCGCAAATCATTGGACCATTATTCTCTTAACTTTTCTTAAATAATTTTTTAATCATGAATGTTGTTATCATCTTTTTTTAGAATTTAATTTTTTGTCAAATAATATTTTAGTTTTATTTATAAGATTGCATAATTTTGAAGAAAAATTAGGAAAATATTTATTTTCTTTTTTGATTTTGTTGTTCTTTTTTTATAATATTATAAGTAACATAATTATTATCTTACTACAACTCTTACTACAACGGACATACAAAACCTGGGAGTATTCGAGAGAAAAGTACTCCGAAAAATATATGGACCTATCTGTGTCGAAGGCCAGTTTCGCCATCGGATGAACCATGAGCTGTATGAGCTTTACCACGACATCGACGTAGCTAAAAGAGTCAGAATCCAACGACTTCGATGGCTGGGACATGTTGCCAGGATGGATGTAAATGCTCCAGCGAGAAAGGTGTTTGAAGGCGAACCTGAAGGACGGCGCAGAGCAGGGAGACCCAAACTCCGTTGGAAGGACCAAGTGGTAGGCGATGTGCCATCATCTGGTAGGACTAACTGGAGAACACACGCAGAAGACCGAAGCGTGTGGAATTCTTTATTACTTCAGGCCTCAAATTTATGAACTACGTTTCGTAAATTGTAATTGGCCACTTAAGTAAGTATAATTATTATCAGTATTAATGATGTGATAGTAGAAATTTGTAACCATATATGGCCTTAATATTTACAATTAAATTGTATTAATAAATAAAATAAAAATAACAAATACATAAAAATGAAATACGCTGCTGAGACGTTGTGGAGTCTATAGCAACTTAAATCTGTTTTCCATTGAATCTGCTATAAGCATTACATTTTACAAACTTCGCATATGACCCGTATATAAATTCTGCTGCACCGGCAATGCAGTCCGGCATCACTTAACACTATACCAGGTTGATATTTTTCGTACTCAATACAGCAAAATTCAACTATTCGCCGTGAATTTTAATCGAGTGGCAAAACGGATTCCGGACGTGTGCGGTGTGAAATTTATTTGTGAATAAAAGAAAATTGCATAAACCCAAGGAAAAATAAAGTGATAAATCAACAAAACACCATGGCTGCAAGATTAATTCAAAAGATTGTAAGCTCACCTTAAATTGCCATTGAATGTTTCAAGCAATAAAGCGGAAAAGACTAATTTCCATAAAACTAACTATGTACTACCACCTACAACCTATCAACTTGCCCAGCATAAAACCACATCCAGAAATGTTCCTTTTTTGTTCTTTTTCGCTTTAATTTTAGTTAAAAAGTATTGGAATTAACGGCGGCCGGGAAACACAAGATGTGGCCAAAAACGTTAAGGTATTCAAAAGGACCATAGACTCACCTTAGTTCCATAAAAATAAATCGTTTTCTACTTGTGCAAACGCAACATCTCTCAAATGGTTCTTTATACATTTTGCTTTTGCCATAAGAGACTTGCGGCTGCTGTCAAAATTTTTACATAACACTGTCGGAAAGAAAAGAATTTCTTGTACATTTTTCAGGAAAACATTGCAAATCAATAACGGTTTTTTTTGAAAATGTTTTAGGATTTTTTTGTGCCAGGGACTCCAACGTATTAAAAATCATATGGAAGTTTAAATTTTTGAATACATATTTTGTAATTTTTAAAAATCTTAACCTCAACTTTGTCTTAGCGAGTGCATTGAATCCCCTCTTGGCTCGCACTTCATGTTATGCTTTGTACCTCCTGGCACAGCAGAAAGGGTGGTTAGCAGCGTTTTTGTTGTTGTTGTAAGGAATAAATTGGGGGATAATATATATTTCTCTGTTATTGTTATGTAACATTTCCCTTTTGTGTGTGTCTGTTTTTTATAATGTAAGATTGTATACAATTTAAGTGTTTTGCGTTCATTGACAATAAGTTTACTATCAATTACAACTCAACGAGTGTACGAGGGATGCAATAGAAATCGATTTTAAAAATTAGTACATGAGTTTTAATGAGGGCATTTTTTTCTAGGTATGGCATAAAGTATGGATTTCAATGAAGTCTAGTTTGCTGCATGAGTATGGTTATTGTAATGCTTCAAAGGAGCGGATTTAATAATTATAGAAATAGAAAACTTTGCTGCTCTAAATTTTATAAAGAAAGAGGAATAGGTATGTAATGTTCTGTTATATTACAGGAGTATAATAGGGATGCATATCCTGCAAAGCTTTGCTTCATTTTTAATATTGCCGAAGTTTTTTTTTAGTAATAAACGACAAATTTTTAAAACGACAACAGAATTTTCTTGTTTTTTCTCCCACAACTTCAAATTGAATTTAGAACCATCGTTAAGAAAATATACATATATTTATCCAGTCTTATCTTTATAAAGTTTAACTCTAACTAAAGATAGTTTATATGTAGTCCACTTTAATATAGCATAATACAAAAATAAAAAATATATATTGCGCTGCTTCATGATCAACTGAGAGCGTTGAGAAAATGAGAATTCGCAATTTTTTTTCGAGATTGTTTTGCTTAAACAGCCGCCGTTTTACTATTTTTTAACCGATTTTCAAAATTCTTTTTTTTAATAAAAGGTGAAAGTCATAGCTTTACAACAGATGTAAGCTTTTGAAGATCGGTTTACAAAGAGAAGACTTATGAATTTTGGAACTTGTAGTTTTAGGAATATCGTCATTTCACTTAATTTGCTATAAAAACATTACTTAACGAAGTGACCGAGAAAAACTAAAAGTACCACTTTACTCTATGGACTCCATGAGAACCCCTGTATATTTTGTGTGTAGCACAGTGTAATTAATTTAATATAAAAAAAATAAATATATTATGAATTTTTTAAAAATATTGATCAGGCTAAAGAAAAATGTTAGACAGACTTCGAAATCATTAAATTTAGAATTTGGTGCATTCATAGAACTTTGGAACAAAATTTCCAAAAATGATAAATTTTATTTAAAAAAATTTTAATCAAGGAAGCGCAACACAGTGCAACACGTGATTTTGGGACTCAATTCCGAGAACTGCACGTGAAAGTAGCACCAAAAAGAAGAAGTTCTGCACAATTCGTTTTGTCAAGTTACATGCCAAAAAATTTAATATCGATTTGAAGTTATTAAGTATCGTATGGGGAAATTTGTCACGTTTAAGGCTCTTTTGTTATATGGTGGCGTATGATTATCATAAGTAATATTCCACGTAAATCATACGTCACGGAGTACAACAGTTTTATTGTAACTGCTACAAAATAAACCCAGTTCAAAATCATTTGATGAATGGAAAAGTGAAACTGTTGCTTATGTAAGGAAAAGTTATATGACAGATTAAAGGAATTGTAATTCTTATTTTTTTTAAAATTGTTTCAGCTAATTCGGACTAGTGGTTCTCGAGTTATGTCAAACAAAAGAGCCTAAAACGTGACAAATTCACCTTTACGATACTTACTTTACTAACTTCAAATCGATATTAAATTATTATGGCATGTAACATGACAAAACGAACGATGCAGAACCAAATCAATGATCTGGAAAACGTTGTACTGTGTAATGGATAAAAAATTAGTGGGAATACTGTAGACGATTTTTGCATCGGATAAAATCTGTCTATTGAGTGATTATCCAAGATAAATTAAACTAGAATGGAAGAATTGTTTTTATCTGGTCTTAAACAAACCTAATAATACTTAATTTCTTGTGCGATTCAAGGGCATTAATACGGATCTAATAGTGCACAAGTTTTTTGGCTTAACCTGCTTAGTTTATTTTGTAACTATTGTTATTTTTTACTTTTCAATTGATGATGTTTTTAAATAAGTAAGCTAGAGATCATGTTTTTTTTATTATTATTTATTATTAAATATTTCAATTCTCTTCGAGGATCATCTTCAGAAATTCTGAAATACAATGCAAAATAGCGATCTGTAACATATATAGATCAAAAACGATTTTCGTATATTGACTTACAAAGTTTGTTTTAGGACGCAAACCTGGATGAGAAGAGTATAATTGGGCAAAATTATACAGTCACGTTTTACTATCTCTTACAGAATTTGTTAGAGCTTACCTCATATTAATTACATGTATTTACTTATAGGAGTTGTTGTGTATCACTACTTTTCATTTTCCCCATCCACATTGGCTCGGAATGCTTTGAAACTTTTATTACATTGATCCCTATGTGTAACTTTATTTTGTGTTTAATTTATTTCATTTCTTTTAGGTAAACACAACCCCACTTTCTGGACGCGCATATTCTTCGGGTTCACGTAAAGTTACTCTGATCCCTGGTGATGGTATTGGTCCCGAGATTTCTGCTGCTGTACAGAAAATCTTCACTGCCGCCAATGTGCCCATTGAATGGGAAGCCGTTGATGTAACTCCCGTCCGGGTAAGTGCTAGTTAGTCAATCTACAAGTGTATTTGTAAAACAATCATGTTTTTCTTTAAAGGGTCCCGATGGAAAGTTTGGCATTCCTCAAGCCGCCATTGATTCGGTTAACACAAATAAAATCGGTTTAAAGGGTCCCTTGATGACCCCTGTTGGTAAGGGTCATCGTTCGTTGAACTTAGCTTTGCGTAAAGAGTTCAACTTGTACGCTAACGTCAGACCTTGCAGAAGTTTGGAAGGCTACAAAACACTGTACGACAACGTTAATGTTGTAACCATTCGTGAGAATACTGAAGGTGAATACTCTGGTATCGAGCACGAAATTGTCGATGGTGTCGTACAAAGTATCAAATTGATTACGGAAGAAGCTTCCAAACGTGTGGCCGAATATGCCTTCCAATATGCCAAGAACAACAACAGGAAGAAGGTTACCGTGGTGCACAAGGCTAACATTATGTGGGTGTCATTTACTTGAATGTGTGTTTGGAGTATAGAAAATGTAACAATTGATTTTATTCTATTGCAGGCGCATGTCTGACGGTTTGTTTTTGCGTTGTGTCCGCGAAATGGCTGAGCATTATCCAGAAATTAAATTTGAAGAACGTTACTTGGATACCGTTTGCTTGAACATGGTCCAAGATCCTAACAAATATGATGTTTTGGTAAGTGCCAAGAATATTTTGAATAATTGCTATAGATTATTAAATTATGTGTTGATTTACACTATTTTAGGTAATGCCTAACTTGTATGGTGACATTTTGTCTGATATGTGTGCCGGTTTGGTTGGTGGTCTCGGTTTGACACCCTCCGGTAACATGGGCCTTAATGGCGCCCTCTTTGAATCCGTAAGTAGTAATAATGGAAAATAAAATGTAGCAATGTTTGCTTATTATTCTACGTTATAGGTTCACGGTACTGCCCCTGATATTGCTGGCAAAGATTTGGCCAATCCCACTGCCTTGTTGTTGTCTGCCGTCATGATGTTGAGACACATGGAACTCAACGCTCATGCCGATAAAATTGAAGCTGCTTGTTTTGCAGTCATTAAAGAGGGCAAATATTTGACCGGTGATTTGGGCGGCAAAGCCAAGTGCTCTGAGTTCACAAATGAAATTTGTGCTAAACTGTAAATGTTTCCTGCTTTTTTTCGCCATCAACTCCGCCACCAACACTCATACTTATGTATATGATTTAAGCCAAAAAAATATTACACCTTTTAATTGTATTTTAATAGAAAAAAACTACAAGAAGAATCAAAGAAACAACACCGATAGTATTGTACGTTCGAATACTTACCGCTATATATTTATATAATCATTATTTTTGTTTGAAAAAGAAAAACCTAAAGTAATACCTCTCTTGGTCAACAATATCGCTCCCTCCTTATTTGCGTATTATTAATTTTTAATTTGTATTTAGTACCTTTGATTAGTTGTCAAAAAAAAGAACACACGTATTGTTATTAAATATTTATTCTTCCCAACCATTGTGTGATTACAATTTGCCCTCCCAATTATTATTTTCCATCATTGGAAATCTTTTTCCATCAAAGAGGAAAAAGTTAACGAAACTCATATGATGTAACGTCACAATAATTATCGTGCATATTAATATGAAAAAAGTTGTCATAAATAAACAATTGTTGAGAAAAACAAATTATATAAAACAAATATTAAATTCAACAAAAAAAAAACAAAAAGCTGCCTTTTTTGTGGGTCCCAGTAATGTATACTGTGTTTACTAGACTGGTCGCATTTTGTATGGGATATTTTTTGAAATTTAATTGTTTGCGCTGCTTAAAATATGAGGTTTGGTGTAAGAAATCATGTCCTAATTTTTCAGCTCAATCCGACGGCGCCTAGTGGGGCCCAAAGTTCCCTTATATTATAAAACATATATTTAATCAGATCTTTTTAGTTATACCAGTTGAAAAGCCGGTCCCATAGACCGAAAATCTGTCTTCGTTACGATCTTCTGCAGAAAAAGTACATTAATAATGAAAAATTTCAGAATAGGACATACATACAAACATCAGGACATTCTAAGAAATTATCTTATGTTGTTGGTAAGGCCATAACTTGAGAACGCATGGACCGATTCGACTAATTTTTTGTCACAATGTAAAAAAATGACACGCCCATTTCTACGCCCACTTTTTAAATATATCTAAAATTCCAATAAAACGTTCAAAAATTTTAATTTCTTTACAAATTTAGCTCTATAATGCCATATTGAAAATATAATATGTTATATATTTTGTAAATTTTTGATAAAATGGGCGGAGTGAGCGTTTCAAAACATTTTTTTGAGCTAGAGTGATAAAATTTGGTACACAAATAGTACTCGACACTTCAGGTTCAAATTTGCAGACGAAATTTTTATTTTCGCTAAGTATGCGGTAGGCTCGTGGCAAACCTATATTTAAGTCCTAGAGAGATAAAAATTGATATCAAGATAGAACTCTCCAATACAATTTTGAATATGCAGACGAAATTTAAATTTTCGATCAGTGGGCAAAACTGAAATATTTTCAATCAGAGGACGGATATTTCTATTTCGCGAACAGTTCAAATTGACAGCAGCGGAATTGAAGTCTTCGGAGCATTTGATTATTTTTGACTGTCATATATGTTCCTTATTGGTTCCGATGTGTGAATGCTATACACTGGAGAGCGGAAAATTATACTCTCCACTGTATTTCGATGCAGATGCACTTAACCAGGCGCACAGCAAAACCAACAGTTGATTTTGTTTTAATTTTTATAAAAATTGAATTTGAAAACTGTTTACCAACAAAACACATTGCCTACGTCACAACATTCATTACGTCATCTTTATTTCACATCGATTCATATGAAACAACAAAAGTGATCTGTGGTTAAGATGTATAAATGTGATCGGGATAATTACAGTTTTGTCTTTAAATTTTGTTATTGGTTTTTTTAATACTTCGCACTGGGGGTTGTTTGTGCATTACGTTTGTTTTCAAATGGAAATAGAAAGCAATATCAGCCAGGTACTTTGAGAAAAATTGTCTAGAATTTAATTTTTTTTTAAAATTAATGTCCGTCCGTCCAGCACAGTCCAAATGTCACGGGTCTGTTATTATCAGCCGGTCGGCTTTGTCTTCATTCTTACTCAATTGTGTTATTCGCCCTTATTCCCGTTTTCGTCGTCGACGCAAAACGACGTCGTCTTGAGACGATGCTGTAAAACTGGTATAACTGGTTTTCGATAACTATCGATGACTATTGACAAAAATTAAGTATTCTGTAAGGAAATGTGACGACGACGTTGAATCGAAACGACTCTGAATATGTCGTCACAGTTGATGGTAACGACTTAAAACAATTTGAAGGAATAATTTTAGTTTTTGTAAATTTTATAAAGGTTTTGTTTAATGGCGTCAAGAATGAAAACATCAAGTCCCAAATAGGGGCTGGTTTGGAAACAAAGTCCCTCATTGGTACAAGGATTTTGGAGAGAAACTTTTCCGTCTAATTTTAGAGGGCAATGTGAGAAAATTGGAAGAGAAAACTGAATTCCTTTTAAAGATACCAAAGAATCATTTGCGGTTGTAGTAACGATTCCGGTCTTTTTTATTTGGAGGGAAAATATTGATATGGGTTCCATTGACATATCCAATAACTCCAGGTAATCTTGTTTCGTTTAAAAAATCAAGTTTAGCTTCTGATTTTTCATCTTCAGTCATTTTCAATTGTATCCATTGTGGACAAATGATCTCTCTAATGCATTCAGTGTTTCGACCGGAATCTTACAACTACCTTTACTACGTCATCATGCCACCCCACTTCCTCTTCGATAGCTCAGTGCCCGGTTCGATTCCCGGCCGAGGCACTGGCCAAATCAACATGGATGAAAAGTTACTTTTCAAATACTTTCGAGTTCTCCAGCCAAAAAAACTCATCCCAGATGCTTCCACTACAAAAATCCAGATTGCGCAAGGACCAAGGAAAAAGAAAAATGATTTATCAACATAGCAAATAAATCAACAAACCGAGCTGGCGCCAACTTTAGTGGAATTTGGCGATTAGAACTCACAACAACAACACTTAACAATCCTTGAAACAAACCTTGTTATCTACAAAGGAACGAAACAGAGTTGCCAACAAAGATCGTTCGATAATCGAATTATATGCCTGATCGAGTGCCGATAAATTAAAAATCGGTATAAAGAATTATCACCCCAGCTATCCACCAGCTGTTACAACAACAACTCCCTCTTCACTAACCAAAAAACATATGTAAACATCACAATATCATTGTTGTTGTGCTTAGTAAAAAAGCTGAAAACAAAAATTAATGCATAACAACAATGCACTGAGTGACATTAAAGAATTGTACAATACCAAAGAAAGTAAATTGATACAAGAAGTACATTAACTGTTTGCTTTGATCATTAAATAACACTACGGTAGATTAGTAGAAGAAGAGCGCAGGTTGGAAGAAGAAGAGTGTAGGTTGGTAGATGTGAATATGCAAAAATTAAAAAAAAAACAAATTATAAAATTTTAATGCAGATTAAATGTTACATTTATCTTTTTGGCTGTCGAGTCAAAAAATAGTGCATATCTTTCTATTTCCATCGATTTTTATACCGTGCTATCAGTTCAGTACCGATCTTCTAGGGTGTTACTTAAGGGCGTAAGTACACTTCATTTTGCCACAGTCTTATTTGACTTCTTGTATAATTTACTTTCTTTTTTGGCAATACTCCTAATACGGCTGAGCGCATAGTACACAGGCAGATTTCAAATAATAATTTCTTGACATCCGTGAACTTTGGGTCTTTTCGGAATTGCAACACTGCACTGCATGTACTGCGCATCGCACTCGTAATTGCAACGTCTTGCAACACTGCAAGCGTCAGATGTTCTAAAAAGCAACAATCAAACATATGTTGCGCAAACGTACTAAAAACGCGCAGTATTAAAATGGCTGATGCAGTGAAAGAGTAAAAATTTAATTTGGTAATTATTTATATTTGTTATATTAACTTTACTATTTTGAACGTTTTTTTAGGGTCGAGGTGGATGCCAAATGCACTAAATTAACAATAAGAACACTGTGTCAGGAAGGAAAAAAAAAATAGGTACTGTGGAAAAAAGTTTTAGGAAAAATTAAGGAGCAAAAACCTGACTTCAATCTGACCAAGGAGTAGACTAATAGTATCTTATTAAAAAATAAAAAAATTACTGTATACTTTTCCATTTGCAACAAACAAGCATCTGCAACAGCTGACCTGCAACAACAGCGTCTACTAATCAGTGCTTCGCAACATATGCAGTGCAGTGTTGCAATTCCGAAAAGGCCCTTTCTAATGACGCTTCTCTGTACCATTTACGTTCTCTGATCTAACTACCCACCTTTTTACCTACCAACATTCGCAATCAATCAATAAAAAGACAACTCATAAATATGTAAAAATAAACTCAAGTTTGTAATTTTTATTTATGTATATATATATATAAATATTTATATGTATACACATGTATATGTATGTAAATTATTATTTATATCGTTTACTTAAATAAACAAAAAGTATCAAAGTGTAAATTAATATAATTAGGGGTACAAATACACGGAAAATCATAACATAAGCCAACAGTCAGTCAGTATTTCACAAAAATTCACACATTGAATTGATTGAAAGAAGATTGTTACACGACGACAAACCAGCACAACTGTTGATTATGATTATTCTCACCGTGTATATAAATCAATTTCTATTAAGGCTTCATCATAATTCATTTATATTTTACAATTATAGTGTGTAGTTTAGGTTGTTTGTTTTTTCTCTCTTTCTGCATCTTAATTTCTCTTCTTAATATAGTAATAGTGAAACAATAAAAAAGTTTAGATATTTGGGATAGAGGTGTGGTGTAAGGAGAAAGGGGTCCTCGTCATAGTAGAGAATACATTTTAAATGTAAAAAATTCATAATTTATAATATCCTAAAGCTAAAATTACTAATCAAAATAAAAATGTGTGTTTTTTTACGTGTACACCTTTTTCTTTGTTTTTTTCCAATTAAAATAAAAACTATACTGCTATGTGATAATATTACAATTAACATTTACAACTTATTAGCTAACTTAGGGTCATTTGCACTTAAAACATAAGAACATTGAACGTAGGTAAAGATATGGCGGCATTAGGGAAGTTTTTCTATTGAACTAAATTCTGTTTTAAAACTTTAGCATTTACAATTTATAAATTTGTAGCAATTACATGATATGGCAACATGTTTTATTAAAAATTTTAGAATATTAATTGGCTTTGCTTCTTAATATGATCTATCATATTCTAATATATATTTTTCAGCATACTAGATATCATCATATAGGGTAAGTTTGTTTTTTGAAACCTTAAACCGCCTTAATTATCTTTGCCTTTAAATTCTGTTCACATCAATTCACATTTTCATTTTTTAATGTTCACATGCATGTTGTTTTAAAGACCCTAGAATATTCTACACTTCCATAAAATGTGATCTATCCATTCTAGAGTAAGAA
The DNA here is from genome assembly GCA_964034835.1 of Muscina levida. Classification (NCBI taxonomy): domain Eukaryota; kingdom Metazoa; phylum Arthropoda; class Insecta; order Diptera; family Muscidae; genus Muscina; species Muscina levida. Next base: position 58,277,305 of record OZ035882.1, read on the forward strand.
TAAGATCATAACTACACGGTTTGTATTGTTTGGGCTGCGAACCATCTCAAATGTCTGACAAAAATTAATAAAAAAAACTTTTCAGAGCCTGAGAAGAAAAGTTGTTTGTATTATTTGTATCAAAAGTTTACTAAACGGTATAATTCTAAAATTTAGTCTGGCTTAGCTGGAAATTGCAATCAGATGCGCTTCAATTATTGGCAGCTTAGTGCAAGGACTAGTTGCCGTTAAACTTTTTAAACTATAGCCGTAGTTCTAAAATGAAAAGTGACACAAAGGTTAAGCCTCAAATTGCTCTAGTAAGTGAAAAATAAAATTTGAGATGCTGTTCCACTGCCGTTTCAAGTTTTTCCAAACAAACCGTGCCTAGCGTGCGTGCTATTTTTTCCACATGACTTCAAACTAATCATATTCAATGTTGAGTTATCATTAGGTTCCTAACATACTTTAATCGTTGAATATACGCGATTCCCCCGCCAATGCTGCGGCCGCCACAGCTGCCGCAGTGGCAGCTGCCGTAGCTGGACGATGCGATACGAATTGTAGAATTTCATTAAGTGGACCAGCCGATGTTACTTTTGACGCTATATTGGGATCGGTAACCGTTATGGGTAAGCCCAAAGACGATGACATGGCCGAAGCTTGCGTAGTGACGCCAATGGTTGCCAAACTGTCCTCTAGGTTAGTGTGAGTGACGGCGCCCGATGAGGACACATTTGGCAATGATGAGGGAACTGTTATGCAATGTGGCACTTGTGTTCGATTGCCCGAAGGCACCTCCAAGGTTGACATTATAGGAGACTGATCGAGCACTGCGTTGGTAACAACCGCCGGAGGTGTGAGATGTTGCTGTACCAAAGCTGGTGGCGGTTGCTGGAAAACGACGCCGCCACTATTGCCTTCCAACAATTGGACGGCATGTGATGTATCAATTGTCAGTACACCATTGCCGTATAAATCGGATCCAGCCATGGCTACAGCAATGATATCATTATTGAGTCCCGCCGCAGCATGTTGACTTACATTTGCTAAATCGAATATCTGTTGTTGTTCTTGTTGCTGCTGCTGCTCCTGTTGTTGCTGCATGTGTAGTGCTTGTAATACTTCATGCGTGAGCACATATTCGGTGCCATCATCCGATATAAGTTGAGTATTAGCATCTGGATTGGCCAATAAATGTTCAAATGTTGCCGCATCTAAAAGCACCTGTTGTCCTTCGATATTTAATAGAATGCCATTATTGGCTCCCAAATCGGCGGTAATCTCTTCTTCGGCAGCTGTAACATCAGTTGTAGCCTGTACAAATTGTTGCTGCAGCTCATTATTTGCATCAGCTGCATTGGAGTTGTCTGCAGAGACGACTTCTCCCACCTCGGACAGAGAAATCTGGGCGGTTTCTTTGTCCTCTTCCACAAGTAATTGTTGTTGAGTATTGCTTAGTTGTTTTATTTCAATTGTACCATCATCATTAGTCTGGAGTCTGGGAGCATTCTCCAAGACATCCAGCGGTATAGGCACAAGTTCATTCAATTGATGATTCAAATACAGCGGCACATTATCGACGGGTTTGCACGTATTACCTTTGACCTTACAGAGTAAAAATGTCTCTGTGTATCCCGGATATGGTTGGGTGGGTAAGGCTATTAATTGTGTATTCGAATCGATGACATTGTCCTGCAAATCAAAAAAACAAAAACATATGATAGAGAAAATAGAATATTTTGGGAATAAAAAAAATTATACAACATAAGAACAAAATAGATTGTAACAATTTGATTGCAATCTGGAGGTAAGGGCGCATTTGCCCGTCACTTTACTAATGTTATTCTTGAATAATACACCAATTTCAATTGTTATTTAAATTTTATTGTACCAAAAAGTAATTTTCTAGTATTAAAAAGTACTTTTTTTGTACCAAAAGTACTTTTTTGTTCTGAAGTCATTTTATTAAACTATTATTATAGAACAAAACTAAAAGTACCAAAAAATAAAATTTATGGTACCAAAAAGTACAATTAATTGTAACAAAAAGATAATTTTAAGGAACAACAAAGTACAACTTATGGTATTAAAAATTATAATTTTTGGTACCAAAAAGTAGCATCTATGGTACCAAAAAGTATAATTTCGGAACCAAAAAGTAAAATTTATTGTACAGAAAAGTACAATTTTTTGTACTAAAAAGTATAATTTATTGTACTAAAAAATAAAAATTTTGGTAACTCAAAACACAATTGTACCAAAAAGTACAATTTATGGTACCAACAATATTTGTTCATTAAAAAAAAATATTTGGTACAATTCAAGTAAAATTTATTTTTTTATTGTTTTTATTGTTCTTAAAAGTAAAATTTGTGGTACCAAAAATTACCATCTATGGTACCAAAAAGTACAGTTTTTGGTAACAAAAAGTACAATTTATTATACCAAAATGTACAACTTATTGTACTAAATAGTAAAAATTTTGGTACCTAAAAATATAATTGTACCAAAAAGTACAATTTATGGTTCCAACAATTTTTGTTCATAAAAAAATAAAATATTTGGTACAAATCTACAAAAAAGTAGAGGTACCAAAATAAAATTTATGGTACCAAAAAGTACAATTTATTGTAACAAAAAGATAATTTTAAGGAACAACAAAGTACAATTTATGGTATTTAAAATTAAAATTTTTGGTACCAAAAAGTATCATCTATGGTACCAAAAAGTATAATTTCGGTACCAAAAAGTAAAATTTATTGTACAGAAAAGTAAAATATTTTGTACCAAAAAGTACAATTTATTGTACTAAAAAATAAAAATTTTGGTACCTCAAAATACAATTGTACCAAAAAGTACAATTTACGTTACCAACAATATTTGTTTATTAAAAAAAAAAATATTTGGTACAATTCAAGTAAAATTTATTGTACATACCAAAAAGTACAGGTTTTTTCATTAATGTTACCAAATAGTTAATTTATTGGGAACGGCACAAGGAGACAGTAAAACAGGCGAGATAGCTATTTAAGCGAAGAAACGTCAGATCAAGGAACAGGAGAACGAGGATAAAATTCGATACAGGGATAGAAGTGAGACCCGAAAATTTAACCAGAAAGTAAAAGAAAAAGGCTACGGTAATGAGCTCCCCTCTTGTAAGGACAAGGATGGAAATCTGGATAAAGCTACGAAGAGTGTGCTGCATATGTGCAGAGGACACTTCCAGCAACTGCTGGTTCCAAAAGGCAGCGAACGTGAAGTTATCACGCCAATTTTCGACGACGGCTTAGATTGCCCACCACCAAGTTAAGCCGAGGTAAGAAGAGCAATATCGCGGCTGAAAAATAATAAAGCAGCAGGTGCCAACGGACTTCCGGCAGAACATTTCAATCTCGGTAGCGGGGAGCAGCCACCGTACCATCTTTTCGTCGACTATAAAGCTGCCTTCGCCAGCCCTGTACAGCAGAAATTACTCAAAGCCATAGCTGAGTTTGGTATTCCAACGAAGCTGTTACGCCTTTGGGGAATGACTGTGACTGCTTAAAAAAAAAAACTTAATTTCCCTTTGCACCCCATGAATGAGGTATGGGAAAGCTTCTCGCGTTGTTGTGAATTAACACGCTTTCTATTTTTAGATTCACAACTAACGGCACCTACTTATTTATCGACGAATGCGAACGTCACTGTTTTGAGAAGCTCTTACTAGACACGACGATTGAATCGACGCTTAATACTGCGAAGTTGCTGTCAAACAACATTCGAGGGGAGCCGACAATGAAAGAAAATTTTATTTATTTTTTTTCTTTTAAGATGACTGGAGCCAGGTTTGAACCTGCGATCTCCCGCATGGTAGTCGCGTGTTCTAACCACTATGCCACGGCCGGTCCCACTGTGACTGTGACTGCTACAGCTCGAAAAGTCGTCGACAATGAACTCGATGGACGGCGAAGAAGAGTGCGACCAAAACTTCGTTGGAAATACCAGGTTACAGAGAACCTAACACAACTTGGTGTGACTAACTGGAAAGGAAGCGCTGAAGATCGTGGCGATTATAATATTTTTCTACGTGCGGTATATAATCCAATAGGATTGCAAAGAAGTGCCAGTTAAGTAAGTACCCAGTAGGAAAAATACTAGTTCGGAACTATTAAAATACTAGTTATCCATAGGACAGTGAACTAGTTCACCTTTCATACAAGCAACTGACTCATTTAACACGTAGTTGTCCTAGGCTTGGGGGGAATTGTCCCTTTTGTACTAGAATAGAACTAGTTTAGAAATACTAGTCGGGCGGTAGTAGAATGTCTCCTTTGAACTAGTTTAGAACTACTTCAAGAAAGAACTAGTAGTTCTAGTATTTTAAATGAGAGAATACGAAAAAAACATACGACGTCCAAAATACGTTTAAAAGTGGGTGAAAAATACAATATTATAATTAAAAACATATAATAATTGAAATATGTATATGTTTTTCATCCAGTCATTTAGAATTATTTTTTATTCATCAGCTCTTTTTCTTATTCATCAGCCAATAATGTTTAACTGGTTCAAAATTCGATAGTTAAGAACTAGTTCATTTTGGGATTAGTTCACAATTCCATACTTTTGTACTAGTACGTTTTTGAACTAGTTTGGCGATTTCCTACTGGGTATTTAGTTGTATATGAATTTACAATAGGGTGTTCGCATATGTGCTATTGGATCCCTTGTATTTTCTTACAACCTACAACCTTAGTACACCTTGTGAATTCCCTTATTATATTCACCTATTTCGTTTTATAAAATATTTTTAAAAATTTTAAGTTTTTTAAGAAACTAAAGTTTTTTTTGTTACTTACATCTTCCGTTGTTGTTGCTGTTGTTATTATGAAGCCCTCATTGGCTGGTTGCACTTGCTGTTGTACTTGTGGCGCCACAAATTGCAATGTATTATTTTGTTGACTTGCCAACTGCGTTACTAATTGTTGCTGCTGCTGCTGTTGTTGCAAAGCCGACGACTGTTGTTGTTGTTGTAATTGCACTACTGGATTAGTAGAAGAATACTGCTGCAGTTGTGATCTATTATTTTTACGTGATCGATTTGTTTGTTTGCTTAACACTATTGATGGCGATTGCATTTGTTGTTGCTGTTGTTGTTGTTGCAATTGCTTTAATTGTTGTTGAGCCGTAGTTAATTGATTTTCATTAAGAGAATTGATTACTTCTTCACGAGTAACTGTCGGCTTAATTGCAACACATGCTCCAGAATAGCTGGGTATTCTGGCTTGCGTTAAATTTTCCATTTGCAAACTCAATCGTCGATCCATGATTGAAGCTGCTGTTGCTTTGGTATTACTTTTAGTTGAAGTTGTTTTTGTTTGTGAAGCTTTTCGTTTCATGGTGCGACCGTTTCTTGGTATCATTAGAGAATCTGATGAACCTGAGCGTTGTTTGCGTGCAACACTTGAAGAACTCGTCTTCAGCGGTTGTGTTGTAATATCCTTGATAACGATGTATTTGTTACCCTTCGAATCGACGCCAATTTGTTTGGCCGCCAATTCATTTGATTTTGGGAAGTGCTAAAATGAATGAAAATTTTTGGGAAATTAGTGTGAAGTCAAAGAATTGAGATAAAATATAATATATATAATATGTATATAATAAAAATATGGAATACAATATTTCCCTCTACATGTTATCAACAATCTTGTTTTCAACCTTGTATACTTATAGAAATGTTTGCATGATAATTGCATTATGTCATTACTTACCGCTTCTATAAATTCTTCTGTTGACATTTTCCTCTGGCTATTCCATAATGTTTTGGCATTTTCTTCTATCGATGATCTTCGTCGGGGTTTAAATGACGTAAATTGGCTGTGGTAATCGAATGACGACATATCGGGCATTGTCATTTTTCGCTTAGCCGTTCTTTTGTAGCTATTGCATATTGGCAAAGTGTCTTCGAAATCAATAACTTGCCTTTTACGCGGAGACTCTCCTATCCAGAGACCAAAATCTGATAATTCTGCACAGATGGTTTTGCGACGTTTTATACCAGTTTTTTCTCTAAAGGGTGAAGAACGTTGTCTTTGATTTACTTTTGCCGTATCTGTGATGAATGGTTGGTACCCTGAGACGGACATGGATTCCGTAGTAATTGTACACGTTGTGTCCTTGATGACGCTGTCATCTTCGTTGATCGGTATAATAATGTTATTGCTAATGTTTACGGCACCTTCTATGTCACGAGTAGATTCCGTCGCCGCTTCAGTTCTTTGATTTACCAAACTATCGAATTCCATTAGAAAATCTTCTGTCACCTTATTAGTTCCATAAGTTTCGGTGGTTTCCATCGTCGTGTCTTTAGTCTGATGATTATCAATAACTGAAAACTGTTCGCTAGGCTGCACCATTGTCAGTTGATCTTTTGCGTCTAGTGCAGAAACTTCTATTGAGATTGGCACATTATCCGCTGATTCAATAGTTTCATAGTCTAATGTTTCTGCAGCCTCTGGATCATATTCAATTATATCATTTTCATTGTCGTTTTCAAGTGGAGCTGTTTCACTTTCTACGATTATATCATCTGATGCCAGTGTAAGGTAATCATTGTCCACAACGATTTCGTTGCCTTGAGGTGTTAAGGGTGTTTGTGACTTGTCCTCAACCTCTAAGATGGGAATTGTTGAGGCTGGCGGCACAACTGTTTCACATTCGATAATTAATTCTGGTTGTCCAACTGTCGCAGGCGGCGTTGGAGAACTTGTGTCATTGACTACTGCGTCGGTTTCCTGAAGGGAAAATAAAGCAGCAGGACCACCAGATTCGACAACAACAGCATGTGTTGAAATTGTTTGTGATTCTTTTGCCGTAGCTACAGCCTTAGAATTACTTGTTTTAGCAATTGCTTCTACTGCTTTAACATTTTCTTTATTTGTTTCTATGCATTCATCAGATGTCGCCTCGTTTTGAATTGTATCATTATTTTCAGCTACGGCCTTAGCAGCACTAGTTTCAATTTTTGATTGTAGCGCTTTTAATTCTTCTTTATCTGTTTCATTTTGACATTGATCAATTTTGATTTCCTGGCTTTCTTCTGGTTTTGACCTCTTTTGTTTAATTTCTGTTAATAAATCAGCTTCATTTGATCTCTTCCTTGCTATGGAGTTCACATTCGTTTTAGACGCATCTTGTTGTACCTTATCATGACGCAGAGCAACTTTATTTCCATCCGTATTAATATCACTGATTTGTTGTTCTTTTGTTTTAGTCATATTGTCACTTTCTGTCGTCAGACTTTCGCATAGAATAGATTCATTTGGATCATCTATATCTTGCTTTAAGGATTTCTCAGGTTTGCTTTGCTTAGGTCTCTTATCAGAGGAGTTTTCTGCCGGTAGAGTTATCTCTTTTTTAGTTTCTTCAATATCAATGGATGGTTGCGCACTGTTTTTCACAACAACACCTTTAGTACCATCTTCCAGATCACCACTCACCAACTTTGTATTCTCTACTGTGGTGACATTTGCCAGTTCCTCTGTTTTTTCATTTTCCATTGCTTCGGCAACAACACTAGAGGACAATTCTTCAGAAATTTCTAAAGTTTTTGTTTCCGTACTCTCTTCGACTGTTTTATGGTTTATATTAATTTCTATTTTCTCTGCTGTTGTCTTTTGAGATTGAAATTCTGCCAAAGGCAAATTATCGTTATTTTCAGCAGCATTTGTAGCTTCCACAGATGTTTTTATACTTTCCGCTGGCAAATTCGCAGAGAGTTTGGCGTCAGCTACATTTTTGTAACGTTTCGTTTCACGATTTCTACACTTTTTTTCTTGGTTTTTAGCAACACATAAAGATTTCTCATTACATTCCGCTCTAATTGGTTCTTTTATCGATGACAGCTTGTCTTTCGTCTTTCTTTCAAAATTCTCACTTGTATTCGAATTTTTATGGTTATTGTTTGCATTAGCTTCACACTCCGAGCTTTCAACTTTGGCCTCACTATCGTGAACCGGTTCGACCTTTTCCTTAGACACTTCATTGTTGGTGGCAGATTCATTTTCTCCCTGTGGTGTTTCATTGCGATTAAACGGAAATGTTGGCAATCGTTCTTCACTTAGCATAGATGTGGGTGAACCAAACTCTGCACCAGTATCAGAAGCACACATTGAACTGTTTTCATCAGTAGGTGGGGTGGTGGTTATTAGACGGTTAGCGGTGAATTCCTCTGTAGGTAAATTCTCAACTGTTGACATGGCAGTCGGTTCAGTAGATTCGACAAAATCCTTTTTACTCATATCGCTATCGGCTACATTAACTTGTGGCTCGGCAACTTTGACAGCTTCTGTATTTTCGTAATTTTGAATGTCAACATCTTTTGAAGCTATTTCAATAACTTCATTGCCTTCCTCGTGCTGTTCGGCACTACTGTTGTCGGCTTCTTTATCGTTATCCTGTTTGTTTTCAAAAATTTCTTTACTTGGCTTTAAACTTTCATTAAGGTTATTTAACTTTGTAGGTTCATTGTCTGTCACCTTCTCCAGCACTTCCATTTCCAAAACATCTGCTAAACGCTCCTCCATGGGAATTAAAGCATCTTCAGCAGATGATTGAGTCTCCACCAGTGGTGGTGGTGTTATTGTAGATGTTATATCTGCCAATTGTAAATCATCAGCTTTAATTTCTTCACCTGCCGGCGTATCGACGGTAGTATAGGGGAGTTCCTTTAGACTTTTTGAATCCTCCGCAGTAGGAATTAAAGTTTCTTCATTACCCATGGTGGCCGAATCGATGATGTCGACACACACCTCAGGGGGTTTTCCATTCGAAGTAGAATCTTTGAACATTTCTGTCGAATTTTCAATTGTACTTCCTTCCATCATGTCACAATCATCTTGAATTTTTGCATCCTCCGACGTTATATTTGACGAAATTTCAATACTACTTTCTGCTGTTGTCTCTGGCGTTGTTAGAACTTCAATAACTTGCTCAATACTCATTTGGGCTGAAGATTTTGTATCATCTTTCAGCGAGTGATGACGATGACGATCTTTTGCCCTATTATCCGTCGAGGATGCTGTTTGTTTTTCCATCAGTGGTTTCTTTCTCAATCTGTTATCCAATTTATTGCAGCTATTAATGTCTTTGGTGAAGCTATCATCTGTTACGGATAAGGAGGAGCTAGTATTTTTTTCCTCTATCCGAGAGCGATTGCGAGATTTGAAAATACGCTTGCCACGCTCCTTGATGGGCAAATCTTTAACTGATATACATTCTTCGACACTATTAGTGGATGACAGCAGGTCGGTGGTAGGTGGTTGTGTCACCGCCAATAATTTCTCAATCTCATCTGTTAATTGCTGATCCTTTTGTGCCATTTCATCACGCTGTTGTGAGGTGGTGTTGCTGGTAGTGGTGGCGGTCTCGCCCACTTTATGTGTTTGTGTCTTTTCATTAGACAAATACTTCTTTTTAAAGTGGGCTATAGATGAGGCGCCTGCACTGCCTGTGGCAGCAGCAGCAGCGTTGCCATCATAGTCTTCTTCGTCATCACTTGCTTGAAAATCAAAACACGACAGTATGGAGGCCACTATAGATTTATCAGTTCCCTCTCCTATTGCCAAATTATCATTTCGTATTAGAGTTTCCTTGTTGTTGATTTTATTTCCATCTTCCTCATTTTCATCATTTATTGTTATAATGGGGGCTGCTGCTGGATGTTCCTCGATTACCTCTACTGCTGAGGAGTTTGAGCTATCACCTAAGAGTACCACCTCCGCCTGCAATTGTTGTTCCTTTTCAGTATCTATTAAAGATAATTCGCCGCTGAAATCTTGTATGATTACATCTCGTCGATCTTTTTTGGGGATGTTACGTATACGACCACCTCCTGTATTGGCTGATGCTGCTGTTGTATTTGTCGAGGGTGTAGGTGTAGATGTTAGCACAGGCCCTGGTGACAGCTGCACAACGTCATTGCTGCTGTTTAATATCCTGGTTTTATTTTCATGATCTGGCGTCTCATCGTCATCACTCCAATCCTCCAATAACATTTTTCGTATTTCTTCTACGTCGCCCTTAGCTGCCGGCGTCGTCGCTGCTGGTGTCAACGTATCAGGCGACGACGTGGTCGTTATCTCACATTGCAGCTCTTCTATGCCGCTAGGAGTGATTTCATCATCTTCCAACTGCATCAAATTAACAAAGTCTCGCTTTTTAGGTATTTTCTTAATGGGCTTAGATTCGGGTAAATCTATGTTCAAAGTTGATCCTCCGTTGACGTTGCTGCCGCTGGGCAATGCTGCAACCGCTGCTGATGTCTCCGTCTTTGTGTTGTGACGCCTGGATCGTCTGCATGGTGTTTCTTGTTGTGCTTCAGGTGACATTTCAAAATCACTTAAAGATGACATTTCACTTGCAACGGTAATGGACGATTGCTGCGCCATCGAACAATTGTGGGTACTCTGCTCATTGATTCTAGTGTGATTGACAATTTTCGCAGGTGTCTCAGAAGATAATAAAATGTTAGACATTGTGGTTTCGGCTGATGTCCTCTTAACTACTATACTTGATGGTTTATTCACTTTGGTATTACTAGGAGGAGTGTTAATAATGCTGCTCCTTATGAGGCTTGTATTATGATTTGCCTTTGGGGTGGTGGTGGATCCATTCCGGCTACTATGCATTTTTCGATGCAATATCATGACATTTTGCCGGACACTTGTAAAATCGCACATATTGCATTGATAATTGTTGGTGTTAGTGACATTGGTGGTGTTTGCTGTGCTGCTGGTGTTGATGCTCGAACGCCCCGATGATTCTCCTCCTAGAAATAAGGTCCTGCTGCTGTTGTCGTTGTTTTTGGTTGCACTTGATGAAGACGCGGCGGCGTTTGTACCACCGTCTAATCTTATGTGTGATTTCGCTGGAGGCGGCTTTGTCGTCGTAGATTTACTTGTGGTAATGTTCATTATTTTTGTGATAGATTCCTAAAACGGAACAAATAAAATAAAACACTCGAATAAAAATGATGAAAACATGATGGAAGAATGATGGATCGGAGGATATTTTAAAGATATTCTCAACTGTTGGGCAGTAGTAACATTAATAATATAATATTATAAGTACCATAATTATTATTATATATTATTATAAATTTTTTTTATTGAAGTATTAATGATGTGATAGTAGAAATTTGTAACCATATATGGCCTTAATGGCTCGGTTATTGAAAATTGTATTAATAAATAAAAAAAATAAAAAAAAAATAATATAATTCTAAACATAAAGTCTGCATCACAATTCGCTGTGAATTTTTTCCCCATTCTAAATAAAATCTCACCAGGATATTTTTATGTTTTCACCTTATTCTAAACTGGAAAATTATGTAGATATTACGAATGTAAATTAAGGGAAGAATTCGATGTAAAATTTCGAAAATAATTACATATGCTAACAAATCACATGGAAGTTGCTCCAAATAATGGTAGTAGTAAATATTTTAATGGTAAATGATTTCTCTTTTGATTTTTCAGCTGAATTGTGGAGAGCGTCAAACCCTTGGGTGTTTTACTATACTAACCTGCTATCTTCAACCCGACTTGGCATTTCTAACCCTCAAATTGACTGTTGCCTAGTGTTATTAAACCATACATTAAATATATTGGAACGATGTGCGTATGATTAAAATAAAATCCGCAAAAAATTAATATTACTCGTACGTTGTACATATATACACATTGGCTGATATCCGACACGTCTGCACATTGTCTGAACTTTTCTTACCGATATCGTACGACTCATTGAAGGGAATTTTTATTTATTTTGCCCTGATATTTCTGATCGAGTTCGCATCGATTTCGGAACTCTGTGTCCCTTCAGATTTTCTTACGATTAACATTCAGTAATCTTTCAGACATCGGTACGGCATGTCGTACATCAGATTTCCCTCAGCTGAGTAGGTCAGACATCGTGTCAACCACTTCATACGTTTCTAGTAACGATTTTGGTCAGATTTTGGATGCGATTACTGCAGATATTTTCCTAATGACTTGGGGCAGAAACCGGTACGACGAGTCGGCAAGAACATCCGAATTGCTTCAGATATTGGGTAAGATATTGGTCATAATTCGTTATTTCCCTTGATTTACATTCACAAATTGTTCAGACGTCGGTACGGCATGCCGCGACTTGTGTCAACCACTTCATACGTTTTTAGTAACGACTTCGGCCCGATTTCGGATCCGATATCGGAAGATTTTGCCGACTGTCGTACCGATTTCTGACTGATGTCTGAGTATTTTGTTTGCTAAGTAGCGCATACTATATGTATGTATAGTAAAATGCACCTCATATTTATTTTTAGATTTTCCAAAAAAACCGGTAATTTTTGTGTGAGGTTAGGTTAAGAAAAAAAATTGAGAAAAGTATGAGCTCGATCGGTTGAAAATTGAGATGCCGTTCGCGGTTTAAAGTTTGTGAACCCTAGGGTAAATTTTTTTTCGATTTTCCAAAAACTGTAATTTTTGTGAAGGGTTAGGCTAAAAAAAGTCAATTTTTTTCGATTTTTTTTTGGAAAAACGAAAAAAAAAATTTACCTTGTTTTCACAAACTTCAAACCACGAGCGGACGTCAATTTTCAACAAACCGAGCTCATATTTTTGTAAATTTTTTTTAGCCTAACCTCAAAAAACTAAGAATTTTTGTTTTTAGAACAGATGAGTTTTCAGTTCTGCCATATATTAAGGGTCGATCTTATAGTACAGTACTTGGTCAGGGTTGCCATTCAATATCATCAGCAATGACCGGGTTTCTACTTACCACAGATGTGAAACCCTATATATGGCCAGAAATTATTGGGAAAAATTTATGAAAAAAGGTATCGGTATTCGCAAATTTTTGGAAATTTCATTCGATAAAAATAATCCAATTTGATTTTTTACATAAATATATTTAGAAATTATTTATTAAAGTCTTGCTACAATTTAGCTGGAGAATGAAATAAAGATCATTAAAGGTTCTTGTGTTGCAGCTGAATAACTAAGCAAACCAACACCAAGATAAGGAAAAAATATCAACGGTCACAAAACAAAAGTTTGGCCTGAGAACGTCAAACCATTTGGGGGTTTTACTATACTGGCCTAGTGTACCTTCACCGTGACATGCAATTTCTCACCCCCCAGATTGGCTGCAGCTCTGTGCAATCAAGATTCGTGTGTTGGGACACGCGCCGGCCAGAAAGTAATTGTGTTATACCACAAAGTACTTAAATTGTCCAAAAAGTAATTTTGTTGTACCAAAAAGTATTTTCATTGTACAAAAAATAATTGTCATTGCACTAACAAGTACTTTGAATTTACCAGAAATAACTTTAATTGTACCACAAACTACTTTTTTTGTACATAAAAGTACATTTTATTGTACCAAAAAGTACAATTTGTTTCACAAAAATGTACTTCTATTATACTTAAAAATCACATTTTATGTACCAAAATGTACATTTGTTGTACCAAAATGGAAATTTATAACAAAAAGTACAATTTACTGTGCCAAAAAATATTTTTATTGAAGCAACAATTACTTTCATTGCACCAGAACTGACTTTAATTGTACCAAAAAATACTTATTTTGTACATAAAAGTACATTTTATTGTACCAAAACTTACAATTTATTGCACAAAAATGTACTTCTAATATACTTAAAAATCACAATTTTTGTACTAAAATGTACATTTGTTGTACCAAAATGGAAAAAGTACAATTTATTGTGCCAAAAAATATTTTTATTGAAGCAAAAAGTACATTTACTGTACCAAAATGTATTTAATTGTACAAAATACTTAAATAGCACCAAACAGTACTTTCATTGTACCAAAAAAAAACAATTATAGTACCAAATAGTGCAATTTATTGTACCAAAAAGTACTTTCAATGTACCATAAAAGATTTTTAATACGCCAACAATTACTTTCATTGTACCAGAACTCAATTTATTTGTACCAAAAAATACGTATTTTGTACATAAAAGTAAATTTTATAGTACCAAAACTTACAATTTATTGCACAAATATGTACTTTTATTATAACAATTATTGTACCAAAAAGTACTTTTTTTTACCAAAATTTGCAGTTATTGTAACAATTGTACCCAAAAGTACAATTTATTGTGTTAAAAAATACTTTTATTGAAACAAAAAGTACATTGATTGTATCAAAAAGTATTTTATTGTACCAACAAGTACTTTCAATGGAACAAAAGTTATTGTTACAGGGCCCAAAAGAACAATTTATTGTACCAAACAGTACATTTATTGTACCAAAAAGTACTTTTATTGTTCCAAAATGTACCAAAAATATAAACATTTACTTTTATTGTACGTAATAGATAATCGCCCTAATTCCCGTTGTCGTCGTCGACATCGTCATCGTTTTTATGTCAACATCACTTCGATTCAACATCGTCGTCACATCAACGCTTTTTCGGTATTCTGTAACAACCATGATACTACGTCTACTGGTAATCGATAACATGAAAGAAATAACCACAGCTGATGTAACATTTCTACATCAACTGATTTATTTTGATTTTTATTTTGTTTAATGAAAAAATATTTTTGTGTCCGATTCAGATTCAAGCGATAAGGAAAGCAAGAATAATCTTGTAATGGAAAAGAAAATACTCTGACAAAGGTCGATATCTTAAACTTCTTGAAGTACGTACATAAGTGTTAAAACTCCAATTTGTGGTAAACTGTTGGCCGGCCTCCCAACTTTTTATATTTTTTAGATTCGAAAACTACTTAAGGGTTTATAAGGCTGCATTTAATTACGTGCTGAAAAAAATGGTTCCTATAATTTAAAGTAAACTCAGGACAACATCTGTTACAGTCATAAGTTAGTTGTCAGGTGTCATTGAGGTGCTTAGGACAGGGATCTTGCTACCTAAGTGTAGGCAATGCATTTGAAATTGGACTTTCGCAACAGGTAGTGGCAAGATTCTGGTCGAAACACTGAATGCATTAGAAGGGTCATTTGTCCACAATGGATACAATTGGAAGATGGAAAATCGGAAGCAAATCTAAATTGGAAGTGTTGATGGAACTAATTTCGCTCCAAATAAACAATACCAGAATCGTCATTACAACTGCAAAGAATTTTTTAGTATCTCTTAAAGGAGGTAAAAAGGAATTATTTTTTTTCTTTCATTGCCCCTTTTAATTGGACGGAACTGTTCCTCTCCGGAATCCTTTTACTCGAAGTTTTCATTCTCGACGTCATTAAACAAAATCTTTTTAAAATTTACAAAAACTAAAATTAGTCCTTCAAATTGTTTCAAGTCGTTACCAAAACTGTGATGACACATTCAGAGTCGTTTCAATTCAACGTCGTCGTCACATTTCCTTTCAGAATATCAATTTGTTGTCAATAGTTATCGAAATTATTACGAAAATATCAATTTTACACCGTCGTCTCTAGACGAAGACAACGGGAATAGAGGCGAATGATCAGTTCGATTCCTCTTACCGGAATTACGGCTTTGTCATAGACATTTTTCACCAAAAACTATCATAGTGTAATTTCTAATCTCTGATTTTGTTATTTACTTTTAATAATGCTTCCTCAACATGTCCTTAACCTTATCTATTCAATCGATGTATTTGGTTAAATACTTACACCACTTTTGCGTTTCTCTCGATAGTCTGAGCTTCCATAGTACTCATCGTCACAGTTGAGCACCAATGGTTGCCCCAATATCGCTTTAACGATACTATCGGGTCGATCATTAAAAAATAATGATGGTACTTTATGGCGTGTTAATCGCTCTGCGACCTCAACATCTTCGGGAAATTTTTCCATAAATTTATTGCCACTTTTGTAAAGAGCTGTATAAAATAATAAAATAGTGTGAATATTATTATGGATAAATGTACATATCGTACCTGTTCGACAAAAGGGAGACAACACATAATTAAAAAAAAATAAAAGTGTAACTCTTTGGTTGAGTCTAAAGAAGTTATTCGGAAAACACAAAGAGTGTCATAGCGGTTCTTTTTTACGGAAGAAGATACTAAACAATGGACCATTTTTAATTTGGGTAAAGATGGCCACTTTATTTTTTTCTCTCTTTTTATTGTAGAAAATGTAGAAATTTTAAATTGTCTCCATTTTGTAGAACAGGTGCGATATGTTTATTCTTATTTAAAATTATTCAAATGTACACTTACAAAGACCCTTTTTCAGAAATTCTGCCTTTTTTGGACATTGAAATGGATATATTTGCTTTACATTGCTTACATATTCGCTGGATAAGGAAGATAAAAAAAGGGACAGAAGAATTTTAGATTAATGTTTTTTTTTATATTAGTGATTTGTATAAAAGTAAAAATGATGTTATAAATTTTTATAAATATCATTTGATAAATTATTTTTACATAATCTATTGATTTGAATATTATTTCAGATCTCCAGGAATATAATGCTTTCTTTATAATGAAAGTTTATATATCGATGGCTAAATATTAAAAAGTCGTATTTAAATTTTTGTATGCTTTATAGAAAGAGGAAAAAACTGATGAAAATCGGAGCGATTTTGAACGTTATTGTAAACTAATCATTTAATTAATTAATCAATACAATTTTTTGTCTGAGATTACGAACAATGTTTATAGTTGTAATATGTAAAACCTAATTTTGAGTACGATTCCATCGTCCAAAGGGCCCAATTTTAATCGTGCTTTAATATGTTTAAGTTTGTGATTGCAATAATTAAAGAAATTTTCTGGTAAAAATATTACTTTGTTATCATAAAGTTTCGCTCCATAAATCTGTATATGTATGTATATTAGGGTGAGTCGATTAAGTAATCGATATTGTGCCATCTCTAGTGTATATATTTATATTTTCCAATTTAAATGTACTTACTATGCATTCTCGTTGAAAAACTTTACAATACAATAAAGTTTTCGCTTTACATTCGTCACAAGGCCATCGGGATGTCTATGGGCATCAATAACCTCACCGGGCCACCAGTTGTTGCCCAATTTGACCCAAACAATATCACCATCCTTATAGGCTTTGTCCTCCGACATTTTGATAATTGCTGCGCAGTCTGCTTGCGGTGGGTGTGTAGACAAAATCTGTGTAATCTATGATATATTAAATAACCTCTTTACGTTATTAATAATGGATTCCTTGATGTGCCTGTGCCAAAGCCAGTGTTGATGACGCCTTGACGCCGGTTTTAGTTTCATATACACGCTGCTGCATTTCATTTAGTTCTAAAAAATGATTTAAATTTTATGTTATACCAATAAAGTTCAATTGAGTTTCTAGTTAGTTTTACGTTACGTTGCACAATTACAGCATCTCATGTTTCGGCGTCGAGTATTTAAAAAAAAAATCGTAAGTAATAATGTTATGATGTGCAGGATTATTGAAATTTTGGCGAAGTACAGTTTGCCCCTCGACCAATTTTTTCCAGACCTGGTCCACTGAGTGAATTACTTTGGACGTGGAAAATTAGCTAATGCTAAGGCGAAAAATTTTTAATTTCGTTATACAAATTTCTTGAGCACACAAGCTGAACTACGGAGAAGCAGTCTGCCACAGTTGTGACATGAGATACATAATTAAGGTACTGCGTGAATACTAAAATTCGTATTTGAATAAAAATAAATTGAAATATGTAATATAATAAAATAAAAGCCCATAAAAAAAAGAATAAAATAAATCAAAGTAATAAAATAAATTATATTATTAAATAATACAAAATTACATTAAAAAAAAAGATAAAAAAAAAATAAATGAAGTAAAATAATGTATTAAACAGAATAAAGATATCAAAATAAAAAAATCAGATAATTTAAAATAAAATAAAAAAAAGTATAAAAAACTAAAGGCAATAAACTCAAATTATATAAAATTTAATTAGGTAAAATCAAAAGAATAAAACAAAATAAAATAATGTAATAAAATTATACAAAAAAAAAAATAAAAATTAACAAGTTCAAATGAAATTAAATAAAGTAACATTAAATAAAATAAGAAATTCGAATTAAACAAAAATAAAATTGAAAAAAAATAACATAAATAAACAAAAATAATATAAATCTAAATAAAATTAAATACAAAATTAATAAATACAAAATTAAAATAAAATTTATTTATTATTAAAATAAATAAAATAAAATTTGTTTATTTTCATTAAAATAAGATAATATAAAATTAAATGGAGTAAAAAAGAAACACTTTAAACTAAAAAAATATTTGCAAATACAAAATGTATACAAACGAAAAGGAATTCAAATGCAGCAAATATAAAAAAAAGATAAATTTAAATTCTGTAAAAAATATATTTATTTTAAAATAAAATTAATAAAAAAATAACATAAATTGAAATAAAAATAAATAAAATAAAAAAAACATAAATTGATACAGAAATAAATAAATTCAAACAAAATAACATAAATTGAAATAAAAATAAATAAAATAAAATCAACGAAATTATAATAAAATTACAAAAAAAATTAAAAAAAGATGAAATTAAAATAGATTGTAAAATGAAAACAATGCAAAAATGGAATGACATAAGAATGAAAACAACAAAATAATATAGAGTAAAATAAAAAAAAAACACAAATAAATATAAATTAAACAAAATAAAATTACATTAAATGAAAAAAAACAAAACACAAAATAAAAAAAAATAAATTTATAAATAGAAAACTAAATAAAAAACTACATAACATGAAATAAAAAATTGAAAATAAAATCAATTTAAAAATTATTATATAAAGTATAAAGAATAAGTATATAAAGTAGTTATGATCATTAAAATATTTTAGGACAAATGATATGGAGGTACCTGCAGGAATTTCGTATCAAATAATACCAAAATTTTCGCGGCTTTTGCGCTCATTTTCAATTCCAGATCAAACTTGAGAAAGAAAATATTACGACAGGTAAGATTAAATTTGAATTGGTGGACATGCATGTACTCGAGTAATTGTGTTGGTGGTACATTCGATACAGTTTTGCACCTTTAATTTTGTCTTTGAAATTTTTGAAAACAATAATGTTAGACTGCTTTTAGGGTAAATCGGGTACGAGGATATAATTTCTACCATAAGTTTTGATGTAGTTATGCACAATTATAGGTTGTTATGCTAAAATCTATTGTAAAAATGTCTAAAATTATATTCGCAAAATAAAAGTTGCATGGAATCGTGTGCAGCTTCACACCGCTACACTTTTTTCTTTCCTAATAACCTTTCTTGTCAGAACAAAAAAGAATTGTCTTTTCTTTAATACAATTTCTCGGACGAAATTTTTAATAACCCAACAAATTATTCGGTTCGAGTATGATATCATTCTCGAATCATATTCGCATTTTATTAGAGAACGATACCTGCCAACGATTCGGGCGTGATATCGAGAGCGGGATAAAATCCACCTTCGTTCTTGAATCGTAAATGCGATTCTTTTACGAATCCAAAAGGCGATTCTATTACGAATAAAAAAAAAACGATTCTATTACGAATCGTAATAACGAGTTTCTTGTAGCAAATTCTATAAATCGTCCTTATTTTTATGTTATTACTTCTTTTCTCATTCTCTTCTGAGGTATTGAAGATTTTTCTTCAAATTTTTTTGATATAGCGTGGAAATGTTTCATTTTTTTTAATTTTGTTATATATCTGTGTTCGACCGAATATAAAACATTTATGTAAAATATGATATAATTTTCATAGACTTCTTGATCATAAATATACTCAATATTGTTATGGTTTTTTAATATTTTAAAATTTTTTAAAAGTCGAAGTAGTTAGTTTTTATAATAAAAGTTACAGAAGATTGTATATTATTGATTTCCCAATTAAATTTTAAAAAACTTTTTCCCTGCATGTCAAAAATTAACCCAAAGATTGTTATGATTTTACCAATTATTTATTTAAATTAAAAAGAGAAATATATGTATTTTTATTGCTTAAACGATTGGTAAAAAAAATCGCTCTTACGAATGTTCACCAGCGAGACTAGTAAACAAATCGCTTTTACGATTCGTTTGCGAATGTTCACCAGTGATTCTTTAATGTTATAATTTTCGAATTTGTTTTAGAATCGCTTTAGCGAATTGCCAACGAATCGTTAGCGATTCACCCCTTGCCACATGGTTTGTCGGAAATATTTTTGTTTATTTCACTGATTGATTAATTACGAAACAGTAAATATACAATATGTGATTGATTTTTGTTTTTTTATATTGAACTTTAAACAACCTGATTATCAGCAATAACTAATACAGCAGATATTTATAGATTCATAATACTACAGATGAAGGGGGTTTTGTATTTGATTAAATAATTCAATTTATGTATCAATTGTTTGTTTTTCAAACAGAAAAAGTTTCCGTCATAAGGGATGATCTCTGTTGAAATAGTTTTTGACTTTAAAAATGATTGCAGTTTCATTTAATGCATCTGATATGTTAATTTGTTCCTTTGTACCTTTCTTTTTCATGGACTATGGGGGAGGGGGTTTAAAATGCGTAACTACGATCTTGATTGCGGTCGAATATGATCGATATTATTAATGTATATTTTTATACAGAGCTGTAAACTAATCATTACAATTTGTACTCATTACTGCTCAATTACAAATACAAGTACATCTAAAAAGGAATTGAAAGTTAACTACAATTCTAATTACATGAGGAATTGGAATTGAAACTAAAAGTCTCAACTACACAGGTAATTGTACTTGAAAGTAATGATTCCTAATTACATTTCAATTAGCTCAATTACTTTTTAATTACAAGGAATTGAAAGGAATTGACGGAATTGGAAGGAATTAAGAGGAATTGCTGCAATTTGGAAAGGTCCGTTATGTTAAAATATATTGCTCCCACTCTCCTTTTCTAAATTTTTTTATTGTTGTGGAACTTACAATTTCAACCCCTTATTTCAAAATTATTTCAATACCTTTCCAAATTGCAGCAATTCCTCTTAATTCCTTCCAATTCCTCCCAATTCCGTCAATTCCTTTCAATTCCTTGTAATTAAAAAGTAATTGAGCTAATTGAAAAGTAATTAGGAATCATTACTTTCAAGTACAATTACCTGTGTAGTTGAGACTTTTAGTTTCAATTCCAATTCCTCATGTAATTAGAATTGTAGTTAACTTTTAACTACTTTCGAACATGGTAGGTAATGATTACTTGTAATTGAGTTTACAGCTCTGTTTTTATATTATTATTAATATATTTATACGATTATTTATATTTATATTACACTGTACAACACATGGTTATGGGACTCAATTCTGAGAACTGCACGTGAAAGTAGCCCCAAAAAGAAGAAGTTCTGCATCATTCGTTTTGTCAAGTTACATGTCATAATAATTTAATATCGATTTGAAGTTAGTAAGTATCTTATAGGGTAATTTGTCACGTTTAAAGCTCTTTTGTTTGACGTAACATAAATACTAAATGGTGGCGTATGATCATAAGGAATATTCCACGTAAATCGATTTACTAACTTCAAATCGATATTAAATTATTATGGCATGTAACTTGACAAAACGAATGATGCAGAACTTTTTCGTTCTGGGGCTACTTTTACGTGCAGTTCTCAAAATTGAGTCCCAAATCAATGAGCTGAAAAATGTTGTAGTGTGTTATTATTGTAAATAAATAACATGGTGCTACTGTCATTTGGTTATCTTGTGTTATTATCATTATTAGTTATCTTGTGCATGGTATAGGCCTGGTCGAGTATAACATACTAATACCAAAGTTTGCTAACACCCTGAAAATCTCGATAGCCGAAAATTTAAGATTTTTTTTTATATACACAACACAATAAACAAAAGGAAGTTTGAAGTTTTGAATAATATAGAAGGCAGTTTATTTTTTCTCAAAATTCGTACCGTTTGACACGGAATGACTAACACGCGAATGATATAGAGATGACATTTTTCGAAACCTGTCAGATATTATTGCAACCTTCTCAAGCGCAGAAATGAAATCAAAAGTAGAGCCATCGGTCGACAAGCAATGGTCCCATAGTTGTTATTGGCATAAATTCGCTGCATACTCTCCACACTATTTACCTTATCGTCCTGCCATGTTCCTTGGCAATACAACAAAAGTTACCAAGGCTGCTAAACTTCAGATGTGTACAGATGTTGATATACATATATATTGTCAATGCTCCGAGCTAAACTGTTTTTTCTAACACATCGTTAATAAAACTACACTCCATTTAAGGAATTTTCAATACACAAAATACATTTATAGACAAATTTATTTATTTTCACTTTGTTTGATTACACCTTGAAGTACAAGTTTCTTAAATAGTAGTATATACTTATGAATTAAAAATATAGCACAATTTATGACAACAAATAAAAAACTAACCATACTCAAAGAAGAATTTTTTTAAAATTTATTACGCACAACTTTTTATGTTGACTATTTAAAAAAAAAATTAAATTGTAGAAAAATATGTAGTTTAAGTAAAAAAAATTAAGTAAATATAATAATGACATTTACATTCTCTCATTTACATTCAGTCGGAAAAGTCTTGTCTCTGCTTTGTTTGTTTTTTAATATTTTTTCAGATAATGTAAAAATTAGCAACTAAATTTTGCGAGTTAAAAAAGTTAGATTCAAAGGAGTGGATGATGAAAAATAATTTTAGAAAATGTGTAGAACATTAAGGTTTCTTCGTATGAATAGGTTATATACCATTGGGCTTAGTTTCAGTTAATGTAAATATGTATGTATGTTAAACATGTAGGTAGATATTATCCAAGTGGCGTCTTTGTAGACTGTAGTAATAGGTTTTGCAAACATATATTGTATGAGTATGAGATATATATTTTAGTTTTCTTTAAGATATTTGAATATACAATTTGATATTTATGCTGGAATTGTTAATTTTTGCTACTCTACTAGATGGCGCTCCTCAAAATGTACAAGTAAAGTTTATAGTGAAAGTTGAATTTGTAAATTACGCATTAATTGGCTATTATTTATGTTTTTGTTGTTAGAAAATGTAACAATGCACAAAATGTTGAGATATAAGTGATTCGAAAACAATATTTAATAAAATTTAATAACACAGTACAACATTTTTCATCTCATTAATTTTGACTCAATTCTGAAAACTGCACTTGAAAGTAGCCCCAAAAAGAAGAAGTTCTGCATCATTCGTTTTGTGAAGTTACATGCCATAATAATTTAATATCGTTTTGAAGTTAGTAAGCATAAAACGTGACAAATTCCCCTAACTTTAAATCGATATTAAATTTTTATAGCATGTAACTTGACAAAACGAATGATGCAGAACTTCTTCTTTTTGAGGCTACTTTCACGTAGAGTTCTCAGAATTAAGTCCCAAAATCATGTGTTGTACCGTGTAAGTGGAGTTAATTGATTTGGCTTTTGAACCATTAATTTGTAAATGGTGATGATTAGAGAACGTAAAACCATCCATATAAACGCTTCAGATTAGAGTTCAGCTTAAAAATATATCATTCGATATAGCTGCCACAGAGCTGACTGCAAATATTGTAACCTTTTTTTTGTTATTTGACGCTCTCCCCATTTGTGTCTTTCAATCTGCAGTGCGCCATCTATTGAGTAAACAACAATTTACGTTTCCAAAAAAACAACACATAAAGAATTTTTTTTTACAAATTTACTTAAAATTTTAAATAATTTCCAGCGCCATCTGTTGTAGGGAAACATTAACTTTATATTTTTAAACATTTATTAATAAAAACTATATTTACTCTAAGTATGTATGTATATAATAGTTTATAACTATATATAGAGAGAGAAAGTGAGGGCGGTCGAGAGAGATATTGAAATACAGCTTTTCGTTTTATTTTATTCTTGTTTGCTTTTGTGTCTTTTGACGCTGCTTTTGTTTGTAGTAGTTGTAATTGTTTTTATATATATATGTATATTTTTGTTGTTGTTTTTTTCTTTCTTTTTTTTTATAATGTATTGAAACGATTCAAATGGAACTGAGCCAGCAGTCCACGTTTTATTACAAAACGCTGGCAATGTCATTGATGAATGAATTTAGTATTTTTGGTGCTATTGTGATTCCCATCGTTTGGCGGCTCCGCGGCCGCCAAGCCATTGCCTAAGACACCGCCATTGGTTGCCTTTGACACATCATCACCCACAATCAACACCTTACCTACACTATCTGGTGCAACCAATTCACCGCTTAAGCCGTCCAGACCTAACGAAACATCACCGGGTATTTTGGGCTTGGGCCGATGGGTATCCACTGCGTCGATGGGCAACTTGATATGTTCCACTTTACAGCCATAGGCGACGGGTGTCAGCTTGATCACGGTGTGAAGTGGAACATACAGATAGGGTAACTCATCGGCGGACTTATCCAGGAAATAGGCAAAGAGACAGCGTAACACGGCTTGGTGGGACACCACCAGTACATTGCCCTGGCGTTCCAGCTCCATAATGACCGGCTCTAGGCGGGCCACAAGATCCTCGTAGCTCTCACCGCGTGGATAGCGATAGGCGAACTTGTTCTGGTCGCGCGCCTTGAATTCCTCGGGAAAACGCTCCTTGATCTGTTCATAGGTCATCTCTTCGCAGTGGCCAGCATCTATCTCGTTTAGGGCCTTCCAACGCTCTTGTGGCGCCTTGACGTCGGCCACCGTTTGTATGGCTCGTTTCATCCAAGATGTCCAGACACGCAAACCTTCAATTTGCTGCTGATCGATGTAGGCGGCCAGCGCTTTGCCATACAAGCGGCCGCGTTCGCTTAGATTGGAGTCACCGCCTATTAAGCCTTTGAGATTATGTTCTGACTCACCATGACGGGTTAGGTAGATGGTGCGGGGCGTTATGTGGCTATTCATCAGATAGTAGACGATGCGAGACTCAACGTGACCCTCGTTGTTGTAGACCACTACTTTCTTGCCGGCATTGTAGATTTTCATGAAACTCAGATGAGATTCCTTGACCTCGTCGATGGGCTGGTAGCGCTCCTCGTAGTGTTCGATGCGCTGTAGGAAATCACGCACCACCAGATCCGTGTTCATGTTTATATAGTCCGGCGAGCTGACCTTGACTTCCTTGATATTCTGCTCGATGATACCGGGATCGTCGCAAATGGATTCCACAAAGAAAAGCCGGAAGCCGTGTTGCTTCACCACGATGTCGTAGATCAGCTTACGACGATCGTAGGTCGAATTGGTGGCATCAAAGACGGCCACACTACCCTGGCCGCTCAGCAACCACTCGCAGGAGTCGTGCAGCGCCTGATTGGCACAGCGATTGCGTATGGCCATGGCCTCCTCATTGTCGGCACGGAAGAACTCGTGCGACTTGTAGGCGCTGGTGGCATGGCGCCGATACTCGCCCAGGTTAAAGACGCTGGTGCAGATGCCAATCCAATTCAGGTAGCGTGCCAGCTTCTTGGAAATGAATGTCTTGCCACGCGCTGGCAAACCAACCATAGCAATTACATGGGGCGTGGACACATCCGATATAGCCCGCTCACCTCGTATGGGGAATGGTTTAGTCAAGACCGTTTCCGAGGTGGGTGGCAAGAGTTTGCGCAGCTCATCGGGCATTTCACTGGGGCAGACGTTCAGCTCATTCTCTATGGCCAGATCGGCGGTTTTCATGAGCTGATTAAGCGATGTGGTGCGTACACGCAGGGAAGGTGAGGTGTTGTAGGGCATGTCCATGATGCTGGTCGCGGTCACGGAACGGACCAAAGTCGACTGGGGGATGTACTTGCCGACGGCGGCGTTAGCTGCGGAGGAGAGTAGTAGGGAATTCAAGAGGGTCAGTTGGGTTTGTGATTCTTGACTGCGGAGTTTCTCCTTGATCTGTTCAAATGTAGGATAGGGACAACAGGGACAGGAAGAGGGGGAGTCTTCGTCTGCGTCGTCGTCTTCTTCGTATTCTTCTTCAGCGGGCTCAGCGGGCGATTGGGAGGAGGGCGGGGAGTAGGTCAATTCAATGCCGGCATAGGGCGATGTGGGAGGCGAGACGTTGTCGAAGGGTGTGGTCGAGGGCGGAGGAGTGGGAGGTGGTGTGGGTGAGGTGGCGACCACTGGCTGCACAAATGACTGTAGCGTAGTAGTTGATGTGGCTGATGACGATGAGACCGACGAAGCTGATGACGACGACAATGGGGCTAATGCTGTAACCAAAGTTGTAGATAACGGAAATGTGGTATTATTCAAGGGAGCATTGGAAGACGTTGTTGTTGTTGTTAAGGATAAGTCTGCTAAGGGTGAGGCTACACAAGTGGCATGGGTGTTTGAGTGGCATGAGGCTAATGAGGCAGATGATGATGACTGCGACAAGGGCGAAGGTGACGGTGACGGAGGTGT
This sequence comes from Muscina levida, assembly GCA_964034835.1. Taxonomy (NCBI): domain Eukaryota; kingdom Metazoa; phylum Arthropoda; class Insecta; order Diptera; family Muscidae; genus Muscina; species Muscina levida. The sequence goes on from OZ035882.1 coordinate 58,303,657, forward strand.
TGAAGGCAGAAATGAAGATGCGGTCGAAGATGACGATGATGAAGTCGATGATGGCGATGAAGATGATGTTGATGCCGATGATGGTGTTGGCTTTGACAGTGGTGGTGGTGGTGATGATGGCGATGATGATGATGGTGGTAATGATGATGGTGATGATGATGATGCGTTTGCACGAATTTGTTCAATATTATTCATAAATATAGCTTTGTATCAACCGTTTAGTAGAAAAAAATACAATAACAAAGTATAATCACAATATCAAAGTGTATTAAAACAATGTACAAAATATCGCTTCCGACTCTAAGCTAAACAATTATCGCAGACTACAGGACAAGACTTTTCTTTATAAACTAAGAGCTAACACAGATTAACACAGCGGTAGTTATGATTTTGTTTTCCTCAAAGGGACTCTTTAAAACTATGTAAAAAATAATTAAAACAGACTGCAACGTATACTACGTCCGCGTTTATCACAAGTGGCCAAAAGTCAGCCTTACACTCGTCCTCCACTGCCAACAAAGAGGGATTGAATGGCTTTTGAACTTCGAGTGTTTACACAACAGTTACAAAAATTTCAATACGACAACAAATGAAAAACTATCAGTTCTATGTTGGATTCAGTCCCGCGTTTCGTATCACACGCACACACACACACACAAGCGCACGCTCAGTATATTTGGACACCCTGTATTTCGTGTGCGCTAGTGCAGTAGTAGTAGAGTAGTAGTAGTAGTGTAGTGTAGTAGATATCGTATCCTAAATATTTATCACAGCGCCCGTTCTCGCTCGTTAGCTTTTCGAGGGGGGGGTGGGTTGGGAGGGTTTCGGACTCTCAACGTTTTGAGGGCAGTTCGAAATTTTCTATAAATTTATTCTTCTTAATTCTTTTTTCTTGTATGCAAGACAACTTTTAACATTCTGCAAGTAGAATTTTAAAGAAAAAAAGGAAAAGAAAAGAAAACGTTATACATATTTTTTTTTTTTAAGTTTAAATTTACTTATTTCAAAATTCACAAAGTGAATGTTGTTGGTAGGAGATAAGTGCAAATATGTTGAAAACTCTCAGTAGAGGAGGACAAAACGAAATAAAGAAGAGAAATTTTTGCAAGGAAAAAATTAATTCATAAAAAAATATTAGCAAATGAATGACAACATAATTTCACACTATATTGGAGATTTTATTTTGTAAATATTTTAAATTAAGGCACCGCACGCACCACCACACACCATCACCACCACATCGACGACATCATCATCATCGACATCACCACCATAGTCATTATCATGCGTTCGTTACAAACATCATATGCCTGGTGATGATACAAAAATCCACTATCACTTTACGCTTTTCTACTCACTAGATTATCCGTCGCTTTTCTTTTCTATTCCAAAAAAAAAACTGTGAAAGATTTGTTTTGACACTAAATGACACAATGACGAAAATACACGCTATGTGCCTATAGGAAATCAACGCAGCAACACACGTAGTATCTCTGAAATGTTTAGTTCCCAACTGAATGCTACCGGAGCTATTTGCCTAGTGTTTGGGAGACAAAACGCCACTGGCCGGCCATAAACTCAATGCCTACGCGACGCGACGCTATGGGATCGTCGAGCAAGTCAAGCTCACAAACTAATAATATCGTTTTCATATATGTAGGTATATACATTTATGTATGTATGCACGTATATACGTATATTAACATATACAAAGGTGTAGTGATGGTGTAGTGGTAGTGCCAGCAGCGGATTGCAGTAGCGGCACCGCCTTTATTGACAATAGTCCCCATAGAACATTTTTAAAATTTTCCATAACTTATCCTAATATTATAAATTATTTCCGATTTACAGATTGTTTACTGTAGTGCACAGTACTCCGAGTTTACCTCAAATAAGAAAATATAAACAACATCTGCTTTACTTCTTTCAAAAACATATCAGGTCTTAAACTAAAAAAAAAAACTCAGTCGATGAAAAATTAAACATTTTTTTTAAAATGCAAACCACTTAATAATTTTCAGTCAGCTGAACTGGCTGATAAATATGAGGGTCATTTGTATGGGAGTTACCAAAGGGGGAGTGGAAAATGTTTCGAGTTTCTGTCATTTGTATGGAAGTTACCAGAAGGATTGTGGCAAAAAGTTTCAGTTCTTTGAGTATTGATAGTAGATCAAGCTAATTAAACTAACCTAAATCGAATATCTTTCAGTATGGATGTTATGGAAAAAACATTATTTCCCAAAAATAGGCCTTTTTGTATTGGAGCTGCCAGAGGGGTGTGCTGATATAGAACATATTCATTCCTAAGTCAATTTTTTATAAGCATAAATTTTCTAGGGTTACACCTTCTTATGCCTTTATGCCTTGACACATAAATGGCGGTACTACAATTAAATCCATATCCATTTTTAGTTATCCCTAACCTTCAAAAATTTGAAGGTGACCTAACCTTATAAATTTGACAGCTGTCGGATCATTAATTTGTAAATTATATCGTTTTGAGTAAAGCAACTATTGCTAATGTGAAAAAAATTGGCAAAAAGGAATTTTGCGTGTTGATAAAATATTGCTTTTTGAAGGGAAAAAATACAGTTCAAGTAAAAATTTTCTTGATTACGAGTTTTCGGACACTGCCCCAGGAAAAACAACCATAAAGGATTGGTATGCTAAGTTTAGACGTGGTGAAATGAGCACCGAAGACAGTGAACGCCCAAAAGAGGTTGTTACCGACAAAAACATTAAAAAATCCACAAAATGATTTTGAATGACCGTAAATTGAATTGAACATTGATGTCACACATTACGATCGGATTATAAATGGAGACACAGGAAACAAAAAACCCAATGCGCGGGGTCAAGGGGTGTGGCAAAAAAAAATAATTTTTTTTTTGAATTCGTTTTTAAATTATCTTTCATTTTAGGGGGTGACCGGCACAACTTTTTTTATCGACCCACCCTAGTGTACATCATGCTATTCACGAATATATGGGAAAGCTCTGTGCAAAGTGGGTGCCGCGCGAGCACAACGACGAGTTGATGATTCGGAGCAGTTTTGATCAAGCGTAATATACTCGAGTTTTTGCGTCGATATGTGACAATGGATGAAACAAGGCTCCATTATTTCACTCTGAATTCCAACCGACAGTCACACGAGTGGAATGCACACGATGAACCCGCTCCAAAGCGTGGAAAAACGCAACAATCGTCTGGCAAGGTTATGGCGTCTGGCCTGGAATAATTCTCATTGACTACCTTGAAAAAGGAAAGACCATCAAGAGCGACTATTACATACCATTTGAAGGACGAAATCGCCGAAAAACAACCGCATTTGAAGAAAAAGAAAGCGCTGCTTTACCAAGACAATGCACCGTGTCATAAGTCAATGAAATCGATGGCAAAAATCCATAAATTGGGCTTCGAACTGCTTCCGCTTCCACCGTATTCTTCAGACTTTCCCCTGTGCTCAGATCTCAATAGAATGCTCGCTGAGAAGTAATTTTCTTCGAATGAAGAGGTGTTTGCCGAAATTGAGGCCTATTTTGAAGCAAAAGACAAATCGTACTGCAAAAATGTTATCTGGTCTTAAGATAATATAAGCTCGCTTCCTTTGATGCTTTACATTTTTCTCGTTTAAAATGATATATCATCGCTGCGCCGACCAAAACTGTCATGTGTTTTTTAATTACTTTTCAGGAGAGCCAAAAAACTTGTTTATTTTGAAAATTATTTTGTATATACTAAACTTTACATACCTTTATAACATGGAAACCAATCAAGATAGCGCGAAAGGGACTTTGGGGTCGATGGACGACCAAAAGTTCATTAAAAAGTTGAATTGAAAAAAAAATTCGAAAAATTACACATAACTGATTTGGTCGCCGCAGCAACAATATGTATACTAGGGTAGATTTTTTTTATAAAACCGATTCTAGTGTTTTATAGGTGCTGGAGTTGTGTAAAAATACAATTGTAAAAGTTTGAGCACGATTGGTGTATGTTAACCCGCCCTAATGGGAGCTTAAATGTTCAAAGCTCCAGTAGCCACGTGTGGGGGCTTTGATTTAAACTAACTCAAGAACGACTAGTCCAATTTTACTGAAACAAATTTTCAAAAATAATGAATTACAATTCCTTTAACCTTTTCATATATCATTTATCTGCATAATCAACAGTATCACAGTTTTAAATGAATTTATGAAAAAAAATACAATAAAATTTTCTTTAATATTTACTTAATTCGCATTTTTTTTATTTGTTACTATTTAAACATTTTCACGTTTTTATAATTGGTTTCTAAAATTTTCTTAAGTTGTTAATTTTATACATTTTTTATTTATTTTTTTAAGTAAAATTTATTTAAATTTTATAATAAATTTAAAATTGTTTCTTTAAAATTTTCTAAACTTTCTTTTAACCTTTTTTTTAATTTTAATTTAGCTTCAACTTTTTTTTTAAATTGCTGGTGCAGATATGCATCGTTTTTTATTGTTTAAAATCGATAGGCTTGAAGCCATTGATAGTACTTGATGAGTCAAAATTTGATTTTCTTTTAAATTTATATGTTTGCTGTAATTTTAATTAAGTTAATTTTAATTATTAATTAATTAATTTATTTTTAGTTTTTGGAACATATATATAAATTCTTTTTATATGGCGAATTTTTATAATAGTGTTTGTGAATATGAACGTTTTAAAATTCGTAGCTTTTTCAACCCATTTTATATTAGTTTCCCCCAAAAATATATAGCTAATCTGTTCTAAGGCCTAAAGTACAAAGGCCTTCTATAGATAAGAGCACTGTCGAGTGCCGCCTCTGGATTATCTCTGTTTATATGTATGTATTTATACCATAGAGAATTGGCTTTGATTAGCAGGAGATGAACAGACCCAAAGAGCGCAAAAGATGATGATGAGAGGAGGAGACATCTGGAACAGCTATTTTTGTCACAGCTTATAAAACGTTTAATGACTGTTGTTTTTTTAAAGTAATTTTACGGTATATATTTAGGCGTTGCTACATTTGATCTAGCCAAACAAAATATGAAAACAGGAGATATGCAATTTTACCCCTCAAGCATCAGTTATAAAATCAAAGTCACTTTGATAAGTTTGTTATTGTTTAACAATTAAGATTCCGACACAATCTTAAAAATAATTAGCTCGTTATTGTAAGACCATAAAGATCGCCAGTTAATCCAAAAACTCATCTAATTATGAAAATCGAAATCTATCTATCAAATGATTTTGATAGAGCATATGCAGAGCACTACCACGCACACTAAAATAGCCTATACAACTTTTTAGAGTTTTTGGTAGAGAGATCTCTCGCGTAAAGTTTGTAAGGCGCCTTGCAGATCGTATACTGAGATATCTTTATGCGTTAAACAAAACCAGAGCTTAATTTTAATCTGTAAATTGTTGCAGTGAAATTTTTTTCACAAATCTCTGTTGAACTGTGTAATTGTTTATACATAAACAGTCGTCAGCTACTTATTTTATGAGCACACACCGAATAGAGGTAAAAATTTCGTTTATTTGAACTATTCGGTTGTTCACGATTAACTATATGATATATGAGTATATCATATACATAAATATAACAGCATGTGTTATCGTAGCAGAACATAACATCACTTCATTGCGTGTGTCCCCTCCTCTTATAAACAACGAGCGTAACAAAAATTTTACGTACATACATACATGCTTGATTATCATTACCAAAAATTTAATCAGCTCAAATTGATTATATTGTTAAACAACACTTCTGTTATTTTGGATGATAGTTATATATTATATGCAAAATTATAATATGTACATTAGGGTGGTCGCAAAAATTGTTGTCAGTGTATAAGAAAAGTGATCAAAAAAGTATAGCCAGAGTTTAAGTACGATTGTTAATCCGTGCCGCTGGAGGGTTAAAAGCTCCAGTAGCCACGTTTGGGGGGTTTGATTTGAAATAACTCAAGAACGACCGGTCCAATTTTGCTGTAACAAATTTCCAAAAATAAAGAATTACAATTCTATTAATCTTTCCATATATCATTTCTATGTATAAACAACAGTTTCGTAGGTATAAATAAATTTATGAAAACCAAATTACCTAAAAAAATCTATTTTTTTATTTGAAAAGAAAAAAAAATAATAAAAAAAAACCCAAAACTAATTTTTTTTTTCATAAATTTATTTATAACGGCGAAACTCTATTGATAATACAGGTCAAAAGACACAAAAAAAAGAAATTTTTTCATTTCCGGTTGTACATTTTGGCCAAAAATTTTACGGATTAAAAATGTTTTTGAGTAAAATTTTCATGTGAGTTTATAAAATATAAGCATTTAAGCTTATTTATTTTTTGAGCTGTATAAGATTTTCACTTGTGGTAGACAATTTTTCTGACAAACAATACATGTCTGACATGTAGTTCAACTGAACAAGGATGTTCGAAGGAAGAACAAAACTAAATGTAAATTTGTAAAGTAGATGTAAAGTACTTTATGGTAAAATAAAATGTACTTAAAATAGTACTTTTTGGTACGATAAAAAAATACATTAAAATTAACTATTGGTACGACATGTTCTGTTTTGTGCGACAACTATCCTTTTGGAACATAATTGTACGTAGTGGTGTAATAAATGTACTTTCATTGGCACAATAAAGTATTAAGTTTAAAGAAAATATTTTTGGTACAAGAAATGTACTATTATATAATAATTGTGCTTTTTAGTACAAAAAAAATTACTTTGTGGCAGAGTACGTATTGGGTCGCTCTTTTCGGCTTTTGGCTCGCGATCCTGGAGCCTCAAAACTACAAAATTTCAAATGAGCCTTCGACTCGCGTACCAGGAGCCAAAATAAAAAGCTGCCTCGCGAGCCAATAGATACTAAATTTCATATGTGCTCTCGGCTCGAGAGTCAAGAGCCCAAATAAAGAGCACGTGAGCGAAGAGCTACAAAAATTTTAATAAGTTCTCAGCTCACGAGCAAGGAACCACAAAATTTCAAATGATATATCGGGTCGCGAGCCAGGAGCCAACAAAAAAGAACCTGTTCGCGAGCCAATAGCCCAAAAAAAGCTGGCTCGCGAGCCTGGAACCAAGAGCCCAAAAAAAGAGCCAGCTTGAGAGCCCATTTGAAGTTTTGTGCCTCTTGGCTCGCGAGCTAAGTACCAAAGTTATGTACCAAAAGTACTTTTTTTATGCCAAAAAGTACTTTTATTGGCCCAAAAACACTTTTTTGTACCAAAAAGTACTTTAATTGTACTTTTTGTTTCATAGTTCTTTTTTTGTACCAGAGTAATCTTTTGTACCAAAAAGTACTTTTAAGTACTTTTTTCGGCACAAAGAATTTTTTTTTTGTACCAAAGTATTTTTTTGTTGCCAAAAAGTTGGCCCAAAAACACTTTTTGTTTCACAAAGTACTTTTTTTTACGAAAGTACTTTTTGTACAAAAAGTACTTTTAACGTACTTTTAGGTACAGAGTACTTTTGTACCAAAGAACTTTTTTATGACAAAAATTACTTTTTGGTACAAAAAATTACTCTGATACAAAAAAAAGTACTCTGTGCGACAAAGTGTTTTTGGGCCAATAAAAGTATTTATTGGTGTAAAAAAAGTACTTTGTGCCGAAAATTACATTCAATTACATTGGTACAAAAGAGTACTCTGGTACAAAAATAGTACTATGAACCAAAAAGTACTAAAAAGAACTTTTTGGTAAAAAAAAAGTATTCTGGTACAAAAAAAAGTACTTTGTGCAACAGAAAAGCGTTTTTGGCCAATAAAAGTACTTTTTGGCATAAAAAAATTCTTTTGGTACTTAACTCGCGGGCCAAGAGCCACAAAATTGCAAATGGGCTCTCAAGCTGGCTTGCGAGATGGCTCTTTTTTGAGCTCTTGGCTTTTTTTGGACCCACAAAATTTCAAATGAGCTCTCGGCTCGCGAGCTGATGGAATTTTAAACTTAAATTCAAAATACGAACTAATTGTGGCGAGAAAACATTAAGTTAAGAGAGTAAATCATCAGGAGAGCCAAAAAATTTATTTATTTTGAAACATTTCTCATATATTTTACACATTACCAATATAAACAACTTCCAAACCAATCAAGAGATCCAAAAGGGATTTAATGCGATAAAAAAGTTCGAAAAATTACACATAACTGATTTGGATGGCGCATCGACGAAATGTTATTTCTCTTCCAAAGCTTTTTTTTTCAGAGATTAATGTAAAGTTTTATATTCTTACTTTAAGTCAGATAAAACTTGATATTTATTATAAGAATTTTTTTACTTGATTGTTGACAAGTTCTAATTATGTTCGTACATACTTAATTGAAGATTTTTATTCTTATTTTAATAATTTATACGCTTAAATTGTTGAACTTAAAGAAACACATGTACTGCTGGTACATTCATTTTCATTCATACATATTCAGCCTTTCAACAATATATTTCTGCAATTGAGCTTAAACATAATTAATTGCCTATGACATTGCAATTAATGTTCTTGTGCAGGTAAGCTCCAGCGACTAGCTCCTTTATATAAACCCAAGAAACTACAACAACTACATTCTATTGCAGTCTAGACGACATTCCCTTAGTGCGTAATAACTTAAATCAATTTCTTGTAATAGAACTATAGGGAACATTATACCTTACTAACAAAATTAATTGATTGCCATAAGTTGAGTGCAATGCAAATTGTAAATATGTATAGCAGTAGCTGGCGGACATGGTGTATATGATGTATACACACTCAAACACATCTCTTATATTGCAACACACACACAAAGAGGTATATCTGTGTGTTTGTGGCTGTGCAATGTAAACTCATATGTAAATTGCCATTAAAGAATTCCAACAACAACAACAAAGTAAAACAATCAGTTCTTCATCAGTTTTGAAATAGAATTGAAATGCAATTGAATTCATTACATATTTCTGTACATATGAACATGAATACATACGTCGTCACAAGAGCGACAACTGATAACGCTCAGTTTGCAAGCAATTATTTATTGAAATTAATCAGTAATGACCGCAAGTTTTATTTTATTTATTGTTGATGACTGGATCGGAAAGCAGTACAACAAAAACAATTTATATACAAATTTTGATCATTTAAGCAATGATAGAGGGTTATGCACAATCAAATTATTAGAAAAATCACCTGATAGAATTTATTCAGATTAAAAACACACACACACACGGTATCAATTGGCAAAGGGATTGGAAATTCATTTCCATGATAACAAATATTTGTAAATCAAGGTTAATATTGACAATATTTTTTAGTAGCAGAGGGCACACATTGTAATATAAAAAAACTGCAACAACATGACAATGTAACGTCTACATAGTTTTATAAAAATTGCTGCACTAGACTATTTGTCGTATAAAATTTCATAACCTGTAGACGAGGACAGATTCTGGCTATTGCAATGTGAACCACTTCATTTTTCAATTCAAATGAATTGCAATTCATTTTGCCAAATTCATCTGAATTGGAACTCTCTACAGAGATGGTGTCCGAAGGCAAAGGCTGACACCACCTCCATACAGGAAGTGCGATGGACAGGACGGTGATGCACACTAGACCGGGTCGGTCCCCATATAAAAAAAAATAAATTCCAAAGTCGAGGGCAAATATAAAAAGATCACCTCGAGAAAACTTCAACAAAAAAGTTTTGCAATAATTTTCGGTAATAATGCAAACAACCAGAAAAAATATTTGTGATAAAGCTGCAAATACATCTTGTCATACGTAAATTGTTTTTTTTTTGTTTCTGAAGGAAACTTTATACTTCCAAAGCTAAATATTCTTGGTTTTTAAAGGGCTTTAACCCTATGAAAAAATAATTTTAAATTTAAGGGATAGAAAATACTTTAAATGATGTCGTACCTCAGCGAAATCTATAGGACACATGTTGTACTCATCGATACTACGTGTCTAAGGAAGAAAAGAGATATTCAGGATATCGAAAATAACTGGAATGGAGGTGAAGCCTAAAAATTCTAGAAAAAGGTTAAAAGCAAAAGTTTTGGAACAGGGATATCTATAAGGGCAAAGATGAAAATCTGGTTAAGGACACTCACGAGTATGCTGCAACTATTCTTTTTAGCCATCACAAACAAGCTCCTGTCGAGTTTGTTATGTGCGAAATTAAAGCCCAACTTAAATGTCCAGACAGAACCTTATCAGTTTGCATTAAGTTTGGAATAAGGCACGAATTCGACACGAACCACCCGTAATTATGTGTGGTTGTGGAAAAAATGCACGAGCCAACATTTGGGGAAGGTGGGGTGTTGTCAAATGGTAGCACCCATTAATTTTTCCTTCCTTTATCATTTGATACAACCCAAAAGTGTGCCACATAAAAGGAGTCATTTTAGACACTAGGTTTCTTTGAACCAAATTCGATTCATGACTTTAAAGTCGTTTGAGCCCTGTCCGTCTGTCTGTCTGGCAGATACGCACGATAACTTTCGAAAGACGCAACTAAATGTTTTGAATCTTTGTACGAGTTAATATTTTCCCAAAGCTACTTACGATATTGCAAATGGACTACATGGCCACGCCCCTTGTGGTACCTCCCACTTTAGAAGTCGAGTAATAATACAAATACACCAAACTAAATCTTGTCCAAATTCTGAATTTAGTAAAGCTATATCAGGATAATGTTTAGGAAAACGAATTGGAAGTCTAGCAACGCCCCTTCTGGTACCTTCCATAAAAATTTACCACTCCGCCTAATTTTGAAATCGAGTAATAATATCAATACAACCAACGCGATCGTGCCTAAATTCTGTATTTAGTATAGCTAAATTAGGAAAAAATTTTGGAAAACAAATTGTAAGTCTAGCCACGCCCCTTTTGGTACCTCCCATTAGAATTTTACCACTCCGCCCACTTTAGAAATCGAGTAATAATATCAATATACTAGAAAATCTTATGATTTAATGAGGTTGTGGGTATATGTCTGTCGTGTTTTCCGACAAAAAATTTCTTACTGGTTTTTTTTATGGAATCAGCTCCTGCCGCTCACATGGCGCCTCCTAGAGAATATATGAACGACCCCTTCTAATTTGACCCTTTATCGATTACAAAGATGTATTCGACAGTCCGATACAACAGAACTATGGCTAAGTTTGGTATCCCCACGAAGCTGATACGACTTTTCTGGATGACACTGACCGACATGAAGTCTTCACTGGAAATATGCAAAGGCAGAGCCACTTTGTACTAAGCGAAGTTTTAGACAAGGTGACAGTGTGTAAAGCGATCCTTTTAACACCATAATGGAGATGATCATGCACAAGGCTGCATTAACACCACTGATATTATTTTTGATACGTCATATGCTACTCCGATCATAAGATATCATTTGCCGAGCACTGCGGGGAGTTACTGCGATCTTATCAAGCGCTGAGAAGCAATCGCAAGAAGTGGGTCTGGAGATTAATGAGGACAACACCAAGTAATTTGTTACAACGAACAAAGAGATTACTCGTTTGGGAGGCAACGTAAACGTTGACAACTATAACTTTAAAGTGGTGGATGATTTTGTCTATCTTGCACATTGGTCGGAAATCTGAATTTTCTGGTCGAAATTCAAAAAATAAACTAACTACAACTAAGAAGAAAAATCAAAAATATTGTTAAATTTTTTTTTCTGATGTTTCTTGGATTTATACTTTAGTTAAATCTCCTAACATCAGCAAACCCCTATCTCTACCTTAAAATTTTATGTTTCCCCTATCGAAAGAACTACGGATAAACTGCCTATTTTTGCATTTTTTGCCTTATTTTGCCCTTTGAATTTATCCTTCCTTCAAGAAAAATTTTGAAAAATTTAGTCTGAAAATTAAGAACACTTCTGATATGCATTAAACAACAGGAGGTTTTCAGGGTTGCTGATTTCGAATTCGAAGTCAGATTTGCAAAAAAAAAACCCAAAATTGCAGATATTGTTTTCAAAAAATGTTGAAATTTACCTGAACAATAGTCCACCATGTCTTATCACCCATTTTGTTTTTGAAAAATGTGACTCCTAATTCGAAACCAGCGACCTCAAAACCCTCATAGGTACAATAAAGGTTGAATTCTAGCGTTTTGCTTTTAAAAATTTCCACCATTTTGTATTCTCCGTTTTTTTTTATTTGATTTCAAATTCAAAACCAGCGACCCCAAAAAACCCCATATCCACAATATGTTTGAATTCTTCAAAAAAAAAATTTTTTTTTTTTTCAAATTTGGCTTCAGATTCGAAATCTGCGATTTTTTTTTCCAAATTTTTTAAATCAGCGACCCCAAATCCCTCTTATTAGCAACGTTTATGCTCATTGGAAGTATGCCCTCTCTCGATGAACAAAAATCCAACTCTAGCAGACACTGATCCTACCTATCTTGCTCTACAGCACATAATTCTGGATCAATCTATTCTGAAAGTGTTCAAGAGTAAAATATTTCACTAAATATTTGGTTTTGTGGCTACAATACATATTTATCAGCTATCAAAGTAAACTCCGTTTTTCTTCAGCCAAATACCCCTGACTTAATGATCCAAACTCGAATGTCTGATAATATGAACAAACACCGCTTAATGATTTATAAACAATTCGTGTATTAAAGTCCAATCGGTATTTAAGAAACAAATTGACCATAACACCGAATTTCTAATGAGGAGAGAGTCCATATTCTTAACTGATAAATGATAACAGTTCAATACGCAAAACAATTAAATAATTGACGTCACATGTTTTCGAGCCAGACGATCGATGTCTTTGTACTTGATAACATCTTCAAAATATTTTGGTTGTTTTTTTTTTTTTTGATTGGCATGTCGTGGCATTAACAGATATTGCATTGTTTTTTTATTGGCATGTGGTGGTATTAACAGTATTGCAACAAATGCGGTCGGTGTTATCTTTTTAAAAATGGGATTTTCAAATTGTAATAATTATAATGGGGTGTCAATTGGGAAATTTCTTCGTCAACGCCTTATTAAGTAAATGAACAAACTTTATGCATATCGGCAAAAATATATAATATTGAAATTTGTTACAAAACCTCTCAGTGTACGTGAACTTGAATTTTTAAGTAATAAATCAACAAAGCGATAAGAGACAGAGATAACATTTATCGTATGCACCTTAAATTTCAGCTTAAGAACGACAATAAATATCAACAACACTTAAAGGGAGAAACAAATTACTTTTCACTTTTAAGTAAAAGGCATAAAAACAGATTTTAAAACCTGTCTACGGTAATTTGAAATTTGTATGCAGTTAAAACACTTGAAAAATTTTGTTATCTTATGGATTTTGTTAAAAACTAATTTGCATCACATTATTTTTTGTTTTACCTGTATGAACTTTATTTTTGTTTGATATGAATTCTGATCGCTTTTGTACTTCCGAAGTTATTCTTATGAAGGCAACACACATTAGCATTTACTTTACTCTCCAATTTAATTTTTAACAAATTATCCTTTTTTCTGTACCTCTCAACTGACCTTTTTTATGAAAATGCGTTGTATATCTTGTCAAGAATTCAAATCGTCTGAATATGGCCAATTTTCTTCTTATTCCCCAATGTTTAACAAGTGTTCCTCCCCAGGGCTACCTTATAGTTGTAAGTGATGCCAGAAAGCAACTGTGAGCACTGACCACCGCCCATGATATTTCAAACCATCTTATCGAGTTTTTAAATCACTATGAAGAAGCACAAATATCGCATTGTCTACTGATCATAGTGCTACGGATGGTCAGTGTCTAATTGGATTCTAAAAATACTAGAATCATAATGTGAAATGCTTATCCCATTGTCACACAGCACCCATAAGATGTAATGGCAATTTGTTTACAATTTTTTAAAAACAAACACGAAAAAAAGTGCCTCAGTAACTCGTGCACAGATTTTGTCTAATTTTGGCGCTAAATTTATATACTACAGCTATAACGAATGCAATAAACAGATGCAAAATTATAGAGCCAAACATGTATTTGATCTCGATGCTTAGTGAGAATCCTTAATATCTCATGGATTTTAGAATATAGAAATTGCGATAGAAAGTTATTGTCTGAGTATTATTGGCGGCTTTTTCATATTTGGAGTTTCTTTTGCAATCTAATACTCAAGAGAAGAGAATAAGAAAAGTCGTTCTTAAAAAATCACTTAAAGTTTAAGCAGATTAATAGAAGAAGATAATGATAGAACACTTCTGAACAAGTACTTTTAATTAACTTCATGAGGGATTTATAAAAGTTTACTAAAAACTTACTAGTCTATATAATGCAATGATTTGGACTATGTATGTGTTATGTCGTACTGTCTACAATTACTTTCAATATGCTAATAAATACTTTTTCTGTACGAACCCGGATGTATTTTTATTGCAACAACAAATAATTTCATTGCACCCAAAATGTATTTTTATTATAGCAAAAATTATTCTTATTATATCAAAAAAGAGCCGAGCAACACAGCCATAAAATTTTTTTTTATACAATAAAGGAACTTTGTGGAACCAAAAGTACTTTTGGTACTATAAAAATACTTTCTGAAACAATAAAATTCCTTTTCTGGTACAATAAAAGTACAATAAATGTACTTTTTGATACTATAAAGGTATTTTTCAATTCAAATAAAGGACTTTTTAATACAACAAAGGTATTTTTTAATACAACAAAAGTACTTCTTGGGTAAATATACATTTAGTACAATAAAAGTAATTTTTGGGTACAATAAAAATACTGCACCAATAAAGTTCTTTTAATCTTACACAAAAGAGCTTTTATGGTATAAAAAAAGGTTAATTTAGTGTTTCACAAATGTACTTTCATTGTACTAAACAGTGCTTTTATTATACCAAAATATTATACCATGAAACGTCAGATGAATTAACGGGAGAACGAGGATATAGAGCGATACAGGGATAGAGGTGAGGCCCGAAAATTTTACCCGAAAAAGTACTTTTATCGAAATCCGGAGAAGAAACCTGCTTGCTAATAAATGCTATTACGGACTAAGCAAGTGATTTAATGACAGAGCCCTCTCTCGACGAACAAATATCCAACTACTGGTTCTACCTATCTTGATGTACGGTTCAGAATCCTGGGTTAATACATAAGCGGATGAATTGGTGCTGGCAGTATTCGAGAGAAAAATACTTCGTAAAATATATGGGCCCATCATCGTTAACGTAGGGTATCGGCATCGTATGAATCATGAGCTGTACGAGCTGTACACTGACATTGACGTGGTCAGCCACATTAAGGTGCAACGGTTGCGTTGACTATGTCATGTTGTACGCATGGACGAAAATGCTCCAGCTCGAAAAGTCTTCGACAATGAACTCGATGGACGGCGCAGAAGAGGCAACCAAAACTCCGTTGGAAAGACCAGGTTACTGATAACCTTACAGAACTTAGTGTGACTAACTGGAGAAGAAGCGCAGAAGATCGAGGCGCTAAAAAAATTTTTTTCTACGTGCGGTTTGCATAATTATTCTACCATATACAAAAAAAAGTAATTTTGTTATAATAAAAAGTACTTTTATTAGTTAAAAAGGGCTTACGTTTTTCGAAAAAGTAATTTTATTGTTCAAAAAATTTCATTCAATGTACAAAGAGGCATTGAATTGCACAACAAATAATTTTATTGTACTTAAGGTACTTCTTTGTACCAAAAAGTACTTTTATTTACCAAAAACGTACTTTTATTTACCAAAAACGTACTTTTATTTACCAAAAACATACTTTTTCTGTACCAAAAAGTACTTTTATCGCACCAAACTAAAAATTATTTTTACTGTATCCTGAATTACTTCTAATGTAAAAAAGTACTTTAATTGCACCCAAAAAGTACTTTTATTATATAAAGAGTACTTTTTTTGACAAAAGAGATTGTTATATTAATACGTACTTTACTTAATTTACATTTAATGAATTAAAAAGAACTTTTGTTCCACAAAAAGGTACTTTTATTGTACCAAATTTTTGTTGTATCTATAAAGTACTATTAGGCCGAAGAGTAATATTACTGTATCAAAAAGTAATTTTATTGTATTAATACCAATTCATATAAAATTATTCAACATTTTAGTGGAACAAACAGGTGAAGTCTATATATTGCGCATGAGTATGATACATTTTTACATAAGTCGTCACGGACATTGTAATTCCTGCCCAAAAACATTTCTTAAAAGCTTCAGATCGACATGAAATTATTATGGCATGTAACTTGACAAAACGAATGATGCAGAACTTCTTCTATATGGGACTACTTTCACGTGCAGTTCTCAGAAATGAGTCCCAAAATCATGTGTTGTACTGTATTAGGGTCCTGTTGGGAACTTCTTTCATTCTAATATCCTTTTCATCCTGCCTATTATTTCCTCTTTAGGGTTTCCATCTGTATAGACACGTCTGTTTTCAAATCATTTTCAAGATAATTATCAGCAGAACTTTTCTGCTTAGGTTTTCATCAGACCGCATTGAAAATTTGTTCTTAAGTAGTCCAAAGTCTTAAATAAATATATATATTTATATATATATTATATATATTTACCTGCACAAGTTGTCATCTAAAGTATTGGTAATCTTGAAATTCTAAACTGATTGTGTCACTAAAGTATCAACAGGTGACACATAGATAATATTAAAGTGTTTTGATGGAATTTGCATGTGGAGGTTCAAGGTTGCTCCCTTATCTATCCCCACTCTCCTGTATAGCCAATAAATTGCATATGAAAATAGTGGAATTGAAGTGATGCCAAAAAAAAATACATACAAGAAAACATACATACGACACAATATTATGGCAAAAACGTTATTTGTGAACGCAGAGATATTTTTTAAATGACATTTAATTGATTTACATCAAAATTTATTACAGCCTGTGGTTGAAAATATTATGAGTAACTGAAAAGAATTTTAACAGCAGACAGTTTAAAAAAAATTGTTTTTAACAATAACACCAACTTTTATTGTTTTCAAGTTGAAAGCGATATGTCTGCCTCTTTCTTTATTGTTTGTTTAGTTCTGTTGCTGTTATTTTTGTTTGTTTGTTTTTCCTGTTCTTTAATAAAAACATACACTTATATATATTGTATATATAAATGTATGTCTGTGGGAATGTGAGATATTTTATCTAAGAATAAAATTTTGTTTTGTTATTTAAATTATTTGTTTTGTCAAAAAACTTTATTTACTATGATACATATCAATATATATGTATGTGCATACAAAAAAGCTTGTATACGTAATATACACTGGCAGACAAAACTATTTACAACCGGTTGTGAATGACTAATTTGCACGGGTGAATATATTTTGGTCACATGATTGCACATTTAATTTTTATTAATACCTGAACTGAAAACCTGCCTCATTTAAATTTATTATTATGACTTATAGAGTGCGTTTGTACTTCTAAACCGATATTTGCATAGCGTTAGTACAATATTTAAAAACGCATAAGTCTCTTTATGTCTTTATGTATGTTGATGCGAAAGACGCCCTCTATCGCATATTATTGGTATCATTATTTAAATTGGTTTGCTCTACGTATCAACGTGTTAAAATTTAAAACTCCTTAGGGCAAAAATTAAGCCAAATTCAATCAACCTAACGATACATTTTGTTTTCCAGAAATATTAACATATTTTAAAGAAAATACGTATATTCTAAAAACTTTGCAACAACAATAGATAATTACAAAACCAGAAACATTTTTTTTTGCTATTTGTATTACCCCGATTAAGTAGCAAAGTGTCATATAACATTGAGGTTTTGCAGCTCAAAATAGAAATGTGTAAGATGATAAAAATTTGTATTTGTGTATTTAACACTAGAAATGTGAGTTAGAAAAAAAAACAATAACAAAAACATCAAGGAGTTGATAATTATATTCTCAAGTCTTAGAGAAATTGTTTGAATTAATGTAATAATTAAATATAAATATAGACTCGTTTATTAGATTAGTCACGAGGCTGAGTCATGAAACGCATTGTATAAGAGGCACAAATTTCATAGAATTTTTTAAACTTAATTGGATATGTATAAACCAATATTCAATATAAAATATTCTAAAATGTATTTATTTGGAGCAACGAATGAAACAGTCAAAGGATAGGTAATAATGTTACTCCAGCATAAAAAATCAATCTAAAAATAGCAACTACTTCGAAATAACATCTAAATTTGTTCGTTGGAGAAAAATTAACATGGGTTTGTCTTAAAAAGGATATTATGTATTAGTTTATGATGTCTTCTCTTGATGTAGTAGAAATGTGATTCAAGATAAAAATGCCCCAAATTGCATCAAATTCCCTCAAAAAAACGTTAAATGTTAATGTGATCAATATTTGACATTTTTGTAAATCTTTTAAAATGACTTCTATTGCAAATAGATAATATTCCCAATAGTGAAAATGATATTCCATGAAAAATGGAACTACTAAAAGATCCCTATATAAACTCACATCAATTTCCTTTGCTTTCCATGAACAAAATATGGGAGAGCTTTCCTCGTTGATATAACAGGCTTTTATTTTTAGACTTTTTAAAAAACTTTTACTAGAGGAATTGGGCTCAAATTCCCATCATCCGGACGTTCGCGTATTTAACCATCATACCACGGTTTTTTTAGATTTTGTTTTTATGTCAATTTTATAATTTTTTTTTTCAATTTAAGTAAGTTTATTCAAGTTTTCTTTTTTATTTTCGAAATTAAAGAATATTATAAAGTTTAAATACCAAAAATTGTTACATTAGAAAGTCAATAAAATAAAATCAAAATTTTTCAGATAACCGATCATTTTTTACTATTACTGGAGTTATTTACTGTTGTAACAAATATTTTATGATAAAAGTGCACTTGCATCATCAGTAAATATTTTATTAACAATTTAAAGAGGTAACCAGATCATTAATGCAATTTTGGGGTCCGTTTAATCATAAATAAAAATAATATAAGCTTGGGATATTTTAATTTAATAAAATTTAAGTATTTGTCTTTACTAATACATGTCAGAAAATATTTTTTTTCGATCACGGTGGACCTTTCAGTGGAAATGCCCATATATATTTTAGAATTTTTTTTTATTTCGGATTTTTTTATTTTAATGTATATTTTTTAATTGTTATGTAATTTTTATTTTATTTTTTTAATTTTTATTTTACTTTATAATTTTTTTTATTTTTATAATTTTTTTTTTATTTTTATAATTTTTTTTATTTTTATAATTCTTAATTATTATTATATTTAATGCGTATATGTAATTATGTTTTTGTTTTTATTATTATTGCTATATTTAATATTATATTTTGTAACTAAAAAAAAAAATTATATATTTGTTGTTGAATTTTTTGCGCTTTTTATGTTTTGTTTAAATTTAATATTTTTTGTGAGTTCTATTCGATTTTTTTGAATTTAATATTTTTTTTTTGTATTCTATTATATTAAGTATTTTATAAAATAAAAATGTTTTTATTTATATTTGAAATTTGTTTTTTTTTAGATGCATATTTGTTAGTCTTTATATAATTTTTTTATTTTTTAAATTTTTTTTATTTTAATTTATTCGAATTTCATGAAATTTAAAAAAAAAATTATTTTGCGAGATTTTTTTTTAAATGTTTTATTTTTTTAACGTTTTTTTTATACATAGAAGATTGATATATTTTAGAACCGAAAATAAATATATATTTTTTTAATTTTTTTTCTGAATGTTTTTGCGGTGTTTTTTTTTATGTTTTTAATTTTATTTTTGTTTTAATTTAATATTTTTTTGTGAAATCTACTAATTTTAATATTTTATTAATTTTGTAAAAAAAAATATTATATGTTTATTTTTTAATTTTTATATATTTTTTTATTTTTATATATTTTTTTATTTTTATATATTTTTTTATTTTTATATATTTTTTTATTTTCATATATTTTTTTATTTTTATATATTTTTGTATTTTTATATATATCTTTATTTTTATATATTTTATTATTTTTATATATTTTTTATTTTTACATATTTTTTTATTTTAATAAATTTTTTTATTTTTATATATTTTTTTATTTTTTTATATTTTTTTATTTTATATATTTTTTTTATTTTTTTATATTTCTCTATTATTTTATTTTGATATTTTTTTATAAAATTTATATAAATATTTGTTTATCTTTTTAATTTTTATATATTTTTATTATTTTATTTAATGCGAATGTTACGCATATCTTTAACATTTATTTTTAATTTTTTTATATTAATTTTTTTTTTTAATTTAAATAGTGCGTTGCGCCGAAATTCTAATAACCTTAGTATATTTATATATATTTAATAAATAAAAAAATATTAAAATATTTTTTTTTTGTAATGGCAGGCAGCTTGTACTTAATAATTTTTTTTGAACTTTCTATGTAAATTTGTTTTTATAATTATATTAATTGTTATTTTTTATAATTATTTTTTGTAATTAGTGCATTGCGCCGAATTTCTAATAACCTTAGTATATTTATATATATTTAATAAATAAAAAAATATTAAAATATTTTTTTTTGTAATGGCAGGCAATGCTTGTAGACTTAATAATTTTTTTTGAACTTTCTATGTAAATTTGTTTTTATAATTATATTTAATGTTATTTTTATAATTATTTTTTGTAACTTACGTAAATGAAATTAAAATATTTGTTTGCAATTTTTTTGGTGAATTATTTGCGGCGTTTACGTTTTTTTAGTTTTAATTTAATATTAATTGTGAATTCTACAATATATAGTATTTTGTAAAAAAAAATTTCTATTAAATTTAAAATATTTGTTAATCTTCATATTTATTTTCTATATGTTCATATTTTTTTTAAATTTTTTTATTTTAATTAATTGGAATTTTATGAATTTTTTTTTAAAAAGTTTAGATTTTGTGAGAATTTTTTTTTTTGATTTTTTTTAAATTTTTTTGATTTTTTTTTATAGCTTTCATGCTACAGTTATCACTGTGTAGTTAAATGGAGGCCATTGCCTGAGAACAAGACCATTAAAAGTTGAAGATATCGATTTTTTTGTCGTAGAACACCTCAAATAAAATCCACTGAGCTCCTTTTTTTTAGAACATACGAAGACGAAATATAAGTAAAAACGTTCCACAAAAAAAAATCCCTCTTAACAACAAGAAACCGGTTTTTGAACCTAGAATGTCAAACTCTATTTTTATTCAAACTGCCATTCTTATTAGGTCATTAGACACGTAAAAACAGTAGCGATATCTTCTCTGTCCTGTCCAGAATTTCCATTTATTCAGCCAAAGCTTTCAATTTGCAAAGAAAAATTGTACAGGTGCCCCCAAAATTTGCGCTGTTTATGTGGTTTGCCAAAACCGATTTGCCTTTTTATCAAATATAATTTCTTCACATCCAAATTAGCCCAAAATTACTTAAAAAAAAGAAAGCGGTTTTATCTTAGTTGGAGGGTATCTAGGTGGGTGTGACACTTTTTGGTTGGAGTCCGACCCCATATTCTGCACCTTTGTTGTAATAACTTTAATAACATCAATAGTGAACAAATTAAAATACGCCGGCAGATTTTGGTAAGTTTCGTTATTTAAACTGTATTTAAACTTTCATCCGTCGTGTCGAACTCTCTCCCAAAATCAGACATTTCCCTTTTCCTCAGTTTACACAATTAATTCCCAACAACAACGATAACAAAACCACTGTATCCACACGCTCGCATGGTTTCTATCATTCATTTACATTTCCGCCAGTCGTCGTTCCACATCACATGTAACTTCTTACAATAGCAACAAAAATTGCATTAACAAAATTATAGAATATGCTAAATCAAGTCATTTCAGTATACCCCCTCATAAAACCCAAAAAAAAAACAGCAAATGTAGTTCCTTTTCCTATGAGTTAATTAGTACAAAATTTCTGCCAACAGCAAAATGAAATCATGTCAAGCGAACACGCTCGTCTCAGCACTTTTATATGCTGTCAAAATATACATAGCTTGCAGACTAAATAACAACAAATGGGGCGTTTAAATATTTATAAAAAAGGGTCAGCACTAGAGAGGTAGGTAATTACCCAAAGAGTGTTCAACATATTTAAGCACTAATATCGATAAATTATAGATATTATGTTCTCCTATTTTAACTGTTTTTTTATTTTAATAATTACCATTAGACATGTTGGGGCAAGCACAAAAATTATAACAGTAATTTTTATCTCTCCTGTTTTTTAAGCAGTATCTGCTAGCTCCAAAGCTAACGGCGTGTGTACTTCGTTGAAAATCTGGCTCCCACCGGTTGGCATTAGAAACCAATTAGACCGGAGGGTTTTTAATATCACACGCTAACGCACGTGTTTTCACCTTTCTATGACGCTTGACTTTATTTGCTATCAACGCAATTTTTAATTTAATTTTTTCTTTTCTTATTTGTTGTCTTGTTTCTTTTTCTTGTTGTTTTTTCCTTTTTTTGCAAGCAAATCCGGTATTATTTTAGTGTAAAACCGCAAACACTTGAATATTCTTTTGTTATTTTTGTGTGTTTTGTATGTAAACAAATGAGATTTGTTGTGTAGCCAGCCAACAACAACTAAATCAAACAAATTCAACAGCGGCGAAACCACCAACCAATGACAACTGCAACAACAATAATACACTCATTAATATTGTAAAGTATACAGCAACAACAACAACAAAATTAAAATCCAAATCCGATAGATAAGGAAATATCGCACAACGTCGCGAATCCGCTAGGCCGACCA
Source organism: Muscina levida (assembly GCA_964034835.1). NCBI lineage: Eukaryota > Metazoa > Arthropoda > Insecta > Diptera > Muscidae > Muscina > Muscina levida. The sequence continues at coordinate 58,326,424 of OZ035882.1, forward strand.
CCGACCGCCGTAGTTCGTTACCCGATCGACAGACAGATAGATAATCAACAACAACAGATGGTTGCTTGTTGGTTAGTTGTATAAATGGTGTTGGTATAAACACTTTGACGGCCAAAACAAGAGTGAATCCAATATGAGAAAATAATAATTTCATATACCATACTACACGACACGACGAAACGCCACCGCCGCCGCCACGACTACTAACACCAACCCGTGTTCAGGTTTATTCGCAACGTAACAGTCATTTGGCTCCCATCGACCCATCTCTTCTGTTTCTCTCTATATGGCCAGCTGGCCGGCCTCAGCTGAGAAGTCGTCATCGTTCGTTGCTTTCATGCTAGAGGTGGCAAAATTGCCAAAGAATGTACAAGTATTAGTACCTTTCAGTAGTTGTTTGCATACACTATGCAACACTTAAAAAAAACATATTCTAAATGCGCTAAATGAAAAAATTGTATGAGTCACTTAGTAGTGTCTGTATAATTTTGAAAGCTGACAAGAATGGGAAACTATGTACTAAGCTTTTTATTTTCTGGTCGAGTTTAGGTTCAGAGGACGAAATTTTTGAAGGGTATAAATTTATATATATTTATTAAACATAAAGTCGAGTACGTTTATTTCGAACACGGTTTATAACGAACTTTCATTTATAACGAACACTTTTTCTGGTCCCAACGGTTTTGCTACATTTCTTCATATAAATCTTTACTGTTATAGCGAACATCGTTTATAGCGAACTTTACGTATAACGAACAATATTTTTTGTCCCATTTTTCAGTTTTCATACTTTTTTGACGGTTATAACGAACTTCCTACAATATGTTTTTTACTACGTCAGCAACGGTAACGTAATTTCTTTCAAGCAAATTCTGAAATGTTATTCCGTTGTTTTTATTCCTGAAAATTTGTTTGATTTATTTTAAAGTTGAAAATTTAACCAAATTATTTTTATATTTTTGACAAAATTTTAAATATTAATAATTTTTTTTGTTTTTTTTTCGAGTTGTAAACAATGTCACTGTAAGTAACATATAAGGTTGCGAAATAGTATAAAAATAGCTTGCGATACAATGCAAACTTATAAAAGGAACTCTTGAGTTAAACCTAATCTTTTAAACAAAGTATCGGGGTGTGTCGAGTCATTTTAACGTAATTACTGTGTATTTAGTATTGAAATGTATATCACAATTAAAACTAGAATTTTTTTCGCACGGATTTTGAGTTAAACCTAATCTTTTAGAACGGAGTATCGGGGTGTGTCGAGTCATTTTGACGCAATTACTTAAAACTAGAATTTTTTCGCACGGATTTTGTTAAAAATTAAAAATTATTATACTCCAATAAATTGGATAGTTTATAAAAAACAATATTTTTGCTTCGTTTTTTAAATTTAGATAAGAAAACTATTTTTTGCAAAATTTAAAAAAAAAAATTATTTTTAATGCTTTTTTAACAAAACTTAAACTTTAGTAATAAATTACAGAAAGAAGCATGCTAATATTATTTACTAACACGGATTAATAACAAAGGAACAAAATTGAACTTTTTATACAATATCATAACTTTACTCTTCATAAACCGATTTTCAAAGTTTTTTTTAAGACATAATAGTTTTTATTAGGGATGTAACGAACGTTCGCATTCGCATATGCGAATGCGAATTATTCGCATCGTTTTGTACATTCGCTTTCGCATTCGCATTCGCATAAATATATATTTCAATATTCGCATTCGCATTCGCTTTCGCAAAAAATATTCCAATATTCGCATTCATACAAGTAATAGTAATAGTGAGACTGATGACGACATACAAGAGATTACGTTTTCAGTCTCTCATGCAAAAAAATTGTTAACTGAATACAATAAAGAGAAAAAAATTCATATTTCAGAAGATCCTTTATTATGGTGGAAACGAAACAGCTCGAAATACCAAAAGTTAGTACCTTTGGCACGTCAGTTCTTAGCTACGCCTCCGGGAAGTGTTCCCAGCGAACAGTTGTTTAGTGGAGCCGGACTTATCTACGATCCACTAAGAACTAGATTGCATAGCGAAAAAGCAGCGAAGCTTCTTTTTGTTAAATACAACTTGGCTCTACTAAACTTTGAATACTGAATACGTCAAAGTTTTCGAAAGTAAATAAAATTATTGTTGAGTTAAGACTAAAGACTAACCTTAAGACTAAATTTCTGAGAATTATATATATTTTTGTTTTCCTTTGAAATCAATATTTTATGCTTAATTACTTAACCGGAATACATATTTTTATTTAAAAAGTCAGACAGTAGGAATGATACTAAATTATTCGTTTACTTAAACCATTTTTTGCCATTCGCTAAACAATTTTGGAATATTCGCTTTCGCATTCGCATTCGCAAAAACCAGAATTAAGTATTCGCATTCGCATTCGCTTTCGCAAAAAAAATATTCCAATATTCGCATTCGCTTTCGCATTCGCTAAAGCACATTCGTTACATCCCTAGTTTTTATCCAATTCAGTTTGCAAATGGGCATTTCCAGGATGGCGAACGTGACATTCGTACGCCATTGAACTGAAAAATTAATAACGAAATCTTTGAATTTGTTACATTTTCCAATAGCATTTTAGTGGCACTCCGCTTAGTTCAAAATTCAGCTTTTGTAAATTTTGTAAACGTGCGATGGCAAACGTGACAAAAAATAGAGTTTTTTTAATTGCTTTTGGAAAATGCTAAATTCAGCGTATTGGAACATTTTTTTAACTATAATTTTATAAATTACAATAATTTACTGATAATTTACTGTTGTAACAAATATTTTATGATAAAAGTGCACTTGTATCATCAGTAAATATGTTGTTAAAAATTCAAAAATGTGACCAGATCGTTAATGCAGTCCGTTTAATCATAAATAAAAATAACATAATCTTTGGACATTTTAATTCAATAACTTTTAAGTATTCGTCTTTACTAATACAAGTCAGAAAAAAAATTTTCCAACTTTTTTTTTCGACCGCGGTGAATTTATTTAAGTACAAAAAAAATATGGGAATAATATCAACCGATTCATTTTAATGAATTTTAATTTTAGTGGATGTACAATTTTAGAACAACAAACTGGGATCTTTGTCGCTTTTTTATTTTTATGAATTTTTAAAGTTTTTTCCGAAACTGCTGGGCAAATTTTAAACCAACGCACGTCTTAAAGATAATTTTGTTGACGAATTTTGGATTTATTTTTTAATTGAATACTCACTCGACTTATTAATCTATTATATGATTTTACTTTTATTAAAGAACACTCTCCTCACAAAAAAGTACTTAATGTTTCAACTGGCTTATCCCTGATTTCAATGCGTCTGCAGCGCTGCACTGAATGCTGAGTAGAGAAAATACAAATACGTACATTGTTAAAACCACAAATTTGTATGATTGCAATAACTATATTTGATATACTAACAACAAGAAAATAGATAACAGCAAGGCACAGTGATGTATACGGCCTGTAGAGCAGAGCAAAAATTTTTAGTTCAATTTTGTTACTAAAATATCTTAAAAAAATTTGTTTGCGAATAATTGAATATCCAAGACTATATTTGCAAAGGATTTTATTAATTGGCTAAACGTTTTTGTAATATGCCAAAGTATTTATACTTATAGGCCACCAAGTTCCAACTATAGATTCAGTGAGCGGTGGTAGATGGGCAGGAGATCTAATCTGCCAAATCCACAAACAAATTTATACAAAATTATTTTTTTTTTTTTTTGATGCATTTCGATGTCTTGGTAAATGAAGGAAGATAAAAGAAAAGTTTGTATAGGGCAGAAGAAGCTGGAATGGTGCTCTAATCTGCGCTTAAAGCATCCAAAAATAATATTTAGATTAAATATGACTTTTCACTCCTTTATTAAAAAATATATTTTGTTATGTACTATCAACTTAACATACTAATTAACACTGTGGTAGTCGATTAAAAAAAGACAAGACCGGACTCGACGTTTTTATCCTAATTCGGACACGATGAATCGAACTGCATCATTTTTTGAGTTACAATGACGGTTCTATACACAATTTTTTTTAAGTTTTTATTTTACTTTGTATGGTGTTTTAGTGGGTTAAATAGATTTTCGACAAGCTATTGTTGGGTTTTCGGTAAGCTTGGCTTGTTTAAAACAACTTTGCCGTAGACGGCTTATCCGAAAATCCAATTAGAGTCTGCGAAAATCGATTTGAGGGAAAATCAATTTCGCAAATAAAAAAAAATCACGGAATTTCCCATATATGTATATATAGTCATAGAAAAATGTCACGTGATAAATGTTACTTGCTAAATCATAAAAAAAAATCTAGAAAAAAATAATGGGGGCTGTATTACAACATGAAAACTACCAATAAAAAGCCACATCCCTCTATTGTAGTTTTAAAAATTTAGTTAAAATAAATGTTCCACTTGCCAACCACTGTGCAATGCATGCCGACGTATTTCCTTCACACAAAAAAGTCACTGTATGCGTTCCGCAGCTCGTACGTTTCAGCATTTTTTTTTTTTTGCAAATACCACATAATTACATATATATACTATGTCTATGTGTTAAATAAAATATTTCATATACTTCATACACATGTATGTATGCATGCCAACTTATAACAGCTCCGATTACAAATGATTCGTCGTCTCATTTCTGTCTATCGGATCAGCTGTCTGGAAATTGTTGTCGGCAATTCTCATTTCTTTTGGTTTATGTTACTTGTTGGGTGTTTTATTTATTCTCGTCTCTTATCGAATAACGTTTCATCGCTCTCAACGAATCGCATCGCACTTGTTAGCAGAGTATTGTGTTGTCTTTTTTGGATAGATATGAGTGTTGTTGTTGTTGTTGTATCCTAACGATAACGTAAATCACAAACCGCAAAAGGCATGAATCAAACTATTTTCGATAAGTATCCTGCTGTGTACAGGGTGTCAAATCTGTTGTGCGACATATCTAGAACATATCTATCTATAGAAAATTGGCTTATGGCGGGATTCTTAAAATCGTGACATGACACGACAATCTTGCGGGTGACCTGTTTTCGTGCCGTGTCACTGTCATTTACTCTTCTTTGATCGGGTTTACCCTTAATGTTGTAGACTGCTGTCCAATTAATCGATATTTGTATAGTTTCATACAAAACTGACGTTCGGAAGCATAGTTAAACTATAAGGAGCCGTTGTGCGAAAGTAAACAGAAAAGAGTATTAACTAACTTAAATGCGGGATGCTCTCCATATCTCATTCACGGGATGGAAAGGGAATTTTATTTCTATATTTACAACAGAAATTATGTTTTAAATAAATTATCGTATAGATAAAAATAAAGAAAAGTCTTTTTCTGGAAATGTTTTCATGTATAGAAGTAAATGGAAATATAATTTTAAAAATAAATTTTTCATTTTTTAATACTTAATACACAGATAATAGCAATTGAAAATCAAAAATTCTAATTAAAATTAAAAAAAAGAACAATACATTGAAGATTAAAACTTCTATTTGGATATCAGAATCAAATATTATAATTGAAATTCGGAAAAAAATACTTTAAAACTATTGCCATGTTAACAGTCCTTAAACGTTACTGACAAAATCAGTATCAGAAGTTAAAATTTTAAATATCAAGAAGTTAAGAAAAAAACATTGTAGTTTTTGCTTCAACAACAGAACATTTCGATATATCAAAGTACTTTTTAGCACAATAAGAATACTTTCTGGACAAAAAAAAAAACCTTTTGTGTTCAACAAATGTACATTTTGGTACCTTTAAAGTATTATTTGGTACAATTAAGATACTATTTATAACAATTAATTGTACTTTTGTACAAAATAGGTAATTTGTAGTAAAATAAAAGCACTTTTTGGCACATTGAAGGTACTTTTTGGTACAGTAAAAGTACCTTCTGGTAAAAACAATTTTTTTTTTTAAATTTTTTGTGTAAAAAAGTACTTTTGTAAAAAAGTATTTGTGTAAAAAAGTACTTGTGGAAAAAAGAACTTGTGTAAAAATAGTACTTGTGTAAAAAAGTACTTGTGTAAAAAGTACTTGTGTAAAAAAGTACTTTTTGACAAAAGATTTTATATTTTGGTATAATAAAATTGGTTTTTTTGTTTGTACAATTCTACATTATGGTACAATAAATGTGGTCCTTATCTTAATTATGAGAAAAACTACTCCAAAATTTCTATTAATAAATATCGAAAATACAAATACCAATGTTTCATATTGAGTAAACCATTAATTATTTAAACCAAAAATACTTTTTCCTTGAGTCATAACAAGAAAAGTGAAAACATACTATTCACTTGCAAAAGCGAATTAATAGCCATTATTATATATGATGAATTTCATATCAAAACCTATAATAAAAGGGACATTTTGAACCCGACCCTCTCAGATTTTAATGAAATTTTGCATACAGGTATATTTTACCTACAGAAACATAACCTCATTTTTAGAAATTGCATTTTTGAAAATATGTGGGCGTGGCAGTATCGAAATATTTAAAAAATGACGGTAATAGGTACATTTAAACTGCAATTACTATGGAACGACTTAGCCGATTTAAAAGATCTTGGTGTCATTAGAAAGGTATATGAGTCAGCTTTCGAAAACATACACTGTAAATTTGTCATAGTTTTTTTTAAAATAATTTTTAAGTAGACATCTCTTGTTAAATGTACCTATTACCGTCATTTTTTAAATATTTCGATACCTTGCCACGCCCACATATTTTCAAAAATGCAATTTCTAAAAATGAGGTTATGTTTCTGTAGGTAAAATATACCTGTATGCAAAATTTCATTAAAATCTGCGAGGGTCGGGTTCAATGAATATCGGTTTTGATATGAAATTCATCATATGTATGTATATCGATGTAGCTGTATTTAAAAAAATAATTAATTGACGTAGAATTCGTTGGTGTTTACTCTAGCAATTAATGTAATAATAATCGAATTTAATTGACCCTTCTATGGCTTATCAATTACGACTTTGATTATTATTACAGCCTTATAAATAAAAACACACCCTCCACTTATTGGGGGTAGTATTCGTTTGTTTTAATTTGCAACCGCCCCCACCCCCCACGTCTCTTGGCCTACCCACTTCATATAAATGATTAGAAATTGTTAAACATCTCTCACACAAACAAATCACTTGGACAGACTGAGTTTTCGCTGTTGTCTGCCCTCAAGAACTGTCAATCATCAAGATGCCGCCACCACTCATCATCGATGCCAATAAGTAACACACTCGTAGATACAGACACACACACAATCACACAAAGTGCAATTGGCAAAGTGTGTTTGCACTGCAATTGTATTGCAAATGAAGATTGTGGGATAGGAACTATCGTCGATTGATATTTGATTTATGCCTTCATTGTTTACGTAAATCAATGCAGCAATTTATCTATACTCATCATGTTTTTGCCGATTCCTCTGCGTTTGTTATTTGGAGGGGAGGAGGGCGGTCCTATTCCACATTCTAAGAGACTTTACGCAATACACATTCATTCATATTAAGGGGGTTGGCATGTTGATAGTGTGAAGAATTATTATTATCATGAAACTTTTAAAAATGTTCTGACGGAAAAATACGAAAAACGCATGATGTAAAGTACAAGCTGCGGAATAGATTTTTGGCAATTATTCTTTAACTTGTGAAATTTCAGATGTAACACACCAGCGTTTTCCTACGGGTTTGAAAAGAAAACTTTGGAGAAATATTTCAGTCATGAAAGTAAATTTAGACTGAGTAAAAACCGAAACAGATCAACAACTAAAATATGTGACACCGCCTGCCTATACCTTTTCAATAGAAAATAAAAAACAAATGACGGCTGAAGTGCAGAATACGAATCGGGTTGCTAAAATAAGAAAACAAAAACAACCTCTTCGCTATGATCCCCAAACATCAAAAGGCTAACTCAGTACAAAATTTTTCAGCTAATTGAAACAAGAGCAAAAAATTACAAATTCCCCTATACCATACTTACTAACTTCAAATCGATATCAAATTATTATGGCATGTAACTTGACAAAACGAATGATACAGAACTTCTCCTTTTTGGGGCTACTTTTAAGTGCAGTTTTCAGAATTAAGTCCCTAAACCATGTGTTGTACTGTGTAAGTCATATTTGAGCCTTTTGTGTTACATATGGATCCCATCTCAAACAAAAAATATTTCTAGAAGAATTTAATGGTGCCCATTTCCATGTTCTTAAAATGTTTTTAAAAAAATTGCACGTTTTAGTAAATAATGTGTTTTTAAAGAAAATAAAAAGATTTTTACTAGATGTTTTTTATATAATTTTTTGATAATTTTGTTTTAATAAATTTATTATTGTTATTATATATTATTGTGTTTTTTTAGTTACATTAATATGTATTTGTAATATTATTTTGCAAGCTTTTTATGTAATAGATTTTTTTTCATTTTTATTGTTTTAAAATTTTTTAGAAGTTTTTAAGATTTGAAGTATTTTTCGAATTTGTTTCAATAAACATTTTATCTGTTTTTTATATATTTTTTTTTCTTTTGTTAAAAATAAAAGCAAAAACGTAATTTATAAAGAAAAAAAATTTTAAAAAGTAAAAAGAAAATATAAAAATTAAAAAAAAAAATAAAAATGTCTTATTCAAATCCTATGTTATTTTTATTTTTTTGTCTGTAATATTTCCGTCAACTTTTTATTTATTTTTATTGTAATTTTATATTTTTTACGGTTTGTTAATAATTATAATAATTGTGGTGAATTTTCAGTATGTTAATACAAATTTTCTTGTTTTTCTTACACTTTTGTATTTTAATTTATGTTTTAATTGACAGTAATGCGCTTGCAGTTATTTTAATATATTTTATTAAAAATGTTTTTTTTTTCGTTTTGTTACCCAATTTTTTTATTTTGTTTCTGATTTTTAATTAATTTATTTATTTTTTTGGTATTTGTGCTATTTTTCAAATTTAATTAAGAAAATTGTCTTCTAGACCGAATACTTTTTTCCAAAAAAAAAATTTGTTGGTGGTGAAAACATTGGTATTATTTTGAATGTGAATAATAAGGCAGATTTTTTTGAAAAAAATGTTTTTAAAACATTTTTAACGTTTGTAGAAAAGGTTAATTTTTGCATAAGAATTTTTATTTTCTTTATTTTGCTTCTGATATTTAATATATTTTTTTTTGTAACTTGACAAAACGAATGATACAGAACTTCTCCTTTTTGGGGCTACTTTTAAGTGCAGTTTTGCTTTAGTATTTAATTTTGCAGTATTTAATAAATGTTTTAAATTACAAGAGCTTAAAAAAAAAATATATAAATTGCTTTAGTAAAAATATAAACTTTTTAAAAGAAAGATATTTCTAATTGTTTTTGTATTATGCTATTTTCAGATTTGTTGTAGTTTCTGTTTTTAGTATTCTTTTTCTTTTTAATCGATAACTTTTTTTTATCGAATTTTGTAATTTTTGTAGTAACTTGAATTTAGTCATTTAATATGTTTTTTGATTTTAATTTTAATTTTTTTAGACTTTTTAATTAAGAGGTTTTTTGTTTTATATTTAAATTTCTATTTTTATAGTAAATATTTTATTTAATATTATTGCTTAAATTGTCTGTATTTTATTATTCAATATTTTGATGAATTTTAATAGCATTTTTGGTGTTTTGTTATCATATTATTTTTTGTAGTATTTTAAAATTTTTTTTAATAATTTGATTTTGTTTTTTTCGTTACCTTGAATTTGTTTAATTTATACTTTATTTTTGTTATTTAAACTTTTATTTTTTTCTGTAATTTAGTTTTTGAGTTTTATTGTGAAGATTTTTAGTAATTCACAATTTTTGAAATTTAGCGGTTTTTTTTTGTTTTTTAGACTATTATTTTGTTATTTTTCGAAATTGATATTGATTTTATTGCAGGTTAATTTTTTTCACATTGAATTTTTAGAATTTTAAAAAAAATATTGATTTTTTATTTTTTAGCAAATATTTATGTCATCTTTTTTAATTTTTAATTTATTAATAATTTTATGTTGATGACTACCTCCATTGGCGTCAGATACTAATATAGCCTATGGAGGTACTGATTAAAGTCTAACATGATTCAGAATTAACGTAGAGGCTAACAAATAACATACTTGCAATTGTGATGACAATACCTTTAATTTAAGTATCCACACAAAATAGGAACCCAAGATGAATGAACAGAAAAAACTATAATTCAATGCAAAGAATGGCATCTTAATTTTTCTCCAACTGGACCTGTCCCGGTAAAGTGCAATTCAATGCATAGTAAATAACTTTTTCCTTTTTACTGGCTATCTCTGCATTTTACCCTTTTTAGATAATTTGCAATAAAATGTCATCTCCTTGTCTGAATTTCCTTAATACCATCCCTATCCCAATATGTACTTTACTTATACAAACGACATCTGGCAACACTTTTTTTCTCCGAACTACTGCAGACATTTATCAAAACAACAATAATTAATGTGATCACCCCATTAACCCCCCTCAACCAGCTTCATTCACAATAAAAAGTGAAATTTGTTAGTGTCCGAGTACATTTTTATGTCTAACATTAGCCAACCACAAAATTATTTCCATAGTAGGTCAACTTTAAAGAGAATTTCAACTTTTGTTGTATTTTTGACATTCAATAGAATGACTTGCACAAATCTCTGCAACAACATTAGCAGCTGGAAAAACAGCTCCACACAAAGAACGGAATTATTCCAAGAAATTTAATTTTTTTTTTTAGACTTTATCAACTGAAACTTCTTGCAGAATTTCATTAGTTAACAACTTAAGCTTTTGGATAAGCAAAATGTAGCAGCCAACAATGAAGACGACGACGAATAAGGGGTAATGAAAGCAAAGTAACAAAAAAAAGTAAATAAATAAATACAACCTAGAAAAGCATAAAATATAAACAAAACCTTTATAAAGAGAAAATGTGGTAACAGACGAGCAAAAAAAATAATTTATAGAAAGGCCCTTCCTTTTCATCGTAGCGATAAAAATCGTACGATTGCTCCCTTGTCTTTGGGCACCATAGCTTACCTTTTAGGTTTTGGTAAATTTTCCAATTGGTTGTTGAAGATTTATTTGCCTGCTATCAGCTTTTGCAAAATTGTTGATGGAAATTAGCAAAGTATAAATCCAAAGTAATTCTTTCAGCCAGTATAACACACAAGAAATGGCGATAATCTTTTTTTCTGTCTTCACTTTTTTTTTCTTCGTTGCTTTTAATTTTTTTTTGTGCTTCTGCAAATGGTATGGTCTTGCTGCTTTCTTTTTGTTGTTATTTTTACACTTTACTGTGAGGCGGACAGGGACAACACTACACTGTGCTCACGTGTGGAAGAAAACTGAACAAACACACGAAAAACCGATATACTGAGAACACCATCAGCCGATGTGAACAGTTGACAAACGTGACGGCGACAAAGCCGATGGTTATTGTGAGTGGCCTGTAGTAGGCGCAGCAGGCATAAGCGATTTAAGGGTAAACATAATAGAAAAACAAAAAAGAAACAAAACAAAACTGGAGAGCTTGTTTCGTAAACATAGTCGAGACATACAGGCGTACATATACTGCATTTAATAAATAACAGACGCTAAGCGAATGCCACACATCAAACGCGGATTTGATGGCATTAACCCTATTTGGGGAAATTAAATGTAGGTATGTGAGCAATTTTATTTATTTATTCATTTATTAAGCTTATAGTAAATATAAGGTTAATATTCTTAAGCTTGGCAGCTATGGCAGTGAAATATTTGCATTCATTGTATAGGGGTTCTATTTTGATTCCCACTTTAATTATGTAAATGTATTATCTTTACGATTCTAACCAGGCTAATTCTTTACGGCAATTCTAGACTGAGATGGCCTATCTTTGTAAGAGAAAAGTACATATATGTAATAAAATGGCCAATTAGTAGTGCCAATCTAAATATTGGTTGACAGAACAGTTATAACTAAAACAATGTGATCATAAACAATAAATGCTTCATAAATTTTTTGCAAAAAATTGAGTATTATAAAAAAATACAAAAATCCAAGAAAATACATGAAGGAGGAAGATTTTGAGGCCGATTTTAAAAATAGCCTGTAAGACATTTGAAAGGGTTAGAAGCAAAGGGGTGCAAGTGACAAAAGTTGAGATTAGTGTGCAGTTGGGATTATGGATTAAATTTTTATTACCAGTGCTGATATTTAGCCGCAAAACAGTTCAAGTAATACCTGCTTTTGCCTAGAATTCTAAAATTTGAAGGCGAATATTTTGAAAATAACTTTTTGTCACTTGCATCCCATTACCTTTTACCCCATCATTTAATCTAGAGAGTTTGCGCATTCAGAGCGAATCAAAAAGTCCTTGAACACAACGGAGGACAAAGATAATACTCTATTGCAATTTTTTAATGTGATAAGCCTTTCATACTAGTGTTAACCCTTTCAGCCCCAATGTTGCCTGAGAGCAACTTCACGTGTTTGTCATTAAACCACAAAGACCACGATTGCATTATCTTTTAAATTTTTGCAGGCATCACTGGGTTAATGTGTAAAGAAGAGAGTGTAAAACAAATAAAACAAATTTACCGTTACCATTTGATTTGATTCTATTTTTTGTGCAAAGCGATCAGCATAATTTAGTTATTCGGAATTGAAGTGTTAAAAAGAAGTGATTTGTTCTAAATCAAAATTAAATAAATTCCAATAGTGATTACTAGTTTTTTTATTATAAAAACATAAAATAATAAAAATATCAAACTTTTCATACATCAAATATCTTAGTTGTCCATTTTTTGTATACCAAAATGGGTTAAAGTTGCCTACAAGCAACTTTCTCTAGCTCCAAAACGGGGGGTCGAAATGTCTCCAAATTTTGTATGAACACTTCTGAGACAGATATATGAAGATAAAAACCAAAAACAAAATTTTCGATACACAGACAAAAATGTGGGGTTCAAAGGGTTAAAGTTTTGCGGAAATTTTTTTCTTTAATTTTATTGCTATTTATTATTTTTTATTTTACTACTTGTAATGTCCTGTTTTCTTTATTGTAAAAATGATAAACTGAATATAACTAAAATTAATTGTAATTACATTACCTACTGGAAAAATCCACAAGAAGATATGTACTAAAATGTTAAATATTGCCTTAGATGATTTTTATTAGACGCCCCTGAAGATGTTAGAATCAGATCAACGAAACGTTGAGCTAAAATTAAAAAATTAGCGTTGTCATAAATACATTTAAAAAAAAATAAAATAAATTACTTTTAGCAGTGATTTTTTTACAAATTAGAAAATGATTTTTTACGACATTTAAAAAAATTTAAATAATTTTGAAGAAATTAAAAATAAAATTAAATATTCATATATATTTCAGCATAAGTTGAAAAAAAATATAAAAAATGTGAAAATAAAAACCACACAAGTTGAATTGCACTTCACCGGTCGAGGTCTTACCGGAAAAAGCGAAGAAAATAAATTTAAATTAAAAAAAAATTTGCAATGTACCCCTAAAAATTTCACGCTTTACTACTAGCTTTCTACATAAAATTTTTAAAACACAAACTCCGACGTTTAGTTTTTTTATTATACAAAAATCTAAATTTTTAAAAAAGATTTTTTTGCGCTTTTTTAAAAACATTTTCAACTAAATGTAATAAAAAAAAAATAACTTGAAAAACAGGTACAAAATTTCCAACATCATTCTTGTAAAATTATTTTTTTTTCTGTACAAAAAATATCAATAACTCTATGTGATAGTCATTTGGAACTTGAGGAGTGACCTAGTGCATGTTGTAGGTCTGGTGGAGTACAACATGACCCTGTATACCAAAGTTTCCTAAAACCCTCAAAATCTAGACATACGGTTTAAAAACAGGATCTTTCCTCACTTATGAGCTTATAACTCAGTCAATTCTTAACCGAGTTTTGATTCATCAACGATTTTGGAATGAAGAGTATTAGGCCTTTCCAACGACATAGGTACACATTTATATAGAAAACTTGTCACGTCCGTCATGTTTTACTCGACTAGACCTACAACATGCACTAGGTCACTTCCCAAGTTCCATAAATTTTTTCTATTTTTCACAGTGTGTAATGTGTCTAACCTGATCCAAAATAGTTGTAGAAAAAAGGACATGGTTAAAATCGTGCACCCATGGAAACCGGCGCCAAATTTGGAAAACGTAAAAATTAAAACAAAACAAACAAATTTGTGTAGTATTATTACTTAGATGCAAAAAATTTGCCAAATTAGAGAATACCAGGGCGGAACGCCACATAAAGAGACCATAACTTTGTTGAGCCAAACTTTTAGTGATCGACTTGACTGAGGAAATAGACTTGCGAATTGGCCACTTCGTTCGTGCAATTTTATATATTTGGACAATTTTAGGGTTACGTCAAATCTCTGGTCTTTGCTGATAAACCAGCAACGATTAGTCAATTAGAATCCAGCATTTGAAGCAATATTTATGAAATTATGCCAAATATTTAAGAAAAAGTGGTGCGAAACTGGACCGGCAGCATGGCATTCATAAGGCGCAGACGCGGACGTCATATGCCAAAATTATTTTTAAACATTTAATGACATAAAATTTGTGTGATAATAAAACCTACATTTCGGTCATTCCATTGCTTCTAAAAAAAAACACCCCCAATGTTCCTTAACTATAACCTTGGGAATTTTTTTTGTTTGTGCGTGCTTCAACTAAAATTCATACACCCTACAAAAATGCGTCGATTGTCCATACACTTGTTCAATTTTTATTTGTTCACAAAATAGATTACAATTTAGTAGCATATCGGATTTGGCATAAATCTAGTTTTCGGACATAGCTTCGATTTCCCCAAATGCTTCTCACAGAGATATTTGACGATCCCTAGTAAATAATAAGAAAAACTTTTGGAGCCAGCCAACTGTAGAAACTTACAACACTGTATACGCATTTTGCGAGTTTATACCAATGTAATTATATATTTGGGACCGGCCGTGGCATAGTGGTTAGAACACGCGACTACCATGCGGGAGATCGCAGGTTCAAACCTGGCTCCAGTCATCTTAAAAAAAATAAAATTTTCTTTCATTGTCGGCTCCCCTCGAATGTTGTTGACAGCAACTTCGCAGTATTAAGCGTCGATTCAATCGTCGTGTCTAGTAAGAGCTTCTCAAACAGTGACGTTCGCATTCGTCGATAAACAAGTAGGTGTCGTTAGTTGTGAATCTAAATATAGAAAGCGTGTAAATTCACAACAACGCGAGGAGCTATCCCATACCTCATTCATGGGGTGCAAAGGGAAATTAAGTTAAGTTTTTTAAATTATATATTTAGGGCTTTTAAAGTTTAAAAATTAACGGTTACCAGTCGAGAAATCTATTTTGCCGTTCGCAACTATGCAACGTTGCTACTTTTCGCATAAATATTGTAACCATTGTGAATGCATTATGAAACACAAAAAAATAATAACAAAAAGAAATATAGAAACATTGAAATTCGTAACACTGTTTACACACTTCTCGAGTTAATGCCAAATAAAATTGATTTGGACCAGTGTGCAATTTAATAATTTATTTAGTACCCCCTATGTCCATATAAGTTTTAAAAATTAACGCTGGTTTCCATTAGTGACATCTAGTTTATTGCTTACCGTTCGCAGCTATGCAATGCTGCTACTGTTCCTATAAATACTATTGTGAATGTATTAAGAAGCACACAATAAAGAATAACAAAAATAAATATAGAAACATCGAAACTCGTAATCTTTTCAGAGATGCTGTAATTGTTGCTTATTATAAAAATAAATTTGTAACAAATGAAAAAAAAAACAAAAACTTACCATATTCTTTTTTCTAATAGCGCACGTTTGTTTTGCTTGTCCTTTGTTGTTTCTTGTTACACGAATATGATAACAACAAAATATGAATTTGCACAACTGTTCTCACTTTTGCACAGTGAGAAAGAAAACCTAGTAATAGCGAAGCACACTCACAAACAGCTGAAAGCGACCGAGCAAAACTTAAAAAACGAATTTATATTCGCCCACACTCTTTGCTTTCTTTCTATATTTTGCTCTTTCCTTTAGTCGTTACTTTCGTATGTATTTATTCTTTACTTTTTTTTCTCACCACAAATGCACTTTATCATTTTCTTTTACAGGCTTGACAATTTGTTTGCTAAACCTCAAATACTAAGAAAAATGTAATAAACGAGTGCTGCGCCCGCTGTGTTGTATTGCACTCACTCACTCGTTCGCTAGCACCACCACCACCACTACGAACGGCACTAGCTGCAGCCACAACAACAACAACAACCACACTAGTAATAATAATACCTCTTTATATCTTATTACACTACACACAAAAACAAAGGACTTTCGATTTGACCTTTTTCCAATGGAAACTTTTTTGCACTTCAATTTTCTGTATAAAAACTTGCGATACTCCTTTGTAGACTTTTCCGCACACACGCACGAACACGCGCAAACGCTTTCTATAGAACTTGTCGTCGTTCGTTTAGTTAAAGGAAAATTGTAAAGGTTTTCATCAGTGTAATTGTAGAAGTAGTAAAGTCAAATTGACACAATTAGAATATTTTTTTTTTCGTCTACCAAAAAATTTTCACTCGGCTATTGCCAACGATTGTGTGCAATGTCCACTTTGCCGCTTTTTATTTTCTATAATTCCGATGTGGGACGTCACATTTGCATTGATTACTGCGCTGTTTAATAATTAATATTTGCTGTAGATGAAATAATTTTCTGCATTACGAAAAAATTGTTGACGAAAAATGCGACCGAAAATCAAGTACTTTTTCTTTTCAGCGTTTATCGGGAGGTTTTTACAGGTTTGTATTTTATGTCATTAAAGCGCCAGTGATGGGCACAGTGACATACACTGAGAGATATATACTTGAAGTCAACTGGAAAATGGTACACACAATTGTTAAAAGTAAAGGATTGTTCACGCAGAAAAGAAATCGTTGGGAGTTACAGCCAAATATGACATATGACGTTTAGTTGTGAATAGGAAAACATGTCTAAAGGCGCGTTCAGACTGTTAGGAGTATTGTCGACCAATAATTGCTATGGCATTCTGGTTGTCGACAACTGTTTACAAAAAACATTTCTAGGAGATTAAATAAATCCGTGTGTCTGGGCGCGACTTTAATACGCATAGAAACATAAATGAAGAAAATTGAACGAAAATATTATTCGGTTAAAGGCAAAAAAATGGAGCGAATAGCAGAATTGAACAACAAATTGTGCCATTCTCTTCGTCTTGGACCCCAAACATCGGAATGGTAGGTCAAAGTGTGGGCCGCGGTTTTAGTGAGCCCATGAAAGGGTTCCCATGGGTTCTATGATGACCCCTATGTGCGGGTGCTCAAATTAACGTTACGGATACTGGATCGAGTTATACCTATTTTTGTTGGGTCACTGTAATCAGATCTGAGGCAAGTGATATTCCAAAAATAACACGTATGTGTGGATGTTCAGTCTATAAGACGTTATTAATCATTCTTAACACATTTAAAATAAGAAAAACCGTGAGCTTCTTTAACAAAAAATTTGCTACGACGCTACTTGCTTCCGAAAGAAATAGAGGCTCCATCTGCTGGACCAGCAGACCTATTTGGCCTGAAAAAATATGTACTCGTTTAATTTGAGTACCCTTACATAGGAGGTCGTCTTAGAAGTGGGTAATCTAACAGCTACCCCTAAGCAGCCTAAAATAGGAGCCATGATGACTTACAATTTTTGAATACTTAAATTAGTGTTACTATCACCACGATTGCAATCATGCCGTAGGCGCAGTCATTACGCCATAAATTGTCAACAAAAAATTTCAAAAATCTTACAAGTACAAAATATTCTGCCGCTAAAAAAAAGTTACGGCTGCAGCTTTTTACTACTATCTTTTCCAAGTAACCTACGATTGTTTACCCATAAACTTGCAATTGCACCGTAAAAATTAAAATTCTAACATTTTTTTTTTTTTTTTGAATAATATCCCAAGTTTTGAATAATAAGGTTCGAGGAAAAAATTTTTTCTAAAATTTGACTTTTTACGTTTCAATTCTGAATTCTCAAAAGTTTCATAAATTTAAAAAAATATACAAAAATACAGAAAGCTCAAAAATACCAAAGTTACAAAAAAAAATTAAAAAAAAAACTAAAATAAAAATTTCATAAAAATAAGAATACAATAATTACACAAACAATTACAAAAAATACGTAACTACATAAAAAAAATTTAAAAACAAATTAAAAAAAATACAAAATTATGAAAAACATCTTAAAAAAAATGTATCCCAACATCCATTTTTTGAAAGTATGTAAATATTTTCTATAAAAAAACAATTTTGAATAGTTTTTTTTAAACCAGAATTAAATTTTAAACTAAAAACTTTTTGTTTACAAAAAACAATATTACAATAATATTTTTTACTTGGTCCTAGCATGGTTGGAATCGGGTTAATAAAACGTAACTTTAATTTAAAAACTCACACACTAGTGAGTCCAAAGGATCAAGATTCCCATATTTAAT
Organism: Muscina levida; assembly: GCA_964034835.1. Classification (NCBI taxonomy): domain Eukaryota; kingdom Metazoa; phylum Arthropoda; class Insecta; order Diptera; family Muscidae; genus Muscina; species Muscina levida. The sequence continues at coordinate 58,345,011 of OZ035882.1, forward strand.
AAAAGAAACCTTTCAGAAAAAATTATTTCGAAATATACAAACTTATTTTAAAAAAATACGACACAATAAAAATCAAATAAAAAAATATGTAAAAAAAACTGAGATACAATTTTTATTAGTGTCACAATATTAATCACCAAAATGACTGTATTTTAAAACATCAATATTTTATTTGACACTGAAATACCACAGATACAGAAAATATAATGGTTGGAAAATATAATTGGCCTTTTTTGGCTTCCATACATTATAAAATAAATTAAATGAAATAACCAGACATAGAGGGTTATGATAGGATCCAAATGCCCCTATTTTATGCTCGCAGAAGTCACATGGGGCCCGCACCTGCTATGACCTTATTTAAGTTTGGTACTAAATTCGTTTCCACGAAAATTGTTGAGCGACATCGCTTTGTCCGCTACGTAATGTATCTCAATATTCACGTAATGTAATCTCAAATTTTACATTTCGTTGTAAACTAACTAGCATGCTCATTCCCAGTAGGAAGTGTCTGCAAGACATCCTCAAGGATAGGTGCATGACAATAGTAAATCGTTGATGACATTTAAGGGACCGTCCATACAAATCGTCGACGAAATTTTCATACAAGTGTCCGCTTTGTCATGCACGACATGATGAGCGACAATGTCGGCCAAAGTTTGATGCCTATACAAGCGACCTGTCGCCCTCACAAACATGCACGACATGATGTGTGACAATGTCGGTTTAATTGTCGTTGATCACTATATAAGTGATACGTCGCCTACACAATCATGCACGACCTGATGGGTGAAAATGTCGTTCGAATTGTCGTTGATGCCTATGTATGTCTTGAATTGTCATTCAAGGCATATTAGTATGACTTTGTATATATGTACATTGATGCCATTTTAAAAGATGGAGATTAAATTGACGAATTGTTAATACTTTTGGATAACTACTGACCAAGAGAGAAGTGAAGGATTTAAATTTAATACGGCATTCACCTTCATTCGAGATTTCAAACTATAAAAATTTTTTTACGTCAGATTCCATTTTTTTGTTCCCATTATCAAAGCAACACATTTTTTTCCTTTGATTTTGTTGATTGTGTTTGATGCACGACAACATTAGTATTTTGTCGGTCAGCTTGTGGTAACCGAGTGTTTTGACGACAAATACATACATTTTTCACATTTTGTCTTGAGGACATCGTTGACGACAAAGTCGTGTATGACGGAACTTCCTACTGGGTTATTTCGTATAAAAGGATATACTAGTAGCCGATTATTACAGCGGCATCTAATAATTTAAAAAAAATAAGCGTCTGCATCATATCGCCGCCTTATAGTCAGACGACTTGGAACTCTGCTGTAGTGTCAGATCCGGCAGATTTATGTTATGATACAAAGCAACCAACGATACCAGATTTAACAGTTTCTTTGCGGCTATTCTGCATCAATGGGCTAAAAAAATGTACTAACAAAACAGTACAAAAGTAGCAACGTAACGACGTTGCCAACCCTAACTGTTCTTTATATTTGCAGCTGGGCATCACTTTAGTAGTTAGTTAGTTGTTGCAGTTGTTGTTGAATAATTATCTAGTAAAGACGGTGGTGTTTTAATGTGCCGAGTGTCCGGTTCGTGCGTGTCTAGTGTTCTCTTGCTTTGTGTTACCACGAAATTATTAATTACAGCTTGAAAAAAAGTTACACATAAGAATAAGAAAATAATAATTATCTTATCTTAAGAGGTGGAATTATAGAGAAATATAAAAGAAATGTTTATGTGTTTGCTAAAAATTAGAGAAAACAAAGTAGAAAATTAAATACAACAAGTGGCTAGCCGTACAAACTTGTAGAGGGCACAAACAATTGCTGCGTCCAGACATATAAAACGCCGCCATTTGGCCTTCCGATCTAAAATTATAAATATACTATTATATTACTAAGACTCTACACACGTAGTAAAAATGTCGTCGAGTGCAACGCGACAACAACAACAAAGAGATGTTGAGAATGGTCTTTACCCTCAGTTGCAACAAAGACCACAGACGCGTCGTCAGGACACCGTTGACATGGAGGTAATACCACTGCAGGAGGGACATCAACAGCCACAGCTAGAAGAGACCGATGAGAGACGTAAAGTGAGGCACATTTTCGAACGGGTAAGTGGTCATACATATTTAGGTTGTCCTAATGACAACCATACAACATTCTTTGTGTGTACTTTCTAAACTTCATCAACAAGTTATCATCTTAAAGATAATAATACTAAAAGTACTGTAGAGAAGTGTTGTATGTGTGTGTGTGTGTGCGGTGTATTCCCTTGAGCTTGTTGTGTATGATTCATTTTTCATTCAGTTCATTCAATTATTGACGCCAGTTAACTTTTGTGTGGTGAAATGCTCTGCCTTTTTGTCTGTCCAGTGCAGTGATATGCTCTGTTGTTGTAGTTGTTTTCTATTGGCCTCGTCAGTTGAATCAGTTGTATGCAGTAGAGTCACTCACGATTTAAGCAACGACTTGACAGATGAATGGGATACGAATAAGGAGAGATAGATATGCAGTTTAAAAATGTATTTATTTAATAGTATGTACTGACCTTTGGTAATAAAGAGATATATCATTGACATTGCCACTAAAGAATCAAGTTCAAAGATAAATTCTAGTTGATTTTGACTTTGGAAAAAAAGCACATAGAGCGCTCTATTCCTTGTTCCCTTTTTTAAATACAGTCGAGTGCGGTTACAGCGAACTCCCAGGGACTAGGCATTAAAGTTCGTTATAAGCGAAGACTGCAAGTTAATTTTATTATATATTAAAACAGTATTTTTATTACATTAAACAAATTAGATCAATCAACTTTAAAATAAATCAACTTTAAAATAAAATAAAACAACAGAATAAAATTTCAGAATTTGTTTTTTAAGAAACTATATTACCGTTGCTAAAATAATTAAAAACATTGTAGAAAGTTACAACCGTCAAAAATTGTGTGAAATCTGGAAAATGGGACAACAAATATTGTTCGTTATACGTAAAGTTCGCTATAAACTATATTCACTATAACAGTAAAGATTTATATTAAGAATGAAGCGAAACTGTTGGGACCAGATATAGTGTTCGTTATAACTGAAAGTTCGTTATAAACTAACTCGACTGTACATAATTTCTCCAAAGGCTATTATTCCCTTTTCCCTTATTCTAATCGGACCTTGAGAATGGGAGACTATTCCTCGGCATACAATTTAATGTGAGAATTTGGAAATAACAAAATTTTAAAGGAGTTGTATCAAACACTTTAGGTAATTAACATTTTAATAGTAAATAAGCAAAATATTATTCAGACTTAGGAAAGAGTTAGTTATTCTTTTGCTTGCAATTCGCTTTAACGTACTGAATCCTGAGCTCATGATCACAGACCTATAAATATTTGTTTTCACATTTTTTCTTGCCCCAATAAGTATGTACTTTCGTTGTACTGCAAAGTATTTTTGTTGTACCAAAATGTACAATATATTGTCACAAAAAGTACTTCTGTTGTACCAAAAATTACAAGTACTATTTTTTGTGTCAAAACTACCAAAACGTACTTTTATTGTAACAGATAGTACTTTTGATGTACCAAAAAGCATTTTAATTGTACCAACAATTACTTTTATTTTGTTAGAAGGAACATTTATTGTGCCAAAAAGTACTTTTTGGTGTGACAAAAAGTGCATACATTGCACCACAAATTACTTTTATTGTAACGAAAAAGACATTTATTGTACAAAACGGTGGTTTTGTTGTACCAAAAATCAAGTGTGGCAACTCCGTCGTGAATAGACGCAAAATTTGACACGGTCCGTACTCGAGAGAAAGAAAAAGCAAATTTCATAAGATAACCAGTGTAAACACATACAAATCTAGATTACACTCAAAGATCAAGTTGTAGTGTCTGTGTGAGTTGTGAAAAAATGCCTGGCAAAACGAGAAAAAGCATAAACACGAAAAGTAAAAAAGTGATGTGCATTCTTTGCAAAACAGAAGTGTTGGAAAGCGACGAGGCTATTGAGTGTGACTCTTGCAAAAAAACCCTTCACTCTCTGTGCACACAGCTGAATAAGGTTGAGATTGATGAGCTGATGAAAGATCCCTCTCTTGAGTTTAAGTGCCAAATATGTGAGCCTAAAGATGATGGCAAATCAGAACTTAAAACTATTTTAAAAGAAATGAGAGAAATGAGAGAAACAATGAATTTTATGTCATCTCAATATGACAGTATATTAAATGGTGTTAAAAAAAACACTGCAGCAGTGAAGAAACTAAAGAAGGAAAATGAATCTCTCAGAGAGGATGTGAAAAAACTGAAATCTACTGTGACATTTTTAAATGACATTCGCGTTCAGAACAATTGCATTATAAATGGTGTTGTAACTGACTCTGAGACCAATGCTCTTGATGTTGTGCTAGATATAGCGAAGAAGGCGAGAGCTGATGTGTGCGAGGATGACATTGATGACGCGTATTTCATGGGTCGTAATAGGCAATCTAATAAATCATCGGTTGTTGTTAAATTTGTAAACAATAAGAGCAAAACGGTTTTTATGAAGAACAAGAAGAACTTGAAGTCGTTGGAAGATACAAAAACAGTCTACATAAATGATTTTATGTCAAAAGATAGTCTAGAGGTTTTTAAGCATGCGAAATCTTTGAAGACTGTTGGTTTTTATTCTGTTTATACGAGAGATGGGAAGATTTTTGCTAAGAAGGATGCTAATTCTAGGCAAATCAGAATAAGAAGTATGGAAGATGTGGACAAAATTCTCTTAAGCTCTACTTGTAAACGTCCCAAGACAGTTCGTGGTATGCGGCATGATGATGATGAAGATAGCGATGATGATGATGAGTTTGATGATGCTGATGCACTTTCCTAATTAGTAAATTATAATTGTGTTTAAATTTCAAATTTGAATAATATAATAAAATTTATTTTGTTTTTATGATCTCAGGTTATTTTAAAGATATAAATGCATATAATGATAGTGTTATTGTTGAAAATCAAAATTACTTTAATATTTTATCGATAAACGTTCGAAGTGTTTCATCTTTAGATAAATTTAATCGTTTTAAAAGTCAGATAAGTGGACTTGTTAAAATTCCGGAAATAATTGCTATCCAGGAAACATGGTTCAGTGGGAATAATTTAAACTTATATTCTATTCCTGGTTTTGATGCTATACACTGTGATAGATCTGATGGTTTTGGTGGCACGACAATGTATGTAAACTCCAGTTTGAAGTATAAAGTAATTATTAAAAAGAGTGAAAGCAGCTTGGATGTAATTGCAATTGAGTTGGAAGATATAATAATAGACAATCACAAATTGTGTGTAATGTCTGTTTATCGATCACAACGATGTGTTTTAAATTTTTTAATGAGTAAGATGGATCACTATCTTCTTCAATTTGCTAGCAACCCTGTATTGATCGTCGGTGATTTTAATATTGACTTGCGAATACTTAATAGACAATTTAGATTAATAAATGACCTCTTTCATGAGTTTGGTATGCAAATGTGTCACAACTATATAACAAGGCCTACAAGCAAAACTTCAATTGATTGGGTATGTTGTAATAAAACTGACATGATATTTGTAGATTGTATAGAAACGGAATTATCTGATCATAACTTTTTAAGTTGTAAACTTTATGTAAATTCAAATCTGAATACACAGTGTGAGTCACGAAGACAAATAGTACAATATTCAAAAATTGGTCAGATTTTGGACAACAAATTACCTTCATTAAGAAACGTGGCAAGCTCTTCAGATTTGTGTCGGCAATTTATTGATATTTTCACATCAGCAGCTTTGGAAAGTACAGAAATTATTTTAACTCCGATAGATATGAGAAGAATTATAGCTCCATGGATAAACGAAAACCTTGCTGCTTTGAAGATCCTTAAATGTAAACTACTCAAGTCTAGAAGAAAACGTAGACACAATTCCACAGAAGAACGGCTAAAGAGAATTAGTAAAGTTATAAAGATTTGTAGTAAGTGTTTAATGGAAGATTATTATGTACATAATCTCAGCTTGTGTAAGGATAATACCAAGAAAACGTGGGATTTTCTAAATAGGGAACTTGGAAGGAAGAAAGAAGCAATCAAGGAAGTTATATCTGAAGAAGGGAATTGTGTCAGATCCAACGAGGAAATGGCTTCGGTTTTAAACAAATATTTTATAGATTCCGTTAACAATATACATACTAATATTGAACAACACTCTAATGATAACGTTAATGTTTTCCGAACGTTACGGTCAGAGGTTAGTACCTTCACTTTTCAAATGGTTAGTAAAACAGAAGTAGAAAACGTTTTACGACAGTTAAAATCCTCTAAAAGCCCTGGTTTTGACAACATTACAACTAGAATGTTGTCTGTAAGGCAATCAGCTGTTTCTGATATACTAGTATGTATTTTTAATAAAATGCTTATGGAGGGGTCGTATCCGAGTGTTTTAAAAATACACAAGATAATACCCATACCAAAGAAACCAAATGCAAAGTATGTTGCTGATTTTCGGCCTATTTCAATTCTATCAGTGATAGATAAAATATTTGAAAAGCTTCTTTTTGACCAACTTTCAAAGTATGTTAATGATAATGATATTTTATATAAAAATCAATTTGGATTTAAGAAAGGATCGGGAACTAGGGAGGCTTTAGTCAATGCTGTGGAATATATTTGTTCTGGAATAGATGATGGTTACAAGGGTGTAGCAGGTGTATTTTTTGATTTTTCCAAAGCATTTGATCTTGTTGATCACAATATTCTCTTGTTGAAGCTTGAGAGCATCGGCTTAATAGGATCTTCTCTAAGATTAATGAAGACTTTTCTTGAAAACAGATCGCAGTTTGTTCAAATTGGTTCAGCGGTGAGTGAAACATTACCCGTTAATTATGGTGTTCCTCAGGGCAGTGTTATTGGCCCGCTTTTGTTTAAAATATTTATAAATGATATTAAAAATATTGAATTCAATGGAAGACTTAATTTATTTGCTGATGATGTGTGTATTTTTTACAAATACCAACATGAAAAAGTTCTGCAGGCCCATATTGAATATGACGCGGCAATATTAGCTGAATTTGCCCGTGTGAACAAATTAATGTTGAATCCATTAAAAACTAAATTTATTCGCTTTAGACCGCATTGTAATAAGAATGAACAATTTATGACAATTCACGTTGGCGGGACAATAATCGAAGAATCATTAAGTGTAAAATATCTTGGTGTTACTTTGACACAAAACCTGAAATGGGATGAACATATATCCCAAGTAAAAGCAAAGGTATCATCTGCAACTGGAATGCTATTTAAATTCAAAAACAAGTTGAGTACAAATGTCAAGATGCTTATATTTCAAGCTCTTATTAATTCTGTAATATCGTACCTTCCCATTGTGTATGCTACCAAAACATCAAGTTCACTAAGATCTCTACAATCTGCTCAGAACAAAGCTTTAAAAATCGTATTTAATTTGCCAATGCGTTACCCTACTTTGGATTTGTATAGAACCAAAGCAACAAACATATTACCTGTTCGTGGTCTGTACAAACAGCAATTACTTTTATTTATGTTTAAATCCATAAGATTCCCAGATTCCGGGGTGTCTTTCAGACGCAATGTCCAGACAACAGGGAGAAACACAAGGCAGGCTAATCACCTACAAGTTGCAAGATGCCGAATCGATTTAACTAAACAACGAATAAGACACGCAGGATCACTTGAATACAACAGTTTACCTGATGATATCAAAAATATAGCAATTATTTCCACTTTTAAACAATCTGTAAAAGAATATCTTCTAAACAACATAGAAGCACTTCTTACGTAGTATCAAATATCTTGCATATATATAAAGTATTTTTTTTTTTTTCTCTTTTTTCATAAAAGTATTTTTTGCATTATTGTTTTAATTGTAAAAATTTTTAATACTTGTTAGTAATATAGTTGCCAGTTAGCCTCTACAATGCCTATAAGGCGCTGGGGCACTTAATAATAATAATTGTACTTATTAATAATGAATTAAAATAAATGAAACAAAAAAAAAAAAAAAAAAAAAAAAATACTTTTATTAAACCAAAAAATACTCTGCTGTACCAAAAAGTACAATTTACTGTGTCAAAAAGTACTATTAATTTTACCAAATGGTACATTTTATTGTACTTAAAAGTACCTATGTTGTACAAGACAGTATTTGGATGCATTAAAAAGTATTTTTGTGCCAAACATTGTGAGAAAAAGTGTTTTTTTATTATACCAAAAAGTACTTTATTGTGCTTTCATTGAACCACAGTACCAAAAGTGAAATTTACTTTACCTTAAAGTACTTTGGTTTTACCAAAAATACTTTTATTGAACCAAAAAGTACTTTATTGTGCCAAGAAAGTACATTTATTGTACTAAAAAGAACATTAATTTTACAAAAAAGTACTATTGTTGTGCCAAAAAGTTCGATTTATTAGACAATTGTTTTCCAAAAAGTACCCTTGTAGTAAAATTTATGTATCAAAAAGAACTATTTATTTGTACTAAAGGTACATTTTATTGTACTTTTGATGCAACTTTTGGTAGTGTAAAATGTATTTTGATTATATTGAAAGGGACATTCTTGTGCCAAAAGTGTTCCAAAAAGTATATTCAATGTACTTCAAAGTTCTTTTATTGTACCGAAAAGGACATTTATTTTACAAAAAAAGTACTTTTGTTGTACCAAAAAGTACTATTTGTTTTGCTAAAACGCCAATAAAGTACTATTGTTGTGCCAAAAATACTTTTATTGAACCCTACAGTACTCTTGTACCAAAAAGTACAATACATAGTATAAGAATACTGTTTATTATGACAAAAGATTAATTTTATTGTACCAAAAAGTACTTATATTGTACCATTTAATGCTTTTGATGCACCAAAAAATTTAAAATATATTTTTTTATATTGAAGGGAAAATTTTTTGTGCCAAAAAGTACTTTTATTGTGTCAAAAAGTACATTCATTGTACTATAAAGTACTTTTATCGAAAAGGACATTTATTTTACATAAAAGTACTTTTGATGTACCACAAATACTTTTATTGAACCAAAAAGTACTCTTGTACCAAAAAGTACTATTTATTGTATCGAAAAGTACTATTTATTGTGCCATAAGTTACATTTTATTGTGTTAAAAATTACATATATTGTACCAAATAGAACTTTCGATGTAACAAAAAGTATGTTTATTGAACCAAAAAGTACTTTTGTTGTGCCAAAAAGTACATTCATTGTACTACAAAGCACTTTTATTGTACCGAAAAGGACATTTATTTTACATAAAAGTACTTTTGTCGTACTAAAAATACTTCTATTTATTGTGCCAAAAGTTACATTTTATTGTGTCAAAAATTACATGTATAATGTACCAGGTAGTACTTTTGATGTAACAAAAAGTATGTTTATTGTACCAAATAGTACTTTTGTTGTGCCAAAACGTACACTCATTGTATCACAAAGTACTTTTATTGTACCGAAAATCACATTTTATTTTACATAAAAGTACTTTTGTTGCACCCAAAAATACTTTTATTGAACCAAAACGAACTTTATTGCGCCAAAAAGTAAATTTATTGTACTAATAAGGTTTAATTTGTTTTACAAAACGTATTTTTGTTGTACCATGAAGTACTATTTATTGTATCAAAACTTAAAATTTATTGTACCAAAAGACGTTTTTTTGTTGTACCAAAAGGCGCTTTTATTATAGTAGTAAGTACTTTCATTGTACCGTAAATTACTTTTGTTGTACCAAAAAAGTACTTTCGATGCACCACAAAGTACTTCAGTTATACTAAAACGGACAGTTAGTGTACCAAAAATTACTTTTATTGTATAAAATAGTTTTATATATTGTACCAAAAAGAAATTTTATTGTACTTTGATTGCCTCAAAAAGTACTTTTATTGTACCAAACAAAAACAATGAACTCTTAACTTTTTAAATTTTATGAATTATGAATCTGTTTTTCATTGTTCGTTTTGAGATGTATTTTCTATTATCGCTAATAGAGTTTTTGATTTACAAGAGTTGTGTGAAATGGATTCAAGAAACCATCGAGAAACTCAAACACACCGGTGCGAAAATGGTATCAAACAGCTTAACAAAACTTTTGACTCCGAATACTTAACATTTCTCTCTCATGTTATTCCCCTCCTTTCCCGCACTTTTTATAACAGGACGATTTTATTCATATCCCAGGGAATATTCCGAATTGAGCAGATAGTATTAAAGAGTCTTAGTCACACATTACTCTTTCGCTTTTTACATATTAAATCGAAATACAACCATCACTCCTTATTGTTGCCTTCCCTAAGCCATAAACAAACACTGAGGAATAATTGTAACACCTCATGACGATAATATTAAAAATAAATATTTCCGGCTGTCACCATCCACCACTTCTATCTACAGATAATAAGCCACAGAGTGTAGTCACCATATGGAACAAACATCACAAACACAAGCAATGCAAATCATACTTCTTACTGATTCTCTTCTTGTCCCCCGGCAACATGAAATGTGGCTAGAATGAAAAACAAATGTAGATAACAAAAAAATAAAAACAAGTGTTCCTGCTTTTAGCCAAAGTTAATCAGAAGACGTCTGTGTCTACCACAACAAACCACAAACTAACAATACGTTTTTCTGTGGCCTCAATATAGTTCGTAAAGAAAGAGGTTCAAGTGCACGAGATAGCACGATAAAGGTGTATTGAGGTTAACGTAAACGATGACAAAACGAAATGAAAATATTGAACAAATATTTTTGTTTAATAAATAATGATTATGTGGAGGAATATTTCAATATTTTATAATTAAAAAAATATGTTTTTTTACTATCAGCCGTTATCCGTAAAAACTTTCACGGAACAACGTTGACCAGTTGCCACCAGGAAGAGGTTTGTGAGTCGTTTTGAGATGCAAGCTCCACGTTGCATCTGCTACCGCACCAAAATATAGCCAACATGTTGTGATAACATAACTAATAAAAAGGAAAATTATAAACAAAAACTATCGATAACATTTTTTTTTTAAAAAAAGATGTGTTTTTTGCAAAAAAAATTTTCAGCTCATACACTTGAAAATCTATAGCTTTTAATTCTTTTACTCGGCGTCATTCTTATCAGTCATATTATATAAAACAGCAATAAATGTTACTTTTTCTTAGTTACATTACGTAGATGTATTTAATTATGTTCTCTAAGTGCGGTTTTGTGTTTTTTGAAACTATTTCCCAATGACTAAAAGTGTTGTTTTTTTTGTCATCGATATCCAGTCAACACTAACTAACCTTCTGCAATGACTAATCCAATAGTCACTCAATATACTTTATATTACCACAATTACAACACTAATGTGTACAGTTTGACATAGTGACATATAGTCTCACTCTCATCTCCGATTGTATTCGCTATAAATGTAATCTATTTGTAATCGTAACACAAATGACCATATATAGTTAAACACGCACAGTGTGCGAGTAAATGAAATCTTGGTCAAATCTACGTTTTTGGTCATTTGGAAAAAAGTTGTTTAATTACATATACATAATTTATAAAGTAATTCTTTATTGATATGTAAGTATGTAGCACATATGTGTGCAATATGTATATGGGTGGGTTGGGTAATTATTAACTCTGTTAGTTAAAGTATAAGTACATATAACTTTTATTTACAGTGTTATTTTCCCATGAAAATTATATATGTTTAGAATTCTTTGTTTTGTGCAAAAATAATTTGTGTTTGCATTTTTTGTTTGTTTATAATGTTTATGTCTGATTAGAAAATTTATTATTATCGCTTTGACGTACACGTACATGACGAATTGTACTGGAATTTAGTTTTATTTTTATATTAATTTTTCAATTGCCACTCAGAGAGGGCAATAGATTTCAATTGAGTATAATTTTAAGAAATAAATAACTTCATTCGAGGACTCTTTTTGGCACAGCCAAAGTTGTTTTTCATACAACAAGAGTAGTTTTTGGCACAATAAAAGTACTTTTTGGCACAATAAAGTACATTTTGGTACTATAATTTTTTTTACTTTTTAATAAATAAAATTAATACAATAAATTGTACTTTTTACATTTTGACACAACAAAAGTACTTTTTGGTTTTTTAGTGCAATAAATTGTACATATATCAAAATATATTTACATTTCGGTGCAATAAAAAACTTTTTAACACAATTAAATGTCTTTTTGGCACAAATTAGGTACTTTTGGTGCAACAAAGGTACTTTTTCATAAAACGAGAGTACATTTTGACACTATAAAAGCACTTTTTAACACAATAAAGTATATTTTAATACAGGAAATTGTACTTTTTATAGAATATAAATACATTTTGTCACAAATTAATTACTTTTGGCACAACAATGGTACTTTTTAATACAACAACAGTACTTTTTCGTACAATAAGAGTTCAATTTGGAACAATAAATTGTACATTTGTAGAATAGAACTACACTTTTGCACAGGAAAATAACTTTTTTGTGCAATAAAAATACTACTTTTTGGTACAAATAAAGTACTTTTAGGCACAATAAAACTTTTTTTTTATTAAAGTTATTCTGATAAACAAAAGTACATTTTAGTACTACTACTACTTTTTGTAGAATTGAATTGGCCAAACAAAAGTACTTTGTGGTACAATACAATTACTTTTTGGTACAATAAATTGTACTTTTTGTTATAATAAATTTTACATTTTTGATACAATATAATTACTTTTTGGTACAATAAATTGTAGTTTTGGTACAAATCAAGTACTTTTTGGTACAAGAAAATAAAGTACACTTTGGCACAGTAAACGTACTATTTGGTACGCTAAAATTTTGGAACATCATAAGGACTTTTAGGTACAAATAAAAGTACATTCTGGTACAATAAAAGTACATTTTAGTACAATAAATTGTACTTTTTGTAGAATTGAAGAACGTTTTATGACACAACAAAAATAATTTGTGGTACAATAAAGTTACTTTTTGTTACAATAAATTGTACTTGTTGATGCAATAAAATTTCTTTTTGGATCAACAAAAGTACTTTTTGTACAATAAAAGTACATTTTGGTACAACAAAAGTACTTTTTGGTACGAATAAAGTACTTTTTGGTACGAACAAAGTACTTTTTGGCACAGGTACAATAAAGTTACTTTTTGTTACAATAAATTGTACTTGTTGATGCAATAAAATTACTTTTTGGCACAACAAAAGTACTTTTTGTACAATAAAATTACATTTTGGAGCAACAAAAGTACTTTTTGGTACAACAAAGTACTTTTTGGCACAGAAAAACTACTTTTTGTTACAATAAAAGTACAGTCTGGTACCATTAAATTATATTTGATACAATAAATTCTACTTTGGTTTTAATAGATTTTACATTTCGATACAATAAAAGTACTTTTTGGTACAAATGAAGTACTCTTTGGCACAAATAAAGTTTTTTTTGTTACAACAAAAGTACTTATTGGTACAATAATTGTACTTTTTTTTACAAAAAATTTTACATTTCGGTGTAATAAAAGTACTTTTTGGAGAAAAAAAATTTTACTTTTTAGTGCAATAAATTGTACTTTTTGGTACAGAAAGAATACTTTTCGGAACATTAAATGTACGTATTGGTACAATAAAATTTAAAAACAAAAATAAAAAATATTCACAGGTCGTAATTACGGTTACAAAAATAATTTTTAAAACATATTTTTTAAAATATTTTCAAAAGTTTTGTTTTATTATAAAGTTTTTTTTTTTTTAAATAAGTTTTATTCGACCTTTATAATTTTAGAATAATTTCCCAAGTTTCGAATAATCAGGCTCGAGGTCAGTGTGATTTTATGTATTAATTTTTTTTTATTTTATTATTTTTCAGTATTTCGTCTTTCATCGAAAGACATCATCAGGAATCTGAAACAGATTTAGATACATACATAAATACATCTTATTAGTGGTGAACATTACACACGTACATACAATGTAAACATAAGCTCAACAAAACCTAGCTTAGGAAAAATATGAGTAACAATACAACATCAAATGCAAGCAGTGCTGCGACCACACTTCTCTGCAAACAGTTGGCTGCAGAAAAATTTAAATTTTTTGACTTCGAAATCTTTCTAACATTATTATTTACATCAATTAGTTTAAGAGTTATTTAAAAAATTCGTTTTTCAGCCAAAGTGGAACAAGATTTTAAAAAATTTACTTTTTTAATAAAAAAAATAAATATACTAAACTTGCACTATTTTTGCATCAAATAATGTATCAAAAAATATGATGAGAATACTGAATTTGAAATTGGTTTTCATTTTGTTGCATAGTTTTGGAAAATTATAAAAAAAATTCCGGAGATAGTTTCATTCTTTGTATAACATAGCGCTCCATTTTTTGTAACATATTTTACCCTATTAATGTCAAGAAATTAAAATTTTGGGTAAACGAAAAATTATCCTTTTTTAAATGTATGTTTTATACGGTTTTAGAACATAAGTATCATCTATCGTAGAGAGGGAGGGTATACAAATACATACGTATTCGAATTTGATCAAAAATTCATTACGTTACCAAATGCAATTTCTGGCCGATATCAAAGTAGAATATGCAGTCAGGCTCCAGTTTTTTTTTTGTATATTAAAACATTCTACAATATCTATATGTATACGAAATTGACGCATGAAAATAATACATATTGTACACTTTTTATGAAAAAAAAGCTATCGTTTATATTTTGCTCTTTCGAAATAAAAACAAACGTTACTTTGTTATGCGTAATTCCCAGGAAATATGAGCAATCTTTATGGTTTTGTTTAAACCAATTATCGTGAATAATGCAATTAAAATTTTAATATTTATAAACATTGCAACAGACATACTAATATATAATGTTTAATTAAGCTCTTATAAACATATAAATTTGTAATTATTTCCAACAAGAGTTTAAGTTAAAAAACATCTTATAACTTTGACAGCTGCTATTGAGTAAGTCATTTACGTTATGAGTCGTTTCGCAGAAAAACTGGAAATACTATGAATACATACTTTTTATTACTTAAATTATATTTAAATATCTCCTCTTTTTTAGAAGTTTCTTGTAAAACAAATTTATTTTCTGGTACATTGAAAGTACTTTTTGGCAGATCTTTCTCTAAGTCTGAAAAATGTTTTGCACTTTTAACATTAAAATTATAAACACAAATTTCCATTTTTTGGATAATCTTTTGAAATTTGCCAAACTATTTTCAAAATTTGTCATCAATTTTGTCCTTAATTTACCTGCGTATATTTACTTCCTTTCCGGTGATTTTTTTTTAATTTTCAAAGTTCATGTAAAATTAGGGAAAAGAGAAAAATATTCCAGTGAGAATTAATTTAGAATAGGCGAACAACGAAAATGGTGATACTATTGGTTTCAAATGTAATGTTATAGTTTTTTTCAAATCACTATTTATGTACATCCATATGTAAGCTATCGTATAACGTTGTAAATATACTGCACAAATGTGTATTATTACGTTTACAATTTTCTGCTTATATTAGCATAAATTATTTTTACAATATTGAAAAAGAACGCCAACACTTCGTTATTAGTAGAGTTCAATAAACTTTGTGCACCCCCTCCTCCGCCACTCATTGTTGTTGTTTTTATACACTTATGAATAGATTCCATTCATAGTCATGTTTTTATATACTATAAATATTTGCCATGATATGCGTCATTGATTTTGTATTTAATCTTTATTTCGTTTCATTTCTCTTTTCTACTCTTTTAGCATGATGGTGATGCTGATGGCCTTATTAGTATACATGAACTGAAGGGCCTAATAGATGCCGGCCTATGTCGTGATATCCCACCTAATGTTGCTCAGCAAATTTTAAAAATGTCCGATACCGATAATAATGGTCACTTGGATTTTGAGGAATTCTATCGTATGTCACAGCGTCATAAATGGGTCATACGCAATGTGTTGACAAGATACTGCCGCATGATTGTGCCGCCACCAAAGCCACTGGAAGGTGATCAACTGGATGGTGCCTATGAGAAACAAATGTCGATTTGCCCACCACCACTAACTATGGTTCTATTCTCAATGGTTGAGATTATAATGTTTCTGGTAGATGTTATACATTTTCAGTAAGTGTTGTTGTTGAATGTCAACGGTATTCCTTTAAAGTCCATTTGTATTGATATTTGATAAATTTTGGCTATTACGTTCACAAATGGAAGAAGTTTTGCTACAATAGCGAATTGTTAATTAGTTTTGAATGAATGCTAATTGGATATGTACTTCGAATACAACTCCAGATACTTGCGCAGAATTTGATCACATAAAACAAAACAAGTTTTTTGGAAACAAGTTTAAAAGACAGTGGGTTTGTTGGATTTTAGGCGACTAATTTTAAATGTTTTCCACCTGTCATCTTGTCATCGAAATAGATGTAAAAACCTTTAGCAAATGTATAAAAGGGGTGATTCCATATAACGGCTGCATGTAAATTTTCATAATAATTCATAATTTTATTATGAAACGCAATCATAAAATTATTTAACTATTATAAAAATAATTTAATAATCTTGCGCCAAAAATACAAAATCATAAACTGCTGTTATTTGGAAAGCATTTATGTTATACAGTCGTGTCTGTGTATAGAGAACTAATTTTTGCAAGGCCTGTTCACAGTATCCAGGTTGTTCTCTATATCAAGGTTGACATGTTTTGTTTAAAACTAGTTTTATTTGCTCATGAAAGCCCATTTAGAAATATCTAATAAATCTAAACTAAATAATAAAAAAGATCGATAATTATTAACCTAAAAAAATACTTTTATTTTACCAAAAAAATATGTTCATTGTACCAAAAAGTACTACTATTGCAACAAAAAGTACTTTTATTGTACCAAAAAAATACTTTTATTGCTCCAAAAAGTCATTTATTTTGCCAAAAAGTAAATTTTTTGTACCAAAAAGTACTTTTTTTAATGTTCCGAAAAAAGCATTTATTGTTCAAAAAGTAATTAAATTGTACCAAAAATTCTTTTATTATACCAAAAAGTGCTTTCATTGTACCAAAAAGATAATTTCTTGTGCTAAAAAAAAAACTTTTTATCCCAAAAAGTCATATTTTTGCAACAAAAAATAATTTTATTGTACCAAAAAGTACTGTTATTGTACAAAAAGGGATTTTTGTACCAAAAAATAATATTGCAACATTATTATTGCTACAATAATAACTTTTATTGTGTCAAAAAGGACATTTTTTGTACCAAAATATATTTTCATTGTACCAAAAAGTACTACTATCGCAACAAATAGTACTTTAACTGTACGAAGAAATACTTTAATTGTACCAAAAAGTGTTTTATTGTGTCAAAAAGAACATTTCTTTTACCTAAAAATACTTTGATTGTACTAAAAAGTACTATTATTGCAACAAATAGTACTTTTGTTGTACCAAATAATACTTTTATTGCTTCAAAAAGTATATTTTTTGTACCAAAAAGTACTTTTAATGTATCAAAGTTTATTTATTGTGCCATAAAGTACATTTCTTGTACCAAAAAGTACTTTTAATGTACTAAAAAGTACATTTATTGTCCAAAAATACTTTAATTGTACCAAAAGTTGTTTTATTGTACCAAAAAAAAAATACTGTCATGGTAACAAAAAATAAATTTCTTGTACCAAAAAAAAAAACAACTTTTTTTTGTACCAAAAAGTACTATTTTTGCAACAAAAATAATTTGATTGTGCAAAAAGTACAAAAATACTTTTATTATACTAAAAAATATTTTCATTGTACCAAAAAGTACTTTAACTGTACCAAGAAGTGCTTTAATTGTACCAAAAAGTATTTTGTTGTACCAAAAAGTCAAATTCTTATATCAAAAAATACTTTCATTGTATAAAAAAATACTTTTATTGCTCCAAAACGTAATTTTATTTTGCCAAAAAGTATATTTTTTTGTACCAGATGTACTTTTAATGTACCTAAAAGTACATTTATTGTACAAAAATTGTTTTATTGTACCACAAAGTACAGTTATTGCACCAAAAAGTACTATTATACCAAAAAATATGTTTACTGTTTCAAAACAGAACTTTTATTGTACAAACAATTACATTTATGGTACCAAAAAGTACTTGTAATGTAGCAAAAAGTGCATTAATTGTACAAAAAGTACTTTCATTTGACAATAAAGTAGCTTTTGTACCAAAAATATATTTTATTGTACCAAAAAGGACTTTCGCTGTGCTAAAAGGTACTATTCTTACAACAAACAGTACTTTTACCGCACCAAAAAGTACATTAATTGTGCCAAAACTAGTACTTTTTTTGTAACAAAATGTACTTTTATTGTAACAAAATGTACTTTAATTGTAACCAATTTCAATAGTAGACAGATGACCCTTTGGGACCGGCCGTGGTTAGTGGTTAGAACACGCGACTACCATGCGGGAGATCGCAGGTTCAAACCTGGCTCCAGTCATCTTAATAAATTGTTCTTTCATTGTCGGCTCCCCTCGAATGTTGTTGACAGCAATTTCGCTGTAATAAGTGTCGAGTCAATCGGCGTGTCTAGTAAGAGCTTCTCAAACAGTGACGTTCGCATTCGTCGATAAACAAGTAGGTGCCGTTAGTTGTGAATCTAAAAATTGAAAGCGTGTTAATTCACAACAACGCGAGAAGCTATCCCATACCTCATTCATGGGGTGCAAAGGGAAATTAAGTAAGACAGATGACCCTACAGTATTTCCATTTAAGTTAACTAACAGTACAGATGGACATGGAATTTATTAAAATTTCTTATACAAATAACACATAATTAATAGAATTTCTTAAACTTCCAGAGATGATCCTGATAATAACCATCGCATAGGCGAAAGCACAAATGGTCCTGCGGCAACACTGTTCATATACAATCCCTACAAACGATACGAGGGCTGGCGTTTCTTTACCTACATGTTTGTCCATGTCGGTATTATGCATCTCTTCATGAATTTGATTATTCAAATATTTTTGGGTGTTGCATTGGAGTTGGTGCATCATTGGTGGCGTGTAGCTTTAGTGTATTTGGCTGGTGTCGTGGCTGGTTCCATGGGTACATCGTTGACAAGTCCACGCATATTTTTAGCTGGTGCCTCGGGAGGTGTGTATGCTCTCATAACAGCGCATATTGCTACGATTATAATGGTGAGTAGAAAATTGGTATTTTTTTATATCAGTTTGTGTAGAGTAGCAGTAGCTGAAAAGTTGCTATAACCAGCAAAACTAAAAAAAAAATATTTTATAGTCTAGCAATTAGATTCTGCTCATGAAATTTAAATAATTCTAGACCACATCATTGCATAGTAACAAATATTTTTTATTCAATAAATAATTAATATATTTTCTTATTTCTTTACCTCTTTCAGAATTGGAATGAAATGGAATATGCCATTGTTCAGCTGTTCGTCTTTCTCATATTCTGCTTCACCGATTTAGGTACATCGGTCTATCGTCATTTAACCGATCAACATGATCAAATTGGCTACATGGCCCATTTGTCTGGCGCTGTGGCCGGCCTGTTGGTAGGCATAGGTGTTTTACGAAATTTGGAAGTTCGTCGTTGGGAACGTATTCTATGGTGGATAGCAGTGATTTTCTTTTTTGCCTTAATGATGACTGGTATCTTGATACATGTGTTTTTACCGGATTATTTCCCCAGACAAGAGTACAATTAATCGATTTGTTTTTTTACAAACGCACAATTTTTCTACTTAATATACTATCTACTACTCTTATAATTGTAAGAATACAGTTTTTCTATGTGTCTACGTGCACACACATACTACATTTAAACATATATACATATATTTTGATAATCATATTTATATTAACTTAAAATTAAAGAATATTAAGCCAAAGTGCCTTTGGATACAACAGCGAATTAGTACACAAGCTTTTAGTGTTTAAAAGTATACATAACTTTTTTTTTTGTATTATTTATTAGTTATTTTTTCAAAATTATTTTGAAAGTTGTGACAAAGAGCTCCTTAACCATTTTATATAATGAATTGTTAAATAA
Organism: Muscina levida; assembly: GCA_964034835.1. Lineage (NCBI taxonomy): Eukaryota > Metazoa > Arthropoda > Insecta > Diptera > Muscidae > Muscina > Muscina levida. The sequence continues at coordinate 58,365,140 of OZ035882.1, forward strand.
GCTATTTACAAAGTTATGTAAAGTCTTTGTGTGAGTCCTTTGTGAATGGAATATTATTGTGTTTAATTTGACAACGAACCAAGTATTTGTTTTAATGTATTTATTTTTTTTATCAAATAAAATATAAATTTTATAAAACTGTATAAAAAATGTATTTGTTTATTTTTAATGTGGTGACGTAAAAGACGTAAAAATTTAACCTAATGTAACAAAACGGAAAAGCTTTGTGTTTTTGAATTTTAAAGCAAATATACACGTTAGGTCACAAGTGATTTAATATGATTTTAATTTGGATTTGAAACAATGAAGTGTAATGTTATTTTAATAATTTTGTAAAAAAAATAAATATTATTAATTAACACAATATATTTTTGGGAAAAAGGTCTATTGGACAGCACGACAATAGAACTGTTCCCGAAATTATGACAGCTGTTGATGATGAGTTATCAAAGAACGTAAATTGTACAAGAAGTCAAATAAGACTGTGGCAAAATGTAGTGTACTTACGCCCTTAAGTAACACACTAATAGATCGGTACTGAACTGATAGCACGGTATAAAAAACGATGGAAATAAAAAGGATGTGCACCATTTTTTGACTCGAAAAGCAAAAAGATAAATGTAACATTTAATCGGCATTAAAATTTCATAATTTGTTTTCTTAATTTTTGTATATTCAGATCTTCCAACCTACGCTCTTCTTCTTCCAATCTGCGCTCTTCTTCTACCAACCTACCGTAGTGTTATTTAATGATCAAAACAAACAGTTAATATACTTCTTGTATAATTTACGTTCTTTAGAGTTATTCATAAAACGTAACAACATTCGTTGTTATTGTCGTTAATTATAGATTGCAATGTGAACTATAGGCTCACGGTCATTAGCACACGTTCATTTACTACAAAAAGCCAACAGGCATGCCTATGAACGAGTGCCAGAAAGGGAATATTCAGCGAAGTTCCCTTCAAGGCAGCTAAGCGTTTTATCACTGGCGGACGAATCCCTAATGTAAGACTACACACAACATGTGACGCAGCACGTCTCGCAGAACAACGTGATATTTTAAGTGCTTGCGAACGCACTGATGAACGGATTGTGCAGTATTCAACATAGGCATAAATGGCGTGAACATCGATAACTGTGACACAGGTTTCCAAAAACTCTGAGGTTTAAACACAGCACTCGTGAACGAAAAATTTCGATCGACATGTTTCGTTAATTTTTTCGCCTATTTTAAATAAAATCTCTCCCCAGGATGTTCTTCTCTTTCCCCTTATTCTAAACGATTTTCGAAAATGAAAAACTAATCTACGGGAAGAAATCAGGTATGTCTACTATAAATTAAAGGTAGAATCTAATGACAAATTTCACCAACAAATTTCAAGGAAGTTGTACCAAAATGAAAATATTTAATGCTTTAATAGTAAAATTGCAACATTTTTAAGAGTTAAGGTGGTAAAGTCTGCCAAAAAGTATTTTCATTGTTCCAAAGAGTCCTTTTTTAACCTTATCGTAACAAAAAGTACAATTTATTATAACAAAAATTTCAATTTACATTGAAAAGTAATTTCAATGTACAAAATAGTTCTTTTATTGTACACACAAAGTAGTTTTATTGTTCAAGTAGTACTTTTATTGTTCCATTAAGATAACAAACCAAAAAGTACATTTATGTTACCAAAAGTACTTTTATTGTACCAAAAAGTTATTTAATTTAACAATAAAATACATTAATTGTAACAAAAAGTACATCTATGCACCAAAAATTACTTATATTGTAGCAGAAAGTACTTTCATTGTACCAACAACTAAACTTATTGTACCAAAAGTACTTTTATTATACCAGATATTACATGACGAAGATGGCGGTTTTAAAAGGAACTTTTTACAGCGATTAAATACGTAAACTACGAGTGGTCGTGTGTGCGAATATAAGTAGGACTTTAAACAATCATTTGCTTACTCATCTTACCGGCACCTCCCATATAAATTTACATATTTTCCGAAAACTAAAATTTTGCCAATTGAGAACGTTGAGAACAGTTCACTTTCACATCTTTGTAAACATTTTTAACACACCTCTAATTTATAGAAGGTTCTACTTACTTTTCTTTGCTAAGTATGCAACAATCTTAAGGAAATTTGCCGTTTTCGGCCTTAAAAAATCTTATGCGCAATCCCACCTAATTTCAGAAATATGTCTAAGGGCGAGGGTATATGTAAGCCTGTTTAATTAACATTTCTATACTAGTTTAATGTATACCTTTGTATTACGTGTCCTTTCTTGATGTTAAGACTAGGTCGACCCTTGATCAGAATACGTGGGTAAACCAAAACTTAGGTTTCATGAATTACTTGTCATCTCTTAGTAAATGACTGCACAGCCCTATTTATGATGTCACCAAACTAAAACGTTCCAAGTACCATTTGTTTGTCGGCCTTGCTATCGTGTTTCTGTAAGTATCACCTGACTTTTTCATGTTTAATCACCATAATGCTACAAAATGTACACAAATTGTTGACCAAAACAAAAGGATTATTTATTTATAAAACAATTTTTTTTATATACATTTATATGTACAAAACAATAAAAATATTTACACTTAATATATACAAAAGTTTTTTTTTTTAATTTTAAAATAATGGTGCTATTAGGCCCAGCCACCTGCTGGCTGCCAGCCACCACCACCGCCTCCTCCAGATGACCAGCCGCCGCCGCCGCCACCGCCACCACCATGACCACCACCACCACCACCGCTGCCTCCGCCTAATTTAATGATTTTAATGATCTTGGTGGAGCCACCGCCACCTCCTCCACCGCCGCCAGAAGACCAACCACCTCCACCACCGCCTCCGGATGACCAACCACCTCCGCCACCTCCTCCGCCTCCATGACCGCCTCCACCTCCACCGCTTCCTAAGCTTATAATCTTAACAATTTTAATATCTCCTCCGCCTCCACCACCGCCGCCTCCGCCGCTAGACCAACCACCACCGCCGCCACCACCTCCGCTGGACCAATCGCCACCGCCGCCGCCTCCACCACCACTGGACCAGCCACCACCTCCGCCTCCGCCGCCACCATCTTCGGATATAACCTTAATTATTTGTACGTCTCCGCCGCCACCACCGCCGCCGCCTCCTCCTCCTGAAGACCAACCGCCGCCTCCTCCACCACCTCCGCCTGACCAGCCACCTCCAGGTGTTGGCTTAGCTGATACAGACGCAGCGCCAATCAATAGCAAACATACAAAGGCCTGCAATGATAATTGAAACTTAAAATCTTTTCAAATATATAAATACTTAAAATTAAGGATATGCTAAAGAAATCAGAATTATACTTTATCTGGCTGTTTAAATTTTAAAATTATGAAATTATATTTTTCGAGTCGAAACAATATTTAAAGAAAAAAAAAATAAAAATAAATTGTTGAAAGCCCATAAGATCGATCTACGTAGGATAGGTGTGTTATCGAATATACTAAAGCGGGATCAGAGATACATAAAATGCGTTATGTCTGGTATTGAAATACTAACGCACTCTTAGGCCGAGGCCACGCAATGAACGGCAAAGCGGTGATCGGCAAGAAATTAAATTATTTAAAATACAGTCAGCCCTATTCTGCGTTTCGATTACGCACGGATTTTCTCTGGTATTCTGCGTTCCGTTCCGTTCCGTTAGGCTTTTCTTTCGATTATAGCTATTCTACATTACGAACGTAGTTACGTTTTTGTAAGTTGTAATTAAGCTGACGGAGTTTGCGTAAAAAAATGCAAAATATAAAAAAAAGTATTTAAAAAATGTAAGTATCAAATAGATAAATGTTTTTTATTTCTTTTTACTGATTTCTGATGTTTATTTCATTTATTACAGGTCAAAAACAACAACGCCCGCGCAATACGAGAAGCTGCTGGCTGTCATGGCAAAAAATACCGATATTGCTGGAGTGCGATGTGGCTAAATGCAATAGGGCCACCAAGTAAAGATGAGAATGCATGGAAGAAGGTATGTATGACATTTTAGTTTGTATTTTATGTATAAAATATTTTTTATTTAGGTTTGGACGGACTGGAAATGCTATATCAAGCGGAAGCTCTCCCACAACAGGCAGGAGAGAATGAGCACCGAAGGAGGCGAATGTCGTTTGCAGCGCATTACTCCCCTTGGTTTTTGCTTTGTTTGCAGTTTACTTAACAATTTTTACACAATTGCTTATATGTTTTGTTTCGTTATTTTCCGTTCCACTGACAAAACAGCTTATTGTGAATACACACTTGCTTCCTCATTTTCTTTCGATTCAGTTTTTTGCTGGAATACCAATTTACGATCCGTGCGTAGCGGAATGCGGGGACGTAATCGAAACGCAGAATAGCCCTGAGTATGTTTCAAAAAGCAGTTTTTTATTTGTTTAGCTGACTATAAGAACATATTAAGTCTGAGGGGAGCAGTAAGAAGCATGGATCTTGGGAATTTTTTCACTATGGAGCGTTTTTCTGGAGAGGAGAGAATTTTACAAATCATTCCGTTTATTAGGATCCGAATTTTTCAATTCAAAAGCGCGAAAGTGCCTTAAATTTGCCCTCATTAATTGTTGCAAAAAATAAAAACCCAGAAAGGAAAATTTTCTGACAAACTGATATCCTGGAAAGGCGAAATAAACTGGCCTTTATGTAGTCCTGACTTGACTCCTGACTGGACTTTTTCTCGCGGAATTATCTTCAATATAATGTTTATAATAATAAATCGAAATAAACTATTCGCAACGAAATCGTATCCATTACGGAATCATGCGGCTGAGCTGTCATTTGAAATTTAACTGCTTGTGTAAAGGAAAGCCGTCAACGCAAAGATTAACTTTTAGACGATATTATTTTTAAGGAATAAATTCCCAAATGCTATGTTTTGATTATCAATAAACAGTTCTTTGAAAGACAGACATCTTATTTCTTATTTTATCGACTCACAAAATTGAAACTTGCTTTTAAGACACCCTGTACAATAGAATTAGTCAAGCAATGAACGGCAAGTGAACGTTATTTTTGAGCGAAGAAGACACAATTTCGTAATTAGGTAGATTACTTATAATGGACTATTTGAAGTCCTTTAAAAATACATGTTCGGAAGTTCTTTATAATCATCCAACTTTATCGGTTGCGTCTGTCGGCAAGATAAGGTAACTTGATATGAAATTCATACAACCGATACTTTTCGCAACTAACACAAGTTCTTATTTAGGGAACCTACTAATATAAAATGCAATGCCTAATGACGTACTGCCATAAAGTACTTTTAAAGTAACAATTATTTACCCAAAAAATACTATATTTTATACCAAAATGCATTTCTGTTTTACCACAAAATGCTTTGGTATAAAATTATTCCTTTATTGTATCAATTGTGCTTTTTTTTTTGCAAAAAAGTACTTTTATTATAAAAAAGTAACTTTTTAAGCCAAAAGTGATCTTTTGTACCCATAAAGTATGTAATCTCATTGTGCAAAAAGCAATTTTATTGTACCAAAAAATACTTTTAGTAGTACGCAAAAAGTACTTTTACATGAATTTTTTATGTACAAATAACCCACAATTTAGGCAACACTGTAAAAATTTTCTAGTTGGAAATTAAATGTCTAATGTGGTACTGTCAAAAAGTACTTTTAAAGTAACAATTATTTAACCAAAAAGTGATTTTGTTGTAACAAAAAGCTTTTTTGTTTTACCACAAAATGCTTTTGTATCAAAGAACTCCTTTATTGTACCAATTGTATTATTTTATTGCAAAAAAAAAGTACTTTTATTGTACTAAAAAGTACTTTACTTGTACCAAAAAAGTCATTTTTTATACTACCTAAAAGTACTTTTAATTGTACCCAAAGGGTACTTTTATTGTACATTTTATTGTTGCTAAAACTACTTTTATTGTACCAATAGCAAAGTAATATACTAAAAAATACTTTTACGCACCAAAAGAAACTTCTATTGCACAATAAGTACAAAAGGTATTTTTATTGAAATACTATTAAATACTATTTTGTACCCAAAATAGTGCAATCATTGACTTTTATTTTATCTAAAAGTTCTGTTGTTGTTTTTTATTGCTAATTTTTAATCAAAACAAAACTGCCGAAGCAGAATATCTAACAGTGTATAGTACCAAAAAGTTAAATTTTGTTGTACTAAAATAACTTTTATTGCACCAAGAAGTACAATTTATTGTAATTTTACTTTGTCAAAAAGCACTTTCATTGTACCAAAAAGTACAGTTAAAGTACCAAAATAGCAACTTATTGTACAAAAAAGTATTTTCAATGTACCAAAAAGTTCTTTTAAAGTACCAAAAATACTTTTACCAAAACGTACTTTTATTGTACCAAACAGTTCTTAAATAGTACAAAAAATACTTTTATTGTACAAAAAATTACTTTTATTGACTTAAAAGTACTTTTATTGTACTAAAAAGTACTCTTATTGTATCAAAAAGTACCGTTGATGTACCAAGGACTACTGATTTAACCCGTTGATGTTTTTAAATCATAAAATAAATAATATTCGAAAGCTGACTTTGTACTTAAAATTGCTCTCCTTGTTCATCCTTTCCCCGTCAGTTTAGAATGAGAGGATTTTTCACCCGTGAAAAAATAATCAAGAGGGAACTCATTACTCTGGGAATATCTTAAATTGAGCTGATAACGATTAAAATCAAATCCCAAAGTGATTCCAATGCAATCTTTAATCCTTTAACTGTTTCAAAAACACTTATTGCCAATTTTATACGAATATAATAGTTTGTCACTTGTTGCCACCTAATTATTGAATTTCGATTTAGCACTTTAGTTTTGTAGTATCCTATATTAGTATATTATTTGCTTTTATCCCACTTTCACAGTTTAAACTACTTTAAGGATAACAGTCCTTTTACACTTATTTTACCACTTGTTTTTTTCTACATTCTTTTTTTTATTATTTGTATGAATAATCCGTTACTATGTTACGTACTTTCATCCTTATTCCGAGAATGAGAGTTGATCCGCAAACTTTTGGCGGATTTAATTTAACGGGATTTGTTTACCAAACGGTGCAAAGACTGTTGGTTTACTGACATCCAATTGGCAGATGGGCACAATTTTTATACCACAAATTGTGTTAGTAGACGACGAACGACGACATCATATGGTACAAATCAGATGAAAGAAAAGTCACAACACAACACAACACAACCATCGCACATCGCGTTGTCTTGCAACCGGAAAAGCTTTTGAAAATTGCAATTTTGGGAATATATAATGAAAAACTTGCAACGGCATCTTTGAGTGCACCCAATGACTAACCAGTTTCATGTGGTTGTTGCTTCAAAATATTTGTATGTGTGTGTGTGAAGTTTGAAAATGAAAACGAAGATGCAGTGAAGATGATTACGAGAGATGTGTGCAATGGTGGTGGTGGTGGTGGAAGACAGTGTACACAGGGGAAGTTTAGTAGTCGTGTTGGCGCCTGCCCAATTTTTTTGTGATGTACTGTGTTGGCTTAATGTGTGCTGTGAATAGTTTGAATATTTTTCTATCACTAGACGATGACTGTTAGAAAACATTGTTATATGCGAGGTTATAGTGATTATCATACACTAAATAAAATCGCAGTTAACACATGTTGATGGATCTTAATGTTTCGCGGTAAGATTATGATTATTAATTTTTTTCAATATTTTGCATGAATTTAAAGTCGTAATGTTCGTTAGATGAATTGGACCAAGATATCATAGGTGATTACAGGTTTCACTACTTACAGGCACATTTATTGTACAACAAGGTACTTTTATTGTACCATAAATTACTTTCAATGTACCAAAAAGTACTTTTATTGTACAAAAAGTACTTTAATTGTATCAATTGTACCAAAAAGTACTTTTATTGAACATCAAGAGTACTTTAATTTGACCAAAAAGTAATTTTACTGCAAACAAAGAGTACAATTTGTTGTACACAAAGATAAAAATTGTTTGTACACACAAAAGAACAATTTACTTTACCAAAAAGTACAATTTATTGTATCAAGAAGTAATTTTTTATTGTACCAAAAAGTATTTCCAATGCACTAAACAGTACTTTTATTGTACACAAAGAGTACAATTTATTGTACCAAAAAGTACATTCAATCTATGAAAATTTACTTTTTTGTACATAAAGTGTACAATTTATTGTACCAAAAAGTACTTTCAATGTACCAAAAAATACATTTATTATATACAAATTGGTACAATTTATTGTATCAAATAGAATATTCAATGTACCAAAAAGTACTTACTACTTAAAAGTATTTTTATTAATATTTTTATTGTATACAAAGAAAAAGTTCAAGTTTACAAATTTATTTAAAAAGTACAATCTTTTGTACCAAAAAGTACTTTTATTGTACACAAAGAGTACAATTTATTGAACCAAAATGTACCAAAAAGTACTTTTATTGTTCCATAAAGTACCTTAATTGTTCCAAAAATTACTCTTTTTGTACACAAAGAGTACAGTTTGTACACAAGGAGTACAATTTATTGTACAATGAAGTAATTTCATTGTACCAAAAAGTACTTTAATTTTACCAAAACGTTCTTTTAATGTACACAAAGAGTACAATTTGTTGTAGACAAAAATAACAATTTACTGTACACAAAAAGTACAATTTATTGTACCACAAATTACTTTCAATGTACTTTCAAAAAGTACGTAACTTGTACCAAAACGTGAAATCAATATATATATTGTACCGAAAAGCACTTTAATTGTATCAAAAAGTTCTTTTTTTGTACCAAAAAGTAAAGTAAAGTAAAGTTCGTTGTGCCAAAAAGTACTTTTATGTTCCTAAAAGTGATTTAACTGCACAAAAAAGTACATTTATTGTACCCAAACGTACTTAAAATGTACCAAAAAGTATTTTTATTGTACGAATAAGTAGTTTTATTGTACACAATGAGTAAAATTTATTGTATCACAAAGTACTTTCAATGTGCCAAAAAGTACTTTTATTGTACACAAATAGTACAATTTAAATGTACCAACATGTGCTTTCATTGTACCAAAAAGTAATTAACTTGTACCAGTAAGTAATATCAATATATATATTGACCGAAAAGCACTTTTACTGTATATCAAGAGTACTTTAATTGTACAAAAAGAGTTAAATTCATTGTACCAAAAAGTACTTTTATGTTCCTAAAAGTAATTTAATTGCTCAAAAAAGTACGCTTATTGTACCCAAAAGTACTTTAAATGTACCAAAAAGTATTTTTATTGTACGAATAAGTGCTTTTATTGTACACAATGAGTACAATTTTTTAACTTCTACAAAAAAGTACTTTCAATGTATTAAAAAGTACATTTATTTCACATAAAAAGTACAATTTATTGTACCAAAACGTAATTTTAATGTACCAAAAAATACTTTTATGGTATACAAATTGGTACAATTTATTGTACCAAAAAGAACCTTTAATGTACCAAAAGTACAATTTATTGAACTAAAAATAACTTTTACTGTACCAAAAATTAGAATTTTTTGTACCAAAAAGAATTTTTAATGTACCAAAAAGTACTTTTATTGTCCACAAAGGGTACAATTTATTAAACCAAAATGTACCAAAAAGTACTTTTATTGTACCGAAATGTACTTTAATTGTACCAAAATGTACTTTAATTTTTCCATAAAGTACCTTTATTGTTCCAAAAAGTACTTTTATTGTACACAAAGAGTACAGTTTATTGTACCAAGAAGTAATTTCATTGTACCAAATAGTACTTTTAATGTACCTAAAAGTACTTACTACTTTAAAGTACTTTAAATTTACCAAAAAGTACTTTTATTGTACCGAAAAGTACTTTAATTGTACCAAAATGTAATTTAATTCTTCCATAAAGTACCTTTATTGTTCCAAAAAGTATTTTTATTGTACACAAAGAGTACAGTTTATAGTACCAAGAAGTAATTTCATTGTACCAAATAGTACTTTTAATGTACCAAAAAGTACTAACTACTTTAAAGTACTTTAAATTTACCAAAAAGTACTTTTATTGTACCGAAAAGTAATTTAATTGTACCAAAATGTACTTTAATTCTTCCATAAAGTACCTTTATTGTACCAAAAAGTACTTTTATTGCACACAAAGAGTACAGTTTATTGTACCAAGAAGTAATTTCATTGTACCAAAAAGTACTTTGAATGTGCCAAAAAGTACTTTTATTTCACCGCAGTACCTTTATTGAATCAAAAAGTTATTTTATTACGCCAAAAAGTACTTTCATAAAAATAGCGAAAAGTACTTTAATTGTACCAAAAAGTATTTTTATTGCACCAAAAAGTATGTTTAGTGTACCATAAAGTAATTTTATTGTACACAACTACAATTTGTTGTACACAAAGAGTACCATTTATTGTATACAAAAAGTACAATTTATTGTACCAAAAAGTACTTTTAACGAACCCAAAAATACTTTTATTATATGCAAATTGGTACACCTTATATTATCAAAGAGAACCATTAATGTACTAAAAGTACAATTAATTGTGCTAAAAAGAAATTTTACTGTACCAAAAGTTTATTGTACCAAAAACTTACTTAAAACTTACCTACTACTTTAATTTTAACAAAAAGTTGTTGAATCAAAAAGCAAGAACTACAATAGTTCTTCTTAAATTCTTTATATTTTAAAATTTTATGTACAAACACTTTTGAACCGAATGTTGTCAAAATACTGACTATTAACAGAATCGTATCAGTAAAGTTTGAAGATTTCGTCAGAATGAAGTGTCAGTAAATTTTGACAACAAATCATCATTGAGACCATGTTGAGGCGTTTTAAAGAGTGGTATAGCTTTGTTGGCCACTTTTTAGCCAACCGTATTGATTTTTAGTTCGCAAACTGGTGCGATTTACCACAGAAATCCTCAGTGTACCCTCGTGTATTGTAGGAGCATCTTACTTTCATACTACTATAGTAGTGACCACCACTGCTATACATGTATAGAGATACTAAGATGCTTTTGGTGACCACTTGGTGATCTGTTACCACAGTACTCATCTCATTCAAGCTTAGTTCGAATCATCATCCTTTCGAAAAGTTATTGTGTAACACATAAGATTAAGTCAAACCACCACCAAACCAAAACCAAAGTGCTTATTACAATATTATTGTTTTAGTTTTGTTTTTAAAATTTAAATAAGTATAACACAACACACAGCAAAATGTATGTGATCAATTTGCTAGCCATCAGGGAAATTGATAAGGAAAATTCGATAAATTTGAATATAAGTAAATTTTTAGCTATGTTATGTATCTGCGATGATTCCATACCATTGAAAATTCAAGCATTCCTAATAAGATCTGGCACTAAACAACAGCAATGTGGGAAGCATAATCCGAATTTTACCTGTCAAAAAGTTTTTCCTAAAAATTGTGTAATTGGATTTTGTTTTGCATTTTTGTTTTAATGTATGCCACCACACATTGCAGCATAAGGTTCAGGCTCAAAGCTATGTTAATATGTATGTATGTGTGTGCGAGTGTGTGTGATGTTTAGTGAATGTAATGAACTATCTTAAACTAGTGCTATGCCATATAATAAACCATTGTGTGGCATATGCACTTATCCCTATAATATTTTGTGGTAAAAGCATCTTACTCGTGATGTATGTATGGCTGTAAAATCACACAAAAGTCATTAAGCAAAACTGTAGATCATTTTATGAGCAAGCAGCATGTCTGCATGGCGCAGCATGTGAGGGAGGCATTGTGCGAGTGCACTATACCTCTTGGAGGTGCGTCAAAATTCGCGTAGTGTATGCAAGTGACTGATTTGTTCGGGAAAGCCATGTCGGCTTTTTATACCATCACCCTTAGGGATGAGGGTATATATCATTTGATACGACCCAAAAGTGTAACACTTTGAACCAAATTCGATTCATGACTTTTTAAGTCGTTTGAGCCATGTCCGTCTGTCTGTCTGTCTGTCTGCTGTCCGGCTGGTTCGCACGATAACTTTCGAAAGACACAACCAAATGTTTTCAAATTTTGCACGAGTTAATATTTCCCCGAAACTACTTACGGTATTGAAAATGGGCTACATGGCCACGCCCCTTCTGGTACCTTCCATACAAATGTACAATTCCGCCCACTTTAGAAATCGAGTAATAATATCAATACAACGAACTCAATCATTCCCAAATTCTATATTTAGTAATGCTATAACAGGATAAAGTTTTGGAAAAAAAATTTAAAGTCTAGCCACGCCCCTTCTGGTACCTCCCATACAAATGTACAACTCCGCCCACTTTAGAGATGGAGTTATAATATCAATACACTCGACACGATCTTGCCCGAATTATGTATTTTGTTAAGTTATAACAGGATAAAGTTTTGGAAAAAATATTGTAAGTCTAGCCACGCCCTTCTGGTACCTTCCATACAAATGTACTTTTCCGCCCACTTTAGAGATGGAGTAGTAATATCAATAAAAACAAGGCGTTCGTACCCAAATTCTTTATTTAGTAAAGCTATAGCAGGATACAGTTTTTGAGAACTGTAAGTTTAGCCACACCCCATCTGGTACCTCCCATATACATCTGGTACCGCCCTCTTTAGAAATCGATTAATATTATTAATAGACCTAACGCGATCGTGCCCAAATTCTGTATTTAGTAAAGTCGAAGCAGGATAAAGTTTTGGAGAAAAAATCTGGAAGTCTAGACACGCCTTTTCTGGTACCTCTCATACAAATGTACCACTCCGCCCACTTTAGAAATCGAGTTATAATAGAAAATTTGTTGTTTAACTAAGGGTGAGGGTATATGTAAGTCGGGTTGCCCGACTGAAACTTTCTTACTGGTTTTTGTTAAACATATTGACCCCTTTTGTGGAAAGTTATCGCATATTACAAAAAGCAAATTTTACAGGAGAACGTTATTTCCAAAATGTGCTTAAAATTAACTTAATGTTAAGAAACATTTCAAGTTAATTTTTATGTATTTATGTAAATTTAAAAAAACGACAAACAAGTGGTTTTTAATACTAACTTTATATTATTATGACCATAAAAGTATTTTTTGGTTTAAAAAAATTTCTTTTCAGTAGAATAAAAGCACTTGTTGGTTCAATTAAAATACTTTATGCTACACTTAAAGTACTTGTTGGTACAATGAAGTTACTTTTTAGAACAAAACAACAACTTTTTGGTATAATACAAATACTTCTCAGTAGAATATAAGTTCTTGTTGATACATTGAAGTACTTTTTAGAGAACAAAGTAAGTTTTTGGCAGAACAAATGTACTTTTCAGCGGAATAATAGTTCTTTTTTTGACAAAAAAAAGGAACACAGGTACTTTTTTTAATAAAAGTACTTATTGGTACTACTAAAGTACTTGTTAATAAAATTAAAGTACTATTTCGGTTTAATCAAAGCAGTTTTGGTACAAGTAAAGTACTTTATGGTACAAGTAAAGTACTTGTTGGTGTAATAAATTTACTTTTTGGAACAATAAAATTACTTTTTGGTAAAATTGAAGTACTTTTTTAAATTCCCTTTTTGTACAATAAAAATACATTTTTATAGAACAAAGATAGTTTTTAGTACAACGAAAGTACTTATCTGCGATAAATAGTTATTTTGGTAGACGAAAAGTACATGGGTACTTTTTGCTACAGTAAATGGACTTTTTTTTTGTAGAATAAAAGTACTTTTTGGTACAATAAAAGTACTTGTTAATAGAATAAAAGCAAAATTTTGGTACAACAAAAGTACTTTTGGTATAAAAATAGTACTTTTGGTACAATAAAAGTACCTTTTGTTACAATAAATGTACTTTCTGGTACAACAAAAGTGATTTTTGCCGACATTAAATATATATAAGTAAATGAGAGTGGGTAAATTTTTTATCGACCAAGCGGTTATCGGTATCTTAATCTACAATGAATTACAAAAAAATTTGCCTAAGAAACCATAGGTCTAAAATCAAAATCGATCCCACGGTTTTAAACGAGAAACTTTTGGTATTGGGGAAAAATTTCACAAAAAAATTTCTTGCTACAGTAAATGGACCGCTGACCCGCTGACAAACTGATCCTCTTTAATAATGTAGATACAACAGGCGTCGAACAGTGGGAAACAAATAAACTTTTGGACTTCAATTCTTAGTCGATTTGCAGTTTTTTTTTTAAATTAAAAAAAATTTTAGTTTTATTTATTTATCAATAAATATGAAAAAAAAAATTGTTGTCTTCTTAACGCTATAATTTTGGGGGAAAATATACAATTTCACTGGGGATAGCCATTTTTGATGCAGAAACTCTTAAAAATATAAAAATATGCTTACCAAAATAAATTTTTTAATGTTTTAAACAAACTAACAATAGTACATATTTCCCGTAATATTACATATTACGTATGTCGTAGTCACGTCGAATGTTTGTCGTTTTTAAAATATGGCATCGCCGATGTGGATTGTGAGTCTGAAATACGACTCTGTCGTAGTGTATTTTGCCGGTGATAACATTTTAAAAAGAAACGTGATAAGGTTTAAAAACGTAATAGCTTTATAATAAATAATACTTATTAAATATTTAGCAAATTTTTTAGTTAAAAACATATATTTTTACTTACTTAAGTATAAAAAAAACCACACCAAAGTAATTTGAAAATCCGTTGACCAGATGCTAAAAAATCTAAACCCTGCACAAGGGAACGATAAAATTGAAGAGAAAGTTGTAATAAAAGGGCAAAAAAATATCGTAAAAGGGAACAGCATTGGTCCATTTTAATGCGACTCCGTAGGATGGATGAAAATCTGGACTGACATGAAGACAAGTGTTAGAAAAAAGTTGTATTCAGTAAGCAACAAAATTGTAAAACTGGAGCTGTTCCCTTAGGCAATAAGTATTAACAGCGTTAGATGAGGCAGTGTTGGGAAAATTATAACTTGATTTCATAATTAATCCGAAAGGACTAACCTTTGGTATTAAAAAGGTCACAATGTCTTAGCAACACGCGTTTATCGACATTCATCCTGAAGCCTATGTGATATCGTTCTTAATACATAACTGAAATCGTCCTTGATTAATCTAGTAGCTTTTAGATTAAAGCTTATTAAGTATAATTTCTAGATAAATCCACAGACAACTTACATAGTACTTGGAAGTGCGAATATGTTCGAACAGTGTCTTAGTTGTCTCCGTAAAAATATAAGTTCTTTCTCTTCCTACATATAACGTTCTTCCACATCAGAAGATGACAAATTCGCAAAACTAAACATTTCTGTTAACAATTACTAATTTTATTTAACTTAAAAAAACAAGCGAACGACGGAATGACAAATTTTTGTAACTATCAGCTGTTTTTCTGCGACAGGTTGACTAATAAAAACAAAACTTTTATGATATTAAAATACTTTAAACTTTTTTAAAAAATTTAAAAAAAAAACAATTTTTTTTTTAATTTTTAAATTTTTTTAAAAAAAACCATATTTTTTTTAAATTTATCCCAAAATGATAGCTTTGGAATACATTATTTTTTTTTTAATTTTTATTGTTAAATTAATAAGATTGTTTTTTTTTTAATGTCGTTCCTTTTTTTGATTTGGTATTAACTAACCTTTAATTTAAAAAAAAAGACTGCAAATCGACTAAATATTGAAGTCTAAAAAATAATTGGTCCAAACACATCTAATTTTTTCCTACTATGCGTCAGAGCGTAGCTAAGAAGATAATACGTAATCTTAATAAAAAGAATAAAACTCCAGAAACTTAAAAAAAAAAGTAAATAACACTTTTTATAAATAGTACATAAAAAAACCAATTTCAAAAAAGGGCGCATAGTTTAAATTTGCGGAAAGAGGTCGGCCAATATATTCTCAAATCTTGATTTTTGAAACAAAACAAAAAACTCTTTGTTTAGGTCATTAACAGTGTCCAATAACACGAAAGTTAGGTTATGTTGGGTGTTGGCGGCATTAGCTGATCGACTTAATTATCCTATGTCGTCAATTGTGATATCACGGGCTATCGAAATTAGTTAGGGCTATTTTTTTAAAAAAGTTCACGATTTGTATCCTCAGTTGGACCAAATCGTTCAGGTCCCTGTTGTCATTTTCCAACAATTCTAAATTAATGAAATTTAGAAAATTTTGGCACGTTTAATGGTACTGTCAGAAAAGCGATTCTGAAGTTATGCTGAACTATCTGCAAAAAACTTTTCATAAATGGAAAATTTTACAAACAATTTTTTTAAAGAAATTACCATAGAAATCAAAAATTTCGTCTAATCGTCTGACTATAATGCATACAAAAATATTTCTAATAGGAATTCTGATGTTTTTCTAGAATTTCATAGCATAATCAGTCCTAAAAATTCAAACATGTCTTAAAATACAATAACCAGACTCATTTTGAAAATGAATTAATACCGCCCCCACATGCCTTTAAAAATATTGGCACATTGGGGCCCCTTTCTTCTACACTTTTCCCGGAGTCCAAATATGGCCATCTTATTACGCATGATATCATTCATATCACCTTTCACAATATCATAACCATAAAAACATTTTACGGAAAACTAAAGGCAAACATAAAATTATTTTCTCAGAAAGACAATGATGCCAAAATGTCTGAAGTGTAAATTACTTGCAGTTTATCTGCGAATTTAACAAACAAACATCGAAAATTACAGAATATTAATGTTTAATTAAACAACACACACACACACACACATATGAATCTGCAGGTTAATTTTCACAATAAACGTATTCCCTCTCATGTCTAGACTAATAAAAGAAAAAGTGGTCATTTAACTTTTGGCATCAAGGAAGCTGCAAATGATTGGACCAACCTCTTCGTTCATCCAAAGATTTAAGCTGATGACGAAAGAAAAATAAAACGACATCATCAAGTAGAAATGAGCGGCGTTGTGAAGCGTTTTATAAAATAACCATTGACGTGATTTGCTCTACCTCCACACTCCGCCCCCTTTATTGTACATATTTACTTAGCCTGTGGAATACGTTTATTACTTAGTCATCATGGCCAAAGAGGATTCCCTGACAGAAGAGGCAACTTTGAATGGTGTTATGCCAGTGCCGCCACCATCCATTGTAAAGTACGTTACTGTGTTAAGAGTGTCATACAGCTACATGGGGTCGCGGCGATGAGCAACAACAAGTTGCTTTACGATGTAACACACAGGGAGAAAGAGAAAAGGAAAATATACATCAGCAGCGAAGAAACTCCATAGTTGAAAATCACAATCGAAT
The DNA here is from genome assembly GCA_964034835.1 of Muscina levida. Classification (NCBI taxonomy): domain Eukaryota; kingdom Metazoa; phylum Arthropoda; class Insecta; order Diptera; family Muscidae; genus Muscina; species Muscina levida. The sequence goes on from OZ035882.1 coordinate 58,382,424, forward strand.
TTTTCACTACAACCGTTTCATTTTCATTGGAAAATAGCAGCTTTTTTGTGCTGATTATATAATAACCTTATGGGGAGATATATACAATACCAGTGTACTATGGAATACCATAAAACTTCATTACATATGATTTTCTTCGATTGTTTTTACTTATGGTTTGTTGGTATTTAACATTACATTGGACCATATAATCCTACAAGTAGCAAAGTTTTTGATTGCATCGAACAGTGTGGGATAAATGTACGATACACTGATGATATCTCGAAGGATCACATTGAGGGCGATGTTTTCCTTATTTCAAGTTTAAACTGTGTAAAATGAAATACGAGAAAGTTTTTATAATTTTTGAAGTATATTCTAAACTTACTAAATTGAAATGTCAATTCATTTGTTTACTATATAACTAAAACAATTTTGTCTGACAGTGTGACATTGATGCTATTAGCAATTATGTGAATACCTGCTCGTATTGGATGCTCCAAAGAAGAAATGTCGGAATGAAAAATATGTTATGAACGTCGTGGACAATTTTGTACTATTTTGTCTTTGTACTCTACATTAAATGTTCGCAATTGGCTGCAATGTCTTAAGACGATCGATTGCCTTACTGACGACTACACGTTGTTCCGAATCATACGAAGGTAATTGTGATAATGAGCTGTGACCGATGACAATGCCAATTTCCATTGGCAAAGTGGTGTGTTAAAGGTTGTAGGAAATAATAGCAAAATCAGGTGGTAGGTATAAAGCATTTCATAACCGCTTCACCACTTACCATCTGCTTTAATGATGAGCAGGTGTGAATATTTATGAAGGTACGTTCGTCGTTGTGTACTTCCTGGCGGCCTTCCTGCCAAATGGAAAATGGATGTTGTTTAACTCAATGAGACCATTACTATATTTGGTCTAATTGCGAGTTCAGTTTGTTTAACACTTTTATGCTGTTATCATCATTATTATCTTACATCGTGTGTCGTGTGCTTTGGATGAAGCTGCATTTTGGTTGGAGTGAATCTTGCAACCTATGGAGCCAGCCACCAACATCAGTCGGCCCGTAATTATAATATGGTGAATATGCAGGAAATAAGCTTTTGACATTTCAAATACATAAATATATTGTATGTATTATATAAATTTGTAGAAATTACAAAGCAAGGCAAGATATGCATATGTATTATGAAATTTGCGGTATATGGGTGCAAATGTTATAAACAAATTAAATTTGTTAACCTAATGTTCGATAAGTAGTTATACTAGCAGCACACAATAGTATAATGTGCGTGGAATAGGCAACTCTTTGAGAAATTAAATAAAATGAGTGAAGACTAATTTCGATGATGTCGCTAACATAATTTGTTAAAACATAATAAAACATTATAAATTTTTACTTTAAAATATTAGCCCCAAATTAAGACATTTTGATATGTGTTAGGATTGGTGATGGCACGATTAATCGAAAAATTGGTAATCGGCCTTATTCCCGTAGTCGTCGTCGACGCAAAACGACGTCGTCTTGTGACGACGCTGTAAAATCGGTATTCCCGTAGTCGTTTTCGATAACTATCGGTTACTATTGACACAAATTTGGTATTCTGTAAGAAAATGTGACGACGACGTTGAATCGAAACGACTCTGAATCTGTCGTCACAGTTGTTAGTAACGACTTGAAACACTTTGAAGGAATAACTTTAGTTTTTGTAAATTTAAAAAAAGGTTTTGTTTAATGACGTCAAGAATAACAATGTCGAGTAACAAATAGGGGCTTGGTAACAAAATCCTTCATAGGTACAAGGATTTTATCTAATTTTAAGGGGTTATGTGAGAAAATTGGTGAAAAACAACTTAATTCCTTTGGAGCGCCTTTAAGAACCCTTTGCGGTTGTAGTTACGAATCTGGTCTTCTTTATTTGTAGCAAAATTTCGATATGGTTTCCATCGACATATCCAATTACTCCAGTAAATCCTGTTTTGTTAAAAAAATTTAGTTTATGCTTCCGATTTGTCATCTTCAATTACTTCCAATTGTATCCAAGGTGGACAAATCACCTCTCTAATGCATTCAGGGTTTCGACAGGAATCTTGCAACTACTGGCTGCACTTACACTTGGGTTGTAAGGCCCCTGTCCAAAGGACCTCAATGTTGCTGACAACTTAAATATGACTGAAACATATGTCCTGACATATGTCACTTTTCATGATAGGAACTATTTCTATAGGAACTATTACGTAATAAAATGCTGCCTTATTAAGACTTAAGTAGTTCTCGAATCTAAAAAAAGTTGGAAGGCCGGCCAACAGATAACCTCAAATTACGATTTTAACACCGATGAACACACTCGTTATTTTTGGCAAGTTTAAGATCACCGGATCATAGTCGAAGTATTATCCTTTCCAGTATAAGATATTTCTTGCTTTCCTCATCGCTTGAATTTGATTCGGGCAGAAAAATATTTTTTCACGAAACACAATAAAAATCAAAATAAATCAGCTGATGTAAAAAAGTTACATCAGCTGTTGTCATTTCTTTCATGTTATCGATTACCAGTCGACGTCGTCTCATTGTAGTTACAGAGTACCGAAATAGCATTGATGTGACGACGATGTTGAATCGAAGTGACATTGACATAAAAACGACGACGATGTCTACGACGACTACGGGAATAGGGGTGAATAATTATAGTGTTCAAATAATTTAATTTTTGTTTTCATTAAAACACCGAATTAACCGGTTTCGTTCGGTTTTTCGAAAATTGTAAATAGAACCAAATATGCAATTAAATATGAAAAGATATGAATATCGATACATTAATCCATTCAATTTATATCCTGTTCATCCAAACAGAAATTATTAGGAAATTTTGACTTAGTATATCACCTATGTTCTGGAAAACAATTCGGTTTAAAAACAGGTATTACTTTTTAATACATTTCTACCGATTTTGCTCTGTTTTCAAACCGTATTGTTTTCCAGAACATGGATGTATAAGATTATATTACTCACAAACTTTGAATACGTTTCCTTACATTTTACAATTAGCATGGTTTAGAACTAAGATACCAATTTGACCTTAGCATAGGAAATAAAAGCACAAAGTTTTTCATATGAATATCGACGGCTTCGCACTCATTTCCAGGTGAGATTCCAATCTATTTCAAAATTAGATCCCAATTGTAACTTGGTAATTTCCCAACTATTATATAATTTAAGCTCCTTTTTGCGATCGGACACTTAGTTTAGGAGATAACTGCATTTAAAGATGAGAGGAAAAAGTCATCTAACATCATTTTCCCAAAAAAATTTGTATTGCATAAAGAAATTTTAATGAAAGCATCATTTGAGATTTTCCTGAAGAATATCGGATAAGCATAAACAACCTTCTTTGCAGATTTACCTATAATTGACCTAGCAATGTTCTTTTTTGGAAAACCGGTTAACCGACATTAAAAAACAGGTTAAACCGGGTATTCGAAATTGGCATTTTTTGAAGAAACCGGCAAATAATAATCGATAGACATCCAGGAACAAAAACGATTCGTCGCCAGCTTTGACAGCTGACCTAGAACTGCAACCCTAGTTATGCTGAATTTGCTTTATGGGCGCACCATAAATCTTTAGCCCACATACGAAGAAGGAAGGACAATGACTCAACACTTCCTCAAGATGAACTAAGCTTCTTTGTCAATGCTCCAGTACTAGAATTAAAGCGCAATGTAATAGACGCATGGGTAGAAATGAAATCGGTCTACCCTAAGCTGTACTCTATTGCACAAAAATATTGCTTTTTAATTGGTACATCTATACCATCAGAGAGGCTTTTTTCCAAAGCGGGTGCAATAGTAACGGAAAAACGGAACAGATTAACCACGAAACGGCTATCAAAGTTACTATTTTTAAATTGTGTACTAAACAAATAAATTATTTTTTATAGATTGAATAAACAGAAATTTTTGTATTTAATTATAAAATATTTTTTTTATTTATGATAACACTATGACACAATTTGAGGGTCATTGTCTCGGGGGTGAACCAAACCAATTTCAAACGATTGGATTTGACCTCAGTAATAAAACCCTAAACTCCATTTTGCTCCACTACGTCACAAATTTTTTTTACAGTGGTTTGAAGTTTGAATTTTTTGGTCAAAAGTCGATTCAAAGAATATGAAAAATCAGCTATAAAAGTACATTTGGAGTATTTGATGTCTTCGGAGACCTATACTAAAACATTCAGGGGAATATTTCCTCGGAACATTTTAACCCCCTAGCTGCCACCCGTGTGGGACATTTTTGGCCCAATTTTGAAAAACTGTTTATATGTCAACTTTGGAGGGAGGTCAAGGCTTAAAATCTTCGATAACAATATTTTCCGGAAAATTTCACTAAGAGTCACCGAAGACAAATAGCCTCTACGAGTCAAAGGTTATAAAATAAAATAAAAATAAAATGCTAAGAAGACTACTTTTGAGCAAAGAGTGCAACAAGCTTTTTCGGGAGTGAACTAAACTAATATCAAACGGTATAATTTGACCTCAGTAACAAAACCCTAAACTTCGTTTTTCTCCATTACGACACAAAAAATTTTTTTACAGTGGTTTGAAGTTTGATTTTTTTTGGTAAAAAGTCGAATGAACAATTTGAATAATCATGTGTAAATATACATTTGAGATAGTTCATGTCTTCGGAGACATACATTAAAATTTTCTGGGGAATATTTCATCAGAACATTTGAACCCTCTAGCTCCTACCCGTATGGGACATCTTAGGATGAACTTTAAAAAACAGCTTAAAAGTCAAATTTCTTAAAATGTTCAGCATGGGTGGCAGATAGAGGGTTAAAATGTTCCGAGGAATTATTCCCCGGAAAGTTTTAATGTAGGTCTTTGAAGGCATGAACTAACCCAAATCTATTTTTACACATGATTTTTAATTTTCTTTTATTTAACTTTTGACCAAAAAATCCAACTTTAAACCACTGTAAACAAAAATTGTGACGTAGTGGAGCAAAATGAAGTTTAGGGTTTTGTTACTGAGGCTTAATGCTATTGTTTGATATTGGTTTGGTTCACCCCCGAAAAAGTGTGTTGCACTGTGTAATTTTCAATTTTAGATGAAAATATCGATTAATTGTTTTCAATTAATCGCGATTAATTATTTGTCGTTTAGATTATTCATATGATTAATTAATCGATTATTCTTTTTTGTTTGCCATCACTAGTTAGGATATTATGGTGGTGACTTTAACATATCCAAGAAAATAATCTAATAATCCATACAAATTTAACAATTTTATTACTAAATAATTGTAGAAATTTATTTTTAGGCAAAGACAAAAAATGATAGAAATTAAAACAAATTCACCAATTTCGTGTGAATTTTTTCTCTATTTCTTGTTCCCCTATACTAAATAAAATCTTCCCATGATATTTACCTCTTTTCCCTTTTAATTACTCTGAACTTCTATAATGGGAAAATATTCTTGGTAATGAAAGTAGATATGTATTACAAATGTTCAATTACATTGAAAGGGGTGTGACTATGTTACTTACATTTTTGATTATAATTCATAAATAGAAAATGTATTATTAAAAAAGGCTTTAATTACCAAGTTAAATAACACGTAGACACTGAAAGAACTAAAATTTTGCTCAAAATTACCATTAGAAGACAACGACAGGTGTGACCTTAGGAATTTGAGTTTTACAAAGTTATGACTTTCAGGTTAAATTCTGTAAAATTTTCGGTAGAAAGTCCACCATTATTGTGATTTAGGTAATTGTTTATATTGTTTTTGAGTGTGTTAAGTACTTACTGTTCGCAAAAATAAATTTTTCTTTATAAAAAGGTTTTTTTTTAAATTTACCATTTTACGACGAGTGTGACCTAATAAAATAAACTCCAAAAGTATGAAGAAATTAAAGTTTTTATAGAGTTCAATTATATAACAAATATAAAGGTAAACATATAATATAAGACATATATTTATTCGTTATCTGTACTATCGTATACATCACCATTAGAGTATGTAAATTTTTTTCTCCACCAAGTGGTTATAAAAATCGTTATCTACAATGAAATCTAAGAAAATTTGCCGAAGAAACCATTGGTCTAAAATCAAAGTCGAGCCCCCAGTTATTAATGAAAAACTTTTCGTATTCGTGAAAAATCCACGACAAGCCCGCCAACAGCCGTAAAGGCGCTTCTATGGGCTTCAAATAAGTGTTCGACCGCCAGTCATTTTCCCACCTAACATTTTTCCCAAACATATTACACCCATCTTCAGTTTCCAAAAAACATTTTTTCAGCCAACAAATTCCAAGGGTGTTGTACCAAAAAATTTAATTATTTAATATTTAAAGTGCAAACTTTAGCGATACGTCTGATTTACTTTCAATGTATCAAAAGTATTTTTATTGTACCAATAAGTACTTTAATTGCACCGCAAAGTACTTTCATTGTAGTAAAAAGTTATTTAATTGTACCAAAATGTGAATTTATTGTAATTTAAACTACATTTATTATACCAAAAAGTACTTTGACTGTACAAAAAAGTACTTTTCTTGTATTAAAATTAACTTTTTCCATAAATTACTTTTATTGTGCCAAAAAATAGTTTCAATGTATCAAAAAGTATTTTTATTGTACCAAAAAGTAATTTCAATGTACTAAAAAGTACTTTTATTGTTACAATAAGTACTTTTATTGTACCAAAAAGTACAAATTACTGTACAAAAAAAAACTTTTATGTTACTTGTACCAAGAAGTACATTTATTGTGCCACAAAATACATTCATTGGATTAAAAAGTACTTTTATTGTACCACAAAGCAAATTTTTTGTATCAATATTTATTTTTTTTTGTACCAAAAAGTATTTTTATTGTACAAAAAAGTACTTTTATTGTGCCAAGAAGTACTTTTATTGTACCAATAAGTACCGCAAAGTACTTAAATTGTACCATAAAGTACTTTTATTGTACCAAAAAGTACATTTATTGTGCTACAAAATATATTCAATGTACCAAAAAGTACTTTTATTGCACCAAAAGGTAAATTTATTGTACCAAAAAGTACATTTACCGTACCAAAAACTACTCTTATTCTACCAAAAAAAAAAAAAAACTTTCAATGTACCAAAAACTACATATATTGTGCAACAAAATACATTCAATGTACCAAAAAGTACTTTTCTTAACCAAAAGAAATTTTATTCTTCCAAAAAGTTATTTTATTCTACCGAAAAGTGATTTTAATCTATCAAAAAGTACAATTTGTTGTACCAAAAGCTACTTTTATTGCGCCAAAATTTAGTTTTGACACAAAATACTGTTGATATACCACAAAGTACATTTATTGTACGAAAAAGTACCTAATTGTGTCAAAAATTGTTTTTATTGTATCAAAAAGCTAGAACGACAAGCAATCGAAACGAAACAGCAGATTTTGTATACTTTTCGTCCATGGAAAAATAAATATTAAGATTTGATTCATTATTATTATTATACATATATATTAACCCTCTGATAAGTGAGAAGTTCGCTGGGGAGGTTTTTAATTTTCAAACTGAAATTACTTATTGATGGCCCATGGGAGAAATTGTATCTAGAATCGTTTAAAAAAAGAGTTCAAGGTGATCCGACCAATAGTTTAGTGGGGAAGTCCTAATGGACCTTTTTACTCTGAAATTTCAAGAAATCATTAATAATTGCACTTTCTTTTTGCTTGTTTTATTGTTTGAACATATAACAAAACAAACAAAAAAAATGGAGTTCACATCAATAATTTCCATACAAATAGAAATAGGTCCATCCGGACTATGTTCCTCGTATAAGGGCAATAGATGACTCACTACTCGAATATCACCCCCATTTTTGCGCATCACCTGCCGTTTTCACGAGACATCCCCTCCACCTCCTTCTTTTTGTGCTTTACTTGAATAATAACAAGAGCAGTGTAGTTTTGTTTCTTATATAATGCCCACTGCACTTAAAAGACAGTGCTGATTTAAAATACTTGTCTTTTAATTAAGAACATTTTAGTGTTAATCGGATATTTCTTTTTCGAAACATACACCGAATTCTAAATCGATCGACAAAAAATACAATTTTAGAAAAAATATCTGTGTCATTTAATTTTTGTGATATTCAAAAACATTCAAAGGGCATGAAATGTTTATTATTTTATAAAAATAATTCATTATAAATAAACAACAAAAAAACACTTTAAATTTTTATAAAAATTATTTAGCTGATGCACATTTTTGGACTGGGCTGTTACTTTAAATTTTAAAATGGCACATAATGTAAAAATTTGATAACATTATAAAGATACCTACGCATATGCGCAATGACAATTGCCAAATCCCCGCGTTGTTGCTGTAAACTGACACGTGCGCATGCCGGATACCACCATACAGGCAAAAACATAAAAGATTACAAACAAACGAAGTTATGTATGTATTACTTTTTTATGCAAACATCGAACATTAAAAAGCAGTAACACCGGTTATCATGTGTCCACAATGTCTCGGATAATCTTGGAAGCGACACATAAAATTTGACGACAGGTTAAAGTTGAATCCACTAAGAAAGATAAATTATACAGATAATAGACAAAATAACCACAACTTGTGAAATTGTGTGTTCAAAAATAAATAACATAACAGACAAATACACTCATACCTCTTTATACGGCCCCTATTTTTACGGCGCACATTACCTCGCTATACGGCTAAAAGCAAATAGGGGATTCACCGTTTTTCTACGAAGAGTGAGAGACTATCAAAAGCATTCACCCACATACGCAGCAAGTGTTGATGCAGCAGTCTCTTGTTTTGCTGGTCGTAAGTAGACGTAGTTTTCTTGGACATTTTTCCGTTCTTGAGTATTAATAAGTAGGTATGTAGGAATAAGTAGGTATGTATGTAAATATAAGTAGGTATAAAATTCATTGCCTCGCTCTACGGCGTTTCGCTTTACGGCCAACATTTTGGGAACGTATCTAGGCCGTATATCGAGGTATGGGTGTAATGCTAATGGATTTGCGGGGAAAACTTATTGGCTAAACGTAAGTAGTTGTAGATTGATTATATTAACGAGGGGGTTACTCTCTTAATAGGATAACAGTTAATGCCATTGTGCCGCATATATGTTAAGACACTAATTTTTGACGTTTCGATAGTCTGATCTTGTTAAGTTAATTGAATGCATTAACTCACGCAATTATTTTAAACAAAACAAAAAAAAATGGTTTTCTAATAAAACTAAAAAAAAATAATAAATTTAAAAAAAAATAGATTTAATAACATTTTTTACAATTTTGGGGAAAAATAGTTTCTTCAGTTATTTAACAATAAAAATGGGGTATAATATGTATTTAAAAAAGTCATTAAACAATAAATATATTTTTTTAATTAAGATTTAATAAAAAATTTCAACAGAATGGTCCTAAAATATTTTTTTTTTGTTTAATAAATTAAAAAAAGGAAAAAATATGTATATTCGGAAATAATCAATTGGTTAAAAGTTACCTAAAAAAAAGAATTAAAAAAAATAAATTTTTATGTTTTTATTGTTTAACAATTAACCAAGAGAAAAAAATTGATAGTTGAAATATTCTTATTAACGATTTAGTAATTAAAAAAATAAATATATTTAAAAAAAATGATTTAATAAACAAAAAATTTACTTTTAAAAATTTTTTTTTAATTTTACGAAAAATATGTTGCGAAAAATTATTATTTTTCTTGTATTATATATTCAATTGTTAATAATTTTTATTAACAATTATGCTTTAAAATAAATTTAAAAAATTATGTTGTTTGTTGTTTACTAGTTTAAAAATGGGAAAACCGAAAAAAATTAAATTAAATTTTTTTAGTAATAAATTTTAAAAAAGTTTAGAGAAATTTTATTAAAAAAAATAATTAATGAATATATTTTTGGCTGGTGCAGAATATGGGGCGACAGCCCGATTAAAAAAAAATATGCCATTGTCTTCGTCTTGTTCCCCAAACATCGGAATGGTAGGTCAAAGTTGGCGCTAAGGCCCGGGGGGCCGGGTGGGCCAAAAAAGGGGCCCCTTGGGTTCTATGATGACCCCCCATGTGTGGATACTCATACATACTATGAAAGATATTTTCGAGACGAATCCAACGATGTTATTTTTAGGTTCCTACGGATCTCCTGGACCGAGTTAGAGCCATTTGAATTTCCAGCATATAACAAAAAAAAATCGCGCGGCGCTCCTTAACCTAACATATCCATTTCCACAATAATTTACAAAAAAAAAAACATTTTTTCCGGGATATACCAAAAAAAAAATAATTTTTAAAAAAAATCGCGCAATTTTTTTTTTTTTTGATTTTTGCCTGCGGCGCTTTTACGCCCAACATATCCATTTTCACTCTAATTTACAAAATAAAAATATTTTTCATTTCCTCAAACTATTATAATTTTCAATGATTTTTCCCCATTTTTTTTTTAATTTTTTACGGGGTTTTTCAGAAAAAATAATTTTTTTTTAAAAAAAATCGCGCGGTTTTTAGATTTCCTATTTTTTTTTAGAATTTTTCAATTTATTTCCCTAAATTTTTCTAACTTTTTCCATGATTTTTTTTCACATTTTTTAAATTTTTTTTTTTTGGTATATCCCGGGTTGTTGGATAACATCGTTGGATTCGTCTCGAAAATATCTTTCATTTGAGTACCCACACATGTGGGGTCATCATAGAACCCAAGGGGCCACTTTTTTGGCCCCCCCGGCCTTAGCGCCAACTTTGACCTCGATTTTCGTGTTTTGGATCGTATTTGGGGTGGGTTGGAATTTTTTTTGGACTCCCGCCCCATATTCAGCACTTTTGCCATTTTTTTGCAGTTTAGAAAAAAATACCTGTTTTTTATCAGTAAAAAGGGAAAAAGAGTGATATTTTTTGAAAATTTAATATATTAAAACAACAATCTATTTAAAAAAATTTATGTTTTTGTTTGTTAACAAATTTAAAAATGGGAAAACCGAAAAACACGTTTAATAAAAAAATGAAAAAAAGATTTAATGAAATATTTTTTTTTAAATAAAAATTAAAAAGTTTTAAATTATAATTTTTTATAATTGTTATTAACAATTATAATTTTAAACAAATTTAGAAAAAATATGTTTGTGATGTTTACCGTTTAAAAAATCGGGAAAACGTAAAAAAATAATAAATGAAACATATTTTTTGAATAATAAAATTTAAACAAGTTTGGAGAATTTTTTTTTAAAAATAATTAAGAAATAAATTTTTTTTATGCAGTTTAGGAAAAATATTTTCTGTTGTTTATCAGTAAAAAGGCAAAATAGCGATATTTTTGGCAAAAAAAAAAAATCCATTAATTTGAATAAAAAAATCATTAATTATTTTTTTTTAAAAATACGGTTTAAAAAAACTATGAAAAAACTGTCGCGAAAAGTTAAAAAAAATAGTTAAAAATAAAGAAAATTTAATGATTTAAAAAAAAAAACAATTATATTTAAAAATTGTTTTGTTTTTGTTGTTTACAATTAAAAAAGGGCAAAACGAAAAAAAATCGTTTAATAAAAAAAATTAAAAAACAAAAATTAAATGAAACGTATTTTTTTGTATAATTAAAATTAGAAAAGTTTTAAATTATAATTATTATTAACCATTATTCTATAAAATTAATTTAAAAAATTATTATGTTTTTTGTTGTTTGCCAGTTAAAAAAGGGGAATCCGAAAAAAAATTCAATCAAACATTATTAAAAAAATATGTTTGATTGAATTTTTTTTTTTTTTAAAAAGTTTTGAGAAATTTTTTTTAAAAAAATAGTGTAGCAAAAAAATTTCTGTTGTTTATCAGTAAAAAGTGGGAAAATTGTGATATTTTTGGAAAAAAAAATCCATTACTTTGACTAAAAAAAAATTCATAATTTTTTTTTAACTTATGAAAAAAAAAATTGTTTATGTTATATAACAATTATAAAGAAAACAAAAATTAAGATATTCAAAAAAAATTATTTTATTTAAAATTATATTTAAAAAAAATTTGTTTTTGTTGTTAACAAATTAATAAGGAGGAAGAACAAAAAAATATTTAATAAAAAAATTAAAAAATATATTAAATGACATATTTTTTTTAATAATAAAATTAAAAAAGTTATGTTATAATTTTTTTATTATTAATTTATAATTATTATTAACATTTTTTTGCATTTTAAAAAAAGTATGTTTTTTATTAGTAAAAAGGAGAAAATAGTGAAATTTTTGGAAAAATAAATTTATTTGCTTTGAATTAAAAAAAGCATTAATAATTTTTTTTTTTAATAAGATTTAAGATATTCAAAAAAATAAATTTTATTTAAAATTATGTTTAAAAAAATTTCTGTTTTTGTTGTTATCAAATTAAAAAAGAGAAAAACCAAATAAAAGACATTTGAAAAAATAATAAAAAAACATATTTTTTTTAATAATAAAAATTAAAAAAGTTTTAAATTATAATTATTTTTAATTATTTTTAACAATTATACTTTAAAATAAATTATGTTTTTGTTGTTTAGCAGTTAAAAAAGGGTATAACCGAAAAAAAATTAAATGAAACATATTTTTTTAAATAATGAAATTTAAAAAAGTTTTGAGAATTAATAATAAAGAAATAATATTTTTTTGCAGTTTAAAAAAAAGTCTGTTGTTTATCGGTAAAAATTGGAAAATAGTGAATAAAAAAATGATTCAAAAATAAGGTTTAAAAAAGTTTTATGGTAAAAAGTGTTGCGAAAAATTATTGTTTTTTGTTATATTACAATTAAAACAAATTAAAAAAAGAAGAAAACGAAAAAAAAATTGTTATACAAAAATTTAAAAAAATTGTTTTTATTTTTTTTTAATAATAAAAAAAATAAAAAAAGGTTTAAATAAAAAAAAATTAAGAATAAATTTTTAAGCAATTTAATGAAAAAATTTTTCTACTGTTGTTCATCAGAAAAAATGAAGATAACAGTGATATTTTTTAATGTTGCATAACTTAATTTTTGCAAAACTAAGGTTTTAAAAACTTTACCGAAAAAATGTCGCGAAATTTTTTTTTTTTTGTTATTTAACAATTAAAATAAAGAAGAATAAAGAAATAAAAGAATTAAAAAAGAATACAAATTTTAAAAAAAAGTATTGATAAATTAAAAAACTAAAATAAATTAAAAAGCTGCCCGGGAAATATTATTAAAAACGCAGATTAATCGTGTCGACAACTTATAAAAAGTACTTTATCGGTTCTATTTACACCACATCATCTCCGATTTTATGAAGTTACATTGGTTTGAACGTCGTAAGAACTATTATATCAACTGCAAATTTGGCTTAATTTTTGTGGTTTACTGGTGTTATTGCTGCTACCGGCTTTCTTAGTGCGACTGCTGTTGTCTCGCTCACTCCTTCAATTTTGGCATTAACTATTTTGTAAACAAAACAAACAAATCAAAATGCCTGGGAAAAAAATTGTTTGTGGTAAATGCAAAAAAGATATTGGCAAAAGTGGAAGTGTCCAATGCGATGAATGTATGGAGTGGTTCCATTTACCCTGTGCTGGAGTAACTGAGGCGTTTTGTGCGCTGAAATCTAAAAACGATGGTATTTCATATAAGTGCGAAAGTTGCAAAAATGGCTCCACTAGTAACAGTTCGTTGAGAAATGAAATAAACACCCTAAACAAAAAGATTGACGAACTTTTTGAAGGACTTTCTCAGCGAAACAACTCAATTGATGCTAAGCTTGAGTCTGTTGTATGTAGCCTTAAGTCTGAATTCCTAGCTAGATTTGAGAAAATTGCAGAGGAAATTAACAGATGCAAACAGGAAACAACGGGTCAGGTTTCGGGTCTGGAGAAGACGGTTAGAAGGCTTGAAGCAGATAATAATACCCTGCACCATAGACTTAACCGTACTGACGTAGTTATAAATGGCCTCCCCAACAAAATTGATTGCCTTGAAAACATTATAGTTAAGTTGTGCTCCCACTATGGGATTGCTATTAATGCTTCGGATGTTCAACATGTTTGCTATATGAACAAGAACAAATCCGTTTTGGTGAAATTCTGTCACGTTAAAATTCGAGATCGTCTTATGGGAGAATACCACAAAACTAGATCTCTTAAACTAAGTGACATCGACGACAAAGATATTCATTCAAGAGTCTATTTGAATGATAATTTTTCGCCGCATTCCGCTAGGATGAATTTCATATGCAAGCAGCTTCTAAGTAAGAAAAAGATAAAGAAATACAAAATCTATAACGCAGATAAACCCAAAGTCTTAATTTTCAACACGGACGGATCTGACGTGTTTTTGAGCTACGAAGAGTGCGAGAAGTTGCTGTAATAGTATTTTGCTTATTGTTATTGCATCTATTTATATACAAATTTTGTTGTTGTTTTTTTACGATTGATTACTATATTTTCCTTTTTTTTAATGGTTAAATATTTTTATTTCCCTCGGCTTTTAGTTAAATGAAATGATTTATAAAAAGTTATATTTTCAAACATTTTTTAATAATTCTTCTTTCAAAATTATGGCGGGGGAAAGGCGGGGGTTCCTTTTTTTGATTTTTTTGTTTTTGAATGACTCATAACAACAATCTTGGTCAAATTGTTAGTGACAATATAGTTTTGAAAAACTGTTTCAAAGACCGTGAATTCTTATTTAAAATTGGTCACATGAACTGTCAAAGTATATGTCCATCTAATGGGACTAAATTAGATGAAATTCGAAAAATTCTCGAAGGTAATTACCTAGATATGTTTGGAGTTTCCGAGACTTGGTTGAAGCCTTATGTAACTAGCAAAGCCATTTCTATTTCAGGTTTTTCAGTTATAAGAAATGATCGTGTTGGGACTCGCGGTGGAGGTGTTTCTCTTTATATAACTGATAGAGTTAAGCCCAAAGTAGTTTTTTAAGCGGAGAGATATGGTGTGTGTGAGTCTATTTTTGCGGAAATTAAGGTTGAAAATCGGAAAGTATTAGTCGGTGTAGTTTACTTACCTAAGGGCGATATAGAAGTCTTTGAAGAGATACATCAAAGTCTTTTTTTGAGATATGATAGCATCATTGTTCTTGGAGACTTCAACAATAATCTTTTTGATATCTCAAAAGCTAATAATGTAAGGAATGTTTGTAATCGTCTTGGACTTACTATTAAACACAATAGCATACCCACTCATTTTGACTTAGTACATCAGTCATCATCTTTAATAGATTTTTGTTTGATTGGTGGAGATTTTGGTATAAAGGTGTTGGGCCAATTTCAATGTCCATCTATTTCGCGACATGCATTCTTATATTATGGGTTTGACATTAATTTAAATAGGGAGAACGTTTTTGTTGAATTCAAGGATTTTAACAATATTGATTGGGATGGACTTAATTTTATGTGTAATTCTTTTAATTTCGAAGCCATCTATGCAACAAATGATGTCAACTACCAGGTTGAAATTGTAAATACTTTTTTAAATGAGGCTTTTTCTTGTGTTCCTACTTTACGACGCCAAAAGCGAGAAATGGGAATAAATTGGATGAATTCAAGGAAAATTATACTATCGAAGTCATTAAGAGACCTTGCGTATCAGGCTTATCTTCAAAACCTCACTAATTTCCATTGGCGTATCTTTTGTAAATACCGTAACAAAGCGAAAACTGTCATTAGGAAGGCAAAAAGAAAAAACTGTTTTAAATCTTTTGAGAATAGAAATAACGCGGAGATATGGCAGGCATTAGGTGGTGTTGGTTTTTTGGATCAAGATGATACCATTATGGACTATGATGCGAATGAGGTAAATGATTTTTTCGTGGATGTTTCAAGCGTCAATGCAAGACTTTCTAATTTTGATTTTAGTTACCAGGAAGATGACTCATGTTTCTCTTTTGGTAATGTCACTGAGTTTGAAATCATTGAAACTTTTAATTTAATAAAGTCAGAATCGGTTGGCGTTGACGGTTTTCCATTAAAATTAATTAAGCTGTTGCTTCCCGTGACTAGTATGCATGTTTTGCACGTGTTTAACACGATCATCACAACATCCTCCTTTCCAACTTCTTGGAAAGTGTCAAGAGTTGTCCCAATTCCCAAAGGTAGGAGTGCTTCGAGATTGGAAGATTTAAGACCGATAAGTATTTTGCCGGTTTTGTCCAAAGCTTTTGAACTTTTACTTAAATCCAAGATGGTACAATATTTAAATGAAGAAAACTTAATAAACAACAGTCAATATGCTTTTCGGAAGGGTTATAGTACTTCCTCTTTATTGGTGGAAATGACTGATAATATTAGGCGTAATACAAATAATGGAATGGTTACATTATTAATATCCTTGGATTTATCTAGAGCATTTGATTGCATAGATCATTTTTCGCTTATTGTTAAGCTTCGAGACGAGTTCAAATTTTCTATAACTGCCTGTAAACTCATTTTGTCTTACTTAAGTGACCGTAGTCAATTTGTAGATATTAAAGGAAGAAACTCTGAAATCCGTAGTGTTACTTCTGGTGTGCCTCAGGGCTCAGTTATTGGTCCACTTTTATTTGTCCTATATTTAAATAAAATTTCTGAAGTTGTATCAGTTCCTGGCAAATGTATCCCTTATATTTATGCAGATGACGTTCAATTACTACTAAGTGGTGATCGAGATTTTTTGGACGTTTTGGAAGCTGAGGCTAATTTTTGTTTAGCCAATGTTTCTTCTTGGATGCTACATAATAAATTCAAAATTAATTTGGCAAAGTCTAAATGTATGTTTTTTGGCCGTTGCTCAAGTTTAAATTTACAAGTTAATATTAACGGATCGAGTTTGCAGTTTGTAAATCATATGCGTTGCCTAGGTATTGTCATAGATGACAAATTAGATTTTGGAATGCATATCGATTCGTTGTATAATAAAATAACTTTTACCTTGCGAAAACTTTATAATGTTAATTACTTTTTGCCAATTCATATCAGACGCAATGTCGCCTACGCCCTCTTAATGTCTCGAATTTGTTACTGTTTGGAGGTTATAACTGGAGTCAACTCACACAACTTCGTTAAATTACAAAAACTATTTAATATGATTGCACGCTTTGTTTTCTGTGTACGAGTGCGGGAGCATGTATCTCCTTATGTAACGCAATTCTTAGGATGTAGTTTCCGTAATTTTGTGCGGTTACGGTTACTGTTTTTCTTTTACAAACTTATCTCAACCTCGACCCCTCCAAATCTAAGTACAGTAAACTACGGATAAGTGCACATCGCATAAATGCAAAAACCGCATAAGTGCACTGGAACTTGAAGCCATTAGCCTTTTTTATACGTTTACATACAAAAATACACGGATAAGTGCAACACGCATAAATGCAAAAACCGGATAAATGCACAATTTTTACTAGCCTAAAAGTACTTTTTTAGTACAACTTTGCATGCATAAATGCAAATCTCTCATACTACAATATATTTTGCAAAAAACAATGGTGCAAAATATGGTTGCAATGATTCATTAACAGCTCTTATTTTGGCACAGGAATGAATATTTTTTTTTTATGAAATATGAATAACACTAAAACAATGAAATATAAATTTGTGATTTTTTTACCTTAAACTGAACTGATTTTTATAAGTTTTTATTAAAAACCTGTTATGTAATGTAAACCAAATATAAATAAAAACATTAAACAGCTTCATATTTTAATTATTTTCTTAAAGTTTCGTCCAAACTGAACTGGTGTTACAAATTAATAAAAATAATCTAATGTATGTATAAATGCAATAATCGTGCACTTATGCAATGTTTTTATATATGCAATAGTTATGCACTTATCTGAGTGTTGTATAAATGCAAAAACCGCATAAGTTCACAAAAAGTCGCGCGAAAACCGATGTGCACTTATCCGTAGTTTACTGTAATTCCTTTGTTTTTTCAAGATCAATAAGAAACGCTCAAATTTTAATACCACGCATATATAACTCAGTTTTTGAGAGATCTTTTTTAATTAGAGTTGCTAGAATTTGGAATGAATTACCATGCAATCTGAAAGTGTTTGGAGACAGTTTTAATGTGTACAAGAGAAAGTTATTACTATTTATTGCAGAAGATTGATTGATTGATTACTTTTACCTACATAATTTGCGATAATATCGTACAGTTTACTGCTCAAAATTTTATGTTTTGTGAACCCTTGACTTTTTTCTTCTCTTTTATATTTTTCTAATTATATTGTTGCTAACAATGACCTATTAATATACCTTTCTGCCTGGGGGGCCAACAATTTTGCAATTCTTTATTAATCAACATAAAATTTTTATTTTTATATTTTGATATTTTAAAATATTTTATTTTGTTGTTTTTTATATTAAATTTAAAATTAAATTAAATTTATGTAAATTAAATTTATGTAAATACACCTGAATATTGTAATGATCTTTGTAATATTATAAATTGGCCAACAATTGGCTTTATATTGCAATAAACGAAATTGAAATTGAATTGAAACAAAACTTAAGAATATATTTTTTGGCTGAAGTGCAGAATATGGGGCGGGAGCCCGTATAAAAAAAAATATGCCATTGTCTTCGTCTTGGTCCACAAACATTGGTCAAAGTTGGCGCTCAGGCCCGTGGGCCCGGGGGGTCAAAAAAGGGGCCCCTTTCGGTTCTATGATGACCCCCCATGTGCGGGTACTCAAATGAAAGAAAGATTCGAGACGAATCCAACTTTCATTAAAAAAAATTCAAATGTGTCAGAATGATTGTTCAAAGTCCTACAATTTGAGTACTTACTCATAGATGATCATTTGTGGAACAATTCCATTAACAATTAAATATATATATATACGTTACACCATTAGAGTCGCAAAAAATTTCACAAATATCTTTCATTTTAGAAACCGTGTAATAAAAATTATTTTTAAAAATTGTGTTAGGGTTTAGTTTTTATTGTATTTTTTATTAACTTTTGTATTTTTCTTGTACTTAATATTTTTTTGAGTTTTTGTATTTTAGTGATATTTTTAAATAAATTTTAATTTTGATGGTACATTGCAAGATTATGAGTAAATAATTGTAGGTAAGATTAAGAAGATTACATTTATTTTATAAAATTGATTCGTGTGATACAATGCAAGAGTTTTGTTTAAATGGAAATTTTTTAGAATTTCTCCTTGAGAATTTTTCTTAGAATCAAATTAAAAATATTTTCCACAAAAACACCTACTAAACTATGTCTAACTTGGTCCAGAATCACCATAGAAATACATGGTTGAAATAGCGTTGATAATACCTTTAATATGTATTCATCATGGGCGCCTGTGCCATCTTTGGCTTTGGTTTTCGTTTTTCAAGCCAGACCCCGCTCGGCGAAGTGCAACTTATCCCTTTTTCCAGTCAGACATCGCCTGGTGAAGTTCAATTCAGTTATTTATTAAACTGCCCTCGTATCAACTACATATTTGTCAAATGAATTCGCAGGTAAAATTTAAATTGCACACTGACGTTTGGCCGTCTTTTAAAACACTGCCGGCTAAGAACTCTGAAAACAAACCATTTAGTAAACAAAAACAGCTGTTCGTTGAAATACATTTGACACGGCATTTTTTACTGTTACAACGAGCTTTTGCATTGGTATTTCGTGATATTAAAAATTTAGCATTAATCGTACAAAATGGAAAAGTGGCTGCGGGATCGTTTATCCAATTGTTTGGATTTTGAAGTACCCGATGATATGATCAAGTACATTCTCTCTATGAAAAATTCCAATGAATTTGATGAGTATTTTGAGTCGCTGCTAAATAAGGAATGTGAGGAGCATCGCTTATTCCTTACCGACTGCAAGCAACGCCTGTTTAGCAAAGCTTTGGTCAACAAGAAACACAACCAACAGCCGCCATCAGCGTCGAAGAAAGCTCCCAGCCAAGGTTCCGCTGAAATCAAGCAAAATAAAGCATCTTCGCCCAGTTACACCAAGCAAGAGGCCTCGGGCCCCCAACAGCCGCTGGGAGCCAAGAAGAAGACGAAATTCGTAAGTCTCTATGCAAGCGATGGCAAAGTTTTGGGTGATACTATTATGTTGAAGGGTAGGCGTTTGTGTAATTGTCAGGCATCTCAGCACAAACTGATCAACAACTGTCTCAGTTGCGGCCGCATTGTGTGCGAACAAGAGGGCAGTGGACCTTGTTTGTTTTGTGGCGAAATTGTGTGTACCAATGAAGAGCAACAGGTTCTTAAGGCATCCGGCAAAAAAAGTGAAAACCTTATGAAAACCCTAAAAGAGAAGGGTGGCGGTGAAGCCTTAAAAAAGGCCTTAGAACAGCGGGATCGTCTTCTTGAATATGACCGCAATAGTGAGAAGCGTACCACAGTCATTGACGACGAGCTAGATTATTTCGAGGAGAATTCCGTGTGGCACTCAGAAGAGCAGAGAGCTACTTTTGAGCGCTTGAAACAAGAGATGCATGAACGCAAACATGCAAGCCGCATAAATCGCAAGATCAAGGTGGATTTCGCTGGTCGTGAAATTGACGATGATGTTACGCTTTCGAAAGATTACGAGCGGGAAGTATTAAAAGAAGTTGCTGCTGTAAATGCAAAGTCTGATAATTCAAGCAATTGGTCAAATCGTAAACATGCTGACAAATCATTTGATAATGCAGCTAATGTGGATCCTAACATGGATGGCATACGTCCTATGTACAAGCCATCCGCCGAGGAGAAGGCTAGAAGCAAAGGACCCGTGGCAAATGATGGCTTAGAGCGTATATATAATCGCGTTCAAGACAAGGAACTAATGGAAATGCAAGATTTACGTCAATGTCTGTCAATGCATCAGCCATGGGCTTCGTTGTTGGTGGCAGGAATCAAAAAGTAAGAAAACATGAGAAATTGTAATTTTATATTCGAGGAAGAGAATAGAGTTACAAATGAATCATTCATCTCATTGCGAATTGGCTTAACAAGAGTTAATTATTTTGACCAAAAAAGAAATGAGAGAATTTTAAATTAAATCAAATGAATTCGCAAAAATTAAATATAATGAATAGAATTCTCTGTCATAGCCCTTTATATTAGAAGGATGCAGTTCTTAGGGAAGTAGTATTTTGATAGTCTAAGTGAATTATCGACACGCAACATGAAATAACTAGTATAATTCACAAACGGTTTAAGCACGCAGAAGACCGTGGTGTCTCCATGTATGTCATGCGTATTTTATCTATATAAAGTTGCACGGAAATATACTACATAATACACAGAGCATTTCTTTCCCTCTTTCCTAAATCATATTTTAGAATTTATCAATTTTCTACTCTATACTTTCTAAATTCACTTCAATATAAGACAATCACAATTGACTGTTATGGTCTCAGAGTGGTGGTCATCTTAACTAACCTATTATTTCATAAAAATCTGTTAATAAGCTTAAATTTAGATTTAAATGGAAGAAACAATCGAATTTAGCTACTTAAAATTTAAGGTATTTGTCACAAATTCTTTTTCTCATATTACAATAAATCTTTTGCTATTTTTCACAGACATGAAGGTCGGGTTTGGTACAGCGAGCATCGTGGACGTTTATGGATAGCATCTACGGCTAAAGAACCAAGACCTGAAGAAATAAAAGACTTGGAAAACTTTTATAAACTCTACTACAATGGTAAGATGCGATATTTTTTTTTATTTTAAATATACAAGTCTAATATAAAAATTCCAGATCCTAAAATAAAATTTCCCGAGCATTATCCCACGGGATGTTTATTGGGCTGTGTCAAAGTAGATGAGTGTTTGCCACAAGAAGAGTACTGCGAGGTGTACCCAAATGGTGAATCGGATTCACCATATGTGCTTGTGTGTTCAAATCCCGAACAATTGCCGGTAGTGTTCCCAATCAAGGGTCAACATAAAATATGTTAGTATTGTACAAATCTTACCTTCTTATCACAATATATAAATGTAAATCATAAAATTCCTATATTACAGATCAAATAGATCCAAAAATCCACAATGCTGCCTGTAAGACTTTAATACGCTTGAAAGCTAACAAAGGTTAAGACTTTGAAAGGAAGGCTGGTTAAACATTCCTTCCCCCCGAAATGATTTAATTATATTGGAAACATTTGTTTTTATATATACATACAATATATTTAATAATTTAATCATCATAATAATAAAAATATATATGTATGTGTACTATTGTTATTAATCTATACTATATGGCAACTCTAAGACCACCTAGAATGTTTCATTAGGTAAACAAACCGACAACACCATAGACGGCAGATGACGTTAACTTGAACGCACAGTACTGCAACAACAGTCGAGCCGTGCAGTTCGTTCTCCGTTTTTATTATCACTTATCTACCAGCTGTTTTTGGTTTTTTTGTATATTGGTCACATTAGTCGATTGTTTGTGATTCCATCTAATCTTATAATTAATAAGCCAGTATTTCAGGAAAATGGCAGCTTTGAGTGAATGGGAATTTACTCAGCTAGAAATTAATGAAATTGCAAAAGAATTTCGGAGAGTTGGAGGTAAATATTATGGTTTTGTAATTATAGTTTAAAAGTAATATCACCATCTCTAATGATGTGAACTCACGAAAAGATAAGTGCTTTATTTGCTATCTCACGCTTACTCTATTTACGTACGCTACGTTATGGACACAAGTTATATGGGTTATGTTAATGTTTTGTGGCATTCTGTATAAGATTGTAACATTCATAACAAAAATGTACTCACGCATCACTGTGGTAAAATTGAAGCCGACCGGGCAATGTCTGTTTGATAAATTTAAAATGCCATACCCCATAAAACATGAAAACCAAGGACAAAGTTGGCGCCCATGGGACCCTTTGGATTTTATTATTAATCCCTATGTGTGTGTGGTTTCTACGGGTATTCTGGACCAAATTAGATATTATTTTATTCAAATTTGGAAATGCTTTAATTCAATTCGGGTTAGAGTTAAAACGATTTACTCTAATTTTTAAAGATGAGTTTGTGATTTTTTTTTATTGCGTATTTTTTTAGTTTATTATTATATATTTTTTTTATAATTGCAAAATATTTTTTTATATTAAATATAAATTTGCGAATACAGAATAAAAAAAATTAAAAAAACGTTTTGTACCATCATTCCTGATTATGGTCAAATAATTTTAGATAGCAGTTTGCTAGTTTTTAAAGAAAAAACGCCAATATTTTCATAAATAATTAAAAAAAACTACTTGAAATAGGTCTGATAATTTTTTTGAAGAAAAACATAAAAAATATCATAAAAAAAATGTCACTCAAAAAATTATAGCAAATTCTAACATGTTCCAAAATCACTGTTGAGACCTAAAAATAGCATAATTAGAATCGTTGTGATAATACAATATAATTTAATCACACACATGTACAGTCATCATAATAAGTATCCCCTAAGGTGCCCTTTTTTGGGAAACCCGTCGTACCTTGACCTTGACCTTTGACCTTGATTTTCTCGATTCAAATTATAAAATTAAAGTTTTACATCCAAAGTTTTTAAAAATAACCATAAGCCCTTTAAATTGTTGTATGATCTCTGAATGTCGACCAATACCTATGCCCAATGTTTCTCTCAAACACTTTTCGTCGTACTTACTAACAGTTATTATTATTGTATTTTTAATTATTTTTCTGTAGATAACACATATTTGGATCATGCGGGCACAACTTTATACGCTGAAAGTCAAGTGGCAGCCGCCTGTGGCGTTCTGAAAGACAATTTGTTTTGCAATCCACATACATGTAAAGTTACCGGTGATCAGATTGATCAAGTGCGGTACAAGTAAGAAAATATACGGTTCCATTTACACCCCTTTACCTTTATCACTTTCTTATAGAATTCTACAACATTTTAATGCGGATCCCGCAGAGTATAGCGTGGTTTTTACCGCCAATGCCACGGCCGCCATTAAGATGGTGGCCGAAACTTTTGACTTTGGTGGCCAAGGTAACTTCTACTACTGCCAGGAAAATCATACCTCCGTATTGGGTATGAGAGAATTGGTGGGGACACCCAATAAATTTGTGCTAACCAAAGACCAATTGTTACAAAATCTCAAAGTGAATGCTGAAACACCAACAGCAGAAAGCATCAACTCTCGGGACGATAGCAATTCATTGGTAGCATTTTCGGCCCAATGTAATTTTAGTGGCTTTAAAATGCCTTTAGAAATTATTGAGAAAATACACCAGCAAGGCTTGGTTAACCCGGGTCTGCAAATTGCGGGTGATAAGAAAGAAGTTGTCAATAAATCCACAGATTTTTATATACTCTTGGATGCGGCTTCTTATGTGGGTTCCAGTTTTCTGGATTGCAAGCGCTATAAGCCTGACTTTTTTTGTGTGTCCTTTTACAAGATGCTGGGGTAATGTACATTTAACATTCAACACTATAAAAACAATTTAATTGATAATGTTTTTTCATTACCTTTAGCTATCCCACTGGCGTAGGTGCTCTAATTGTCAGCAAAAGGGGCCAATCGGTGCTACGCAAACGCTACTATGGCGGCGGTACGGTCAATATAGCCATGACTCGTGCCAATTTTCACGAAAAACGTAATGGCTTCACGTCACGCTTTGAAGACGGCACTTTGCCATTTTTAAGTATCGCTTGTATGCTTGAGGGCTTTAGGACCATAGAGCGCCTGATACCCTCTACGAATGGCAAAAATACCATGGAGCGCATTAGTTGTTACGTCTTCCAATTGGCCAAATATGGTCATGACAAATTAGCAGCTCTTAGACATAGCAACGGCGCACCTTTGTTGACATTTTACAATCATAATGGCTATAAGGACCAAAAGTTACAGGGAGGAGTTATAACCTTTAATGTACTGCACGACGATGGTTCGTATGTGGGGTTTGCTGAAGTTGCCTGCTTGGCTGCTGTTTACGATATTCAACTAAGAACAGGCTGTTTTTGTAACCCCGGCGCCTGTCAATGGTTTATCCAACTGAGCAACGACGATATACGGAAACAGTATGAGTCGGGTCATATTTGCAGCGACTACAATGATTTGGTTGATGGTGTTCCCACGGGTGCAGTGCGTATTTCAATAGGTTATATGACACGCCAACAAGACGTCGACAAAGCGGTGCGAATGATTGAGGAATGCTACCTAAGCACGCCAGAGGAAAGGCTGAAGCGCATGGAGGATATCGATAAAATCCCCCGAGCTTTGCAGCATATACCGCACAGATTGAAGCCTCAACTCAAGCAAATGTGTATATATCCCATAAAATCATGTGGTGCCTTCTCGATCGGCGATGCCTGGCCTTTGCATGCCACGGGACTGTTATATGATCGTAATTGGATGATTGTCGACTCTTCAGGTATGGCCATTACGCAAAAGCACCATACACGTCTGTGTCTTATAAAACCCGTGATTCTAAGGGAAAAAGGGTTGCTGGAATTGCAATTCCCTAATATGCAATCGGTATGTGTAAACTTGGAATCATCGCCCGAGCAAACGGATCTGATTAACTCTACATTTTGCCAAAGTAAAGTATGCAATGATTTAGTCTCCGGCTACGACTGTGGCGATGAAGTGGCTAATTGGATATCAGATTGCTTGGAGACGCCAGGTTTAAGGCTGATAAAGCAGCATCAACGCAGGCGTACCCAGGAGGGTGAGGCCAAAGACATTTCCCTGTCTAACCAGGCTCAATTTTTGCTACTTAATCGTACATCAGTCCGGTGGTTAGCACAAAAAGTGACCACTGAAAAGGAGTCTCTGCAGAGTACCATAGATCGCTTTAGAGCCAATTTGATAATTGAGACCAACGCACCATTTGAGGAGAATGACATCGAGTATTTGACCATTGGCGAAACCAATTTTAAAGTAGACGGCTTCTGTACACGTTGCCAAATGATATGCATCGATCAGCAGACCGGACAAAAGACAACTGAGCCACTGCGCACTATAGCGCGAGAATTTAATGGCAAAATCCGCTTTGGCATTTATCTTTCGCTGGCAGATAATCCAGGAACGGAAATATCCCACATATCCCTTAATGACAAAATTTCAATAAAGAAAAAGTAAAAACTTTAACGAAAAAATTATGTTTTATTATTATAATTATCACATTACTGCACAATTCTCTATGGGCTGTTCTTTCGCCTTCTCCATTGGTCGACCTTCCTCAGCACGCTTTACGTTTTCCAGCACACTCTGATGGTCGGGAAAGGCCAATGACTGTAGCTTAGAGTGCACCAAGGTGTCATTGATTTTAACTTCAAATGAACCTTGACGCCCTTTGCGGCAAATCATTTCAGTATCCGGTTTCTCCTGCAGCAAAAAGTTTTGTAACATTTTGCATTGCCATTCGTAGTTGCATTTGCCACTGTGAAATGCAAGAGAAAACTATTAACCGGCAAGTGTATTGCAATGATTGCCCAGCGGGGACTCATACCAATACTCCACATCGACTTTAACCATAATAATTATAACGGTATTTATTTAATGGACGGTAAAATTAAACAACCAACCGTTATTGTCGAACGAAACCAAGTTACGAAAATCAGAAGCGTAATAAAATTGTCAAAACAAATGATGACGGCGTTGTTACACCGTTGGACATGGGGTTGCCATATTATTGATTTGGATTTAATTCGTGAGAAATTTTTGATCACCCAGACCCATTTTTTCACGTTTATCTATTTTTCCTTTTTTTAATTTTCATCTCAGGAATATCTAAACGTACAGCTTAGAATTTTTTTCAGTGCACGTGGTCATTATCACAATAGTTTTGTATACAAACTATGAATAGAATAAATTTTACTCATGGCAACCCCAGTGGTGTAATAACGCGACTATACCGAATGTCAACAATTAATTTGCCAATGTAAACAAAACAACGGCACAACAGCTGATTTACATAAATACAATAAATAGGAAAATTTCCTTAGCGGACGTGTTAGCGTAAACCATCAATAAAAGACCATATTAGTGAAATCCTGAAACTCGTGAACAATGACCCGATGTATTGTGATAAATCGTAGATCTGCCATTATGCTTGTGTGGATTTTCGTATTAAGTGGCATACGTCAGAGTCACACTGATGACGCAGAGAGCAAAGGAGCAGGCGTGGCGGGAGGAGGCTTAAACACCAGCGGCAATAACGAAGTCGCCCCATATGTGTTAAGAAACTTTAACGAAACATCCCAACAACTGTCGCAATGCCAAAACACAGGCAATATGAATTGCAGCGAGCTGCAGTTTCCCTGTATACGTTGCCTGTACAACTACACCTGCCACTATGGTCAAGAGTTATATGTGAATTGTTCAGCATTACATCAGGTAGAATGCCAAGGTACTCGATGGTTTTGGCACCAGATGAACTGTCGATATTGTTATCAAACCGAAAAATGGCAACAGAAATGTGTACAGAAGGGCAATTGCAATTCCGTAAATGGACAATTTTACAAAACTAATTGCACGGTGAATCCAGATGTCTTCTGTTTGGGAAATCGTTCGTTCACGCGGAACATCAAGTGTAATTGGACACAGGGCTATCGTTGGAGCACGGCTGTGATTATAAGCCTAACACTGGGAGGTTTTGGTGCGGACAGATTTTATCTGGGCCACTGGCAAGAGGGTATCGGAAAACTTTTTAGTTTTGGTGGTCTAGGTGTGTGGACGATAATAGATGTGGTATTAATATCGCTGCATTATTTGGGACCAGCCGACGGCTCATTGTATATTTAACAAAACGAAATTAGCCAAGTAGTTTGTAAGTGTAAACATTTAAATTAGACTGTTGAATTTAATAAACAAAATGATAAACAATCCTTTCCAATACTCCAAACTAGCTTATAGGTATATCTAAACGCATAGTTTACGTATATAATTAATTTTATATTATTTTACCAAATAATTTGTGTGTAGTTTTAAGATTTTTCTGAAATTGTGTATTTACCAAAGAACATAACTTTTGCCTTTGTTTCTGAGTAAATATCAAATACGCCTTAAGTAAATACATCCATCTAGAAACTTTATTTCTGTTTTTCTTTTTATTTCAATTTTCACAGCAATTAAAATGATCTTATTATTTATTTTCCCATAAATGGTGTTTTACGAAGTTGTTTGTGTTTATTTAAGGTTTTACATTTTTGCTACCTTGTACATTTCACGCAGCTTTTTATATTCATTATTTATGTTTTCAGTACTTACATTATTCGTCATCATCGCCAAATCGTATGTGCTTGCTTATTAACTTCTTTACTTTCTCCCTGCCCCGTTTTTGCGGTACTTTCACTTGTTTGTTCAGCTTTTGTTCTCTATCTTTTTCGATTTTTTGCCAATACACCGATTCCGTTTCTCCGCTGAGAATTTTGCATTGATATTCAGCGCAGCTGATTTGTTGAACAAATTCTAGAGCTTTTTCTGGAGTTTCCAGGCGCAACTGAGCCTGCATGGAGCCCTCTCTAACATCAATATACTTTACCGACGCATATTGACGCATATCGGCTTTATATTCTTTTATATTTACGCAAGGCTCAAGCAATGTCATTTCCACTATTAGTCCGGGTTCATAGCTAAAAAGTGGCGCTTTTTCGAGGGCAGGGTTTTGTTGCGTCTTGTCAGTAGCTGGAGTTTTGGCTAGTACTTCCTCCTCCGCTGCTGCCCCATAGAAGTTCATGTTCATCTTTTGCAGCTTATGCTTGGATGCCTTGGGTTTCTTTATGTTGTCCTTCTCGGGCGTTTGAGAGCATGGCTCTTCTTTTGTTACCTCTTTGCTTTGTTGTTTAGCCTCTAGCCGTTCCCTCCAAGCTTTACGTTTCAGTTCCGCCACTTTTTCCCTTTGCAAGTTTAAATATTTGTTGCGTAGCCGCTTCCAGTCTTTTTTGGGTAGAATTTTCAGTTCGTAGTAAGAGACGTCTGTGTTTAGCTCAGCTTTTTGTTTAAGCTTCTCTCCAGATTTGGATTTATTTTTGCGCTTTCGTTTTGCTTTCTTTACGCCATCTTCTGTTATATTTTTATCTTTATTTTCATCTCCATCAATAGCTTCAGACTCTGACTGTGAAGTTGCAACGGCTTCATTGATTGAGGTGTCATCCTCAATTGGTGTTTCCGTTTTGGATTTTTTTGCTTGTGGCTCAACATCAGTGTCGATGGGTTCGTTTTTCGATCTTTTCCTGTTGTCGACACTGCCTGCTGTTGAAATGTCTTCCTCTTCTTCAGCTTGTTCCTTTATGAATGACTTCACACTGGTCAATTCCCCGGGATCTTTCTCTTGCATATTTAGAACTCCGTTGAACTCTTTGAAAACGTTGATGGCTTTTTTGACGCTCTCCTCCTTTTCAAATTCGATAAAACCAAATTCTTTAATCTTGCGGGACTTGGCGTACTTAGGCAGTGAAATATAGGCTACATTACCAAATCTTTCAAAAATTTGTCGCACCCATTCATGATCGGCCGACGAAGGTAATGCCTCAACATACAATGTTTTTTCATCGACATTTCGGTTCTCAGACAAAGCTGTTCTGCGTTTTACTTTCTGTTGCGTCTCATCTAGTTCCAAAAGCTCAGATTTGCTCAAAGATTTTGCTATGTCGTCCAAGTTAGTGGTAAGCGTCTTCATTTTGTTAAAGCTTAGAAATGTTTCTAATGGAACGTCTGAAACAGAATTGGAATCATGACGAATCACCTTTTAAATAATCCCGTACCCATTTCCCCTATTTACTTACACGGATCTTTGTCAATCAATTGCTTGAGAAAACGATCCTTACTTAAGTTAGCATCGCCAAAATAGAATTCCATTTGTGATCGAATGGCATTAAAGTGATGCTTTTTGCGTTTACGATAGCTTTTCTTTTGATCCTTTTCATCCACATCCATAGTTTCGACGGTGGCAGCGGCATCGCCACTTGTGCCAGGCACCGCCACATCAGTTAAAGTTTCAACTGTTGTTGCATCCGCGTTAGCTTCCTTAACGACCTTAGAAGATTCATCCTGTGGGGAAACATCCTTTGATTTCTGGCCTTTTTTATTTTTGGTTCCCATAATCGAGGTTCCAATGAAAAATCACACAGAAAACGTTAGGAAATCGCCGGCTGATATTTTTGTTGTCATTATCAAAGTTGCCACATTGATTGCACGCCAAAATAAATAGCAAAGAATTATAATGGTGTGGCCAATACATTTAGATTTGTTTGTAGGGTTGCCAGACTTTGTGCTGTTCACACTGCAGTCTGCAGTCTGCATTTCGTATTTTGAGCTGCTGAACTTGCGAAATGCTAAAAAGTGGTTTTACACTGCAATTTCGCATATTGTCAGCTGTTTTCTAGAACACACATTCTTCCATTCGCCTAGTAAACCTGCAATATTTTCCTGTCGAAGGCAGTATTCCACGAAGCGCGAATGCTTTTAACTAATTTGAATAATCATTTAATATTTTAGCAAAAATGTAAATTTTTTGTCCGTCCATGTTGTTTGGCATTTTTTCCGATACATGTAAACAAGCAACGAAAATGGTGGATGCCGGATAAACATTACTGAAAAAAATTGCTGAAATTTAGCATTTCAGAGTACAACTCGGTGCATTTTTCCGCATCTTTCACGGAATCGAAAATATGTTAACATCTCTTCAACAACAAAATACAAGTAAAAATTTTTGCATTTTGGCAGCATCTTTCAAAGCTGCGGAATAATGCGAAAATATGTTAAATGCGTTCCGATGTAAAAAGGCTATAAATTAGGGGTTTTGAGATATTGATTGATATTATAAGATGTGATGATAATTTACTTTTCCTTAGACCTTGCGTAATCTGAATTTGTTAGGAAGCATCTAGGACCGGCCGTAGCATAGTGGTTAGAACACGCGACTACCACGCGGAAGATCGCAGGTTCAAACCCGGCTCCAGTCATTTAAAAAAAATTGTTCTTTCATTGTCGGCTCCCCTCGAATGTTGTTGACAGCAACTTCGTAGTATTAAGTGTCGAGTCAATCGGCGTGTCTAGTAAGAGCTTCTCAAACTGTGGCGTTCGCATTCGTCGATAAACAAGAAGGTGCCGTTAGATGTGAATCTAAAAATAGAAAGCCTGTTAATTCACAACAACGCGAGAAGCTATCCCATACCTCATTCATGGGGTACAAAGGGAAATTAAGTTTTTTTATCTAGGTTGATTTTTGTTGGCTGGAGAACTCACAATGTATTTAAAAGTATTTTTCATGGATGTTAATGTGACCAATGTTGATAAAGCCAGGAATCGTAACCGACACCTTAGGATTATCTACGTCGCTTTCACTGAATTATCGAAGGCCACTTTGTTTATTAATTATTGTTAAATAAAAGATTATTAATTTCAATTGCTTTTTTTTTAAATACTGTGTGTGTTTTATTAAAGTCAAAATAATAGAAAGAAAACTTTTAAGTTTGCAAAATTTTTAAATTTTTGCAAACCCAACATAAATTTAAAAAAATATTGCAATGTCCCATAGAAATGTCAAATTGTTAGTGTCCCACTCTTTCGCCTTATGTTCTCTAACCTATCTACAATTTATTAGACTATTTTTTTTTATTTTATTCTTAAATTTTTCTAATCTTATCTATATTTAATTTATAATAATTTGAATTAAAAAATACAAAAATTTCTAAACATTGTTATTTTTTTAAAACTAATTTTTTGCATAACATCTTTCTATAAAAATAATTTTTGTATAAAAAATATAATTATTAAAAGGTTTATTCACGCCCAAATTGAATTTTAAATTTTAATTTTTTTTCACATGTTTCACGTTTTGTACTGTTTTTTGTTTAAATATTTCTTTTATTCCCTATAATTTAATTTCCTTTTATAAAAATAAATATAATACTAATTTAAATCATTACTATTTTTTTTATAAAGTTTTTTGTGTTTACTCTGTTCTTATTTTTACAAGTAAGTAAGTAAGTAAATGGGGTTTTATTGAGTCTTTTCCATTTTTTTTTGACAATAATGATAACATACAAAAAATTGACAGCGAGATTTTCTTAGAACTATATTCGTCTTGCTCTAATATACAATGAGTTAATGAGTAAGCTACTTGCTAATATGAAATGTTAAGTAACAGTGTACACAATGATGATGAGATACAAGGCTTGCTCGCGGCCTTTATCGAATGCTTACAGAGCATAAATCTGTTAAAAATTAAAAACTATATAACAAATTAAAAATAAATAACAAAACGAGTGCTGTTAGTAACATGGGAGAACAGCGAATGTGTAAAAGTATATGTATGTGTGTATTCACTTAAAATATATCACAGCGTTAGACGATTAAAGTCATCAGGTACGAAATGTATGTATATAACCATACATATATACAGAACATGAAATGTAAACAAAACAAAACAGCGGACGTTTACAAACATGCTAAGTAGAGTCATGAATAACAAAAAAAAAAACGAAACGAGTAAAACTCCGAGTTCATATAATTAAAATAAGGTAAGTATAAGTATATATATAAATACAATTTGTTAATTAATATACATATAAATTATTTTCTTTATTTGTTAGCCCCTATGTGAGCCTGGAAGAGATTTTAAATAGAATGATGGCAGTATTTCAGCACCAGCAGCAGGATTTTCATGAATGATGCCCACCGGTGACAAGTATACGGAGTTGGTCCAATTATTGTTTTGCTCGAGTTGGAATATATCACTCATGAGAGCGTTTTCGTGTGAGGAAAGGTTGCCCACAAATTTCCTCATTAATGACAAAGCAAATTTACAAAATGGGACTACATTGGACGTGTCGTAGATGTAATTATTTGAAAAACGTTTGGTGTAAGTTTCGAAGTTTTTACCAACGCATTTTCTCAGGAACTTGCGCTCAAAAATTTCCAATTCCTTGGCTACTATTGGGGAAATAGAGAACCAGATTGGAAAGCCGTAAGTTAATATGGACCTTATAGCAACTTTGTATAGGAGAAGCTTTGTGTTGTGGGGTAAGTATTTGCTGTTCATTATATTTGAAAATGATCCAGCAATTTTTCTTGATTTCAGCAGCACCTGCCTAGCGTGGCTATTAAATTTAAGCATTTTATCAAAGTGCACTCCAAGATATTTGATGCTGGATTTGAAGGGAATGTCTGTGCCATCGAGGGATAGCTGCAAGCACTTGCTTTGAGGAACTACATATCTGGGGCATTTTCCTGATGCATTTCTGATGCAAATGGCTTCTGATTTCGATGCGTTTATTTTTACGCCCCAGGTTTTGTAGAATGCACTTATTTTTCCAAGGTGGAAGGCAGCTTTGGTGAGAGCCTGGAAAGGTGAAGAATCGTGAGCATAAATTAAGCAGTCATCAGCATATAGAATTGCATTTGAATCCTGGGTTTGGTGGGGAAAATCGTGCAGGAATAAGTTAAACAGGAAAGGTGCAAGCACGCTACCTTGTGGTACTCCACTTTTGATTGATCCAGGATCAGAGGATGAATTATTAATTTGAACAACAAATTGGCGATCAGATAGAAAGTTTTGAATCATCTTCACAAGGAAAGGATCTACATTAAGTTGTGCCAGTTTGTAGAGGATACCTTTGTGACAGGTAGAATCAAACGCCTTTTCAATGTCCAAGGATATGGCCACGGAACAGATCTTATTCCTGAGATTTCTCGTCAGGTCTGAGTGAAACTTTAGGAGAGCATGGTGTGTGGAGTGGAAACGCCTAAATCCAAACTGAAAAGACGAAATGGGATCAATTATAAATTCTTTTTCAATTTTTTCCTTCAATATGTTCTCCAAGATTTTTCCAATATTTGAAACTAACGAAATGGGTCGATAGTCTGCTACGCTGCTACTATTTATTTTTTTTCTTATCGGTATGATCTTTGCATACTTCCATGCATTAGGAAAGTAGCAATTGTTCAGGCAGTTATTAAAAATAATTGCAAGCAATTTTATAGTAGCATCTGGAAATTTTCTTATAATAAAGTTTGAAATGCCATCTGGACCACTAGATTTTTTATTGTTGATTTTCTGTATAATTTCTCGTATTTTTTCTACAGTTGTAAAATGGTAGTCATCAGGATTTTCCAGAGCGTTGAATGAATTTTCCAGAGAATATACATGTTGGGGGACTGCATCAATACAATTTGAAATTCTGAGATCTAGGTCGACTACAGGTCTCTCCGGCAGTGTTTCTTTAAAAACGTCAGAATAGTAGGTTCTGAAAGCTTCACAAATCTCTGAGCTATCGGTAATTGTGATGTTATTATATTTCAAATGTGTACAAAAAGCAGATGTTTTTCTTGGCATTAATTGATGCACTTCTTTGAAGGCTGTCGGACCGGGCTTTATGTGAGACAATTTATTGTGAAATTGTTCAGCGTCTTCCAAATTTACTACTTCCTTTATAATGATTTTTAAAAGTTGAATTTGCGTTGATAACAGTTTATATTCAGAAGAGGTTCTGTTGCCGGTGCGGTGAAATGTCTTTTTCAGCTCTTTTTGCCATGAATATTTTATTTTAAACATACGCTTAACTCTTTCAGAAAAAGGTTGCTTGGAATCGTTGATCTGAATAGTTTCAGAGTGAGTATTTAGAATGTGTGATACGTTTTCATTAAAATTTATGAGAATTTCCTCTATTTCGCAGTTCAAAAGGTTCCTGTTTAATGGTGGCATCAGTGTTGCAGATATAGCTTCCATATCAAGGCGGAAATTATGCCAATTGGTGTTTTTAAAAGACTTTAAGACAGGTGGGCTTCTCAGCAATAAGCAAGATGGATCCATTTCCAATTTAAGTTTTATTGGAAAATGGTCAGAGAACGTTGGAAGGCTTGATATCTCAAAATTTTGATCTGCTTGATTGATTAAATTGCTACTCACTAAAAAATGGTCCAGGAAAGAGGATCCATTAGGAAATGTTGGCGAAGAATCACTGATGCGGATAACATCGAGTGAGTGCGATTGAAGCCAATTTAAAAGTGCTCTACCGTTGATATTTTCAGACGAATCACCCCATACTGGATTTTTTGAATTTAAATCACCTCCTAGGATAAAACCATCAAAGCTTGATGCCGTATTTAAAATTGAGTTGAGTCCGTCATGCAATTCTGAAGATGGAAAATTGCATGGAATGTATATGGAACCAATCAGATATTTTTTATGGATATCATTGTACTTAACGTCAATTTGAATGAAGATTCCATTAAAGCCAATGTCATCAATATTAATACGTTTATATAGTATATTATTTTTAACTATTACGGCAACGCCCAGAGGAGAGAAATCTTGGATAAAGTGATAGCCATTCAGATGAACTTTCTTATTTCGCCTCAAATGACATTCTTGGACAAAAGCAATGTCTATTTGATTTTTTGTAATTGTGTTTAAAAGGTCTATTTGACGACTGGTGTCGACGAGGGACCTTACATTGAAAGACAGGAAGTTTGTATACCTATGGCCCGTAGGTGTTTTTAACTTTGCGCAATAATCGCAAAAATTCGGACTTTGCATCAGCTTTTGACATTGTACGGTATGTCGAAAGAAATTTACTTATTTCCAGCTCTAATGTTTGCTCTTCTGGCTCCAAAAAAACGTTGGCGAGTTTAAGAAATTCGTCTATGATAGCGGATTTTGGCACTTGTAGAGTTGAGTTATTGGAAGGCACTTGGAAAAGACTAGAAAAAGTTTTCCCAGGAGATTGAAAAACACCGTTCAATGCTTTAGCTACATTTTTTGTTGCGAAGTGTTTTGTTTCACGAGCTTTGTTTATTAGCTCCTTACGATTTTGTGTATACGATTTATAAGATGGGCATCCTTTCCAATTGGCAGGATGGCCGAATTCTTCGCAATTGTGGCAATAAGGTTTGGACTCTTCGCTACGTACACGATCACATTCACTGGTCGCATGATTTTTGTCGCATTTAACACACTTAAACGTGGAATTACAATTTTTGGCCATGTGTCCCCACCTTTGGCATCTATGACATTGAATTTCTAAATCGTTTCTTTTTGGCTTCTCCCAAGTCACAGACTGGCTTAAAACATATTTAATATGCGAAATATCATTAAGGCCCTTTCCTGGTAAGAGCGAAACCAAAAACAGACCCGTGTCATAATTTTGTTTGACTGAGAGTGGTGTAGTAAATTTGGTGACTTTAGAAAAAGTTTCAGGTAAGTCAATGTCAAGGGCCGATTGAATCTCGTTGGCATCAGCACCGTAGCACAAACCACGAAGTATAAGGGAAACTTGTTTCAGTTCCTTTGGAGTGAACGAATAGGAATTAATACCCTTCTCCTTTAATAAGGCCATCATCTCGGCATGTACTTTAACATCAGAAAGATACAGTTTGCTTTTCGTTTTGTTGACGTTTTTGATTTTAAAATCAATTTTTGGAGTCTTGGCTTGAAGCTGTTGCACCAAGCTCCTGATGTCAACATTATATATAAATATCGGCGGACAAAATGACTTTCTGGCATTACTTACAGTTGAAGGCACAGATTTAGTTGGCTTGTTGTTGTTGGTGACGGTTTTATTCCCATTGCTGACGGAGTTGTTCCCCTTGTGGACTATATCCAGTAAGCCCAAAATAGCGAATTTATTCGGGCTATTGATGGCTTCATCAATTCTTTGCCGTTTTGACGCTGAAATTTCGGCCGCCACTTGCCGGCTTTCTGATGGTTGTTGTCGATTATTGACAACGTCAATCTCCATGATGAGATAAGTTGGAAGTTAAATCCAATTAACCACAAATTGCAGGTTTAAAGCAATTGGGGTACTTTGCAGCAGTAAAAGTTTGTTTTAAAACAAAAAAATTGCAAAATTATTAAAGAGATTATGAAATGTAATCAAAATACGTCCAGTCGATGCTGAAGTTGGTTGCGGTTTTTTTTTCCTTATTTTTACAACTAATACAACATTTGCATCAACCAAATAAATAAATGAGACGGCTTAGTATCGCCGCCATTGATTTATCGGTCGGCTTGGAGCTCTACTCGCTATTGTGCAATTTTTATTTATTTATGCCTTCATTCTTTTTCATGTTTTCTCTATTGCCTTCTCATTTTCTCAACAGCGGTTTTTGACAAACAAACATCTGTCATTGCCAAAGGAAGCGGCAAAATGTAAAACAACAAAACGCACAGAAGAGGAAGAAGTATCAAACCACAAGAAAAAGACGCCAAATTTTCTTAAGAACTTTTCTTCCAATTGTTCGGCGTGGATTAAAACTGCAAAATAAATTCGAAATATTTGGAATTTGCCAATAAATAACAAAAGCTTTCGAGAAAACCAAAGTTATGAAATTGGAATAGCTTAACAATTAAGTGAAGTGTAAAAGAAGCTGTTTGCGCAAAATGGAAAATGCGAAAACATGTAAAGTGGTATAACAGAACCTAGTGAAGAAAGAAAATAGCACTGGTAAAACAAAAGCAATAAGAAAAACTTGCTTGGGAACCACAAATTTTATATCACTCTAAAATAAAAAAATATGGAAATAGTGGTATTAAATAGTGATATAGCGCGTCTTGTGTTAGGTAAGCTCAGATAACTCAGTGCGCGGCATCCAAGTGTATAGGAATTTAAAAACATTTGTTTTTCTTATTGGTCCCTTAGACTATCTGAAGTCCCAGAAGTTGAAAAAGGCAGCACACACATTTTGTAAGACCTCTCCGTACTTGAAGCAGGAATTCTATGCCTACAAACAGGGATTGCAGACGCATTCTTTCTTTCCCGAACTAAAGGAGATTATTTGCGAATATGTTATAATTTCAAGGAAAGGTAAGCCATGAGTTCAGCGTAGACCAACAAATAAAAGTACAGTCTTAAAGCATGATCTTTGGATCTTTTATTACTTTCAGTGGAGCAGCTGTTGCCTAAACTCAGCAATGCCCTACGATTTCAATGTCAACAACGCAAACTGTCTGCTAAGGTGTCAGAAATACTTGATTGTGCACTGCAAACGTTACTCTCCAATCTGTCAGTAGATTCGTGTACTTCGTCTAAGGGAAATGAGGCCGCAAAATTGTCAACATCTGCCGTTGGTGCTTCTAATAGTAATAGTCTTACCTCGGATAAAGAGAATAACAACGCTTCAAAACTTAGTGATAATAAACGTAAACGTCGCAATTCTAGTGATAAAACACAATCCGACGCAGACGATACAACGTTGAATGGTAAAGCAAAAACTGCTGCCAATGCCCGTTTAACTCAGATGGCAAAAAAGCGTCGCTTTTTGGAACCCTTTTGTTTTCTTAGTTCTAAAGGTTTCCAGCAACATAGGCGACGCAATCGCCGTCGTTACCGTCGTTTTCCCTGCAGCACCACCGATGCACACGATGAAAATAATGATGCTGAGGATTGTACAAATTCTAGCCTTGAAGATGTTACTGCTGAAACAGAAGGTGAGGAGGAAGATAGCCTCGACGAAGATAGTGTTGAGCAAGATGACAACGATGACGACATATTTCATGGTGAGAGACCTACAAAAGAATCAACGCCTCGCACTACTAAATCGGAAAGAAAGGAAGGAATATTAGCACCTATATTGCCGGTAAGAACAACACGATTTCTTATGTACGTAATTTTTTTTTTCTTAAAATACATTTTTTTTTAAAGAATTAAAAAAAATACAATCAAATTCAAAACCACAAAAAATACATGCGTACAGAATTAAAGAAATTTATGTAATTTAACAAAAATCAAGATTTTAA
The DNA here is from genome assembly GCA_964034835.1 of Muscina levida. NCBI lineage: Eukaryota > Metazoa > Arthropoda > Insecta > Diptera > Muscidae > Muscina > Muscina levida. Next base: position 58,421,090 of record OZ035882.1, read on the forward strand.
TTAAAATTACGAAAATTTTTACATTATTATTGAAAATTAAATAAAAGACAAAAAAAGTTATCAAACCGAAAAAAAAATTTAAATTTTGAAAAAACCAGTTTTTATTAACAAAAATTAAAACACTACAAATATTAAGATTACTAAAAATTCTAAATAAAAACGTGTTACCATAAAAATAAATAAATAAATATTAAGATTACAAAAAATTCTAAATAAAAACGGATTACCATAAAAATAACAATATACAGTGAGGCTCGATTAAACGTGATGGTCTGGACCGGAAGAATTCTGGATAATCGATTTTCTCGGTTAATTGAGTTACAATTTTGAGTAGATTTTGTAATAAATTTTTTAACACGTGTATTTATATGCTTCCTACTCATCGTATGCAAGCGACCATTTTCGTTTTGTTCACATTGTGCTTGATTATTTAAGAATAATATTTAAAATTTCATCTAAATTACCGTAAAGACATGACAAACTTGCAATCATGGTGGTAATATCTTTAACCGAAGCACCTACTATTGGATTAACAAAAAAAAGTGAAATTTTTTCCAAAAATTCATGCAATTTTTGGAGCAAATTTCAATCGCTGCACTTTTTCACGGTTTTTTTTTAAATAAAAACAAGATTATTTCACTTTTTTTTTTAAATTAAAAAAAGTACAATCAAAATATTTGCAACAAATTAAAAAAATATTATACATAATAACTAAATACTAAAAACATTTTTATAAAATTAAAAAAAAATTATCAAAACAAAAATACAACAAAATAAAAAAAAAAATACTACAAAATTATTTGAATTTACAAAAAATTCATAAAAAAAATTAATTACAAATGAAATGAATAGTAACCTAAAAATCTTCTGTAGGCTAATTATTATAAATCCAATTTTTATTATTAATATATTTTTTTAATTTTTTTCCATAACATTTGTGTATTTTAATATTTCTTTTTAATAAAATGTTATAACGTTTTTTTTCATTTAAATTTGATTTAAAATATGTTTTTTTCTGTTTACTGAACAATTCACACCATACAGAAAAAATATTTTTTTTGTTAATACTTTTTTTTAAATTCAAAAAAAAATTAATAAATATGTTTTTCTTTTCTTTAAGGGCATTTCTCAAGCTATTCTGGAAAACCCAGAATTTCAACAAAGGTTAGTTGAAAATATTAATCAGGCTCTAAATAGTTCGGGCACACAGACAGTAGTAAATGCCTTAAACTCCAAAACAGAGCCTCAAAACTCAACAACCTTAGCGCCAAACGATGATCAAGTGAATGAAGATCCATCATTGATAACGTCAAATCAATTACTTGATCAAATGATTAAAAACATTTTGGATGCTACTGAGAAGGACCCAAGTTTTGATGCCATCATACAAGAGGTTGTAGAAGCCTCTAATAAGCCTTTGGTACAATCGGCCGCTGTTCAGTGTAATATGGATCCTACTACAGCCAGTGGCATTGTACTAGCAGGAGATGTACAGACTAAGCCTTTGTATACGGCTACAGAACCACCACCATTGGTACCTACTAGTATGCAACGCTTACCCACGCCAACGTTCCAGCAGCAACAACAGCCGATAACACAAGTCCAACAACAACAGCAGCAGCATCGTCCACAGCCACCACCATCAGAATCATCTGAAGTGCCCCCGCCCCGTACTCCTTTAGTTATACGAACAGCTGTAGCAGCAGCCAATGCTACAGCATTGGGTGCCGTTACCTCGGCGCAAGATCCTCCCAGCCTGGGGGCAAATAATTCATTTGGCTCGTTGATCGATCCAAATTTTTCCATTTCGAAATTGATCGTATTGAATTCGAATGAGAGTGCACAAAAGCAACATCCAGACGCCTCAATTGGTAATACTACAGCTGACAATATTATTAGTCAGTTGTCTACGAGTCAATTGTCTACGACTGAAACTGTTGCTACAGACGATCAGGTGTACTACGATCCCAATTCGGGACAGTTGACATTCCCCATATATCTAACCAATGAAGGCTTATTGACCAATTTACCATTTCTGGTCAATAATGAAGTGGTTACCCAACAGTTGCAGCCCAATAATATTGCCAACATAGATGCTTCACGCATAGAAATACCTCTGGCAGAGCCGATTATGATTACAGCTGACCAACTACCACCAAATTCAAAAATTCTTGGTAGCGGTCAAAACCCAAATATTTTCGAGAATTTAGACAAGCTGCAAACTGTGGAAAAAGTAGGAAAAGAGGACATTCACCTAAGAGGTTCTACAGGGGGTTGTAGCTCTGGACCACCGGCATCGTTGGATAGTAAGTTAATGACCGAAAAATCAACACCCTCCGCCAGTGGTATTGTCAACACAAAAGCATACAAAAGTTTATCCACTCCAAGGAAACGAACTTCTCACGTAAGAACTTTAACTTTTTCTCCCAGAGGGTCTCTGGGTACACCACTATCAACAAGAAGAGAAACATCCGCTTTGAGCCGTTTCCAAAGAACATTGCCAAGAACCATACCTGAAGAGGTAAAAGAAAGACCTGACGAATTGAACAAGACCTCTGAGAAACCGATAATAAAAGCTGTGGAAATTCTTCCGACTATAGCCGCCACGAGCGACTCACTTAGGGAAGCCTCTTCTGCATCGGCTAATGAAAGTGCAAACACCAGCAATATACCCCCACTATTTGTGTCAGAAGAGAGCAGCAATCAGACGGTCATAAACAAAGAGTCATTAGCCACAAAAATATTGGCTAAAGACACTTCAAAGTCCAAAGAAGTGGAAAAATCTCAAACCTCAAATGATAGCACACCAAAACGGAAGCAAGTGAGAAAGAGTGCCGCAAGATCATGTAAGCGCCAGTTGTCGAAGACACAAACTGATGAACAACACCTGGCTGAAAAGGCGGAGAAGGAAAAGGAAAACGAAATGGAAATGCCATTGCCGGGTACAAAGGAGTATAAAGAATACATGATGGAACAGTGGAAACGACAACGAAACTCTTCTAGTGTCGATATTGATGTTCGCTTAAGGGAATTGAATTCAAAAATGACCCATTTGCAACCTGCCAAAAAGATCAATACCAAAAAGCGAGTGAGACGCAAAAAGCCTGCAGCGACAAAGAGAAAAGAGAAGGAGTTAGCTGAAGAGGCTGAAGTACTAGAAATGTCCAGAGAAATGGAGGAGGAGGATGAGGATAATAATTCGCAGGAAATAAAAAATGACAATTCCCCGGCAGAAGCAACAGCGGCGACCAACGAGTCCCATCCTCAAAACGAAGGGGGTCGTAAAGAAGAAACTCACCCAGTTCATACTACAAATGGGACCGAGGTGTGTCAAGTTGCTCAAAGCAAATCCCAATCGGAAACGGACAAAAAGAAAAAATCAAAAGAATTTATCATAAAAATTCCAACACCACAAAAAAATTCAAATGTACTATCAAATGAATTTGCAGGCGTTAAACACAAAGAAAAGAAAGGGAAGGAAACCAAAAAAGACAGCAAAATAAAAGAAAAAGAAACCGAGACTTATCCCTCTTCTGCAGTATTTCAAAAGCCCGAGAGTGAAGCACCGCATAACCATCAGCCGCCACCACCACATGTAAACGAAGCATTGGAACGAGAAAAGCGCACAAGCAACATTGCCTTTTTGTTAGAGACTCCCTTTAAGGATGCAAATCTCACTGCTTGTATGCCGCCCACGCCGGGCATATTTGCTCCCTCTTTGGAAACTCCGGTAAGCAAGCGAAGAGATCCCCACGATGATATGCACGCCTCTGCTTCATTCCTATTTGGGTCGCTCACAAAAAGTGAACTTGATACGCCAATGATAAATGCCATAACGCCTGGCTTTCGGTTTACACCCTTCGCTCTCAAAGACGCTGCTACTCCACGGAGCGTAACGGAATACTCATCCGGTGGTGGTTCTTACTACAAACCAGATGAAAGTGAGGATTTGGATCGTAACTTCGACAAAATACTGCGCGACTCTGCACAGAAGATGCAACAACAAGAAGAGAGTGGAGATACGGACAGAGCTGAAGGGGCTATGAACATTGAGGATGAATGCGAGGAAGGAGAAATAAGGTCGGAATCTGAGCAAGTAGACGAAATTGAAGTTGAAATCCCCGTTGAGACTCTGATGGTAGAGCCCATTGTACTAAAGCGTGTCAAATCCTTTGGCAGTGAGGCAGTTGATAGTGTGGAAACAGCTAAAATTGATCCTCATTATACATTAGCTTCTGGACTACCAGAAATAAGTGCCGCCGAGGATGAAGAGTCCTCTTCATCTTCTTCATCTTCTTCCTCGTCCTCTTCTTCCTCGTCGTCCAACTCATCTTCTTCATCGTCGTCGTCGCCTTCGTCGTCATCATCATCATCATCCAGCTCCAATTCCTCCACTAAATCTAAAACTGTGGTGGAGGTGAAAACGCCCAAGAAGGCGAATATAAATCAGCTGGATAACCTTTCAGAAATATCCAGTACAGAGGACGAGGAATGGCAACGTCTAGCTGTAACAGATAATGACGAAAATTCGCAATTGGTCAGTAATGATGGTGAGGTACGTTACCCAGTAAGAAGTTGGCTAACGCCCATCAAGGAAAATATGGGATTGGATATTCCTCCGGGAGGTTTACAACAGCCAGTGCCGTCGTTATCAACAATCAAGGTCACATTACCTCTCAAATCGGCAGAGAAACGGAATCGGCAAGTCAAAGAATTGGAACTAAAGCGAGAACGAATGAAGGAGAAGCTGAAAAGTGATTCTACGACGATAGCCCGAAAAGAAAAGCCCTCTACCTCTGCCGTTGCAGCTCCAAATATATCACAAGCATTGGCGGCCACACGTCTATTGCACGCCATGCGTGATAAAGGCAAACGGCCAGAATGCCTTGAAACCGCCCAAGTTACCACCACCACCACTACTGTCATTGTGGAAGAGAAACGTTCAATCGATGTGTTAACAGCGTTAAACTTGTCAGCCAAAAAACAATTTCCCAAAACTCCCGAGGAGGAAAGTTCAACTAAGCCTGCGGAAGATGACATTGCAGCTACTATGAGCGCATCCGTAAAGACTGATGTTTCGCGAACTCCGGATGGTAAAGGGATTCCCAAACATAATGTGTCTGCAGCTTCACCTAAACTTTCCCAAAGAAAATGTTTGCCAATCGAAGCACGACCTGCTACGAAGACCATACGGAAACCAACCAAAAAAATTGTACGCACTCCACTGGCCTTTAAAACAGTGCAGTCGCCGGGTAAAATTAATTCTCTAAGCACAACAACAACATTGGCTGAATTGGCCAATAAATCTAAAGAAGTGGCGACTTCGCCTGCAGTACAGACGGTTAGGGTTTCTCCACGTCTGATGAAGCCTAAGCGAACTAGGGGCAAGAAAACGCCGCAAGAGTCTCCGACAGGAAAAACGAAAGCAACCGCCAGAAACACAAGGACTATAGCTGCAGAAAAGCCAAAGGCGGCAACCCGGGCCAATGCAAAGAAAAAAACCGCATTGGAACAAACGATAAAAACAGAAAAGAATCATGTGCCCGATCATTGGAAAGAAGAATCATTAGAAAAACAAAGCGGTGAAGCGTATGAACAAGCTGCAACACCAACTTCACCAGCCAACATAAAGCCAAAGATTCATCTGAAGGCTGGTAACTTGGCTTCTTCAAATCCGAAACATAAACCTACGAACAAAAAGGATGACCAACTTCAGCCTAAGACTGAACTCACAGACTCAAATGAGCAAACAGAACAACATATTACCAGACAGGCTACTGCTATTGAGACAACAACAATTGCTACTGACGCTCCCCCCATATTAGAGGATGACGCATATACTTCGGAAGAAGACCCAATGGAGCGGTGTGCAATTTTTACGATAGATGAAACAGATCCTAAACGATTTGTTCAATGTACCTATACTGGTCCAGATCAACCGCCCACCCCTTCTCATCAAATACCAGCTGATTTCTCTGATTTCCAAATGGTAGTGGCAATTGATCAAAACGAGCAACATGTTTGGAGTATTTCGGAAGGGATATGTCTGTTTTCATGTGCACCATCCAAGCCACGACAACAAGCACCCCAACAGAGTAGTCGCAGTATTCCAAAAAAACGTAAAATACGCGTAACATCCAATGCGGACGATAAGGTGATGGCACAACAACAACAGGAGCAGCAACAACTTGCCGCAAATGTTAATAAAAAAATAGCAGCTGCTTCGTTGAAAGCATTTACGACAGCAGCAAATCCAGGTGCAACATCAACGCCTGTCATGCACCAGGTTAGTGCAGCTCGGACGGATAGAGCGAATGTAAAAGAGGGGTAAGTTTTGTTGTAAATGATAATATTCAAGTCCAAATGGTCCAAATAGAGAATAACAAGGTACGATATTTCAGGTATTCGAAGTCAGCTCTTACACTTTGACTGTTTTTTTTCTTTTTTGACATGCAAATTGCATTGTTGTTTTTGCTCTTTGGTACAACAGGAGATCTTTTTGAAGCAATAAAAGTACTTTTTGGCACAATAAAATTACTTTCTGTAAAAAAAACTTATTAAATTAAATTTACTTCTTATTCAAAAAAAAATTACTTCATGGTACTGTAAAAGTACTTTCTGTTAAAATAAATGTACTTTTTGGTACAATATATGTGCTGTTTGGCACAAGAAATTTTAATTTTGGTACAATAAAAATACTTTCTGGTACAGTAAATGTACGTTATGGCCAAAAAGAGTACTTTTTGGGACATGAAATTTTCTTTTTGCTGGCATAAAAGTACTTTTTGCTAGAATAAAATCACTTTTTGGTACAATATAAGTACTTTTGGTATAATAAAAGTAATTTCTGGTACAATAAATATAATTCGGTACAATACAAATAATTTTTGTTACAATTAACGTACTTTTTGGTACATAAACAGGTACAATAAATGTTTTTTTTGGTACAATAAAATTAGTTTGTGGTATAATAAATGTACTTTTTGGTACAATAAATTTAATTTGCGATACAATTGATGTACTTTTGGGAGATAAAAAAACAACTCTCTTGTACGTTGAAAATACTTTTTGGTACATTGAAAGTTAAATGATAAAAGTACTTTTTGGTACAAGAATTGTTAATTTTCGGACAATAAAAGTCCTTTATGGTACAATAAATGTTCTTTTTAGTACAATAAAAATACATTTTGCTTCAACAGACGTACTTTTTGGTACAATAAATCTACATTCTTGTACAAGAAATGTTATTTTCGCTGGAATAAAAGTACTTTTTGATACCATTAAAATACTTTCTGGAACAATAAATGTTATTTTAAAACTTTGTGGCACAATAAATGTACTTTATGGTACAATAAATGTACTTTATGGTACAATAAATGTACTTTTTAGTACATTAAAAGTACATTTTGCTACATTAGAAGTATTTTATGGTAAAATGGCCCAAAAAAATCAGTTTTTGGTACAATAAAAGTATTTTTGGGAACAATAAATGTAATTCGGCACAATAAAATTTTTTTTGTTACAATTAATGTACTTTTTGTTACAATTAAAGTACAATCTGCTACTTTAATACAATAAAACAACAAAAGTACGTTTTTGATGCATCAAAAGTACTTTCTGCTACAACAAAAGTACTTCGTGGCAATATAAAAGTACTTATTGGTAATACACTAAAGTACCCATTGGTGTATTAAAAGTACTTTTTGGCGCATTGAAAGTACTTTTTGAGAGACTTACTTCTGACAATTTTTTGCACTTTTATTGTTGAAGTATTAAATATCACAATTTGTTGGTAAAACTACCTTAAAATTTGTTGACGGAATTACCCCCAATATTTGTCATCAAATTCTCTCCTTAATTTATATCCGGGTTTTTTCCCCTTATTCAAAGTTCGTTTTAAATTTATTTAGAATAGGTGGACAAGGAATAGACAACTCTTCCCAGAGAATTGTTATTTAGATTCAGTGTGTACGTGACTTCAATTTGTTTAAATCATTTCCATATTCTATGATATTTAAATTTCTTTAAAAAATGTTATATTATTTTCTTTTCTTCTTTTTAACCAACTCAACCAATTTCCTTATATTTTTCTTAAACTGAATTGTAATATATTTTCTATTCATAATTTTAGCTCCAAAGCTGCTGCGGCTCTCAAAACAACTACAGAGGCGACGATCAAAAAGAACATGGACGCTACAAAACCTGAAGAACCTAAAATTCAAATCGAGGATATAGAATCTATACTTTCGCACTTGCATGGCACTTAGGTCTTGATGCTATGAAGTCAAAATCTAGTCAAATGTAAAGATGACGTAAAAATTTATTCTTTTTTGATTTTAATAATAAAAAAAATTGCAAATCTCTCATAACTTCTTATTTTATTATAACATAGCATTGAATTGGATTAAGTCTTTTAACTATACATAAACACATATGTAAATGAGATTTTTAAATAAACCAGTGTTACTTTTATTTCGTTATTTTTTTTTTGCTTCACAACAGATCAATCGCTGATAATAAACTTGTTAAGTTTTTATATAAAAATTTTAAAATAAGTTTTCATTATTATAACATAGTTATCTCTGTGTAAAACATTCTGCTGGAATATAAAATGTGGAAAGGAGGAGTCCATGTCAGTTTTGGTTTGTTATGGTTTAACATGTAATACCACATTTCAAAAGTCTACAATTATATTATCGAAAATAACACATAACTCTCAATATTATATTTTCGTATATTAAAAATATTTTTATGTTATTGCTAAGTTTATCGTATTTTTTTGTGGCTTATTAAAGAGAAAGTGTCGAGATATGTAAATTTTTTTTGTAAAGAAGTAATAAATTTATATATAAAATTAATTCTAATTGAAATAAACATGAAATACATAAAAAGTTTAAATGTGATTATTTTGTGGGCATGATGCCAACTAGTTTGAAATAAGGAGCCGCTTATTAAGTATGGTCTTATCATAAGGTAACAAGTTGGCTATGCAACAACAAAATGGTATTTAAATTACATCAAACAGTATGAGCATCAAATTAGTCCTTTAGTATAGTTGATACTTTAGGTAAGTTCCATGGAAACAATACACTACAAGCTTATTATGCAATACGCGTGGCAAACACGAATATCGATTATGGCGACAAACTATAAATTATGTGTGAACATCTTCGGCAACTTCAGGGCGCATAACTACACATAGTAACGATGCAACGTATTTTTACTTACCTCAACCTACGAAAAGCTCCTGTTAAATTATAATTTATTCTGATACCTTTCGATTTTTCTGTCATTTTATTTTCAAACAGTACAACAATTCACTTCTGGTTAATTATTTAACTATAAATTATTTAATATCACCGTTGTCAAAAGTACGGCATTGGGAGAAGTATCCTGCAAAGGAATGACAGGAGTCAATAGAATGGTCGCCGAAAAAGTTCACCAGAAATCATTGATAAAATCCGTTGAATGTTATTGGATGACCGGCGAATGAAAGTGTTTAGGCTGTAGGAATGTCAATTGAGCAAGCTTCGGTCATGTTAAATCTCTAGAAAGGTACATTTTTATTTATCACGTGCGAATTTAATATTTGCATTGCTCATCTCGAATTTTTTTATGTCCTTTTTATTTTTAATTTTTACTCACGTTTTGAGGAATTTTAAGACAATTTTGGTACAAAAAATATACTTTTTGGTACAATTAAAGTTCTTCATAGTACAATAAAAGTACTTTCTGGTACAATAAATCGTCTTTTTGGTACAATAAATGTACTTTTTAAGACAATATAATTACTTTTTAAAACAATAACAGTATTTTCTGGTACAAGAAATGTTAATTTTGGGACAATAAAAATACTTGCTGGTACAATAAATGTACTTTCTGGTACAATAAATGTTTTTTTTTTTGTTGAAATTAACGTACATAAAAGTACTTTCTGTAACATTAAAAGTAATTTTGGGCACAATAAAAGTACTTTTGTAACAATAAAAGTACTTTCTGGTACAATAAAAGTACTTTTTGGTAAAATAAAAGTACTTTTTGTTACAATAAAAAGTACTTTCTGTTCTATTGAATGTAATTTTTGTACTATAAAATTGTTTAGTACGATAAGAGTACTTTTTGTTACAATAAATGTACTTTTTGGTAAAAGTTCTTTCTAGTAAAATAAATGTTCTTTTTGGTACAATAAAAGAACTTCCTAGTATAATAAAAGCTCTCTTCTCCATTCAAAGTCATTTTTGGCACAATAAAGTTTTTTGGTACAATAAAAGTACTTTCTGTTACTATGTATACATGTTCTTCTTGGTACAACAAAAGTACTTTTTGGTAAAATGAAAGTACTTTCTGTTACTTTAATTGTAACTTTCTTTTCTATTGCAGCTATTTTTGGTATAATAGTAGTACTTTTTTGTACAATAAAAGAATTTCCTGGTACAATTAAAGTACTTTTTGCTACAGTAAATGTACTTTTTAATACAATAGAAGTACTTTTTGGTACGATAAATGTTTTTTGATAAAATAAATGTACTTATTGGTACAATAGATGTACTTTTTGATATAGTAGAACATACTTTTTATCTCAATAAAAGTACTGTTTGGTACATTGAAAGTAATTTTTATTACAATAAAAGTACTTTCTGGCACAAATAATATTCCTGTTGGTACAATAAAAGTACTTTTTGTTACAAAAAAAGTACTTTCTAGTAAATAAATGTTCTTTTCGGTATAATAAAAGTTCTTCCTGGTCTAATAAATGTACTCTCTGGTACATTGAAAGTAATTTTCGGCACAAGAAAGTATTTTTGTTACAATAAAAGTACTTTCTGGTACAAAAAATGTTCCTTTTGGTACAATAAAATAAATTTTTGGTAAAATAAAAGTACTTTTTGTTACATTGAAAGTAATTTTTTATTACAATAAAAGTACTTCCTGGTATAATAAATGTTCTTTTTGGTATAACGAAAGTAATTTCTGGTATAATGAAAGTCCTTTTTGTTACAATAAATTTACTTTTCAGTGCAATGAAAGTTATTTTTGGTAAGAGAAATGTACCTTTTGGTACAATAAATGTACTATTTGGTACAATAAGAGAACCTTCTGTTGCATTGATAGTTGTTGTAGTTAGCTGGTACTTCTATGCAATCCCAGTGGACTATATACCGCACGTAGAAAAATATTATAAGCGCCTCGATCTTCTGCGCTTCTTCTCCAGTTAGTCACACCGAGTTCTGTAAGGTTCTCAGTAACCTGGTCTTTCCAACGGAGTTCAGGTCGCCCTCTTCTGCGCCGTCCATCGAGTTCATTGTCGAAGACTTTTCGAGCTGGAGCATTTTCGTCCATGCGTACAACATGACCTAGCCAACGCAACCGTTGCACCTTAATGCGTTTGACCACGTCAATGTCAGTGTACAGCTCGTACAGCTCATGATTCATACGACGCCGATACTCTCCGTTAACGATGATGGGCCCATATATTTTACGGAGTATTTTTCTCTCGAATACCGCCAGAACCGATTCATCCGCTTGTGTCTTAACCCAGGATTCTGAGCCATACATTAAGACAGGTAGAATTAGTATCTGGTATAGCTTGAGTTTTGTTCGTCGAGAGAGGGCTCTGTCATTGAATCGCTTGCTTAGTCCGTAGTAGCATTTATTTGCAAGCAGGATTCTTCTCCGGATTTCTAGGCTGACATTATTTGCTTTGTTGATGGCGGATCCTAGGTAGACAAAATTATCTACCACCTCGAAATTATAGTTGTCAACGTTCACGCAGTTTCCCAAACGAGTAGATTCTTTGTTCGTTGAAACTAATAACTTCGTTTTGTCCTCGTTCACCGTTAGGCCCATTTTCGCTGATTCCTTCTGAATACCTGAGAAGGCTGCAGTCACATCCCGCAGTTTTCGACCGATAATATCTACGTCATCAGCGTACGCGAGTAGCATGTGGCTTTTGTTGAATATAGTGCCACTCGTGTTTACTGCAGCTTTTCTCATTATCATCTCCATCACAATGTTGAAGAGATCGCACGATAGGCCGTCGCCTTGTTTTAGGCCTCGTCTGGTATAGAATGGCTCCGTAAGGTCCTTGCCAATCTTCACTGAAGACTTCGTGTCAGTCAGCGTCATTCCGCAAAGACGTATCAGTTTCGCTGGAATACCAAACTCAGCCATAGCTTCAAGTAATTTCTGCCGTATCGGGCTGTCGAAGGCAGCTTTATAGTCGACAAAAAGATGGTACGTGTCGATCTGTTTCTCTTGGGTCTTTTCCAGGATTTGCCGAAGTGTGAAAATCTGGTCAGTTGTTGATTTTCCAGGTCTAAAGCCACACTGATAAGGCCCGATCAGGTTGGATAACACTGGCTTTAGTCTTTCACATAGCACACTCGACAGGACCTTATATGCGATGGGTAAAAGGCTGATCCCGCGGTAGTTGGAGCACACACTTGGATCACCTTTTTTCAGCACAGGACATAATACGCTTACATTCCAATCGTCGGGCATGCACTCTTTAAGCCAAACCGTGCGCAGGAGCTGGTGCATGCTCGTTATCCACTCCTCGCCACCGGACTTGAAGAGCTCTGCGGGCAGACCATCGGCACCGGCTGCTTTGTTGTTTTTCAGCCGCGATATTGCTCTTCTTACCTCGGCTTGACTTGGTGGTGGGCAATCTAAGCCGTCGTCGACAATTGGCGTGATAACTTCACGTGCGCTGCCTTCTGGGACCAGCAGTTGCTGGAAGTGTTCTCTCCATATGTGCAGCACACTCTGCGTATCCGTGACCAGATTTCCATCACTGTCCTAACAGGTGGGGAGGCCATTACCGTATCCATTTGCTCTTAATTTCTGGTAAAATTTTCGGGCCTCACCTCTATCCCTGTATCGCTCTATATCCTCGCTCTCCCTTTCCTTCATCTGACGTTTTTTTCGCCTAAATAGCTGTCTCGCCCGTTTTACTTTCTCCTTATGCCGTTCCCTAACAGCACGGGTTACAATTGGCTGTAGCGTTGCCATATAAGCAGCATCCTGTTCCTCAGACGCTATGCGACATTCTTCATCGTACCAGGATTCGTCTGAGCGCCGCTTTTCATATCCTAGCACGGTTGTTGCGGCGGTTGCCATGGAATGCGCAATATGCTGCCACTGTGTATCGGGAACGTCAGAAGTAGAGGCGTTGTGTCGTAAAAGTTGGGAGAGTTGGTCGGAGTAGGCAGTAGCTATCTCTGGGGTTTGCAGCTTCGCGATGTCCAGCTTTCTTTGTGTTTGGTTACGTGCGTTTTTCGCTCTGCTCAATCTTGTGCGAACCTTGGCTGCAACCAGGTAATGATCCGATCCAATATTAGCACCACGGATCGCACGCACGTCCATGACACTTGATGCATGCCTGCCATCAATTACCACATGATCAATTTGATTTTTGATGTTTTGATCGGGGGATAGCCAAGTTGCCTTGTGGATATCTTTGTGCTGGAATCTGGTTCCACTAACTACCATGTTCCTTTCCGCTGCGAAGCTAACCAGCCTAAACCCGTTGTCTGACGTGTCGGTATGCTGGCTGAATTTACCGATCGATGGACCAAGAACATCTTCCTTTCCTATTTTTGCATTAAAGTCTCCCAGAACAATTTTAATGTCGTGGCCAGGGCAGCGGTCGTATGTTTCCTCTAGGCGCTCGTAAAATGCATCTTTAATCTCATCGTCTTTATCTTCCGTCGGGGCGTGTACACAAATCAGCGTAATGTAAAAATATTTCGCCCGGATGCGAATGGTGGCTATTCGGTCACTTACAGGGTTAAACCGCGAGACCAGGTGTCGAAGTCTCTTTCCGACTATGAAACCACATCCAAATTCGTGTCTTTCTACATGGCAGCTGTAAAAGATGTCACAGTTCTTTCGTCGTGTGCATCCCTGTCACGTCCATCTCATTTCCTGTATGGCGGTGATGTCAGCCTTGTTTTTGTCGAGGACATCCGCCAGTTGGATAGAGGCACCATCTCTGTAAAGAGTTCGGACATTCCAGGTGCATATCCTTAAATCATGTTGCTTATATCGTTTGCGGGGGTCGTCAACATTTGGGGGGGTTCTTGTTTTATTTATTCTCCGTGTTTTCATAATAAATTTTGTTTAAGGAGAGTGGCTTATTAGGCCACCGCTCTCGATCCTAGTTTCTTGGGGCTGCCAAAGCCACTAGGAGAGCCTGTGTTGAGCTTCAGCAACTTCTGTTACCTACTTCCTAAGACGCATCGGTGGTAGCATGCCGATTAGGTTACTCAACGTTTCGCCTTCTAATTCTATCTAACTTCTAAGCGGTTGCTTTAAAGTCATTGCCCAGGGAATACTTGGTCTAAGACCGGAAGTAGTTAGCTGCTTGGACAGTACCGCAAAGGAATCGATTCTGGTCACTCCCAAGTGAGTGACAATCAGTAACTTTAAGCCTCTGGGCAAAGTCCCATTCCCCATTGATAGTAATTTATAATACAATAATAGTACTTTCTGGTAAAATTAATGTTCATTGTAGTACAACAAAAGTATCTTCCGATACGTTAAAAGTACTTCTTGGTACAACAAAAGTATTTTTAGTAAAATAAAGGTACTTTCCTTACAATAACAGAACTTGATGGTACCTTAAATGTTCCATTTAGTACAATAAACGTTCTGGTACATTAAAAGTACTTTTTGTTACAATAAAAGTACTTTCTGCTATAAGAAAAAAACTTTCTGGTACATTGAAAGTTTCTTTTTTTACAATAAAAATACTTTTTGTTACAAAAAAAGTACTTTTTGATACAAAAAATTTTCCTTTTTGTGAATAATAAGTACTTTTTATTATAACGAATGTACTTTTTGGTATAAAAAAAGTACTTTCTGGTACATTGAAAGATATATTTGGCACAATGAAGTTACTTTTTGTTATACAAAAAGTACTTTCCGGTACAACAAATGTTTCATTTAGTACAGTAGAAGTAATTTTTGGTATAATAAAAGTACTTTCTGGTACATTGAAAGTATGTACTTTTATTCCAAGCTCTATGGTCTTTTGCGCTCCGTAGATAGTTTGTTACACCAAGCTTAGATTACAGCTCTCTTACCTGGTCCATCCATCGAAATTTTGGTCGCCCCCTCCTGCGCCGCTCATCCAGTTTATTGCCGGAGACTTTTCGAGCCGGAGCCGTATCTAAGCCAGTGCATTCGGTCTATTTGAACGCTCTAGACTACGTCGACGTCGTTGTACAGCTTGTGATTCATTCGACGACGGTTCTCACCGTTAACGATGATGGTTCCAAATATTTTGCGAAGTATTTTTCTCCCAATAACTCCAAGAATAGATTGATCCGCCTGCGTCAATACCCTGGTGTCTGCGCTATAGAGCAAGACAGGTAGGATCAGTGTCTAGTAGAGTTGGATCTTCGTTCGTCGAGAGAGGGCTTTATCATTAAAACGCTTGCTCAGCGCATAGCAGCACCGGTTTGCGATCAATACTCGTCTCTTGATTTCCAGGCTGGCACTATTGTTTTTGGCTATGTCGGAGCCGAGGTAGATAAAATCATGTAGCACTTCAAAATTATAGTGGTCAACGTTCACGCAGCGTCACAAATGAGTAAACTCTTTGTTCGTTAAAATAAATAACTTAGTTTTGTCCTCATTAATCACCAGACCCACTTCTGCCGACTGCTTCTCAATGCCCGAAAAGGCCGCGGTAACATCGCGCAAACCTCGGCCAATGATATCTATATCATCGGCATACGCGATCAGCATGTGGCTTTTGTTGAAGATGGTGCCAGTCGTGCTTACTGCTGCCTTCCGCATGATCTTCATTATGATGTTAAAGAGGTCCCAAGACAGACTAACGCATGTCTGAAGCCTCGCTTGGTAGAAAATGGCTCTGTTACATTTGTGCCTATTTTTACTGAAGACTTCGTGTCAGTCAGTGTCATCCCGCAAAGTCGTATCAGCTTTGGCGGGGATACCAAACTCTGCCATAACATCTAATAGTTTCTGTCGTATCGGACAGCAGCTCTGTAGTCGATAAACAGATTGTAGGTGTCAATCTGCATTTCTTGGGGTTTCTCCTGGATTTGTCGTAGTGTGAATATCTGGTCGGTCGTGGATTTATAGACACAAATGTAAAAGATAGGTAAAAAGCTGATCATGCGATAGTTGGTACACACACTTGGATCGCCATTTAAAGCCTCGCTTGGTAGAAAAAGGTTCTTTTACATTTGTGTCTATTTTTACTATAGACTTCGTGTCAGTCAGTGTCATTCTGCAAAGACGTATCAGCTTGGCGGGGATACCAAACTCAGCCATAGCATATAACAGTTTCTGTCGTATCGGACTGTCAAATGCAGCTCTGTAGTCGATAAATAGATGGTAGGTGTCAATCTGCATTTCTTGTTTTTTTCTCCTGGATTTGTCGTAGTGTAAATACCTGGTCGGTCGTGGATTTACCAGGTCTAAAGCCACACTGATAAGGTCCAATCAGGTTCGCCAGAATGGGCTTTAGTCTTTCACATAACACACTAGACAGGACAATGTATGCGATAGGTAAAAGGCTGATCACGCGATAGTTGGTACACACACTTGGATCGCCATTTTTTTAAGCACAGTACATAGAACACTCAGATTCCAATAATCGGGCATGCATTCCTTGAGTCAAATCGTTTTTTAAATACTCTGGCTCTTTAGGCAATCGTCGACCGACAATCTGCTGCTTAAGGCTAAATAATAATCGTATGACCCCAGTACACTTATGCCTAATTTATTATAAGTCCCGAAGCAATCATATCTAGCTACCCGTTTATGGCAACCACTGTAATCACAACAATTTGTCGTGATGATGTCTCTCTTTTCTGCATAAAAAGGACATTTTGTCATATTCAACGACTCAAGAGTTAAGTACAAATCGAATTAAATATTTATTCAAATTATTCATAATCACAACGTGTCTACACACACACATTCGTATTTGCCAAATTGTTGTTACAAGTTTTGATTTCATTTATTTTACAATTGATTCGCGGAAAGTCGTTCGGTGGTATAGACGTTATGTTGTTAGCGGCGGATATTTCGCTTATCCTTTTAGGTGTCCGAATAATTGGAGCTGTGGATTTAAATATTGGTAACCTAACAATAACATAGATGGCTAGGGATGGGTTATTAATTAATCTATGCGATTTCAAAGTATTTTGGATTGATCCTGTACAAAAGGATGTTAGTAATGATATTGCCGTGACTTTAAAAGAAATCGAAAATTTACATTTGGATGCAAAAATATTCGATTCAGTTGTGGTGGTGGAGAATGATGAGAGTTCAGAGGCACAGGAGATGAATTTAAAAACATGTAAGTGAATTAATGTGCACTTTAAAATAAGATGAAGAAAAGTAATGGGAACAAAAAATATGACATATTACTATATTATGTTATTGTAATAAATTTTGGAAATATTTTTGTTTGTGCAATGAATTCCAATTAAAAAGATTTGTTTGTTAAAAATCACTTTATTTTGTAAACTTTGTATAATATGTCAAGAAAAATTTTTGACTGCAAAATTTGACCACGTCAATGTTAGTGTTCAGCTCGTACAGTTCATGATTCATACGACTTCAATACTTTCCGTTTACAATGTTGGACTCATATATTTGACGGAGTAATTTTCTCTCGAATACTGCTACAACCGATTCATCGGCTTGTGTCATAACCCAGGTTTCTGAATCATACATTAAGACAGGTAGAACCAGTATCTGGTATAGCTGGATTTTTGTTCGTCGAGAGAGGGCTCTGTCATTAAATCGCATGCTTAGTCCGTAATAGCATTTATTAGCAAGCAGGATTCTTGTCCGGATTTTGAGGCTGATATTATTTGTTTTGTTAATGGCGGAGCTTAGGTAGATAAAATTGTCTACTACCTCGAAATTATAGTTGTCAACGTTCACGCAGTTTCCGAAACAAATAGATTCTTTGTTCGTTGAATGTAATAACTTCATTTTGTCCCCTTCACCATTAGATCCATTTTCGCTGATTCCTTCTGTATACCTGAGAAGGCTACAGTCACATCCCGCAATCATCAGCGTAAGCGAGGCTTTTGTGAATATCGTGTCACTCGTGTTTAAGGCAGCTTTCCTCATTATCATCTCCCTCACCATGTTGAAGAGGTCACACGATAGACCGTCGCCAAGCCCCATCTGGTATAGAATGGCTCCGTAAGGTCCTTGCCAATCTTCACTGAAGACTTCGTGTTAGTCATCGTCATTCCCCAAAGGCGTATCAGCTTCGTTGGAATACAAAACTCTGCCATGGCTTCTAGTTATATCTGCCGTATCGGGCTGTCGAAGGCAGCTGTATAGTCGACGAAAAGATGGTACGTGTCGATTGGGTTTTTTTTCTCCAGGATATGTCAAAGTAAGAATATCTGGTCAGTTGTTGATTTATCAGGTCTAAAACCACACTGAAAAGGCCCGATCAGGTTGGATAACATTGGATTTAGTCTATCACATTGCACACTCCACAGAACCTTATATGCGATGGGTAAAAGGCTGATAACGCGGTAGTTGGAGCACACACTTGGATCACCTTTTTTCAGCACAGGACATAATACGCTTAGATCCCAAACAACGGACATGCTCTTATTAAGCCAAACTATGCATAGGAGCTGATGCATGCTCGTTATCAGCTCTTCGCCACCGGACTTGAAGAGCTCTGCCGGAAGGCCGTCGGCACGGGCTGCTTTATTATATTTCAGCCGCGATATTGCTCTTCTTACCTCGGCTTGACTTGGTGGTGGGCAATCTAAGCCGTAGCCGACAATTGGCGCAATACCTTCACGTGCGCTTCCTTCTGGAACCAGCAGTTGTTGGAAATGTTCTCTCCATAAATGCAGCATACTCTGCATATCTGTAGCCAGATTTCTATTCTTGTCCTTACAGGAGGGGAACCCATTACCGTAGCCTTTTGCTTTTACATTCTGGTAAAATTTTCGGGCCTCACCTATATCCTTGCATAGCTCTATATCCTCGTTCTTCCGTTCCTTAATCTGACGTGTTTTTTTTGCTTTAATGGCTGTCTCGCCTGTTTTACTGTCTCCTTGTGCCGTTCCCGAACAGCCCAGGTCCCAATTGGCTGTATCATTGCCCTGTAAGCAGCATCCTGTTCCTTAGACGCTATTCGGCATTCTTTATCGTGCCAGAATTCGTCTGAGCGCCGTTTTTAATATCCTTGCACGGTTGTGGCAACAGTTGCCATGGAAAGCGCCATATGCTGCCACTGTGTATCGGGAACGTCAGAAGTAGAGGCGTTGTGTCGTAGTAGTTGGGAGAGCTGGTTAGAGTAGTTAGTGGCTATCTCTGAGGTTTACAGCTTCGCGAAGTCCAGCTTTCTTTGTGTTTGGTTACGTGAGTTTTTCGCTCTGCTCAATCTTGTGCGCACCTTGGCTGCAACCAGGTAATGATCCGAGCCAATTTTAGCACCACGGATAACACGCACGTCGATGACGCTAGATGCATGCCTGCTATCAGTTATCACATGATCAATTTGATTTTTGGTGTTTTGATCGGGTGAAAGCCAAGTTGCCTTGTGGATATCTTTGTGCTGGAATCTGGTTCCACTCACTACCATGTTCCTTCCCGCTGCAAAGCTAACCATCCTAAACCCGTTGTCTGACGTGTCGGTATGCAGGCTGAATTTACCGATCGATGGACCAAGAACATCTTCCCTTCCTATTTTTGCATTAAAGTCTCCCAGAACAATTTTAATGTCGTGGCCAGGGCAGCGGTCGTATGTTTCCTCTAGGCGCTCGTAAATTGCATCTTTAATCTCATCGTCTTTATCTTCCGTGGGGGCATGAGCACAAATCAACGTGATGTATAAATATTTCGCCTTGATGCGGATTGTGGCTATTCGATCAATAACAGGATTGAATCGCGAGACAAGATGTCTGAGTCTCTCGCCAACTACAAATCCACATCTAAATTCGTGCTTTTCGGCATGGCAACTGTGATAGATATCGCAATTTTTACGTCGCGAGCATACTTGTCCTGTCCATCTCATCTCCTGGATGGCGGTGATGTCAGCTTTATATTTTTTAGGACATCTGCCAGTCGGATAGCGGCACATTCTCTATAGAGACGATCCAGGTGCAAATCCTTAAATCATGGTCCTCATTACGTTTGCGGGGGTCGTCAACATTTGGGGGTTTCGTTTCTTACTTTTTCTTTCTCGTGTTTTCATAGCCAGTAAAGGACCTGAAGGCGGGTGGCTAGTCCAACCATCAGGATTCGTCGCTCACTATCTGCCGCTATTTATGATAAAAAAAAGTATCACAAACAACGTTTCCCAGGTGCCACCACGAAGGAGGTTGTGAGTTGGCTTGAGATGCAAGATGCACTTTACATCCCCAACGGCACCCAATAAGTGTACCGCTAACTGATTTTTTTGCATCAAAAAGTACTTTTGATGTACCAAGAAGTACGATTTATTGTACCAAATATAACTTTTGTTGTATCATAAAGTTCTTTTAATGATGTATGATGTTTTAATGTACCAAAAAGTTCTCGAAATTTTAATTACAATTTAAACAAACTCCTATTTGCTTTTTACTTTCAGTTTGCGAAATTATTAGCTTTACAGGTGTTTCGATAGTGCTGGACCTTACCTATCATTCATGGCAACAGGGCTATGATTATGTACAGACCCATAAGATACCGTATATGCGGGTAGGTCGCATAATCAAACCCTTCGTCGATATGTTTAGTGTATTCGTCCAACAGAAGGATGCCACTGAGGTTGTCATCATAGTCCAAAGTGAACGGGACAAAACGGAAATGATGTTGGAAGTTGTACAGGGGTTGCCATATCGCACGTTGGTTATGAGTGCCGGAGACGATGATAAAGGGGAGTTTGTTAAACGTTTATTAAGCCTAAGACCAAGCCCGGGATATTATGCCATATTTGCCAGAGCAACAAATATGAATTCGATTTTTGAAAAGGTGAAAAAATCATATCATATATAATTGTGAGATCTGTCATAAGAGTCATGCTCCAATAGCATTACAGTAACATATAATTTTGTTTATATTAAATTTTTTTATAAAAATCGAGCACAGGATAAATGTGATTCTAATATCTTCCTTAGATTAATAATCAGGGGGCATTCGCCCGTCCAACGGAATGGCATTTCGTGTTCTTGGATACCAGAGATCGGGTGTTTAAATATAAGAAACAAGCGGAGAATGCCAATAAATTTACACTAAATCCAAGATCAGTTTGTCGGTCCCTACAAATGAAGGACGGCTATTGTCAAAGTGGTTTTACGGTAAGTTTAAAAACGGTTAGTGAAGTGCAGAAGAGCGAACACTGTCAATAAATTTGGATTTAACACATGCGTTGATATTAACCAATCGATTGCCTTCAGCAATTTAATATATGTATTCGTTTCTTTTACCCCTCCAGGGCCAATTTCATACGCTCTGTAAATAAATTCTTACTCTCTTTACAGTTACAACGTGCATTACTCTTGGACATATTCCGTGCTCTTATCGATATCCGACAATCCAACATAGGATGGCTGGAGCCTATACAGTTCGAATGCAATGACACTACCGCAGCCGAAATTATCGCAGAAGATAACGATTTTGATATTTTGGATCATTTTAGAGTAACGGATTTTATGACTTTTCATACAAAGCCATCACCCAATAACTTCGAGGACCAATTCGATGTTATTCCTCCGCTGACTTATCGTGTAAATGTATCGATTAACTTTTACTCCAGTGAACATGAAGCGGCCACCGATTTGGCCGTCTATCAAAATGAAGAACTAAAAAAAATCAATCAAACCATAAGTCCAGCTAAGAGATTTTTTCGCATAGGAACCACCGAGGTAATTTGGTGCCATTCATCCCTATTCCCATTGTCATCGTGGTCGTTTTTATGTCAACATCACTTTGATTCAACATCGTCGTCACATTTCTTTAGAGAAAACCAAGTTTGTGTCAATAGTCTTCGATAGTTATCGAAAACGTCTACGTGAATGCCGATTTTACACCGCATTCACAAGACGACGACAACGGGAATAGTTGCGATTTTCAGCATTGTTTATTTTTTTTGCTGTATGTTCTTGTTCTTCATTATTTTAAGGCCTTACCCTGGAGTTACTATCGTCGTGACGAACAGAGCGGTGAACTTTTACTAGATGCCAATGGCAAACCTATTTGGGAAGGTTTCTGCATCGATATGATTCAAACGCTGGCGGAGAAACTTAATTTCGACTATGAAATTGTGTCGCCTACTAAGGGGAAATTTGGTCGTCGTGATCCTGAGACCAGTGAATGGGATGGCATCGTGGGTGATTTGATGAGTGGAGAAACTGATTTTGCTGTTGCCGCCTTAAAGATGTACTCAGAGCGTGAGGAATATATAGACTTCATTGCGCCGTATTTCGAGCAAACGGGTATTTCGATAGTGATGCGTAAGCCGGTGCGACAAACGTCATTGTTCAAATTTATGACAGTGCTACGCATCGAGGTATGGATGAGCATTGTGGGAGCATTGGTATCGACGGCTGTTATGATATGGCTGTTGGACAAATATTCACCATATAGCGCAAAAAATAATAAGGAGGCGTATCCATACCCTTGCAGGTGAGAAAATGTGTTAAGAACATTAGCGACGTTTAATATATATTACTTGGGAGGAGTTGGGCTGGGTTGGCCTACAGTATTTAAGGCAATCTAAAATTAATGAAATTGGGCCAATTGTGGCATGGTGTTTAAAACACGCGACTAACATGCGAGTGATGTGGGTTCGAGCCCTGTCACAGCAAAACTGTAGGTCCCATCTTGCGACCCAAGTATTAATCGTATCTGACGGAGTTGCTACGACTACGATGGCTGGGTCATGTTGCCAGGATGGGTGTAAATGCTCCAGCGAGAAAGGTGTTTGAAGGCGAACCTGAAGGACGGCGCAGAGCAGGGAGACCCAAACTCCGTTGGAAGGACCAAGTGGTAGGCGACGTGCCACCATCTGGTAGGACTAACTGGAGAACACACGCACAAGACCGAAGCGTGTGGAATTCTTTAGTACTTCAGGCCTCAAACTTATGAACCATGTTCGTAAGTTGTAATGGGCCACTTAAGAAGAAGAAGACGGAGTTGCTAGTACAAAATGCTGCAGTGGTAATTGGTACAATATAGTACTAGAACGAAGAGTTTCTTCGTGTCCAAATCGGAGTCGAGTTAAACCAACTGAAGTTGGGTTCCACCAATCGAAGTTGGATTGAACCACAGTTGGGTTCATACAACCGAAGTTGAGTTTAACAGGCCGAAGTTCGAGTAAACTGAACGAAATTCAGTTTAACCAACAGAAGTTAGATTCATCAGGCCAAAGTCCCATTAAACCTTATGGTAGTCGAGTTGAAAAAAGTTTTTCTTCGTTGCCCGCCCCCTTCGATGTTTCGTCAGCAACTTCGCAGTATAAGTGTCGAGTCAATCGGCATGTCTAGTAAAAGCTTCTCAAACAGCGACGTTCGCATTCGTCGATAAACAAGTAGGTGCCGTTAGTTGTGAATCTAAAAATAGAAAGCGTGTAAATTCACAACAACGCGTGAAACTATCCCATACCTCGTTCATGGGGTGTAAAGGGAAATTAAGTCGAGTTAAACCAACTGAAATCGGGTTCCGAAGTTGAATAAAACAAACCGAAGATTTTGGTCATGTTAGGGTGCCGTTGGGGATATAAAGTGAATATTGCATTTCAAGCCGACTCACAACCTCTTTGTGGTGGCACCTGGGCAACGCTGTTCGTGATATTTTTTTTATCATGAATAGCTATAGATAGTGAACGACGAACCCCGATGGTTGGGTAGCCACCCGCCTTCAGGTCCTTTGCTGGCTATGAATGCACGAGAAAGAAAAAGTAAGAAACGGAACCCCCCAAATGTTGACGACCCCGCACCTGGAACGTCCAAACTCTCTATAGAGAAGGTGCCATTATCCGACTGGCGGATGTCCTCAAAAAATATAAGGCTGACATCACCGCCATTCAGAAGATGAGATGGACAGGACAAGGATGCTATCGACGTAAAAATTGCGACATCTATTACAGCTGCCATGCGGAAAAGCACGTATTTAAATGTGGATTTGTAGTTGGCGAGAGACTCAGACATCTTGTCTCGCGGTTCAATCCTTTTAGTGATCGAATAGCCGCAATCCGCATCAAGGCAAAATATTTCTACATCACGCTGATTTGTGCTCATACCCCGACGGAAGGTTACAGATGCATTTTACGATCGCCCAGAGGAAATATTTGACCACTGCCGTGGCCACGACATTAAGATTGTTCTGGGAGACTTTAATACAAAAGTAAGAAGGGAAGATGTTCTTGGTCCATCAATCGGTAAATTCAGCCTGCATACCGACACGTCAGACAACGGGTTTAGGATGGTTAGCTTCGCAGCGGGAAGGAACATGGTAGTGAGTGGAACCAGATTCCAGCACAAAGATATCCACAAGGCAACTTGGCTATCCCCCGATCAAAACACCAAAAATCAAATTGATCATGTGGTTATTGATGGTAGGCATGCATCTAGTGTCATTGACGGGCGTATGATCCGTGGTGCTAATATTGGCTCGGATCATTAGCTGGTTGCGGCCAAAGTGCGCACAAGATTGAGCAGAGCGAAAAACGCATGTATCCAAAACACAAAGAAAGCTGGACATCGCGCAGCTGCAAACCCCAAGGATAGCCACTGCCTACTCCAACCAGCTCTCCCAACTTCTAAGCGACACAACGCCTCTACTTCTGACGTTCCCGCATTCCATGGCAACAACCGTACTAGGATATGATAAACATCGCACAGACGAATCCTGGTATGATGAAGAATGTCGCCTAGCGATGGACAGCGCAGAAGAGGGCGACCAAAACTCCGTTGGAAAGACCAGGTTACTGAGAACCTTGCAGAACTTGGTGTGACTAACTGGAGAAGATGCGCAGAATTTCGAAGCGCTTATATTATTTTTCTACGTGCGGTATATAATCCAATAGGATTGCAAAGAAGTGCCAGCTAAGTAAGTAAGTAAAGGGTTTGCCCAAAGTTTTTCCATAAACCTTAAGGTTTACTTCTTTACTGTGAAGTGGACTGTATGGGCCAGACCCATCTCATATGTAGTTGAAAATAGAGTTTCTTTATAAGATTAATATCTATATAGTCTGTTTCTCTTGATTTCTCTTCCTCTTTTAGGGATTTCACGTTACGTGAAAGTTTTTGGTTTGCCCTAACCTCATTTACACCTCAGGGCGGTGGTGAGGTACCCAAATCCATATCAGCACGTATACTCGTAGCCGCTTATTGGTTGTTTGTCGTGCTAATGCTGGCCACCTTTACGGCGAACTTAGCTGCCTTTCTTACCGTGGAAAGAATGCAAACTCCGGTGCAGTCGCTGGATCAATTGGCCCGTCAGTCTCGTATAAATTACACCGTTGTCCATGAATCGGACAGTCATCAGTATTTCATAAATATGGATTTCGCCGAGAGGACACTGTATCGCATGTGGAAGGAACTGGCATTGAATGCTTCGAGGGATTTTCACAAATTTCGGTAAATTAAAAGAAAAAATTACAAACAAAAATCCTGATAATGCTTTTGCATTTTCCCCTGCCAGTGTTTGGGATTATCCGATTAGGGAACAATACGGTCGCATTTTATTGGCCATTAATGGTTCTATGCCCGTCAAAGATGCCTTGGAGGGATTTCGCAAAGTAAATGAACATGAAAACGCGGAATTTGCCTTTATACACGATTCTTCGGAGATTAAATATGAAATAACTAAAAATTGCAATCTTACCGAAGTGGGTGAGGTATTCGCCGAACAACCCTATGCCATAGCGGTGCAACAAGGATCCCATCTAGCGGTGCGGCGCACTCTGTTTGAGTTTATAGCTTTTGTAATATTTAAACATTTAATTTGTTTAGGATCCCATAGCCTTCGCACTGTTGGAATTGCAAAAAGATCGTTATTTTGAAGATCTTAAAGCAAAATACTGGAATCGTTCACGCTCCAACTGTCCTCTCTCCGAGGAGGAAGAAGGCATTACTTTGGACAGCTTGGGTGGCGTATTTATAGCAACATTGTGTGGTTTGGGCTTTGCTCTGATCTCTTTGTTGCTGGAAGTGTTGATCTATCGCAAGAAAGCCGTGAATCAGGAAAAAGATGGCAACATAACACAAGTTCGGCCAATTGAATCGATTGCAATTCCGGAAGAAGGTTGGCTCAGCGGTGGCTCTAGGGAGAAAAAGCTGAGTGTAACCCCGCCACCATCGTTTGAGGCAGCTACTTTCCGTGGCCGAAAAATACCGGAAGGCATAACAATGGGTTCCGAATTTAAACCCGGACACTTGGCTTTCCGGACTAAAGCGCGCAAGTTAAATAAGAGCACCAATGAAGGTTTGCCATCGCAGGACGAACTGCCCGGTTATGTGGAATAACTGAATAACTATGACAGATGCATTTTGAGAGGGGGAGAGAAAAACAATGTGGTATTTTATTAAATATTGAATGCGTTAATAATGTTACACTTTTAAACTTTTACTTAATAGATTTAATAAAGTAGATTGTTTATTAAAAATCAATTTGAATATATGTAATTTCCAAGGATACTTAACTTCATAATCACCATAAAGAGAAGAAAAAGGAACAGGAGGGGTTTTCCTAAAGTACAACCAAATACCAAAAAATATATTAATTTTACCAAAAAGTAAGTCGTTTTGTACTTTTATTGTACCAAAGAGTACATTCAAAGTACCAGAAAGAACTTATGTTGGACTAAAAAGTACTTGTATTGTGCCGGAAAGTATTTTTTGTTGTACATTTATTTTACCAAAACGTATTTTAATCAGTCATGTTCGGAAAAACAATTCAGTTTGAAAACAGAGCAAAATGGGTAAGAAGAATATAATATGTTCTGAAAAACGATTCGGTTTGAAAACAGAGCAAAATCGGTAAGAAGAATATCACCCATGTTCTGGAAAACAATTCAGTTTGAAAACAGGCCGAAATCGGTAAAAAGATAATACCTTTTTACCGATTTTTCTCTGGTTTCAAACTGAATCGTTTTCCAGAACATGGCTGAATGTACCAGAAAATTCTTTTAAAGTGGAAAAATTTAGTTTTGTATCAAAAATTGTTTGATTGTTCTTACTTACTTAGCTGGCACTTATTTGCAATCCTATTGGATTATATACCGCACGTAGCGTAGCGCTTCGATCTTGTGCGCTTCTTCTCCAGTTACACCAAGTTTTGCAAGGTTCTCAGTAACCTGGTCTTTCCAACGGAGTCTTGGTAGCTCTCTTCTGCGCCGTCTATCAAGTTCTTTGTCGAAGATTTTTCGAGCTGGAGCTCATCTCAACATGACCTAGCCAATGCAACCGCTGCACCCTAATGCGTCTGACCTCGTCAATGTTATTGTACAGCTCGTACATCTCATTATTCATACGACGTCGATACTCTCCGTTAACGATGATGGGCCCATATATTTTACGGAGTATTTTTCTCTTGAATGCTGCCAGAACCGATCCATCCAATTTTGTCACAACCCAGGAGTCCGAATCATCCATCAAGACAAGTAGAACCAGTATCTCGTATAGCTGGATTTTTGTTTGTCGAGAGAGGGCTCTGTCCATAAATCGCTTGCTTAGTCCGTAGTAGCATTTGTAAGCATGCAGGATTCTTTTACGGATTTCGAGGCTGACATTATTTGTTTTATTGGACGTCGGAGCCTGGGTAGATAAAATTATCTACCACCTCGAAATTATAGTTGTTAACGTTCACGCAGTTTCCCAAACGAGTAGATTCCCTGTTCGTTGAAACTAAGAACTTAATTTTGTCCTCGTTCATCATCAGCCCCATTTTCGCTGATTTCTTATGTATACTTGAGAAGGCTGCAGTCACATCCCGCAATTTTCGAAAAAGAATGGCTCCGTAAGGTCCTTGCAAAGGCGTATCTGCTTCGCTGTAATACCAAGCTCAGCCATGGCTTTGAGTAATTTCTGCCGTATCGGACGGTCGACGAAAAGATGGTACGTGTCGATCTGTTTCTCTTGGGTCTTTTCCAGCATTTTCCGAAGTGGGAATATCTATTTAGTTCTTGAATTACCAGATTTTAAGCCACACTGATAAGGCTCGATCATGTTAGATAACATAGTCTCTCATATTACACACTCGACAGAACCTTATATGGCGTGGGTATAAGGCTGATCCCGTCGTAGTTGAAGCACACACTTGGATAGCCTTTTTCAATACAGGACATAATACGCTTAGGTTCCAATCATCAGGCATGCGCTCATTAAGCTAAACCGTGCGTAGGAGCTGGTGCATGTTCCTCGCCACCGGACTTGAAGAGCTCTGTCGGAAGTCCGTCGGCATTATTATTTTTCGATATTGCTCTTTTTACTTCGGCTTGACTTGGTGGTGGGCACTCTAAGCCGTCGTCGACGATTGGCGTGATACCTTCATGAGCGCTGCCTTCTGGAACCAGCAGTTGCTGGGAGTATACGCTCCATTTATGCTGTACATTTTGCGTATCTGTAACCAGATTTCAACCCTTGTCCCTACAGGAGGGTAGCCCATAACTGTAGCCTTTTGCTCTTACTTTCTGGCAAAACCGTCGCGCCTCACCTCTATCCCTGTATCGCTATATATCCTCGTTCTCCCGTATCTTCATCTGACGTTTTTTTTCGCTTAAATAGCTGTCACGCCTGTTTTACTGTCTTCGTGTGTCATTCCCTTACATCCCGGGTTGTAATTGGCTGTAGCGTTGCCCTACAAGCAGCAACCTGTTTCTCAGACGATATGCGACTATCTCCAACGTACCAGGATTCGTCTGAGTGGCGTTTTTTTTATATCCCAGCACGGTTGTTGCGATGGTTACCATGGAATATGCAATATGCTGCCACTGTGTATTGGGAGCGTCAGAAGTGGAATCGTTGTGTCACTGAAGTTGTGAGAGCTGGTTGGAGTAGGCAGTGGCTATCTCTGGGGTTTGCAGCTTCACGATGTCCAGCTTTCTTTGTGTTTAGTTACGTGCGTTTACAATCTTGTGCGCATTTTGGCTGTAACCAGGTAATGACCAGGTAGCGGCGAAGCTAACCAGCCTAAACCCGTTGTCTGACGTGTCGGTATGCCGGCTGAATTTACCGATCGATGGACCAAGAACATCTTCCCTTCCTATTTTTGCATTAAAGTCGTAGCCAGGGCTGCGGCCGGTCGTATGTTTCCTCTAGGCGCTCGTAAAAGGCATCATTATCTTCCATCGGGGCATGAGCACAAATGAGCGTGATGTAGAAATATTTCGCTTGATGCTGATTGTGGCTTTTCGATCACTTACAGAGTTTTTCCGCGTGACAAGATGTCTGCATCTATCGCCAACTACAAATCCACTAATATTCATGCTTTTCCGCATGGCAGCTGTAATAGATGTCACAATTTTTTCTTAGCGAGCATCCTTGCCTGTCTATCTTATTTCCTGGATGGCTTTAAGGACATCCGCCAGTCGGTTAGTTGCACCTTCTCTATAGAGAGCCCGGACGTTCCAGGTGCATATCCTTAAATCATGGTTCTTTTTTCGTTTGCGGGGGTCGTCAACATCTCGCGCTTCCGTTTCTTATTTCTTTCTCGTGTTTTCATAGCCAGTAAAGGTCCTGAAGGCGGGTGACTAGCCCAACCATCAGGATTCGTCTATCACTATCTGCCGCTATTCATGATAAAAAAATATCACTAACAACGTTGCCCAGGTGCCACCAAGATGGAGGTTGTGAGTCGGCTTGAGATGCAAGATTCACTTTACATCCCCAACGGCATTTTAGTCCCGTTATAAATTAATTCCTAGGTAAGTCATTTCCCTTTAAGCTGCAGATTGAATGCTCAACTAATCTAATCGTCAAATTCATATTTCTCAACAAAAAAAGGCGTTAACGTCTTAATTGTGAATGAGTCATTATAGCAATTATCGCACAGCAACGATAACTGTACATTTAGATAACTTTATGAATCACTCTGTTTGCTCTGCTCTCTCGTCGCTAACACGCACACACCAAAAACAATTTGACAGTTCTTCACATGACATTCCACAGCAGTATCCCCTTCGCACACACAACAAACATACATAGCAGCAGTCAGAATCCAAGAACAAAACGAAATGGATGATATTTACACAAATTAAACGCGTATTGATAATAGACAAAAACAACAACAACGTCAAAGTAACCAATTGAAAATTCCACCACAAACAATAAGAAAAGAAAACAGAAATGCTCCATAGCTCCCAAATGGTTAAAAAAGAGAGTGCAAAAAAGGCAGGGTGCAAAAAGGTGTTGTTGTAACGCGCAAAGGACCAATGCTCAGTCTGGCCAAAAGGCGAACTCAGAACGAAAAGTACATTTGCCGCGACCAGACAGCAGATAAAAAAGTGAACGCGCTCGTCGTGCAACAACAGTAAACTTACAATAATCATAATAATAATAGCAAAACGAGGAAGAAGAAGAAGAATAAAGAGCACTGTGTGATCCGTGAATACAATTTAACACAGGTTGAATTGACTGACTGACGACGACGACGACGACGATGGTGACGGCAGTGAATAGCAAAGCCAAGCAAAGCGATTCCAATTAATTTCATTCATGCAAAAGTCTGTTGTGCGATTGTATAAAAACCAAAACCAATGACAACAAAATAAAACAACAACAACACGAAAAATAAAAGATTTACTGCAAGTGTGTGTGCGTGCGTGTGTGTAGAAAATTGATAATTAATGAAGTATTATTAAAAGAAAACAAAAATTGTTCACAGTCTAAAGAAAATATCAAAATCTGTTAAGTGAATATCCGCAAGTCTCAGATAAGTGTTGGAAATTTCGTTGGAAAAAGAAAAGTGAAAACCAACAGCAAAAAATAAAAAACGGGGAATCTTTAAAAAAAAAGATAATGCCAAAAAGTAGAACCCGCTGCTACTGCCCATGTTTTGTCGCTGCTAAGTGTGTATGTGTTATTGTTTTAGTTGTTGCTGCTGCGGCTGCTTTACAAATTCCTACACCAACAACAACAACATAAATGAGCAAATGATTTAAAAATTTCCAAACATAAAAAAAAGAAAGAAACACAGCAGATTGTGGAGTGTGAATACAATTTGCTCCCGTTTTCCCTGGGTGTATTTGTTTGTTTGTGCCTTTTTGTTTGATAACAAACATTTGTTGTGCTCTGAGGCGTGGGCCCACCTTGTAGCAGATTGTTTCTCCCCAACTTCCCCACCCCGACCCCCACCCCGTCCACAGGCTGGCAGCTGCAGCAGTCGTCATAGGCCGCTCCTCTCTTTCTCTCGGCACAATTCACAATTGACTGTCTTGTCTGTCTGTCTGCCTCTTGTGTTTTGGTGGCTATTTTGTTTTTGGTAACCATCGTCTCTCCTCATAAAAACTATGATCATGGCCAATAATAGTTCCGGTTCTGGCGGTAGTCTAGCGGCAGCTGGCGGAGTTGGAGCAGCCACCCCTGGTGTACCTCTAAGTGCTGCTGGTGCTGGTAATGCTAGTAGTTTTGGTGGCATGGCTGCCGCTGTGGCCGCCTTAAATTCGTCGAACAGTGATCTGTGGCGTGAATGCGTCGACTGGTTGATACGTTTGCAAATAATCCAACCGGATCATATGAACACCGATGAGATTCGCGTCTTGGCCATGGCATTGCGTGATGGTGTTTTGCTGTGCAATCTGGTTATGCATTTGGATCCGGAATGTATGGATCCCAGCGAGATGACTCGGAGGCCCCAAATGGCACAGGTGAGTAACGGATGTGATGTATATTATTAGAATTATTTTTATACCATCACCCTTAGGGATGAGGGTATATATCATTTGATTCGAAAAAAAAAGTGTTACACATTAAAGGAGACGAGTTAGACCTCAATTATCTTAAGACCAAATTCGTTTTAGGAATTTTTAAGAAGTTTGATTATTATTTTACAAAACGAACTTATGGGATTGTAAATGGGCTAAATAGCCAAACACCTTCTGGTACCTCCCATACAAAATTACCTATTTTTTGATAATTAATATTTTTTCGTAACTGCCAAACAGACTATCGGAAGATATTTAAATTTGGTCAGATTATTCATCTTGCAATACCCAAACCCAAATGAAAACCCTATGAAAACCGAATCCTTTGCCACCCCCCTTAATTTATATTGTGATATGAGGCAAAACCTCAGAAAACCTATCTATTTGACACACCCCTTCCGGTACCTCCCACACAAATGACCGGACTCACCTTCATAGTCTTACATACATATCTTTTTTATATGTTCACTGAATTCAGTCACATTTTGCATATAATGATCGCTTATGAAAATTAGACTTAGGAATGAATATGGGCTATATCGGTTCGGTTAATTTATATTGTGATAGGAGGCAAAATCTCAGAAAACCTATCTATCTGACATACCCCGTCTGGTACCTCCCATACAAATGACTGAACTCACCCCCAGAGTCCTACATACATACCTTTTTCAAATTTAAGGTAGATAGTAATGCAAATTAATTTCATAAAGAACAATTCAGAATAGGAAACACATTTACTATAAAATAGGAGATTTTGACTGCCACTATCTAATAATTTTAGCCCTCGCGACAAAACAAGTTTTTACAATATCCACTAAAATTTGGGAGAAAGGACATAGGGTAATGGTATTTATCAGTCATTTCAGCTGACTGAAATTTCTGTACTGGTTTATTTTTAACGATAATTCAATTGATAATTTAAATTTCTCTATCAAATCCTTTTAAGCATGAATTTGAAAACAATACAAATTCATTTTAGTTTTTAAATCTTAAAATCTGTCTTCGGTTATCTTATCCCATTTTGGGTTATAATAAAAATACAGGGTGATGCAAATGTCTTTTTACTTTTTAAACGATGACATACGGATAATAAGAGATAAGATAATAAGAAATAACAAATGTACTGGTTAATTGGGCTAACATCAAAGTTAAGTCTTGAGAATAAAGTTCTACTTTATAAAAATATGCTCAAACCAATTTGGACTTACAGTTTTCAACTCGGTAGAGTTCAAAACATACTTTTTTATTAAGCTTATATCAATTGCTTATTATTGTCCCACACGAGTAGACCAGAGAGTTCGTTGTCACAAATTACTTGGTGTTGTCCTCATTTATCACTCAACCCATTTCTGCCGACTGCTTCTCAATGCTTGAAAAGGTCGCAGTAACGTCCCGCAATCCTCGGTCAATGATATCTACATATATCATTGGCATGATCATTCTATTATGATGTTAAAGTTATCGCATGACGGACTATCGCCTTATCTTAATCCTCGCTTGTTATACAATGGCTCTGTCAGATTTTTGCCTATTTTCACTAAAGAGTTTGGTGTCAGTCTGTGTTATTCAGCAAAGTGGTATCAGCTTCTCGGGAATATCAAATAGCTTCTTATAGTTTCTTTCGGAAATACAAATGCAGCTTTGTAATCGATAAACATATTGTTGGTGTCGATTTGCATATTTTGGGTATTCTCCAGGATTTGTCATTGTGTTAATATCCAGACGGTCGTGAATTTACCAGGTCTAAAACTAAAGGTCCAACCAGGTTCGCTTTATGAGCTTTAGTTTATCTCGTAACACACTAGACCTTGTAAGCGATGGGTAAAAGGCTGATCCCGCGACAGTTGGTACACAACCTTGGATCGCTTTAGCACAGAACATAGATAATATAATGGGGCATCCATCCTTTATCCAAATCGTGATTTTAAGCTGGTACCATGCACGTTGTGCCGCCGTTGTTGTTTTTGTTGTAACAACTGGAGAAGGTAGTTTGGGTGATAATTATTTATACCGATTTTCAATTTATCGGCACTCGATCGGGCATGTAATTCGATTATCATACGATCATTGCTGGCACCTCTGTTTCGTTCCTTTGTAGATAACAAGGTTTGTGTCAAGGCAATGTTATGTGTAGCCGCCGACGTTAGAAAGCTCTGCTAGCAGTCTATCGGTTCCTCCAGCTCTATTGTTATTAACCCGTGCATTTGCCGAGCTGATATCGTTTTGGCCCGGTGGTAGACAGTTTACTCCGTTGTCGATAATTGACGTGGTGATTTCGTAACTTATGTTGCCTTCGGAAACGATTAGAGTAAGAAATTGTGCAGCACAGATCAGATATCCACCTCTGTCCTTACAGATGGGGATCCCTGTTCCAAAACCCTTGCTTTTTACATTATGGTAGAACTTGGGGACGTTTGATTTCTCTTTTCTGCTATCATTATATCGATCCGTCAGCGCCAGAATTAACATTGGCTGCATTTTGCTTTGTATATAGCATACTTTTCCTCAAACATTCCTCATCGTACCAGGGCTTTTATGGGCGAGGCTTTTCATAACCCAGTACGGTCGTTGCGGCAGTGGTCATAGAATTCGCAATATGCAGCCACCGTGTGTCGGCAACATCAGAATTAGGAAGGTTTGTTTGATGTAATTAATACAGAGTTGGTTGGAGTAGGCATTGGCTATCTCGGTGGTATGCAGCTTTGCGACTGCAACTAGTTGATGATCCGCGCATCGCTCTCACGTCCATATTACATGGAGTATGCATTCCATTGCATCTGTTTTTTTGTCTTATGACAGGGGATGGCCATGCAGCATTGAGGAATCTGATTCCACTCACAACCATTTTTCTTGCCGACACGAAGCTAACCAGTGTAGAATGTATTTTGTAACTGCTGCATCAAGGGCATCTTCCCTTTCTATTTTAGCATTAAAATTTCCCAGAACAATTTGAATATCATGGGGAAGATAGTAGTTTTATATTTCCTACAGGCGCTCATAGAATGTATTTTTAATGTCCTCCTCTTTGTCTTCCAACGGGGCGTGTACAACCAATCAGCGTGATATAAAAACATTTTGCCTTGATCAGATAGTGGCTATTCGATCACTTATACGAAGCTAACCAGTGTAGAATGTATTTTCCAACTGCTGCATCAAGGGCATCTTCCCTTTCTATTTTAGCATTAAAATTTTACCAGAACAATTTGAATATCATGGGGAAGGTAGCAGTTTTATATTTCCTCCAGGCGCTCATAGAATGAATTTTTAATGTCCTCCTCTTTGTTTTCCAACGGGGCGTTTTAACAAATCAGCGTGATATAAAAACATTTTGCCTTGATCAGATAGTGGCTATTCGATCACTTACAGGTTTTAGACGCGAGACAAATTGTCTGAGTCTCTGGCCAATTACAAATCCACATCCAAATTCGTACCTTTCCGCATGACAGCTCTAATAGATGTTGCAATTTTTTCGTCGCGAGCATCCTTGTCCTGTCCATCTCATCTGCTGGATGGCGGTGATTTCTGCCTTGTCTTTTTTTGAAGATAAGTTATAAAACGTTTAGACACTGAAATAACTTTATTTCTGTTCAGAATGTCCATTAAAAGACAACGACGGGTGTTACCTTTAGGAATTTGAGCTTTAACAAAAGTAGAAAGTCCACAATCATTGTGATGTTAATATTGTTTTCGATTGTGTTAAGTACTTTCTATTCGAAAAAAACTACTTTTTCTTAATAAAAAAGTTTTTAGCAAAATTTTTTTTTTGAAATTAAATTGTGCGCTGTTAAAATATGAGGTTTGGTATAAGAAATCATGTCCTAATTTTTCAGCTCAATCCGACGATGCCTAGTCGTGCCTAGTGGGGCCCAAAGTTCTTCATATTATAAAAACATCTATTTAATCAGATCTTTTTATTTATACTAAATGAAAAGCCGGTCCCATAGACTGAAAATCAAAATCTGGCTTCGTTACGATCTTGCGCAGAGAAAGTACTTTAAGTATGACAAATTTCAGCTTCCTATGTCATCAGATGGCTTCAGAAAGTTGCGGAAAGAATAGGACATACATACAAACATCAGGACATACCTAGAAATTATCTTATTTATAAAAATGAATTGTTGTTTGTTGGTAAGGCCATCACTTGAGAACGCATGCACCGATTCGACTAATTTTTTGTCACAATGTTCGTAATAGGCCAGATTGCTTTTTATACAATAAAAATTTGGCCACGCCCATTTATACGCCCACATTATTAATATATCTAAAATTCCAATAAAACGCTCTAAAAATGTAATTTCTTTACAGATTTAGCTATATAATGTTCTATATTGAAAATATAATAGGTTCTATATTTTGTAAACTTTTGATTAAATGGGCGGAGTGGGCGAGCCAGGACATATTTTAAAGCTAGAGTGTTAAAATTTGGTACACAGATAAACTTGATACTTCAGTTTCAAATTTGCAGACGCAATTTTTATTTCCGATAAGTAGGCGGTGGGCTCGTGGCAAACCTATATTTAAGTCTTAGAGAGATAAAATTTTATATCACGATAGTACTCTCCAATACAATTATGAATATGCACACGAAATGTTAGCCCAAAGATGAAGTTCTAGAATCACTGTCTTCCTCTCTCTTTCATAATAAATATTTCCCATTAATCGTACTCCCAATAGACTCACTCAAACGAAATTTGTATTTTCGATCAGTGGGCAAAACTGAGATCGAAATTTGTAATATTTTCAATCAGTGGACGGATATTTCTATTTCGCGAAAATAGAACAATAGGTGTGACCAAATGTTTTCTGTAATTAAATATTCAAATATTTAAATAAAAGTTCGCAAAATTTCACTATATTATTAATTGCACTTACATTGTTATTGTTGGAAACTATAAACGTTTTATCATGAAAAGTAACAATTTTATTAAACTTTTTGTCATATTTACGGGGACGGGTGCGGCACAATATTTTTATTTATTTATTTATTTACAATATATTTTAACAATATTTTTATTTACTCATAAAACTTTAAGTATAAAATATACAAAGCCGAAACCTTATGAGAAAACAAACAGAAGTTTTGTCTTTCCAGAGATAAAAGTTTTTACTTATTAAGATAAATGGAATATTAGAAAATGTTAATGTAAGTCCTAGCGTATAAAGATGGAGATGATAGTGTTCATTATATGCTCATTTCAAACTGTTGCCTTATTTGTAAAAAATAAAAAAAATATATAATTTTTTCCATTTCTACATAATTACCGTTCTCTTGTACGTATTAATTGACCGATTTTTATTTAAAATATGGAGTTATATTTTTTCCTGTATAGGGCCGTTTTACGTGGAATTGCCCACACATTAACTTTTGCCTAAAGTCATAAATATAAGTGTCCTGTAATTTAAACGCCTTTATCTGTCTCTGTACTCCCTCTGTCTCAAGACTTTTTGTTGCGAAGGACTAAAAAAACTGTCGGATATTAATTGCTAATCAAAATGCCCGTAATTGACGCATAATAACACATTAAGACCCATTGCTGCAGTCTAGAAATAAATATTTGTTAACAAATGCTGCATTGTCTATCATAAAATGTAAGGTTGATGTTTTTCAACTTGTAATCCCACTAACTTTCTATATATACCTCATGCAACATAGATAGATGCTTCCTTGTTATATCTGTTGCTGTAACAACCTACTAAAGGTATCTAAGGTGTTACTTTTGCTGCTCCCGCAAATAACTTCTCTGGTAGGTTTCAATCACAGATTTTTTGAGTTATCAATAATAACTTTTTGGCTGCCGTCGTGTAGAATATTTGCTCACCTTAAGGTGCTTTCTTCTTTCTGCTGTCACATTTCCTATAAGTAATACATAAAAAAATGTAATGACTTTTTTTAAAATATAGAAAGTTTTTTATGTACATATAGCATTAACGAACTCTGATGTCAGGTTGTAAATACGATTTAATTAAAATTCCCAGCCCAGCCACCACCCAACCGCTGGAGTCTCCTTAGACTGACTGCTTTAATTGTTTCCCAATTAATTTTTTGATTACATTTTGCTGTTGCTTTGTTCTCTCTTGCATTCAATTTTAATATCGTTAGCTTTAGATGCCACTGTGGTGTTTTTGTTGTTGTTGTTGTTGTTGCTGTTATTGTTATTATTATTTTTATTATTATTGTTGTCTTGTCATAATTGTCAGCATCTTCTCTTGGGTGGATAAGAGAGTAGAGAGGTATTGCTCATCTAATTCTACAGCCAACCCTTACTGTCCCAATCCCTCACGTTTAATGTTTTATGTATTATATGCTTTTTGTTTGTTTTTGCTGTTGCTACACTTTTTGCTCTGGCATAGAACATCAAACATTTCTCGCCCTTTCGCTCTTTTCCGCTCTTCCTTTCCAAGTTGTTAACAAGATTTACTTATTCTCGGAATCCTTTGTGGGTTTTGCAACAATAAGAAGAAGAAGAAGACGACTATTGTGTTGGAGTGTGGTCGGAGTGAACTCAAAGGGGGCTACGTTGGCTGCCGGGAGAGTCCATGTCGTGTCGTGGCCGGGTATCTGCAGCTATTTCTGCCCATTTATGCGTTTGTTTACCTTTAGTCTTTTGTTCGTAAGCATTTCAAGTATTTTTTCTGGTTCTTTTGTATTTTGACAACTGTTGACATTTGCCGGACGATGGTTTCCATTTGATGGCTTCCATGAATGTCAATATCAATCTGCTGCTATAAGATCTGTCTCTTGTTAAGGTCAACTTGCAAACTGGCAAAATATTTCAAATACCAAGGAATAAAGCGCATTTTTGCTTGTTGTAGTTGGGATTACTACGAATGATTGTGGAAAAGGTCAACTGGTCAGCCGCTGCTAGAATGAATCTACTGCCATTCGCACTAAGGTGTCTCTCATGTATCAATAGGTTGATTTTTGAACAATTGAATAGCATAACTGGCAAGTCAAACTGTTGCTCTATCAAGTCAGTCAACAATAGAGCGTTACCTATAAATAAATAAATTTTTTTAAGATTCACACAGTACAACACATGATTTTGGGACTCAATTCTGAGAACTGCACGTGAAAGTAGCCCCAAAAAGAAGAAGTTCTACATCATCCGGTTTGTCAGGTTACATGCCATAATAATCTAATATCGATTTTAAGTTAGTAAGTATCGTATAGGGGAATTTGTCACGTTTTAGGCTCTTTTCTTATAAGGTGGCGTATAATTATCATAAGTAATATTCCACGAAAATCATACGCCACGGAGTACAACAGTTTTATTATAACTGCTACAAAATAAACCCATTTCAAAATCATTTGATGAATGAAAAAGTGAAACTGTTGCTTATGTAGGGAAACGTTATATGTACAGATTAAAGGAATTGAAATTCTTAATGTTTTTAAATTTGTTTCAGCTAAGTTGGGCTAGTGGTTCTCGAGTTATGTCAAACAAACGAGCCTAAAACGTGACAAATTCCCCTATATGATACTTACTTACTTCAAATCGACATTCAATTTTTATGGCATGAAACTTGACAAAACGAGTGATGAAGAACTTCTTCTTTTTGGGGCTGCTTTTACCTGCAGTTCTCAGAATTGAGTCCCAAATCAATGAACTAAAAAATGTTGCACTGTGTTATTTTTTTAGAGCGTTTTAAAGAAAATATAAATTGTGGAATTGGAGAGTGTGTTCTTTGAAATGGGCGAGGACAAATTTTCTTTTTCTAAAAACCTTACTCGGACTATTACGAACACAAAATAGTCCACGCTTTCTCAGGTGTTATTAATATATAGATAGGACTACCCCTAGTCGTACAATGGTTATATGTATATCAAATAAAAGAAGGCAATCGCAGCTATGTATAACTTTGTTTAGTGTGTTTCATCTGTGTTATTAAATTAGTATTTATATTACAGTCACTTTTTAATTCTGCTCCTGCTTGAATCATTTTCATTGTCTGTCTAGAGCAAGTGTACTATGTCCCAGCAAAACATTGTATAAACAAACTACTATACTATTTAATCATAAAACTTGGCAATTGTATAATATAGTCATTCAACTTTTTATCTTAATTTCGGTTAGATAAACTGTGAACGTCTAAAAGTTCTCTATCTACATTCGCATTAATAAGTCCTTATGCTGCTGCTCCTGTGTTGTCTGAGTCCAATATCCTCTTATGTATTAATCATCCCACATAGATCACACAGAACATTAGCATCTTCAAGTCCACTCGAATAAACAAAATCCAATGGGCGTTAAATAAACAAACAAACAAATGAGAAAATGGCAAAACAATCTTCTAGATTCCATTAGAGCATGAAGTATGTTCGACATCGCACGTACTCGAAAGCTCGTTGCGTGTTCGATTTTTTTTTTGTGTACAACATTTTTTCATCTCACGAATGGATGAGGCTGCTGATGGCATCACATTCACAATTCTCTACAAGCGATGGCAAACTTCCTATGAGATTGTCGGTGGAATTGCCTGGATTGCTATGGTAGGAAATGGTTTGTTTGTTTAATATTGGCAAATTTTGTGGGTGGCGTTGAAGATATTTTTCGAAAAAATATTTACAATTTCTCTAATCTGCCAAACATATAACGAATGAATGAATTAACAAATAGAATATTAGACACGATTTAGGAAATAATTCTCAATAAATGTAATTTATTGTAAATAAATCTATGGGATATGTAATAGGCAGGCAGTCAGGCAGGCAGAGATGTTTCGGCGACAGCTAGAAAATAAATTAATTGTGGTGGCGTTATATGAAAAACAAAAATTATTTTCCTTTGCAAGACGCTCATTGGATATAAGATATAAGATATAAGATATAAGATATAAGATATAAGATATAAGATATAAGATATAAGATATAAGATATAAGATATAAGATATAAGATATAAGATATAAGATATAAGATATAAGATATAAGATATAAGATATAAGATATAAGATATAAGATATAAGATATAAGATATAAGATATAAGATATAAGATATAAGATATAAGATATAAGATATAAGATATAAGATATAAGATATAAGATATAAGATATAAGATATAAGATATAAGATATAAGATATAAGATATAAGATATAAGATATAAGATATAAGATATAAGATATAAGATATAAGATATAAGATATAAGATATAAGATATAAGATATAAGATATAAGATATAAGATATAAGATATAAGATATAAGATATAAGATATAAGATATAAGATATAAGATATAAGATATAAGATATAAGATATAAGATATAAGATATAAGATATAAGATATAAGATATAAGATATAAGATATAAGATATAAGATATAAGATATAAGATATAAGATATAAGATATAAGATATAAGATATAAGATATAAGATATAAGATATAAGATATAAGATATAAGATATAAGATATAAGATATAAGATATAAGATATAAGATATAAGATATAAGATATAAGATATAAGATATAAGATATAAGATATAAGATATAAGATATAAGATATAAGATATAAGATATAAGATATAAGATATAAGATATAAGATATAAGATATAAGATATAAGATATAAGATATAAGATATAAGATATAAGATATAAGATATAAGATATAAGATATAAGATATAAGATATAAGATATAAGATATAAGATATAAGATATAAGATATAAGATTTTAACAGGCTTCTTTTGTCAGATTCACACAATGGGACCTATAGTTTAATTATAATTCTGTACGTCAGTTTTTATTAGGCATGCCTATTGATGGGACTACTTAAAAGTTATAATACTTTCTGAACTCTCTTCGTAGTTAAGTTAAGATTAATTCTTCTGATATCCTTTGAATAAAAAAATACTTAATTTTCCTTTACACCCCATGAATGAGGTATGGGATAGCTTCTCGCGCTGTTGTGAATTAACACGCTATCTATTTTTGAGTTCACAACTAACGGCACCTACTTGTTTATCGACGAATGCGAACGTCACTGTTTGAGAAGCTTTTTAATAGACATGCCGATTGACCCAACACTATACTGCGAAGTTGTTGACGACAACATCGAGGGGGCCGGCAATGAAAGAAAAATGTAGATGACTGGAAACTGGGATTTCCCTTATGATAGTGCCGTGTTCTAACCATAATGCCACGGACGTTTCCATGTCCTTTGACTCCTCAACAAAATTTCGCCATCTATTTTGAATCTTTGTTATAATTTTCATCTCGTTGTTACAATATTCTAGTTATTTGTTTGCATATAGTGTGGCCGGAACAGTTACACCTCCTCCTTGCGATTTCTAGATAAATCGGTTTTTGTTTGCATCTGTCCTTCGTAATTTATTCGTAATTTTTGTGGCACCAGATCTTAAGGACCGTATCCTCCTGCTCCGCCCATCGAATTTACGTCCACTTACAGTATAGTTTGACGCGCTGACTATACAGCGCATGGTTCAAACGACAACGGTGGTAAGTATTTTTCTCTAAAAGACACCCAGAATATCTATCGTGTATTGTTTTTGCTGCATGCAAGAAGCGTTGTTTCTTCCTATATCATTCCCGCACAATATGCAGCATGCTGTTCCTCAAACAATACGCGACATAGTATCAGTATCCGAATCTATATTTGCAACACACGTTCGTCAATAAAGCTTTGAGACCTGTCTTCCATTGATAACCAAGTGAACAATCTGGTTTCCTGCATTTTAATCAAGGGATATCCCGGAGTCAGGTTACACTCAATTCTATGTTTCTTACAGACGCGAAGCTAACCAGTCTGAATCCGTTGATGTAGGTGGTGTTGTATAGACTAAATGTTACAACTGCTGAACCATTTACATATTCCATTCGAATTTTAACGTTGAAACCCCAGAACAATTTTTATGTCATGACCAGGACAACCGTCATATATTCTCTTCAAGCGCTTTGTCTTCCATCAGGGGATGTTCGCCAGGGTGGTCGAAAGTCATATGGGAAAAAAAATTGCAGAATTTTGCCGGTGGGATAATCAAGGATAATCAAAGTTTGAGCATGATTGGAGTATGTTAACCCGTGCCGCGTTGGGCTTAAAGTTTTTAAGCTCCTACAGTTAAGTTTGGGGGTCATAACTCAAGAACGACTAGTCCAATTTTGATGAAACAGTAATTCGAAATTAATGAATTGAAATTCCAGAAATTTGTATATATAATTTATTTAAAAAATAATAAAAAATACAAAAAGGAGAAAAGTGTCAAGTTTTACTACTTTTTCGTAATGTGACGTAACCAGTG
The DNA here is from genome assembly GCA_964034835.1 of Muscina levida. Classification (NCBI taxonomy): domain Eukaryota; kingdom Metazoa; phylum Arthropoda; class Insecta; order Diptera; family Muscidae; genus Muscina; species Muscina levida. The sequence continues at coordinate 58,464,214 of OZ035882.1, forward strand.
AACAAAATCATGAAAATTGACCATCGCGTTTCGTTTTTATTCACAATTTACTGAATGTATCACATTGTAAAATATGTATATGTTGTTTTCATTACGGATATATGGATGGTGACCGTGTCCTTCTAGATAATTTTATATAATTTAACGCAGTTGTCAGTAATATAGCAGAGACAAATTGAGGCAAATTTGGTTCAATACCAACATACATTTTGGAAAATAAAAGTTTTTTCCATTTCAGGACATATGGGGATGAGCGTGTCCTTTGAGATAATTTGATATAATTCAACACAGTTGTCAGTAATATATCAGAGACAAATCGAGCTAAATTTGGTTTAATACTAACAACATTTTTGAAAAATACAAGTTTTTTCCATTTCAGGATAAATGGGAAATGGTCGTGTCCTTGGGCCGATTTTCACAAAACTTGGTTTTTTTGTTCTTTCCTATTTATAAACGCAATGTGTACTAATTTTCCTTCTTTTATGTGAACACGACACTGTGCGGAGTATCTACTGAAAATCATAAAATTGGTTTCTACATACTTTTATCAACTCTAAGAATCATACAGTGTCATCAACGTTTTTTCCAAAGAATTTTGTACACCTCCTCAAACAAATTTTTCAAATTCATTCAGTACGATTATCCATATTAATTGTAACAATCAACATTTTTGTCAAAAAAGATACATTCAATTACTTATGAATAAAAGCGGGACGGGTACTTAGATTTTTATGATCTATGTCTGATTTTGTTCATAAGTTATGTGACATTTCGAAAAAGTAGTAAGACTTGACACTTTTTTCCGTTTTGGATTTTTGATTATTTTTTAAATATATAAAAATAGATTTTTGAGGCCAATTTTTAATTTTTTTTCTCTTATATTTATTTATAACTACGAAGCTGTAGATTATGCAGAGAAATGATATTTAGACAGATTAAAGGAATTCCTTTAAACTTTAAGCCCAAAGCGGCACGGGTTAACATACTTCAATCGTGCTCCAACTTTGGCTATCCTAAAATCTGCAAAGACTTATCAATATTTGGTGGGTTGGCGCCGACCGGTAATATTTGTCGAGCATATTGGCAATTAGTTAGAGGCTCTTCGGAAAAGATTTAGTTTACTGAATGCCATTGTGGTTGTACAAGCAAAATGACGTCGAACATTCAAGTCGCCCAACAAAGGACGTCAAGTCAGAAATCGTGGATCACCTCCGTGATATAAAGTTAGATAATCGAAAGATTTAAGAGCGTGATGTGGCCAAGGTTGTAGGCATCTTTACTTCACTCCTAAAGAGAATTTTTAATAATATCCGCCCGATGGATGCCGCGATTGCTCGCACTCCAAAGAGTGTTTGGCTAGCATTTAGCGATATCCAAAATAATGCCATGAACACTGCATTGGAAAGTTTTATTAATCTTTGCTTAAAATCATTTATTATTTAAAACAAGAAAATAAAAATATCTAAATTTTCAATCGATTCTGCTACCAGCAACAACCCCATGAAGTTGATTCCCAAACGTCTTTGATTACTGCGACTTAACAAAAACACACAGTCCAGAGGCTTAATAACACTTTTATTGCTGTTTCATTTGCTGTATCATTTTTTATACCAATTATATTAAAGCTAATGAAGTTATATATGTTATTTTAAACTAATGATCATTAATGTTTTCGTATTGACAAGAAGTCTTTTTATGTTATGTTCATGTTAATTTAGAATCACACATTATCTCATATTCTCACCAATATACATAACTATTAATGTTCTCAATATATATTAAAACTCATTCTCACGATCAAACAATATCACTCATATTCTCACTATCATACATAAACTCTCACATTCTCACTGTCTAACATTATCACTCTCTTTCATATTTGTAATTATCAATATTCTCATACTCTTGTAACTTGTTACTCAAAAGCTTTGTTTTGTTTGTGTAATAATCACTGACGCTTGCAATTACCAGTAGTTTATCACTCACATGTAATCAGAACAAGAGATGAAAGCTCAATAAATAACTCTAGACTACTTTTATGATTTAACTAGGTAGTACTTAAGCTCCTATTAATGTATGTTAATTTCTTCCGAATTCAGATGTCAAGCAATAAAGACCAATAAAATTAAAAGCGCATCGTTTAATTTCGAAAGGTCATAAAATAATAATTGCACTAAGACTCAGGAAGCATTGCCTGCTACTGTGGCTAGTGTACAGAAGACGAATGCTGGAGTTCTGCCTCATTCTGTCCCTGAATAAATAAATAATATATAAAATAATATTTAAGGAGATCCGTCCCCTTACAATTGGCGCCCAACGTTAAAAAATATAATAAAGCGATTTTTTCATAAACCAAATCGTTTGTAAGAAACTGACGCCCTACAGTTGGCGTAGAGAGAAAAACAACAATTACTTGATTCTACCGTTAGAAGCGTCGACGGTCAACATTTTTGGTCAAGACACATCAGCCCGTTCGAGGAAATTGTTGTTGTGGATAATTTTGAGAAGGTTTAGGTGGTTGTGTATTAGAAGCTGCCTGAGATATTGTTGTTGTGTTGTTGACGTGGAAGCAGAAGAGCAAATTTACTATTGCACAGTGGTTCGTAGAGGCAATTTTAGCAATATAATTATACAACCACAAAGGGAAGGGTGAAAGTGTGTAGTGTTGCTTGTTAGAACATATTGTGGCTATAACGGTACAAAAAGCAGTTCTTTTTTAACAAAAGCCTAAGCTGTACACTCCTACTTTTGTTGCGTGGATATTTTAAATTATTTTGAGTTACCTAAAAACCAGCAAAATGCCGAGACCAACAATAAATTCGCAAAGTACATTGGTTCCCAATCCAGAACCCCCGAACAATCCAACAAACATAATTCGTACAACAGGAAGTATCTCAACCAATAATCCAACTACACCTTTAAATAATAGACAATCAAATTCAAATCAAGCCAATGTAAATCGACAAAGCGATAATGAAAATAACAGCCAGAATGGCCCAGTCAGTATTAGCTTGACTGAGGCACAATTTTCAAATCTAATAAGCAGTTTAAATGTCAAACCTGAAACTAAAACTACTTTTAGCAGCTGTAGCGCTCGTTTTAGTGGTGGTCGTAGTGCTTCAAAAGTTGAGGATTTCATTGCAACGATTTTGGTATTCAAAGAGGCAGAAAATGTTTCGAACCAAATGGCTCTTGTAAGCCTACCATTGCTTTTAGAAGGCTATGCATCGACATGGTGGCAAGGCTTAAAACACGAAGCTGAAACGTTCGAAGAAGCCATAGAACTTCTTCGTAGCGCATTCGCACCCCCAAAACCAGATTGGAGAATTTTCTCTGAGATTTTTCAAGATAAACAAAAATCATTTGAGTCAATAGACACTTTTGTGTGCCGAAAAAGACGACTTTTCGCACAATTAAAAGAAAGGCTACCGGAAAGCACAGTAATTAATATGATATTCTCGCAGATAAATATACCAATTCGCGAAAAAATTGCACGAGAATCTGTGGGAAATTTTCATGATTTGCTATCGAAAGCCAGGGAAATTGAAACTTTAATAAATGAAAATAAACCAGAACCTTCGAAAAGACATGTAGAAGGCAATGAAAAACCACAAATACGCTGTTCTTACTGCAGAAAGAAGAACCACACAGCCGATGTTTGCTATAAACGCATAGAATTCGAAAAGAAGGGAAAAGCTGAAGAAAATAGTCTAAACTGTTATGGTTGTGGAGCCGCGGGCTATTACAGATCGAATTGTCCCACTTGTAACAATAAAAAATTGCCAGATAGTCCAAAACTGTTAGACTTCAATAGCATTAAAACAACTATAATCGGTCATAACGTCCCAACAGTTGAAATAAACGTCTGTGGCTTAAAAGGCGAAGCGTATCTCGACACAGCTGCAAGAACCAGCATTGCAGGTTATTATTTATATCAACAACTAGTAAAAAAGGAAGCTAAATTTCAAAAAGTGTTCGCCGAAGTCACCCTAGCTGATGGTCTAGCACGAAAACAAATAGTTTATTCAACCGTAGTTGATATAATAATTGGAAAGAGGCTGAAACGGATTCGGTTTGTATGTTTGCCAAATGCGAAAGACAACAGGACTCTGCTCGGCATCGACTTCCTAGAACAATCCGGAATTGTGATGGACTTAGCGCAGAGAACCTGGTATTTTAAAGACGAACCGTCAAAAGTTTTTGAATTTAAGTCCAAACCTTCAAAAATTAAAAATGTCGATATAAGTCACGCCAACATAAATGAGGAATCGACGAACTGCTCAGCAAGTGTAAATGATTTTATGTCATGGTTTGAATCAAACAATAAAAATGGTTCTCCGGAGTTTATAACACTGCAAGAAGCTAATGACTATTCACCTGGAGGAATACTGAAAATATTTGGAAACTCCTTACCGACTGGATTTGAGATGCCCATGGAATCTGACCTGTTCCCTCCGTTAAAGAAAATGAAAACCGATACAGACACCGTAAGCCAGACCCTTGAACTAAATGCGATTGATTTCAACATATGTGAAGACGACGAAAATAATTTAAACAAAACCCAAAAACACAATTTACTTCAATTTTTAAATGACCACGAACATCTTTTTGAAAATATCTGTTCACCAATAAAAGGTGTTAATCATAAAATTGAAACGGGAGATCATGAGCCAATTTCTAACCCACCGTACCGAATTTCACCAGCAATGAAAACTAAATTAAAGGCTGAATTAGATAATATGTTATCTGAAGGCATAATTCAAGAAATTGAATCACCATGGTCATTTCCGGTTGTTTTAATTCCCAAAAAAGATGGCACCGTTCGATTTTGTGTCGATTACAGAAAATTAAATTCAATAACTGTTACAGACACTTACCCACTACCGAGAATGGAAGATCTGTTACATGCGGCAAAAACGACACCATTTATGTCAACATTAGACCTAAAATCTGGTTACTGGCAGATTCAGATGGCAGAAAAGGACTTGTTAAAAACAGCTTTCACGACTCCATTTGGCATATTCGCATTTAAACGCATGCCATTCGGACTTAAAAATGCACCAGCAACTTTTCAGAGAGCTATTGACAAATTTCGAGCAAGCTTGCCAAATATTCTAATTCTTGCCTATCTGGACGATATCATCGTATGCTCAAACAATTTTGAATCACATCTTGATGACCTAGGAAAAACTTTTAAAAAATTACAAGAAATTGGATTTCATTTAAATAAAGACAAATGTTACTTTTGCAAGACGGAAGTAAAATATCTAGGTCATGTTTTAACTAAAAAAGGAATTAAAATAGACCCAGATAAAACATCAGCGATACTACACCGTCCTAGACCACAAAACTTGAAACAGCTAATGTCATTTCTCCAAACTTGTTCCTGGTTTAGAAGATTTATTCCAAATTTTGCAAATATCTCAAAACCCCTATCAAACCTTACAAGGAAAAATGTTACATGGAAATGGACAGACGAAGAAAACAAATCATTTTTAAAGCTAAAGGAAATGCTATCATCGCCACCAGTTTTACAACAGGTTAAAGAAAACACAACGTTCTTCTTAAGGACTGACGCCAGCAAATACGCGATCGGAGCTGTTTTACTCCAGGGGGAGAAGGAGACGGAGCATCCCATCGAATACGCCAGCCGCCTCTTGATACCAGCAGAAAGGAATTACTCCACAACAGAGAGAGAAGCACTAGCAGTTGTATGGGCTGTGCAGAAATTTCGGGGATATATTGAAGGCTCGGAAGTCACAGTAGTTACGGATCATCAGCCATTAAAATGGTTATTTGCACTAAAAACACCCACTGGTCGATTGGCTAGATGGGCGATGTTATTACAAAGTTATAATTTAACATTCATCTACACTCCAGGTAAACAAAATGTAATTGCCGACACTCTTTCAAGACCGCCTTGTGCAAACGAGCAGTGTGAAGAATCGTGCGAATGCAATGCAGTGGAAATAGATTTCCCTAGGGAAGAATTAGAAGAATTTCGCCGAAAGCAACTAGAAGATGAAGAACTAAATAAAATAATACAATCTTTCGAAAAGAATGACGAAAATGTTACCAGACATACAGGACGTGGATATATGATGATAGACGGAATCCTCTATAGATACTGTTCGGAACAAGACTCAGAAAATGGCCAGCTTGTAATACCACGATCACTAAGACAGGAAATCCTCTACAAGTATCACAACGAACCCTCATCTGGACATTATGGAGTTGACAAAACTACCAGCAAAATTACATCTTTATACTACTGGTCGGGAATCAGAACGGATATATCCAATTACGTAAAGGCCTGCGACCAATGCAAAAGATACAAGCCTACAAATATGAGACCACATGGATTACTGCAGACTGTAAGCAGCAACAAACGATTTGAAATTGTTGCTGTAGACCTCTTTGGGCCGTTGCCACAAACGTCGGAAGGATACCAGTGGATACTCATAGTTGAAGATATCTGTAGTAGATGGGTAGAGCTATTCGCGTTGAAGCAAGCAACAGCTGAAAACTGTGCCTTAATATTCCTCAACGAAATAGTTCTCCGATATGGGGTCCCAAGAAGACTTCATACAGACAACGGTACACAATTCATTTCAGCCCTAATGCAGAAATTAACCTTCTGTTTGGGAATTCAGCAGAGTTTTACTCCAATTTACCACCCAGAGGCAAATCCAGTGGAAAGGAAAAACCGGGATCTCAAGACTCAGATCTCTATTATCGTTGGAACGGATCACAGAAGATGGAACCAAATGTTACCTGCGATAAGGTTTGCAATGAATACGGTAAAATGTGATAGCACGGGTTATACACCTGCATATTTAACGTTTGGACGTGAACTTAGAACGCCGACAGAAGTGCACTACGACTTCAAAGCTATTGTTGCAGCCGAAAATTTTTTACCTCAGATTACACCGCATTTATTAAAGTTGGCGGATACATTGGAATATGCAAACGAGTCACAAATAAAAATGCAAGACAGAAATAAAAGTGCAGCTGACAAGAAACGAAAGCCCCAACCAAATCTGCAAATAGGAGACAAAGTTCTTATAGCTACACATATATTAAGCAAACTTAAGGATGGAATTACTTCGAAGTTTACACCACGCAGAGATGGCCCATACCTTATTATTGGAAAAAATGGATCCAGCTGTTATACCATCGCATCAATCAACGAGCCTGGACGTCCAATAGCAACACTGCACACTTCAGCCATAACTCCTTATGAAGGACAAGAAACCACACCAATTTACCCCAAGCGAAGAAGAGGACGACCAGTTACAGCGTCTAGAAACAACAACGATAACACAACAACTACAACACAAATCCTAAACAATCAGCCACCAAATCCTAAAACAACAAACAACAATGCAAAAACCAATTTTCAGCAATCAAATGAACAAAATGCAACAAGCAACAACGATGAAGGAAATGCGAATATATGTCATCCTGCCACCCAAGCACCCTACCTAAGAAGATCTTTACGCCTTAGAAGTGGACAATCATAAGTTCCTGTTTGCATCATCGGGACGATCAATGCAACAGAGGGGGAGGTTGTAGCGGCGCTCTCATTATTTACAATTATTATTTTTAATTATTATCATTTTTTATACCAATTATATTAAAGCTAATGAAGTTATATATGTTATTTTAAACTAATGATCATTAATGTTTTCGTATTGACAAGAAGTCTTTTTATGTTATGTTCATGTTAATTTAGAATCACACATTATCTCATATTCTCACCAATATACATAACTATTAATGTTCTCAATATATATTAAAACTCATTCTCACGATCAAACAATATCACTCATATTCTCACTATCATACATAAACTCTCACATTCTCACTATCTAACATTATCACTCTCTTTCATATTTGTAATTATCAATATTCTCATACTCTTGTAACTTGTTACTCAAAAGCTTTGTTTTGTTTGTGTAATAATCACTGACGCTTGCAATTACCAGTAGTTTATCACTCACATGTAATCAGAACAAGAGATGAAAGCTCAATAAATAACTCTAGACTACTTTTATGATTTAACTAGGTAGTACTTAAGCTCCTATTAATGTATGTTAATTTCTTCCGAATTCAGATGTCAAGCAATAAAGACCAATAAAATTAAAAGCGCATCGTTTAATTTCGAAAGGTCATAAAATAATAATTGCACTAAGACTCAGGAAGCATTGCCTGCTACTGTGGCTAGTGTACAGAAGACGAATGCTGGAGTTCTGCCTCATTCTGTCCCTGAATAAATAAATAATATATAAAATAATATTTAAGGAGATCCGTCCCCTTACACTGTACATTTTTAGATGTAGATATACACTAGAAAATGTATATTAAACATCTAAAATGTACAAGATCATTCATAAATTTACATTTTGGGATAAATTCATTAGAATATTTCTTTTCTGGCAAGTGACAGTTTTCGACAATCAAAAGTAAATTCACTTGGGGCGCATAAAAGCATTTCATTTGCATTATTATAAAATAAATTTAATTTGGTCTAAACCCAAAGAAACGTCCATGCCATGTTATTAACTGTTATTCCCTTCGTTCGATAGAAATGTCACGAATACGTCACTTGTGTACATCCATAGCGATTTGGTATTATTTTGTACCAGCTTTCTATTTGTAAATGACAAAGCGAGAAAAAACTCATTTTCAATGCCAAAGCCAAAGTGAAAGACATTTTTGGTTTAAGTGATGCTTGCGAATAAAATAAATTAGGGATTTTGTTAAACCACTTATGGTCACACAAAAGGAATCAAGCAAAATACTCTAGAATATTGTTATTATTTGTTGTTGCTCCCGTTTGGGGTGTTTTTTTTTTAAGGCAATAAGTCGGTAATGGTACAGCTTGGAGGATTAAGATAGCAAAAACCAAATTTGTATATAAATTATAAAAATAGTATAAAATAGCTTACGAGACAATACAAATTTTAAAATGGAATATTTTTTGATTTTGACATAATCTTTTAAGGCGGAGTATACCGCTGTGTTCTACTGTCCAAAATTTAGTTGGGGTTTCTCGACGTTTTTCTGTGTCATTTCGAAAGTTTAAATTTTACTTACAGTGTTATTAATGCTAAGACTAAATAATATTTAAAACAGCTTTAACCCAAATATTATATTAAAATGTATTTACGTGTTTTTTTTCTTTTTGTCTCATTTTAGGTAATATATATACTACGTAAGTTATTTCTTAAACGTCTGTTGTTAGTTCGCATTACTTTTATTAATAGGAAAGAAAACAAAAACGAAGTTTTGTGAAAATCGGCCCAAGTATACGCCCACCTCCCATATATCCTGAAATGGAAAAAACTAAATTATTTCAAAATTGTTGTTAGTATTGAACCAAATTTAGCTCGATTTGTCTCTGATATACTACTGACAACTGTGTTGAATTATATCAAACTATCTCGAAGGACACGCCCACCCTCCATATATCCTGAAATGGTAAAAACTTTTATTTTCCAAAATTATTGTTAGTATAGAACCAAATTTTCCTCAATTTGTCTCTGATATATTAATGACAACTGTGCTGAGTTATATCAAATTATCTGAAAGGATACACCCAACCACCATATATCCTGAAATGAAAAAAACTTATATTTTCCAAAATTATTGTGGGTATTGAAACAAATTTAACTTGATTTGTCTCTGATATATTACTGACAACATTGTTGAATGATATCAAATTATCTCAAAGGACACGCCCACCTCCCATATATCTTGAAATGAAAAAAAACTTATATTTTCCAAAATTGTTGTTAGTATTGCACCAAATTTAGCTCGATTTGTCTCTGATATATTACTGACAACTGAGTTGAATTACATCAAATTATCTCGAAGGACACGCCAACCTCCCATTTATCCTGAAATGGAAAAAACTAAATTATTTCAAAATTGTTGTTAGTATTGAACCAAATTTGCCTCAATTTGTCTCTGATATATTACTGACAACTGAGTTGAATTATATCAAATTATCTCAAAGGATACGCCCACCTCCCATATATCCTGAAATGGTAAAAACTTATATTTTCCAAAATTGTTGTTAGTATTGAACCAAAATTAACTCGATTTGTCTCAGACAGATTACCGACAACTGTGTTGAATTATATAAAAGTTACTTTTATTGCACCGAATAGTAATATTTGTGTACCAAAAAGTACTATTCTTCAAAAAACGTAATTTTTATGGTATCGTAAAGTGCTTTTATGGAATCAAGAAGTACTTTGCTAAGACTAAATTATATTTATTATACCACTTTTTTTTTAGACTAAAAGTATTTTTTACAAAAAAAGTACATTTCATACAGTTAAATACTTTTTTGGTACAATTTAAAGGCTTTATTGTATAATAGAAGTACTTTGAGATACCATTAACGTACTTTTTAGTGCAACAAAAGTACTTTTTGGTACACTAACAATATTTTTTTTTTTTTTGGCAAAAGTACTTTTTGATGCAATTAAGTACTTTTTATGTACGGTTAAAGTATTTTTATGCAAACAAGATGCTTTGACACAACTTTAATTTAATATAAGTACTTTTTTGTACAATAATATTACTTATTAATAAAAGTACTTATAGGTACCATAAATGTACTTTTTTTTAATTACAATAAAGGTTTATTGCCGTACAATTAAAAGTATTGATTGAGTACAATTAACGTAGTGTGTACAACTGGCACTTTGCGGTAGAATGAAATTTTAGTTTTTGGTACAATAAAATTAAAGTAAAATGTAAGTAAATGTTCATTGTTACAATAACAGTACTTTTTACATAAAAAGTGAAGTACAATAAAAATAACTCTTGATGCAATAAAAGTAATTTTATGTACTTGTTAGTACAATAAACTTACATGGTGGCAAGTAAGTAAGTACTTTTTGGTTCAAAGAAAGTCCTATTTGGTCCAACAAAACTAATCACTTTTTAGCATAATAAAATCATTTTTGTGTACCAAAAAGTACTTTTAACACAAAGAAAATACTTTCGGTAGAATAAAGTACTCTTCAATACAATAAAAGCACTTTTTGGTGCAATAAAAATACTTTTTCGTACAGTTGAAATAACAATAAAAGTACGTTTTTACAATAAAAGTACTTTTTACAATAAAAGTACTTTTTTACCATAAAATTACCTTTTTTTCAATGAAATTTACAATAATGGTACTTTTTCAAGAAAATACTGTTAAAATAATAGAACTTTTTAACAAAAAAAAGTACATAATACAAATGACAGTACATTTTTACAATATTAGTACTTGTGCACAATAAAGGTACTTTTTGCTACTCTAAAAGTGCCTTTTGGTACTATAATATTATTTGTTTGCAGTTAACTGTTTTTTGTAGAAAAAAGTACTTTTGATACAATTAAAGTTCTTTATTGTAAATACTTTTTCGTACAGTTAAAACAAACAACAATAAATGTAGCTAGTTGCAATAATTAAACAAAAATACTTTTTTACAATAATTACTTTTTTTTAATATAAAAGTACTAATTTTTTTAAACAATAAAAGTACTTTTTTTTTACTATAAAAATACTTTTTTTTATTATAAAAGTACTTTTTTTGCAATAAAAGTACTTTTTACAATAAAAGCACTTAGTGCAATAAAAGTTTTTTTCTTACAATAAGAGTACTTTTTTACAATAAAATTACTTTTTTTTTTACAAAAAAAAGGTAATTTTTTCAATAAAAAAAATTGACAATAATGGTACTTTTTCAAGAAAATACTGTTATAATAATAGTACTTTTTAACAAAAAAAAAGTACATAATACAAATGAAAGTACCTTTTTACAATATTAGTACTTGTGTACAATCAAGGTAGTTTTTACTACACTAAAAGTTCCTTTTGGTACTATATTATTATTTGTTTGCAGATAACTGATTCTGGTAGAAAAAAGTACATTTGGTACAATTAAAGTTCTTTAATTTATATACTTTTTCGTACAGTTAAAACAAACAACAATAAAAGTACTTAGTTGCAATAAAAGTATTTTTTAAAATAAAAGTATTTTTTAAAATAAAAGTAATTTTTTAAAATAAAAGTATTTTTTAAATACATTTATCAATAAAAAAATTGTGACAATGATAGTTCTTGTGTAAATATAATATAAGTACTGTTGCAATAAAACTACTTTTTTTTACAGTAAAAGCACTTGATACAAATAAAAGTACTTTTAAAAGTACTTGTGTACAATAAAGGTACTTAAAAGTACCTTTGGGTACTTTAATATTATTTGTTTTCTTTGTTACTTTGTTAGAAAGTACTTATGGTACCAATAAAAGTACTTTTAGCTATCATAAATGTACTATTAGTATAATAAAAGTACTTTTTGGTACAGTTAAAGTACTTTGTGGAACAATTGAAGTCAGTTGTGATGTAATAAAAGTACTTTTTAATACTACAAAATATTTTTTTTTAATAAATTTTGTCGCAAAAAAAGTTATTTTTAAGTAGTAAAAATATTTATTGGGAACAAAAACAAAATTTTTAGTACAATAAAGGCACCATTTATTTGGTACAATAAAATTATTTTTTGGTACCGTAAAATTACTTTTACGCATTTGACGTACTTGAAATACAAATAAATACTCTTTGGATACAATAAAAATGCTTTTTGATACAATAAAATTTCATACAAATACATTTTTGCTAATACAAAAGTACTTCTTGGTGCAATTAAAGTTATTATTGATTTCAATAAAAATACTTTTTAACTCTTTTGACGATTTTGTAATGGTAAGAATTATGACAATGTTCTATAAAGCTTTAAAATTTGGATCTCCATCATATTTAACATCCCACTTCGCTTTTGGAAGTTCATCGAGAGCACACACATTAATCTGTCCGCGGTTTAAATCCCCTTGTAATGCAACGTTCCTTCGTAGTAAAAGTTTGTCGTAATTGGAACTCAGTTTTGCCATGTATTGATAGGCATTTTGGGCATACGGTTTCTGAATTTAAAAATAAATTAATGTCCTCTCTGTAAATTCTTTTCATTGATCTCGCTGTTAATCGTGGTATCTTTTTTGAGATTTATTGGGGGAACAATTATTATTATGGTATTATTATTATTATTTTTGTTATATTTTTGAATTAAATCTTTTTATAATTATTGCCATATTATATAAACTATGTAACCAAATTGGCTTCCTTTGGCTTTAAGATTATTAATAAATTTAAATTGAAATTGTAATTGAATTGATTGTAATTTTTTGACAGTGCGACATAAAATCTATACCATTAAGGCAAAAATTGATATGACCAATTTTTATAACTTTACAGATAGCCGTTTTAAAGTTTTAAATACTTATTAAGACATTAAGACTTATCAGGTTTTTATTAAGCCACTTAATAAACTTACATTTATCGCAGATTTATCATCCTTTTCCAACTTTTGCCAAAAGTCCTAAGGACATATAAACTAAAAAATCTATATTTTAAGTGGACACATGTATTAACTATAGCCATAATGGTTCAAATTTATAAATCTTCAAGAGTATTTTGAAAAATAATTTATTAATTTTCATTGTTTACACTCCAAAACATTACATTATGATTCACTTCAATGAGGAATTTTATATAGCTGGTGTATACTTAATATGTATAGCACATAATTGCGTATATGTATCGTAATAAATGGTACATATGTAAGTTTAACAAAAGGTCAGTTTCGACGGTCAGATAATGTAAATATTATTTTTTAATTTTCCGCAAACATTTACTTACTCAAATGCTATTTTTTTTACATCTACTGTCCTTAGCCACTTGTGTCCTGCTGGTGTCATCATCTTGTTGTCGGGATGCTCGTTCTAGCTTGGCTGGCATCATCGTTGTTGTGATGGGTTTGTAAACTTCAGTCACGCTATTTGATTTTCTGAATTGTCGTTTATATCTTAATTGTGTGTGCATGGGAGCGTGTGCCGGGGTATGCGCTTGTATACATGTAAACATAAACAAGGCACATGGGGTCATAAATGTACTGGGATTTGTATGGATATAGATGTGTACTATGTGTATATCTCTATGTGTGTGTGTCACTGTAAACAACAAGTACATGCATACACACACATAAATGTGGTCCTTTGGTATATAATGAAATATTTGCCATTTAATTTATGTCCTTCCATCTTATTATTTGTCCTCTCTTTTGCGCTGTTTATTAGATTGTTAGCATTGTTTTATTGTTTTATTTATTGTTGTCATTGTCCTTATTGCTGTTGCTGTTGCTGTTACTGCTGCTGCTATTGTTTTAGACTACAATGAGCTGAGCTATTGCACATAATATTATTCTGTATTATTGTACATAAGTGGGTGTATTATAATCAGGGCGCTGTGTGATGATTGCATTTTGTTTGCAAACATTTTGCATTTGCAATGCAGAGTGACATTGTTTGTTTATTGGGATGTGTATTAAGGTTTTGCGAAGACCTAAGGGTTAATTCAAGTTTTGTGTTGTATTATTTAAAAGTTATGCAAAAGGGATATTAGTGTGCCTAGCTATTACATAACCGTTTGTGCAGGTTGTATACGTTTCTGCATTTGTTAGATTTTTGGTTTGATTTGATTTGACTCGAACGCCACCTATAGGGCATTAATTGTACTTCTTTGTGGAAATAATATAGTCAATAGTACAAAAATCATTTAAAGATGTTGTGCAGTATTCGAAATTGTCATCTTAAATTGGGAATGTTGCCAATTTTTAAACTTTTAATGACTTATGTCATCGTTTTAATCGGCCAAACCTTTGGCTTCCATCCGTAAATATTTGTAACGCTAGCGAAAAATATATTGTGTACAAAATATATATATCGATAAATTTTGGGTCACAATTTAAAATACAATAATATAAATAAATAAAAAATTACAAAAATTAAAATGATTTTGCCATATAGAGTTAATGTTGACGTGTGGTCTTCGTTGATGCTTTGTTCGCACCGGTGTGTTTAGCTTCTCGATTCTATAGTTGAGCTATTAACACTTAAGGTTCGTGATGAAAGTGGAGAAAACACAGAAGCTGCTGATGATGATAGTTTGGCAACAATCTAAATAGCTATTCGCCCTGCCAGCTGTCAACATAAAACATTTCACACAAATCTTGTAAAAAGTAAATAATTTTCAACCGAACTATGAAACAATAAAAAAAAATTTAAAAAAGAATGTATTCGAGAACGGTTTGATTGACTGAGGGTGAAAAATACCTTTACAGAATGCAAACTTTATGTGAGTTTATTAAAATTACGGGAGGGCATATCCCCCTACGTCTAACTACTTTCTTATAGTCTGGTAAAGTTTTCAGTCTTCAATAACAAATGTCTTCAAATCCAATTTAACGAGTATTTTTTTTTGCTCTATCTCGACTGCTTGCCAGTCTTGTTTCGTAAAAAAATTTAGAAAAGTGTCTTATAGGTTCTTCGAATATGTCGCTCAGGAAAGTTTACTCGGGTTGTTCTAAGGCAAAAAATCGATATCTTCAACTTTTACTAGTGCTTTATGTTATTTTTTTTACTTTTATTGTACATTATTGTACTTTTGTTGTAGCAAAAAATAGTTTTGTTGTACAAAAAAGTACTTTTATTGTACAAAAAAGTACTTTTATTATACAAAAAAGTTATTTTATCGTACAAAAAGAGTTTTATTTAAAAAAAAATTATATATATTGTTTCAACAAGTATATTTTCTGTACACAAAAGTATAATTAAATGAAACAAAAAAAAAAACTTTTTATTGTACCGAAAAAAAAACTCATTGAACCAAAAAATACCAGTTGTTGTACCAAAAAGGACTTTTGTTGTACAAAAAACCACAACTTATTCTACGAAAAGTACTTTTATTGAACCAAAAAATAAAATTTTTTGTACCAAATTCAAAAGATTACAATTTATTGTACCAAAAAGTAATTTACTTGTATCAAAAAGTACAATTTATTGTACCAAAAAGTACTTTTTTAGTGTACAAAAGAGTTTTTGTAGCTAAAAGTACTTTTATTATACGAAAAAGTACTTTCAATATACCATAAATAACTTCTATTATATCAAAAAGCTCAACTTATTCTACCAAAAAGTACTTTTTCTGCAAAGTATATTTTGTTGTACCAAAAAGTACTTTAAGTGTACAAATGAGTACAATTTATTGTACCAAAAAGTGCTTTTAGTGTACAAAAAAGTACAATTTATTGTATCAAAAAGTGCTTTATTGTACAAAAAAGAACTTTTTCTTTAACAAAAAGTACAAATAAGTACTTTTACTGTACAAAAAAGGATAATTTATTGTAGCAAAAGGTACTTTCATTGTACAAAAAGCACACCATATTGTTCCTCGAAGTACTTTTACTGCTAAAAAAGTACAATGTACTGTACTAAAAATCATAGTTTATTATATCAAATAGTGCTTTAATTGTACCAAAAACCACAATTTATTGTACCAAAAAGCTCTTATTCTACCAAAACAGTTTATTGTAAAAAGTACAACTCACTGTACCAAAAAGTACTTTAAGGGTACAAAAAAAGCACAATCTATTGTACCAAAAAGTACAATTTATTGTTGTAAATTTTAAATGTACAAAAAAGTACTTTTATTGTATCAGAAAACACAGCTAATTGTACCAAAAGTACTTTTGCTAGCCAAAGGGTAAAATTTACTGTACCAAAAAGTAATTTTATTGTGCGAAAAGCACACTGTATTCTTCCAAAAAAAAAAACATACCGTTAATAACTTTTATTATACCAAAAAGAACGACTTATTGTACCAAAAAGTACTTTTTCTGTACAAAAATTATAATCTCATTGTACTGCAAAGTACATTTTGTTGTACCAAAAAGTACATTTATTTTACAAAAGAGTACAATCTATTATTCAACGTATTGTATTTTTTTTTGTACCGAAAAGTTCTTATATTGTACGAAAAAGCTCGATTTGTTATTCCAAAAATCAGACTACGTATTGGCTCGCCCTTTTCGTTTTTTTTTGTACTAAAATAATTTTTTGTACCAAAAAGTACTTTTATTGGCCCAAAAGCACTTTTCTTGTACTAGAGTACATTTTTTGTAATGTACTTTTCGTATTTTTTTTTTGGACAAAGGTAATTTTTTGTACCAAAGAGTACTTTTATTGTACTTTGGAGCAATAAAAGTACTTTTTGGTACAAAAAAAGTACTTTGTGCAACAGAAAAGTACTTTTGAACCAAAAAAGTACTTTTGGTACAAAAAAGACCGCCAAAAAAAAAATACCAAAAGTACATTACAAAAAATGTACTCTAGTACTTTTATTGTTCTTTTGGAGCAATAAAAGTACTTTTTGGTACAAAAAAGTACTTTGTGCAACAGAAAAGTACTTTTGAGCCAATAAAAGTACTTTTGGTACAAAAAAGTACTTTGTACCGAAAAGTACATTAAAAGTACTTTCTGGTACAAAAACAGTACTTTATGCAACAGAAAAGTGCATTTAAAGTACTTTTTGGCACTAAAAGAAAAGGATCTGGTACAAAAAAAGTACTTTGTGCAACAGAAAGTACTTTTGGGCCAATTAAAGTACTTTTTGGTACAAAAAAGTACTCTGGTATAAAAAAAGTACTTTGTGAACCAGAAAAGTGCTTTTGGGCCAATAAAAGAGTACTTTGGTACAAAAAAAAGTATTTTGTGCTGAAAAGTACATTAAAAGTACTTTTCAGTATTTTCTTGCATTTGGATTTCATTTAAAGCTGCTCTTTTCCTAAAAATTGCCTTTTGGCTCGCGAGCCAGCTCTTTATTTGACAAATTGGCTCGAGAGCCGAGAGCTCATTTAAAATTTTGTGGCTCTTGGCTCGTTCAACTCTTTATAAGATAGTCGATATTTATAACATCCTAAAAACCTGTCATCATGACTTTATTGGGCAACAGACCCACATATCCTTTTTTGGTTCATGTGCACTCGAAAAATTTTCTATTCCTTGGTCTCTATGGTGTCTTATGATGGATCCATGTTTTGATGCTTCACTAACTCCCATCGCAATTCAAACGACCTTCATGAAATTCGCACCAGCGCGAATCGTTTCATTTAAAATTCATGGGTATTTTTCATTTTCAGGGAAACTACAATTAACATAACCTCTACACAGATACTACTTAATTCATATGATAATTCTAGGTAGCATTTGCAAACGCATGACTGGTGTTACAAAGCAACAGATTTACATGTGTAGCGACAAATACGTACGTACATTTTAACACGAATATCCTTTTGTCATTTCTATTCTGTATTGCTGATGTCATCATTGCCTGGGGCTGGTAGCCAGCCAGTCCTCCCTCAGTGCATTTAGGTTTGTGTTACTCTTCCTTCTATTTCATTCACATTGTGTGTCGTGGCTTCATATGCTAGAAAAATTAATTGTTTGTCTGGCAAAGTGATACTGGTGACACAATATCCAACAAATTCTATAAAACCACTAACCAACGACCCACAACAACGTTTGTGTGGTACGTTCATATAACGTACTCTCACATACAAAAGCCACAATAAACGTTTCCGCCCTGCGTCTACATTCAGTGGATAGATGAATGGATGGATGGCTGGATGGATGAATGGCCGCCATATGTGAGTGCAAAAGAGTTGCTGCGATAATAAAGATATTCAAATGCTAAGAGAAGTGAAAGACGGCGGCAGGGCATGCGTTGAGACGGTGAGATACGAAGGGCGGGTGTCTATCGTTTGCTTTCCTTTTTTTTAAAGTTCATTCTCAAAGTTCATGAAATATTTACTATATTTGCAGATATCATTTTGTATTGTATAGATTCAACGTCAAATGCCACCGTCTGCCAGTCTGTTAGTCAAGTCACCAAAGACGGGGAGGACACAGTGTCAAATCATGTCACCGACTACAATCTGCTATATGCTGTATTTGTCTTAATGTTTGCCTACAAAGATTTGCTGAGTATCAATCTGATGAATGGTAAAGAGACATACTTGCCTTGGCAGCGTGGCACAGTGGTGGTTATTTATTTAGCACACTGTGTTAAAATTTTTAGAATATGCAACTTGTAAGTAAAAACGAGTAGTGGATTTTAAATTGTTGTTGCAGAAGTGTTTACTAGACATGCCAGTTGACTCGACTACTCAAAAGTTGGTGGGGACAACATCGAGATGACCGCCGATCAAACAAATGTAGATGGCATGGTTGTCGTGTGTTCTAACCACCATGCTACGGTCTGTCCCCAAGAGATAGTAACAGCTAATAAATGAGTTAAATTTCGAACATGAATATATTTATTAAAGGGTGATTCATTTAGAAATTTA
Source organism: Muscina levida (assembly GCA_964034835.1). Lineage (NCBI taxonomy): Eukaryota > Metazoa > Arthropoda > Insecta > Diptera > Muscidae > Muscina > Muscina levida. Next base: position 58,483,518 of record OZ035882.1, read on the forward strand.
GTTTTTAATTATAAATTAAACTTCAGATGGAATTCTATGACGAAATCTCTGTTATGACCCGAAAGTAAAATTTCTGACATCTATTTTTTCAACATAATGTTTTTCAAATGCTGGCCGCGACTAAGCCGTAGTTGGCCTATATAGAAGGTTAATTTTTTAACAACACTTTCCAGCATCGCCAGTTAGAAATTTATCGAAATGAATTCTCTGTAAAGTCGTTGTATTGCGACCACTAAGTGCCATATCATTACGAACTTAACTTTAGGCAACAAGAAGTCCGTAGTCCTGGTGGGACTGCTCTCACTATTGACGGTTTTGTTGAGTTCGGCGTTATTTAAAGAAAAGCAATTTTTGGTAGCAAAAAAGTACTTTGTAATACAATAAAAGTACATTTTAATATAATGAAAATATTTTTTGATACAATAAAAGAACCTTTTTGTGCCATAAGTTTGCATAACAGAAAAACTTGAAACAATAAAAGTACTTTTGGCTATAATAAAAGTACTGGTTAGAACTATAACAATACTTTTAGCTGCAGTACAATAAAAGTAATTTTTAGTTAAAAAAAAAATCTTTTTTTTTGTTGTATCAAATAATTGTACCAAAAAGTACTTTTACTATTTAAAAGATTAAAAGTTATTATACTAAAAAGTACTTTACTTGTACTAAAAAGTACTTTACTTGTATCAAAAAATACTTTTATTTTCACAAAAAAGTACAATTTATTGTTCCATAAAGTACAATTTATTGTACCCAAATGTAAAATTTATTATACCAAAAAATACTTTAGTGTACAAAAAAGTACTTTATTGTACAAAAAAGAACTTTTTCTGTAACAAAAAGAAAACTACTTTTGGTACAACAAAAGTCCTTTTTTGTAAAGGGTGATTTTTTTTAGCTATTATCTTTTTGGCAACACTGGTTTATGACATCTTCACTGAAAGACATCTTCAGTTTGGTCTATAATTGAACCATGAATCGTCTTACAAACGAACAACGCTTGCAAATTACTGAATTTTATTATCAAATTTATTATTATTGGGACCGGCCGTGACATAGTGGTTAGAACACGCGACTACCATGCGGGAGATCGCAGGTTCAAACCTGGCTCCAGTCATCTTAAAAAAATTGTTCTTTCATTGTCGGCTCCTCTCGAATGTTGTTGACAGCAACTTCGCCGTATTAAGTGTCGAGTCAATCGGCGTGTCTAGTAAGAGCTTCTCAAACAGTGCCGTTCGCATTCGTCGATAAACAAATAGGTGCCGTTAGTTGTGAATATAAAAATAGAAAGCGTGTTAATTCACAACAACGCGAGAAGCTATCCCATACCTCATTCATGGGGTGCAAAGGGGAAATTAAGTTTTTTTTATTATCAAAATGCGTGCTCTGTTAAGAAAGTTCATTGCGCGCTTCTTCCATTTTATGGTCAGTTTAATCGACCCACTGAAGCGGCTATTCGGGCTATTGTGACTAAATTTCGCACCAAATTTACATTGTTGGACATTAAACCACCAACACGCTTACGTAGAGTGCGAAGTGAAGAAAATATCGCAGCTGTATCGGCCAGTGTTAATGATGACCATCAATTATCGATTCGTCGCCGTTCGCAGCAATTGGGCCTCTGTTACTCAACAACGTGGAAAATTTTGCGGATGGATTTAGGTGTGAAGCCTTTCAAAATACAGCTGGTGCAAGAATTGAAGCCGAACGACCTACCGCAACGTAGAATTTTTGGTGAATGGGCTCTTGGAAAGTTGGCCGAAGATCTACTTGTTTTTCGAAAAATTGTGTTTAGCGACGAAACTAATTTTTGGCTCAATGGGTACGTTAATAAGCAGAATTGTCGATTTTGGAGTGAAGATCAGCCAGAAGCATTGCAAGAGCTACCAATGCATCCAGTTTATGTCACAGTTTGGTGCGGTTTATGGGCTGGTGGCATCATCGGACCGTACTTCTTCATGATATGAGATGATATCCATCTTTTCGACATGTGGTTTCAACAAGACGGTGCCACATGCCACACAGCACGCTTAACAATGGACTTATTGAGAGGCGAGTTCGGTGAACATTTTATTTCACGTTCGGGACCGGTCAATTGGCCACCTTTTTGTGGGGCTATGTTAAAGCTCATGTCTATACACAAATGCGCGCTTCAATTGACGCATTGGAAGACAACATTGAAGCATTTATTCATGAGATACCGGCCGAAATGTTGGAAAGAGTATGCCAAAATTGGACTAAGCGGATGGACCATTTGAGGCGCAGTAACGGTCAACATTTGCATGAAATAATCTTCAAACATTAAATTATATGGACCGCACTATCGATTCAAATAGAGATTTCATGCATTTTTCTGAATTTTATGTGCTTTTTATTTAAAACTTTCCTATAGCTATAAAAAAATCACCCTTTACAATTGATACAATAAAAGTACTTTGTGACATAAACAAGGTAATTTTAAGTACACAAAAGTACTCTTTAATACAATTAAAGTACTTTTGGTACAATAAAAGTACTTTTTTTTACAAAAGAATAACCTTTTGGTACTTTGTGATTACTTTTACGTTACTAAAACTTTTTTTGGAACCATAAAAGTACTTTTCAGTAAAATAAAAGTACTTTTTTTTGGTACAGTAAAATTACTTGTTGGTATAATAAAAGTACATGCTACTACAATAATAGTACTTTTTGTTACAATAAAAGTACTTTTTGATGCAATAAAAGTACGTTATGATACAAGTAAATAACTTTGCTAAAATTTGTTACGTTTTGGTACAATAGAAAAAGTCTTTTTTAATAGAAAAAGTAATTTTCTATATAAAAAAGTACTTTTTGGTAAAATAAAAACACTTTTCTATTTAATGAAACAACTTTTTAGTACAAAAAAGTACTCTTTTATATAATATAAGTACTTTTGGTACATAAAAAAGACTAGTGCAACAAAATCACTTTTTGATACAGCAAAAGCCCTTTTTTCTACAATAAATTAAAAAATAAATTATAAAAAAATAAAATTACTATTCCGTCTAATAAAACAATAGTACTCTTTGGTACTCTTTTTGATAGAAAAAGTAATTTTTTATATTAAAAAGTACTTTTTGGTAAAATAAAAATACTTTTCCGTCTAATAAAAGGACTTTTTAAGTAAAAAAAAAAATACTTATTGATATAAAAGAAGTACTTCTCGTACGTGACAAATTCCCCTATACGATACTTACTAACTTCAAATCGATATTAAATTTGTATGGCATGTAACTTGACAAAACGAATGATGCAGAACTTCTTCTTTTTGGGGCTACTTTCACGTGTAGTTCTCAGAATTGAGTCCCAAATCAATGAGCTGAAATATGTTGTGCAGTGCAGTTAGGGTTGCCAGACGGTCTTGATTTTTCTTGATTTACAAGAATTTTTAATGCTCGCCGAGAATCAAGAAAAAATAAGTTTTGTCAAGATTTTTACAGACCTCCCAAAATATTACGAATGAACAGTTCATTTGAAATATTGTTGGGAAGAGTCTTCTTTTACTGTATTTGTTCGAAAATCTATATTTCCCCCCTTTATTCACCACAAATAATCTGACAACATTAAACAGCCAAATTGAAGCAGAAGCTCGTATAAACACCAAATTTTAGCTTAGATTATTTTTGTAGATAACATCATAAGCCTTCGTGTGACAATGTCAGGTCAGCGAAGTAATGTCAAATCGTAATTTTTCTCCATTTGTGCTTCGAAGTATTAAATTTACCAATTACACTATGTCGCAAAAACCAACATCAGTATTCCCACTATATTTTTTATACCCTAACTTTAGGTATGAGGTAATAGAACACAAACCCACATAGTTCACATACATATCTTTATTCTAAGTACACCAATTTAGTGAAATTTTACACAAGGTAAATGTTTATTCAACGTTCGGTACTGGTATCTCCTATACAAATATGCCAATTACCCGAAAATTTTAATATATATATATAGGTATTCAATAATGTTTATTTGTTTTTGTTAGTCGATCTTACAGATCTTACAGCTTGAGCTTTGAGGGAAAAAGGGAATCGTGGGGATAAAATATCCTCCATTCTCATGGTTGATTATTAATGGTCAAATTCATAAATATGCTGGACATTTTCATCTGATATCTACTTCACATGCATATGTTTGACATAATTGTAGATATATATACAGCTGATGATGTACCATTGTGCATCAGTTCGTCACAAAGGGGTCTGAAGATGAACTCGTCATGGAGTTCGAAACGCGTCATCCTAGTGCGTGACACACTGAATTTGACCAAAAATATCAAACAATAAATAAAAAAATACTTTTCTGATCTTGAGCCGAATTTGTGGTATCATTTCGATACACTAACGTAAATTAATATAATGGTATTCAATAATTTCTAAAAGAAACTACTCATGACGTTGAAAATATATTACTTTTAATATTTTTCTTTCATAGGTGAAACTTATGAAACTGAGTGTTTTATCCAACCCATTAGAAATTATGAATTCTTTAGAGATTTTTGTGCATAAAAGACTTTTTCGGTACCCCCAACAAAATTACAATATGTCTGGAGATAAAAAATTTAAATTTCTACATTTGTTGGCAATTTCATTAACACTTTTTACACTGTATCCCATTAAACGGTGTAACTATTTGTCAGTAAAAGTCTGGCCATACGACCGAGACCTATCTTTCAATAACTCGAGACTGAAATATCTGTAGTCGATTTGTTTAATGTTTGTATACTTTTTATATAAAAATTATATATTTATAAAAAAATTAAATGAAATTAAAATATTTACAACTAACGTATGAGTGTTTTTATTTGTCAAGATTTTTTTCACAATCAAGAAATTTTTTGGTGAATGTCAAGAATTTCACAATTATAAATCTGGCAAGCCTAAGTGCAGTGCTACTTTTCTAGTCACCATTGTAAACAATGATATTGGTCGTCTGTGAGTTGATGTAGCTACAGTCGTCGCCAACGTCATTGTCGTCGTTGTCATTGTCATTTCACTCTTAGGCTTTAGCAGTTTATTGTGTGTTTTTTGTTGTTTCTTTGGTTGTTTAGGTCGCTTCTAGCGTACAATGACTGATACACAAACGGAAGGAAGTTGAGAGTTTTGTTGTTCTTATTTTAAATACATATAAATGTATATGTGTATGCGAGTGTGTGTGTTTTGTTGTCTCTTTTTTTTGGTTTGTGCTCTTGCATAAAAATTAAAAAGGAATATAACAAACAACAGATACGAGGGCTGCTATATATATTTCTGGCCTAGGCAACAATAAGTGTTGCCAGGTGCAATCTGATATTTCCATTGGAAAGGTTGACATTTTTTAGCATAACATCACTCAGAACGTGTTGTCATTTAATCGTGAATTGTTAAACTTACAGAGCTTTGAACAATTCAATTCCGTTAAAAAAATGGAATTGACACGTGAGCATTTTCGTGCGATCATTTTTCACAACTTTCGACGTGGATTATCCAGACAAGAGTGCATCGATGAACTTGAGTCTTTGTATGGTGATCAAGCACCATCATATAGCACCGTGAAAAACTGGTATAACGAATTTAATCGTGGTCGCAGTTCGCTCAACGACGAATTCCGTGAAGGTCGTCCAAAAACGTCCGTTGTGCCAGAGAACATTGATGCCGTGCGTGAACTAATAATGCAAGATCGTCATGTGACATACCGGGAGATAGAGGCATCCTTGGGCATTTCTCCCACCAGCATACATTCAATATTACATAAACACCTGACCGTAAAAAAGGTTTGTTGTCGTTGGATCCCGCACAATTTGACAATCGCTCAAAAAAAGGCTCGTGTCGATTGGTGCAAAGAAATGTTGAAAAAATACGATCGCGGTGCTTCAAAAGATGTTCATAAGATTGTCACAGGTGACGAATCTTGGATCTATGCGTATGAGCCCGAAACAAAACAACAATCGACCGTGTGGGTCTTCGAAGACGAGCCAAATCCAACGAAAGTTGTTCGTGGAAGAAGCACTTCGAAGCAAATGGTCGCCTGTTTCTTCGGCAAAACTGGTCTTGTGGCGACTGTTCCGCTTGAGCAACGAAGGACGGTTAATTCTGAGTGGTACACCACAATTTGTTTGCCTGAAGTCTTCGGAGAAATTCGAAAAACAAACAAGAGAAGACGAATCATTCTTCACCATGACAACGCGAGCTCTCACACATCGGCTAAAACCAGCGCCTTTTTGACCGGCCAAAACGTCGAATTGATGGGTCATCCGCCGTACAGCCCTGACTTGGCACCCAGTGACTTCTTTTTATTCCCGCACATCAAGAAAAAAATGCGTGGTCAACGATTTTCGTGCCCAGAAGATGCTGTTGAAGCGTTAAAAAACCATGTTTTGGAGGTGTCTCAATCGGAGTGGAAAAAGTGCTTCGACAATTGGTTTGATCGCATGCAAAAGTGTATAAATCAGGCTGGAGAATACTTTGAAAAACAATAAAACAATTTTTGATGATAAATATTCGCATTTTCATTATTAGGCCAGAAATATATATAGCAGCCCTCGTACAATACAAAAAATAAAAACAAGAATGTTTAGATAAAAGTAAAATGAATTATTATTATTTATATTGTTTTCATTCTTCTCATATTAATTCATTCACACAGCAGCAGTAACGACAACAGCAACGACAATAACAACTACAAACAATTATCAAAATAATGTAAAAGAAATGTGATTAAAAAAAATAACTAAAATGCCCAGTAAAGTGATACGATAATAAATAATTACACGTATCAAGCGACCGGTCGACCGACAGACAGACAGACAGACAGACAGACACAGTAACCAACCAGCCAGCCAGCCAGTCATTCAGCCAACTCTCTGAACTTGACTCCACTGTTAGTATTGCTGCTGTGCTACTTTATTATGCGTATTTTACGGCAAACGGGCGGGGATGTATGTTGTTGAGGTTTAACTTTTTGTTGCCACCACTGACATATGGAGTGGGTGGTGAATGAGTGAATCCAAAGAATACTTTATTGTGTGATAAGCATAATTTTCTGTATTCTCGTATCTGGTTATTGTCTTGCAAAATTCTATGTCAACTATTTTGATGACAGTTTAGCATTTCATACGAGAGTACAGTTTATCATCGGCCAACTACTACTCCATTAAAAAAAACAAAAACATAACATGACTGCTATAAAGTTGTCTAGTAGACTAGGCCAACCCAGTACGAGGCACAGTATGATAATTGCTTAGGTTGGCCATTGGGTAAATAGGGTTTAGCTAGGGTCTGTACTTACTTAGATGATGGTTACATCATCGTTACAACTATTTGTTATTAAATAGAAAAGTACATATGGGCAATACCACGTAAAACGCCCTATACAGAAAAAATATAGTTCCATATTTTAAACAAAAATCGGTCAAAATTCTGCGAACTGCACGTAAAAGTAGCCCCAAAAAGAAGTAGTTTTGCATCATTCGTTTTGTCAAGTTACATGTCATACAAATTTAATATCGATTTGAAGTTAGTGAGTATCGTATAGGGGAATTTGTGACGTTTTAGGTCCATAGTTTCATGGTCAAATTTTCTTAGAATTTATCGTAGATTAAGATTTTGATAATCGTTTGGTCGAGAAAAAAATTTACCCACTCTCAAGATAATGTATTCAATAGTACAGATAAGGGATGTAACGAACGCATATGCGAATTATTCGCATCGTTTTGTACATTCGCTTTCGCATTCGTATAAATAAAATTTCAGTATTCGCATTCGCATTCGCAAAAAATATGTCAGTACTTGCTTTCTCAATCGAAGCTTCTTTTTGCTGAATACAACTTAGCTATACTAAACTTTGAATACTGAATTCGTCAAAGTTTTCGGAAGTAAATAAAATTATTGTGTAGTTACTTTAGTTACCTTAAAGACTGAATTTCTGAGAATTATATATATTTTTGTTTTTGTTTTACTTTAATAAATAAATAATATGTTTAATTACATAACTGGAATACATCCCAGTAGGAAGTGTCTGCAAGACATCATCAAGGATAGGTGCATGACCATAGTAAATCGTTGATGACACGTAAAGGACCGTCCATACAAATCATCGACGAAATTTTCATACAAGTGTCCGCTTTGTCATGCACGACCTGATGAGCGACAATGTCGGTCAAATTGTCGTTGATGCCTAAATAAGCGACATGTCGTCCACACAATCATGCACGACATAATGACCGACAATGTCGGTCACATTTTCGTTACCAGTGCTTAATAATTTAAAATAACAAATAGAAGTAGTTTAATTGAAAACGTGCGATACATGAACCGTCTCGCACTGCTGTTTCCAACAAACTGAAAATTTTTACTTATACTTTCCTCTCTTCAATTTTATGTCGTTATTGTTCCGTGACATTGAACTTTTTTGTTTGATGCATGACGACATTAGTATTTTGTCGGTCAGCTTGTCGCCAACCGAGTGTTTTGACGACAAGTACATACATTTTTCACATTTTGTCTTGAGGACAGCGTTGACGACAAAGTCGTATATGACGATACTTCCTACTGGGATATTTTTATTTGAAAAGGCAGACAGTAGGAATGAAACTAAATTATTCGTTTACGTAAACCGTTTTTTGACATTCGCTAAACAATTTTGGAATATTCACTTACGCAAAAATTATAAGTATTCGCATTTGCATTCGCATTCTCAAAAACCAAAAATAAGTATTCGCAAAAAAAAAATATTCCAATATTCGCATTCGCTAAAGCACATTCGTTACATCCCTAGTACAGATAACGAATAAATATGTCGACCCAAAAGTGTAACACATAAAAGGAGCCCCTTTAGACCTAGGTTTCTTTGAATCAAATTCGATTCATTACTTTTTAAGTCATTTGAGCCATGTCCGTCTGTCCGCCTGTCTGTTTGTCGGGCTGGTACACACGATAACTTTCAACTTTTGAAACTTTGCCTGGGTTAATATTTCTCTCAAACTACTTACGGTATTGAAAATGGGCTACACGGCCACGCCCCTTCTGGTACTTTCCATACAAATATACCATTTCGCCCACTTTAGAAATCGAGCAATAATATCAACTCGATTGTTCCCAAATTCTATATTTAGTAAAACTATAACAGTTTAAAGATTTTGAGAATAACCTGGAAGTCTGGACACTCCCCTTTTGGTACCTTCCACACAAATGTACCATTCCGCCCACTAGAAGTCGAGTAATAATATCAATACACCCAACTCTATTGTGCCTATATTTAGTTAAACTATACCAGAATAATGTATTTGAGAAAAAAAACTGAAAGTCTAGCCACTCCTCTTTTGGCACATCCCATATAAATGTACCATTCCACCCACTTTAGATATCAAGTAATAATATAATTATATCCAACGTTCCCAGATTCTATATTTAGTAAAACTTTAGCAGGATAACGTTTTGGACTGGAAGTCTAGCCACTCTCCTTTTGGTACCTCCCATACCCATCAGGTACCGCCCATTTTATAAATCGATTAATATCATTAAAGGATCCAATGCGTTCGTGCCCAAATTCTGTATTTAGTAAAGCTCAAATACAGATTGGAAGTTTAGTCACTCCCCTTTTGGTACCTCCCATACAAATGTATCATTCCGCCCGCTTTAGATATGAAGTAGTAATATCAGTACACTCAACGTGATCGTGCCCAAAATCTGTATTTAATTAAGCTAAAACTCTTTGTCTAGCCACGCCCCTTGTGATACCTCCCATATGTACCACTCAACCCACTTTAGAAATCGTGTAATAATATCAACATAATAAAAAATTTGTATGTATTACTGACGGTGAGGGTATATGTAAGTCGGTTTTATCAACAGAAACTATCTTACTGGTTTTCTTATATGTTTACCTTTATGTTTGTCAAACTCTATAAAAACTTTAGTTTCTGATACTTTTGAAGTTTATTTAACTAGATCACACCCGTCACACCGGCCATTTTTTTGTAAAAAGTTTTTTTTTTATTAAGAAAAAGTAGTTTTTTGAGCTCAGTAAGTACTTAATACAATCAAAAACAATATAAACAATTACCTAGATTACAATAATTGTAAACTTTTTACGGAAAATTTTATAGAATTTACCTGAAAGCCATAATTTTGTAATAGTTAAAATTCCTAAGGTCACACCCGTCGCTGTCTTCGAATGGATATTCTGAGCAGAAATCAAGTTCTTTCAATGTCTACCTGTTACTTGGTAATCACAGCTTTTTTTTTAATTAATTTTCTTTTTATGAATTATAACCAAAAATGAGTGTAACATGGCTAGAGTGTGCAAAACCGAAACCGAAAAACCGTAAACCGGTTTTTTATTTAAAACCGTATGCCGGTTTCTGCAAAAATTCCATTTTCGAATAACCGGTTTAACCGTGTTTTTTCCTTCGGGTACTCGGTTTTTTTAAATTAGTTTGAAATTGAATTTTAAAGTTTTAAAAAGCTTCTAAAAGCATTCTTGTTTATAAAATGTAAAAAGATTTTTCTAAATTAATTTAAAATTTTATTATAAAATTTGCCAAAGCTTTTAAAAAAAATCTCGTTTATAAAACGTTAAAAGTTTTTTCTAAATTAATTTGAAATAGAATTTTAAAATTTTACAAAGCTTCTAAAAACACTGGTTTATAAAATGTAAAAGGATTTTTCTAAATTAATTTGAAATTGAATTTTAAAATTTTACAAAGCTTCTAAAAACATTCTTGTATAAAATGTATAAAGGTTTTTCTAAATTAATTTGAAATTGAATATGAAAACTTTAAAAAGCTTCTTAAAACATTCTCGTTTACAAAATTGAATAACCTAATTATTTGTATTAGGACCGGAAAATATCCTACAAGCTAATCCTGTGTAAAGTAGTCTAAAAAGGCGGAAACGATGGAATTTGCTAACGAGCTTTTAAATAACTTTATCCTGCAATTTCCTCAACAACGGCAGAGTCTAGGAACAGTTCAGATTGTGAGATGGGGGAATCTCCTAATGGTAGTCTTTGCAACGATTTAAACAGGACAATAAATCCACCAGTGAAAACAAATTGCAATGACACAAGCCTATATGATGATTTCAACTATTTCAATAGATTTAATAAAAGGACAGAAAAACTCAACATCCTTCTAAACGCTGTTTTGTCAATAAATCCTACTTCCACAATAAGTGAGCACGTGTTTTCTGTATCAAATACTATTTTAACCAGTAAGAAAGTTTTAGTCGAGTAAGCCGACTTACATATACCCTTACCCTCAGTAAAACATATAATTTTCTAGTATATTGATATCATTACTCGATTTCTAAAGTGGGCGATTTCTAAAGTGGGAGGTACCAGATGGGGCGTGGATATACTTAAAGTTTTTTTCTTCAAAACTTTATCCTGATTTAGCTTTAATAAATACAGAATTTGGGTCCGATCACGTTGGGTGTATTGATATTACTACTCCATCTCTGAAGTGGGCGGAATGGTGCATTTGTATGGGTGGTACCAGCAGGTACGTGGCTAGGCTTCCAAATTGGTTTTAAAAATTTTATCCTGTTTGAGCCCTACTGAAAACAGAATTTGGTCACGGTCGCGTTGGATATACTAATAATATTAATCGATTTCTAAAGTGGGTGGTACCTGATGGGTATGGGAGGTACCACATGGGGCGTAGCTAAACTTCCAGTTTTATCTCCAAAACTTTGTCCTGCTATAGTTTTACTAAATGTAGGATTTGGGCACGATCGCATTGGGTGTATTGATATTACATACTAAATAAATGCATTTTTTTAAACCAAATTATTTTTTTAACTTTTTAGGAAAAAAACCGAAAAAAAACCCGGTTAAACCGTTTTTCTTTCAAATGCTGTATTCGAAATCCGATTTTTCTAAAAAATCAATTTTTCGAATAACTCGGAAACCGGGTTTCTAAAAAAAGGAGGTATTTGAACACTGTAAACATGGCCACAACCGTCCCAATGGAATTGCCCATATGAAAAAAAACAGATATTTATTTTTTCAAGATAATTAAACCGATCATATTCAAATATACTGCAGTGTCTGTTTGGAAGTTATGGCAAAATATTAATTTTCTACAAATAGACCATTTTGTATTGGAGGTACCAGAAGAGGTCCGACGATTTTTTATAAACCTTATAAAATCCTTATAGTCCTATATAGTCCTTATCCATTCTAGAATGTGCAAAATTTGACTGAATTCAGTGCACTTACAAAGAAGATATGTATGTAAAACTACAAGGGTGAGTTCGGTCATTTGTATTGGATGTACCAGAAGGGGTGTGGTAAAGGTTTCGGTTTTCAGACTGACCAAACTTTAGAAATATCCTCCAGTTGTACGTTTGGAAGTTATTCAAGATTTACTAATTAGCCAAAAAGAGGTCATTTGTACGGGAGGTACAAGAAGGGTTGGGGCTATACTGGCCATCAGCAACCCCATTACTGCGTTTTGAAAAATATGATACTTGTACATTTTCATAAGGATCAGCCAGACAGATGAACATGGGTCAATCGTCTAAAAAAAAGTCCTGAAACGAATTTGGCCTTAAGATACTGGGAGTCTAACTTGTTCCCTTTAATGCGCTACATTTTTTCCCATATCAAATGATGTATACTCTCATCGCAAAGACTGCGACATCATTTGCAAACATTTTAATAAAGTTACATGAAATCCGTTCGCTAGAACAATTCTTATCTTGCTGACCTATAAAGCAATTTCTTTTATGCCATTGGCTGTGAATAATGACAATTGAAAGTCCTTGTGGTAAACCACCCAACAATATCAAATTACCAGATGAGCGATTGATTCATTGAGAGATATGAAAAGAATAAATAAATTAACCAGAAATAATTGTTGTGCGAAAAATATTGTAATGCCATAATAAATTGCACTTAATTATGTGTGTAAGTGAAGAAAAAAAAACTCGTTGATCCTTTTTTAATTGCTTTTATTTTTATTTTTCATGGGTACTGGGATTTTCATACATGTCCGACTGGCTGCTGTTTCATGTTAATTCAATTACTTTCCATGGTCCTTCGGTGTGCTTCGAGCAGCAATTGTTGTGGGGACGGAAGTTTTTTTTATGAACTGCAAGAGCAGCTAATAGTATGGCTTAATTTAACGGACCATAAAGTGCAAGGTCCTGTCATGTGACTGTACCTTATAAAAGTGGCTTTAGACCTGGTAAACTACGACCATACAGTAATTTACACTACGACAAATCCTAGAGAAGATAAAAACTATGCAGATGAACACTTATCATTTGTTTATCAATTACAGAACAGCATTCGACAGTTCGATACAAAAGTAACTACTAAATTCTATGGCTCAGTTCGATATTCCTTCGAAGCTGATCAAAAGAGACATCAGTTGACTAGTATTGATCGCAAACCGCTGCTTTGAGAGCAAAATAGTTCGTAAATTAGTTAGACCCATCATCGTTAACGGCGAGTACCGTCATCGAACAAACTATGAGCTGTCTAACGACATTGACGTAGTTAAGCGCGTTCACATAGACACAACAGGCGAACAAATATAAAATGGCCAAAAAGTCAGGCACGAAAATTACCCCAACGAGCTTGGCATTAAATGACAAAATAGTGTCGGGGCCCATAAGACATATTTGGGGGAGTTAGACATCAGAACTGAAAAAATGGTGGCTTATTCCAGTCCAGACGACAACACCATTTTAAGGCTTATTATTTGAAAAATTCTTCAAAAAAAGTTGGAGTATTTTTCAACTCTTCAAATTTGGGTCATTTTGCATATGAAAAATGATCCAACCTCGAAAAATTTATTTTAACCAGATATAAACGACAAATTCCTCAATTTTGTATGAAAATTCATTTGGGGCATTTATCGTTTGTTTTTTAGACATTTTTCATAGAGCCCATTGCGAAATTTCTTGACAAAAATTGATATAGGGCTATTCCATTTGAAAGGGAGTGACCATGTCTCTTACATTTTTGGTTATAATTCATAAATAGAAAATTTATTGTTAAAAAAATCTGTTATAACCAAAAATGTTAAGTTTTAAAACGTTTAGTAAAAGAAAGACTCTGAAAGAACTTGATTTCTGCTCAGAATGTCCATTAGAAGACAACGACGGGTGTGACCTTAGGAATTTGAGGTTTTACAAAATTATGGAATTCAGTTTAAATTCTGTAAAATTTTCCGTAAAAAGTCCACAATTATTATGATGTATGTAATTGTTTATATAGTTTTTGATTGTGTCATGTACTTACTGTTCGCAAAAAACTACTTTTTCTTAATAAAAAACTTTTTAGAAATAAAGACAGGTGTGACACCATTTTGCGTGGGGGTGTGACCAAGTAAATTAAACTCCAAAAGTATGAAGAAATTAAAGTTTTTATAGAGTTCAATTATATAACAAATATAAAGGTAAACAAATTAGAAAATAATAAGACATATGGGTATTTCCACAGAATGGTCAAATGTGATCACAAATAAAAATTGGAAAAAAAAATTTCTATCTTGTATTAGTAAATACAAATACTTACATTTTATTAAATTAAAATGTTTAAAGCTTATCTTATTTTTATTTATGTACCGGACTTTACAATGGCCAGTAGCAAAAAAATTTCAAGTCAACCATATTTAAGAAAACCCAAACATTGTGTTTGTTATGGCTTATGGTAGTCTTCATTTTTTAACCCAGGGACGGGTGTGACCAAATATTTTCTGTAAATAAATACTAAAATATTTAAATAAATGTTCACAAAATTTCACTATATTATTAATTGCACTTACATTGTTATTGTTGGAAAGTATTAATGTTCCATCATGTAAAGTAACGATATTATAAAACTTTTGACATATTTGCTGGGACGGGTGTGACACAAAATTCGTAAATTTTTATTTACTCATAAAGTTTTTATTATAAAACATATAAAGCCGAAACCTTATGAGAAATCAAACAAAAGATTAGTCTTAGATTAGTTTTTACTTATCAAGATAAATGGAATATTAAAAAATTTTAATGTAAGTCCTAGCGTATAAAGATAGAGGTGAGAGTGTTCGTTAAATGCTCATTTCAAACCGTTGCCAAATTGATAAAAATATGTCCCTAATTGTCGTTCTCTTGTACATATTAATTGACTGATTTTTGTGGTTTTTTTTTTTAAATCTAAGATAAAATGTATGTCGTAGTTGCCCAAATCCACCTTTTACTGTAGGTCACCTAGACACTTTCAAATGATACGTAAACGTACATATTTCGAAAGAAACAATAATAAATCTTTACCAAACAAACAAAAAAAATAACACACTAGAAATTAATTAAAAATCTTGCAGTTGTTGTTGTAGTCCAATGATGCTATAAGGATATCGAAAATCTACGGCCGTTGTGTAAGTGTGTGTGTGAGTATTTGAGTAAAAGAGAAAAACCAAACCTGACCTTGTTACAAATTTAACTTACGACCAAGACACAAGGACGGCGAGACAGCAAAACAATGACTATTGGTGGCTTCTTTGCTGTTGTTGTATCTCTGACGCTCGTTA
The DNA here is from genome assembly GCA_964034835.1 of Muscina levida. Classification (NCBI taxonomy): domain Eukaryota; kingdom Metazoa; phylum Arthropoda; class Insecta; order Diptera; family Muscidae; genus Muscina; species Muscina levida. The sequence continues at coordinate 58,499,047 of OZ035882.1, forward strand.
TGGTTATGTCCTTAAGCCTCTAGGATGCCATCTCCATAGCGATTTTTTGTGCTTCTGTGTTGTGCCAACTTTTGCTTTTTTTCCCCCATTGTTGTTGTAGTTGTTGCTTCGTTCTTGACGGCTGTCTGCTGTGGCATCAAAGCCCTTCTAGAGCTACTACGTCATCGATTGGGTGGGGGAAGACAAAGGACTATTGGCGCACATTTGCCAACTTTCTTGGAAAAAAAGTAAAAGTTGCTGGTTTTTTTCCTGCCTTCTCTTTCTCTTTACGTTGAAAGGTAAAGGATTTCTTTTTTCAGTTTCTCCTTTGTAATTCTTCCTGCTGCTCAGCCTCGCACCATTGCTTTTATGACGGTCATGTAAGGGAAACTTTTTGTCTGATGGATACAGCCCCAAAATTTAATTGAAGGCTTTTCAATGTAAACGAATACAAATAAAGAAAAAAAAAGTAACAAATGTATTGTTCACAAGTTCATCAATAGCTTATGCCAGACATTTATTTTGGGCAATTGTAATCGAGGTTAACTGGAAACTTTTCTACAACAATCAACATTTTCACTTTATAAAAATCCACTCGGTATTATTTACTAAAGATCCAGCTCTGCCGTGAAATTCGGTTGATAGAGACAACTTTTGGCATGGAAGATTAACAACTTGATGCGCTCAGATTAGGCGGAAGATTAACAATGAAATTGTCAGGACATTTGTATCGAACGACATTGAAACTTGAGCGAATTCGTGCATAAACAATCAATTTCAAATTTATTTGCAATGGCAAAGGTTCTGTGTCATTTGTTATAGACCAATTCGAGGCATCTCAACGAATGTCAACCGCAGTAAAATTTATTGTATAAAATGGAAAATAAAAATTAAAAATCTTATTTCAAATCTACAAAATTATATACATACAAATATTGACTCTTGTCATAGAAGTGATCATTCCTATTTTGAACTCTTTTCGCTATTACTTACTCCTATGTGTGTGGCATAAGCGTGCGGGGACAGTGGGGAGTCACAATTTTAATTAAAATTCCATTCATTTGCATTTGAATATGCGATAGATGGCAACGCAATAATGCTGTTGCGGCTGCTGCTGTTGCTGCGACTACTTTGAATTTGCAAAAACCAACAAATTTTAATTGTTTTCAATTAAATAAAAGACATCATTTATCTAACGAATGACATAGGAGTAGGCTCGTCAATTGTGTTATAATAACGTGTGGCTGGTGGGGCTCACATGTTATGATATCGGGGAAAAACTACAATACAGACGCAATTGGCATCTGCATGCAGCATCAATTAACTAATATACAGGGTGGATCAAAAGTCAGTTTTAATTTTCAAACAATAATTAAAACCGGCGGAATAATGTGTGTATTGAAGATTACAGGAACAGAGGTGAAGCCCTTCTATCAGAAGATAAAAGTAAAGGTACATGGAACAGGTCTTCCCACCTGTAAAGACAAGGATGGTCATCTCGTTACTGACTCCGAGAGCGTACTGAGAATATATAAAGATCACTTCTGCAGCCTATTGATGTGTGAAAACTTGACGGAAGAAGACTGTGCACCAATCCGAGATGATAACATCGAGTGTCCACCTCCGAGCCAAGATGAGATAACAACTGCCATATCCCGCCTAAAGAACAACAAGGCCGCTGGGGCTGATTGTCTTCCAGCTGAGTTGCTTAAGGCGGGTGGAGATGAGCTTGTTTTAAGCATGCAACAGCTCATAGAGAACATTTGGCTTCAGGAGAGCATGCCAGAGGATTGGAATCTCAGTGTGCTATGTCCAATCTACAAAAAAGGTGCCCGTAGTGGGTGTAAAAACTATCGTGGAATTAGCCTCTTACCGATTGCGTATAAGGTCCTGTCTAGCATACTGTGTGAACGTCTAAAGCCAAATGTGGAAAACCTGATTGGACCTTATCAGTGCGGCTTTAGACCAGGCAAATCTACGACGGATCAGATATTTACACTACGGCAGATTCTTGAGAAGACACATGAGAAGCAAATCGACACTTACCACCTCTTTGTCGATTACAAAGCTGCCTTCGATAGTCCCATCAGGCATCGACTATACGAAGCCATGTCTGAGTTCGGTATTCCTGCGAAGATAATTCGTCTCTACCGGTGTACCCTTACGAATACCAAATCCTCTGTTCGGATTGGCAAGGATCCATCTGCACCATTCGATACGACGAGAGGTCTTAGACAGGGTGAGGGTTTGTCATGTATGCTGTTCAACATAGTGATGGAGAAGGTGTTAAGGAAAGCAGCGGTTAACATGTCTGGCACCATATTTAATAAGAGCCACATGCTGCTCGCATATGCCGATGATATCGACATTATCGTTCGAACGATGCGAGAGGTAACAGCTGTTTTCTCATCAGTTGAAAGGGAGTCAGCGAAAATGGGTTTGGCAGTGAATGAGGACAAGACGAAGTTAATGGTATCATCGAACAAAGTGTCCACCCGTTGGGGACGCAGCGTGAACGTTGAAAACTATTGCTTTCAGGTAGTGGATGAATTTATCTACCTTGGATCCGCCATGAACAAAAACAACAGTGTCAGCCTCGAAATAAAACGGAGAATAGTGCTTGCCAACAGGTGTTTCTTTGGACTACGCGAGCACTTTATAAACACCACCCTATCTCGAACTACCAAAGTCCAGCTGTACCAGGTACTAATTTTACCGGTCCTGTTGTACGCCTCACAACACAACAACGTGAGAAGCTATCCCATACCTCATTCATGGGGTGCAAAGGGAAATTAATTTTTTTTTTTTTTGTTGTACGCCTCCGAATCTTGGGTGCTTACACAGGCAGATGCAGCTCATCTGGCGGTGTTTGAGAGAAAAATACTCCGCAAAATATATGGACCCATTTGCGTAAACGGCGAGTTTAGGATTCGGATGAACCATGAGCTGTACGGGTTATACCACGACATTGATGTCGTTAAGCGAATCAAAGTGCAACGATTACGCTGGCTAGGCCATGTCGTGAGAATGGATGAGGAAACTCCAGCGCGAAAGGTATTCTATCAAGACCTCGAAGGACGGCGCAAAAGAGGGAGACCGCGACTACGTTGGAAGGACCAGGTGGAGGAATCACTGATGCTGCTTGGTAGGACTGACTGGAGACGGTGCGCACAAGATCGAAGCGAATGGAAATCTTTGATCATTTCGGCCTCTGACTTAGGCACTAAGATATAAATATATATATGTGTCGAGTTGTTTTAAAGGCTAAAAATAATAATAATAATTAAAACCGGTGCAGATATTTCAGTCACGCAAACCGATTGCCTAATATCCTCACACTATTGTATAAGATATAGTTTAACTCTAGAACCCAGGCACGTCGGCTTAGAGTGAGCGTCTGACCCAGAATAGGCGGCTGTAATAACATCCTGGCAGAAGGAGGAAACTGCGACATTGTGCACTGGCTCTGCGGGATGTTACTGCAGTTTTCTCATGACTTGAAAAGGAGTTTGCACAAATGGGTTTAGCGGTCAACGAGGACAAAACAGAAATAATGGGTCTCATGCATAAAAACGAGTAAAAGGGCTGAGTTGAGTCAGGTGAGCAATTGCTCGTAAGTCGAGTTCAAACAAACAGCAACAGCTTTTGCTTAATTTCGTATGCATAAAAATGAGTTCAAACCAATTGCAATTACTTGAGCAAAGGAAGATCAAACATCTAATTGTTATTGAAGTGCAAACATGTCGTCAAGTGAAAGTGAAGTAGAATCACATAATAATAATAAAATAGAAACTGACGACATTTATAAATTTTTAGTAGAAAAATAAAAAAATATTTACTAGAAAAAAGTCAGTTACCAAGCATTACCAATAAGCAAAAATTTGGCATTGAATTAACGGGGAAAATATAATAAAAACCAGTAAGAAAGTTTCAGTCGGGCAACCCGACTTACATATACCATCACCCTCAGTAAAACAAAAAAATTTCTGTTATATTGATATTATTACTGTAGCGGCTGTTGTTTATAATTAATATAAAAATTATCATTTTAACTATTTTTAATAATTAAACAAGTATCTTAATGCTTAATCGAGTACCTGATAGTTTGTAGCTCTAATGTAAATGTTTCGTTTCAAATTGTAAATGTTTCATTTCTGTATATTACTAGACGACTTTAAGGATTTTACTTGGTCGCACCTAAGCTCAAACTTGTATACCAAATGTATCAGTCTTCGCTTAGACAGCGGTTAATAAAGTTATTTAAAACTTAACTCCCCGTCTTTCAGTCAAAAAGGCTTTTCAAATCTAATTGTATTAAGACTCTAACAGACCTTCGCGGACTTTAGTGGCTAATGCGACTCTGAGACCGAGTACTGACTTTTAGTCTTATTTCGGTCCAGAGTATAAATAAATAATCAAATCACAAACAAAACCCTTAATAAGTTACCACTTATTACATTACTCGATTTCTAAAGTGGGCAGAGTGGTACATTTGTATGGGAGGTACCAGAAGGAGCGTGTCTAGACTTCCAGTTTTCTCCAAAACTTTATCCTGCTTGAACTTTACTAAATACAGAATTTGGGCACGATCGCGTTAGATCTATTAATAATATTAATCAATTTCTAAAGTGGGCGGTACCAGATGAGTATGGGGCGTACCAGAAGGGGCGTGGCTAAACTTCCAGTTTTATTCTCAAAAACTGTATCCTGCTATAGATTTACCAAATAAAGAATAAGGGTACGATCACGTTGGATTTATTGATATTACTACTCCATATCTAAAGTGGGCGGAAAAGTACATTTGTATGGGAGGTACCAGAAGGGGCGTGGCTAGACTTCCACTATTTTTACCAAAACTTTATCCTGGTATAACTTAACATAATACATAAATTGGGCACGATCGTGTCGAGTATATTGATATTATAACTCCATCTCTAATAGGGTGATCAATTATTCGGGTTTTTGCGAAAACCGGTTTTCGAATTATTCGAAAAATTACATTTAAAAAAAACCGGTTGCTTTTTTTGAAATTCACAAAAAACCGGATAATCCGGTTTTCAAAATTATGCCAAATAACAAATTAAAACACAATTTTTGTCAAAAAATTTTATTAAAAAATAACAGAATACAAATCAATTATACCTATAAAAAGTAAACTTTTAGTTTAATTATAATTACAATGCAAAACATTAGTGAGATCAGTTTGTTATTTTAACAAAGACAAACGAAACAAAACAATTCATTTGTAAATAATTGATTATATATAAATATATTTAATTTAATCTTTAGTTTTACCTAAAGTAACATTTAAAAAATAAGATACAATTTAAGTGCTTGGGTGTATACCTATTTTTTTCATTGGTTTTTATAAAACTTGACATTGAAAATGCCCTTTTACTCAGTGTACTATTTGGACTTATAGTGTACAAGGCGTTTAATATTGAATATTTTAGAAATGCGTCACTAATTGGGAGTTTACTCGATCTTAAATACAAAATGAGAGTATTTAGGGTTTGAAACCGTCGTTCTGATATACGTCTTTTGAAAATTGCATATAAATTTATTGATAATTGGTTTTGAATTGTTGAAAAGTGTTAAAGTAAAAATACCTTCAGCATCAGCTAAAGTCGAAGATTTGTAGAAAGTTTTAGGGTGTCACTAAGGTTTTAGGTTTTAGGGTGTCACTAAGCACAGACAAAGTTGCGATATCATTTTCACTAAATGGTGTCAGTCCTAACTCCAATAAAGTATGATTCACACATTTGTGCAATTTTAAAAATTGAGAAACCATATTGGTTATAGAATTCCAGTGGTGCTTAACATCATGGATAAGTTGTAGCTCCTTATTAAATTGGTCTTTACAAACATTTGTAATTTCTTTCGCTTTTCAGCCGACTTATTAAACATTGAAGATTTATAAAACTAACAATTAGGTTGTTCTTCCGAAACACTGGAAAAAAACAAGTACGAGAACACATTTTACACAGTTATGAATAAATTTAAATAAAAAATATCGAACGCCAAAAAACCGAGATTCGACAAAAAATAACCGGATTATTCGATATTCGAAAAATAGGGATTTAAAAAAAACCGACGGTTTTTATGAGTGAAAAAAACCGAGTAGCCGGTTTTTGAAAACCGAACTGATCACCCTAATCTCTAAAGTGGGCGAAGTGGTACATTTGTATGGGAGGTACCAGATGGTGGCTACACTTCCAATTTTTTTCTCCAAAACTTTATTCTGTTAAAGCTTTACGAAATACAGAATTTGGGTACAATTCCGTTGGGTGTATTGATATTATTACTCGATTTCTTAAGTGGGCGGAATGATGTATTTGTATGGGAGGTACCAGAAGGGGCGGGGCCAAGTAGCCCATTTGCAATGCCGTAAGTACAAGTGGGAAATATGAACTCGTGCAAAATTTCAAAACATTTGGTTGCGTCTTTCGAAAGTTATCGTACGCACCAGCCGGACAGCCAGACAGACAGACGGACATGGCTCAAACGACTTAAAAAGTCATGAATCAAATGTGGTTCAAAGAAACCTAGGGTCTAAAGTGACTCCTTCTATGTGTTACACTTTTGGGCCGAATCAAATGATATATACCCTTCTACCCGTAGGGTGAGGATAAAAAAAATAATTAAGAATACAACCTGTATAATTTTTTTTCCTCACTTGCTAAATTTTTTTTCGCTGTTGATAACATTTTGTTCAACTATAAGGCATGCTCAACAAAATTTGAGCAAGAGCTCACTAAAGAAAGCAAAAGCTTGTTTTTATGCATATGAAAATGAGCACAAGCACATCTAACATAGTTCAAACTGAGCAAGACGAGATCAAACGTGAACAGTGAGTAAAAGCAAATACATCAAATTTTATTATGCATACGACAAGCACCTTTTACTCAAAAAATCGAGTCCGAGTTCAAGCTCACGTTTTATGCATGAGACCCAATGATTTCGACGACGCACTGTGAATGTTGACAATAATTGTTTTGAGGTAGTAGATGCATTTGGAGAAACTGCGACGTGGTGCACTGGGTTCGCAAACCGCCACCGACGAACGATTGCAATGAAAAGAAGTAAGAAAATAATAAAAAGGACCTTCTAAAATGTTGATGGTCACCGAAAACGAATTAAGGACCATGAATTGAGGATATGCACCCAGAATGTTAGAACACTGTTTATACCATGTGCCTCCATCCAACTGGCGGAAGTCCTTGAAGAATATGAGGTTGACATAACCACTTTACAGAAAATCAGATGGACGTGACACGGGTGCTCGCGCAAGAAGACGTGTGACATCTATTATAGTGGCCATGCGGACAAGCACGAGTTCAGATGTGGATTTGTGGTTGGCAAAACATTGCGACACTTAGTCTTAAGGTTCAACCGGGTGTGTGAACGAATAGCCACCGTAAGAGTTAAACCAGTTTTTCCACATAACACTCCTACTTCAACCACCTAACTCAACTGCTACAGAATACTCCAACCCCTGATAATATTCCCTCGCAGTGGCAATATATAGACGACTCCATAGAACGGACTGCGAGAAGCGTACTTGGGTACTCAAAGCCGTCTCAAGAAGATGCCTGATGATGAATGTCGCAATGCCACGAGAGAGACGGATGCTGCATACAGGGCGAGCTGTTCGTGAACGGCACAGGGAGAAAAAAGGTATTTTTAGACGAAACAAGAAGGATTCGAAAAAGAGACAGTAACAGGGTTGCCCTACTGCAAGGACAGCGATGGGCAGTGACGGACCCGGATAACGTTCTAAATATATGGAGAGACCATTTCAGAATTCTACTGGATACGGACATCACTCCAGAAGACCCCGCTCCAATCCATGACGTGTGAAAGTGATGTGTGGAAGTCGAAAGCTAATTGTAGAAAAACTAATTGGACCTTATCAGTGCGGCTTTAGACCTGGTAAATCTAAGATAGATCACATATTCACTTTACGACAAATCCTAAAAAAAATCATGAAAAGCAGATCGGCACCTACCACCTCTTTGTAGACTACAAAGCTGCCTTCGACTATCGGATATAATAAGTTATTTGAAGCAATATCTGACTTTGGAATTCCTGCAAAGCTAATTGGATTTTGCAGATGTACCTTGTTAAACACCAAAAAAGATTGGTAAGGATCATTTTGAACCATTCAAAATAGAAGGAGGTCTCAGGCAGGATGATAGCTTATCATGTAAACTATTTAATATAGTTATGGAGAAGGTGGTAAGAAAGGCAAAAATGGGTTTAGCGGTCAACGAGGACAAAACAAAAACAATTATTGTTTTGAGGTAGTAGTTGAATATACCTACCTCGGATCTTCCGCCAGCCAAGATATCAAGATAAGTGCCCGCCAATAGATGTTTTTAAGGGCTTCGGCAGCACTTTTGTAACACAAACAGCTATACTAGGTGTTAATTTTACCCGTTCTGTTGTATGCTGCCGAAGCGTGGGTACTTTCGACAACGAACATACAAAACCTGGGAATTTTCGAGAGAAAAGTACTCCGAAAAATATATGGACCTATCTGTGTCGACGGCGAGTTTTGCCATCGGATGAACCCTGAGCTGTATGAGCTTTACCACGACATTGATGTAGCTATAAGAGTCAGAAACCAACGACAGGATAGATGTTACTGCTCCAGCGAGAAAGGTGTTTGGAGGCGAACCTGAAGGACGGCGTAAAGCAAGGAGACCCAAACTTCGTTGGAAGGACCAAGTGCTTGCCGACGTGCCACCATCTGGTAGGACAAACTGGAGAACGCACGCAAAAGACCGAAGCTTGTGGAATTCTTTAATACTTCAGGCCCCCACAGCAGTACAACACATGATTTGGGGACTCAATTCTGTGAACTGCACATGAAAGTAGCCCCAAAAAGAAGTAGTTCTGTTTCATTCGTTTTGTCAAGTTACATGCCATAATAATTTAACATCGATTTGAAGTTAGTAAGTACCGTAAAGGGGAACTTGTTACATTTTAGGCTCTTTTGTTTCACAGTCTGCTGAGTGGCGTGCAGCCGGTGAAAGCCGCCCAAAGCGACCAAAGACGCAGCAGTTGGTTGGCAAGGTTATGGCGTCTGTATTTTGGGATGCGCATGGAATAATATTCATCGACTATCTCCAGAAGGGGCAGACCATCAACAGCGACTATTATATAGCGTTATTGGAGCGTTTGAAGATGAATCGCAAAGAAACGGCCTCATATGGCGAAGAAAAAAGAGTTGTTCCACCAAGACAACTAACGCCTATTTTAAAGGCAAAGAAAAGTCGTTTTACAAAGATTGGAAAAGCGTTGGAATGATTGTATCTCCCTAAAAGGGGACTATATTGATGAATAAAAACGAATTTTGCCATAAAAAATGTGTTTTCATTAATTAGTCACAAACATTATTGAACGAAGTGTTATTTTCTACCAAGCTAGACTTTCGATATCCTTTCAACATCTTGAATGAGATGATCATGCGGAAAGCGGCAATAAACACATGCTGCTCTCGTACGTTAATGATATAGATACAAGAATTGCGTCGGGGGAGAAATGAGAACAACACTAAGTTTATTGATTCAAAGAAAAAAGTGTCTATTCATTTGGGACGCTGCGTGAAAGCTGACAGCTTTAAGCGGACCGATCAGTTGCAAGAGTCTTCGACAGAAAAAATACGCGGAAACATATTTGAACATATCATCTTTTACTGCAAGTGCAGTCGTCGTAAAAACTATGAGCTGTATAACGGCATCGACGTAGTCAAGCGCGTCCAAATACGCTGAATGCGTTGGATGGAACATGTTGAATGTGTGTGTTTTTTTTTGTTAATATTAAGATATTAGTTAATGGTAATAATAATAATTAGTGTTATGTGAAATGTCTGCTGTTTCTATTAGAAAAATGTCATTCTTACATATCCTTTCCTTCCGGTAGCTTCTGCACTAAATAACCCCACATTAACGTTGCATAAATTAATTCTATAACTCAAATTTCGCAATGTCGCAGAAGCTTCAATATAAATTCATAGTCATTTGCAAAGTTCTACACTAACCTGAAAGTTTTCCATGTATACTTTTCCATTAATATTAGCATATTATAATTATTCATCATTAACATTTTTACAGTCGGTTGCATGAGATTGTGGAGATATGGGGGGCGAAAATAACTCAGGATAAATTCCTTTTGCTGCTGCCAATTAAGAAGAAAAAGTAGTTTAAAATGCCAAGAGTTGCCCACTTGGCTTCTTTTGGTTGCAATGCGATTGACTACAACAACTTTCTTTTGAACATGACTGTGTAGACAGGACTATGTTTCTGTATACCGTTATGTCCCGTTACCATCTACACACGCAAAACTATATTGTTGCTGGCATCCCATATGAACATTTCAAAGCTATCTATGAATCATTGTCATGCAACAAGTTTTGATGGCACAACTAGTTTTCACATCTCCTCCTACTATTTACTACCAAGGATTTATGGTACAACATGTGTGCGACTTCACGTGTGGCCCGAAGGCAACATGACTTCACTATTGATGTGTGTGTAATTAGCTTAATTCAACCTTGCATACATTAAGAGAGTTCCACCCATTTCTGGTCCCGAAACTGCCATAATACTAATTAGTCGCTACTTCCTTTCTTACGACGACTGACTCTATTGGGTCTTATCAACACCTCCACCAACACCACCACCCCTTGTGAAGAAGGCGCTGATACTAATGATGTTGATGGCGACGACGTTGGTGATTTCATGTAGGAAGAGTACTGCCGTGTGGAGGTGGATTGTTCAACAACCATTTCCCCAGTATTTCCCGGTTTATTGCATCGCCATAATGTGTGCCTCCTGTTCGCCTGTGAAGGGGAAAGCCAAGGAGCTTGATTATGTGCTAATGTTAGTTCTAGTTCGCCAACCCAATTACTATTAATTAAATGCTGTTAGTTTATATCAATGACGACGAAAAAAAAACAAACGGGCTTCTATAATTCTTGTTATTACAACTAATGAGCAGCTCTGCAATCGTCCTAATTAGTAAAGGGGAGAGGATTCGGTTTCATTTACAAAAAAAAAATACTTTTTGTTTTCAGGATACAAAATAATTGCAAAAGCAAAATTTTCCACTTAATAGCATTATCAAAGGGAGCATAAAAGGTTACATTAATGCGTTGGGTGATTTCATTTTAATTTTAAGTAGAAAATGTTAGCCGATAAAATTGGCATCATTTGAATATAAGTGGAAATGGTGGTGGTAAACTTAAGGGTCGGATTGCTTAGTAATTTCTTAAATACGTATTAAAATAATTTGTTATACAAAAAATTCATCTCACAGCTTTTATTATATGGGAAATTCCACATAAAACGGCCCTAAAAAGGAAAAAATATAATTCCATTCTTCTTCTTTAATGGTAGCAAGAACAGAAAATTATCTATCAGTAGCCGCACGTAGAAAAGTATTCCAAGCGCTTCGGTCTTTTGCGCACCGTAGATAGTTTGTCACACCAAGCTTAGTTAACAGCTCTCATGATTCATTCGACGACGGTACTCGCCGTTCTCGATGATGGGTCCAAATATTTTGTGGAGTATTTTTCTCTCGAAGACTCAAGGGATAGACTAATCCGCTTGTGTCATTACCCAGGATTCTGCGCTGTAGAGCAAGACAGGTAGGATCAGAGTCTTGTAGAGCTGGATCTTTTTTCTTCGAGAGAGCGCTTTGTCGTTAAATCGCTTGCTTAGCGCATAGTAGCAGCGGTTTGCGATTAATACTCGTCTTTTGATTTCGAGGCTGACATTATTATTTTTGTTTATGGCGGAGCCATGGTAGACAAAATCATCTACCACCTCAAAGTACGCTCACGCAGAGTCCCAGACGGTTGGACTCTTTGTTCGTTGAAACAAATAACTTGCTTGTGTCCTCGTTTATCACCAGACCCACTTTAGCCGACTGCTTTTCAATGCTCGAAAAAGCCGCAGTAACATCGCGCAATCCACGTCCAATAATATCTATATCATCAGCATACGCGAGCAACATGTGGCTTTTGTTAAATATGGTGCCATTCCTGTTTACTGCTGCTTTCCGCATGATCATCTCCATTATGATGTTAAAGAGATCGCAGGACAGACTACCGCCTTGTCTAAAGCCTCGCTTGGTAGAAAATGGCTCTGACAGATTTTTGTGTCATCCCGCAGAGTCGAATTAGTTTCGCGGGGATACCAAAGTCAGCCATAGCATCCAACAATTTCTGTCGTATCGCACTGTCGAATGCAGCTTTGTAATCGATGAACAGATGGTAGGTGTCGATCTGCATTTCTTGGGTCTTCTCCAGGATTTGTGGTAGCGTGAATATCTGGTCGGTGGTTGATTTACCAGGTCTAAAGCCACACTGATAAGGTCCAATCAGGTTCGTCAGAATGGGCTTTAGTCTTTCACATAACACACTAGACAGGACCTTGTATGCGATGGGTAAAAGGCTAATCCCGCGATATTTGATACACACACTAGGATCGACTTTCTTAAGCACGGGACATAGGACACTCAGATTCCAATCATCGGGCATGCACTCCCTGAGCCAAATCGTGTTTATGAGCTGGTGCATGCATGTTACCAGGTCATCGCCGCCGGCTTAAAAAAGCTCTGCCGGCAGTCCATCGGCTTCCGCAGCTTTATTATTTTTAAGCCGCGCAATTGCCGTGCTGATCTCATTTTGGCTCGGTGGTGCACAGTCTACTCCATCGTCGATGATTGATGCGATTTCGTCACTTATGCTGCCTTCGGGAACGAAGTCGCCATTGGCTGCAGTTTTGTCTTGTATGCAGCATCCATTTCCTCAGACATTTCGCGACATTCATCATCGTACCAGGGCTTGTCTGAGCGTGGTTTTTCATAACCCAGTACGGTCGTTGCGGCAGTGGTCATAGAATTCGCAATTTGCTGCCACTGTATGTCGGGAACATCAGAACTAGGGGGATTTGCTTGGAGTAATTGAGATAGTTGGTTGGAGTAGGCATTGGCTATCTCAGTGGTATGCAGCTTTGTGATGTCTAGCTTCCTTTGCGTTTGATTACGAGTGTTTTTAGCACTACTTAATCGTGTGCGTAGCTTGGCTGTAACTAGGTGGTGATCCGAGTCAATATTTGCACCGCGCATCACACGCATCTCCATAACGCTTGAGACATGCCTCCCATCAATTACCACGTGATCAATCTGATTTCTTGTATTTTGATCGGGAGATATCCGGGAGATTGCCTTGTGGATATCTTTATGCGGGAATCCGGTTCCACTCACAACCATGTTTCTTGCCGACGCAAAACTTACCAGTCTGAATCCGTTATCGGAGGTGTTGTTGTGTAGACTGAATTTTCCGACTGCTGAACCAAGAGCATCTTCCCTTCCTATTTTAGCATTAAAATCTCCCAGAATAATTTTAATGTCATGTGCAGGGCAGCGGTTATATATCTCCTCCAGGCGCTCATAGAATGCATCTTTAATGTCATCGTCTTTGTCTTCGGGGCGTGTACACAAATCAGCGTAATGTAAAAATATTTCTCCCGGATGCGAATGGTGGCTATTCGGTCACTTACAGGGTTAAACCGCGAGATCAGGTGTCGAAGTCTCTTGCCGACTGTGAAACCACATCCAAATTCGTGTCTTTCTGCATGGCAGCTTTAAAAGATGTCACAGTTCTTTCGTCGTGTGTATCCCTGTCCCGTCCATCTCATTTCCTATATGGCGGTGATGTCAGCCTTGTATTTGTCGAGGACATCCGCCAGTTGGATAGAGGCACCATCTCTGTATAGAGTTCGGACATTCCAGGTGCATATCCTTAAATCATGGTCCTTCTATCGTTTGCGGGGGTCGTCAACTTTTGGGGGGGTTCTTGTTTTTTCTTTTCTTGGTGTTTTCATAATAATTTTGTTTAAGGAGAGTGGCTTATTAGGCCCCCGCGCCCGATCCTAGTTTCTTGGGGCTGCCAAAGCCACTAGGAAAGCCTGTGTTGAGCTTCAGTAACTTCTGTTACCTACTTCCTAAGACGCATCGGTGGTAGCATGCCGATTAGGTTACTCAACGTTTCGCCCTCTAACTCTAGCTAACTTCTAAGCGGTTGCTTTAAAGCAGTTATACCCAACGTCAATGTATGCGATTTGCTCGCCAACGCTGTTTTGCGTAAACAAAAAATCATTTCCCCAAACATCATTAAACATTTTAAGCAATACTGTAATTCGCTTTCTGATTTGTATGTGTATGTGTAAAAACGCAAATCTTTTTATGTGTACATGTAAAAGTACAAGAAGCTGTTTTCGCTCGCGAGCTCAAGCGGTGGGCATAGCTGCTTTAAAGTCATTGCCCTTGGAATACTTGGTCGAAGACCGGAAGTAGTTACCTGCTTGAACAGTGCCACAAAGGAATCGCTTCTGGTCACTCCCAAGTGAGTGACAGTCAGTAACTTTCCACCTCTGAACAAAGGCACATTCCCCAATATAATTCCATATTCCATATTGTAAATAAAAATCGGTCAATTTATATGTACAAGAGAACGACAATTACGGACAAATGCAAAAAAAAAATTATATTTTTTCTAATTTTTTTATCAGATTGGCAACAATTTGAAATGAGCATATAACGAACACTTTCATCTCCAAATTTAAACGCTAGGACTAACATTAACATTTTATAATATTCCATTTATCTTAATAACACAGTACAACACATGATTTTGAAAAATGTTGTACTGTGTAAGTAACACTGTTATCTCCGGAAAGACAAAACTTCTGTTTGCTTTCTCATAAGATTTCGGCTTTGTATGTTTTATAATAAGTGTTATTAGTAAACGGAAATATACGAATATTGTGTCACACCTGTCCCCGTAAATATGACAAAAGTTTAATAAAATTGTTACGTTACATGAAAAAACAGTAATACTTTTCAACAATAACAATGTAAGTGCAATTAATAATATAGTGACATTTCGTGAATATTTATTTAAATATTTAACATTTGGTCACACCCGTCCCTGGGTTAAAAAATGAAGACTGCCATAAGCCATAACAAACACAATGTTTGGGTTTTCTTAAATATGATTGACATGGAATTTTTTTTATTACTGGCCATGGTTATAAATTTTCCTCATTTAAAAAAAGGATATATAAATTATAAAAATTGTATTGAAACCAACTTAAGGGTTGAAAATACAGGGTATAACAGTTCAGTTGAAAAGTCCCTGGCCTATGATAGTAAAACCCTTTTTTTTGGCAAAATTAGTTTTTTTATTCAACATAATTCCCTTCTACGGTAATACACTAATTATAGCGATACTCCAACTTTTCGATACCATTTTTGTAGTACGATTTGTCATTTGCTTCAAAATAGGCCTCAGTTTCGGCGATCACCTCTTCATTGGACGAAAATTTCTTTCCAGCGAGCATTTTTTTGAGATCTAAGAACAGGATATTGTCGCTGGGGGCCAGATCTGGAGAATACGGTTGAAGCGGAAGCAACTCGAAGCCCAATTCCTGGATTTTCGCCACGGTGCACTGACTTATGACACGGTGCATTGTCCTGGTTAAGCAGCACTTTCTTTTTCTTCAAATGCGGTCGTTTTTCGGCGATTTCGTCCTTCAAACGGTCCAATAACGTTATGTAATAGTCGCTGTGGATGGTCTTTCCTTTTTCAAGGTAGTTAATGAGAATTATTCCAGGCGCTTTCCAAAATGCAGACGCCACACAGTGGGGAAAAATAAGTTTTTTTGGACATTTGAAATTTTAGGCCGCAATTCTTGACCGATTTTCAAAATTCTTTTTTTGTATTATTGGAAACAAAATTGTGCACAGAATGTACGTTTTTTTCATTCTAAATTCCTTACCGTTATTTTTTAAAAATTTATCAAAGTCGATAAAAAAATAATTTTTGACTTTAATGTCAAATATTTTTTGGATTACGTGTCCTAAAAATTTCGAACTGACCTCAGTTAATGTGAACATATGTTACGAATTAAAATCAGTGAAAAAATAAAACTTAAAAAATTTTTTGGCTCAACTGCAAGCAAATATATGCAAATATGTATATAATTATTATCCGATTAGAACAAAACTTAATTTACAACCTGGAAAAGTTTTGAGAAAGTCGGCTGTAAAAAATAAGCCAAATTGGTTAAGGTCGCCATGCAATTTTTTTGCATATGTATCAAAATAATGCAGTTTTAAACTTTGATAAAGTACAGTTTTGTGTTTACAAGTAGGGCTAAGTGGTGTGCTTTTCATTTAAAAAGACTAACACTTTAATAGGTTACATCATCTGTCAAAATAAGGAAATTTGTGAAAGGCTTAAAAACTTTTTAAATTTCAATACTAAAGTTAACCCAAAAATCGATATATATTCTGAAGAAATTGGAAAAATTTTAGTTACACTCTCTTATTTCCATTTATGTATCAAAATATCATAAGGCATACATAATTAAGCTTACTAATACATATGAAATGTTTATATTGCGATTTTAAGCCCCATATATTGCGAATATATTTTAATTTTGTATATGCGTTTAACAAATTTTCTTATTTTGACAGATGATGTAACGTATAATGGTAATAGTTTTTTAAATGGATAGCACACCACTTAGGCTACTTGTAAACACAAAATTTTATTTTATTGGAATTTTAAAAATGCATTATTTTGGTACATATGCAAAAAAATTGCATGGTGACCTTTACCGATTTGGCTTATTTTTTACAGACGACTTTCTTAAAACTTTTCCAGGTTGTAAATTAAGTTTTGTTCTAATCGGATAATAATTAT
Source organism: Muscina levida (assembly GCA_964034835.1). Lineage (NCBI taxonomy): Eukaryota > Metazoa > Arthropoda > Insecta > Diptera > Muscidae > Muscina > Muscina levida. The sequence continues at coordinate 58,515,806 of OZ035882.1, forward strand.
GAGCAAGACATCTAGTTAAAGTGTGAAAATAGTGCCTCCATATATTTGCTTGCAGTTTAGCCAAAACAATTTTTTAGTCTTATTTTTTCACTGATTTTAATTCGTAACATCTGTTCATATTAATTAAGATCAGTTCGAAATTTTTAATACGCGTATTTCAAAAAATATTTGACATTAAAGTCAAAAATTATTTTTTCTTCGACTTTGACAAACTTTAACTTTAAAAATAACGGTAAGGAATTCGGAATAAAAAAAACGTGCATTCTGTGCACAATTTTGTTTTCAATAATACAAAAAAAGAATTTTGAAAATCGGTCAAGAATTGCGGCCTAAAATTTCAAATGTCCAAAAAAACTTTATTTTCCCCACTGTGCGCCATAACATTGCCAGCCGACTGTTTCGTTTTTCCACGCTTTGGAGCGGGTTCATCGTGTGCATTCCACTCGGATGACTGTCGATAGGACTTCGGAGTGAAATAATGGAGCCATGTTTCATCCATTGTCACATATCGATGCAAAAACTCGAGTTTATTACGCTTGATCATCTCCAAACACTGCTCCGAATCATCAACTCGTCGTTGTGCTCGCGCGGCACCCACTACACGTTCAGTTGATATCTTTAGAGTGCCTGCTTTTTCATTCAACTTCAATTTTCGGTCATTCAAATCATTTTGTGGTTTTTTTTTTATGTTTTCGCCTCCACTGCGTTCACCGTCTTCGCTGCTCATTTCACTATGTCTAAACTTAGTATACCAATCCTTGATGGTTGATTTTCCTGTTGTCCTGTGTCCGGAAACTCGTCATTAAGCCAAAATTTAGCTTCAACTGTTTTTTGTTTCCTACAAAAAGCAATATTTTATCATCACGCGGAATTTCTTTTTATAAATTTTTTTCACAATAACAAAAGTTGATTCACTCAGAATGCTATAATTCACAAACTAAATGTCAAATTTATATACGCAAAGGTTAGGGCTAACTAAAAATCATATGTTTTTAATTCTAGTACCGCCATCTATGTGTCAGGCCGGGGACTTTACAATTGACCTGTAATATGTTTTGAGAAACTGTTGGGTCATACATTTGACTCCTCTAGGGGCTGCTTTAGGGCAATTAGAGCGGTGGGAGAAAATTTTATAAAAATTTGATTTTTGCTTGGAAGCTCCCCTAGGAGGTGAAGATGAGGGGTAGGTATGTTTGTTTATTTGAATTACGATTTCGATAACCGTTTAGTCGAGAAAAAAATTGACCCACTCTAATGAATAAATATATGATTATTTCCTGCAAAAGGACGGACGATTTAATAGTTTAAAATTGCATTATTTTTAACATTTTGTTTGTCTGAGAAATTTAAAATCGGATCATTTTTACCTGCGTTACTGGACTATAAGTGCGTAATGATACGAAAACCGGGTTTTTACCCGTAACTCAAGCTTTTGGGGGTTTTGTGAAATTTGAAAAACAGATTTTTGTTGCAGCACCTACCAGAAAATAATTTCCTAGGTATTGTTTTCTTTGTCGCTCTGTGATATCCATAGAACAATGTGTATGTCCGCAACGTGTGTCCGCAACGCACATTTAGATTGCAGTACCACCGAAGATAACGGTATTATAAATGCCCACTAAGTTGTTTATAAAACCCCAACATGTCTTCTTTATTTTACAAAAAAAGAATATATTGTTCACATAAGAAATTTCGCTAAATTTGAAAAATGTTCATATACACTTCAAGTGGCTATGGAGAATTGTGTGTGTCCGCACTTTGTATTAGTCATAATTTTGAATACAACATTTTATGTAAAGTTTCATTAAAAGAACATTATAGTACTGTCTAAAATCTATATTTTTTAATATAAACATAATTTTCAAAATATTTCAACTTTTGGAGAAAACTACAAAATAAGAAGAAGAAAAACGTGAGTCCGCAACGCTAGGAAATACCAATATGTGTCATTATTTCCTTATATGTTTACCTTTATGTTCGTTATATAATTAAACTCTATAAAAACTTTAATTTTTTCATACTTTTGGAGTTTATTTTACTATGTCACACCCGTTTTTTTTCTAAAAAGTTTTTTTATTAAGAAAAAAACAATTTAAACAATTTCCTACATCAATATTTTGGGCTTTCAACGGAAAAATTTACAGATTTTAACCTGAAAGTCATAATTTTGTAAAACCTCAAATTCCTAAGGTCACACCCGTCATTATCTTCTAATGGACATTCTGAGCTGAAATCGAGTTCTTAAAGTGTCTGACTGGTACTAAACTTTTGTAAAACATAACATTCGGGGTAATCACAGTTTTTTTTTTAAAAAAAAATTTTCTATTTTGAGAATTATAACCAAAAATGTGATTGGCATGGTCACACCCGTCCCAATGGAATTGCCCCTATAAAAATTCGAAGTTCATTGAGTGCGAAATTGTGCGAACTGATTCATGCTCGGCATGATAATCGGGCCCAACACTATTTGTGCTGATTCTTATGTAAAATGGTCTCCTGAATCCGAATATTACCCTCGTTTCGCCCCATCACGTATTGTTTTCTGGTGATTCATCTTCTTTTTTTGTGAAGTAAGTTATTAAAACTGAAGTGGGATGCGTCTTGAGAAATCGGCAGATTTTTATGTAAAATAACCACCTTTATCCTTAACTTATTACATTACACAAAGTTTAGTCACCTACTCCTACGCCGCCCATCGTATCTATTGCCGAAGACCTTATGAGCTGCAGCATTCTTATCCGTTTGTACAACATTCCCCAGCCAGTGCATTCGGTATATTTGGACGCCATTGACTATCATGTATGAGTCCAGGGTTCTTTTCTTGTCTCAGTCATGTACATTTCAATCATAGGCGAACACCTAAATATGCTCGACAGCAACTTCGCAATAGTGTCAAGTCAATCGCCATATTTAGAAAAGGCTTACACAAACAGCTGACGTTCGTTTTTGCCGTTAAACCGTAAGTTCTGTTGTTGTAATTTTAAATATAGAAGCGTATTTATTCACAATAATGCAAGAAGCTCTCCCATATTTCATTCGTATGACAAATAAAATGAGTTTGTTTTTTTTGCTATATCATATTGATCCGTCAGCCTGGAAATCAAGAAACTACACCATTTCCAATGGAAATTCAACGAAAATCAATTAAAATTTAAATATTTTTTTTTGATTTTCAAACATTTCATTTGAAATTCAAAACTCGTCAATTGGTATTCAATAATTCTATTTGAAATTCAAAAAATATCGATTCAAATTTTCTATTTGAAATTCGAAAAAATTTCTATTAAAAATTAAAACTTGTCGCTTGAAATTCCAAACACATCAATTAATATTTAAAACTCATCAATTGAAATTCAAAATTCGTCAATTGAAATTCAAAATTCGTCAATTGAAATTCAAAATTCGCCAATTGAAATTCAAAAATCATCAAAACTCTTTATATTGATGAGTTTTGAACTTCAATCGAGAGTTTTGAATTTCAATTGACGAATTTTAAATTTCAAATGGCGAGTTTTGAATTTCAATTGATAAATTTAGAATATCAATTGAACTGTTTTGAATTTCAAGTGACGAATTTTGAATTTCAGTTTATATTTTTCGAATTTAGAATTTCGAATTTCAAATTGAAAATTTGAATTGATATTTTTTGAATTTCAAATGGATTTTTTGAAAATCAATTAACGAGATTTGAAATTTAAATGGAATTTTTTAATTTTAATTGATTTTTTTTTTAAAATTTTAATTGGAAATGGTGTAGTATTGATCACAAACCGCTGCTTTTATGCGCTGAGCAAGCGATTAAATGACAGAGCCCTCTCTTGATGAAGAAAGATAAACTATACCAGATACTGACCCCACCTATATTACTCTACATGGCTTACCTTGTAAAACTCATAAAGTTCTAAATTTTCAATCTGTTCATTTTGTTAACATTTACAACATTTTGCAATACACAAATGGTTTTGATTGAAATCCTAAATTAATTTGTTTCTATTATTATAAATGTTAACAATACTATCGTAAATATCGTAAATATTTTATAATATTTTTATTATTTGCCTACTTTACATAATTTATTCAAAATATTAAAAAAAAAATGTGCCGTCATTATCTGTATATATATAAATGAGTATATTACCCCCTGACGGTTATGTTCACATACCATTTAACAGCACATTATTATGTTAAAGACCTCCCAGCGGCAGAACGATTGACAAATAAGCAAAACCGTTTGCCGCCGCCACTTCCCCTCCTCCTCCGCCCTTCTAACAGCAAATTTTTGGCAAATCCAAATCATATAAACATTTCCGTTGCCAATTGGGAAAAAGACAACAATCATTAGAATTGCTTTTATATGGTTGTAATTCCCAAAGACAATTTCGAATTATATAAGAACAAATGGACAACGAAAACAACAACAACAAAACACATTGAAAGACATAACAGTTAAATTATGGTTATCCTCTTTATATGGTCCCATGGTGCTGGTTATGGTGGCTAACCTTGCTGTTAGAGCTCACGGCAGGGACTTACTTATTCTTGCAAACTCTAGCTAACGCTTAGCCCAGCAACAGCAGAGCTCCTCCACACCCTCACGCATTATCATCGTAAACGGCGTCGTCAACATATGGTAACATTTATGGCTCAAAAGCTTCTTAACCTTGGTAGTTTTGGTGGCGCATTGTGGCATACACTCGTTCAAACGATGACGGGGACAAGGGCAACTTGATGTAGAAGAATTGTTTAGTCAGCCATCGAAAGCACTTTTTCCTTTTCCCTTTGGATGTTTTCTTTCACTTTGACTCAATTAGATTTTCTTCTCTTCTCCTCTTTAGTATGGTATTTTTGTTTTCCGTACTGTTTTATATGATGCAAGTGTCGAAGGCAAGTAAGTTAGCAAAGGGTCTTAGAGAACATTGAATAATCTGTACTGGCAACATGTTGCACTGTATACAAGCCATAGGCTGATGCTGGGGGATATAATTTGAAACTTCTTAGATTAATGACCAAATAACACCTTATTTCAAATATTTTGAAACGTTCAAATCCATGCGTAATAAACTGAAGCATTCATAAGTTTTTCAAATTAGTCAAAATACTTAAGTATAATAAAAAGGCAATTTCATTGGGACGGGTGTGACCATGTTACTCATATTTTTATTATTAAAAAAAAGCTGTGATTCCCAAGAATGTTAAGTTTGAAAAAGAAAAAGATTTACAAACAACTACTTTTTCTTAATAAACCCCTTTTTAAAAGAAAAAGACGGGTGTGAAAATATTTTGCGACAGGTGTGACCTAGTTAAATAAACTTCAAAAGTATAAGAAACTAAAGTTTTTACATAATTCAATTATATATGACAAACATAAATGTAAACATATAAGAAAATAATAAGACATATATTTATTCGTTATCTGTACTATCGAATACATCAGCATTAGGGTGGTTCATTTTTTTTCTCTGCCAAGCGGTTATCAAAGCAGTAGATAACTACGATGAATTCTAAATTTACCAAAAAACCATGGGTCTAAAATCAAAGTCGAACCCCGTTTATTAACCAGAAACTTTTCGTTTTGGGGGAATCCCCCAGTCATTTTTTCCACCTAGCATACTCCTATGCTCCTATCTTCACACTCTAAGGGGGCTCCATACAAAAATAATTTTTTTTATAAAATTAGCTCCCACCGCTCTAACTGACCTAAAGTATCCCCTAGAGTTGTCAAATGTATGACCGACCCTCAATATTTTTGCAACCCCAACAGTTCCTCAAAACATTTCTACCTATTAAAAAATATAGAAGTTGTAATAATTTTTCTATAAGCATCACAATTGCAACTTTTTTTCAGTTTTTATACTCTCACCCGTGGGAATGATATTCCCCCATAATTTGATACAATATAGGTTGTAACGCATTTCCGAAGATGGATTTGAGACTCTAAATTATTAAATTGAAATGATTTTCAGGATATTTAACGGCAAAGTGCTTTCAGACGCGTCCACAGGTTGCGGATAGTAGCATACCCAGCAGATATGCAGAGTAGATGCGAATTAAAAAAGCAATCGTGGACAATCAGCGGTTTAAAGGGGAAAGGTCTCGGGAGGACTTAATGAAATAACCATCTTCAACCCCTACGGGGGCTTTGAAACAAAAATCTAATTTTTATAAAATTAGCTCTCACCGCTCTAACTGCCCTAAAGTAGCTTCTAGAGGAGTCAAATGTATGAACGACCATCAATATTTTGGCGACCCCAACAGTTTATCAAAACATATCTACCCCATCTATTTTTAACACTCAAGGGGTTTCCATGAAATTTTTTTTTTTTTTAATTAGCTCCTGCCGCTCCCATGGTGCCACCTAGAGGGGTAAAATGTATGGCCGACCTCCACTAGTATTTCCCTCTCTAACATACCTACTCCCTATCTTAACACCCTAAGGAGGCTCTAATACAAAAGGCAATTTAACATGGCCAGTATTAAAAAAAATTCATATCATCATATTTACGAAAACCAAAACAATGTGTTTTTTTTGGCTTAGGGGGGTCTTAATTTTTTACCCAGGGACGGGTGTGACCAAATGTTTTCTGTAACTAAATACTCAAATATTTTAACAAATGTTTACAAAATTTCACTATATTATTAATAGCACTTACATTGTTACTTTGTTTTATCATGTTGTAACAGAACACATTTCATATCATTTTAAAAAACAAGAATTATACTAAATTTTAAGTTTTATTAACAGAATTAATTTCATTTTTGTACAATAAAGAATTATATTTCATTTAATTTTTGTTTAACTGTCCTTTAATTATTGCCTACACTGTTCATGATATTCAGCTCAATTGTACATTACTCATAATTGTCTAATGGTTCTCATTTATTATCACTCATTCCTCTCATTGTAACTATTATTGTTGTTGTAAAAGTATCACTTATAACCATCGTACCTCTATCACACTCTGTTTGTTTGTTCATTTTTTTGAGTACCGTTAGTTTTGATGATGTTTTGAAAAACGTATAGCACTCAATACTTGTATGTCTGGTCTTATAAAAGAAATATTTTGTAACAACTTTCATTCCCTTTTTGGCAAGCGAATAAAATAGTCTTTAAAAATTATCGAGCGCTGTTTGAATTTGTCTGGGAAAAATAAATAACTTAAAGTGGCACATATTGGACGTTGACCGTCTGTTTTGGACCCTTTTAGTTGTATTATTTGGTATTACGTTGACGAATTTGGCATTGTGCTGGTTCCAGTCTCGTAATACTTATTCAATTGCGCAACCTTTCTGCTGCCAGATTCTATTAAAAGGAGTCTCACCTTTACATTGGCGCCCAACGCAAAATCTCCACGCTATAGAAGAAGACATTTGGCAGTTTGGTGGAATTGAAATCAAATTGTTGCTCTGTTGTTGTTGCTTACGAGTTGTTGTTGTTGCTCTACATACAAATTGGTTGGTTCGAAGGTTCATTTGATTGCTCCTATATTGTGTAATTCAGAACAGTTTAGTAAATCAGAATAAAATATGATACGAAGAAGTCCGCGAACTACACCAAATGAAACTGGTATAGCTGCAACAAATAAAAATAATCCATCAAGCGTTATTCAGCAAGGTCAAAATCCAACAAATGCAAGCGTAAACGCAGGTGTTAATGATATCAATACTCAATCCTCGTTAAATGCCCCTTTAACAGCAAGTGTTATAGACAATATTCCTGGCACAGCTAAAGCATCATTAAATACTCCATTAACTCCATTAGCTGCACAAAATCTCCCACTAAACGTCGGTCGGCAAAACGAAATATCAAAGCATACATATGCGATGCCAGGAGTTACTGATAATTTGTCTAGTAGTTCTCAGGGAACTTTATCAGCACAAAATTCAAATTTATCACAACTTTCCAATAACGCTGGTAACATTGGTACTGTTAATGTTACTCTGACAACAGACCAGTTTAGAGAATGGATGGGTCGTAGGGAACGTCAACCCACTTTTGCCAACTGCACTGCGCGTTTTAATGGCGGATACAACAACACCACAAAAGTTGAGGAATTTATAGCCACTATACTCGTATATAAAGATTCGGAAATGCTTTCTGATACGTTGGCTTTAACAAGTCTGCCTCTTTTGTTCGAAGGATATGCTTCAGAATGGTGGCAGGGTGTGGAACACGAAGTCAAAACGTTCCAAAGTGCCATGGATTTGCTGAAAAAAGCATTTTCCCCAGCTAAGCCAGATTGGCGAATATTTTCTGAAATTTACCAAGATAAACAAAAAGTTTCCGAATCGACAGACAGCTTTATTTGTCGAAAACGACGACTATTTGCCCAGCTGTCGGAAAAGTTGTCAGAAAACATAATGATAAGCATGATATTTTCTCAACTCAAGCTATCTATAAGAGAAAAAATATCGAGAGATAGTGCCAAATCATTTCATCAGTTGCTAGAGAGAGCTAGAGAAATAGAAATGTTTATCGAAGACACTAAAGAGGAAATTCCAAAGCCTTTCAAAGCTGAAAAGATGCGATGTTCGTTTTGTAGAAAACCCAACCATACAATTGATACGTGCTACAAAAAGATCGAAAAAGATAGGAAAGGAAATATGAAATCAAAAGAGAGCTCATTAAATTGCTATGGCTGTGGTGCTTCCGGTTATTATAGATCAAATTGTCCAAACTGTTCCAAAGGAAGCTCTTCAAATACTCCAGAAAAATTGGATTTTAATTCGCTACATACCGCCGTAGTCGGTCGAAATGTACCTACGGTCGGAATAAATATTGAAGGGTTAGATGGAGAAGCATATTTTGACACAGCTGCACGAACAAGCGTTGCAGGTTTCACATTGTACCAAAAATTAAGGAGCAAAAATATTCAATTTCATGAAGTCTCTGCAGGAATAATATTAGCTGACGGTATTCCTCGAGAAGAAAAGGTATTTTCGACTACAGTAAACATCATAATCGGTAAAAGATTCAAGAAAATTAGTTTTATATGCATGCCCAAAGCAAGAGGAAACAGAACACTTATTGGCATAGATTTCTTAGAAGAAGCTGGCATCGTGTTAGACCTGGCTCAGAGAACATGGCACTTCAAGGATGAGTCTGAAAAGAACTTCGAATTTAAATGCTCTCGTCCAAACCTACTTATTAAATCTTTGCCTCTGTCACAAGCCAACATTAAACAACCAGATAATGTTGATGAGTTCTTTGCAAAACTTGAGGAATCTAATTCAAAAAGCATTTATGGCCTAGAATCTCCCAAATACTACGGTGATACGAAAGCCAACGAATATTCTCCTGCCGGAATTGAAAAGATGTTTAAAAACAGTATTCCTGATAAATACTTAAAAAATGAAAACCATCTAAATCGTGCACATATTGCGGAATTCCCACCAGTAAAACGAAGACGAGATAGCGCTGAATCTGTTTCAATAGAGCTTAATGCCATTGATTTTACGCTGCGATCAGAAGAGGGAGCGAATATAAACCCAAATGATCGCATTCGTTTAGAAAATCTTCTTATGCAAGTAGTTGATATTTTCGAAGATAAAGTGGATACAGTTCCAGACATAGAACATTTTATAAATACTGGTAATCACTCACCAATTGCATGTTCTCCATACCGATTATCTCCAGTAATGAAAGAAAAGTTAAGGATAGAAATCAATGAAATGTTAAGGAAGGAAATAATATCAGAAAACCAGTCACCATGGGCTTTTCCCGTCGTCCTGATACCAAAGAAAACAGGGGGAGTTCGAGTCTGTGTCGACTACAGGAAGCTTAACGCCATAACTACAACTGATAAATATCCATTGCCACGCATGGATGATCTATTGCATGCAGCAAAGGCGACATCATTTATGACTACAATCGATCTGAAGGCAGGCTACTGGCAAATTAAAATGGCAAATGAAGATAGAATTAAAACTGCATTCACGACTCCTTTCGGAATATATGTCTTCAATAGAATGCCTTTTGGTCTCAAAAACGCCCCAGCTACTTTTCAAAGACTTATCGACAAACTGAGAAATGGTCTCCCGCAAATTATGATATTAGCATATCTGGACGATATAATTATATGTTCCAAAGATTTCAGTACACATTTAAATGATTTGAAAGTCGTTTTTGAAAAAATAAAAGCTTTAAAACTACAGCTTAATCGAGATAAATGTCATTTCTGTAGATCAGAAGTTAAGTACCTAGGCCATATTTTGACTATTGAAGGACTTAAACCGGATCCAGATAAAACAAATGCTATATTGCAAAGACCGCATCCGAAAAATCTAAAGCAACTCATTTCATTCTTGCAAACATGTTCCTGGTACCGACGCTTCATCCCAAGTTTCGCCGAAATTTCAAAACCCTTGTCTCAATTAACAAAGAAAGGTGTAAAATTCTGTTGGTCAGAAGAACAAAATACGGCTTTTGAGACATTGAAGCAAAAACTAATATCTCCTCCCATTCTTCAGCAAATAGATGAAACTAAGCCAGTTTTTAAAAACCGACGCCAGCGATTATGCACTTGGAGCAGTTTTACTGCAGGGGGAGAAGGAAGATGAGCATCCATTAGAGTATGCAAGCCGACTCCTACTTCCAGCCGAAAGAAATTATTCTACAACGGAGAGGGAAGCGTTAGCAGTAGTTTGGGCAGTTAAAAAGTTCCGAGGGTATATCGAAGGCTCAAATATATCAGTTTTAACAGATCATCAAGCTCTTAAATGGCTCTTTACGTTGAAATCGCCAACAGGTCGCTTAGCAAGATGGGCTCTGCAGTTGCAGCCGTATAACATTACTTTTGGATATACACCCGGGAAGAAAAACGTTGTCGCTGATACCTTATCGCGCCCTCCATGCTCCAACGAGTCCCATTGTGACATAAAATGTGAATGTTTTTCAATATCGGTTGACTTTCCACGTAAAGGCGGAGCCGAGATAAGAAAGGCTCAGCTAGAAGACGAAGATATAAAAAAAATTGTTGTTATGTTTGAATCTGACGACATCAACGCAACAAGATATAGCAACCGTGGATACATGATGGTTGATGGTGTGCTATACCGATATTGTTCCGATCAAGATGTTGAACAAGGACAGCTGGTAGTACCTAAATCAATGCGACAAAAGATATTATGGAGATTTCATGACGATCCGATGGCAGGTCACTATGGCATTGACAGAACTATACACCGCATATGTAAAAATTATTACTGGTCCGGAATGCGTGCTGAAATCACATCTTATGTAAAATCCTGTCTGGAATGTCAACGCTATAAAGCTACAAATTTAAAACCTGCAGGGCTTCTTCAAACTGTTGCCAGTAGACAGCGTTTTGAAGTAATTGCCATTGATCTCGTCGGTCCACTTCCACGTACAAGCAAAGGCAGTCAATGGATATTAGTTATCGAAGATTTATGCAGTCGATGGGTTGAATTATTTTCGCTGAAAGAAGCCACTGCAGAATTTTGCGCGAGAATAATATTGAATGAAGTCGTTTTAAGATATGGTGTGCCACGTCGAATACATTCAGACAATGGACCCCAGTTCATATCAGCAATTATGCAAAAATTAACATATTGTTTGGGTATAACTCAGTCTTTCACGCCTGTTTACCATCCGGAGTCGAATCCAGTTGAAAGAAAAAATCGCGACCTCAAGACTCAAATTTCTATTTTTGTCGGTAAAGACCACACCACTTGGGATTCTATATTACCTATGATACGATTCGCCATGAATACAGCGAAATGCGATAGCACAGGATACTCTGCAGCATATTTAACATTTGGCCGCGAATTAAGGAGTCCTATGGAGGCTCATACAGATCTAAAAGCTATAATCTTGTCTGAAAATTTCATTCCCCAAATAACACCTTACCTTGTAAAAATGGCAGAAACGTTAAAAATTGCAAACGAATCCGTTGAAAAAGCTCAGGATCGAAATAAGGCATATGTAGACTCAAAACGCAGACTTAATATAGATTTCAAAATTGGAGATGATGTTTTAATTTCAACTCACGTATTAAGTAATTCAAATAAAAATATTACTTCGAAATTTATTCCCCGAAGAGATGGCCCGTACAAAATTATTGGCAAAAAAGGAGCATCATGTTATGTCATAGCAGCACAAGATAATCTTAAAATCCCACTTGGAACGTATCATACGTCGCAACTGACTGCATTCAATGGACATTCAAATGAACCTATATATCCAATAAGAAAGCGTGGACGTCCATCAACAACTTCATACAATCTGAAGGATACATCAAAACTAGCAAACAACACAGAAAGCACAACTGTCAGAGACGTCGACGAACAAAAGCAACAAAATACTACAGATCCGATGGATAAAGATGTATCATCAATGAATCAAAACAATGCTGGAAGAAATTTGAGACCTAGAAAACCTAAAAAGTTTAACTGATTCTTGCCACATCATCGGGACGATCTCTGTAGCAGAGGGGGAGGCTGTAACAGAACACATTTCATATCATTTTAAAAAACAAAGAATTATACTAAATTTTAAGTTTTATTAACAGAATTAATTTAATTTTTGTACAATAAAGAATTATATTTCATTTAATTTTTGTTTAACTGTCCTTTAATTATTGCCTACACTGTTCATGATATTCAGCTCAATTGTACATTACTCATAATTGTCTAATGGTTCTCATTTATTATCACTCATTCCTCTCATTGTAACTATTATTGTTGTTGTAAAAGTATCACTTATAACCATCGTACCTCTATCACACTCTGTTTGTTTGTTCATTTTTTTGAGTACCGTTAGTTTTGATGATGTTTTGAAAAACGTATAGCACTCAATACTTGTATGTCTGGTCTTATAAAAGAAATATTTTGTAACAACTTTCATTCCCTTTTTGGCAAGCGAATAAAACAGTCTTTAAAAATTATCGAGCGCTGTTTGAATTTGTCTGGGAAAAATAAATAACTTAAAGTGGCACATATTGGACGTTGACCGTCTGTTTTGGACCCTTTTAGTTGTATTATTTGGTATTACGTTGACGAATTTGGCATTGTGCTGGTTCCAGTCTCGTAATACTTATTCAATTGCGCAACCTTTCTGCTGCCAGATTCTATTAAAAGGAGTCTCACCTTTACAATGTACAATAACAATTTAATTAAACTTTTGTCATATATACCGGAACGGGTGTGACACAAAATTCGTATGTTTCTGTTTACTCATAAAAGTTTTACTATAAAACATACAAAGCCGAAACCTTATGAGAAAAAAAACAGAAGTTTTGTCTTTACGGAGATAACAGTTTTTACTTATCAAGATAAATGGAATATTAGTAAATGTTAATGTAAGTCCTAGCATATACAGATAGAAATGAGAGAGTTTGTTATATGCTCTATAAATGGAAAATATCAATATTTTTTAAAAATGTAGGCTTAAAATGCACTTCTAGACTCCAGGTTGCAGCATAGTCAAAATAATCAATTATCATTCATGAATCCCTGTTTGTGTACTTTTATAATAAATAAACAGTTTTAATCTTATTTGTCCAGATTATTACTGTCATCGTTTAAAAAGTAAAAAGACTTTTGGTCCAGTTGGCTGTAATGAAAAATATCGATATATTTTAAAAAGAATCAGCTAGGATTTCAATTTAAGCATTTTTGTGATGTATGGTGAACCCAGAATACAGTGGAATTTCCACTTTTTATTGCCATTTTCATGCAACGTAAAGTTTAGCCTTAAGCCTACCGCGGTATGCTTTAAATCAAAAAAATTTACCATATGTAGTGTCCTCCTAAAACACATGTAACTCTCCCTCTTATCACCCAATTTTTATAAACGATGGCTTGTTTTTCTCGGGAAAGTCCAATCTTTATACTCAATCTATGAAATTTGATTTATTTTTGCGAATATTTTTAATAAATTTGTTTATAAATTTAAAACCGTTATTTTTGCACAAAAAATTAGTTTTTTAAACTTTAAATGCTCCTACCATCAAAACTACCCAACCGATGTTAAAAGCTTGTATAGAAAGATTTTAGGGGAGCACATTACCATTAATTGGAGTCCACCTTTGTTGAAATCGTTGGACGGGTTTACGAATTATTCTCAAATCAGCTGATGCATCTCATAAAAAATATGCAAAATAATTGAAAAATTCATATCTCGAAAACTAATCAGAGGAAAATTTTTTCATATTTCATATTCGTGCTTAGGAGGCCTAAATCTACAGGAAAAAATTATTTAGAACTCTGCAGCTGACAAAAAATAATGATTTGTAAACTGGTGTTATCGTTCAGTTGTCCATATTAATTGGCCGATTTTTATTTAAAATATTTTATTTTATTTTATTTTATTTTTTTTATTTAATTTTATTTTATTTTATTTTATTTTATTTTATTTTATTTTATTTTATTTTATTTTATTTTATTTTATTTTATTTTATTTTATTTTATTTTATTTTATTTTATTTTATTTTATTTTATTTTATTTTATTTTATTTTATTTTATTTTATTTTATTTTATTTTATTTTATTTTATTTTATTTTATTTTATTTTATTTTATTTTATTTTATTTTATTTTATTTTATTTTATTTTATTTTATTTTATTTTATTTTATTTTATTTTATTTTATTTTATTTAATTTTATTTTATTTTATTTTATTTTATTTTATTTATTTGCCACTGTATGTATTTTATATGTAATGTATTAATTCCATTTAAACTCGATTATAACATAACAGTTTCCGAGACTTTTTTCCTTGAAAACACAACTACTCTAAACAATCCTATTTGCATCGCTTTTAAACTACCGCCCACACTATGTCATGAAATATCCACATCTTTTTCGTCTGCGAATTGGACATATTGATTGATTATGTCATCAAATAACCGCCTCATAGCTCACCATACACTGCATATGTTATGTTACTACCCAGCCAAGCAGCAAATTTTCCTCGAAGAGCATATCAACAATGCTACCGAGTGCGGCCAATCAATCAAATATCGATTGAATGCCAGTTATATTGTATCCAGCCACAAGAATATAACAATGTATACGAAAAAACGAAAATCCATTTCAATCTGGTTCAACTTTGTCAATGTATTTTGCATTGTAATGGCATTTCATGGAAAACGGTTTTTATTAAATAAAATACAAAATGTTTTGTAGTGTATCATACATTTCCACGTCATATGTAGAAACCTGACCCAGGACCATAAAATCAAATAACAATTTATGGTAAACGCAAATTGATTGGTAATATGTCAAAAATTTAAACGAAATTGAAAACTAATAAGCGGAAATAGAATACCAATAACAATCTATTGTAATTGACATTTAGCTCACCAATATGAAAAACCTGGAATATGAATGAATTTTAATGTGTTTTCCTAAATGATGAAATATTTGCATAACACAGTACAACACATAATTTTGGGACTCAATTCTGAGAACTGCTCGTGAAAGTAGCCCCAAAAAGAAGAAGTTCTACATCATTCGTTTTGTCAAGTTACATGCCATAATAATTCAATATCGATTTGAAGTGAGTAAGTATCGAATTTGTCACGTTTTAGGCTCTTTTGTTTGACATAACATAAATATATATGATACATACTTACTTAGCTGGCACTTCTTTGCAATCCCAGTGGATTATATACCGAACGTAGAAAAATATAAGCGCCAAGATCTTCTGCGCTTCTTCTCCATTTAATCACACCAAGTTCTGCATGGTTCTCAGTAACCTGGTCTTTCCAACGGAGTTTTGGTCGCCCTCTGCTGCGCCGTCCATCGAGTTCATTGTCGAAGACTTTTCGAGCTGGAGCATTTTTGTCCATGCGTACTACATGACCTAGCCAACGTAACCGCTGCGCCTTAATGCGTCTGGCCACGTCAATGTCAGTGTACAGCTCGTACAGTTCATGATTCATACACATCAACGATGATGGGCCCATATTACGGAGTATTTGTCTCTCGAATACTGCCAGAACCGATTTATCTGCTGGTGTCATAACCCAGGATTCTGAACCGGACATCAAGACATGTCGAACCAGTATCTGGTATAGCTGGATTTTTGTTCGTCGAGAGAGGTTTCTGTCATTATATGGCTTGCTAAGTCCGTAGTAGCATTTATTAGCAAGCAGGATTCTTCTCTGGATTTCTAGGCTGACATTATTTGCTTTGTTGATGGCGAAGCGAAGGTAGATAAAATTATTTACCACCTTGAAATTGTAGTTGTCAACGTTCACGCAGTTTCCCAAACGAGTGGAGTGCTTTGTTCATTGAAACTAATAACTTCACTTTGTCCTCGTTCACCATTAGACCCATTTTCACTGATTCCTTCTTCTGTATACCTGAGAAGGCTGCATTAACATCCCGCAGATCTGCCTTCTGGAATCAGCAGTTGCTGGAAGCTTTCTCTCCATATATGCAGCACACTCTGCATATCTGTAACCAGATGACCATCCTTGTTCTTACAGGAGGGGAGCCCCCTTTTGCTTTTTGGTACATTTTCGGGCCTTACCTCTATCCCTGTATCGCTCTATATTATAGACGTCCAAAAATGAATCAGCTGTTGTTGTTGAGAAAGAGACAGACTGCACTAACAGAAATGATGTGCGTATTGAAACATAATGCGACTGAATAAGAGAGAAAAACAATGCGTGTGAATTGTGCCACTGTTGGGCGTCTATGTTCTATATCCTCGTTCTCCCGTTCCTTCATCTGACGTTTTTTTCTCGCTTAAATAGCTGTCTCGCCAGCACGGGTAACAATTGGCTGTAGCGTTGCCCTATAAGCAGCAGCCTGTTCCTCAGACGGAATGCGACATTCTTTATCGTACTAGGAATCGTATGAGAAACGTTTTTTTATACGGTTATTTCGGCAGTTGCCATGAAATGCGCAATATGCTGTCACTGCGTATTGGGAACGTCGGAAGTAGAAGCGTTGTGTCATAGAAATTGGGAGAGCTGGTTGGAGTAGGCATTGGCTATCTCTGGTGTTTGCAGCTTCGCGATGTCCAGCTGTCTTTGTGTTTGGTGACGTGCGTTTTTAGTTTTGTGCGCACCTTGGCTGCAACCAGGTTATGATCCGAGCCAATATTAGCACCACGGATCACACGCACGTCCATGACACTAGATGCATGCCTGCCATCAATTACCACATGATCAATTTGATTTTTGGCGTTTTGATCGGGGGATAGCCAGTTTGCCTTGTGGATAACTTTGTGGTGGAATCTCGTTCCACTCACAACCATGTTCTTTCCCGCTGCGAAGCTAACCAACCAAAACCCTTTGTCTTAAGTGTCGGTATGCGGACTGAATTTACCGATTGATGGACCAAGAACATTTTCCTTTCCTATTTTTGCAAGAACAATTTAAAGTCTCCCAGAACAATTTTAATGTCGTGGCCAGAGCAGCGGTTTCCTCTAGGCGCTTATAAAATGCATCTTTAATGTCATCGTATTTATCTTCCGTCGGTGCATGAGCACAAATCAGCGTGATGAGTCGTTTGTGTTTTACATCTAGTATCGTCGTGTAGACCTGACCAGATGGTGGGCTCCACCCCACTAGAAACTACTTTAAGCCGCTGTTAAGGCCCGAATCTAATTTCAAAACGCCACGAAATATTTAAACCGACCAATAACTCTTGTGTGGGGATACCAGACCGAATGTCAAGTACAAACTCGAGGCTTGCACTCCGTCCAATCTGGCCCCCCACTATTTATTATTTGCAACTTGTTGCATTAGTATATCTATTATTTGGTTAATGGACAATAACCATTCCTTCCTTAGCACAAGTTGCTCCACGCCGCCATCTGCTAGAACCGAAGTTCCCATCCGGCCGGCCCCACATCCACCACCAGACTACCGATCTGTCGGCTCACCTTCGCCTCCTTCAGCTAGGAGCAAAGCTCCCCATCCGGCAGAACGCAATTAACTGCCTTCTGATAGGTACCAATCTCGCTTGGTACCCCCTTCGGCCAGCATCACCAATTTTTGTGGCTCAAGGCCACCACGCTTAGGACAATACAAATATAAATCTGACTCAAAGAGTCTGGAACGGTTATAATCTTTATATAATGAAATTAGGTCGTAACAACGTAACAGTGTTCCTGCAATCGCTGTTACACCCTTGTTAAATGCTTGGTGCTACCCATTCACCAATACGCTGAGAGTGCAACGCAACACTCGACTAAGAACGCGTAAGATGCACAATGAGAGATGCGAATCTCGTATGGTATCAAAGGACACCCAGCTCCATTTCTCCCGAGCATCGAACTCTTAGTCTACCAGCGTGCCTTTTTGTCAAACCACAGCCATACCCATTCGGTGGGTAAGCAGTTTTTACACTACTTAGGGCTCCCAGCCGCCCGTGGTACCATCTTTAGACTCCTTGGTCGGAGCTCGTAAAGATAATACCACCTTTACTGCCTCTTTTTGCCTTGCAGAGCCAGAAAGAGGTCCACTGGTGGTTCTCTCGGGTCCGTGGTGGCGATACTCACCAAAGGTCTTCGAAAAGACCCCCCTGCGGGAATTATAACGCTTTGATGCGGATTGCGGCTATTCGATCACTGGCACGATTGAAACGCGAGACACACATCCAAATTCGTGCTTTTCGGCCAGTTGGATGGCGGCACATTCTCTGTAGAGAGTCCAGATGTTCTAGGTGCATATCCTTAAACAATGTTTTGCGGGGGTCGTCAACATTTGGGGGGTTCCGTTTGTCAATACTATATGATGGCGTATGATTATCATAAGTAATATTCCACGTAAATCATACGCCCCAGAGTACAACAGTTTTATTGTTACTGTTACAAAATTAACCCAGTTCAAAATAATTTGATGAATGGAAAAGTGAAACTGTTGCTTATGTGGGGAAACGTTATATGAACAGATAAAAGGAATTGTAATTTTTAATTTTTCTAAAATTTGTTTCAGCTAAATCGAACAAGTGGTTTTCTCGAAAGGATTCAAACAAAAGGGCCTAAAACGTGACAAATTCCCCTATACGATACTTACTAACTTCAAATCGATATTAAATTATTATGGCATGTAACTTGACAAAACGAATGATGCAGAAGTTCTTCTTTTTGGGGCTACTTTGACGTGCAGTACTCAGAATTGAGTCCCAAAATCAATGAACTGAAAAATGTTGTACTGTGTAATTGAAGTTGTGAATAAAATAATTATTATTATTCTATAATATGATAATTGAATAAAATATGGTAATTTTCCAGGAACACCACAAAAAATAATTAAAAAAGGATCAACGAGTGTTTTGTTTTATCTATTACACACAATAGTACGTGGAATTTATTGTGGTATTAAAATATTTGACCCACCCCTCCACCTCTGCTGTTATTCACTACTTTAGCACTTTATAATTATTTGTGGTTGATGTATTAATTGTTTTTATATCTCTCGAAGAATCGCACATCTGTATCAGTAAATGTTGTTGTTGGTAAAACAACACAAGGACTTGCAATTGTTATTATTCACAGCAAGTGACACGAATAAAATTGGTTTATAGGTCAGTGAGAGATAAAAAGTTTGTCATTACGAGTACATAGAGAAAATCTTCATGCAATTAAACTTAAATGTCATGTAATGTAGCTATTATCCTTAATTTTACGTACTAGTTGAAATTTTTCCAATAACGTTATCCCTCTTTTATGGGGTGTAAAGGGAAATTAAGTGAGTAAGTTTGTATGTTATATAAATATATCATTCTCCATGACATACATCGTAATTGAATGTGTCAATTGTCATGTACAACGGCTGTTCCCTGTCAATTTGGGAAAACTTTTACAAAAAAAAAAACTAAAAAGAAATGTGACGAGATTTGGACCTAACAATTGTTTACGTGTAGAAAATAAACTGAATTAATAATGTTTGTAATGCTCAAACTCTTAAACCGCCCACACACATACAGTTATTAGCATATTCTATAGGGCGCACAGTGAGATTTTGGTGTCAAAAACACTATATCTAAATATGTATTAATATTTATTTTTGAAAAATTGAAGTAATGCTTTGGGTCATATATGGGCAATTTCATGTAAAACGACCCTATACAGGAAAAAATATAATTCTATATCTATATATATAAAAATGAAATGGTCCACATATGTCATACCATCACGTGAGAACGGCTGGAGCGATTTGGCTGATTTTTTTTTTATTCGATTCGAAATTTTCCGTAGATTGTTTGTGTTGAAAAAAATCAAATCCAGGTGGCGCTAGGGTGGATTTATATCGAAAATTTGAATGCATGTACCAATTCAACTGAAATTTAGAATGTATATTCATTTGATCATGAGAAAACATTTTATGTACAAATGGACCCGGTAGGTGGCGCTGGGGTTTACAATCAAAATTTTAACGAATGGGTCAATTTAACTGAAATTCAGAATCTATGTTTGTTTGATCATAAGAATAAATCGTATGTACAAATGGACATGGTAGATGGCGCTTGGGTGGATTTATATCGAAAATTTGAATGCATGTACCAATTTAACTGAAATTTAGTATTTATGTTTGTGGAACCTTCAGAAAATTTTTTTGTATATATTGACCCAATAGGTGTCGCTAGGGTGGAATTATAATGAAAATTTTAACGAATTAAACAATTTGACTGAAATTTAGAATGTATATTTGTTTTATTATGAGAATTTTTTTTGTATATATCGACCTGCAGTTGATTTGGCTGGGGTTGAATTATTTCGAAAATTAAATCGATTGTCCGATTTTACTTAAACTTAAAATATATGATTTTTTTGGCATGAGAAAATTTTGAATGTATGTTTGGAACCAGTTGCCGGTGTTTTGCTTATGATACACTTAATTTTTGGAATGCCATTTAGTCACTTTTTTAACATCATAGTTATTCAGATGTCTATATATATAAAAAAGATGTACATTTTAGTGTCACCACTAATTGTGAAAACGGTTGACTCCATTTGTCCCAAAATTTCAGTGAAAGTTGGGGATTGGCTGTAGATGGTTATCCAGACCGCAAAAAGGCTTAAAGAAGAATGGCTAAATTTTATAATGGTGCACTTCCTACAGAATCAGAGAGCTTCACAAAGTGGTCTTTCCCATTTCGAAATTTTAGGGGACAATAACGAAAATAGGAATAACTGTTGATATCACCCAGACCAAACAGTTAATGGGATTGCTCAGCCTAATGAAGGAATTTCTGGAAATTCGTACTCCTTAGGATAAAAAAGTACAATCACCCAGTACACCAACGCAGAAAGTTATATGTATGTCAGTCAATCGGCTTAAAAATGTGGTTTTAGAATATATGCCTATCAATAAGTTAGTTTTCATCCCATCATTGACGACACTGCTGATCCGTTTTAGTAATTCTTATAATAATATATAATAATCTGTAATATATATGAAGAACAGAATTTGTCCGGGAAAACCTCGCCCTTGAAATTGAAATATTTTAGAGGTCAAAGAAATAAACCAATCGTTATAAGATTTCAACTACACTCAACATATTTTACAAAAATTTGGAGGCAGGACGAAGTCTGCCGGGCCAGCTAGTTTTAAATAAAAATCTGTCATATCATATAAAAATCATATTAATTTTACAAGAGAACGACAATTGCACAGTACAACGCATGATTTTGGGACTCAATTCTGAGAACTGCACGTGAAAGTAGCCCCAAAAAGAAGTTTTCTGCATAATTCATTTTGTCAGGTTACATGCTATAATAAATTAATATCGATTTGAAGTTAGTAAGTATCGTATACGTTTTATGCTCTTTTTTTATATTGTTATATGGTGGCGTATGATTATCATAAATAACATTTCACGTAAATCATACGCCTTGTAGTACAACACTGTTTTACTGTAACTGCTACAAAATAAACCCAGTTCAAAATCATTTGATAAATGGAAAAGTGGAACTGTTGCTTATGCAAGAAAACGTTATATGAAAAGATTAAAGTAATTGTAATTCATAATTTTTTTAAATTTGTTTCAGCTAAATCGGACTAGTGGTTCTCGATTTAAGTCAAACAAAAGAGCCTAAAACGTGACAAATTCCCCTATACGATACTTACTAACTTCAAATCGATATTAAATTATTATGCCATGTAACTTGACAAAACGAATGATGCAGAACTTCTTCTTTTTGGGGCTATTTTCACGTGCAGTTCTCAGTTCTCAGTCCCAAACAATGAGCTGAAAAATGTTGTACTGTGTAAATTACTGAGTTTGTTGTACACCAAAAAAAGGATAACCAATTTTGACATACAAATGACTTGAGTTAATAAAATGTCCTTGTTATTTCACTACAATAAGACAAAATGTAATTTCAGTTTTATATAAAATATCTTTTTTATTAGAATTTTATCTGTCACTAAAACTCTTAGTCTTTCAAAGTCGTTGCGGCACTTGACTTTGTTAGTATTCATTTCAATTGAGTTAGCAAAAAGAAATTGACTTAAGGAGCAATAAAAAGAATAACAACGATAACGACAGCGATGCAATATATACTCAACATTATTATTACCTCTGTGCAACGGGGAGACCTTTCGCGTAAATGGCATGTTCAACATTTGGGGTCTTAGCAAAGGAAATATATATCCGAGTAATGCAACTACCACTACCACCATGACTACCACTACCAGCAACTTTGTCTTGGTTAATATTCGTGCACTTTTTATTCAAGCATTATATTTCGTGCTGCTATGAGAAATTGATGTTAAGATAATGGTATTTGCTGCAGCTTTTCCATTTGTGTGGTTTATCGGCAACACTAGTCGACTTAATAAATACAAATTATAAAATTCATCAGAAATTTAGCTATAGATCAAACAAAGTAAATTAAATATTACAAAATATGTTAAGTTGGAAAGTGTTATTGTGCAATACTTAATTAGATAAGCTTAAACAGTACAACACATGATTTAAGGACTCAATTCTGAGAACTGCACGTAAAATAAGCCCCAAAAAGAAGAAGTTCTGCATCATTCGTTTTGTCAAGTTACATGCCAAAATAATTTTATATCGATTTGAAGTTAGTAAGTACCGTATTGGGGAATTGGTCACGTTTTAGCCACTTTTGTTTGACATAACATAACTACTATATGGTGGCGTATGATTATCATAAGTAATATTCCACGTAAATTATACGCCACGGAGTACATACAGATTAAAGGAATTGCAGTTCTTACTTTTTTAAATCTGTTTCAGCTAAAAGGGACTAGTGGTTCTCGAGTTATGTCAAAGTTATGTCAACAAAATAGCCTAAAATGTGATAAATTCCCCCATACGATACTAACTAACTTCAAATCGATATTAAATTATTATGGCATCTAACTTGACACAACGAATGATGCAGAACTTCTTCTTTTTGGGCCTACTTTCACGTGCAGTTCACAGAACTAAGTCCCGAATCAATGAGCTGAAAAATGCAGTACTGTGTTATTACTTACTTGCAAACTTACTTAGCTGGTACTTCTATGCAATCCCAGTGTATAAATACCGCACGTAGAAAAATATTATAAGCGCCTCGATCTTCTGCGCTTCTTCTCCAGTTAGTCACACCGAGTTCTGTAAAGTTCTTAGTAACCTGGTCTTTCCAACGGAGTTTTGGCCGCCCTCTTCTGCGCCGTCCATCGAGTTCATTGTCGAAGACTTTTCGAGCTGGAGCATTTTCGTCCATGCGTACAACATGACCTAGCCAACGCAACCGTTGCACATTAATGCGTCTGACCACGTCAATGTCAGTGTACAGCTCGTACAGCTCATGATTCAAACGACGCTGATACTCTCCGTTAACGATGATGGGCCCATATATTTTACGGAGTATTTTTCTTCCGAATACCGCCAGAACCGATTCATCCGCTTGTGTCATAACCCAGGATTCTGAACCATACATCAAAACAGGTAGAACCAGTATCTGGTATAGCTGGAGTTTTTTTCGTCGAGAGAGGGCTCTTTCATTGAATTAGGCTGACCTGACAAAATTATCTACCACCTCTAAATTATAGTTGTCAACGTTCACGCAGTTTCCCAAACGAGTAGATTCTTTGTTCGTTGAAACAAATAACTTCGTTTTGTCCTCGTTCACCGTTAGGCCCATTTTCGCTGATTCCTTCTGTATACCTGAGAAGGCTGCATCCCGCAGTTTTCAACCGATGATGTCTACGTCATCAGCGTACGCGCGTAGCATTTGGCTTTTGTTGAATTTAGTGCCACTCGTGTTTACTGCAGCTTTTCTCATTATCATCTCCATCACAATGTTGAAGAGATCGCGCGATAGGCCGTCGCCTTGTTCTAGGCCTCGTCTGGTATAGAATGGCGTAATGTTGTTATTAAGAACGCGAAATATTTTTTATTTTTATTTGCCATCCAATAAACAAATCCCTACAGCTAAAAGCCACTTCGCTATACCATAATATAAGACAATTATGTTTTTTTTTCTTTTACTGCCACATAATTGTCGCCTAGTGTATGTACTGCTACTGCTCGCTCCTACACTGCTCTCTGCTACTTTTGCATCGTAAAGTTCACATGTTGATTGTTTTATCCTTCACATTCCCACCATAAACACTGACTTTAAAACACATTGTGTAACCCTTCTTGGGGTATGTGTAAGGGTTTTCTGTGGCATCCTTGAATCCTAACACTTGAGTTCCAATGCATTTCATGGTCTCTTTGTTGTGGTACTTCGTTTCCCCTAAATAACTGGGGGATTTGATGCAATAAATGGAATTGGTTTTTTTTTCTATTTCCATTACATGGTTTGTACATGTTTGATGGGTTGGTTTTACTATCCGCCCTCCAATATTAGCAAAGGGCGCAGCTTCTACTCCTCCTTCTCCTCCGTTTCGTCCACCCCTCTCTAGCTGTGTATAAATTTTAAGGTTAAATGATGATGGATGATATCGTATTAACGCAGAAGTACCGGGGGGAGGCCGAGGAAGGGGATAGTGTTTTTGTCATGGAAATGAGACGATTCCAAAAGGGAAATTGGGTAATTTCTTTCTTTGGATGGAAATGTTTGTAGCTGAAATATGATTTGTTAGTTTGCACTTAATTGAGTATCATCGTTTTTGTTTAATGGTGTGAGAAGAACTTGAATTACTAAGAAAACTTTAATAGAGAAATGTCGAGTTGCCAAGAATCAAAGCTTTTGTATAATTTTAGTTGTAATCTTTAATTTGATGATATCATAATTGAATATTTCAAAAATTACACACTGTTCAAAATGAAAAAATTTGAAGGAACTTGGGGAGTGGCCTAGTGCATGGCATAGGTCTGGTCGAGTACAATATGAATCTGTAAACCAAAGTTTACTACATACTTTACTTAAGTGGTCCATTACAACTTACGAACATGGTTTATAAATTAGAGGCCTGAAGTATTAAAGAATTCCACACACTTCGGTTTTCTGCATGCTTGCCTTAACTCTCTTGTATAATTTTCGGGCTTCCCTCTACTTCGGAGCAACTCAACTTCGGAGTTGCCTCTCGTCTCTTCTTCCTGTGCCGTTCACGAAGAGCTCGCGTTGCCATTGGCTTCAGTTTCGCCCTGTATGCAGCATCCTTCTCTCTCGTGGCATTGCGACATTCAACATCGTATCAGAAATCTTCTTGAGACGGCTTTGGGTACACATGTACGCTTCTCGCAGAAGGCGTCCACTACCTCTGCGGTCCGCAGTTTACCGATGTCCAGATTTCGGTGTGCCTGGTTATTGAATTTTCCGATGGTAGGCTTAAATGCGTGGATCGGCCGTGGAATGATGGTTAGTACACGCGACTACCATGCGGGAGATCCCAGGTTCAACTACTGGCACCAGCCATCTTAAAAAAATAAGAAAAAAAAAATTTTCTTTCATTGCCGGCCCCCCTCGATGTTGTCGACAGCAACGTCGCAGTATAAGTGCCGAGTCAATTGGCATGTCTAGTAAAAGCTTCTCAAACAGTGACGTTTGCAGTCGTCGATAAACAAGTAGGTCCCGTTAGTTGTGAATCTAAAAATAGAAAGCGTGTTACGCGAGAACCTATCCCATACCTCATTCATGGGGTGGAATGGGAAATTAAGTAAGTAAGTAGGCTCAAATGCGGTCTCCATGCCTATGATAGCATTAAAATTGCCTAGTACAATTGTGATGTCATGGTTCGGGCTACGGTCATATACATTTTCTAGGCTCTCGCTTTTCTCCTCTATCGGAGCATGGGCACATATAAGTGTTATGTGGAAAAACTTAGTTTTGACTCTTATGGTGGCTATACGTTCACACACCGCGTTGAACCATGAGACTAGGTGTCGCAGTCTCTTTCCAAACACAAATCCATATCCAAACTCGTGCTTGTCCGCAAGGCCGCTACAGTAGATATCGCATGTCTTCATGCTCGAACACCCGTGTCCCGTCCGCCGGATTTCCTGTAAAGCGGTTATGTCAGCCTTGTATTCTTCGAGGACTTGCGCCAGTTGGATGGAAGCACCTGGTCTATACAGTGTACTAACATTCCAGGTGCATATCCTTAAATCATGGTCCTTAATTCGTTTGCGGTGGTCGTCAACATTTTGGGGGGTCCATTTTATTCTTTTCTTACTTCTTTTCATTGCAATAGTTAATACATCGGTGGCGGGTTGCAAGCCCAGCGCACCACGTTGCAGTTTTCTCCTCCTGCCAGGATTTTATTGCAGCCGCCCATTCTGGGTCAGACGCTGACCAGGGTACCACTCACTCTGAGCTGACGTGCCTGGGCTTTAGGTTTCGCCCCTCACAGTTAGCCGTGCTCTGACTGGTGTTAGAAGCACGTTTTCAGGCGTCACCACGTGGAGGTACTCCCTTCGCAGTAGTACCACGAATACGGAGCTCTGTGAGTAGACTTGAAACAAATTTAAAAAATTTAGAATTAAAATTCCTTTAATCTGTTCATATAAAGTTTCCCTACAAAGACAACAGTTTCACTTCTCCATTCATCAAATGATTTTGAACTATGTTTATTTTGTAGCAGTTACAATAAAACTTTTGTACTCTGTGGCGTATGATTTATCGATATTAAATTATTATGGCATGGAACTTGACAAAACGAATGATGCAGAACTTCTTCTTTCTGGGGCTACTTTCACGTGCAGTTCTCAGAATTGAGTCCCATTGTATTTAAGGATAGTGGCGTATTAGGACACCGCGTCCGATCCTAGTTTATTGGGTCAAACAATCGTCACTTAGAGAGTCATTGTATTGAGCTACAGTTTAACACAAAATGTTTTCTGTTTGGCCCACGAAAGTTATATAATTTCTCACATACCACTCTGGGAAGCATTCGCTTTCCGCCAGCTGTGACGTATTTTCTAGGGGGTTCCAACCTCCTGGAATATATGTATTCGTCAGGTCAGTTAGGTTTTGGGTGCGCCCTTTTAAGTCTTTTGTTATGTGTGAAATTGCATGGCTTTTGTCACGCCTTTCTGTCGGACTATAAGACCCTACTTCGTTCACCACACTGGGACCTACATCCTTGCTGAATGATATATGCCCACCAACTTAGAACCAATTTTACCAGTACTCCTTAAAAATGCGCAAGAAATCACTCAATCCTACTCTGTACAAATTCCATTGCCCACAAACCACAAAGTCTCGGTTACGAATGTTAGTACCACAATTCATTGAACTGTCAAACGAAGTCACGAAAAAAAATCTCTAAACATAAATTATTATGTTTATTTATACATCTGTCAGCAGCAAAAAAGAAAATCTACCGACTTTTCCCCTAGCAAGAGTTTGATGTTTGAAGACCAAATACATTGAAACTTTAGTAAATTAGTCAAACTTTTGTTTTCAGCTCGTTAAAAGTAAATTATTGTGTTAAGGCGAAAGTTTTCGTTTGTGCAGTTCGTTAAGGCTGCCTGTGTCGGTGTCGTTGGCGTTGGTTGGTTTTGTAAGCAAAATTCCCACAAAGGAATCGACAAATTATCCCGAATAAATTATTCACATGCGATGCAAATTTTGTATTAAGTTTCCCCCATCGATTGCCATCAATTGAAAGTTCCTTCAACATGATTAAAAAACAAAACAAACAAAAAAGAAGTGGATAAAACTCAAAATACTAAAAAAGGATAATTTAGAATAATTAAAAAGTTTACTTGCAAAAGAACTTGCGAGTAGAATAAAAACAACAAGCTTACACACACAACTCTTAGTCACGTGTAAATTATGGAAGGATATTTTAGCAGTTGAAAGTTCGAATAACTTTTCTTTAGCCAAGAAAATGTTATTATATAAATTTCGAAGAAATCAAAAAATGTTATTTTACCCCTAAACATAATTGCTGAGGTTACTCTCCTATTCGCGTGGTGCCCTTGAGAGACGTGTGCACGTGTTTGGCTAGAATTAATTGCATATTTTTGCGCTGTAGTGTTTGTTGTAATGAAACAAATATGGTTTCGTAAAATGTTTTTACTAACGAGAATTTCAGATATGTCTATGGATTTATATATTTGTTGATGCAACAATTTACATAAGCTCAGGCGTACACATAGTACGTTTTCAACAATTTGCACAGTATACTTTTGGGCATACATATATGTATATATATATATGTATACAGCAAGACTTTTCTCCAAAATTCGTATATAAAGCCTTGCACCAACCAACTAATCATGTTTACGTAAATTTCCACCTTTTTTTGCTTGTTTGAGGGATCCAACTCGTTTCATTTATGGACGGAGGGGCATGAACTTAATCAATAAATATTAAGTAAGCACGAAACATAACTTATAGCTTTATCGAAATTGATTGCCGCAGACCGTAAAGGAAAGAGAAAGCAAAAATGACCACTAGCAAAAACATGGGTTATTTTTATGTCATTTTCTCGCCAAACTTTGTAAGGACAAAGTTCATAAGAAAAAGCCCAGTGAAGCGTCTGTCTCCATCACAGCAACGAAACATTACGCACAGAAATTATATTAAAACGGTTTTGTTGTAATATAAGCACAACATCAGAGGAACAATGGCAACGGACAATAAATTCAATATCATACAAACTTTGTTAAAGGCTTTTTTGTGTGCAGCCGCCGACATATTGTCGATTATATATTCAGATTAAATTTTGAATGCATAAAGCGTAGGATAAATCTTAAAAATTGTTATAACAGAGTGTGTAGTTGTATTAAAATGGAACTCATGTACAAATTATGATCAGTCATTGGTTTTCGGTCAGTGTTTTTCTACTTAGGTTATTCCTTTTTCAAAACTTGATTTCTGTAAAATTTTGCAATGTTGTACATATTAAGTATACATACGAAGTCGGTTTGACAAATAACACAGTACAACACATGCACTCAATTACTTACTTATGATAATCATACGCCACCATATAGTATTTATGTTATGTCAAACAAAAGAGCCTAAAACGTGACAAAATCCCCGTATACGATACTTACTAACTTCAAATCGATATTAAATTATTATGGCATGTTACTTGACAAAACGAATGATGCAGAACTTCTTCTTTTTGGGGCTACTTTCACGTGCAGTTCCCAGAATTAAGTCCCAAATCAATTTCTCTAAAAAACTTTAAACTTGAAACAAATAAAGTCATCATTAACATCTAACCACTAATAATATACTCGCCCTTCATTTACTCGTGAATATCACCAACCAACCCAATGCATACACTGTTTCAATTACTTTAAAGGCAATACGACGCGTTCGGTAATGCAGGCGATTGCCTTCAACGGCACATTCGGCGATCGCCACGAACGGCCAACATCCAATAAAACACATTCAGGAAACGACATCACAAGGGAAATGTTAATCGATGCAGTGCGATGCTATGTAATTCTCATTACATAGAGAGCTTCACTTACTTAAATGATCGAGTGTTTTGGTTGGCAAATCCGTCGGTTTCTACTACTGCGAAGTTCATTTTTAAGTTGCTCTGTACCCGATATCCTTTTCAGGGCAATAATAAATTAAGCAACTTGGGGAGTGACCTAGAGCATATTGTAGGTCTGGTCGAGTACAACATGACCCTGTATACCAAAGTTTCCTAACATCCTCAGAATCCTGACTTACGGTTTAAATCCGATTTTTCAGATCCTTTCTCACTGATGAGCTTATAACTCAGTCAATTCTTAATCGAATTTTGATTTATTGGATTGGAAAGAAGAGTCTTAGACCTTTCTAATCTATATATATAAAACAGGATGTGTGTATATATGTAACGTATGGACTCGAAAACGGCTGGACCGATTTTGATGAAATTTTCAGGGAATTTAGGGGGTGAAAATGGCAATATTCGATAACACAAGGTATTCCGCGCTTACAAGAAGTTAAAAATAATATATTATCAATCGATGATAAACAACTTTGTGTACTCTTTTAAGATACCTGCGTACGTCCATGGGAAAACCTTTAAAAAAATTCTTTAAATAACTCTCTGTATTCCAATATAACGGGACATCCAATATAATAGCAATATGCAATATCGAAACATTGCCGGGCCCACTAGTGATATATATATAGTACCTTAATAAAATAGTAGCTAAAAATTCTTTGAAACTACATTTATGTAGATAACTTGTTACATCTGTATGTTTTTGCCTCGAAATCGCAAACTTTTGTGAATTTTTTCACTATTTTTTTAAGTTTGAAAGAATTTTTAGTAGACATACAACTTTGGTATACTGGGTCGTGTGGTGCTCGACCAGGCCTACAACATGCACTAGGTCACTCTCTAAGTTCCAAATAACTGCTACATTATAAAATTTCTTCTGTTTAATCGGACTTCGGTCTCTCGAACCAACTTTTGTTGGTTTAATCCAAATTCCATTGGTTTAACTCGACTACGGTCGGTTGAATCGGACTTTGGTCTGTTGAATTGGACTTCGGTCTGTTGAATCGGACTTCGGTCTGTTAAATCTGACTATGGTCTGTTGTATCAGACATAGGTCTGGTGAATCGCATTACGTTCTGTTAAGTCGGACTTCAGTCTGTTGAATCTGGCATCTGTCTGTTGAATCGGGCTTCGTTCTTTTAAACCGGACTTCGGTCTGTTGAAACGAACTTCGGTCTGTTGAATCGGACTTAGCACCGTAGCATCTTGATGCTAACACTCCGTCGGATACGATTATAAGTTCGGTCGCGAATTTGGAATCTATACAACTACTAGTTGCCGAAGTTGATCTACAGAAGAACACGAGTCATCAATACGATCCTGAGTTGCGGATACCAAACTGATTTACGACGAAAACAGAATCATCGATACAACCACAAGTTACATAAGTCGATTTGCTGAAGAACATGAGTTATCAGCACGATCCCGAGTTGCGGATACCAAACTGATTTACGACAAAAGCCGGATCACCACGAGCTGCAAAGGTTGATTTGTTGAAAAACGCTAGTTAGCAAAAAGCAAACTGATTTACGACAAAGCCGAATCACCACGAGCTGCAGAGGTCGATTTGCTGAAAAACGCTAGTTATCAACACGATCCTCAGTTGCGAATTTGAAGCTGAATTTCCTACAACCCTGAATTTACAATATATTCCCGAATTACTGATATAAACCTGAACCACCGACAACAAGATGACCCAGTATTGCTGATATAACCCGAATCATTAAAAAAAACCCGAATCACCAATACTCTTCTGAATTGTTGACATTAACCCGAACTACCAACACCCCTGAGTCATCAATCATCACTAGCTGATATTAATCTGAAACCCCGACAAAACCCGTAATCGTAACCTCTGACGAACCCGAATCATCAGTACGCTGTCGAGTTGCCGGTACGAGCCTGCATTATCGAAAGTACCGGAATTACTATGTTCCTGAATGCTAAAACTATCCTGACCTCTAGAGTTTTGGGAGTTTAGTATAATCTCAAATCGACCGATTTGTAAAGTTTTCTGACTATCTTAAATCGACCCGAGTCCCAAAACCTATCATTGCAGTCATAGGCCACAGCAATACACGTCTAGCGTAGACTAAAAGTTCTCGATCATCTGAAATCGGCCTGGGTACAAATTACCGGACAAGACAACAACGCTATCACTTAATCCGAATCTGAATTGTTTTAGTATCTAAATACTTTATCCAGAAGATTATAAGTTTGAATTACACCATCAATAAACAATACTGTTATTTTACTCTAGTCGGGGAAAATCTACTGATTTCCGTAATGTTTTGTGGGTCCTTATGGCGACCCTGGCGATGACTAGACTTATCGCATCTCTGCATTCACAGATTACAATAATAAAATACACGCAAAATGCTTCATCTTCTCGCACATTTTTGATAATTTTTTGCGGTAATTTGCTTATTTGGGAATGAAATAAAAAAAGTAAGAACCTTTGAAAAATTTAATATGTTCTCTGGTTTGTTTCACTCTAGTGCCGCATATTTTGTTATACACCCACTAAGGTGAAAATGTGCCTTATCATAAAAGTACACAATTGCGTCACGGGGTATAGTTGCAAGAATGTCTTTACAAAATGACCTCTCCAATGCATGATGCCAACTGAAAGGCAGACGAATACAAATCTCCCGTCAGCCAATATAAGCCACGCATACTCTCCACTCTCTTCGACCAATAGTGCCGCGACAGACTGCAGTGCAAAAAAGCACATTACCGCGCTCCACCCTGTACTATCTAAATCCGGCATAAGACCAAAAAGTTCAGATTGGCACTTAACATAATTTTATCGTATAACTAACTCAGCTTTCCGAAATCGCAAAAAATTTCAGATTTCATAGAGAGTTGGTGATACGACTTTGCGCAATCAAGCCTGTCCGAGACCAAGGTTTCCGTGAAGATAAGAACTGATTCACTACTTTAAATTGGATCCTTCATTTAGCACCACAAGTCATTCCAACCTCCACCATTATCATTAACTTCCAAAACTGCAAATATATTTTCGGTTCACAGCGAAGTATAGGAAGCTTTTGTAAGTCTCTAATAAATTCGGATGGACACTAGGGGTGCGATAGTGTTGAATGGGGATCCTTAGTAATGAGATTTGGATACGAACCACCCACTATTTTTGTGTGGTTGGGGAAATGTGTGCTCAAATGGCAGCGCATCGTGGTCAAAGTTGGTGGGCAACTGCCCCGTAGTCGCCCATTTTCCCTCATCCTTTGGACGCTTAGAGAGCGTGGTTAAATGATTTCGCACATTGATGTTAAAAAAAACCAATTATAAAATAATGTACCCTACTTGGTTCTCTAGTCAAACTGTGGAGTTTTGAAGAGCAAATCATTAAAATCGGTTGGGTAGTTTTTAAGTTTACCCGTTACATACTTTATTAATAGTAGGAAATTATAGATAATAGATATCTCATTCGGTTAATTCATTTAAAATGGCCACCATACAAAATAACTGCCAAAATTTGAATCTACGATTTCCATTGACCTTAATGTTAATGTTTAGAAATGGGTAAATTATGTTATTATTTATTTGATATGTGTATGTTGTAGTTTAATACAGTCGAACATCTCTATAAAGAACTTCTCTATATCGAATTTCTCTTTATTTTAAAAACAGGATTTTTCTAACTTTTTTTACTCATTTTTACCTCTATAACGAATTTTCTCTATAACGTAGAGATCGGCGATAAGGAAAATCTTTTTATGTAATAATAATATTAATTTTTCTTTTAAGTAAGTATTTCATGTATTTCGTCTTATCTTTCAATTTCAGTTTTTATGCTGTAAAAATATTAAACTTTTTCTCGATGTCTGTCGCAATCACTTTAAGCTGCGTGAATCGGATCTCTTTGAGCCAAATATGTTATATGATCTGACGCATTTCCATCGGGTTCTAATTACGCTGTCCAAACTGTCACAATGTCCGAAAGTACAAAAACTGCGTCCAGATATAGAGTAAGTACAAAAGTTGTCAATGTAAATCTCTCGCTCTCTCTGTAAAATATTTAAGCTCTAAGTTTTTTGAGTATTTTTTAACCAAGTATAACCAATGATTAACTCTGGAATTCTCTTTGTTTTTTTTTTGCAGAGGCTTTAATCTACAACTATCACCTAGTGAACGATCTCATTCCGATGAAGCTATCTACAAAGATCTACATTCAACGTGAGTTTAAAACAATGTTTACTTTTTGAAAATTATTACATATCTCTTTAAGATTTTAAATAAGTAGAGGTTTTTAGAAATTCTATATATTGTACAGTTATAATATTTAAGGATTATTTTTTACAATATTTTTGTTCTCTCTCTCTCTCTCTCCATACTCTCTTCCACTGTGGCTATCTCTTGCTTTCTCTCTCTTTATATTCTAACACTACGAAAAATTTCTTTTGTTTTTTTTTTGTGTAAATGTTCAATTTTGTTGGACAATTTTAATAAAAATTCCTCGAAAAAAAACATAATTAAAGTGAGCTACATAAAAATGGCAGTCTTGATAATCCGTCGGAATTTTATGACCGTACCTCTCAGAGTGGTTCGCTCGATGAAAACAGTGATATAACGATCGAAAACGATGCGGGCACCGAAAACACCGAAGATTACGAAGATGATAACTTTTCAGCTTTAAGTGAAACTATCGAAACAGATGAAACCCAATCCGTCCTAAGTGGTTGTAGTGGTAGTGGTGTTGGTGGAGGTGTAACAGGCGGCGATAACAGTGACCCCGGCTCGGCTGCAAAGAGTAACAGCGCCTGTAGCACACCACCAGCTTTGGTGCAACGTGCTAATACCACAACAGTAGCACCGCCTTTGGCCGTGCGTTCCTCTTCAGCTTCTGCCGTGGGCTCAGGCAGTATCGCATCTTCTAGCAAGATGCATCGTAGTCATCAGCGTCCTCATGTGGTGTCCGCAACGTCTTCACCTTCCTATTCACTTGTGGATCGTAATCAAAATCTACAAAATGTGGCAGCTGCTGTTTACAATTATCATGTAGTGTCCACCGGCGGTCTGGGTCATGAATACTTGAACGATATCTACACGGAGGAGGATGAGAAAGTCTATGAGGATTTGTGTTACGTTACGTTCTCATCCAAAGTTTCGGAGGTGTGGCATGGTCATAATATACATATAGCAAAAGCCGAAATTATGCATTTTATTTGTATATCCAACACCCCCACCCTATGCATATTATTTATTTTGATATATTGCATTTTGTATGTGTTGTTGTGTAAAGTGAATGTTCTATGTTTTTGACGTGTTTTAAGTTATTAAACTGCATCTTTTTGAATTGGGGGAGGATCAAAAACGCGTGTAAAAAAGTGGAGATCAAAGTAGAACTTGTTGTAAACTGTGCTATTTTTTAGCCAGTTCAATAGTTTGGAAGTTATCTAAAAGGTTGTGCCGAAAAAATATGCTTCCCTTCCAAAAAATTGTTAAATTTTCATAAAACAGTACAGAAATTTCAGTCTCTTACAAAAATCTCAAAAGAAATTATTATTTGTTGCAGGTGTCGTAGCTTTTATCTATAAATACAAAATATTAAAAGTGAAATATTCTCAACGTTTTGAGGAGGTACAAAAAGGGCTGTGACAAATGTTTCGATTTTCAAAAGATTTGTTTACTATTAAAATGTAATCTAACTTACCAAATTCTAATATGTTCCAGTTGTCCCTCTGGAAATTATGGGGAAAATATTAAATTTCCAATAATAGGTAATATTTTATGGTAGATACAAGAAGGGATGGTCTGATTTAGTCCATTTTCATTTCTGAGTCAAATTTTTATAAGCGGACATCTTAAGCATAGTCTATTGTAACGTGGTTTTCTCGTCGGCTGAGGTAAGTCCAGTCGTCGCCAGGGACGCCATAACCTTACGGAATAAGAACTCAGTAGATTTTCCCTGACTAGGGCAAAATAACAGTAATGTTTATTGATGGTGTAATTTAAACTTATAATCTTCTGGATAAAGTATTTAGATACGAAAATAATTCAGTGATAACGTTGTTGCCTTGTCCGGTAATTTGTACCCAGGCCGATTTACGATGATCGAGAACTTTTAGTATACGCTTGACGAGTATTGACGGTGGCCTATGATTGCAATGATAGGTTTTGGGACTCGGGTCGATTTAAGATATTCGAGAACTTTACGAATCGGTGGATTTGAGGTGAACGGGAACTATATATTGAACTTCCAAAACTGTAGAGATCTGAAACGTGGTAATTCGGGTACTTTCGATAATTCAGACTCGAACTAGCAACTCGGCAGCATACTGATGATTCGGGTTCGTCGGTGGTTACGATTAATATCAGCAGCATGTGGTCAGCTTAGTGATTCGGGTTTTATCGATGTTTCAGGTTAATATCAGCAAGTGATGATTGAGATGATTCGGGTTTGTCGGTAGTTTGGGTAAATTTCAACAATTCAGAAGGTTATTAGTGATACGGATTTTGTTGATGATTCAGGTTTTTCAGTGGTTTAGGTATATATCAGCAATTCGGGAATATATTGTTAATTCGGGGTTATTGGTAATTCAACTTCGAATTCGCTAATCAGAATCGTGTTTATGACTCGTGTTATTCAGCAAATCGATGTTGAAAACTCGTGGTTATATCGATGATTCGGCTTTCGTCGGATCGTGTTGATGACTCGTGTTTTTCAGCAAATCGTCGTTGGCAACTTGTGGTTGAATCAATGATTCGACTTTCGTCGTAAATCGGATTGGTATCTGCAACTTAGGATCGTGTTGATGATTCGTCTTCTTCAGCAAATCAACTTTGGCAACTCGTTTCTGTGTCGATCATTCGGAATTCGTTGTAAATCAGTTTGGTATCCGCAACTCAGGATGATGACTCATGTTCTTCAGCTAATCGACTTTTGAAACTCTTAGTTGAATCAATGACTCGGCATCGTCGTAAATCAGTTTTGTATCCGCAACTCAGGATCGACATCTGCAACTCATAGTTGTATCGATTCCAAATTCGCAACCGAACTAATAATCGTACCCGACAGAGTGTTAGTATCAACATGCTACGGTTATAATTTCTAATACAATGCTATAGTCGGTATAACCAACCGAAGTCCGATTCAACAGACCGAAGTCCGATTCAACAGGCCAAAGTCCGATTCAACAGACCAAAGTCCGATTAAACAGACCAAAGTCCGATTCAAAAGACCGAAGTCCGATTTAACAGAAGTAGGGATAAAAGGCCAAAGTCCGATTTAACAGTCCGAAGTCCGATATAACAGACCGAAGTCCGAAATAACAGACCGAAGTCCGATTCAACAGACCGAAGTCCGATTCAGCAGACCGAAGTCCGATTTAACAGACCAAAGTCTGATTTAACAGACCGAAGTTCGATTCAACAGACCGAAGTCCAATTTAACAGACCGAAGTCCGATATAACAGACCGAAGTCTGATTCAACACACCGAAGTCCGACATAACAGACCGAAGTCCGATTCAACTGACCGAAGTCGGATTTAACAGACCGAAGTCCGAATCAACAGACAGTAGTCGAGTTAAACCAATGGAATTTGGGTTAAACCAACAAAAGCTGGTTCAAAATAGCCAAAGTCCGATTCAACAGACCGAAGTCCGATTCAACACACCGAAGTCAGATTCAACAGACCGAAGTTCGATTCAACACACCGAAGTCAGATTCAACAGACCGAAGTCCGATTCAACAGACCGAAGTCCTATATAACAGACCGAAGTCCGATTCAACAGACCGTAGTCGAGTTAAACCAATGGAATTTAGGTTAAACCAACAAAAGCTGGTTCACACTCCGATTCAACACACCGAAGTCAGATTCAACAGACCACCGAAGACCGCTTAAACAAAAGAATATTTTAAAACTTATCAACTGAAATTCAAACATTCCATTTAAAATTCAAAACCCGTTATTTGAAATTCAAAAATTCCATTTGAAATTCAAAAAACATCAATTGAAATTCAAACTTTCAATTGATGCGTCTTGATAAACAACTGACGACTTTTGAATTTCAATTGGTGAGTTTTGAATTTCAATTGAGGAGTTTTGAATTTCAGTCGATGAGTTTTGAATTTCTATTGACGAATTTTGTATTTCCATTGACGAGTTCTGAATTTCAATTGACGATATTTGAATTTCAATTGATAAGTTTGAATTTCAATTGACGAATTTTGAATTTCAATTGACGAGTTTTAAATTTCAATTCCATGTTTTGAATTTTTAATATTTTTTGAATTTCAAATGGAAAGTTTGAATTTCAATTGATGTTTTTTGAATTTCAAATGGAATTTTTGAATTTCAAATGACGGGATTTAAATTTCAAATGGAATGTTTAAATTTCAATTGCTATTCTTTGAATTTCAATTAGAAATGGTGTTGTTATCCTGCTCATCAGCCAGTCAGAAAGACGGACATGGCGCAATGGTCCTAAAAAGTCCTGAAACGACTTTGGTCATAAAAAAATTGTGGTCTAGCACATTTCCTTTAATGTGTTACACTTCTTCTCGTAACAAATAATATAATCCCTAAGAGCGACTGTTGTTACTGAATTTTTCTAAAAATACAGATAAGTTACAACCTAAACGGTTGTAGTAACAAAAAAATCCAGTTGATAACATTTGTGTTTTTTTATATATGAGTTTAAAAAATTATTTACTTATATCAAATAAAAATCTCATTATATGAAATTATTGTTGGCGACCTTCGCATATATAGCTAATATACAAAGAGTTAACTCTTTCCGCCCGCAATAACGCGCTTTAACTTTGTCCATTGAGAATTGTCATCTGCTTTTTGTTCATTTATTTAGTAGTTTTTCTTCCCACTATACAATGATATTCTTTTCTCTATAATCCTCTTACAGTTGTTTTAGTGAAAGCTGCACCACAACAATAGAAAACAAACATGTGTATCGTCATTTATTTCCGTTTCCCCTTTTTGTTTTGCATTTCTGTTTTTTGTTCATCCTGTGTTTTTCTTTTGTGCATATGTGACATAGTGATGCTAAGCAAAAGAAGAAAAATACACAACTTCCTTAGAGAAAAAATACATAGAAGGTCAACAAATGCAGCAACTATCGTTTGACGTGGGGAAGGGAGGCGGCGGGTATGTTGTAATGTTAGGTTTCTATTAAAAATTAAATTAAAACTCACATTATTTTTTATTGAATTTAGTGACGTTTGTGACTTTTATTTATTATTGTCGCTAAATTGTACAACTTGAAATTTGAATGGACAGAGAACGGGTTCGTCGCTCCTCCCTGTGCAAAACCAAAGACATTTGTGATGGCATTTACTTAAGTAACCGCAGATTGCGCAGCTTAAATGGAGGTCAAGAAACTATGATTGACAAACTCTCTTGGTATATCCATTAACAATACTACTATATGCCCAGAGATATTGAATTTAACATTTTAAATTTGTTGGCTGTAACATTTTCCATAGTTGAATGAATAACTTTAAGCTGTTACAAAACAATAGCTAAAGCTAAATCTATAAAAATCTACTTAATTACTGTTATGATTCATTTATATTAAATCACTTCGTCATCAGTTGAACTCCTGTTTGGTGCTCCTCTTTGTCTTTCTCGAAAATCGTACTCGTAGTTTACAAATTATATATTCAAATTTGCCCCCACTCCCGCCCATTACATTTCTGTTATATTGTTGTCCTTTAGTTTAATTTAAATTCCCATTTACCACTTACTTATCAAAAGCCACCAACCAACCAACCGTCCAACATGAATTGCCTTAAGACAAATGTGGATTGTAGCAACTGACTGACTATTTGTGATGTTAATGGCGCACAAAACCATCCTCAAAGTGTTGCTTTGTTATTGTTGTTGCCACTCGTCGTCGTCGTAATCGTCCTATAGTCTTTCCTGTTTCTATATATTTTCATATCTTAGTTAGCATAGCGAAATTTCATTCATTGCTTTCTCTGCAATCTGGCTGCGCCCTGTAGGTGTTTCTTGCTAAACTCTTGCGCGAGCTGTATGGTAGTTAAGTGCTTACTGTTTGCTTTAGACGCCTTTGAATATTCTCAAACTATTTAACATCATTAAAGAGGTCTCTCTGGATGAGAAGGCGCTCTTCAAACAAACAAACGAATGAACGAACGTACGTACGAACAAAGAAAGAAAGAGAATACAGGATTTTGTAATTCATGGCAATTATTATAACGAAGGGTACTTGGGGGAAAATTATCAGCCAAGTGTTGGGAGCGAGCAGCAGGTCTCATGTTGGCGTAACCTCCTGGCGTTAAATAATTAAAACATTTGTTTTTTCTTTTATAGTTTAAAGTGTTAAATTTTGTTAACGAATTAAGGTTTATATTTATTTATCCCCTCATGGGAGTATAACAGTTTTTTTTCTTTCTCCTTTGTAGTTGTTGCAATAATAAAGCTTTATTTCTTACAGTTAGAAAAAAAAACAAATGTAAATTTTTGGTTAGTGGCTAAAAGTTGAAGTTATGTCTCTTCATTAGATGGAGAAGGACGACGACGAGGTTCTGTTGCACTGTTTTGATTTTCATTGTCACTTTTTTCCGCATCACCATCATCATCATCATTTTCTTCTTCTGATTCACTACTAAGCACTTTACTTAGGCCGCTTGCGGCTGAGCTAATGGAATCCATTAAGGGCTTAATGTCAACACTGGGATATTCGCTTTTCACCACCTGTCCCATGACATTAAGTATAGCATCGAAACGCTTCTCTAGGCGACGATTGAATCTCCGCTTATGGCGATAATATTTATCACGTTCACTCAGTTTTGTTGAGATTGACGACGACGATGTTGCTGCTGCTGGCGGCGGTATTGCTAAGGTGGACGATGATGTTGTAGGACGTTGAGGCGGCATGCTACTAGTACTCTTGTCCGTGCTAGTGAAGGGCATCATGTCATCATTAGTGAAAAAACTTTGCTGCTGCTTCATTGTAGAAGAAGACAATACTTGTAATTGGGAAAGATTTTCAGATTTAATTTCAAATGTCCTTCCATCTTCAGTGTGCAATTCGATATTCTCCGTGACCGAAGGCAAAGAGTAGCTTTGTGTCGTCATCGTCGCCGTCGTCGATGGTGTTTGGTATACATATTCAGTGCCCATTGACTCCTCACTAGTGTCTTCGAAATAATGCAATTGGCGTTCATCCGCAGTAGGAAATTTTAGGGCAGCAGCAGCACCACAGGACACACCGGCTGCAGCCGCCGCTACTGCCATACGCTTAGAATAAAAGTCATGGTCAGTATTTCTGGTTTGGCGATTTCTCATGACATCATTGCTTTCCGTGTCGGTTTCACCAGCACCACAAATCACTTCGAACTCTTCGTTGGTATCACTGCTAAATATGTGGTGGCGGAGCTGCAGATGACGGTGCACAGCATCAGCCTCTGGCATTGAGCCAGCAGCTTGTAATAGGATTGTGGTATTATTTGGTATATTTTCCTTAACACAGTCATGTTGTAGTTTCACGAGGGCCCCCT
Organism: Muscina levida; assembly: GCA_964034835.1. Taxonomy (NCBI): domain Eukaryota; kingdom Metazoa; phylum Arthropoda; class Insecta; order Diptera; family Muscidae; genus Muscina; species Muscina levida. The sequence goes on from OZ035882.1 coordinate 58,557,150, forward strand.
CTTTTGGCATTGTGGTTTTCCTTTCGTTATGCTCTAGTGTCCTTGACAGAGATTCCGCCAAAGAAGCCCCCTGTTCGCAAACAGCAACCATATCATCATTGTCTTCTGCGTGGGTGGCGCTAATGCCATTATTACCATCGGATGTGCCACCGTTATTGCTGTTCTGGAATTTTTGTGTCACAGCATATGAATGTAGATTTGTCGTTTTGCGTGTCATAAATGTATGAATGGCTTCGAAAAATTCCCATTCCTGATTGATGCGATGTATCATTTCTGCATCAATGGTGGCGACGGCGGCTTTGTTTACAAGACCATCTATACGTGTTTGCTGTAAGGGTGGGGAAAAGGTTCATATTTCTTATTACTCGGTGAGAAAAACAACAACAAGGAATAATTACAAAAAAATAGCTTTAAAACCACATCTATTGGAAATTTTCAAATTTCAGCTTTGCAATCAAAGCTTTAGAGGATTGAATGATGAATGTGGACAGAAAGAATAGAATTTATTGACATTTTCAATTTAGTCTATAAACAACCTTGGATTGCGCAATGTAATCGATTTAAGAATAATTGATAGATTAAGGCTAATTTTTAATAAACAGTTTCTTTGACTGAAATTTTTGTACTGGTTGTTAAATAATTTGTTAAGTGCGTTTGATCAGTTTTTATTGTCATGTTGTTTTTTCCTTAAAAATATTAACACTGATCACTTAATTTAAAAAAATAACCTAAATATTCAGGGTTATTATCACGAACGGCCAATGATTTCACCGAAATATTTTGGGAATATAGTCGAACTTCTCTATAACGTAGTCACGGGGGATCAACGATATCTACGTTATAGAGAAAATTCGTAATAAAGAAACAACAGATTAGTTGGTTGTATATGTAAACACTGGACCGGCCGTGGCATTGTGATTAGAACACGCGACTATCATGTGGGAGATCCCAGGTTCGACTCCTGGCTCCAGTCATCTACATTTTTCTTTCATTGCTCTCCCCCTCGATGTTGTCGACAGCAACTTCGCAGTATAAGTGTCGAGTCAATCGGCATGTCTAGTAAAAAGCTTCTCAAACAGTGACGTTCGCATTCGTCGATAAACAAGTAGGTGCCGTTAGTTGTGAATATAAAAATAGAAAGCGTGTTAATTCACAACAACGCGAGAAGCTATCCCATACCTCAGTCATGGGGTGTAAAGGGAAATTGGTTTTTTTTATATGTATACACTAGCTCGAGGATTGCTTAATTTTGGAAAACAAGTAGTGTATTGAAATCTTTGCTTAAAAAAAGACTTTTTAACATTTCATTTTGTTTTTATTTTATAACCTTTGACTCGTAGAGGTTATTTGTCTTAGGTGACTCTTAAGTGATTTTTTCCGTAGAATATAGCTATCGAAGATCCTAACCCTCCTTCCAAAGTTGTATTTTAAGCTTTTTTCAAAATTGGACCTAATATGTCACATACGGGTGGCAGCTAGTGGGTTAAAATGTTCCGAGGAAATATTCCCCAGAAAATTTTAATATAGGTCTCCGAAGACATGAACTATTCCAAATGTATTTTTACATATGATTTTTCATATTCTTTGATCGACTTTTAACCAAAAATAACAAATTTCAAACCACTGTAAAACAAAAATTTGTGACGTAGTGGAGCAAAAATGAGTTTAAGGTTTTATTACTAAGGGACGATGCTATCGTTTTATTATGGCTCACCTCCGAAAAAGAGTGTTGCACTGTGTAATCATTATTATTTACAGGAAGTGACATGACATGATTGCAATATTCCCTCTAATAGCGTACGTTGTAGTCGATTGTCGATAATTTTTTTTTATATTAACCCATTAAGGCCAAGCGATGCGGAAACGCATAGCATTTTCTAGGACACCTCATGAAAAAACGGCTAGGGCTATAGCGATTACAAACATGTTTCCAAAAACTTTAGATTTTATACTACAATACTGTTCATAGGTGCCACTTTGTACCTCGAGTGTATCTTGCAGCAAAAATTTTTGCCAATGCGATTTTTTCTTTCGATTACATAAAATTTCTGCATCTTCTGGAAAAACGTAAATAAATCGAAAATTTGTCTACACACCTGGAAATTTAAAGTAAAATTTTTTTTCTTAATTAGACCATGGGGACTTCAGATATAATATCTATTTTTGTATTTCGAGTCTCTAATATGGTCGGGCCTTAATGGGTTAATAATAAAAAATTTGATTGTTTCTGGCACAATAACAATTTAATTCGACCTTGACGAAATTCATCCTTTTGACGGCTATAATTGAACACATTGTGCCGGCATTTTACATCTTCAATTGTAATTTTCTAGCATCAAATGAGTAGGGTGTCTATTTTCAATGAACAAATTTTGGAAAAGAATTTTTTTTTTGTTTGTTTGGTTTATCACGTAAAATCCGTATTTCGGATTATGAGTTGGTTCTTTTTTTATATTTAAGTAACAATATATGTGAGATTTTTCAAAACGAATAGTGTCCTTGAGTACGGCTTTCTTTAGTAACAGTAGTTTTTTAAGACAAACATATTTTATAATCAAATGTGCCTTTGACGTATCTTCCGAGACTTTTTTTGTATTATAAAGAATCTTTAATACTAAAGAAAGAAAGATGTCTGCTTTACAACTGTGTTGATAAAGACTTACAAAAAAAACTCAATTTGCCTTTATGGGATAATAATTTCCTTTTATGGGATAGCTAGGCATGCCGATTGACTCGACTATGAGGTATACTCAGAATGAAATGAAAGAAAAATGTAAATGACTGGAGCCGGGAATTGAATCACTGATCTCCCTCATGGCAATCGCGTGTTCTAACCACTATGCCACATGCATGTTGCAATAATAAGTACGATTTTTACTACATATTTTATGAACGAATGTGCCGTGACTTTGGCGTCGATATCTAAAGTTAATTTTCTACATATATGCAACATGTCTTTAGATGAACTTCATATGCAAAACGTTCCTGTAATATTGACGTCACTTCTCCACTAAATACGTATTTAGATACGTTAGGTATTACATTTAAACAAATATTTCTATACGATACATCTGCGAAGTGTCTTTGGAGACCCATTTTTCAATGCAAACAGTACCTTTAGGTACACTTCGCCTTTCTCTGGAGACACTAAAAGAAGTCACATTTAACATAAATAGCACCAACTCTATTTTTACCTTATACTGTTTGTAACGTGTAAGCATATTGGACCATTGTTTCCGAACGAAAAATACATTGAAATCATCCAGTTTGGCAACGCTTAAGACTTTCCTGGAACATAGAAAGAAGAAAAAATCATTTTATGGTATCGTCGTAATGCGTACATATGTATGTGTCTAGGTAATCTACTTACTTCCATGGTATTACACTGTTGCTCGGTTTGCTGTTAAACCACGAGTCATAATTTATACGTGCCTCCACTAGCTTTCGTTTTTGTTCAATGGTCCCTGAGAATGAAAAAGAAAGGCAAAACAAACATCACTATGGTGTAGGGGAAGCGGACCGGTAACCAAAATGTCGTCTACACGTACTCCACATTACATTACAGGTGGAGAACCAATTTGACCACTACTACTTACATTTCTTTGAAGCTCTGCGCTTGGCATACGAATGTAATTCCATGTTATCTTCTGTCGGGGATGAATGATGATGAGGCGAAGATGAATGAGGCTGCGGCTGCGACTGTTTTGATGACTGGCCAAGAACGACGTTATTGATTTTATTATTCTTTTGTTATATTGCCGATGAATTTTGTAAAAGCTTTGGAATATTATTTGTATTTTGCTGAGCAAACATTATTATCACTATTTTGTTGTTTTCTTTGTACTTTTTATTGTTGTTCCCCTGGACACTGAGATGAGATTTCACACGCCGACGAAGTCAATCATTGCGATGCGATAAAAGAAAAGTATCCGTTCTGAATGCGCTGCAGTGCGTTGTGAAGTTTTGGTTGGTTTTCCGCTTTCGGTTAGAATCTCATGTTTATCACATTTTTTATTTTGAGGTTATTTTTCTTAACAATGCAAATGTTAAAACACAATGAAGAAGAGCAACAGAGTAGTCAGAAATGAGAACAATGAGAGTTGTTTGTGTTCTGTACTCTGTTAGGGATGAGAACAGTATAACTGTACGGTACGTTTTTGTGTCATGCAATGGTACTTATTGGCAGAGCTGTAAACTCAAGTACAAGTAATCATTACCTACCATGTTCGAAAGTAATTAAAAGTTAACTACAGTTCTAATTACATGAGGAATTGGAATTGAAACTAAAAGTCTCAACTACACAGGTAATTGTACTTGAAAGTAATGATTCCTAATTACTTTTCAATTAGCTCAATTACTTTTTAATTACAAGGAATTGAAAGAAATTGACGGAATTGGGAGGAATTGGAAGGAATTAAGAGGAATTGCTGCAATTTGAAAACTGAACAGAACGTTCATATTCACATTTCTTACATCAATGAAACAATTCATGCGTCACACTGCTATCAGCTGTCATCAAATAACATGTGAAGTGTATGTAAACATAGCAGTGTGACGTCACAAAGAGAAAAGGAGAGTGGGAGCAATATATTTTAACATAACGGGCCTTTCCAAATTGCAGCAATTCCTTCCAATTCCTCCCAATTCCTCCCAATTCCGTCAATTCCTTTCAATTCCTTGTAATTAAAAAGTAATTGAGCTAATTGAAAAGTAATTAGGAATCATTACTTTCAAGTACAATTACCTGTGTAGTTGAGACTTTTAGTTTCAATTCCAATTCCTCATGTAATTAGAATTGTAGTTAACTTTCAATTCCTTTTTAGATGTACTTGTATTTGTAATTGAGCAGTAATGAGTACAAATTGTAATGATTAGTTTACAGCTCTGCTTATTGGTAGGGTGTTTGCTTCGGGAATTTGCATTATTTTATTTATTTTAATTGATTTAGAAAGACAATTGTTAGGGTTACTTAAGATTTATAGAAATTTGCCAATTTATTGTATTAATCAAAGGGTATTGTAAATGAACTACAGGAAAAATGAAAATCAAGATAAACTCAGGGGGCCCTCTAAGTTGTACGATGTCACAATTTGTGTAAATATTATATATAAATATGTTAATACAGTATGTAACGGATATAAAAACATCTCTTATAAGAAAAAACTGCATATTAGAATGATTTCAAAAAACACCATGTCTTTTTGTATGACTTAGTTGCAAAAATGTTTTGTATAAGAAAAACTTTTATAAGAAAAAAATGATAAAAGAAATGTTAGCTAAACGCCGAAGATATAGAAATTGTTCCTATAAGGAAATTGTTTTGTTGAAGGCAACATTAAACATATTTTATCAAACAAGGAGTATCGTATTTATTAATTCACAGTTTTACATTAAATATTTTTACTTAGTTTTCCACAAAGGTTACAAAAAATAAATTTAATACATTAACAAAGAAAACAACTTTTTAAATACGTTATACAAATTTTAAAAATAACACAACTTTCTACGTTTCTCGATAAAACATAACTGTAATGTTACAATTTTGTATAAGAAACAAATTTCTTTCATCGGTATAAATGCGTATAAGAAAATATTTTCTTTTAAGGGATAATTCCTTATAAGAAAAATACGGATAATAGAAAGAATTTTGTGGTATTTTTTGAGTTTCTTATATCCGTTACCTACTGTAAATTAATAATTTAATAAAATTAAATAATCCATAATAAATATAAATTTATAAATCAATTAATAAATAAGTTAATAATAAATAAATAAATTAACTAACAAATATGTGAATATTGTCACCTAAGTAATTATAAATTAATAAATAAATAAAAAAATAATTTATAAATAAAATAATAAATAATTTAATAAATAAAGTAATAATAATAGTAAATTAATTAATAAATATGTTATTATTATAACCTAAAGCATTAATTGATAAATAAATTAATAATAAATTACACTGTGCTACAAAAAATATTAATTTTTCTGGGTATCTTAATTGGAATTCCTATGGTTATTAAGGTCATGATTTTAAATATGTTTTCAAATTTTCTTCATCAGGCACATTTTTTTTTCTTTCTTTATGTTGCAATAAAATACATTTTGCATAATTGTATTGAAAACTTAATTTGATCCAACAGAATCTTTTCTAAATACACGCATTGCCTTTTCCTTCATAACGCTTTTCAAAAATTAGAATGTATTTGTGAAACCTCTCACCATGCTCATCGGACACGTCGCTGCAGCATTCATGGAAGAAATTCAAATGAGAGCGAAAAAATGCACTTTCAAGGACATGTTGCATCCCATGTTTACGTAGAAATAGAGTGATAATAAAATAGAATAGGGTGATAGTTGCAACCGAACAGGCATGTTGATGATGTTGCCATTTGTTTCTACTAAATTTTTCAGAAATCGCCCTCAAAATACAAATTACACTGTGCAACACACTTTTTCAGGGGTGAACCATACCAATATCAAACGTTATCATTTGACCTCAGTAACAAAACCTTAAACTCCATTATGCTAAACTACGTCACAAATTTTTTTTTTATAGTGGTTTGAATATTGGTGTTTTTGTCCTCGTATGTGACATTTAAGGCCCAATTTTGAAAAAAACTTAAAATACAACTTTGGAGGGAGGTCAAGGGTTAGAATTGTTGATAGAAATTTTCTCCGGAAAATTTCACTAAGAGTCACCGAAGACAAATAACCTCTACGAGTCAAAGGATATAAAATAAAATCAAACTGAAATGTTAAGAAGTCTATTTTTGAGCAAAGAGTTCAACACACTTTTTCGGGAGTGAAGTTCGAGTTTGTAAATGAGTTTAAAAATAAGGAACTAGTGTTATCGGAATCCGACAGATCTGAACCCATAAAATGTGCACAATGTTTCGGACAATTATATCTGGCTGAGAATATATTCATATAAGTGCTACTTGAACGCGTTTAAATTCGAGACGGACTAGCTTCTTCGCACATTTTAACCGAAATGAATATCAGTTAAGACACGAATCCTTTTGCGTATAAAATTCCTCTGGAAACAACGAATCGTTTTTTAATTGTTTTATATATAAATATTTTTTTATACCAAAAATGTCCACTTTTGAATACAATGTTTTACAAATTTAGCATAACTCAAGAACAATGACTGTATCAGTAAACGTACCAACAAAGACTAAAAATTATGACTTCAATGGTTGGCTAACATTATTTTTTAGCCTGATTAATTGAGATTTTTATAAAAAGTTGTACCGGCAAATTTTGTTTATTAGCTTAAATGTGAATTTTTTTTATAAATGGAGTAGTTTTTAATAATTTATGCATATTGTTATTTATATAATATTGGCCAAGAGGCTTTAATTACAAGATTGTAAAAATAAATGAAATGACATTCATAAAAAATCTTCGTAAAGACACATTTTTAGATAATTAAGTGAGGGTATCTCATTTGCATAGGAAATTCGAATTTTTGTTGTAAAGGATTTACATTTTTAGTGACCACACCATAATCGGCGAATAACAATAATTAAAATTGTAACTGTGGAAATACTTCTGGTGTTGATCAGTGCAATAGTTAAAAAAATACAATATTTTTTTAAATAAACTTTCTATCTATTAAGTCGCTTTACTGGGTATAAAATCAGACGACAGATTGTCTTCATTTTTTTTACTTTTTAATGAAAAAAATTAGTCACTTAGAACATACATAAAAAAAATAATTTCATGAATTTCTTTGGGCAATCTTTGCATTTCCGCCATGGTTTTTATTTTTGTGATTTTTACAGTTTTTTCAATGATAATAATTAATTTTCAGTACAATTAAAAAAATCAGACCAAAATCATTATATTTGAGAAAAAAAATGATTATTTATGATTTTTATTTATGTTTTTTTTGCCAAAAATTTTGCATAGCTTTATCAAACATATACAGAGCAACCAGAAAAGGCTCAAAAAATTATTTAATAATTTCATAACAAAAACTTCTAAAATAATTTTAATTCGGTCTGTTTGTATGAACATTGATTTAGAATTTATTTCAAGCTCAAGACCAGTGTTTTTTAAACGAAATTTGTTTTATGAAAAAATTCAAAAATATTAGCAAAAAAAAAACTAAAAAAAATTGTAAATTGAAAATGAGTTTTATTTTGAGCGAAAAAAAAATAAAAATCATAAATAATCATTATTTTTGAGTTTTATTTTTTTTTGCTCAAAAATAATGATTATGGGCTGATTTTTTATAATTACTTAAAATTAATCACTATCATTGAAGAATATACTTTCAACTCATAAATAACCATTATTATGTAATTTTTATATTAAAACTCATAATGATTACGGTCCCTGCTTTTGGTACATACCTGCAGACAAGTGTGCCATTCCTATGACGCAATTGTTGTTCTCTCCAAGATGTATCATCTCTAGTTCTCTCATTGTAGTTTGTTTATATCAAGATACATCTTGGTTTATATTTTACACACTTCTCTTGCTCTCAGAGTAAAAACAGTTGCTGTATTATTTTTGGTTGTCTCACCTCCCTCTTTAATGTTTTCTTTTGCTATTAGAGATGATAAGTTATCGATAAGTTGTAGCTGTATACATGTGTTTTATTTTAGTTTAAAATTTTGTTACCGTTAATTTTAAATATTTTATTTAAAAATTGTATACAACCATTTATTAATTTTAATTTTGTATTTTTTTTCTTTATTTTTTTTCATATCCACAAAATTGCGTGATACCGTCCGTGTACTTGTATGATTATTTTGTGCCACATTTATGATTTTTTTTGGTTTATGCAAAATTCAAAATGAAAAAAAAAAATTGACAATTGAAAATCTAATGATATATAGTACAAACGATAATGTTGCATGCAATGGTCATGTTGATGAACACATAAATACAAAAGAGGAAGAAGTCTATCAAGATTTGTGTGCTTTACAAAGATCGAGTAGAAGTCAGGTATTTTAATTTTATTTTCATTTTCATTATTTGGTTTACGTTTTTGTTGTTGTTGTAACATACCACAGCATGTTAACGTTGATGTTGCCTCCTGGATACTTGAGAAATATTAATATTTGTTTTTTACCTACGCCTATCAATAGATTACATCCGCCACAAGTTTCGAACAACGCGATTATGTTATACGTGAACTAATCGACACCGAATCGAATTATCTGGATGTTTTGAATGCCCTGAAACTGAAATTTATGGCACCACTGGAAAAGTATTTGCCGCCGGAAGATATCAAACAAATATTTCCACGCATTAAGGTAAAAATAGTGTAGGGTTAAGAACGTCTCTTCAGTGAGGCTGTGTAATCTTATTCGTTTAGTTTTATAGTTTTTAATGAAAAACTATAATTTTTTATTATTTGGCCGTTATTTTTTTTTGACAAGATATTCTCTTTTCATTCCCTGATTGTGTAATTTCTTCCTTCTATTCATTTCCAGGAATTGGTTGATATTCACACAAAATTTCTAGATAAACTTCGAGACTCCTTACAACCGAATGCCAAAATGAAAATGAGTCAAGTATTTCTGGAGTTTCGAGAACCATTTCTGATTTATGGTGAATATTGTTCATGCCTATTGGGAGCTATAGATTTTCTAGGAGATATTTGTAAAAAGAATCAAATTATAGAACAATTAGTTCAGGTGAGTGTTTGAAGCCCGGATTATTAGTGTAACAAAATGATATAAAATAATCTGCCAACATGTTTAATACAGCAATGTGAACGTGAATACAATGTGGGTAAACTGCAGCTGAGGGACATTTTATCAGTTCCCATGCAGCGTATATTGAAATATCATTTATTGCTAGATAAATTGGTAAAAGAAACATCGCCGGTAAGTGAACACATTAGTTATGTTAATGCAATGCACGAAAGTTTTCTAAATCGATTGGTTTTCTTTAAGGCTCATGAGGACTATCGCTCTTTGGAAAGATCTAAAGAGGCCATGATTGATGTGTCACAATACATTAACGAAGTGAAAAGAGATTCAGATCATTTAGTAATTATACAGAAAGTTAAGGTAAGATGTAGCATATAAATATGCTAGGGGGAGGGGAGACAATTAACTTAAATATTAATACCGACTATCTTCCATTGCTGTGATTTTATCTATCTACTCACTAATGTATTTCTATAATGCTTCCCATCATTTAATCTCTTATTTTTTTCTCTTCACCCTTCTAGGATAGCATAGTCAATCTTAATCTTCTGCAAAATGGAAATGATCTGTTACAGTATGGCCGCCTGTTGCTCGATGGCGAATTACACATTAAAGCCCATGAGGATCAGAAAACTAAATTGCGTTATGCATTCGTTTTTGAGAAAATACTAATATTAGTCAAACCAGCGCACATGAAAACCGGTGATATGCAATATACTTTCCGTGATTCACATAACTTGAATGAGTACCAAGTCGAACAGAGTCATTCGAGGCGAACCATTGGACGTGATTCACGCTTTAAATATCAATTGTTACTGGCGCGTAAATCGGGCAAAACCGCATTTACATTATATTTAAAATCAGAGCCGGAACGTGATAAGTGGCGTAAGGCACTTACGGAAGCTATGTAAGTAAACTATTGTAAACTATTGTGTTAAAATCTGTTTAATCATTATTTCATATGTTTGTTTCTTTAGGGAAAATCTAGATCCTCCTGGTTGTCGTAACACAGATCATAAAATGGAAATTTTTACCTTTGATGCACCCACAACATGTCGACATTGTTCGAAATTTTTAAAGGGACGCATACATCAAGTACGTGGTCATATTTTTGTTGCTTTTGTTGTTTTACTATAACTATGTGGGTATGTTGTTGTTGTTTTGTGATTTCAGGGCTATCGCTGTAAGGTTTGTGAAATTGCCGTACACAAAGGTTGCATATCATCGACTGGTCGTTGTAAACAGAATATTGTGGCCATTCCGCCGCCAGTTTGTGATCGACAATTGGCGAAATTTAATTGGTAAGTTTGAGGCGAAGAATAGACAGGTAGATGTCGTAATACGGCGTGTTTGGATAATAGCTAATATAAAATTCTAAAAATAAAAAAAAATAAAAAATATATAAAAAAAATAAAATTATTAATATTAAAATATTAAAATATTAAAATATTAAAATATTAAAATATTAAAATATTAAAATATTAAAATATTAAAATATTAAAATATTAAAATATTAAAATATTAAAATATTAAAATATTAAAATATTAAAATATTAAAATATTAAAATATTAAAATATTAAAATATTAAAATATTAAAATATTAAAATATTAAAATATTAAAATATTAAAATATTAAAATATTAAAATATTAAAATATTAAAATATTAAAATATTAAAATATTAAAATATTAAAATATTAAAATATTAAAATATTAAAATATTAAAATATTAAAATATTAAAATATTAAAATATTAAAATATTAAAATATTAAAATATTAAAATATTAAAATATTAAAATATTAAAATATTAAAATATTAAAATATTAAAATATTAAAATATTAAAATATTAAAATATTAAAATATTAAAATATTAAAATATTAAAATATTAAAATATTAAAATATTAAAATATTAAAATATTAAAATATTAAAATATTAAAATATTAAAATATTAAAATATTAAAATATTAAAATATTAAAATATTAAAATATTAAAATATTAAAATATTAAAATATTAAAATATTAAAATATTAAAATATTAAAATATTAAAATATTAAAATATTAAAATATTAAAATATTAAAATATTAAAATATTAAAATATTAAAATATTAAAATATTAAAATATTAAAATATTAAAATATTAAAATATTAAAATATTAAAATATTAAAATATTAAAATATTAAAATATTAAAATATTAAAATATTAAAATATTAAAATATTAAAATATTAAAATATTAAAATATTAAAATATTAAAATATTAAAATATTAAAATATTAAAATATTAAAATATTAAAATATTAAAATATTAAAATATTAAAATATTAAAATATTAAAATATTAAAATATTAAAATATTAAAATATTAAAATATTAAAATATTAAAATATTAAAATATTAAAATATTAAAATATTAAAATATTAAAATATTAAAATATTAAAATATTAAAATATTAAAATATTAAAATATTAAAATATTAAAATATTAAAATATTAAAATATTAAAATATTAAAATATTAAAATATTAAAATATTAAAATATTAAAATATTAAAATATTAAAATATTAAAATATTAAAATATTAAAATATTAAAATATTAAAATATTAAAATATTAAAATATTAAAATATTAAAATATTAAAATATTAAAATATTAAAATATTAAAATATTAAAATATTAAAATATTAAATATTAAAATATTAAAATATTAAAATATTAAAACATTAAAATATTAAAATATTAAAATATTAAAATATTAAAATATTAAAATATTAAAATATTAAAATATTAAAATATTAAAATATTAAAATATTAAAATATTAAAATATTAAAATATTAAAATATTAAAATATTAAAATATTAAAATATTAAAATATTAAAATATTAAAATATTAAAATATTAAAATATTAAAATATTAAAATATTAAAATATTAAAATATTAAAATATTAAAATATTAAAATATTAAAATATTAAAATATTAAAATATTAAAATATTAAAATATTAAAATATTAAAATATTAAAATATTAAAATATTAAAATATTAAAATATTAAAATATTAAAATATTAAAATATTAAAATATTAAAATATTAAAATATTAAAATATTAAAATATTAAAATATTAAAATATTAAAATATTAAAATATTAAAATATTAAAATATTAAAATATTAAAATATTAAAATATTAAAATATTAAAATATTAAAATATTAAAATATTAAAATATTAAAATATTAAAATATTAAAATATTAAAATATTAAAATATTAAAATATTAAAATATTAAAATATTAAAATATTAAAATATTAAAATATTAAAATATTAAAATATTAAAATATTAAAATATTAAAATATTAAAATATTAAAATATTAAAATATTAAAATATTAAAATATTAAAATATTAAAATATTAAAATATTAAAATATTAAAATATTAAAATATTAAAATATTAAAATATTAAAATATTAAAATATTAAAATATTAAAATGTGTATTTGTGTTTCGTTAGTCGATCTTTACAGTACATTATATTAATTTACGTTAAGTGTATCGAAATGATACAACAAATTCGGCTCAAGATCAGAAAAGTGTTCTTTATTTATTGTTTGATATTTTTGGTCAAATTCAGTGTGTCACGCACTAGGATGACGCGTTTCGAACTCCATGACGAGTTCATCTTCAGACCCCTTTGTGACGAACTGATGCACAATGGTACATCATCAGCTGTATATATATCTACAATTATGCTAAACATATGCATGTGAAGTAGATAACAGCCGAAAATGTCCAGCATAGTTATGAATTTGACCATTCACAATCAAACATGAGAATGGAGGATATTTAATCCCCACGATTCCCTTTTTACCTCACAAAGCTCAAGCTTTACCATGGCTTTTCACCACAAAACTCAAGCTTTTTTACAAGGTTCGTTGTTAAACTAAGCTTACTATTGTTACTGAGCATATACAGTGTTTGCTCACTACTAACTACTAAGCATATATATAGTTTGTTAGGCCGTGCCGTGCCAGTGTATGTGTATTTGTGTTTTGTTAGTCGATCTTTACAGTACATTATATTAATTTACGTTAAGTGTATCGAAATGATACAACAAATTCGGCTCAAGATCAGAAAAGTGTTCTTTATTTATTGTTTGATATTTATGATATTTATATATATGCTTAGTAGTTAGTAGTGAGCAAACACTGTATATGCTCAGTAACAATAGTAAGCTTAGTTTAACAACGAACCTTGTAAAAAAGCTTGAGTTTTGTGGTGAAAAGCCATGGTAAAGCTTGAGCTTTGTGAGGTAAAAAGGGAATCGTGGGGATAAAATATCCTCCATTCTCATGTTTGATTGTGAATGGTCAAATTCATAACTATGCTGGACATTTTCGGCTGATATCTACTTCACATGCATATGTTTAGCATAATTGTAGATATATATACAGCTGATGATGTACCATTGTGCATCAGTTCGTCACAAAGGGGTCTGAAGATGAACTCGTCATGGAGTTCGAAACGCGTCATCCTAGTGCGTGACACACTGAATTTGACCAAAAATATCAAACAATAAATAAAGAACACTTTTTTGATCTTGAGCCGAATTTGTTGTATCATTTCGATAAACTTAACGTAAATTAATATAAAATATTAAAATATATATTAAAATATAAAAATATAAAAGTATAAAAATAGAAAAATATAGAAATATAAATACATAAAAATATTAGAAATCATAATCTGAGATGAATTCTAAGAAAATTTGCCCAAGAAACCATAGGTCTAAATACAAAATTGAGTCCCCGGTTTTTAACGAGAAACTTTTCGTATTGGGGAAAAATCCACAACAAGCCCCGCAACCGGGAGGGAGCACTATTAATTACCCTCAATAAAAACGAAAAATGTTAACGGAAATATTATTTTGTGGACAATTTTTGTGTTTTGACACTTAACTCCTCTAGGGGCGAATCCCCTAGAAATATATCAATCCCAACTTCCCGTGACAGGACCGGGAAACCTGGGAATACCGTTTTCCGAGAAATGGGGAGCGCTATTATTTACCCTCAATAAAAATGAAAATTTTAACGGAAATATTATTTTGTGGAGAATTTTTGTGTTTTGATCGTTTTAATTGCATTTTATATAGGAGCCCCCCTTAGAGGCTGGGGATATGGGGTAGGTATGTTCAGTAAAGATGTTTGGAGGGATATACTAGTGGGGGTCGGACATACATTTGAAGGCACTATGGAACCAGCAGGAACTGATTTAATAAAAAAAAATATGTATTAATAAAAAAAATTATATGGGGACCACCTTAAGGGTTTAAGATAGAGGATAGATATGATCTGAGAAATTGTTGTGGTTGAAAAAATATTGGGCGCCGTTCATACATTTGAATCCGGGACAGTTAGAACAGTGGGAGCAAATTTTATAAAAAAAAGCCCCCTTATGGGGTGAAGATGGGGTGTAGGTATGTTTGGGATTGTAAGGAAGAAAAAATGACTGGGGGTCGGTCATACATTTAAACCCTCTAGGGGCGATTCCGGGGCAGTTGTGGGCCTTCTTGTAGATTTTTCCACGAAAAGTTTCTCTTTAAAAACTGGTGGCTCGATTTTGATTTAAGATCCATGGTTTCTTGGACAAATTTTCTTAGAATTTATCGTATATTATGATTTTGTTAACCGCTTAATGCATTTGTTTTACTCCATACACATTGAAATATATAAAAATATAAAACCATAAAAATATAAAATTATAAAAACATAAAAATAAATAAAAATAAATTTAATTTCGCCGTAATCAACCCCAGCCAGGTTTATAGGATAAACACGAAAAAGTTTTTGCTTAAACACATTAAATAGTACATAATACTTTTTTTGTGTAATAACTTTAAACAACCGTCTCTTGGCATTTTACTATTTCAATTATATTTGTCTTTAAGGTTCGTTGGCAATATGGATCGTGAAACAGCTCAAGTCCGTTTGGAACATCGTCGTGTGGGTACATATTTATTGAGGGTAAGGCCGCAAGGTGCCTCACATCCTAAAGAGACCATGTATGCCCTCAGTTTAAAGTAAGTTTTACAATAGATAATTATATTACACATACATATAATTCAAATAATATTTGCTTTTGCTTTGCTCTTTAGAACGGATGATAATGTTATTAAACATATGAAAATTAATCAAGATCTCTCCGGCGATAATGTTACCTATTGTCTATCAACGAGGAGATATTTTAAAAATATTGTCGAATTGGTGTCATACTATGAACGAAATGATTTGGGTGAAAATTTTGCGGGGTAAGTAAAACAAAAAAGACAGAAAAAATTAAAATTTTTTTTTTTTTTTAAATTAAAAAAGTAATTGGCTATGGTTAAGGAACTTTGTTAAAATGCCTAGATGAAATAAAATATGAATGCCTTTTACAGACTGCTTTTGGAAAGTCGTTAATTACGTTTAAGTTAATAGAGGGAACACAGATATTTTTTTTTTCAGTATATTAACAAATTTTAACTGATAGTGCTAATTTTTTTTTTAGTTTTCTGATAAAAATAAACAAAATAGATCTTCCAACCTTCATTTCTACTCAAACCAACTCCAGTTCAAAATTTATTCCAAAATTTGTGTGATATATTTTCTTATATTATATATTTTTTTATTACAGTCTTAATCAGTCATTACAATGGCCCTATCGTGAAGTGTTCGCTACTGCCATTTATGACTTTGATCCCAAGGGCTCAAATCAATTGCAGCTCAAGACCGGCTGTCAGGTGTTAGTCATTGGCAAAGACGGCGACAGCAAAGGCTGGTGGAGGGGAAAAATAGGAGATGTGGTATGTACATAGTAGATTAATAACAATAAAACACAATTTTAATATACATATATACTTTTATAATCAATTTGTGCAACCTTTTCTAGGTGGGCTATTTTCCCAAAGAATACGTACAAGAACATCCGGCAACCAATGATGAACTTTGATATTACAATTACGAAATTGATTTCTCACGTAGCAAATTTGAACGTTCTCAACAAATGAGAAAATCAATATCATTGACTATGAGAGAGTCGCAGCAAACGCCACCGGCTCTAGATGTAATACATCAGTCATTTGAACAACAAAAACAACCACTAGAAGGAGGAGAAGAAGAAGCTGCACCGCCGGTTCATCAGGAAATGGTTATGGTAACCGAGGGTCAGTAATTTGCTTTATTTAACCCCCTCCCTTCACCCTTAACCCCTATCAACCCTACAACTTAGGTATATGAAAATTTTGTAGAAAAAGTATAACGTTTAAATTTAAGGGCTTTTATTAAAAAAAACACAGAAGAAAAATATTGTCTTTAGTCTAGTGTAAGTTTTAATATAAACAAAAATGAAATAATAAAAAAAAAATAAACACAAAAAATAAGAAGGAGAGAATTCACTGCATTGGGAGAAGATATCAGCAATTCACTTTAGAGCGTAGTATTTTGGTATTAAGAGCAGAACTGAAAATTTCAACAGCGCACTATTAAAATTGTAGGATATGAGTTGTTGGTGTATGCTAAAAGTCTTAATATAGTTCCTGTTAGCGTTGTACGTGTAAGTACAAAATATGAAAAGTGTTAACTTACACAAATTCTATTAGCTCTCCCTATAACTCACTCATTCAATAAATTTATTAATTATTTTTACATTTAACGAGTTATTATATGGCCTATATATATATATATATAATAGCTAAAAAAAATTCCCTAAAATTTTCTTTTAAAAATTACACATCTAAAGTGAATTACAGATCGTCCAGCTATCCCGATGGGGTGAAGTTCTTTTGTTACAAAGTTCAAAGAGTCACTTACACTTTTGTTATGTCGTTTTACACGTTTTATTATTTTTTTTTCGTTCGTTCGTCTTTGTTACAAAAAGTGCCAATATATTTTTTTAGTTAGTCGCGGTCTTCGTCGTTATATTTAAATTGTTTATGTTTACTTTGCGCATTGATAGTTGACATATAAATATATACATATACAATAATTTTTTTTTTAAATCATCATTGCTTTAACTGCAAATTGTATTAAAAGGTTTCTTGTGTTGTTATTTCAAATGTTTTTTTTTATTCTTTAAGAAAGACTTTTGCTGAATAGAATTATATTTACACACGTATACAATACATTCAAACAACTTGTACTACTACATACGATATACATACATACATACTTACACACTATATACATATATATTTTTTTGAAATTATTAAGGAAACTATTGAATAATGAAACATATGTGCAGCTTTAATCTATTATATAAATAAAAAAAGTATATACACACACAAATATATATTAGAAATTTTAAGTAATAAACAAATTATATACATTTTTATGCATTACATTCATACATACATAATGCATAAATAGTAATTATAAAACAAACAAAAATCGAAAAATATACAATAAAAGAATAATGGAATATAAAATTATGAACAAATACAAAACTCAAGTAATGGCAAAAATATATGAAATATTTTAATGTGAATTCGTTATATACGCATGTATGCAGCAATATAAAGAAATGTAACATAGTACACATATACATATATACATTTTAACAAGACAACTACTATTTACACCCAACACATTTTGGTATTACATCTCCAACGTAGATTTGAAGTTATAAATGAGTGGCAAAAAGTTAATTTCGAGATATTCGCTTTTAAAGTTTCAAATTTAAGTGCAAATTCAAGTATTACATTAACTGTTTTTCCGCTAGATATCACCACTGTCTAGATCATTTGAAGCAATGCAACTTAAGTTCTGGTATCGGTAAATTGTGGGCAACGATTAAGTTACTCTCGAATCCTGAGAGGATGTGACCCAAAGAGGTGCGCGTGTTAATTTAATCGGCAATTCATTAAGCACCCCGAGAGCGATAGGACGAAAAGTAGAGTAATGAGTCGTATTCATGCTCACCGAGCCGAAGAAGTACCACCACAATTTACAGTTAAGGAAGTTGCAGATGTCATCCGCAGAGCAAAGTCATCCAAAGCGCTAGGCCCTGACGGAATATCCATGTTGATGCTGAAACAGTTGGACATTCCAGGATTCGAGTACTTGATTCATATCCTCAACTTGTCCCTGACCACTCTAATAGTACCCGAAGCCTGGAAAATGGGCAGACTGGTTCCGCTATTAAAACCTGGCAAAGATGCGAGTAGGAGAGAATCGTACAGGCCTGTTTTTCTTCTCTCGTCAGTAGCAAAGACTCTTGAGGCTTTAATCCTCCCGAGCTTGACAATTAATTATCCAATTGCGGATCATCAGCATAGATTCCGTAAGCAAAACAGTACTACTACTGCTTTACACGCCATTACCACACATATAACCCGCGGTGTCAACCAGAACTAGCCCAGTGACAGAACGTTCCTCTTGGCGCATGACTTATCGAAGGCTTTCGATAGTGTTAACCACGCCACGCTTTTCGAGGACATCGCCAACACATCCCTCCCGAACCGTTTGAAACGCTGTATCGTCAATTACATGTGTGGACGCCAGTCGTATGTGGAATTCAGAAACAAGGAGTCGAAACCCTGTAGAGTTGAACAGGGTGTTCACCAAGGTGGGGTGATATCTCCGGCACTGTTTAACCTCTAATTTTCTGAAGTTCCACCACCATCTGACGGCGTTAATATCATATCCTATGCCGACGATTGAACGATTCTGGGGTCGGGCTCCACGATTGATGACATATGTGGAAGACTGAGTGTCTACTTAGCTGAAATTGTAAATTACTTCGCTGCGAGAAAGATGAAGATTGCCGCCACAAAATTATCGGCCACACATTGTACTGCATGCACAGCGCTAGTGAAGGAGCAGCTCAACGTGATAGTCGATGGCTTAACAATTCCGACCACCAATTATCCCAAGGTCCTTGGTGTCACACTTGACAGCATCTTCAGAGTCAACGCGCAAGCCACAGGAACAACTTCCTCAAGTCCCTTGTCGGAAGCAGTTGGGGAACCGGCAAAGAAAACTTATTGACCTCTTACAAAGCGTCGGACGGTGGTAAACTATGCAGCTACAGTGAGGCCACCGAATGTGAGACGCAGTGGAAGAACCTGCAGACATGTCAAAATCCTGAAAACTGCGACCACCTACAGAAGGAGACGACGGTCATACCCGTGCGCCGACATAATTTTCTACTACGACTACTAGTCCAGCCATCCCAACTACCACCTTGTGGAAAGGCTCCCACCACCTGGCAAGTCGGGAAATACCTTTATGATCGAGAGCGCGATGTAACGTTGGACCTCAAGAGCCTTAAGATCAAATATCATTTCAAACAGGCTTAGCAGACATTCATGATATCGAGCGCGAGGTCCAACGTTACAACAGCCTTAGCGGCCTCACTCGAAGCCGTAAACAATTATAAAGTGACTTTGTGCTCGGGGAACACCCTCCATCAGTGGCAGAGGAATTACCGCGGCAGACAAGAGTTGTTTTGACCCAACTAAGATCTGGTTGGTATAGCCGCCTCAAATCGTACTGGGTAAGAACTGTTGGCAATACGTCAAATACCTGTCCCGGTGTCAACCATGGGCCATACAACACACTACACCATATACACTATATTGCGTATCCAATAAGTACTTTTTAGTACACAAAAAAGTACTTTTATTATTCCAATTGGTACCTTTAATGTACTAAAATTTACTTTTGTTGTTTGCAAAAAGCATTTTTATTTTACCAAAAAAAAAAAAATATTATTGTCCGACATACCTAAAAAGTTCTTTTCTTGTACCAAAATGTATATTTATTTAATATAAAGTACTTTTGTTGCACCAAAATGTATTTTTTTTTTTTTTCGTACCTAAAACATTTTGGTACAACAAAGGTACATTTGACACATGAAATTGTACTATTTGGAACAATAAAAATTTTGGTACCAACAGTTTTAGTTTTGGCACAATAAATTGTACTTTTGGCACAATAAATTGTACTTTTGGTACCATAAATTGTACTTATTGGTATCAAAAATTGTACTATTTAAAAATAAAAATTACTCTTTGTTACAATTAATTGTACTTTTTGGTACATTAAATTGTACTTTTTTGTACATTAAATTGTACTATTTGGTACCTACAATATATGTACTTTTTACTTCCATTAATTGTACTATTTGATACAATAAATATAACTTTTTGCTACAATAAATTAAGTTTTGGTACATAAAATTTTACTTTTTGTACAATAAATGTACTTTTTGGTACAATATGTTGTACTTTTTGCTACTTGGTACAATAAACGTACTTTTTGGTACCAAAAATTGTACTAGATGCTTCATTAATAGTACTTTTTGGTACTATAAATTATACTTTTTGGTCTACTATTTGGTACAAACAAATTTTGTTTTGAATCATGTACCGTGTCGAGCATAACATATTTAGATGCATTTGTTTTACAAAACACTGTTTTGATCAAAACTAACACTTTTTTGCTCTCTTGCTTTTGTTTTGTTTCTTAAGCAAAACAACACCGCTGTCGTGTACATGTCTTGTTCTTACAATATAAACAATCAGATATCTTTAAAAAAAAAATAATTTTTAAAATTTTTGTTTATGATATCAGTTTCTGTCGCTCCCATGTTGCCTCCTAGAGGAGTAAAATGTATGACCGACCCTCACTATTATTTCCCTTCTCACATTTTTCTCGAACATACCTAAGGGGGCTCCTATACAAAAATTTTCTAAATTATTAAAAAATTCTTGTCAAATTTTAACGGAAATAATATTTTGTAAAGAATTTTGTTGTTTTGGTAGTTTTAAGTGAATTTTGTATGGGAGCCACCTTAGGAGGTGAAGATAGCGTCCCTTTTAGGGCAGTTAGGAGCAAATTTTATTCATTTGAACCCTCTAGAGGCGATTCCAGGGCAGTTGCGCGGGGTTTTTTGGGATTTTTTTTTCACAATACGAAAAGTTTTTCGTTAAAAACCGGGGAATCGATATTGATATTAGACCCATGGGCAAATATTTTTAGAATTCATCGTAGAACCATGGGGGAGAATCTTCCATAAGATTTGATGGTTGGGGTGTGTTATCAGGTGACATGCCATTTAATATTGGCGGCTTGGCCCCTCGTTCAGATGATCTATTGAGGTGTTATCTATATATATAAATGGCTTGGGTGACTGACTGATCACTCCCCAGCCCAAACTGCTAAAGCTAGAACCGTGAAATTTGGAATATAGAAGGGATTTTTGGAAATTCAGACTGAAAGGGGTAAAAAGGGCGTGGCACCGCTCCATACAAATCGAATTTTGAAATGACTGTATCTTTTAGGACATTATAGGTACAAAGTCGAGATTTGGCACGTATATCGGCCGTTTATGAAAAAATACTTTGTTGAAAGCGGTCGATGCCACGCCCGTTTTTAGAAAATTGTTATATGGGCCGAATAAATGGACCGATTGCAATTATATTTTTTTTTGGGTGATATTGTACATAGGGCCTCTATCATAGGCTACATGAAAACATAGTTGGACAATAGAGCGTGGCACCGCCCATACAAACCGAAATCTCAATCGGTCATATCTCCCGAGCCATCAGAGGTATGAAGATGAGATTTGCTACACATGTTACTGGTAAACAAAAGATTGCGTTTCGTTGGGAGATGGGCGGTGCCACGCCTCTTTAATAAAAAATTGTTATATCGGCAAAATAAATGAACCGATTCACTGTGTAGTACTATCCATTTGGCCTCTATTATAGGCTACATGAAAACATAATTAGACAAGGGGGCGTGGCACAGCCCACACAAACCAAATTTCAAACGGTCATATTTTATGAGCCATGTTTTAGGTATGAACGTCTCGCTGGAAAATGGGCGGTGCCACGTCCATTTTGGAAAAATTTTTATGTCGGTCATATTAATAGAAATTGCTTGACTAAGCGATTGGGTGAAATGGATGTAGATAGGATGATGAAGAATAGATTTTTGGAAATTCGTACTTTTAGGGATACAAATTACCAATAAGGGTAAAACTTACAATATCACCCACATCAATCGGCAAATGCTATAATCGCGAAAATGCTGACTATCGAATTGTAATAATATAGATAAAACTGGTACTACACGGCTAAGGGTATAGTCGAGCGATGTGAAGTATTTATTCGAAATTCATTCTTTATGTGTTGAAATACCGCAAAAGGCTTAAAACTTGCCAAATGACTGAAGGTAGAGTTAGGAAAATGTATATAAAATTGATCCCTATAGAATTAGAGAGCCGCCAGATGGAGTTTTTAGAGATTCGGACATTTAGGGGTAAAAAGGCCGAGAAGGGATGCAAATTGTACCGTCACCCAGACCAAACGACTAAAGCTTTAATCGTATATGGGCATATTTCCTATAGAATTAGAGGGTGGTACCAGTTGTGCGGTACGAAAGTATATTCTGAAATTCGTGTTTGTTTCTTTGCAGTTTACCTGTACTACTTAAATTCTTAAGAAGATCGGGTGAAGCAATGCGAGCCGGGAAAGCTAGTAAGATATACCCATCTATTGGGAACAGACTTTTTTACACGGGGTGTTAAAATAATGTAAGAAGTCGAAAATTAAAAAGAACTGCCATAACCGAAACCATTAATTTGCGAAATGTCTACGTACGTATCGAGCTCTATTTGCGAAACAGACCAAAGCGAAGCGATTCGATCAAATAAATTCATCTGCTAAGTTTTGTTTTTGGTGCTTTCGTCTTTTTAGCAAATATGGTTCGACCAACTCCCTGTCAATGTTTTATAAACGAAAATCTACTGGTGAAATTTAAAACACAATTTTACACTCACACACACATTCACACATTTATTACATTACCTATTTTTACGTAAAAAAACCAACAAGAAAAGAATTGCGCAAAGAAAATACACCCCCTCCACAATAAATATTTTTATATAAAATGAAAAATCTTTGGCAACGAAATCTAAACGAAATGTAATTATCATCCAATCCCGCCCCTTCATATAAACGGTATAAATGAGCGTACCTAAAATCAGCCATTTTAGAAAGGAAAATGTCTAGTGACAGGTTAAAACAATACAAATAACACATTGAAAAAAAAATATTTTTTTAAAGAATATATTATGGAAATGAAGCGCAGATATATAAATACATAATTTATTGGAAATAAATATGTTTATATAGGTGTATGTAAAAAAAATCCCCTCCCATATACAAAAATAATTAAGAAAAATTAGAATGAAGTATATAAAATTAATTCGGCATATTTGTTTTTTTTTTTTACTACAAATTTTGTTTTTTTTTTATTATTATTAAGAAAGATCGGATTTTGTTTATAGATTAATTGAAATTTTATTAAAGAATATTTGCAATGGCTATGGAACAAGTAAAATGTTATAAAAGGGAAACAAATTGAGTGCTCCCCGGGTTTATTTCATACATAGTTATGTACTCCATAGGCTAAGCGGTCTATTTTCACTACAGGGGCCTAACATCAGTATTCGGAATCGAAAGTTTTTGATCGAAATTTTTAAATTTTTTATATGATTGACGAAACATTTAGTTCGAAATCTTCAATCGATCACGAATGCCCCGATTAGGCCCCTGATTTGTTTTTATTTATTTCGTGCACTTAATATATTCAGAACTGCGAAAACTCTATCTTGCGACTTTAGTGTACAAATATAAGTCTATATAACAACAAAACCTAATAAAGTTTATATACATTAGGGTGGCAGCGAAAATTCAATTTTGTATTTTCGGTAATGCCCAAGCGAAATATTGTATCAGTTGTTAAAAAACGGCTATGGTCAAAATTTAAACAAAATCGGACAACTTTAAGCCGTAACCCAAAGAGGTCAAAGGTCAAATGTATATACTATAAGAAAATGTGTTTGTGATTATTTGATTTTTTTATTACCGTATAAACTCGAAAACGACTTGACCGATCTTTTTGAAATTTTCATAGAATGTAGCTGTGGGATCGGGGGTGTAGAGTATTTAAGTTTTAATATATCTAGTGGTCGTAGCCCTGCCCATTGTAGCCTATTTTTGAAGCCGCAATATCTGGAGGACTGTTTCTCCAATCGTCTCGAAAATTTGTGTGGATGCATTTGGCAGCAAAGTTCGTGATCGAATAAAAAATGGGCGGGATCGGATCAGTGGGCGTGATATAAAATTTGAAGCTTTAAAAGGCTGTATCTTATAAACTTTAAGCAGCATAAAGCTGATAAATATTTGGAATGTGTTGTTGGTACAGTATGAATTACAGCCAGGGTGGAAGTGAGCTGTGCACTAGACCGTATCACCTTACAGGCACACAAAAAAAAGTTATCCGTACACCAGCGAATATAAAGCATTGTTCCAAGGACATTTCAAAAAAAATTTTTATTTTTTTTGCCGAACGTATCTTTCATATTAACAGTCCGATCTTAAAGCTTGATATAGCGAATTTTTTGTCTCAAGGAGGCCAATATTTAGGCCTCCTAGGTCCATTGACCTCAAGTGTACCGTTCTAGTACTTACCCCCCAAATCTAATTTCCTACCACCCTCATGTGACACCCTAATGTTAGAAATTTATAGCTCGCGAAAAACCATAAAACTTTTGCGAAGAAAGTATTTCATTAAATACAGCACAACTATCTAAAATATGCTTTTATAAATTCATTGTTGCAGATAGTAGGGGTCACCTTTTTAAATTTGTCATAGCTTCAGTATTTACATTCAGATATTAAAGTATGATATATCAATGTGTTTGTCTGTGGCAGACCAATTTTTTTTTTACTTCAAAAGTCTTTGACCTCAAGTTACCTTTACATCATACCTCAAAAAACACAACAAGGAATTAGCAACAACCCCTACGTTCGGCAAAAAAAGAACAAATTTTTTTTTTTGAAATGTCCATGAAACATTGCTTTATATTCGCTGGTGTACGGAGAACTTTTTTTTTGTGATACGGTCTACTGTGCACGCCCCATTTTAAAGAAACCATTATAACAACCATAATAATAGTTTGATCGTCCTAAAAATTTCACAGTAGAGAAGAGTTATAACCAGGATATTTGGAACCAAGTTGGCCGTTGCGGCACCCATTCACGTCAATGTTTGATTTTTACATAT
This sequence comes from Muscina levida, assembly GCA_964034835.1. Classification (NCBI taxonomy): domain Eukaryota; kingdom Metazoa; phylum Arthropoda; class Insecta; order Diptera; family Muscidae; genus Muscina; species Muscina levida. The sequence goes on from OZ035882.1 coordinate 58,582,940, forward strand.
TTGCAAGTAAAAAATACAATTCCATAATCGGACATTATTAAAAAAAAAGGATTTACTAAAAACCTGACCTTTGACCCCTTTGAGGCACGTGAAATAGTTGTCCGATCTTACTTAAATCTCCGTCATGTATTTTTTACATCAAGTGACACAGCATCAAGTCGAGCATTTTTAAATTTCCGACAAAAAATCGTCCATACATTTCGCTACTGCATAAAGTCGGGTTTTGACACCAGAACCGGTTTTAAGAAAATAAAACACAAATAATGTAAATATATGTGTATCTCAAAATACCGATTTTTTAATATTTCGGTTTATCATCGTTGGATTAAAAGCTGTTTAAGGTGCTCAAAAATCAGCGTTGTGTTTATCGTTTTGTAAAAACCGGTTTTAGAACCCTGTTTTGTAAAACTACATAACAGTTTATTTAGCATTTGTATGTATTTTTATCCAACTGTTTGAAATATGTTGTTTAGCATATATGACGGCAAAAAAACCGGTTCTTTAAACCGGTTTTCGAAAAAAAACAAAAGTAAAAATATCACTAATTTTAAAAAGCCGGTTTTAAAAGTGACTATGCGTCCATGATGAGCTTTTCGTTATGTAAAAAATTGTGTTTTGACACCAGAACCGGTATATTAAAAAAAACAATAACAATTTAAATATGAGTATGTCGAAAAACCGATATTAAACACTTCGGTTTAGAATCGGTGGCTTAAACCGATTTTAGCTTCTTAAAAACCAGTGTTGTGTTTATCGTGTGTCAAAAACCGCTTGTAGAACCCAGTTTTGTAAAACTAATTAACTGTTTATTTAGCATTTTTATGGATTTTTATCCAAGAGTTTGAAATACGATTATAAGCATATATGGCGGCAACGAAACCGGTTCTTAAAACCGGTATCAGGAACCGGTTTCCAAAAAAACCAAAAGTAAAAGATATCACTAATTTTAAAAACCGTTTTTAAAAATGACTATTTTTTAGTGATAAGAGTTTGATTTTGTAAAAATTTGTTTTTTGACAACAGAACCGGTTTTTTAAGAAAAAAAAAACATTATTTCAATATACATAAATGTATCTCGTATAACTGATATTGAACATATCGGGTTAGCATCGGTGATCTATGACTGGTTTTAGGTTCTTAAAAACTCGCGTTGTGTTTATCGTATTGTGAAAACCAGGTTTAGTTTTAAAACCGGTTTCGAAGAAAACAAAAAGTTTGAAATATCACTAATTTCAAAAACGGTTTTTGTAAAAATTTGTGTATTTGACACCAGAACCGGCTTAAAAAAACACCATTTAAATATATGAGTATCTTAAATGTCGATTTTGAACACTTTGGTTTCGCGTAGGTGGTTGAAAACCGGTTTTCGGTTTTAAAAATCGTTTTTAAAAATGTGAAAACCGGTTTTGTTAAAGTAATTAAACATTGTATTTGAATGTAAAAATGTTTATAAGCATATATGGCGGCAATGAACCCGGTTTTTAAAACCGGTTTCAAAAAAAACCAAATGTAAAAATACAACTAATTTTAAAAGCTGTTTTTAAAAATGATGATAAGCGTTTCGTCTTGTAAAAATGTGTGTTTTAACACTAAAAGCGGGTTTTTTTTAGAAAAAAATCACATAATTTTGGGAAAACCGGTTTTTGAACCCTGTTCTATAAAATTACATAGCAGTTTATTTACCATTTTTATGGATTTTAATCCAACAGTTTGAAATGTTTATTAGCATATATGGCGGCAAAGAAACCGGTTCTTAAAACCGGTTTGGAAAAAGAAACCAAATGTTAAAACTATCATTATTTAAAAAAACGTTTTTAAAGATGACTATTTTTCAATGATGAGCGTTTCGTTTTGTAAAAATTTGTGTTTTAACGACAGAACCGATTTTTTTTTTAGAAAAAAAACGCATAATTTAAATATACGAAAAACAGATTTTGAACATTTCAGTTTAGCATCGGTGTTTTAAAACCGGTTTAAGGACAGATTTGTGTTGATCGTTTTGTGAAAATCGGTTTAAGAACCCGGTTTTGTATAACTAAATAATGGTTTATTTATCATTTGTATGGATTTTTATTCAACCGTTTGAAATATGTTTATTAGCATGTATGGCGGCAACGAAACCGGTTCTTAAACCCGGTTTTGGGAACCGGTTTCGAAGACAACAAAAAATTTAAAATATTACTAATTTAAAAACCGGTTTTAAAAATGATTATGTTTTAATGATGAGCGTTTTGTTTTGTAAAAAACTGTGTTTTGACATTAGAACCGTTTTTTTTTAGAAAAAATAAAACAATTAAAATATACGAGTTTCGGTTGAGCATCGGTGGTTTGATACCGGTATTATTTCTTAAAAACCGGCGTTGTATATATCGTGTCGTAAAAACCGGTTTTAGAACCCGGTTTTGTACAACTAAATAACAGTTTATTTAGCATTTGTATGGATTTTTATCCAACAGTTTGAAATATGTTGTTTATGTAAATATTTAGGAACCGGTTTTAAAGAAAACAAAATGTTTAAAATATCATTAATTTAAAAAGCCGCATTAAAATAGATTTTTTTCTAGAGTGTGTTGATGAACGTTTCGTTTTGTAAAAACCGTTTCCCAAAAAAGTTTTTAAACTCCGCTATTGTTTTGATTATGATCGAAACCGCTGTTTTGTATCGCTAAAATAAGCTCTAAATATAAGTAATGTGCAAAACCGGTTTCGAAAATTTCGTTTTAGCAACTGTTATAGGTAACCGGTTAAAGCTTGCCATCATGAACGTATTGCTTTGTGGAACCGATGGAATAAGGGTTAGGGTTATTGGAAACCGGTTTATGTTTACGTACGTATTGCAAAATTACCCAGTAGGAAGTGTCTGCAAGACATCCTCAAGGATAGGTGAATGACCATAGTAAATCGTTAATGATACGTAGGGGACCGTCCATACAAATCGTAGACGAAATTTTCATACAAGTGTCCGCTTTGTCATGCACGACCTGATGAGCGACAATGTCGGCCAAATTGTCGTTGATGCCTATATAAGCGACATGTCGCCTACATAATCATGCACGACCTTATGACCGACAATGTCGGCCAAATTGTCGTTACCAATGCTTAAGAATTTAAAATAACAAATTGAAATAGTTTTATTGAAATCGTGCGAAAATGAACCGTCACGCACTGCTGTTTGCAACAAACTGAAAATTTTTTCTTCTACTTTTCTCTCTTCAGTTTTGTATTGAATTTTTTGTTTGATGCAGGACAACATTCGTATTTTGTCGGTCAGCTTGTCGTCAACCGAGTTTTTTGACGACAAGTTCAATTTTTTACATTTTGTCTTGAGGACAGTGTTGACGACAAAGTCGTGTATGACGATACTTCCTACTGGGTATAGAAATTTAAAAAAACGGGTTTTGAATATTTCGATCTTGCATCGAGTTTTTGTTTAAATATCAGGTTTTCATCAGGAGAGTTTTGTGTATCGTTATCAATACCGGTTTTAAAAACCGAACCGGTTATAGCTTATGTCATGATGTGCGCAACGCTTTGTTGTGTAACCGCTCAGATATGTTCAAAATATGAGTAACTTCCAAAACCGGTTTTGAATATTTCGGTTTTGGAACCGGTTTTAGCTTGTAATGATAAACGTATCATATTGTGCTACCGCTAAGATAAGTAAATATGAGTAATATGAAACCTCGATTTCAGGTTAGCATCGGTTTTTTGTTCGAATTCAAGATTTTCAGGAGGAGTGTTTACCAAAACACATTTTAAAACTCGGTTTTGTATAGCTACAATTCTATGTATGTTGGTATAACCGTATATTTGTATGCATAAAAAACAAGAATGAGTGAAAACCGGTTTCCAAAAAAAAAGGAAAAACATGAGTTACTTGAGAAACGATTTTAACAATGTTTTTTTTTTTTTGGAACCGGTTTTAGTTTCCATGATGGGCATTTCGTGGGAAACCGGTTGGTATGACTAAGATATATTGACAATATTTTCTGAATTTCTAATTTCTGAAACCACGTCCAGGTTTCCACGACGATCGACGTATGAGTTATGCTTGAGTAAAATTTGCTGAGTTACTCATTACACACGAAATACGGACTTTGGTTTAAAAATTCTGTCATTTGCGTGACAGCAAAAAAAATTACTGTTATATTAACGTTCAAAATATTTATAAAAAAATATAAAAATTCTTTGTCAAACAATACAAAAAAAGTTATGACATTCCCACATTTTTTTTTAATTTGTTTTTAAATAATTACTAATTATAAAAATAAAATATACCTACAATTAATAACGAAAAAAATACGAGTGAAATTTTAAAGTAGTTTTCAAAAAAAAAAAATCACAAAAAACAGCTTAATAACAATATATATTCATAAATATATTAAATAAATGGCCAAATATTTAAGAAAAAATCGAAAACCTTTAAAAAGGTTTAAGTCTCTGTGCGTACAACATAAGGAAATTGCAATAAAAAAAAATTTCTTGATTTCAAATTGTAGAAAAAAGAAAGCAAGCAGTATATAATGAAAGATATAACAAGAAAAAATTAAGGTTCGTAATGGTAACGAAATATAAATGTGATGGTTTCAAAACTAAAATGTTAAACAATATTGTAATAATTTTGAAGGAAAAAACCCCAAAACTTCTAAGAAAAAAAATCTTACTCTGTCCTAAAACAAAAAACTTTCAAAAATGTCCTTTTATTATGAATAACCCTCCATCTATCTTGCTTTAAAACTGTACACAAAACTATAATAGATTCTTATTAAGCTTCTTTATAAAGGATATACAAATCAATGAAATCTCTTGTCTCAATTGTCCCTCTCTCCCTCTCGCTTTTTACTCTCGTTAGCTGAAATTTGCTTATTTACTTAGTGACTGACTCTCTTGTGCCGCTCTCGCGCTATGCTTAATCAAAATGTATGATGTGCTTATTAACTATATGACATAAAAAATTATAAATTTAAATCTTAAAATTTTTATAGTTAAACTTAAGAAAGCCTAACAACAAGTTGAACTCTTCGAAAACATAACTTTTCTACCTGCACATAATTATAAATTTTTTATCAACATTGTACTCTGTTATATCCTTTATTTTAAGTAGCAAAGCACAATTTTTTTTCCCCCCAAACAACAGAATACAAGTGATCAATAAAGCGATGTTAAATATTAACACTTAACTAAAACTCAGTGCCATTTTTCTAAAAACATGAATAACCAAGATTCAAATTTATATTTATATAACATGCAACAATTATATGTAATTCCTTTTTGTACATTATTCACCCCCACATTTTAAGTAATTTTATTTAATTTAATATAATTTTATTTTTTTTTAATATTTTTATTTTTGTTTCTTTATTTTGTCAATGTGTGCTACTTTGTGTATCTAAAATGAAAATAAATATACAGGCAAAAAAAAAACAAAACGGAATACCATATTTAATAATTCCAATAAATTTTAAGTGTATACAAAATTATTATTGATTAATTAATATGTAATGAAACTATACATTAAGTTTATGTATTGGAACGACACAAATGTTACATGTTTTAATGTAAAAACAAAGAAAAAAAAACAAGATTATAACAACAAATATTTAAATAATTTTTAAGTCTAAGCCACAAACAACAATAACAACAAACTGCATAATGTAATAAACGACAAATGGTAATAAATTGGTAATTGTGTTTATTTTTTGGGGTTGGCAATTCTCTGATAGTTGAGATAACTTTTGTTGCATATTGTTCCTGATGTTGATCCCTTTCCGCCTACGTGTCATAATGATATCTCAACTATTGGTGATCACAAATTAAGCTTCTGTTTGCGTTTGAAGATTAGTTTACGTGATAATCGCAATTGATGTATTTCCATACAAGTATCGACAATCTTCTTATGAATACAGATGATTATCTAATGCCTTTCCCAGCTCGTTTTTATTAGAGGCTCAATTTACGGGATAATCGTCATTTTGTACAAATATCGACGATATTCCACCAACGGTATCCAAATAATTTAATGGTGATCAGAGATTAAACTTCTTTTTGCAATTAGCGGTATAGTTTACGAGATAATCGCAATTAAAGGTTTTTATACAAATATCGACGATTTCTCTCCTATTTGCTGATGAATACTAAAGATATCCAAATTATATCCTTTTTGTGACCAGAACCTTAGTTTACAATTAAAGTTTATCATACGAATATCGAAATGGGGAAATTTTTTATTTGCGTCTTTCTGATTGTTATTCATTTGGGAATAACCAGAAGCTCTCTTTGGAGGTTCCCAAGCAGCTGACATCGTAAGAGAGATCACGTTTTCCGCGGGCAATGCCACTGAACATCCGTTCAGTGGAAGCAAATCTGAGAGGTCGCTATGTTGAGTAATCTTAATGGCATGCTTCCACCGATGCGTCTCAGGAAGAATGTAACAGAATTTACTGGAGCTCAACACAGAGGCTCTCTTAGTGTCTTTGGCAGCCCCAAGAAACTAGGATCGGGCACTGTGGCCTAATAAGTAGAGTATACAAACATTCGACTTTTTCGAAAAACCGGTTTCGGTTTTACTCGAAATTTACATTATTCCAAAAACTCGGTTTTCGAATACTAAATTAAGAAAAAACCGGGTTAACCGGTTTTTTTCGGGTTTTTCAATTGTGCACAAAAGTAATAAAAAGTGTTACTATTATTACAAATTTAATTTTGAAATGTTAAAAACAACGTATTGTTTATATTATCGTACTAATAATCTGGTTTTTATTAAATACAGCCATTCATAAAATTATTTATACGTCTCCTAATATATTCCTCAGGTGAAATTTTCAGTTTAACCTTAAATTAAGTTTGAAATAGGTACTAAAACACAATGTTCTTTTTTATCGTTTTAGTGCTTTTTCGATGCCAGGTGTTGTCATTGAATTGAATATTCTTATCGACTCCTTACGTGTCCTTATTTCAAGAAAAGTCTGAAAAGGACATTATAATAGGACTTTACAACATTCAAATGTTCCACAAAAATGTTGCTGAGAAATTCTACTTAGGGTGCTCTAAGACAAAAATCAATAACCCCAACTTTTACTAATCACTTTGTTTTCAAATCACTGTGTGAACAGGGACCTAAAAAAAGTCCGACCATCTATGTTTCTTCATGTTTTAGTGCATCTTCGATATCAGATGTATTCAATGAAATTTAAGGGGATTTTTGGTGGAACATTTAAACTCTCTATCTGCACTCCTTAGCTGTTTTTTCACCCTTACATCGTGAAATGTCAGAAAATGATCTTTAAATGTGACTTTACAGCAAGCATTGAGCATATTATATGTTGTTATGCTGTGATTTTCATATTTTCAAAAAACCGTCAAAACCGAAAAAACCGACCTCAAAAAACCGGTTAAACCGGTTATTCGAAAATCGATATTTTGTTAAAACCGGCTGACGGTTTTGAACAAAAAAAACCGGTTTGCCGGTTTCCGGTTTCGGTTTTGTATACTCTACTAATAAGCCACTCTCCTTAAAGAAAACAATTATTATGAAAACACGAAGAAAAGAAAAAACAAGAACCAACTACACAATCCCCCCCCCCCCCCAAAATGTAGACGACCCCCGCAAACGTTATAAAGGCCGTCATTTAAGGATATGCACCTGGAATGTCCGAACTTTCTACAGAAATGGTGCCTCTATCCAATTGGCTGACGTCCTTGACAAATACAAGGCTGACATCACCGCCATACAGAAAATGCGATGAAGGGGACATGGATGTACCTGACGAAAGAACTGTGACATCTTTTACAACTTTCATGCACGTTTGGATGTAAATTCATAGTCGGCAAGAGACTTCGATATCTAAACTCGCGTTTTAATCCTGTAAGTGACCGAATAGCCACCATTAGCATTAATCACCCCTATTCCCGTAGTCGTCGTCGACACAAAACGACGTCGTCTTGTGACGACGCTGTAAAATCGGTATTCTCGTAGTCGTTTGCGATAACTATCGGTTACTATTGACACAAATTTGGTATTCTGTAAGCAAATGTGACGTCGATGTTGAATTGAAACGACTCTGTACCTGTCGTCGCAGTATTTGGTAACGACTTGAAAAAATTTGAAGGAATAATTTTGTGGAAATTTTAAAAAGGTTTTATAATGACGTCAAAAATGAAAATTTCGAGTGCCAAGCAGTTCGAAACTCTTGTGGCTGAGTTGGAAAAAAATCCCTCATTGGCAAAAGGATTTCGGAGGGGAACAGTTCCATCCAATTTTAAGGGGCAATGGGAGGAAATTGCTAACAAACTAAATTCCTTTGGACCGCCGTTAAGAGACAGTGATGGTTGGCAAAAGGTAAATACAGTAAAAAACTAACTCGTTACGTTTTAATAATACAAAATGTATTTTTAGGTTTGGAGAGATTTAAAATTTAAAGTAAAAAAAAATTCTTGCAAATAAAGTAGAGTGTAATGCAACAGGCGGCGGGCGATATAAGCAGCAAATACTAAGCCCTTTAAAAGAAACTGTGGCCAACATGCTCCAATTTGAAAAACAATTAAATCCACAAGGCGCTGTACAAGAGGAGGAATGTGCGTTGCTTGTGGAAATAGAGGAACACAATGCAGAGGAAATAGAAGATTTGAATTTGGACGTAGTAATGTGGTTTTGATGTGGGTTCCATCCACACAGCCAATAAAACCAGGAAATCCTGTTTTATTAAAAAAATCTATTTTTGCATCCGATTTTTCGTCTTCAGTCATTTTTTAATTTAATCCATTGTGGACAAATGACCCTTTCTAATGCATTCAGGGTTTCGGCCAAAATCTTGCAAACTGATGGCTGCGACAGTCCAATTTGAAAGTCATTGCCTACACTTAGCTGGTAAGATCCCTGTCCTAAGAACCTCAATGTTTCTGCTAACTTAATTTTGACTGAAACAGATGTTGACCTGAGATCACTTTTCATTATTGGAACAATTTCTTCCAGCACATAATTAAATGCAGCCTTATTTAGGCGAAAGTAGTTCTCGAATCTAAAAAAATAAAAAAGTTGGATGACGCCCAGCAGTAAACACAAATTTGGATTTTAACACTTACTTGTTATCTGGCAATTTAAAGAGATCGGATGTTTGCCGAAGTATTTTCCTTTCCAATATAAGATTATTTTCACTTTCCTCATCACTTGAATATGAATCGGACACAAAAAAAACATTTCTTCACAACAGAAAAATAAAGTCAAACTGAATCAGCTGATGTACAAATGTTACATCAGCTGTTGTTATTTCTTTCATGTTATCGATTACGAGTCGACGTCGTCTCATAGTAGTTACAGAATACCGAAATAGCATTGATGTGACAACGATGTTGACTCGAAGTGATGTTGACATAAAAACGACGACGATGTCGACGACGACTACGGGAATAGGGGTGAATATGAAATTAATATTTTTCCATCATGATGATTTGTGTGCACGACCCAACGTAAGACGAGGATATGATATATGATTTTATAAGCGCCTGTGGGAAATATATGACGGTAGCCCTGTCCATGACATTAAATTTGTTCTGGATGGTTTTAATGCTAAAATAGGAAGGAAAGATGCTCATGGTTCTGCTGTCGGTCTACAGTTCAGCCAATACAACGACATCGGATTCAGACTGGTTAGCTTCGCTTCGGTAAGAAACATGGTAGTAAGTGCAACCAGATTCTCACATAAAGATGTCTACAATGCAACCTGTATATCCCCTGATCAAAATACAAGAAACCAGATTAATCACGTGGTAATTGATGGAAGGCATGTCTCAAGCGTTAATGGACATGCGTGTGATGCGCGGTGTAAATATTTACTCGAATTACCACCTAGTTACAGCCAAGGTACGCGCGCGATTTAGTAGCGCTAAAAACGCTCGTAACCAAACACAAAGGAAACTAGACATCAAAAAGCTGCATATTACCGAAATAGCCAATGCCTATTCCACACAACTGTCTCATTCACTGCTAACAAACTCAACTAATTCTGATGTTGCCGACTCCCAGTAGCAGCATATTACAAATTCTTTGACCACTGCCGCAACGACCGTACTGGGTTATAAAAACCACGCTCAGACAAGTCCTAGAACGATGTGGAATGTCGCGCAATGTTTGAGGAAACCGAAGCTGCATACAAAGCAAAACTGCAGCCAATGGTGACGCGTGCTGCGACAGAGCGTTATAATGAGAAGAGGAGGGATATGAAACGCCTGTTCAGGCGGATAAAGCGTCTGTGGAAGAAAAGAGAGAGCCAGATATCGAAAACTACAGTGATAGAGGTGAAGCCCAAAAGTTGTACCAAAAGGTAAAAAGAAAAGGTTTTGGAACAGGGATCCCCACCTGTAAGGACAGGGACGGAAATCTGGTCACGGACACTCAGAGTGTGGAGGGAACACTTTCAATCTCTACTCGTTCCCGAAGGCATCATAAGTGACGAAATCACACCAATCATCGACGATGGAGTAGATTGTCCACCACCGAGCCAAAACGAGATCAGCACGACAATTGCACGGCTTAAAAATAATAAAGCTGCAGGAGCCGATGGACTGCGGGCAGAGCTTTTTAAAGCCGGCGGCGATGAGCTGGCAACATGTATGCACCAGCTCATAAACACGATTTGGCTCAGGGAGTGCATGCCTGATGATTGGAATCTGAGTGTCCTATGTCCCGTGCTTAAGAAAGGCGATCCAAGTGTGTGAACCAACTATCGCGGGATTAGCCTTTTACCCATCGCATACAAGTTCCTGTCTAGTGTGTTATGTGAAAGACTAAAGCCCATTCTGGTGAACCTGATTCGACCTTATCAGTGTGGCTTCAGACCTGACCTAAATCCACGACCGACCAGATATTCACACTACTACAAATCCAGAAGAAGACAGTCCGATACGACTGAAATTATTCGATGCTACGGCTAAGTTTGGTGTCCCCTCGAAGCTGTTACGATTTTGCGGGATGACACAGACTGCCACGAAGTCTTGTGGTAAAATATGCAAAAATATGATAAAGCCATTTTCTACCAAGAGAGGCTTTAGACAAAGCGATAGTCTATCATGCGATCTCTTTAATGCGAAAAGCTGCAGTAAACACGACTGGTACCTCATTTAATATATGTAAGTCACATGATGCTCTCGTATGCCGACAATATAGATATCATTGGCCAAGGGCTGCGGGATGTGACTGCGGTCTTCTCAAGCATTGAGAAGCAGTTGACAGAAGTGGTGATAAATGGAGACCCAATTATTTGTTTTAACGAATAATTAGTGTACCAGTTTGGGACGCTGCGTAAACGTTGATAGCTATTACTTTGTGATTAACGATATATAGATTAGAATGGGTAAATTTTTTTCTCGACCAAGCGGTTATCAAAATCTTAATCAACGATGAATTCTAAGAAAAATTGCCCATGGGTCAAAAATCAAAATCTAGCCTGTATGGGTGCCCCCTTAGGGGGGAAGATGGGGAGTAGGAATGTTTAGGAAAAATGGCTGGGGGTCGGTCATACATTTCAACCCTCTTGGGGCTATTCCGTGGCAGTTGTGGGCATTATTGTGGATTTTTCCCCAATACGAAAAGTTTTTCGATAAAAACCAGGGGCTCGATTTAGATTTTTGACCCATGGTTTCTTCGGCAAATTTTCTTAGAATCTATCATAATATAACGATTTTGATAACCGCTTGGTGCATGTTTTTTTACTCCATACAAATTGACCCAATCTAATATAGATATTTCTTTCCTAAGAATATCTACGGTTAAAATTTGCTATGGTATATGAAAACGTACTCCCAAACATTATGGACCCACAGTAATACTCACTCATACTTAGTTCACATTAAACGGCAAATCTATTTCTTATGTTAACCAAAAACGAAACAAAATTAACTGAAGGTCTTGTCAATCTGTTAAGAGTAAACTGTGAAAAAAAAATTCCCTTACAATTAAACCACAATGATTGATAAAACCGCACATATATATATGATAGCATTTTAGCAGCAGGAGTACAAAATCCCCCATTCTAAGATAAAAATAACTCTTGTCATAGGCATCACATCGAGTGTATTTAAAGTGGTCCGCATTTCATATAAGAGCAGTTCAAAAACAAAACGCCAATTATTAAGATCATCTCAGATCTCTGCAAGTGATTTATATAAGTGAATCTAAGTCAAAATGAAATTCTTGTGCCTTTTATTAATTTGTGGTTTGGCTGTGGTCATGGCTCAAACAAAAGCACCCCCAAAGGTAAGAATTTTAGCAAGTAAGATGTAGTAATTGTTAGACTAATAGAGTATATTGTCTTTTTTCCCTTTGTGTCCAGACCCAGGTATTTGCCTCGGGCGGTGGTAGCCGCAAACAGGGCTTTGATGTCAATGTGGATGTGCAGCGTAATCTCTGGCAAAGTCAAAACAAACGTCATTCCGTTGATGGCACCGCAGGAGTCTCCCAGCATTTGGGTGGTCCTTATGGCAACAGCAAACCTAGCTATCGTGGAGGTGTTCAATATAAATATAATTTTGGAAAGTAAATAAGTGAATAAGTTTTAGAATCCGTAAAGTATTTGGAAGTTTTTTAAAAAAAATTTCAGTAATAATATTAACTTAACAATTTTAATAAATTGCAAATTGTTTTCAAATACGAATTGATTATTTTTTATGTAGAATATCAGTTAAAATATAAAATCTTCTAAGAACATTTTCAAAAATAAGATCACACATACTCCGACCATTTGTCTATGGCAGTGATAGGCATCCCATAATCTCACGACGCCGGCAATTCACACGCACCCGAAACTATTGCTTGATTCAAAACATTCAGTCTATGTTTAAGTATCACGAAACCAACAACACACATGCTTGTCTTGCATTCAACACAAACACAGACACAAGTTCAAACAATGTTCACTGATTGTTGGGAGAGATCTTGAGAGCACGATTGTTAGTAAAGCCCAATATTATCATCGTGTACGATTCGACAGAGCTGACATCTCTTGTGAGACTGCATACAAGCACACTATATTGTTGCTTGCGTGCGTTTGGTTATGCCTACCACTAGTCTACAGTCTTCGCTTTAACGTTATGAATGCAACACCACGCAAGCTTGCTTTACATGTCACTTTCAAAGCTTTTATTCTTTGACATTTGACAAGAAGAAACTACTTACTTACTTACTTAATTTCCCTTTGCACCCCATGAATGAGGTATGGGATAGCTTCTCGCGTTGTTGTGAATTAACACGCTTTCTATTTTTAGATTCACAACTAACGGCACCTACTTATTTATCGACGAATGCGAACGTCACTGTTTTGAGAAGCTCTTACTAGACACGACGATTGAATCGACGCTTAATACTGCGAAGTTGCTGTCAAACAACATTCGAGGGGAGCCGACAATGAAAGAAAATTTTATTTTATTTTTTTCTTTTAAGATGACTGGAGCCAGGTTTGAACCTGCGATCTCCCGCATGGTAGTCGCGTGTTCTAACCACTATGCCACGGCCGGTCCCTACACCATTACTAAAAATGGAACAATATACGCTTCAACAACGCATTGAAATTATAAAGATTCACTACAAAAATGGTGAAAATCTTTCAGTCACAGTTCGCAAAACAAAAGCATTTTTTTGTTGTCGTGAAGCGCCTTGTCGCACCGAATTTTTCCAGAACTTGGTGGAAAAATTCGAGCTGTTGGAACAAGTTAGTGATGTGGAACAAGTTAGTGATGTGCAGAATAAAACCCGTGCACGTTGCTCAAGAACAACTGAGAATATTGCTGCTGTAGCCCATTTTTGAAGAAACCCCAGGTTTGTCCATTCTTCGCCGTTCCTTGGAATTGGGTATTCCACAAACGTCATTACACCGTATTTTGCATAAAGACTTGGGTCTTAAGGCTTATAAAGATCAGTTAACACAAGAACTCAAGCCGGCCGATCATCAAGAACGTTGTGGCTTTGCTGATTGGGTCCAAGAAATGCATGAAAATGATCCGGAACTCCAGCGAAAAATCATCTTGACTGATGAGGCCCATTTCCACCTCGGTGGCTACGTCAACAAGCTAAATTATCGCATCTAGGGCTCGGAAAATCGAAAATTTAAGCCAACAGCCCAGTCTCGATACAAAAACTCAAAGATAAAATTCGTGAGGCTATCGATGACATAGGGCAGCCACTTTGCAATTTGCTTATGGAAAATTTCATGAAAAGGATGTGGTCCTGTAAGCGTGCTTGTGGTGGCCATTTGGCTGATGTTGATTTTCATTATTAGCGGCATACCTTCCGCTTTATTATGAAATAAACATTCGATCATTTATCTCAAAAAATGCCATTTTTCTTTGAAAACCAAAATAAAACCGCTTATTGGAAAACCCTTTACATACTCAAACACATAATATTTGTGTGCGTGTGTATGCGTATGGGAATGAAAAAGTACGTAAACCCTGGCTCTACTATTTATTAAAACTTATTAATTTCTTACTTAAGTGGCCCATTACAACTTACGAACGTGGTTCATAAATTAGAGCCCTGAAGTATTAAAGAATTCCACACGCTTCGGTCTTCTGCGTGCGTTCTCCAATTAGTCCTACCAGATGGTTGCCTACCACTTGGTCCTTCTAATGAAGTTTGCGTCTCCCTTTCTTTAGGTTCGCCTTCAAACACCTTTCACGCTGGAGCATTTACATCCATCCTGGTAACATGTCCTAGCCATCGAAGTCGTTGGATTTTGACGCTTTTAGCTACGTCGATGTCGTGGTAAAGCTCATACAGCTCACGGTTCATCCAATGGCGAAACTCGCCATCGACACAGATAGATCCATATATTTTTCGGAGTACTTTTCTCTCGAATACTCCCAGGTTTTGTATGTCCGTTGAGGTAAGCACCCACGATTCGTCAGCATACAACAGACGGGGTAAAATTAACACCTGGTACAGCTGTTTCTAAGTATCCCAAGATAAGGTGGTGTTACTAAAATGCTGCCGTAGTCCGTAAACACTTCTATTGCCGAGCTCTATTCTCCGCTTGATTTCTTGACTGACACTATTTTTTTTATATACGGAAGATCCGAGGTAGGTAAATTCATATACTACCTCAAAACAATAATTGTCAATGTTTACGGTACGTCCCCATCGAGAAAACTCTTTGTTCGTCGAAATCATTATTTTTGTTTTGTGCTCGTTGACCGCTAAACCAATTTTTCTGACTCAATTTCTAGTGATGAGAAAACTGCAGTAACAATGATATCTATAACATCGGCATAGGCTAGTGGCATGTGGCTCTTGTGGAATATGGAACATGGCTGGCACCAGCCTGTCTCATCACCTTCTCTAAACCTATATTAAATAGAGTTCAGGACAAGCTATCGCCCTGCCTGAGACTTCTTTCTGTGTTGAATGGTTCAGGTTGATTCTTACCAATCCTAACCGAGGATTTGGTGTTTTCCAAGGTACATCTGCAAAGTCGAATTAGCTTTGCAGGAATACCAAACTCAGACATGGCCTCATATAACTTACTCCTTATCGGAGTGTCGAAGGCAGTTTTGTAGTTGACTAAGAGGTGGTAGGTGTCGATCTGCTTTTCACGAGTTTTTTTCCTACGATTTTTCACTAAGTGAATATTTGATACGTCGTAGATGTACCAGGTCTAAAGCCGCACCGATAAGTTAATTTTTCTATAATTGGCTTTAGATGTTCACACAATATGCTTGAAAGGACCTTGTACGCAATTGGTAATAGGCTTATTCCACGATAGTTCTTACATTCACTACGATCTCCTTTCTTGTATATGGGACATAACAGACGGAGACTCCAATACCCGGGTATGCTCTAGCTAGATGTTCTTCATGATGTGATTCACACTCCTAATCAGCTCCTCTCCATCAGTCTTAAACAATTTAGCCGGGAGACCGTCATCTCCAGTGGTGTCCGGATCCAGTAGATTTCTAAAATGATCATTCCATATCTTCAGAAAGTTATCCGGGACCCTCACTAGTTGGCCATCGCTGTCCTTGCAGGAGGGCAACCCTGTTCCACGCATTCTTGCCTTAACTCTCGGGCTTCCCTTCTACTTCGGAGCAACTCTGAGCACTCATCCTGTCTCTACTCCAGCTCCTTCTTTTTCCGTCTAAAAAGACGAGTTGCCTCTCGTCTCTTGTCCCTGTGCCGTTCACACACAGCTCGCGTTGACATTGGCTGCAGTTTCGCCTTAAATGCAGCATCCGACATTCATCATCGTTCCAGGCATCTTCTTGAGACGACTTTGAGTATCCAAGTACTTTGCTCGCAGTCTGTTCTATGGAATCGGCTATATATTGCCACTGCGAGGTAATATTATCAGGGGTTGGAGCATTTCGTAGTAGTTGAGTTAGGTGGTTAGAGTAGGCGACCGCTACCTCTGTGGTCCGCAGTCTACCGATGTCCAGCTTTCGTTGTGCCTGGCTACGTACATTTATTGCCATGCTTAGCCTTGTGCGTACCTTAACTGCAGTAAGGTAGTGATCGGAGTCAATGGTTGCACCCCTGATCACTTGTACGTCCAGAACACTCGATGCGTGCCTTCCATCGACTACGACGTGATCTATCTGATTCCTGGTCAATTGATCCGGAGATAACTATGTTGCATTATGAATATTTCTATGGTCAAATCTAGTCCTGCTAACTATCATATTTCTTGCCGCAGAGAAATCAATCAGTCTAAAGCCATTGTTGAAGGCTCAAATGTGGTCTCCCTGCCTCGCCTAGTACAATTTTGATGTTATGGCTTGGGCTACGGTCATTGACATTTTCTAGGCTCTCGTAGAACTTGTCTTTGTCCTCATCTCTTTTTTCTTCTGTCGGAGCATGGGCACATATAAGTGTTATGTGTAAAAACTTAGTTTTGACTCTTATGGTGGCTATACGTTTACACACCGGGTTGAAACGTGAGACTAGGTGTCGCAGGTGTCAAAAGCACGTTTCCAGGTGTCATCACGTGGAGGTACTTCGTCCGCAGTAGTACCACGAATACTGAGCTCTGTGAGTAGACTTGAAGTGCAATTGGCAAGGATCACTCTGGGTTTGCCAAGTTAAACCGATCAGAAACCTTACCTTGCATGACACTCCCGACGCCCAGGACATATGGTGAGGTATTTATCAGTCATTTAACATATCTGAAATTTCTGTACTGGTTTTTCGTTTCATTTTCTAGAATCACAACTGTATGAATGCAATACGGATGTTACAATGACACCAATTCATTTCGGATGACTTGGTGTTATTAATACCTACTTGAATGAATTGGCTTACGCGCCATGCAATAGCCCAAGTATAACATAACATGTACGACTAATATGAAATGATTTACTTGAATCAAATGCAACATTGCTGTCGCATGGCAATACCCGACAATCATGGACAACATGATATGGCTTGACAATGCCTTGTGGTCGCACTAATCACAATTCAATCAATTCGTCTTGCGCTAACCTTTGTAAGTACCAACTGAATATTTACAAAAATTCAACAACAAAATCTCAAATCTCAACATATTTATTCATAATAACAATAAAATATACTTATTTTATATTTCTTTAACAACTCTTTTATCACTACCACCTATAGGTGTAAACACCACCGGCACGATAATCAGGACGACTGTTACCATAGGGACCGCCCAAATGTTGAGAATATCCTCCGGTTGCATCAAATGAATGTTTGCCATTATCGCTTTCCCATATATTCTTGCGGACATCGACACTGACCCCGTATCCATCCTTGGGACTACCGGCACCGTAGACAAAGACCTTAGGATCCTATGGCATAGAAAATAAAAGTTGCGTCGTCCTTAAGTTTTCTTTTTAGAATTAACTGCTTAAAGCTTTATTTACCTCAATTTGCTTTGGTGGTGGTGTATCAGCCAATGTAGCGGCACATAGCCCACAGATCCATAATACAAAGAAACCGAGAAATTTCATTTTATTGCTAGTGTGAGTCTTAGTATTAGTTACTGTGCTATAGAATTTCTCAAACTGATAATGATTCTTAGCTGATTTTCGTTTTTATAGCAGCACCTCTGAATTGGGAATGGGGAATTCTTTGCTCTAGTTCTGTTTGCCAAAGACCTTTGGGGGGAAATACTCTGTGGGTGATTTCCCTCAAAATTGTTATTATGTTTTTATTGTTACAGTCATCGTCATATGCATCGTCTTTATATTATTAGTTCATCTGGGTAATATTTCTTAGACAAACTGACATCAGATAACCTTAGAGATTAGTTCTCTATTGGAGGCTTGAATGTTTGGCATACCTTTTAGATGTCCAATAGATCAATGCAATTTTAGGTAAGATGCTTTCCGAACATTTGCAAAATGGTGTATATATTTAGAAATTACTAGCAACTGTAAAAAGTTCAATACAATATCTGTGGGCATATGACAATTTTTTATGGCGGTCCCCTATCGAGACGCTTTATAGTGCTATAAATTACTTAAGAAATCACTTCTTTAGATGGAGATACCACCATGAAATTGGTGGATAATGCAGCATTTTTATATGGCAATCTTTAAAAGCGTTTATCTTGTAAACTAAGCGTCTAATCGAAAAAAGGAGCTTAAGTTGTGATCACTATAAAATACTTAAGAAATCACTTCTATAGGTGGAGATATTACCATGAAATGGGAGGCCACTGGTGAATTTCCATATGACAATCTTTAAATGCGTTTATCTCGTAAACTAAGCGTCTAATCGAAAAAAGGAGCTTAATTTGTGATCAAAGTAAAATACTTAAGAAATCAATTCTATAGGTAGAGAAATCACCATGAAATGGGTAGCCAATGGTAGATTTCCATATGACAATCTTTAAATGCGTTTATCTCGTAAACTAAGAGTATAATCCAAAAAAGGAGCTTAATTTGTGATCACGATAAAATACTTAAGAAATCACTTTTATATGGGTGGCCAATGGTGGATTTTCATATGACAATCTTTAAATGTCATGTTAGTCTGTCTGGATTGTTGGTGGGCAGGATAACTCGGATAAACCTTAACTGATTCTAAAGAAGATTAACCTGTATTAATATTTTTCAAAATGGAGTAATGAAATTTTAAATGAGTAGAATGACTTATTGATGATTGCAAACTGACTTATTTTTGGATATTTTATATTTCTTCACGAAAAAGAAAAAGTAACAAACGGAATCCCCCAAATGTTGACGACCCCGCAAACGTCCATGATTTAAGGATATGCACCTGAAACGTACGGACTCTCTATAGACAAAGGTGCCACTATCCGACTGGCGGATGCCCTCAAAAAATATAAGGTCAACATCACCGCCATCCAGGAGATGACATAGACAGGACAAGGATGCTCGCGACGTAAAAATTGCGATGCTGAAAAGCATGAATTTGGATGTGGATTTGAAGTTTGGGAGAGACTCAGACATCTTGTCTCGCGGTTCAATCCTGTAAGTAATCGAATAGCCACAATCCGCATCAGGGCGAACGATTTCTACATTATGCTGATTTTTGCTCATGCCCCGACGGAAGGTAAAGAGAAAACATAAGACCGCTGCCTTGGCCACGACATTAAAACTGTTTTGAGAGACTTTAATTCAATAATAGAAAGGGAAAATGTTCTAAGTCTGCATACCGACACGTCAGACAACGGGTTTAGGCTGGTTAGCTTCGCAGCGGGAAGGAACAGGGTAGTAAGTGGAACCAGATTCCAGCACAAAAATATCCACAAGACAACTTGGCAATCTCCCGATTTAAACACCAAAAATCAAATTGATCATGTGGTAATTGATGACAGGCATGCAAATAGCGTCAAGGACGTGCGCATGATCAGTGGTGCTAATATTGGCTCGGATCATAACCTGGTTGTAGCCAAGGTACGCACAAGATCGATCAGAGCGAAAAACGCACATAACCAAACACAAAAAAAGCTGGAAATCACGAAGCTGCACAACCCAGAGATAGCCACTGCCTCTCCAACCAGCTCTCCCAACTACTACAACACAAGGCCTCTACTTCTAAAGTTCCCGATACACAGTAGCAGCATATTGCGAATTCCATGGCAACCGCTGCAATAATCGAGCTAGGATATGAAAAACGGCGAATCCTGGTACGATGAAGAATATCACATAGCGTCTGAGGAACAGGATGCTGCTTATAGGGCAACGCTACAGCCAATTGTAACCCGTGCTGTTAGGCAACGGCACAAGGAGACAGTAAAACAGGCGAGACAGCTATTTAAGAGAAAAAAAGTCAGATGACGGAACGGGAGAACGGGGATATAAAGCGATACAGGGATAGAGGTGAGGCCCGAAAATTTTACCAGAAAGTAAAAGCAAAAGGCTACGGTAATGAGGTCCCCTCCTGTAAGTACAAGTATAGAAATCTGGTCACAGATACGCAGAGTGTGCTGCATAAATGGAGAGAACATTTCCAGCAACTGCTAGTCCCAGAAGGCAGCGCACGTAAAGGTATCACGCCAATTGTCGATCACGTCTTAGATTGCCCACCACCAAGTCAAGCCGAGTTAAGTAAATTAAAATAGTTAATATAATAGTTAAAATAGTAAATTAGCCGATGCCGACGGACTTCCGGCAGAGCTCTTCAAGTCCGGTTATGAGGAGCTGGTAACAACCATGCACCAGCTCCTACGCACGGTTTGGCTTAAAGAGTGCATGCCCGACGATTGGAACCTAAGCGTATTTTGTCCTGTGCTGAAAAAAAGGTGATCCAAGTGTGTTCTCCAACTACCGCAGGATCAGCCTTTAACCCATCACATATAAGGTCTTGTCGAGTGTGCTGTGTGAAAGACTAAAGCCAGTGTTATCCAACCTGATCAGGCCTTATCAGTGTGGCTTTAGATCTGGTAGATCAACAACTGACCAGGTATTCACACTTCGGCAAGTCCTGGAAAAGACCCAAGAAAAACAAAAGGACAAGTAACATCTTTTCGTTGACTATAAAGCTGCCTTCGACAGTCCGATACGCCAGAAATTACTTGAAGCCATGGCTGAGTTTGGTATTCCAGCGAAATGAATACGTCTTCGCGGAATGACGCTGACTGACACGAAGTCTTCAGTGAAGATAAGCAAGGACCTTACGGAGCCATTCTATACCAGGCGAGGCCCACAACAAGGCGACGGCCTATCGTGTGACCTTTTTAACATAGTGAGGGAGATGATAATGAGGAAAGCTGCAGTAAACACGTGTGGCACGATATTCAACAAATGCCACATGTTACTCGTGTACGCTGATGACATAGACATCATCGGTCGAAAAATGCGGGATGTGACTGCAGCCTTCTCAAGTATACAGAAGGAATCAGCGAAAATAGGCCTAATGATGAACGAGGATAAAACGAAGTTATTAGTTTCAACGAACAAAGAATGTACTCGTTTGGGAAATTGCGTGAACGTTGACATTTGTGATTTCGAGGTGGTAGATAATGTTATCTACCTAGGCGAAGCCATCAACAAAACAAATAATGTCAGCCATGAAATCCGGAGTAGAATCCTGTTTGCTAATAAATGCTACTACGGACTAAGCAAGCAAATCCTCTCTTGAGGAACAAAAATCTAGCTATACCAGATACTGGTTCTACATGTCTTGATGTATGGTTCAGAATCCTGGGTTATGACACAAGCGGATGAATCGGTTCTGGCAGTATTCGAGTAAAATATATGGGCCCATCATCGTTAACGGAGAGTATCGGCGTCGTATGAATCATGAGCTGTACATAGTCCAATGGTATAGCAAAGAAGTGCCAGCTAAGTAAGTAAGTTAGTAAAGTCAGATAATCTGTGAAGAAAATGAGACATGGAAATTGACAATCGATGAACGCATTTTGCTTTTATTCACACTTATGTGAAGTTATCTTATGTTGCGGAGAATATTATTATTACTCGGAATGGTACATTTGTATGGGTGGTACCAGAAGGGGGATGGATAGACTTCTAATTTTTCTCCACAACTTTATTCTGTTGAAACTTAACAATTTACAGATTTTAAGCACTATCGCAATGGGTGTATTGATATTATTACTCGATATTTGAAGTGGGCGGAATGCAACATTTGTATGGGAGGTGCTAGAAGGGGCGTGGCTAGACTTTCTTCTTCTTTTTTCTTCATAACTTCAACCTGTTAAAATTTACTAAATACAGAAAGTACGCGCGAGAGCGTTGGGTGAATTGATATAATTACTCAATTTCTTAAGTAGACGGAATAGAAGATTTGTATGGGAGGTACCAGAAGCGGCGTGGCTAGATTTCTAGTTTTTTTTATTCAAATTTGAACATGATATTGTTTAGTTTATTGGTATTTCTGGGGAAATCGTGATTTTTATCAATTCAGATTGCTCAGTAAATTGTGATTAAAAACAAAAGTTGTGGACCGATTTCAATAAAATAAAACTCATTCCATTCAAAATATTATATTGAATTACATGATTTTAGACCATTACTACAACTTTGTCGCATTTTTTTTAAGGATTTTAAAAGAAAAATTTTTTTTTTAAAGTTCTTGATTTTTTTCAAATCTTTAACGATATCTCTGAAACTACTGGGAAAATTTTAAACCTATGTAGACACGGCTCAAAGATAATTTTATTAACGAATTTTGGATTTCTTTTTTGATTGAATATATTGAACCTTTTTAATTTTTCAAATATATGTAGAGGAAGTGCCTTAATTTTTGACATAACGGTATATTACGAAAAGTCAAGCTGATGAAAAACCAAGTCCAGATTCGGATTTAGTGTCTCAAATAACTTTATAAACAACATTCTGTTCTTAATCAGCGAATACTTTGTTCCCTTGTGTTATAGGTAAAACCTAAGAAACCGCAATGTTGACCCCCCAACTATTAGAAATTATGATTTCTTTTGAGTTTTTTTTGCGAATTAATGAAATTTTATTTATCAGTCAGTTCAGCTGACTAAAATTTCAGTACAGCCTTTAAATGCGCTCGCTCGTAGTATTAAACATCGAAAAGAAATTAATATTATCTGTTTAAACTTTGTCAGTTTTATGATTTCCATAAAACCAGTACCCAGTTTTGTATGTTCCTTTTTTAATCTCATTACAGTTTACATATCAATTTTGATACATTTTATTATCTGCTTCTAAAATAAAAGTTTTTCAATCATTCGTAGTCAACCTGTTGATTTTGCCATTTGTTTGCAGTAACCGTTCACCACATAGCACCAGTGCTGCCAGTTTGGCATTTTTTATGCTTTTTTAGCATTTTTTTTTGCCTGCTGCACTTTTTTTTTGAAACCAAATGCTAAATGCTTTTTAGCATATTTTTTTTGAAATTCCTCGATTTTTTGTTATTTTTAAATTTGAATTTAGCATTATTTTGCCAGAAATGGCAGTTTTTTTGAAAGCAACCGATATCAAATGTAAGTAAATAATTTTTTTTTACTTTTTTCATTAATATAATTTGTACTCTGTACTCATTTGTACAGAATAGTACTTTTAATGTACCACAAAGAAGCTATTCTTTATCAACAAATAATTTTAATGTAAAAAAGGTACTTTTATTGTGCCAAAAATTACTTTTGTTGCACCACAAAATACTTTTATTTTACTTTGAAGGCATTTTATTGCACCATAAAGTTTATTTTATGTACCAAAAAGGTCATGTCTTGTACCAAAGAGTACCTTTGTTGTTCTAAGACGGTCTTTTATTGTACCAAACAGTACATGAATTGATCGCTCCACGAAAAGTCCCCCAATGAAATAACACCCAAACGAGAAATGCAATATTCCCCAATTTTTTTGGGCCGTTTTTAATTTTTTTTTTGTGAATTATTTCATTTCTCATTTAGGGTTTTCAAATTATGAAATAATCTCCAATTGTTTCATAGCGTGTATAATTTGGGTATTATTTAATTTTTTATTCGGGGGTTATTTAATTTTTAAAGCTGTTGGTTTTTGGGGGGTTATAATTATATAATTATATAATTATATGAAAATAGGCCATTTACAAGACATTGCAGGTGGTTGTGTAAAGGCCAAACGTAAAAGGCAAATTGTCATCCGAACTACAAAAATAGAGCAGGGCTACAACGATCTACGATCCACACGATTCATTTCAATAATTTTGCGACTTTGCTGTTGGTCCATCTTGACTTCATGAAATCCTAGTTGAAGCTGACTCTTTTATGAATTTTGGGCATAATTTAATTTTTGTTGCTAATGGGGTTTATTTCATTGGGGTTATTTTATTTTCATTATTGGGTGTTATTTCATATGAAATAACTCCCAAATATTGAGGGTTGTTTCGTTTTCGCTTTGGGGTTTATTTCATTTATTTTTCGATGTTATTTCATTCACTGTTTTTGGATGTTATTTCCTATTTCATGGGGTTTATTTCATTGGGGGTTATTTCCTGGGCGTTATTTCATTGGGGGCTTTTCGTGGAGTCGAATTTATTGTACCACTAAGAACGTTTGTTGTACCATTCTTTTATTGTACCACACAATTTTGTTGTACGAAAACTACTATATAGAATATTTAAATCACGGGAGGACAGATCCCCTCTTAGCCTATATTTCTTAATGGTCTGATGAAGTTTTCAATTTTAACTGCAATAGAATTTGAAAATGGTCCTAATAAAACAGAAATAAACACTATTTAAAAATTTTAACTAATTTAAAAGTTAAATATCTGTAACTACGAAAAGGTTAAAAAATGTGTAAAATTCTTTTTGCGATATAATTTTTTTTATTTGTACTTACATAGAAGCAATAAGAGTAAATGGTTTCAAAAATTTTACAAGTTACACAATCAATAAGATGGATTACAAATCATATCATTAAAATTATGAAATTGATTTTTTATGCACTTTTGAATTGAACTACTACTACATATTTAAAATGTATTTATATAAAAAAGTACATAAAATAAAGATTTATTATCAAAAATAGTTATTAAATTTGAAAATTAAATTACATATTTTAATTTTTCTCTAAACCATAAATGCGCATGGTACTAAGGCATCCGATTATAGTATTTTGAAACATTATTATTTTTTTTTTGCTCATAACAAAAACGAACGCTTTTCGTTGTTCCTTTTTAATCTAATGAATTTAAATTTTAAACCGATCAAAAAAAGAAAAAAAATATAGGTAATTTTTGAATAAAACGTTTTTGAGCAAAGGGAAAGATATTTATCTGCGATGAAAATAATAAAACGTTTTTATTGAAAATAACATAGAAAAATATTTGAAATTCAAATCAACGTGGTTTAAAACTAAAAACTTATTTATCGACTTATGAAAAGAGACAGAGAGAGATTTCTATGAATTTTATAAAAAAAAAAATACCAAAGGTGCAATAATGCCATAATTGTTTTATTTCACTTAATCTTATTGCACGGCATCCTCCTAAGCTAGGCCTAAGTTTTTGTAGTAAAATATTTTTTCAGATTTTCTATCGTTTGTGATGAATATTCCAATAGATATCTTCGATTTTCATCGTTAGTGAAAAGTATTTCAATTCAAACTGTTTAAAATTATATAAATATTTTTCAACTTATACGATATTTTTGTATGATAAAATTTAAAATGCATTTATATCAAATTAAATTAATAATTACAATTACCAAAAATTAATGAAACCCAAACCAAATAGTAATTTAACTTTTATAGTTATATTTTTTTTATAAATGTGAATGTTTGATAAATATAAAATTTGCATAAACGTATATTTTAACAAAAAAAAAAATTAGCACTGGTTTTTTAAGAATTGCTCTTTTTTTTTGGCCTTTTTAGTATATTTTTTTTCCTAATTGCACTTTTTTTTTGAGTTTTAGCATATTTTTTTTGCTGGCTTCTGGCATCACTGCATAGCACAAATTCACCACAGTTGACTAAAATATGGCAACATTTTGTCACAGTGTGTTGTTTTGTTTCTCTTCTCCATCCGCCAATTCGCTTGTTTGTTTTGATTCGCGCGACGAGAGAGATAGAGAGAGAACCGGCTCCCCCTACTATGAAACTTTGGCGCTTTAGTAAATTTAGTCTACGGCGAGATTTCATTACGCGCGGTTGGGGAATTCTTTCGTGTTTCGAAAGCAGACGGATCGAACGAACATCGCGAGTGTAAATTAAATTGAGCGTGTGCAACGTGAATTGTATTCGTATGACGAATGAATGCGTCGTTTTGAAAGTGAATGAAAAGAAAATAAATAAAATATAAAAAAATATTAAAACATGCATATATCTGTGTATTATAATACATACTAATGGATGTATAACACCAAAAAAAATTAACATATAAAAAAGAAATCAATTAAATCGAAGCAAAGTGATAAAATCTGCAAAAAGCTACATACAGTTGGCAATGTTGTAAATACTTGTGATCGATCAATAGCAAAAAAGTCGGTTAAAATTTAAATTTTGATTTTCATAAAATTCATAAAGTTTATGGAAATTTCAAAAAAAGTGTTTTAGTGTTTAACAATTGGAGTGTGTGTGTGTGAAATACAAAAAATAATTACATACCTATCTACAGATTATTTGGATACATTTTTTAAGGTGTGTGTGTTTATTATGCTAATGTTGTAGTATTTGTGTGTAGTTATTTTAAAAAAAAATTGTTTATTGTTTTAGTTTTTGCTTTGAACTTTATTTTATTTTGTAATATTGCCCAGGGTTTGGCTTTACTCTACCGTTTCACCTTTCGCTTCCCGCTCACTTGAACTCTCTCGTCACATGTGAAGGTGGCGGCGGAGACGGCGACGACGTCGGAGTATAGCTAGTGAGAGGGGAAACAATTGTAGTTTTCAATGTTTTTTTCTCCCCTCAATTAAGTTACTGTTAATTATATTATGAAAAAAAAACAACAAAACAAAATAAACCAACTAAATATACACTATCATCCAACTAAAAGTTATTTAAATGAAAACATCGGTTACTGTAGCTAATAAGGCCGCCAACGCCAGTGTTGTGATTACCATTGACAAAGAGTGTTTGCACTAGAGTGACAGTTTATACAGTGCAACTTTGCAGATAAGGCTAATGGATACTGCTGACCAGGAAAACACACCCCAAATTTAAAAGAAAAAATTTAGGCTCCAAAATTGGAATGTAATTGCATTATAAATACCCTCACCCCATTAAGGGTTTGGATTAACTCTTGAGTTATTGATCCTGTTGGACTTAGGACTTTCGGTACTATGGTCAGACGAAACATTAGTAAAACTGTAGAAAAGGTTACTTACTTACTTAGCTGGCACTTCTTTGCAATTCTATTGGATTATAACCGCACGTGGAAAAATTTTATAAGCGATTCTATCTTCTGAGCTTCTTCTCCAGTTAGTCAGACCAAGTTCTGTAAGGTTCTCAGTAACCTGGTCTTTCCAACGGAATTTTGGTCACCCTTTTCTGTGCCGTCCATCGAGTTCACTGTGGAAGACATTTCGAGATGGAGCATTTTCGTTCATGCGTACAACATGACCTAGCCAACGCATCCACTGCACCTTAATCAGTATGGTCACATCAATGTCAGTCTACAGATCATGATTCATACGACGGCGATACTCTCAATTAACAATGATGGGCCCAATTATTTGAAGGAGTATTTTCTCTCGAATACTGCCAGAACCGATACATCCGCTTGTGTCATACCCCAGGATTCTGAACCATACCTGATACTTGAATCTCGTATAGCTAAATTTTTGTTCGTTGAGAGAGGGCTCTGTCATTAAATCGCTTGCTTAGTCCGTAGTAGCATTTCTAGCAAGCAGAATTCTTCTCCGGATATCGAGGCTAACATTATTTGTTTCGTTGATGGCGGGGCCTTGGTAGATAAAATTATCTACCACCTAGAAATTATAGTTGTCAAGGTGCACGCAGTTTCCCAAATGAGTAGATTCTTTGTTCGTTGAAACTACAGTATTTTTCGGTTAATTGCACATCAAAATTTGCACAACTTTTTGTTCAATTAACCGGGGAACCAATTAGCCGATACCCGCTTAATTGAACAATTCGTTCAATTACAAGAATCCCGTTTAATTGAACAGTTTGTTCAATTACAGAAATCACGCATAATTGGAACTACTAATGAATTAAAAGAAATCGCATATGTGCACATTAAGTTTTTCAAAATAATTTTTTTTTACCTTAAACGAAAAAAATTCAAGTAACAGAAAAACTTATTCTTAAGTGTAAGGGTTCAATTACATACATAGTAAAGATGTATGATGTCAAATATGTATGTGCAAAAATGACAGATTTTTTTCAATAATAATGCAATTAACCGGGTAAAAGTAAGAGGAAATTTATTTTTGATGACATGAATTTTGAACCAATTAAGCGGGAAAATCAATTAACCGGGTTCAATTATCCGAGGAAATTTACATGTGTTTTAGTATGCAATATTTTTGCCCGATCATGTGGTTCAATAAAGCGTGGAGACCAATTAACCGTAGGGTCAATTAACCGAAAAATACTGTAATAACTTCATTTTGTCCACGTTCACCATTAGACCCATTTTCGCTGATTCCTTCTGTATACCTGAGAAGGCTGCAGTCACATCCCGCAGTTTTCGACCGAGGATGTCTACGGCATTAGTGTGCGCGAGTTGCATGCAGCTTTCCTCGGTATCATCTCCATCACTATGTTGAAGATTTCACACGATAGGCCGTCGCCTTGTTTAAGGCCACGTCTGGTATATAATGGCTCCGTAAGGTCCTTGCCAATCTTCACTGAAGAAATTGTGTTCACTGAAGACTTCATTCCGCAAAGGCGTATCAGTTTCGCTGGAATACCAAACTCAGCCATAGCTTCTAGTAATTTCTGCCGTATCGGGCTGGCGATGGCAGCTTTATAGCCGACGAAATGATGGTACGAGTCAATCTGTTTCTCTTGGATCTTTTCCAGGATTTGCCGAATTGTGAATATCTGATCTGTTGTTGATTTACCAGGTCTAAAGCCACACTGATAAGGCCCGATTAGGTTAGATAACACTGGCTGTAGTCTTTCATACAGAACAATCGACAGGACCTTATATGCGATGGGTAAAAGGCTGATCACGCGGTAGTTGGAGCACACACTTGGATCACCTTTTTTCAGCACAGGATATAATACGCTTAGATTCCTATAATCGACCATACACTCGTTATGCCAAACCGTACGTAGGAGCTGGTGCATGCTCGGTATCAGCTCCTCGCCACTGGACTTGAAGAGTTCTGCTGGAAGTCTGTCGGCAGCGGCTGCCTTATAATTTTTCAGCCGCGATATTGCTCTTCTCACCACGGCTTGACTTGGTGGTGGGCAATCTTAGCAGCAAATCTGGAACCAGCAGTTACTGGAAGTGTTCTCTCCGTATATGCAGCACACTCTGCGTATCTGTAACCAGATTTCCATCCTTGTCCTTACAGGAGGAAAGCCCATTACCGCCTTTACTTTCTAGTAAAATATTCGGGCCTCACCGCTATCCCTGTATCGTTCTATAATCTCTTTCACCCGTTCCTTCATCTGACGTTTTTTTTTTCGCTTAAATAGCTGTCTTGCCTGTTTTACTGTCTCCTCGTGCCATTCCCTGGGACCAGCAGTGGCATGGTGGTTAGAACACGCCACTACAATGAGGGAGATCCGTGGTTCGATTCCCGGCTCCAGTCATCTAAATTTTTCATTCATTGCCGGCCCCCGCAACTTCGCAGTATAAGTGTCGAGATAATCGGCATGTCTAGTAAAAGCTTCTCAAACAGTGACGTTCGCTTTTGTTGATAAACAAGTACGTGCCGTTTGTTGTGAATCTAAAATAGAAAGCGTGTTAATTCACAATAATGCGAGAGGCTATCCCATACCTCATGCATGGGAAACGGAAATTAAGTTTTTTTTTGTGTCATTCCCTAACAGCCCGTTTACCATTGGCTTTAGCGTTGCTTTATAGGCAGCATCCTGTTTCTCAGACGCTATGCGACATTCTTCATCGTGCCAGTATTCATCTGATCGCCGTTTTGCGGCGGTTGCCATAGAATGCGCAATATGTTGCCACTGCGTATTGGGAACGTCAGAGGTATCGGCCTTGTGTCGTAGTAGTTGGGAGAGCTGGTAGGAGTAGGCAGTGACTATCTCTGGAATATGCAGCTTCGAGATGTCCAGCTTTCTTTGTGTTTGGTTACGTGCGTGTTTCGCTCTGCTCAATCTTGTGCGCACCTTAGCTGCAATCAGGTATCAAGCGCACGTCCTTGATATTAGATCCGTACCTTCTATTAATTACTACATGATCGATTTGATTTTTGGTGTTTTCATCGGGGGATAGTCAAGTTGCCTTGTGGATATCTTTGTGCTAGAATCTGGTTCCACTCAATACCATGTTCCTTCCCTCTGCGAAGCTAACCCACCTAAACCTGTTTGTCAGACGTGTCGGTATGCAGGTTGAATTTACCGATCGATAAACCAAGAACATCTTCCCTTCCTATTTTTGCATTAAAATCAACCCAGAACGATTTTAATGTCGTGACCAGGGCCGCGGTCGTATGTTTTCTCTAGGCGTTCGAAAAATGCATCTTTAATCTCATCGTCTTAATCTTCCGTCGGGGTATGAGCACAAATCAGCGTGATGTATAAATGTTTCGCCTTGATGAGAATTGTGGCTTTTCGATCAATAACAGGATTGAACCGCGAGCAAAGATGTCTGAGTCTCTTACCAACTACAAATTCACATTCAAATTCGTGCTTTTCCGCTAGACAGCTGTAATAAATTTCGCAATTTTTACGCCGCAAGCATACTGTAAAGATCCTCCAGCTGTCCGTTTGGGATTTGTGGGATAAACATAAATTTTGAAATAAGAAGAGACGGGGGGCTGTTCTGCCTGTTGGCAATTCCATTACCTTATTTTGGAATATTTTAATACTGGTAGATTTTCAAAGAATCTGTAAAGGTTTATTCAGGTTATCATGCCCAGCAGCCAAAAAGAAGGACATAGCTCAATCGTCTTAAAAATTTCTAAAACGAATTTCGCCTTAAGATACTTGGGGTCTACCTTGTTTCCTTTTATGCATTACCATATTTTCCTAAGAGTGAGGGTATAAAAAGGTTGATAAATATTAAGAGGGCTCTGCATTTCATATCAACTTAAACGGTTGCTAAGTGCTTTCCTGAATATTGTTGTGGTCGTACTAGTCGTATAAGTGGGGATGATGCGATCATGTCGCTCAGAAGAGATCGCCACACCGGAAGTCGTCGGTAAAATGCATGTTAAAATATTAGACGATCGTTGAATAAATGTGCGCTAGGTAGTTGAGGTAATAGGCACCTCAACTGAACGGATAAATGTTAATTGCAAATACATCAAAATTTATCTGCATTTGGAAAGCAACACCCTTTGCCAAACAACACCATAAAGTTGTGTTGCATTAACGCTTCAGTGATTTTGGAATCGAAACAAAATATTCAAAACAAAAAAATAGTGTGTTTGTGAATTATTTAATATAACCAGTGAGTACACCACACACGAACACAGGCAAACAACAACACACACATACGAGTGCAGTTAGTTGTCTGACGAGGGCTATTCAATTTCATAGATATCAAACTTTTGAACAGTTTTGGGTTAACTTTATTGTTGCTTCCACTATTTTGTGTGAATACATGACAGTAGATTCATTCAACCGTCCAACTACAAATATTCAACCATCCATCCATTGCTATTTATTGTTTTGCAGTAGAGGCGTATTTCGTATCAACCGACATCTACTGCTGCTGTATTTTCGATGAAATTTGCTACATTGTACAACAGGTGGCATTTGGTAGCAAACAAAATGTTTGTCGTGCCACTTGTTGTACGACTACACATGATATGTAATTGGAATTTATCTTATATTAAATGCAAGTGATTTTGATATTTGGACGGATCATACGTTATGTCTTGCAATTAAAATCATATCTAATTATTACTTAAAATCGTAACAGTTTACTTTTAATAAACATCAAATTTAAAAATGTAAATAATTTATATTTTTATTTAAATTTTTTAAATAAATAATTTATAATTTATAATATTATAATAATTTATATTTTTATTTAAATATTTTAAATAATTTCATTCGAAAACGTGATAATGATCTAATAATACAATAGTATGCAAAAGATTGAAAAATTTTAAACTAAATATCATAGTACACTGACAAATATTTGGTACTCAACAATTTTCGTTTCAACGAATTTGGTACCAGCCCAAAATCTAACAAAATTAGATTTAAAATACACGATTTTGTTTGAATTAGAAAGATTATAAAAAGCGCGTTTAAAAAGTGCTATTTCGAATAGCACTTTTACTGCTAATGGCGAGCGTCCACAAAAGTATCACTTGAGTCTTATCGTGAAGGTCTTACCCTTACCCACCGGGCCTATTACAATTTCAGCATTCCCCTGGGATAGCCAAGTAATTTTGGACTATATAGAAAAATGAGAGGAGGAAGCAAGCTACCCCAACTGTCGGCTGTTTTTTTGGTTGCTTCTGGACCAAATGGGTTATGTCCATATCGATCATACCCCCCATTTGCCTAGGTTTGGCCTATCTTATCTCCTCCGCAGATTAACAATAAGAGGACTTTGCAACTACTTAACATACCTAGATGTAGGATAACCGCAGTTATTGGAACACTAACGGGACATTATCTATTCCAACCAGCTCTTCCAACTACTACTATACTTCTGACGTTCCAGATACACAGTGGCAGCATATTGCGCATTCCATGGCAACCGCCGCAACAACAGAGCTAGGATATGAAAAACGGCGCTCAGAACAATCCTGTACGATGAAGAATGTCACATAGCGTCTAAAGGAAGAGGATGCTGCTTATAGGCCAACGCTACAGCCAATTGTAACCTGGGCTATTAGGAAAGGCACAAGGAGGCAGTAAAACATCGCGACAGCTATTTTAGCGAACTAAACGTCAGATGAAGGAACGGGAGAACGAGGATATATAGCGATATATGGATAGAGGTGAGGCCCCTCCTGAAATGACAAGGATAGTAATTTGGTTACAGATACTCAGAGTGTGCTGCATATATGGAGAGAACACTTCCTGTTGGTTCCAGAAAGCAGTGCACGTGAAGGTATCACGCCAATTGTCGACGACGGCTTAGATTGCCCACCACCAAGTCAAGCCGAGGTAAGATGAGCAATGTCCGGTGGCGAGGAGCTGATAACGAGCATGCACCAGCTCCTACGCACGGTTAGGCTTAACGAGTGCTTGCCCAATGATTGGAATCCAAGCATATTATGTCCAGTGCTGAAAAAAGGTGATCCAAGTGTGTGATCCAACTACCGCAGGATCAGCCCTTTACCCATCGCATGTAAGGTCATGTCGAGTGTGCTATGTGAATGACTAAAGTCAGTGTTATCAAACCTGATCGGACCTTATAAGTGTAGCTTTAGTCCTGGTACGTAAATCAACAACTGACCAGATATTCACACTTCGGTACATCCTTGAAAAGACCCAAGAGAAACAGATCGACACGTACCAACTTTTCGTCGACTATAAAGCTGCCTTCGACAGCCCGATACGGTAGAAATTTCTCGAAGCCATGGCTGAGTTTGGTATTCCATCGAAGCTGATACTCCTTTGTGGAATGACGCTGACTGACACGAAGTCTTCAGTGAAGATTGGCAAGGACCTTACGGAGCCATTATATACCAGATGGGGCATAAAACAAGGCGATGGTCTATCGTGTGACATCTTCAACATAGTGATGGAGATAATAATGATAGCTGCAGTAAACACATGTGGCACGATATTCAACAAAAGCCATATGCTACTCGCATACGCTGTTGACGTAGACATCATCGGTCGAAAACTACGGGATGTGACTGCAGCCTTCTCACGTATACAGAGGGAATCAAGGAAAAAATGGGTCTAATGATGAACGAGGACAAAACGAAGATATAAGTTTCAACGAACAAAGAATTTACTCGTTCGGGAAACTGCGTAAACGTTGACAACTTTAATTTCGAGGTGGTAGATAATTTTATCAACCTAGGCTCCGCCATCAACAAAAAAATAATGTCAGCTTCGAAATCCAGATAAGATTCCTGCTTGCGAATAAATGCTACTATGGACTAAGCAAGCACTTTAATGACAGAGCCTTCTGCCGACGAACAAAAATCCAGCTTTACCAGATACTAGTTCTACCTGTCTTGATGTATGGTTCGGAATCCTGGGTTATGACACAAGCGGATGAATCGGTTCTGGCAGTATTCGAGAGAAAAATACTCCGTTAAATATATGGGCCCATCATCGACGTCGAATGAATCATGAGCACGAGATTTACACTGACATTGACGTGGTCAGAGGCATTAAGGTGCAGCGGTTGCGTTGGCTAGGTCATGTTGTACGCATGGACGAAAATGCTCCAGCTCGAAAAGTCTTCGACAATGAACTCGATGGAAGGCGCAGAAAAGAGCGACCAAAACTCCATTGGAAAGGCCAGGTTACCGAGAACCTTGCAGAAATTGGTATGAGTAACTGAAGCCGGCCGTGGCATGATGGTTAGAACACGCGACTATCATGCGGGAGATCCCAGGTTCAACTCCTAGCTCCAGTCATATAAAAAATAAAAAAAAAAAAATTGTTCTTTCATTACCGGTCCCCTCGATGTTGTCGTCAGAAACTTCATAGTATAAGTGTCGAGCCTATAGGCATGTCTAGTAAAAGCTTCTCAAACATAGGAATGTCTAGTAAAAGCTTCTCAAACAGTGACGCTCGCATTCGTCGATAAACAAGTAGGTGCCGTTAGTTGGGAATCTAAAAATAGAAAGCGTGTTAATTCACAACAACGCGAGAGGCTATCCCATACCTCATTCATGGTGTAAAGGGTAAGTAAAGTAAGTAGCTGGAGAAGAAGCGTAGAAGATCGAAGGATTGCATAAGAAGTGCCAGCTAAGTAAGTAAGGGGACATTGTCTTGTTAGAAAATACGATCTTAGATTAAGTCGTATAAACTCCACTCTTGAATTATCCAACATTAGCTGGATTATGAACTGGGGTAATCGGAAATTATATAATAAGCAACGATGCCCCGCAGATAATACTGACTGATCAGCAAATTTTTAGAAGACGCAAATTGGGTTAATAGCTTGTCAGTATTTGCCGCAGGGCTTCACTTGCCTAAGTGTGACAGACAGCATTGTTTTCTTAATCTATCATACACAAACATTTTAAATTATGACGACTTCTTGTTACATAAAATTGATTTAATTTCTAGAAAGTTATTGCGATTTAAATTTTGAGTAATTTTTTATTGTCATCACTTTTATTTATTTTTGTTACTAAAATTTTTGTTTTTTTTTTCACGATATTACAATTTCATTTATGACCTTGTTTGTGCAAAATTCAATTACTAGTACAAGTTATTAATCACTTGTTTTTTGTGTTTTTTTTTTTGTTAATACATACAATATAATTTGATTTGCAATAAACACAAGGTGACCAGATTTAAAAGTGATTAATGACTTTACTTTCCGATAATTGATTTTTGACGGCCTTTTCCGCTTATGAAAATTTGTTATTACCTGTTGGTATTTCCCTTAAAATCTTTAACTTACTAACAAATTTATACTAATTACACTTGGGGAACTGGTCTCTCATTAATCTATGGCAAATAATCAATACAAAATTTTTTGTTATTACTTTTTTTTCTGAGTTAGTCTGTTGATAAGCAACTTTTTCTGTCTGTCTATATCGAGTGACTAAACTAATTATTATGTATTAAATTTTGGGGCTGCTTGTGATGCATTTAACCTGTTCAACAAATTTATTTTTCAGATTCACAATATGGCTCTTTCAATAAATAGTGAGTGTGGGGAACTACAACTGTTCAAATAAATAGAGAGACATACGTTAATCGATTCTTATGGATTTGCTGTACTATGCCCATGCTTAGCTATACATAGTAAGATAAGCTTAGTGGTTTTTGTACAATTACCGGTACATCATACATTTAATTTTTTTGTAAAAATAAATAATAATTAGTTTTCCCAAACACCAACAGAGAGAGAGAGAAAGAGAGAGAGAGACAGACAAACACAGAGGAAGTCGTTATTAATCGATAAGATCTTATAATCAATTACATATAATTGGCAACGGTAGTCAAACTGTCTGTTAAATGTAGTCATGAAACATTAACGCAAGTGTTCACTTCAGATATCGAGTATGGAAGTCGTAGACTGTTGTTGTATTGTGGGTGATGTTTTTCATATTA
The DNA here is from genome assembly GCA_964034835.1 of Muscina levida. Classification (NCBI taxonomy): domain Eukaryota; kingdom Metazoa; phylum Arthropoda; class Insecta; order Diptera; family Muscidae; genus Muscina; species Muscina levida. Next base: position 58,619,143 of record OZ035882.1, read on the forward strand.
TTATAAGAGCTATTTACATCTACATCTGAAAATAAGTTTTAATTTGCCTGTCTGCCTGTCTCGTATCGGCTATTTTCTATGCATCCGGTTGCATTGCTATTTAGTTAAGTGTCTCAAGTGTCTTTCTAGTGTAGTACACTTAATGTAAGATAGGTGGCTCTTATTTGATAGGAAATTTTCTGATAATCCTGCTTATTTAGAAAATATATTTTATTACTCACAAAATATTCAGATTCAGTTGTTTTGATAATTTTTAATGTGTGTGAAGTTAGTTTTTTGTGGGAAATGGGAAATTTTCTAATTTGAATCTTTCTGATTGATATTCATTTGGGAATAACCAGAAGCTCTCTTTGGAGCCAAGCCAAAGCGGCTCACAACGTGCGAGCGATCACATATTCCCCGGGTGGTACAGATGTGAGAAGGCGAAATGCCGAGTAAACTAATCGGCATGCGACCACCGATGCGTCTTAGGAAGTAGGTAACAGAAGTTACTGAAGCTCAACACAGAGGCTCTCTTAGTGGCTTTGACAGCCCCCAGGAATAAAACAATTATTATGAAAAAACGAAGAAAAGAAAAAACAAGAAACCCCCACAGATGTTGACGACCCCCGCAAACGGTTTAAGGACCATAATTCAAGGATATGCACCTGGAATGTTCGAACTCTATACAGAGCGTTATGGACGTGCGTGTGATGCGCGGTGAAAATATTGACTCGGATCACCACCTAGTTGCAGCCAAGATACGCACACGATTAAGTAGTGCTAAAAACACTCGTAATCAAATACAAAGGAAGCTAGAAATCACACAGCTGCATACCGCCGAAATAGCCAATGCCTATACCAACCAACTCTCTCAATTACTCCAAACAAACCCCCCTAGTTCTGATGTTCCCGACACACAGTGGCAGCATATTGCGAATAGTATGATCACTACTGCAACGACCGTACTTACTTAACTTACTTAATTTCCGTTTGCACCCCATGAATGAGGTATGGGATAGCTTCTCGCGTTGTTGTGAATTAACACGCTTTCTATTTTTAGATTCACAACTAACGGCACCTACTTATTTATCGACGAATGCGAACTTCACTTTTTGAGAGGCTCTTACTAGACACGCCGATTGACTCGACACTTATACTACGAAGTTGCTGTCAACAACATTCGAGGGGAGCCGACAATGAAAGAACAATTTTTTTTTAAGGTGACTGGAGCCAGGTTTGAACCTAAGACCTCCCGGTCTTAGTTATGAAAAATCATGCTCAGACAAGCCCTGGTACGATGATGAATGTCGTGAAATATCTGAGGAAATGGATGCTGCATACAAGGCAAAACTGCAGCCAATGGCGACGCATGCGGTGACGGAGCGTTATAATGAGAAAAGGAGGAAGATAAAACGCCTGTTCAGACGAAAAAAGCATCTTTGAAAGAAAAGAGAGAGAGCCAGGATATCGAAAACTACAGGGATAGAGGTGAGGCCCGAAAGTTCTACCAAAGGGTTAAAAGCAAAAGTTTTGGAACAGGGATCCCCACCTGTAAGGGCAGAGACGGAAATCTGGTCACGGACACTCAGAGTGTGCTGCAAATATGGAGGGAACACTTTCGATCTCTACTCGTTCCAGAAGGCAGCATAAGTGACGAAATCACACCAATCATCGACGAAGGGGTAGATCAGCACGCCAATTGCACGGGATAAAAAATAATAAAGCTGCGGCAGCCGATGAACTGCCGGCAGAGGTTTTTAAAGCCGGAGGCGATGAGCTGGTAACATGCATGCACCAGCCCATAAACACGATTTGGATCAAGGAGTGCATGCCCGATGATTGGAATCTGAGTGTCCTATGGTCCGTGCTTAAGAAAGGCAATCCAAGTGTATGTACAAACTGTCGCGGGATTAGCCTTTTACCCATCGCATACAAGGTCCTGTCTAGTGTGTTATGTGACAGACTAAAGCCCATTCTGGCGAACCTGATTGGACCTTATCAGTGTGGCTTAAGACCTGGTAAATTCACGACCGTGCAGGTATTCACACTACAACAAATCCTGAAGAAGACCCAAGAAATGCAGAACGACACCTACCATCTGTTCATCGACTACAAAGCTGCATTCGACAGTCCGATACGACAGAAATTGTTGGATGCTATGTCTGAGTTTGGTAGCCGCGCAAAGCTTATACTACTTTGCGGGATGACGCTGACTGACACGAAGTTTTCAGTGAAAATTGGCATAAAACTGACAGAGCCATTTTCTACCAAGCGAGGCTTTAAATAAGGCGATAGTCTGTCCTGCGATCTCTTTAACATCGTAATGGAGATGATCATGTGGAAGGCTGCAGTACACAGGAATGGTACCATCTTCAAGAAAAGTCACATGTCGCTCGTGTATGCTGATGTTATATATTATATTGTCCGTGGATTGCGGGATGTTACTGCGGCTTTTTCGAGCAATGAAAAGCAGTCGGCGGATGAGGGTCTGGTGATAAATGAGGACACAACCAAATTATTTGTTTTAACGAAAAAAGAATCCACTCGTCTGGGACACTGCTTGAACGTTGACAACTATAACATTCAAGTGGTAGATTATTTTGTCTACCTTGGCTCCGCCATAAACAAAAATAATAATGTCAGCCTGGAAATCAAAAGACGAGTATTGATCGCAAACCGTTGCTACTATGCGCTAAGCAAGTGATTTAAAGACAAAGCGCTCTCTCGTAGAACAAAGATCCAACTCTACCAGACTCTGATCCTACCTGCCTTGCTCTACATCGGAGAACCCTGGGTAATGACACAAGCGGATCAATATATTCTGGGAGTCTTCGAGGGAAATATACTACGCATAATATTTTGGACCCATCATCGTTAACGGCGAGTACCGTCGTCGAATGATTCATGAGCTGTACAACGACATCAACGTAGTCAAGCGAGTTCAAATAGACCGAATGCGCTGTACGAAAGGACGAAAACGCTCCGGCTCGAAGAGTCTTCGGCAATAAACTCGATGGGCGGCGCAAAAGGGGGCGACCAAAGCTCCGATGGATGGACCAGGCGAAAGAGCTGTTATCTAAGCTTGGTGTGACTAACTATCTACGGAGCGCAAAAGACCGAAGAGCTTAGAATACTTTTCTACGTGCGGCTACTGATATATAAATTTCTGTTGTTGATGCCATTAAAGAAAAAGAAGTTAGTTTTGTATTGTAACTAGCCAAAACACAAACCACTTTGATTAACAGACCTCTGTTAAGTGTTTGGGTTGAGTAATTTAATATGAGCTATATAAATATAATCGTAAATGTATCTTAAGCTACAAAAGACTTAAAAAACTTAATTTCCCGTTACACCCCATGAATGTGGTCACGGCACCTACTTGTTTATCGACGAATGCGAACGTCACTGTTAATATAGTTTTTACTAGACATGCCGATTATCTCGACACTTATACTGCGACGTTGCTGTCGACAACATCGAGGGGGGGCGGCAATTAACGAAAAATTTAGATGACTGGAGGCGGGAATCGATCCCGCGATCTCCCCCATGTTAGTCGACTGTTCTAACCATTATGCCACGGCTGATCCAAAAGACATTTTGTCAAAAATTGCATATTCAGGAAATTTTTTGAGGAAAACGGGTTATAAACTATTAAACTAGTATATAATAGCTATTAATGATGCAAGTCTTCCAGAATCTTCAGAATGTCCACATATTCCTTCGAAAAAATGTTAATCTTTAAACATAATTATTCAGACTACCCTCGTAATATTGTTTCCAAATTTCACTGAAACTTCTCTCGTACGGTTTTCTATTTGCTGTAAAAATTTTGTTTCAATATCTTTTGTAGATCAAGAGATCTTTACGTATCTACTTTCCTATTATTTATTATAATTTTAATTTATCTACGTTTTTTCCCTTCATTTCAGTTCATATCTTGGTGAATTTGAATTTTGGTTTTACCTGTTGTCCAAATACAATTTGGATAAACTGTGGATAAATTTTTCTCTACCCCGCATCTCAGCAAATTTTCCAACTGGAGCTAAACAGAGTATTCAACACAATGTCACAATTTCGCGATAATTCTTGGGTAAGTCAAATATCAATTTCAATTCAAAACGCTTTCACACTTGTCTCACATACATACACATGCTCCCTCCCCCCACCACCCAAAAATTATTATGCGAGGGGTTGGGGGTTCGGACCACTTCTCACCATATTTACACCTAATAATAATCAAATGTTTCGCCAATTCATAATTATTTTTGCCATTTGTATTGTATTGGATTTGTGAAAAAAGAGAGACGAGGAAACAAAAAGTACGAAAATCGTGCAAAAACCGCTGATCTAATTTTTATTTTTTATTATCTGTTGTTGCGGTTTTATGTTCGCTTATATTAATAATTTTTTTGTTTAGTGTGACTTGTCCCTAAGTGCTGTCTGTCTGTCTGTGGGACTCGGTGGCCGTTATTAAGTATCAATTTCGGGGTTTTGGGTTGTTTAACAGCTCTTTTGTCGTTTTGCTTCGTCTACCTTTGGGTGTTGTTATCTTGTAGTACTTCGATTTTAATTTGCTTAATTTATTGAGACCACAATTTGTTTATTTGATTATTTCATTAGGTATCGCGCTCTCGCGCTCTCTTTGCAACGCCTGATAATAATGTTTAATGCATAAGTTATTAGCAGTAAATATTAAACAAACAACAAATGATAGCAACTAAAATATATATTGTACTATTACTGTACAATGTGTTATCAGCATAAATATATTCTATAGATATTAAAAGATAATTAAGGCAACGAAAATAAAAAAAAAAAACAATTTCCTATTGCATTCTGTGACTGAACACGCCTCCATTCAGAACGTTAGGTTTTCCAACGCATTTTATCAGACATATGTCGATTTATTGCTCGCACGACTTACAAAAGTGTTTTGTAGTTTTAAACATTAAAATAGTTGTACTATTTTTAGTACTTTTTATAAAGGGTTTTCCAATAAGAGGTGTTATTTTGGTATTCAAAGAAAAATGTCATTTTTTGAGATAATTGATCGGATGTTTATTTCATAATACAGAGGAAGGTATGCCGTTAATAATGAGAAACAACACCAACACCACGAGCACGCTTACAGGACCATATCTTTTTCATGAAATTTTCCATAAGCAAATCGCAAAGTAGCTGCCCTATGTCCTCGATAGCCTCACGAATTTTATCTTTGAGGTCTTTAATCGACGATGGGCTGTTGGCGTAGACCTTATCTTTCACGTGGCTCCAAAGAAAGAATTCGCAAAGTGTTAAATCACAAGATTTCGGTGGCCAACTGTGATCACCTCTTCGAGAGATAACACGGTCCGAAAACTTTTCCCGTAAAAGATCAATGGTTTCGTTGCTTGTGTGGCACGTAGCGTCGTCTTGTTGAAAGTAAACGTTGTCCGGATCAATACCATCCAACTCCGACCATTAAAAATCATCTTTCGATAGCGCAATCCATTCACCGTAACTGTTGATGCAAACTCTTTTTCGAAGAAGTAAGGTCCAATGACCCAACCGGACCATAAACCGCACCAAATAGTCACACGTTGAGGATGGAGAGGCTTCTCAACAATAACTCTTGAGATTTCCGAACTCCAGATGCGACAATTTTGCTTGTTGACATAGCCACCGAGGTGGAAATAGGCCTCATTAGTCAAGATGATTTTTCGATGGAATTCCGGATCATTTTCATGAATTTCAAAGACCCAATCAGCAAAGACACGACGTTGTTGATGATCGGCCGGCCTGAGTTATTGTATTAATTGAACTTTATAAGCCTTAAGAACCAAGTCTTAATGCAAAATACGGTGTAATGACGTTTGTGGAATGCCCAATTGAACTTTATAAGCCTTAAGTACCAAGTCTTTATCCAAAATACGGTGTAATGACGTTTGTGGAATGCCCAATTCCAAAGAACGAACGAATTCAGTTGTTTTTGAGCGACGTGCACGGGTTTTATTCTTCACATCACTAACTTGTCCCAACAGCTCGAATTTTTCCACCAATTTCTGTATTGCGGTCCGACAAGATGCTTCACGACGACCAAAAAATGCTTTAGTTTTGCGAACTGCGGCAAGATTTTCAACATTTTTGTAGTGAATTTTAATAAATTCAATAATTCCATTGTCGAAGCGTGTATCGTTAAATTTTTAATAACGGCTTTGTATTTACTTGTCAAATGTCAAAAAATAAAAGCTTCAAAAGCGACAGCTACCGAAATAGCGGGCCATTCACAATAACACCTCTCATTGGAAAACCCTTTATTATGGACATTTTTAATATATTGGGTCTAGCCGGACTACTATGTAGGTTAGCATTTGACGTATAGTTGATGGGGCTACTGATATGTACGTTAACTACGATTAATACGTAGTCTCCTGCCAAGGGCTCTTTAAACCGTTCGAGCTCATATTTTTGTCAATTATTTTCTTAACCTAACCTCACACAAAACTAAACGGTTTTTTGAAATATCGAAAAAAATTAATAAGGTTCAACTTAGGGTACATGTGCCTGATGAAAAATCTACGACTTGTCGAATCAGGGCATCCATTAAATAGGAACTACACAAAATTAGGTGTCTTCGAGACAGGTCCAAATAAGTTGATAAAAGCTTGATGTCTCCGTGGTTTTTCTAGTCGAAAAAAAAAATCTTATTCATGAAAAATGTCTGCCCCAGAAAGGGCGATTGCAATGAAAATGAGCTGGGCTTGCTATCCGCCACCAAAATACTAACAGTGAATGAAATGGAAAAAAATACCATCACAAACTTTATAAGTAGCATAATTTGAGAATATGCCTTTGAAATGTTAGTACTGTACAGACAAGTTGCCTCTATTCAACTGGCGGATATCCTCCAAGAGTATAAGGCTGATATTATTGCCATACTTGAAATCGTGTGGAATGAATTTGTATGTGCGAGTATATGCGATGAGTTCTACAGCTGCAGTGTAGCTTTGTGGGAGGTAGTAAAAAGAGGGTACATTAATTTCTGATACATCAAGTGGGTGTGGCCCCGCCCATGGGACTCTATTTTTGAAACCGTAATATCTGGAGGTCTGTTTAATCGCCTTGAAAATTTGTGTAGATGAATATAGCAGCATAGCTCGTGATCCTAAATAATGGGATCGCATAATCGGAAATTCTTCTTTAATGGCAGCAACAACAGAAATTTATCTATCAGTAGCCGCACGTAGAAAACTATTCCAAGCGCTTCGATCTTTTCTGCTCCGTTGATAGATCGTCTCACCAAGCTTAGATAACAGCTCTTTCACCTGGTCCATCCATCGAAGTTTTGCTCATCCCCTTATGCGCCGCCGTTCGACTTTATCGCCGAAGACTATTCGAGCCGGAGCATTTTCGTCCATTCGTACAACGTGTCTAAGCCAAAACACATTCGGTTTATTTTAACGTGCATGACAACGTCGTCAAAGTTGTACAGCTCATGATTTATTCGACGATGGTAATCGCCGTTAACAATGATGGGTCCAAATATTTTTCTCTCGAAAACTCCCAGAATAGATTGTTCCGTCTGCGTCATTACCCAGGATTCTGGGCTGTAGAGCAAGATAGGTAGGATCAGTGTCTGGTAGAGTTGGAGTGAGTGCTTTATCATTAAAACGCTTGCTCAGCGCATAGTAGCAGCAGTTTGCGAACAATAGTCGTCTTTTGTTTTCCAGCTGACATTATTATTTTTGTTTATGGAGGAGCCAAGGTAGACAATGTCATCTACCACTTCAAAGTTATAGTTGTCAACGTTCACGCAGCGTCCCAGACGAGTGGACTTTTTGGTTCGTTGAAACAAATAACTTGGTTTTGTCCTCATTTATCACCAGACCCACTGCCGCCGACTGCTTTACAATGCTTGAAAAGGCCGCAGTAACATCCCGCACTCCACAGCCAATGATATGTGTATCAACGGCATACGCGAGCAGCATGTGACTTTTGTTGAAGATGTTACCATTTCTGTTTACTGCAGCCTTCCGCATGATCATATCCATTACGATGTTAAAGAGATCGCAAGGCAGACTATCACTTTGTCTAAAGCCACGCTAAATCGGATTTTTGCCAATTTTCTCTGAAGACTTTGTGTCAGTCATTGTCATCCCGCAAAGTCGTATTAGCTTCGCGGGGATACACAACTTAGCCATAGCATCTAACAATTTCTGTCGTATTGGACTGTCGAATGCAGCTTTGTAGTCGATGAACAGATGGTAGGCGTCGAACTGCATTTCTTGGGTCTTCTCCAGGATTTGTCGTATTGTGAATATCTGGTCGGTTGTGGATTTACCAGTTCTAAAGCCATACTGATAAGGCGCGATCGGGTTGAATAACACTGGCATTAGTCTGTCACATAGCACACTCAACAGGAGCTTATATGCGATGGGCAGAAGGCTGATCCCGCTGTAGTTAGAGCACATACTTGGATCACCTTTTTTTCAGCACAGGACATAATACGCTAAATTCCAATCATCAGGCATGCACTCGTTAAGCCAAACCGAACGTAGAAGCTTCTGCATGCTCGTTAGCAGCTCTTCGCCACCGGACTTGAAGAGCTCTACCGGTTGCTTTATTTTTTTAGCTGCGATATTGCTCTTCCCACCTCGGCTTGACTTGGTGGTGGGCAATCTAAGCCGTCGTCGACAATTGGCGTGATACCTTCACGTGCGCTGCCTTCTGGAACTAGCAGTTGCTGGAAATGTTCTCTCCATTTATGCAGCACACTCTGCGTATCTGTAACCAGATTTCCATCGCTGTCCTTACAGGAGAGGAACCCATCACTGTAGCCTCTTGCTTTTACTTTCTGATAAAATTTTCGCGCTTATCCTCGTTCTCCCATTCCTTCATCTGACGTTTTTTTTCGCTTAGCTGTCTCGCCTGTTTAACTGTCTCCTTGTGCCGTTCCCTAACAGCCCGGGTTACAATTGGCTGTAGAGTTGCCCTACAAACAGCATCCGGTTACGATATATAACCGCATTAAAATATAAATAAAGTTCTAAAAATTGAATTTGAGCAAAAAAATTCCTAGGGCCATTATATTATTAATGCAGCCAACTTGACAAAACGAATGATGCAAAGTTCATATTTGTGGGGCTACTTTTACGCGCTATTCTCAGAATTGAGTCCCAAAAACATGTACTGTGTACTGTGTTATTAAAAGTTTTAATATTAATATTTTTAAAAATTTTATAATTTTAAACATTTTATATTTTTAATATTTTTAATATTTATTTTATTGTTAATATTTTAGATATTCTACACAGAAAAATGTTGTCCATTCCATTCCAATTTGGGCTGAAGTGCAGAATATGGGGCGGAAGCCCGATTAAAAAAAAATATGCCATTATCTTCGTCTTGTTCACCAAACATCGGAATGGTAGGTCAAAGTTGGCGCTCAGGCCCATGGGGCCCGGGGTGGTCAAAAAAGGGGCCCCTTTCGGTTCTATGATGACCCCCCAGGTGCGGGTACTCAAATGAAAGATATTTTCGAGACGAATCCAACGATTCGGATGTTACGGGTCTCCTGGAACGAGTTAGAGCCATTTGAATTTCCGGGATATACCAAAAAAAAAAAAAAATGCGCGATTTTTTAAAAAAAAAAATTCCCCTCCGCTACAGCTACAGCAACCATCTCCATCATCCATAGCTTTTTTAAAAATATTTCCCACATTTTTCTTCATTTTTTCCACTTTTATCCTTCTTTTAATCAATTTTCTTCTTTCAAATATTTCTCTTTGGTCTTTTTCTTAAATTTTTTTAAATATTTCTTGAAATTTTTCTTTAAAAACCTGAAAAAATTCAAAATAATTGAACATTTTCACACATTTATGATGACATTTAATTTTTCTATGGAATTTTTCAATTCATTTCCTTAAATTATTCTAATTTTCCATGATTTTCCCCCATTTTTGTGAAATTTTTTACGGGGTTTTTCAGAAAATTTTTTTTTTTTATTTTACTATTAACTTTTTCCATGATCTTTTCACATTTTTTCATTTTTTTTGGTATATCCCGGAAATTTAAATGGATCTAACTCGGTCCAGGAGACCCGTAGGAACTTAAAATTAACATCGTTGGATTCGTCTCGAATATCTTTAATGTAAGTACCCACACATGGGGGGTCATCATAGAACCCAAGGGGTCCCTTTTTTTGACCTCGATTTTCGTGTTTTGGGGCGTAATTTGGGGGGGGCCACATATTTTTTTTTGGGCTCCCGCCCCATATTCTGCACTTTTGCCCCAATTTGTTATTATTCTATTTGGAATCAATGAGTAACAATTGCATATTATTCACTATTTCACCGTCCCAATGTTGAACATAGAGCCATTTAATCACTGGTTTAAACATTTATCTATTTTTTTTTCTTATCATTCGTAATTTAATTGAATCACCTACATTTGATAATAAAATTTCGACAAGTATTAATGTCCGTAGCTAATAACTATTCTTAATAGAATGTCATATATGTTTTTTTTGTTTTGTTTATAATTCCACTCAAAAACTAATTAAGCATCTGATTTACAGCCAAACCTAAAAATAGTACAGGTGTAACTTCACTCTACCACAGGTGTAGAGCGATAGAATAGAATTTACTTGTAATCAAAGATCCTTGAACAAATGGGGCCACGAAGAGGGGGGCGCATTTGACTATTGTTACTAACAAAACTCTTTGTTACTGACTTTACGCGTATATGGCAACAGCAATGCCAAATTTATTTGTTTTAGATAATAGTCATTGTATTTTGCACTTTGCTAACTTTTTTTTATTGGCACCGTTAAACAACACTCGAGTTGATATAAAGAGAGCGGTTGGCTGAACCACTTCGATAATTAAGTAAACCGACCAGGTTCATATGTTTCTTAATAAATGTTTAAATGTTAAAAACATTATATAAATTCTAGACATTCAAAATATTTAAATTTTTTAAATATTTTGAATGTCTATCATTATTAAAAAAATTCAAAATATTTATTTTTTTTATTAAAAACTGTCTATAACATTCCACCTATTACAAACATTTAATATAATCATAATTTTTAAAATGTATTTTTTCATGCACTGCACGACGACAAATCATAAATTTTTCACACTTCTTATGCCAACTAGAGAGGCTGAGAATAGTTAGAGCTGAATAAGCATTAAGAAGTGGTACATTTACATTCTGTTGAACTTTGTATAGACATAGCCAATGAAAGAAATCAAGAAAACACGGCTAGTGCTAATAAATTATTAAGCAAAACAAATAGAATTGTTGCGACTATTTGCTGCTTTGTAAACTTATAGAAGAAGGGAACGACTTTCTTTTTCTACAATTTGCTAAAACAACACAATAAAAATAACACTGCTTGGGAAAAGTTGTTAAGAGTTCGTCTCAAAAGCTATTCTAGTAGTAGAAGCCCCTCCATTCTTGCCTGCCCATTGTCTGGGAAATTTTACCTTTCATCTTTTCTCTCTATTGTTCCACACGACAGAGCAGAGCAGATCAAGCATCTCGAATTGTGATAAAATAAACTTTCAATTTGTTTATAATTTCGTGGTACTACTGTGTTCTTGAAGGCTGCCATCATAGCAGGGCTAACTACGCGCCGCTGTTCATGCGCAGTGGGAAGTAGAGTTTTAGTACAAGCTCTTACTACTCGTATTGTATCGTATAACATATCGTCCGCATATCATCACATCTACTCATCATTCATACACACATACATACACACATATGACTGTTAACATATGTCTTCGAATTCTATCCACACATTACTCCATATCATTGAAGAAAATAGAAAGTACAATTCGAAGCAAGAAAAGTACACGATACACGTTCAATTGATAAAACCAGCATGTTCCATTTGTGACATGTTTACGTTCGCCCCACCACCACCATCACCGCCTTCAGACCAGACCGTCTGCTTGACGTCTGTCTGTCCTCAAATGTTTAAGTCACGTTTTTGGTACCGGTTGTTTGGCTTTGTTTTGTTACTGGCTTTCGATATCAACAAACCAATAGCAATGACAGATTTTTTGTGTGTTTGTTTTGAATTCACTTTGAGGTGGAAGAAAGATAAAAGGCACAAAAAGAGATTTAGTTGGAAAATAAGGCTTAACTTTTAGTAAATGAAGTGATTTAAAACGTATTGAATAATTGAAAACTTAGAGTAATTATATGTGAGCAGTACCAAAATTTTTTTTTAAATATTTCAAATATTCACAAAATTTAAAACATTTAAAAAACTCCGTATAATTAACAAAAAAAAAAAAATTATTCAAGACAGTTTTTTATGTTTTTTTTAATCAAAATTTTAAAAATTCCTGAAGATGACTAAAGGTTTTAATCAAAATATTAAAAATAAAAGTTAAAAAAATTTGGAAGAATATCTGAACCGTTCAATAAATAACCCGAAAATCCAAAAAATTTCCAAAGATATTCCAAACTTTTTAAAAAAAATTAACATTTTCGTTATAGACTACTTCAAAATGCCGATTTAGCTTTGTTTTACCTCATATAGGCACCATGATTCATGGATATTAACTTATAACAACTATCTACAGAGATGTTTCCACCACTTAATTGGCAGTGTCCTCGAAACATATAAGGCCGACATAACTGCCAAACAGGAAATGTGATAGTCGGAATAGGATGCAGTGACATGTTTGTCAGCCTTGTTGATTCATAGTTGGTAGAAGACTAAGATATCTAAATTTCTCAGAAAGATTTTAATTCTATAATAGAAAGGGAAAATGCTCTTGAGTGAGTGAGTTGAACCAAATTTCCAAACAAAGCTATCTCCAAAGCAACCATGACATTCCCTGATCAAAAGACAAAAAAAACAAATTGATCACATAGTAATCGATGGATGACATGTCTCAAGTCCCATGTGTGTGCGTTTGCAGCGTTGTACAAATATAGGCTTCAATTGCCAAATATTTGTAGTGAAGCTACGCACGAGATTAAGAAATGAAAAAAACTCTATTAATCAAATGCACAAAGAGCTACATATCGCATGAGTGCATACCACCGAAATAGCCAATGCCTACTCCAACCAACTCTCTCACATACTGCAAACAATCCCCCCTAATTCTGATATTCCCAACAAACATTGACAATATATTGCACATTCGATGACCACTGTTGCAACGATCTTTGTTACGTATGAGAAACCAGGTTAGACAAGCCCTGGTACAATGAAGAAAGTCTCGTATTCTCTGAAGAAACAGATGCTGCTTTTGAGGCAACACTGCAGCCACTGGTAACGAATGCTGTAAGGAAATGATATAATATAAGGAAAAGAAGAGAGTTAAAACGCCTCTGCGAGAGGATGGGAAAATAAGAATATAGAAAAATACATGAAAAATAGGTGAAGATCGAAAATTTTACTTGACTAGAGATGGAAATCATATTTTATTCATTGCATCACATGAATCAGATATGGAAGAGCTAAAAGCTGTTGTAAAAGTTTACACGCTTCTATTTTAAGACCCAGACAATAGTATCTACAATTAAGCGTTGAATTCGAAAACCAGCTGCTTCAGAAGATTTTACCTGAACGTCAGAAGATTCTATTGTTATTGTTGTAGTAACAGCTGGAGGAAGTAGCTGAGGTGATAATTCTTGAAACCGATTTTCAATTTATGGGCACTCGATCGGGCATAGTAATCCGATTATCATACCATCATTGTTGACGACTCTTTTTCGTTTCTGTGTTGATACCAAGGGTTGTGTCAAGGGGTTGTTAGATGTTGTTGTAAGTTTTTAACCGAAGAAATCCTCCAAAGATGGCGCCATCTGCTGGTTTTGTTGATTTATTTTACGATGTTGATAAGTCATTTCCTTTTTCATTGGTCCTTGCGCAATCTGAATTTTTGTAGTGGAAGCATATAGGATGAGTTTTGTTGGCTGGAGAACTCGAAAGTAAGTTTTCATCGATGTTGATTTGGCCAGTGCCCCGGCCGGGAATCGAGCCCGGCATCTTCGGATTGCTAATCTACGTCGCTTCCACTGGGCTATCAAAGGCCACAGAAGATTCTTTTGGCGACATCGACGAGGCCGAAAGTCAACGAAAGTGATAGAACCATCTCAATCATCAAGGACGAAACAGGTTGTTCACCATCGAACCAAACCGAGATCAGAACGGCAAATACTCGGCTTAGAAATAGTAAAGCTTCGGATGGCGATTGACTGGCAAAGTAAAAAAGGCGATCAAAGTTTGTGCAACAACAACAGCAGCATTAACATTTTACCCATCGCATTCAAGGTCGTGTCAAGTGGGTTATGTAAAAGACTTAAGCCCACTTTATTAAACCTGATAGGACCTTATCAGTATAGCTTAAGACCTGGTAAATACACGATCGAACAGATATTCATACTACGACAAATCCTAGAGAAGATCCAAGAACGACTATTGGCTATTAAGTTGCCTTGATGGTCAAATATGACAATTATTAAGTATTAAGTATATATGGACCGGCCGAGGCATGATGGTGAGATCCCGGGTTCAACACTTGGCGCAGCCATTAAAAAAAATCTTTCATTGCCGGTCTCCTCGATGTTGTCGTTAGCAACTTTGCAGTCAATCGGCATGTTTAGTAAAGCTTCTCAAACAGTGATGTTCGCATTCGAACAAGTAGGTGCCGTTAGTTGTTAATCTTAAAATAGAGGCGTATTAATTCACAACAATGCGAGAAGCTATACCATACCTGATTCATGGGATGTAAAGGAAAATTAAGTAAGTTAAGTAAGTAAGTAAATGATATGCCTAAGTTTGGTATTTCTGCGAAGCTGACCGACACGAAGTCTTCAGTGACGTTAACGAAACAGTAAAAAGTAATTTTATACGATCGTCCATCATGCGATATCGTCAATATTATAATTGGGAGACCATGCGGGGCCGACTGTAGCAGTATGGTTATCATGAGAGAGACTAGGATTCTCTCCCTGTCACTGTCCGCTCGATGTTGTTGGCAACAGCATCGCAGCAGTCGAGTCTAGTAAAAGCTTCTTAAATAGCTGATGTTCGGATTCGTCGCTGAACTGTAGGTCCCTTTGTGTTCGTCTGAAACTACCAGCGCGTTAACTACTCAAATATAAAAGCTCTCCTATATCTCATTCAGGGGTTGTGAAGGTAAAATAAGAGTTACGGCCTTATTCATAAAATCTTATAAGAGGTTTATAAACCATTTTTAAGAAAATTTCGAGAAAACAATATTCATAAACGATTTAACTTCAATAAGTTAAAGTAGGGTTGTCTCTACTTTAAGCGTGCTATAAGTTGACGTTTGTACAATTTATTGTATATTTATGAATTTGAGATCTTTATTTTGAGTTATTCGGCACTTTTCCTATTGGAAAGAAATTTTGCATGTATTAATTGTGTAGGAAATTTTCTTCTTTATCATTACGCACATATAAAAGTATCTAAATAGACACTTTTCATTCATGAATTCCATTTTGAAAAATATTTCTCCAAAATTCTTCATAAATAATTTGTAAATAATGAAATAATATTCGTGATGTTTAAACAATCAAAACAAGGAAACAATGTAATCGGTATACGATTATAATTTCAACATGAGGAAAAGAAAATACAATTTTTTTAATATAATTTTTATTTTAACATCTTTCTTATCGTCATGAGTCAATGAAAAATGAAATGAAAAATTGAGCTACAATAATGTTCATAGATATTATAAGTGGAAATACATGTTTGGTATCCGATTACAAAGCTTTTGTATCCGTTTATAAAGCTTTTTTTATACATCATTAACGACTAATAACAGTCGGCGTTGCCACCGGAACACATTAAGCTTAAGGACTGATAACAAACCTTTATAAATACAATTTCTTATTAAAGGTTTTTTTAGAGCTAAAGAATACTTTAGCTAGAGAACGCTTAATATCCACTTTAGAAATTTTTTATAAATAAGCTCGTTAGTTTTTAAGATCGATTAGGAGAAGCATATCTGGTGCTGCAAACATATTCTTTACAAAATACTAGGTTGTTTGCTGATCGCATACACGGATTTTATAGATATCATTGACTGAATAGTGCGGAATGTTACTGCGACCTTTTCTCATATTGAGAAGCAGTGGTTAGAAGTGTGTCTGGCTATTAAGGGGGACAAATTGTACTCTTGGTCAATTTGTCCTCCTTAATAGCCAGACGATTGCAGCACGGACGTTGACCTAAACTTGGCACCGTCGCAAACACAATTAAAAATGTCAACCTAGAAATCACAAGATTATTGATCGCTTACCGCTGCTGCATGCGCTTAGCTAGCCTTTTTAAAGGCAAAGCCCTCACTTACAAGTTTAAAAATTGACTTAAGCCACTTTCAAAATACACGGTTCATACAAGAGGCCACTGACTGTTGCGGCTAGGTCATCTAACTAGGCAAGTGTCATGAAACCAAGTCTCTTTTGCTAGTGACATTTGATAGCAGTAATGGTCAATGGCCTTTAATGCGCTGAAACAAATTCGCAAAAAAAAAAGCGAAAAAAATATGTCTTTTAACATATCAATACCCCCTATTGAGGTGACCTGAATGTAAGAGAGTATGCTGATCCGATTGTTTTAAATTCCGCTTATTGGAATTTTATTAATTAAAACGTCATCATCAGGCATTTGATAAATAAAATCCATAAGTTTGTTTAAGCACTCAAGTGTTTTATTTGCTATTTAGCTGATATATGGCTGCTCCAGCGATAACGCAAACAATAACGGCCATTAATTATGCAGTCACCTAATGTATTTTACAACAATACCTAGCCCTCGGGACAGAAGCTGTCTGCTAACAATCTAACAAAATAATATTTATAATTAAAATCTTTCAAATAGCCATAGAGACAATACAAAATTTCTACAGAGTTTTTGTAACAAATACTCGAGTGTTACGGTAATCGTTAATAGGAGTTAAATAAACGAAAAGTGAAATTCTGTTCGCCAATATTTGCCTAAAATATTTTCTTGTGGGAATTTCTCAATCCCGCTGGTATTTTGATATTTCGAGGCATCATAATACAACACCATCATACCATGGACCACCGCGGCCACTTGAGTTTGTGTAATCGTAAACGTAATACTACATCTGCTTCAAAAATTTTTTTGTAGTCTCATTCGAACTTTTCATTTAATTAAACAGAAATTGAGAAACTTTTACGAAAACATAAGAAATTATTAGAAAGGTCATCGATGGGGGTCTTGTTTTGCCTGTGCTCAATTAGGTGGCTGCCGCAAATGTAACAAATTTTAATTCGTTTAGCCCTTGTAGTAAGAGAATAACTCTACAGTGTCTGTTCAGACTCATCATTGCATGCAGAAGTAAATAAACTTTACACAGGCGATTTTTTGCTTTTGTTCATAAAATTTATTATTGTAAGTTCAAGTGATGGGGGTTAATTCGATTTGTAAGGAAAAACTTTAGAGTATAATGTTTTTAAGTTTCTAAGCATAAAAAAAATTAATAAATTTATTGATATTGCTCAAGCAAAGGGTACTCAGCAATTTATGAAGTGGATGGAAAAAAATAAAATAATTAAATATGTATGAATATTCGCTCTAAGAGTCGTCATTGGTTCCTAAAGTCGTCTAGTATGGTAGAGAAATAAAGAATTATTATATTAAAAATTTTAAATGAAACATTCAGGTAATCGATTAATCGAAAGGCTAATAGGTTAAATTACACTATGACACAAAATCAAACTTTTTGAAAAACACCCTAACGTGACTATATAGGTTCGATTGTACACCCGGATCTGAGTAAAACCGTAGCTCAGTTTGGCCAGATTGGCTACCAAATTTTTTTTTTGGGCCCTCTAAACTTTTAAGAATCCCTTGGATTCCTTGAAAAATGGTGACATCAGTTTTTGGCTAACAGCAAAGTTATAGCTAATATGTCTGTTTAAGAAACTGATATAATAAATTTTCCCACAAAAAATGGACTTTCCTCGTTTATTTTCAAAAAACTTCGATACAAATTCTAATTTTTTCACTATTTTGTATATAAGTCGTAAGGAATCCAGATATTTTGCATACTCTATTCTGTGAAATTGTAGTTTAGGTAACACGGAATAACTTCTCTGAACAAACCCATGCATTCTGAACCAGTCTAGGGATATTAAAAAGCTCTCAAAACACCCCATCTACTTTAAACAAATCAGTTTTTTTTTTTTGGAGTTTTGGGCCATTGTGCAATGTTTTTACTTGCTATCTTTACCAAAAACATACTTATTGTATAACTGAACAACTTCTGTAAACAACCAATATGTTCGGAATACTCCAAACCTTTAACTGTTCACAAAGAGCATTAGGGTGTTCCTTATAAGTAATTTTTTCGAATTTCGTTAAAACTATGTATTAATCGCGATGTTGATCAATGATCATATAGCTTCACCTTACGTTTGTTTTTGCCAAAATTACGAATATATTGTGAAAAATTTCGTATCGATAGATAGGCATTAGGGTGTGCCGCAATGAGGTTAAAGTTCGAATTTGTCCTCAGATCAGCTTATTGCCGCTGAGTATTTTTCTTTTGTATACAGACGAAGTAGTAAAAAGCCGTTCAATAGCTGAAGTGAAGACATAAAATAGTACGTGTTTGCTTTTACCACATCTCTTATAGACGCCAAGATATTTGAAGTAGAAGTTGGGGTATTTTTGAAAAAAATTATTAACAATTTTGATATTGGATTCCGAAGTAGTTTATTATGGGCAAATATATACTTATTTCAACTTTTTAAGGTTAATCAAGTTAAAATCTATATCTATATCTGTATATTATCAATATCTCTATCAATTCTCGAGATATCAGGGGTTTAAAATTATATCAATTTCTTAAGCGGACTATTAACTACAACTTTGCTTAAGAAGAGAAAGAGCTAGATTAAAAACTGTAGAAACTGTTGGCCAACAACTGATGTCACCTTTTTTCAAGTGATCCAAAAGATTTCAAAAAGTTAAGGGGGCCAAAAAAAAAATAATTGGTAGCCAATCTAGTCAAACTGAGCTAAGGTTTTACTCAGCTACGGTTGTACTATCGAACCTATATAGTCACGTTCGGGTGTTTTTTTCACTGTTGCACTGTGTTATAAGAAGCGTATAGTTTTATATTTATTAATGAAATAATTACTTTTATTACAATTATCATAAAACTAGTCAATTAAACAGCCGCTACAAATTGTATCGTTTATTTCTGTAAACATCAATGACTTACATTTATTTAGATCAGTGATACGCATCCCATACCCCCACGAAGCCGACAATAATCTCTTTTTTTCGCACAAACACGATCGCCAATTCTCACATACTCGAAAGAATTGTTTGATTCAAAACAGTTAAGTCTCAGTTTTTGTTGACATAATACAATATCATCCAAAACTGTAAAGTTATAGTTTTTAACTTTTACGCAGAGTATCATCTTTGTACGTTGTAACAAATAAGTTGACGTTGTCATCGATTATCACAGGTCCCACTTCGGTCGACTGCGTATCAATACTTGAAAACGCTGCAGTAATATTGTAAAGATATTATCAGTCGGGTTTACTGCATGATCATTGGATTTACCGGATCTGAAGTAATGCTGATATGGCCTTATCAGGTTTGTTATGATAGACTTTAGTCTTTCTCAGAACCGCCTCATCAGGACCTTGTAGGCGATGGGTAAAAGGCTGAGAGCACGTTGTAGTTTATGCACACACTTGGATCGCTTCTCTCAATTATGAAATTAAGAAGACTTACATTCAAATCATCGGGCATGGATTCTTTTAGCCAAATAAGGTTTATGAGCTGTTGCATGCACGTTACCCCACATCATGCATACCAGTGTTGCCTAATATGCAGCATCGTTTTCTTTAGACAATACTTAATATTCTTCATTGTACTAGAGCTTGTCTGAGAGTAGTTATTTATACCCAAGTAAGATTGTTGCGGCGGTGGTTTTAATGCGTCACTGTGTTTGGAAACATCGTAATAAGGGTCGGTTGTTTGCTGTAATTAAGTGAGTTGGTTGGAATAGGCATTGGCTTTTTCGGTGGTATGCAGCCATGAGATGTCTAGCTATCCGTGCTATAACTCCAGTGAGGTTGTGGAATTAAATGGAAGGCAACGGTTTAATAATCTCCGACCAGCTGAGAACCTGCTCAGATGCTCATCATAGGGAAGAAACTAGTTCATAGCGAGAAGTTGAGTTTGGCTACACAAGACCAAATGTGAGGGATATTCCATGAGGTGCTGTCAGTTTAAGGTAACGGGAAAATAGTCCTGAACTGTCAACTTTTGGGAATGTAAATATCTGACACGGATAATCCGACGGAATGAATACATTGCTGTGAATAAGCATTGCATGGTCGCACGTTGTATGATCGGAGGATGATGATTGTATGTAAGTGAATAATGAAACACCGATGTGGCCAGCCCTATTGATAGTAAAGCTCCTATCAGATCCATGGAGAACACTCTGAGAAATGTTTGAGAGTGACAGTCGTCTCTAGAGGCAATAGCGCGGCATTCTACCGACCGAGTTAGCCAATGCCTACTCTAACAAACTCTCTCAGTCACTTCAAATAAACATCCCTAGTTCTGATGTTCCCGACACACAGTGGCAGCATATTGCGAATTCTATGACCACTGCCGCAACGAACGCTCAGACGAGTCCTGGTACGATGATAAATGTCGCGAAATATCGGAGGAAATGGATGTTGCATACAAGGCAAAACTGGCGACGCGTGCGGTGACGGAGCGTTATAATGAGAAGAGGAGGGAGATGAAACGTCTGTTTTGGCGTAAAAAGCGGCTGTGAAAGAAAAGAGAGAGAGAGAGAGAGAGTATAAAAAACTATAGGAAAAGAGGTGAAGCCCGAAAGTTCTACCAAAAGATAAAAAGCAAAGGTTTTGGAACAGGGATCCCCACCTGTAAGGAAAGAGACGGAAATCTGGTCAGGGACATTCAGTGTGCTGTAAATGTGGAGGGAACACTTTCAATCTCTACTCGTTTCGGAAGGCAGCATATCATACATCAATCACGGACGATGGAGTAGATTGTCCACCACCGAGCCAAAAAGAGATCATCACGGTGATCGCAAGGCTTACAAAAGTTGCGGGAGCCTATGGACTGCCGGCAGAACTTTTTAAAGCCGGCGTCGATAAGCTGCAAAAATGCATGCACCGGCTCATAAAGACGATTTGTCTCAAGAAATGCATGCCTGATGATTGGAGTCTGAGTGTTCTATGTACTGTGCTTAAGAAAGGCGATCCAAATGTGTGTACCAACTATTGCGGGATCAGCCTTTTACCCATCGTATACAAGGGCCTGTCTAGAGCGTTATGTGAAAGCCTATTCTGGCGAACCTGATTGTACCTTATCAGTGTGGCTTAAGACCTAGTAAATCCATGACCGACCAGATATTCACACAAATCCTGGAGAAGACCCAAGAAATGCAGATCGACACCTACCATCTGGTCATCGACTACAAAGCTGCATTGGACAGTCCGATACGACAGAACTTGTAAGGTGCCGTGGCTGAGTTTAGTATCTCCGCGAAGCTCATACGACTTTGCGGGACGACAATGACTGACACGAAGTCTTCAGGGAAAATTGGCAAAAAATCTGATTGTGCCATTTTCTACCAAGGGAGGCTTTAGACAAGGCGATAGTCTGTGTTGCGATCTTAATAACATCGTAATGGAGATGATCATGCGGAAGGCTGCAGTAAACAAGCATGGTACCATCTTCCATAAAATTCAAATGCTGCTCTCGTATGCCGATGATATAGATATCATTGGCCGTGGATTTCGGGATGTTACTGCGGCCTTTTCGTGCATTGTAAAGCAGTCGGCGGAAGTGGGTCTGGTGATTAATGAGGACAAAATCAAGTTATTTGTTGAAACGAACAAAGAGTCCATTCGTCTGGGACACTGCGTGAATGTTGACAACTATAACTTTAAAGTTTTAGATGATCTTGTCTACTTTGACCCCGTCATAAACAAAAATAAATATGTCAGCCTGGAAATCCAAAGGAGAGTATTAATCACAAACCGCTTTTACTACACGCTATGCAAGCGATTTGATGAAAAAGCGCTCTCTCGAAGAACAAAGATTCAATTCTACCAGACTCTCCTATCTGTTCCTACAGATCCAACCTGTTTTGCTCTACAGCGCAGAATCCTGTGTATTGACACAAGCTGATCAATCTATACTGGGAGTCTTCGTGAGAAAAATACATCGCAAAATATTTGGACCCATCATCGTTAACGGCAGGTATCGTCATCGAATGAACCACGAACTTTATGAGCTGTACAACGATATCGACGTAGTCAGGCGCGTTGAAATAGACTGAATGCGCTGGCTTGGACACGTATGAATGGATGAAATAGTTCTAGCTCAAAGGGTCTTCGATGAATTTATATTGTTGTTGGCAATTAAGAAGAAGAAGTTAATCCATTAACCCAACAGTATGGTTATTTAACCAAACTCAGAAAGTGCAAAAGTCAGCAGCTATGTTCAACGAAAGTGTTTATAACTACCGCCTTTAAAGAAAGAGTAGATACATTAGTCGCTTGTTTCCAGTAATGTAAAAGCATTTGTTTAAGTTAGTTATATTAACTCATTGTGCTTTAAGATAAACAATACTTGCGTACTTGTACATAGTACACGACCTTGCCTTAATTTTATATAACAACATATACATACAAATTTATTACTGATATATACAGTTAGTCCACTCGAATTTATCTATTCATGTCAATTCATTGGAAACTTTGAATTACGTATTTGTGTTTGTTAATTATTTTGGTTTGTAATTACGTACGAATAAATTATACTCGCACCCAAACGTCAAGGTGTGTATGTGTATGTGTTAACTTTACTGCTAATACAGCCACCTGACTAAAGTCGCTTGTTAGAGGTCAGGTGGAGAGCAAAAGTGTTTCACATATATTAACAATAACAACAATAATAAATAACAGCAAAATAGCATCTACCGACTACATCAAAGTCTGTAGTGAAGTACTGAAGTAATGCTTAGACACTTGGCTATACAAACAAACACACACAGACACCTACGAGGGAAGTATGCTAAATTTAGCTAAAGCTTATAATGTAATAAAAGGCCACAACTTGCGAAATTTTTATTGCAAACGAGTAAACCCTATACAGCCAGTATAAGGTTTTTATTCTTAAACAACAACAAACAAAGGAAAAATGTGGTCACAAGTCATAACAGCCTCAATCTGTTTCATTTCAGAATGGCCGACAAACATTAATAATATTAATCTTTATCACAAAATGGTCCTACGAGGCTATTAAAAATAGTGCTCCCTATTTACCGGGAAACGGTAATCCCGGGATTGATATATTAAATCGTAATGTTGTTCTTCATTACTGCCAAATCGCGACCTATTTAAATAAGTATTTTAGAAACGCCGGTCCGGGATAGACGGGAAAACTGAAAAATTTCATACAAATGTCATAAAAATTTCTTCGTTCCCGAACCGGGGTTTGAACAGCGTTCAATAATATAACGAAGTCCCTGTTTATGATCTCTGCAGAATTTCAAGACATTCTGTGCATCTTTGCTTAACAAACCAGGATTTCTGGGATCCTGGTACAAACCTCGTCATTCCCTGATGACAACCAACACCTCCTAATTAACATAAACACACTGTGTATAAGAAGATTAAAGCGACAAAATTAAACCAACGGTATTTGCACCTCGAAAATTCCCAGATATGTAGGAAAACCTCGATTTTGCAACAGAAACCAAGGCAAACACAAAGAGAGAGAGAGAGCGAAAAAAAGACTCCCCAAAAACCAAAATAAACAAGACAACGCTAACAAACTGTCTGCAACAGTTGATGTTGTTGTTTTTTTCGTGAGCATTTCCTTATCGCCGCTGCTGCCGTTAATTAAAAAAAGGTCATTGTCACCTTTTTTGTCATATTTTTTTTTTCTTAGCCAAAAGCCGACTTTGTTAACACAAAACGTTTTAAGAAAAAAAAAAAAAGGGGAAAAACTTGTTTTTTTCCTCTCTGCCATGGAGCGGCAACCAAAAAACAAACAAACAATTGTCAAGTTTTCCTTTTGCGGTACGTACGTGGGGATCAGCCCGTCACTCTGTCTCTGAGCAAATGCTGAGTGTCTGCCACATGCGGCATGTAAGTTTGTTGCCTTTCCTACTCATGGTCTATTCAGGTGGAAGAAAAGTGTTCAATGAATAAAAAAAATGCTATATTGTTGTTGTGGAAAACAACATTTATAAGGAAAAGGCGCGTTGTGGAACTGCGCATGTGTGCACGTCTCAATAACATGTTCGTTTTCCAGCTAAAAAACAATTCAGCTAAAACGAAATGATTTTCTTTTGCACTTCTTCGCCGGTAGTTGTCAATTCCATTAAGTTTTATAGTCATATTGACTTTGTGCCAGCAGCAGCAGGAGTGTATTAGCAGACGCACCCCCTTCCAACCGAGACAAGGCAACAAATAACAAAATGTTGCTTGTTCGTCGTTTTGTCTGTGCCAAATAAATTATGATTGACTGAAAGCTTTTTGTGTGTGAGATAACATAAAATGGTTGAAAAACGACAATTTCAAATGAAAGTGAAAACCTCTTTTGTATTTGGACATTGGGGGAACAAATTATGAGATTTACTGTAGGGGGGAAATAAAATATTGAAGTTATATGGAAAAATATGAAAACAAATTTTAAATGTTAGGAAAATAAAACATATAATAAATATGTGACACGGTCCTACCTGCCAATAAGATACAGAACGGCCAAGATGGTCTTTATTCCAAAGGCAGGATTACCATTACACACCAAAGAACTATAGACTTATAAGTCTCACATCATTCCTTTTGAAAACTATCGAGAGGACTATAGACGATGTCATTAAGAATTCAATCGACGAGAAACTCCTATCACAGCTTCTATCAAGTCCTCAACTCCATACACAAAATCGACAGAAACCGTATTTCATGTATTACTGTATCCCATAGAGAAATCATAAAAGAGAAAAATTTATGTATCTGTAGTATCCTTTATGGACTACTTCAATCGAACATCAAACTTCTCTGCATAAAAACTCCGCTCAGCAGTCTTCAGACGAACTCATATATTAGCAAACTAATTCGCAACATGCTTCTGAAGAGAACAATCACCTCCAAGCTGGGAAATCACACCCTCACTAAGAGGGTAACAAAAGGGTACCCCACAAGGTGGAGTGTATTATCGCGGCTACTGTGGAACCTAGCCGTCAACGACGTGCTCAAACAGCTGGAGTTGGAAGGGTGCACGGTGGTAGCATACGTGGACGACATAATACCCTGGGTCCCGAAGAAAATGCTATCATATCCTGAACAGAAGATGTACGACTATATCATATCCTGACAGACTGTTGCGCCGGTAGAATGAAAACGCTGACACAACAGAATAAGTCCATTTCAGTCGAAAACAAAAATCGCCAACTATATTCCATATCTATCTGGGCGGCAAACAACTTAATTTCTCCGAAACGTCGAACTACCTAGGCTTATTTTGGACAGGAAACTCAACTGGTGACAAAACATTGAAAGCAGATTCAATTTGGCACTTATAGCTTTAGGTGATGTAGGAAAGCTGTTAGAAAGATCTGGGGACTCAAATCTACTTTGGATTTAGAACGCTATTGTGAAGCCAATAGTAAGATATGGCTCCGTAGTCTAGTGTATGCGCTCAGCAACAAGAGTCAGGTCCAGTGCAAATGTATCGTGTTCAACGCTTCACTTGTCTCCTAATTTCACCTCTAAGTTAGCTCTAAGTAAGCTCTGCTCTCAAATTAGCCATACGACTAAACGAGAGAGACAACTGGGATCCCTCTATCGGTTACTGAAGGATCCTGTACCAAGTGAAAATCTCACTTGAAACTTACTACATGCTTAGTGCATGGAAATAAAACAAAAACGGGTGTACAGAGGCCGAAACCGCTATGGGCCACCAAACTTCCTTACAGATGGGTCAAAACTGTACGATAGGGTCGGCTACGACATTTACTCAGCGGGTTTTAGGCTGAGTATAAAATCAAGGGTTCCAGACTTCAGCCGCCGACGAGATTATAGATATATATATCGGAAATTTAATGTTGAGAACGGCAAAAAAATGGATAATGATCAATCAGGTAGAAAAGCCAATAAGACATGACCTGAATACAACCCGAGCCGCACATCGAACCTAATAAATTCCAAAAGAGACCAAATTAGGTAGATACGCAAACAGAATAGGATTCGCAAAAAAAAGCGAGTATATCTATTGCAGGAGTAGCAGCAGTGAACCATTTGTCGATCATACTACATGTGATTGCCCAGCACAATGCAGAAAGAGACTGGAAACCGAGGGAAAACCCTTCTTAACTCTAGAATGGTAAACTTCGCCTGTGAGGCGAAGCACTTTATTTTTTTTGCGATATTTCCTGATCGCTCACTCGTATCAAAGCGTGCTCTCGTGCCAACTCAGTTGAGTGTTGTACGAGCTTGGGTACAGACGTGTTTTTTTTCTCCGTTGCGTTGCTGAGATATAGACACGTGTGTCGCCTTAGGTAAAAAAACCACAAATTTTATTTTAGTCTCAACAATTATTTTTAAGTTTTAAGCTGTGAATTAGTTTTTTATACGTTAATTAGATCTCAGGTCTAGAAGACCCAGAAGTTTTTTTTATTTCAAGCTGTGTTTTTTTAAATTTTTTTTTTTTTTTTGTAAAAGATCTTTTCAAATAATCTAAAAAAATATGTGATCTACAAATACGCCTATAAAATGTTTAAGCTATTTAAAAAATGAATTGTTTTTGTTTATTTTTGTAACCAAATATATAATAAATATGTTTTTCTTTTTGTTTTATTACATTTTAATTTTTTCGAAGGTGAAATGTGCGTTTTTTTAAAAAATTGCCTCACAGGCGATGTTTACCATTAAGTGCTAAAAAATATGTTTACCATTCTAGGGTTAAATATGCACATCGGCATAATCAGCAACTTTCGTAAGACCATCAGCTGGATGGATTGGATAGAAAATCCAAACTCCCAGTCAACTATATACGGAATCTACTACACCCCGGATAGGATAGTAGCCGCTAGTTAGTCACACCAAGTGTAGATAACAGCTCTTTCACCTGGTCCATCCATCGAAGTTTTGAAACCCCTTCCGCCCATCGCCCATCGAGTTTAATGCCGAAGACTTTTCGAGCCGGAGCATTTACGTCCATTCGTACAACGTGTCCAAGCCAGCGTATTCGGTCTATTTGAACGCGCATGACTACGTCGATGTTGTTGTACAGTTCATGATTCATTCGACGACGATATCATCATTGGACATCATCGTTAACGGCGATGGGTCCAAATATTTTGCGAATTATTTTTCTTTTGAAAACTTCCAGAATAGATTGGTTCGCCTGCGTCATTACTCAGGATTCTGCACTGTAGAGCAAGATAGGTAGTATCATTGACTGTTAGAGTTGGATCTTTGTTCGTCAAGAGAGGGTTTGCGATCAATATTCCTCACTTGATTTCCAGGCAGACATTATTATTTTTGCTTATGGCGGAGCCGATGTAGACAAAAACACCTACCACTTCAAAGTTATAGTTGTCAACGTTTACGCAGCGTCACAAACGAGTAAACTCTTTGTTCGTTGGAACAAATAACTTGGTTTTGTCCTCATTAATCACCGGATCCAATTCTGCCGACTGTTTCTTAATACTCGAAAAGGCAGCAGTAACATCCCACAGTCCTAGGACAAAGATGTCTATATCATCGGCATTCGCGAGCAACATGTGGTTTTTGTTAAAGATGGCGCCAGTCGTGTTTACTGTGCCAGTCGTGTTTACAATCGTGCTTTATCGCATGTCAGACTATCGCCTTGTCTGAAGCCTCGCTTGGTAGAAAATGGCTCAGTTAGATTTGTGAATTTTTCACATAACACTCTAGACAGAACCTTGTATGCGATAGATAAAAGGTTGATCCCGCGATAGTTGGTACACACACTAGGATCGCCTTTCTTAAGCACGGGACATAGGACACTCAGATTCCAATCATCGGGCATGCACTCCCTGAGCCAAATCGTGTTTATGAGCTGGTGCATGCATGTTACCAGGTCATCGCCGCCGGCTTTAAAAAGCTCTGCCGGCAGTCCATCGGCTCCCGCAGCCATGTTATTTTTAAGCCGTGCAATTGCCGTGGTGATCTCGTTTTGGCTCGGTGATGGACATCTACTCCATCGTCGATTATTGGTGTGATTTCATCACTTATGTTGTCTTCGCGAACGAGTAGAGATCGAAAGTGTTCCCTACACAATTGCAGCACACTCTAAGTTTCCGTGACCAGATTTCCGTCTCTGTCCTTACGGGTGAGGGATCCCTGTTCCAAAACCTTTGCTTTTAACCTTTTGGTAAAACTTTCGGCCTTCACCTCTATGCCTGTAGTTTTCGATATCCTGGCTCTCTCTTTTCTTCCACAGACGCTTTTTCCTCCTTTTCTCATTATAACGCTCCGTCAACGCACGCTTCGCCATTGGCTGCAGTTTTGCTTTGTATGTAGCATTCATTTCCTCAGACACTCCGCGACGTTCATCATCGTACCAGGGCTTGTCTGAGCATGGTTTTTCATAACCCACTACTGTCGTTGCGACAGTGGTCAGTGGTCGCCACCGTGTGTCGGGAACATCAGAAATACGGGGGTTTGTTAGAAATAAGTAAGAGAGACATGCCTTCCATCAATTACCACGTGATCAATCCGATTTCTTGTATTTTGATCGGAAGATATCCATGTTGCCTTGTGGATATCTATATGCGGGAATCTGGCTCCACTCACTACCATGTTTCTTGCCGACGCGAAACTAACCAGTCTGAATCCGTTATCGGAGGTGTTTTTGTGTAGACTGAATTTTCCTACTGCCGAACCAAGAGAATCTTCCCTTTCTATTTTAGCATTGAAATCTCCTAGAATAATTTTAAGGTTACATGCAGGGCAGCGGTCATATATTTCCTCCAGGCGCTCATAGAATGCATCGCTAATGTCCCCATCTTTGTCTTCCGTCGGGGTGTGTACACAAATCAGCGTAATGTAAAAATATTTCGCCTTGATGCGAATTGTGGCTTTTCGGTCACTTACAGGGTTAAATCGCGTGAACAGATGTCGAAGTATCTTGCCGACTATGAAACCACATCCAAATTTGTGTCATTCTGCATTTCAGCTGGAAAAGATGACACAATTTTTTCGACGTGTGTATCTTTCTGGGGCTAAAATAAAGTTTGGCCACTCCCACTCCGCCCAGTGATCGAACATTTTTAAGTGTTGTGTTTTACGTGTTGTATCTACTAACATATATATACCAAGTTTTATCTCTCTAGCTATACAGGTTTGTCACGCCCATTCGTCTGCAAATTTCAAGAAGTCCTGGCGAGTACCATCTCTGAACCAAATTATATCTTCCTATGGCTAAAATATAGTTTTGTCACGTCGCACAGTGGGGAAAAAAAGTTTTTTTGGACATTTGAAATTTTAGGCCGCAATTCTTGGCCGATTTTCAAAATTCTTTTTTTGTATTATTGGAAACAAAATTGTGCACAGAATGTACGTTTTTTTTATTCAATATCCTTATTTTATAAAAATTTGTAAAAGTCGAAGAAAAAATAATTTTTGACTTTAATGTCAAATATTTTTTGAAATACGTGTCCTTAATTTTAAAACTGCATAATTTTGGTATATATGCAAAAAATTGCATGGTGACCTTCTCCGATTTGGTTTATTTTTTACAGATGACTTTCATAAAACTTTTCCAGGTTGTAAATTAAGTTTTGTTCTAATCTGATAATAATTATGAGCAGGACACCGAGTTAAAGTGAGAAAACAGTGCCTCCATATATTTACTTGCAGTTAAGCCAAAAAAAAAATTTTGTCTTATTTTTTCACTGAACTTAATTCGTAACATATGTTCACATTAATTGAGGTCAGTTCGAAATTTTTAGGACACGTATTCCAAAAAATATATGACATTAAAGTAAAAAAATATTTTTTCTTCGACTTTGACAAATTTTTAAAATCGGTCAAGAATTGCGGCCTAAAATTTCAAATGTCCAAAATACTTTTTTTTCCCCACTGTGCGTCGCCACAGTCCACTGAACGAAAATTCAAATTTCGTCTGCATGTTTATAATGGTGGTGCAGAGTACTATCAGCATATCAAATTTTATCTCTCAAGGACTTAAATACAGTTTGGCCACGCCCCTCTGCCTACTGATCGAAAATAAATATTTTGTGTGAAAATTTGAATCTGAACTGCTGAGTACTACATGTCTGTGAACCAAATTTTATCTCTCCAGCTCTAAAAAAATAGTGAAATGATCCACACGTTCTTAAACGCACATTGCTATTCACATCATTTAATTTTTATTAATGTATATAGAAAATAATATGAAAAATATGTTAAATATCGTAAATATTCAATATTTTTAAAATATATAAAAAATTATTCAACTTATTTAAATATTTTACACATTCCATTAATTCCAAATATTCAAAACAGTTCACATATATTAAAAATATATATGTATGTATGTTTTCACATTCCCTCCTCAGTAACTACGATTTCATTTCCTTACTACCTTGTACAGAGTAATGTTTCTCTGCCTATCATCTGTTTTTGTTTATTGTTTATAAACAGTTTGTTATTTATAATAATTTTTGCATTGTTTTTCTTTCTTTCAATTTGCTACTTGCACTCATGTCTTCTGCTTCATAATTGTTAAATTTTTTCTGTGCCATACGATATTGCGTTTGATACACATTCACGGACTGCTCTCATATTTCACCTTCCGCATTTTTTTCGAAACGATTGAAAGAAATCGTCTCTGCCTTATAAAACTAAGTGAAATTTATTTTGCTTGTAACTGCAAAGAGTATTTGAAATATTATGACATATCTATTGTTTATTATGACATATTATTGTTTGTGCATTGCGTTAAAGTTGTTCTTGGAATTACATGGAAACTATACTAAACAGAAAGAGAGATAGCCGTCTAAAACTGATACGACAGTTGTACTACCGCCGATTGTTGTTACACATATTGTTGGCGTAGAAAACATTTAAATGTATTATAATTAACAATTTAAATAATAATAATTTGTGTGTAGCGAGTTTTGCTTAAATAGAAATGCGCAAAGTGTTGGCAAACAACTTGGTTACCTTACATTGCACATATACATAGATGGTATTATTGAGCGGACTGGTGGAGGCAGTGAGCAGACGCACAGTGTTTTGTTTTTTGTTGAACATCAAATAACATTTTGTTACCCCTTTCCACAAGGGGGGAAAATAACCGTATATTAAGTAGCTAGAGGGTTTTAGATTTTACACAAAAATGTTCCTCGCAAATTTTCTTCCATAAGTAAAATTTAAGGATCCTATACATTCTTATGATGGATCATCATATAAATGAGTAATCGGGAGATACTTTGACATTTCCACTTAAATTACCATCAAGTCTAAAAATCCAAACGACGATAATTGTTGTTTGGTCAAGCTCTTATTGCAGCCTAGATTAATGCAATACTCTAAACATTTCTTTAAGTTTTGTCTAAGGTACAGATCATTGTATGATTGTTATTATTATTAGCCTTAACAAGAACTTGGCAACATGTTTATTTATATATTAGTGCCTAAGTCGGAGGCAGAAATGATAAGAGATTTCCATTTCCAGTTCTACCAAGCAGCGTCAGTGATTCCTCCACCTGGTCCTTCCAACGTAGTCGCGGGTTTCCTCTTTTGCGCCGTCCTTCGAGGTTTTGATAAAATACCTTTCGCGCTGGAGTTTCCTCATCCATCCTTACACCATGGCCTAGCCAGCGTAAACGTTGCTTTTTGATTCGCTCGACCACATCATTATCGTGGTATAACTCGTACAGCTCATGGTTCATCCGAATCCTGAACTCGTCGTTTACGCAAATGGGTCCATATATTTTACGGAGTATTTTTCTCTCAAACACCGCCAGAAAAGCTGCATCCGCATGTGTAAGCACCTAAGATTCGAAGGCATACCGGTAACATTAGTACCTGGTACAGTTGGATTTTGTGGTTCGTGATAGGATAATGTTTATGAAGTGCTCGCGTAGCCCAAATGAACGCTTCTTGGCGTTTTATTTCAAGGCTGACACTGTTGTTTTTGAGCATGGCGCATCCGAGGTAGATAAATTCATCGACTACCTCAAAGTAATAGTTCTCAACATTTACGCTGCGTCCCCAACGGGTGGACACTTTGTTCGATGATACCATTAACTTTGTCTTGTGCTCATTCACTGCCAAACCCATTTTCATTGTCTCCCAAAGATGAGAAGACAGCTGTTACCTTTCGCATCATCCGACGGATAAGTTCGAATCATCGGCATATACGAGCAGCATGTGCAGGTCCAATCAGATTTTTCTCAATCGGCTTAAGACGTTTGCACAGTACGCTAGAGAGGACCTTATGCGCAATCGGTTAGAGGGTAAATCAACGGTCGTTTTTACACTCACTGCGGTCACCTTTTTAGTAAATAAGACATAGCACACTGAGATTCAAATTCTCTGGCATTCTCTACTGAAGGCAAATATTCTTTATGAGCTGTTGCATGCTTAAAACAAGTTCATCTTCACCCACCTTCAACTCAGCTAGAAGACCATCAGCCCTAGCGGCTTTTTTGTTCTTTAGGCGGGCTATGACAGTTTTTATCTCGGCATGCCTCGGAGGGGACACTCGATGTTATCGTCTCGGATTGGTACACTAGATCTTTCCATATTCTCAGTACGCTCTCGGAGTCAGTAACGAGATGACCATCCTTGTCTTTACAGGAGGGAAGACCTGTTTCATATACCCTACCATTTATCTTCTGGCAGAATTTTCAGGCTTCATCTCTGTTCCTGTATTCTTCAATGCACACATTATTCTGCTTCTTCAGCTCTCATTTTTTTCGGCAAAAGAGTGGAGTAGCCTCCCGCCTCTTCTCTCGGTACTGTTCATGAACTGCTCGCGTTGCCATTGGCTGCAGTTTGGCCCTGTACGGACCGCGCCATCCTTTCCAATGGCAATATATTGCCATTGCGCGCTAGTATTTTCGGGTGTTGAAGCACCACGAAGAAGTTGAGTGGGTTGGTTGTTATGGGCATTGGCAATCTCCGTGGTCTGCAGTTTAGCGATGTCCAGGTTTCTATGTCTATAGTAAGCACCTTCATTGCAGTAAGGTGATATTCCGAGTTGATGTTCGCACCTCTGATCACTCATACGTCTAAGACACTTGACGCGTGCTTTCCATCTTGATCGGGAGATTTTCACGTTGCATTGTGAATATTTTTGTGTTCAAATCGTGTGCTGCTAACTTCCATGTTCCTTGCTGCAGAGAAATCAATCAGTCTGATTCCGTTTGGCGTTGTATCAGTATACAAACTAAATGTTCCGATTGTTGGGCTAAAGACATTCTTCTGGCCTATTTTGGCATTAAAATCTCCCAGCACGATTTTAACATCAAAGCTCGGTCAACTGTCATATGTTTCTTCAAGTTGGGCGTAGAATTCGTCTTTGACCTCGTCACTTTTTTTATATGTCGAAGCGCGAGCACATATCAGCGTGATGTAGGAAAATTTTGCCTTCACTCTTATGGTGGCGATTCGTTCACTGACAGGAATAAACCTAGAGACCAGGTGTCGCAGTCTCTTGTCGACTACAAATCCTCAACCAAACTTATGCTTATCCACTTGGCAGCTGTAGTACACGTCACACATCCTCATTCAGTTCACCGGATTTCCTGTATAGCAATAGAGTCAGCCTTATACTGCCTTAAACCTGACCGGTATAGAGTTCTTAACATTTCAAGTGCATATTCTCCAATCATGGTCTTCAAAACGTTTGCGGTGGCCCTCAAAATTTTGGGAGGGCGAACATAAAATTATCACAGAAAGTTTTAAAATATTCAGCAATGCTTTAACCCTTTGCAACACTCGATACAATGCCTAAGAAGTTCTCATGTTCTGGTCTATTGTTTTCGTACGAATTTAAATATTAACTTGGTATTTCCTCCCTCCATATATGTTATATCACAGAAATATCACACAAACCAACACCAAACTTGTGTACTTTTCTTTGAACCATTCCAAATTAGAAAACTCTTACTTTCACTGGCGGTGCTAAACTTATGCTGGTACCCGCAAAAAACAAAAGGGTATCAACCAAACGTTTCTATGCATTAACATTAGACCAACATTTATAAAAACTTCATATGATAATAAATGGTGGGGAAAATACGAAATAATCGCTAAATGCAGACAAACTGTTTTATAATTAAAAAAATCGCCTTGACCTTTTCGCTGCGGCGATAAACCCGGGAAAGTTTCACTTTCATATATGAATTTCACAAAAATAAAGTAAATAACGCCATATAAAGTTGACAGTAATGAAATTCTATTGTTTACTTCCGCCTGGGAATGGAGGAGACAAACTGACGTCGTAGTTACAACCACGACCACATCCACCTGCAAAGTATTATGCAAAAAAAGCGAAAAAAGAGAGGCAAACAAGCTAACAACAACAACAACAACAAAGCTCTATATGTTTGGGGTTACTCCACTTGACGAAGACGGCATCAACGAGTGTGATGATGTTAGTTTAGCTGATGATCATCATGGTGAAGACTCCTTTGAGGGAAGTTGCTATAAACGTTTAGTTTTTTATTTCTTTATTCAATAACGCTCTCTGCCTTCTCTTTTTCGCTAACAATTATGTTTCATTAAATCATTATTACAAGTGATTACAATGCCCAAATTATAAAAAATTTCCAATAACACAATACAAGTATCCTCCTCATCATCAACATCGCCGTCGTCATCACCATCGTCAGCGTAATCGCCTTTGTTGTTAATTTTCTCTCAACAACTTCCTTAATGGAAAACTGCCTGGAAATGAATAATGGTTTTCAAGTTCATAGTTTCATGTAGTTTCTTGTCAATTGCCATTACGGCTTATAGATGAATGAATGGTTGCTTACAGCCAGCTGTTAAACAAGTCTCCGGCTATTTTTGTTTTCTTTGGCCAATTTGAGTGTTACAACTTTCTTTGGCGCAGATTACAACATTGAAGCTGTCTGGACTGTTGTCTGTCTGAGTCATTTATGGGGAGGTGGTTGATTAGGACGATTTATGATGGCAATGAAATTTGAAGTATTATAGATTTTCTATGTACACATATATTTTTTTTTTAGAAAAGTGCACCCACTATTTGCCACCTATGAATAGGATAGGTATATTTGCACAGATTAAATTCCTATATATCCGACATTGACTGATATCGTATAGAATTCGGTACGACTCGTTGAAGGGAAATTTTATTTATTTTGCTCCGACATATCTGATCGAGCTCTCTGCGATTTCAGAACTCTGCATCGGAGAAAACAACAAAATGTTATTGAAGAAACACTGAATGTCCCATCAGATTTTACTACGATTTACGTTCAGACATCAGATTTCCTGCAGCTGAGTAGGTCAGACATCGTGTCAACCACGTCATACGTGTTTAGAAATGATTTCGTATAGCTTTGGATTAGATATCAGAAGGTATTTTCCTATAGACTTCGGTCTGAAATCGGTACGACGCGTCGGCAAGAACATCCGAAGTACTTCAGATATTTGGTAATGTCTTCGGCCCGATTGCGAATCCGATATCGGAAGATTTTGCCGACTGTCGTACCGATTTCTGAACGATGTCTGTACATTTTGTTTGTGAGGATATAGACCAGAGTTAGGCGTCGGGAGTGTGATGCGAGTTGAAGCTTCTGATCGGTTTAATTCGGCGAATTCCGGTTGATCCTTGTCAATTACACTTCAAGTCTACTCACTGAGCTCCGTATTCGTGGTACTACTGCGGACGGAGGTGAAACGTGTCCTGGAAACGTGTCTTTGACTCCCGTCAGAGCACGGAAAACTGTGAGGGGCGAAACTGAAAACCCAGGCACATCGGCTCAAAGTGAGCGGTACCCTGGTCAGCGTCTGACAGAGAATGAGCAGGAGAAGAAAACTGCGACGTGGTGCAATGGACTTGCGAATCGCCACCGACGTTTAAACTATTGCACCGCAACGAATTAAGGACAATGATTTGAGGATATGCACCTGGAATGTTAGAACACTGTATATACCATGTGCCTCCATCCAACTGACGGAAGTCCTCGAAGAATACAAGGCTGACATAACCGTTTTACAGAAATCCGGTGGACGGAACACGGGTGCTCGCGCATGAAGACGTGTGACATCTACAATAGTGGCCATGCGGACAAGCACGAGTTTGGATGTGGATTTGTGGTTGGGAAGAGATTGCGACACCCAGCCTCACGGCTCAATCCGATGTGTGAACGAATATCCACCATAAGAGTCAAGACAAAGCTTTTCCACATAACACTCATATGTACCCATGCTCCGACAGAAGAGAAATGCGATGAGGACAAAGACGAGCTCTATGAGAGTCTAGAAAATGTATATGACTGTAGCCCGAGCCAGGACATCAAAATTATGCTAGACGATTTTAATGCTAAAATAGGTGGGGAGACCGCATTTCTGCCTACCATCGGAAAATTCAGTCTGCACACCGAAACGTTGAACATTGACTCCGATTACCGCAGTTAAGGTACGCACAAGGCTAAGCTTGCCGAAAAACTTACGTAACCTGGCACAATAAAAGCTGGACATCGGTAAACTGCGGACAACAGAGGTAGCGGATGCCCACTTCAACCACCTAACTCTACTGCTACAGAATGCTCCTACCCTAGATAATATTAGCTCGCAGTGAAAATATATAGCCGACTCCATAGAACGACTGCGAGTCTCAAAGCTGTCTCACGAAGGTGCCTGGTACGATGACCAATGTCGCAATGCCACGAAAGACGGATGCTGCATATAGGGCGAAACTGCAGCCAATGGCAACGCGAGCTGTTCGTGAACGGCACAGGGAGAAGAGACGAGTGGCAACACGTCTTTTTAGACGGAAAAAAAAGGAACTGAAGAAGATACAGGGTGAGTGCACAGAGTTGCTCGGAAGTAGAGGGGAAGCCACAAAATTCTACCGGAGAGTTAAGGCGGGAATGCGTGGAACAGGGTTGCCCCTCTTGCAAGGACAGCACATTTGAACATTTAAAAAATCTACTGGATACGGAACCTACTGCAGAAGACCCTGCTTCAATCTATGACGATTGTATTAACTGTCCACCTCCGAGCAAAAGCGAGATTCGTGTGGCAATATGCCGCCTTAAAAACAACAAAGCTGCTGGAGCCGATGGTCTCCCTGTTGAATTGTTTAAGGCAGGTGGGGAGGAGCTGATTAGGAGCATACATCAGCTCATGGAGAACATCTGGCTTGAGAAGACCATGCCCGGGGAATGGAGTCTCAGTCTATTATGTCTCATTTACAAGAAAGGAGATCGTTGTAAGTGTAAGAACTACCGTGGGATAAGCCAATTACAAATTGAGTACAATGTCCTATCTAGCATATTGTGCTAAGGTCTAAAGCCAATTGTAGTAAAACTAATTGGACTTTATCACTGCGGCTTTACTTACTTACTTAGCTGGTACTTCTATGCAATCCCAGTGGATTATATACCGCACGTAGAAAAATATTATAAGCTCCTCGATCTTCTGCGCTTCTTCTCCAGTTAGTCACACCGAGTTCTGTAAGGTTCTCAGTAACCTGGTCTTTCCAACGGAGTTTAGGTCGCCCTCTTCTGCGCCGTCCATCGAGTTCATTGTCGAAGACTTTTCGAGCTGGAGCATTTTCGTCCATGCGTACAACATGACCTAGCCAACGCAACCGTTGCACCTTAATGCGTTTGACCACGTCAATGTCAGTGTACAGCTCATGATTCATACGACGCCGATACTCTCCGTTAACGATGATGGGCCCATATATTTTACGGAGTATTTTTCTCTCGAATACCGCCAGAACCGATTCATCCGCTTGTGTCATAACCCAGGATTCTGAGCCATACATTAAGACAGGTAGAATTAGTATCTGGTATAGCTTGAGTTTTGTTCGTCGAGAGAGGGCTCTGTCATTGAATCGCTTGCTTAGTCCGTAGTAGCATTTATTTGCAAGCAGGATTCTTCTCCGGATTTCTAGGCTGACATTATTTGCTTTGTTGATGGCGGATCCTAGGTAGACAAAATTATCTACCACCTCGAAATTATAGTTGTCAACGTTCACGCAGTTTCCCAAACGAGTAGATTCTTTGTTCGTTGAAACTAATAACTTCGTTTTGTCCTCGTTCACCGTTAGGCCCATTTGCGCTGATTCCTTCTGAATACCTGAGAAGGCTGCAGTCACATCCCGCAGTTTTCGACCGATGATGTCTACGTCATCAGCGTACGCGAGTAGCATGTGGCTTTTGTTGAATATAGTGCCACTCGTGTTTACTGCAGCTTTTCTCATTATCATCTCCATCACAATGTTGAAGAGATCGCACGATAGGCCGTCGCCTTGTTTTAGGCCTCGTCTGGTATAGAATGGCTCCGTAAGGTCCTTGCCAATCTTCACTGAAGACTTCGTGTCAGTCAGCGTCATTCCGCAAAGACGTATCAGCTTCGCTGGAATACCAAACTCAGCCATGGCTTCAAGTAATTTCTGCCGTATCGGGCTGTCGAAGGCAGCTTTATAGTCGACAAAAAGATGGTACGTGTCGATCTGTTTGTCTTGGGTCTTTTCCAGGATTTGCCGAAGTGTGAAAATCTGGTCAGTTGTTGATTTTCCAGGTCTAAAGCCACACTGATAAGGCCCGATCAGCTTGGATAACACTGGCTTTAGTCTTTCACATAGCACACTCGACAGGACCTTATATGCGATGGGTAAAAGGCTGATCCCGCGGTAGTTGGAGCACACACTTGGATCACCTTTTTTCAGCACAGGACATAATACGCTTACATTCCAATCGTCGGGCATGCACTCTTTAAGCCAAAGCGTGCGCAGGAGCTGGTGCATGCTCGTTATCAACTCCTCGCCACCGGACTTGAAGAGCTCTGCGGGCAGACCGTCGGCACCGGCTGCTTTGTTGTTTTTCAGCCGCGATATTGCTCTTCTTACCTCGGCTTGACTTGGTGGTGGGCAATCTAAGCCGTCGTCGACAATTTGCGTGATAACTGCGCTGCCTTCTGGAACCAGAAGTTGCTGGAAGTGTTCTCTCCATATGTGCAGCACACTCTGCGTATCCGTGATCAGATTTCCATCACTGTCCTTACAGGTGGGGAGGCCATTACCGTATCCATTTGCTCTTACTTTCTGGTAAAATTTTCGGGCCTCACCTCTATCCCTGTATCGCTCTATATCCTCGCTCTCCCGTTCCTTCATCTGACGTTTTTTTCGCCTAAATAGCTGTCTCGCCCGTTTTACTTTCTCCTTATGCCGTTCCCTAACAGCACGGGTTACAATTGGCTGTAGCGTTGCCATATAAGCAGCATCCTGTTCCTCAGACGCTATGCGACATTCTTCATCGTACCAGGATCCGTCTGAGCGCCGCTTTTCATATCCTAGCACGGTTGTTGCGGCTGTTGCCATGGTATGCGCAATATGCTGCCACTGTGTATCGGGAACGTCAGAAGTAGAGGCGTTGTGTCGTAAAAGTTGGGAGAGTTGGTCGGAGTAGGCAGTAGCTATCTCTGGGGTTTGCAGCTTCGCGATGTCCAGCTTTCTTTGTGTTTGGTTACGTGCGTTTTTCACTCTGCTCAATATTGTGCGAACCTTGGCTGCAACCAGGTAATGATCCGAGCCAATATTAGCACCACGGATCACACGCACGTCCATGACACTAGATGCATGCCTGCCATCAATTACCACATGATCAATTTGATTTTTGGTGTTTTGATCGGGGGATAGCCAAGTTGCCTTGTGGATATCTTTGTGCTGGAATCTGGTTCCACTAACTACCATGTTCCTTCCCGCTGCGAAGCTAACCAGCCTAAACCCGTTGTCTGACGTGTCGGTATGCAGGCTGAATTTACCGATCGATGGACCATCATCACTGCGGCTTTAGACCTGGTAAATCTACGACGGATCAAATATTCACTTTACCACAAATCCTGGTAAAACCTCATGAAAAACATATCTCTCCGATAAGGAATAGGCTGTATGAGGCCATGGTTGGGTTTGGTAATACTGCAAAGCTAATTCGACTGCAGATGTACCTTGGAAAACACCAAATCCTCTATTAAGA
Source organism: Muscina levida (assembly GCA_964034835.1). NCBI lineage: Eukaryota > Metazoa > Arthropoda > Insecta > Diptera > Muscidae > Muscina > Muscina levida. The sequence goes on from OZ035882.1 coordinate 58,659,366, forward strand.
TTCGTAAGGATCACTCTGAACTATTCAACACTTAAAGAGATCTCAGGCAGGGCGAAAGCTTGTCCTGTACACTATTTAATATAGTTATGGAAAAGGTGATGAGAAAGGCAGGTGTTAACATGCCTGGCATCATATTCCACAAGAGCCACATGAACCTAGCCTATGCCGATGATAAAGACCAAAATCTGTGGTATGTTACTGCAGTTTTCTAATCACTGAAAAAGGAGTCAGCAAAAATGGGTTTAGGACAAAACAAACCGCACCGTGAACGTTGACAATTATTGTTTTGATTCCCGGTCTCCTATTACCTTGCTAATAAGCTCCAGCTGTTGCCTTTTCCAAACTTCTCCTCCTCAAGCATTCATTATATATGCCCAGTAACAGGTCAAGCCTTTTGTTGGCAATCTGGCTCATTAGCTCTGAGGCTTTACCGTACCGGAGCTTGTTGGGTCATATACGAAATAAACTCAGTAGTGCTCGCATTATCTTAAGTTTCGTCCCTGCCGGTCGGAAATAGAGACATCACAATTCATTCCATTGTCATCTCATTTATTTACCACTCGAATTTCTTTGCGCTCAGCTTCTCTGTGATGACTTTATAACTCTTGATTGCAGCAACAATATTTTTTGCATCAGCTGTTCAATTACATATTTAATTTTGCTCGACCATACATTTTCTCCCCATTTGTATTCATGGCGATGTCTTTAGTTTTTTTGTAATCTGTAATTACAAAATGAAACAAGCCTTTACTACTAAATGATCATAATAATGATGTTGAGTCTCTGTCTCATGCTCCACTATCTTTGTATTATAAATTTGTCACCTGTCTTAGACAACACGAGTTGGGACTACTGCATTTGTAATATTACAATAATACTGAACCATCCAATGCGTATTCGAAGTATTTGATGTAATAAGCTTTTCCGCATAATTATTAACCAATTGAAACATGAATAGGTGCATGAATACTGCATGCAGTATATGTAGCGTAACATGTTCACTTTATTACCATGGAGTGATAGAAATTGCTGCAGAGTTTATAAAGACATTGCAAATTAAAATTTATAATCCATTTAAATAAAAGTGTGTGTTTCTTTTGGCTTTGCAATAGTCTTACCCACATGAACAGGGTTTTTTTTAGCCACTAGACACAAGTTTGTCGTTAGTACTAAAATGAATAAGTGTAAGGGTGCCACCTATCGTACATTATTTGTACTATCATAGAAAGCATGACGGACATTGAATCAACAACAACGGCATCGGAATCGGACAACGATTTCGTTGATATTAAATAATTTATACAGACTATTTAAATCTATTGCAATTGTTAGATAAGATCGCAAACAACAAATATCATACGGTCATATTTTTACGAAAAACAGATGAAGGTTTTTTCATTACGGTTTTATTTACACTTTTTTCTTTAGAAGGTTGACTTTTTGCCTAAAGTTAATGTACCTTAGAAAAGCGAGAGGATATACCATACCACATTCATGGAGTGTAAAGGGAAATTAAGTTAAGTTTAAGTTTAGTGTGATGCAAGGTAAAGCTTCTGATCGGTTTAACTTGGCAAACCCAGAGTGATCCTTGCCAATTGCACTTCAAGTCTACTCACAGAGCTCCGTATTCGTAGTACTACTGCGGACGGAGTACCTCCACGTGGTGACGCCTGGAAACGTGCCTGGTCAGCGTCTGACCCAGAATGGGCGGCTGTAATAAAATCTTGGCAGGAGGAGGAAACTGCGACGTGGTGCGCTGGGCTTGCAACCCGCCACCGACGTATAAACTATTGCAATGAAAAGAAGTGAGAAAGGAATAAAATGGACCCCCCAAAATGTTGACGACCACCGCAAACGAATTAAGGACCATGATTTAAGGATATGCACCTGGAATGTTAGAACACTGTATAGACCAGGTGCCTCCATCCAACTGGCGGAAGTCCTCGAAGAATACAAGGCTGACATAACCGCTTTACAGGAAATCCGGTGGACGGGACACTGGTGCTCGCGCATGAAGACGTGCGACATCTACTATAGTGGCCATGCGGACAAGCACGGGTTTGGATGTGGATTTGTGGTTGGCAAGAGACTGCGACACCTAGTCTCAAGTTTCAACCCGGTGTGTGAACGTATAGCCACCATAAGAGTCAAAACCAAGTTTTCCACATAACACTTATATGTGCCCATGCTCCGACAAAAGAGAAAAGCGATGAGGACAAAGACGAGTTCTACGAGAGCCTAGAAAATGTATATGACCGTAGCCCGAGCCATGACATTAAAATTGTACTAGGCGATTTTAATGCTAAAATAGGCAGCCTACCATCGGAAAATTCAGTCTGCACACCGAAACGTCGAACAATGGCATCAGACTGATTGATTTCTCTGCGGCAAGAAATATGGTAGTTAGCAGCACTAGATTTGACCATAAAAATATTCAAAAGGCAACATGGTTATCTCCAGATTAATTGACGAGGAATCAGATTGATCATGTGGTAGTCGATGGAAGGCACGCATCGAGTGTTCTAGACGTACGAGTGATTAGGGGTGCGAACATTGACTCCGATCACTCCGATCACCTTACCGCAGTTAAGGTACGCACAAGGCTAAGCATGGCGAAAAACGTACGTAACCAGGCACAACGAAAGCTGGACATCGGTAAACTGCGGACCACAGAGGTAGCAAACGCCTACTCCAACCACCTAACTCAACTGCTGCGGAATGCTCCAACCCCAGACAATACAACCTCGCAGTGGCAAAATATAAAATATAACGGGCTGCGAGAAGCGTACTTGGGTACTCAAAGCCGTCTCCAGAAGATGCCTGGTACGATGATGAATATCGCAATGCCACGAGAGAGACGGTTGCTGCATACAGGGCGAAACTGCAGCCAATGGCAACACGAGCTGTTCGTGAGCGGCACAGGGAGAAGTGACGACAAGCAACTCAGTCTGTTATGTCCCATATACAAGAAAGGAGATCGTGGTGAATGTAAGAACTACCGTGGAATAAGCTTATTACCAATTGCGTACAAGGTCCTTTAAAGCATATTGTGTGAACGTCTAAAGCCAATTGTAGAAAAACTAATTGGACCATATCAGTGCGGCTTTAGACCTGGCAAATATACGACGGATCAAATATTCACCTTACGACAAATCCTGGAAAAAACCCATGAAAAGCAGATCGACACCTACCACCTCTTTGTCGACTACAAAGCTGCCTTCCACTCTCCGATAAGGAATAGGCTTTATGAGGCCATGTCTGAGTTTGGTATTCCTGCAAAGCTGATTCGACTTTGCAAATGTACCTTAGACAACACCAAATCCTCGGTTAAGATTGGTAAGGATCAGTCTGAACCATTCAACACGGAAAGAGTTCTCAGGCAGGGCGAGAGCCTGTCCTGTACACTATTTAATATAGTTATGGAGAAGGTGATGAGAAAGGCTTGTGTCAACATGTCTGGCACCATATTCCACATGCCATTAGCTTATGCCGATGATATAGACATCATTGGCCGAAATCTGCGGGATGTTACTGCAGTTTTCTCAGCACTAGAAAAGGAGTCAGCAAAAATGGGTTTAGCGGTCAACGAGGACAAAACAAAAATAATGATTTCGACGAACAAAGAGTCCTCTCGGTGGGGACGCACCGTGAACATTGACAATTATTGTTTTGAGGTAGTCGACGAATTTACCTACCTCGGATCTTCCGTCAACAAAAAAAATAATGTCAGCCAAGAAATTAAACGGAGAATAGTGCTAGATGTTTCTACGGACTTCGGCAGCACTTTAGTAACACCACCTTCTCTCGGAATACTAATAAACAGCTATACCAGGTGCTTATCTTACCTGTTCTGTTGTATGCTGCCGAATCATGGGTGCTTACTACAACGGACATACAAAACCTGGGAGTATTCGAGAGAAATGTACTCCTAAAAATATATGGACCTATCTGTGTCGAAGGCGAGTTTCGCCATCGGATGAACCATGAGCTGTATGAGCTTTACCACGACATCGACGTAGCTAAAAGAGTCCGATCCAACGACTTCGATGGCTGGGACATGTTGCCAGGATGGATGTAAATGCTCCAGCGGGAAAGGTGTTTGAGGGCGAACCTGAAGCACGGCGCAGAGCAGGGAGACCCAAACTCCGTTGGAAGGACCAAGTGGTAGGCGATGTGCCATCATCTGGTAGGACTAACTGGAGAACACACGCAGAAGACCGAAGCGTGTGGAATTCTTTATTACTTCAGGCCTCAAATTTATGAACTACGTTTCGTAAATTGTAATTGGCCACTTAAGTAAGTAAGTAAGTAAGTTTATGTACCTAAGTTAGTTTTGTTTTGCTTTATCCCGTCCACATAATTTTTCTCCATTGACACTTCAACTTTCATAATTTGTATAACTTTTGCTGTCACCTCAATAAAATTCGAGTTGTTTTTCCCCCAATATTTTCTATCATGCCAATGGCCCCCAAACAATTTATATCCAATGAAATTACTTCATGCATCATCTCCTGTCGTCGCAGCTGTATAGCATTTTTGGCTTTGTATGTTTATTGTCCAGACCATAACAGGAAGACATTTCTTATTGTGAACGGTCAATTGCCAACATGATATCAAGATTTCGCAATCAGAAAAAGGGCTGCCCCCCTCTTTTGCCGTGGGGTGCAGTATAACAGTTTGTAATCGTATGTTAACGATTAAGCAATGTGTTATACAAGTAAACAAACAAGTGCGTAATATCGTTGTACTCCAAATGCAATGGATTTTATGACTTAAGGTAGAAAAGTGATACACTTCGCTAGTAGCATGCCAGCCAGCCAGTCATCGTATAGGCGAGTGTGTGTCCGTTCATGTTGTGCCGCCGCGTATCTTTGTACAAGTTGTTCAAGAGATTTTTTTTATGTATGGAATTGTTGACCGTAATGTTTTGATGTTTTGTTTTTTCTTGGATCTCGTTGTTACCGATTCAGTTTTTTTTTTTGATTCAATTTCAAGGTTGCATCTCAAGCAAGTTGAATTCACTTGTTTTAGTTGGTCCATAAAATCAATCAACATTACAGGGGGGCTGCTGTTTTTGTTGTGATATCAACTTTAGTAAATGATTAATAGAAAATTTTGTAATAACACTAAATGAAGTACATTTTGAAGTTGGATTAAAATCAACATATAGAAATGGTTCAAATGTTTCCAAAATTTAGCAGAATACAAAAGATGTTCAAAATATTAAAACTAATAAATGTTATTTTAAGAATTAACAATATTATTATTTGTGTATTTGATTAGAGAATATATTGTAAATTTTTAAAGTACTCTTTTTTGCCAGTTAACTGTAAATTAATTTTTTAATGTAGATAATCAAGTGCTCGTTGTTTTTCGAACTCGCCCTGTGTATCCATAACATTCAAAATATTTCACTTACTTGAAAATATTCCACATTATGCTAAATGTCCACACACCATATTACATATTAAACATAGTCTAAATATTGATATTTATTTATGTAAATTATTATATCGTAACATAACGCTAATTTATTCGAGTAAACTACGTCACATGTCGAAAACAAGTGCAATACTATAGAGTATACCCCTCACATACTCACCCAGTTGACTGAAATATATAAACCAGTTTTTAACAGTTTTTCTACTTTAACCAGATTATAAATTTCATATCAATTATATTCTGACGTCGTTTTCTTTACTAAATAGTTCGCCCCTAATCTCAAGGTCGTCGATTTCATTAATTAATGACAAAATTTGTATTTTTTTTATAGTTTAAATAAAAGTGGCAAAAGCAAAAGTAAAACTTAACGACGACAAGTTCGCCACAGACATATTGAGGAGATCTATAGTAATTAATCGCCAAAACGCTTGACGATGAGTGCTCGTCCACGACGTGTTCAGCACGGCCGGCCCAGCGACAGACGCATTCGACAATCGGAATCAGACACCAAAGAATCAATTGAGAAATGATCATCTGATGCTTGAAGAACAATTAAAGTCATTCAGCGCATGAGGAATAACAACAATCTATATTGATTGTTTAAAGTGATAATTTGTAACGAACTTTTTGGCAAATTGATGTTCTCAACACTGTTCTCAGATTAACACCTTTCCAAAAGGAGAGGAATGTGCAAAAATGACTTCACATGAGGAAATAAATAGAATTCTTGTTGTGAACAAAGCAATTCATTATTTAGTCAGCAATGAATGTAATAAACTATTTTGAGTTTAAATTACGTAAGTGGAATATTTTTATTATATTTTAACAAATGCATATCCATTAAATATGTTAAAAATGTTTGAACTGCAAATTTTAAATATATTATGAACAGGGCAACCCGAAATATGCAACTGCATGTTTTTTTTTAAACGAGATATTTACAATTGGGTAAGGTATTTATATGTTAGGTGTTTTGACACCTATTTGTTAGAGCATATTTGTGCATATTTTACCCATAAAGTCATATTTTAGCATATTTTGGTTTTAAGATGATATTTAAAAAAAATTTCCTAAAGTTGAAAAGCCAAAGGAGCTTGCAAAAGAGTTTCCAGACCTTGCGTAACCAGAACCTATGTGACTTTAGTTTTTAGACCATATTTTTGTTGATTTTAAGAGCATATATTATGATATTAAGAGCATATTTTGCTATTTTGAGGGCATATTACGATTGTTACTGCATATTTCCGGTTGCCTTAGTTATAAATATTGACAAATTGTGGTTTGTATTTCCCATAAGTCTTGAGTAGTAACATTCAGCCCTTAAGGGTACATATAGTACATGTTGAAAAGACATGAGCTCTTGATGAAAATATTCTATTGATAGTGATAAATTTCCAATAGTACTTAAATCTTAAAACGAACTATGAAACAATACTTATTATGTGGCTCATTACAACTTACGAACGTGGTTTATAAATTTGAGGCCTGAAGTATTAAAGAATTACGCTTCGGTCTTCTTCGTGCGCTCTCCAGTTAGTCCTACCAGAAGGTGGCACCTCGACAACCACTTGGTCTTGGTCCTTCAAATACCTCTCTCGCTGGAGCATTTACATCCATCCTGGTAACATGTCCCATGCATCTTTTAGCTACGTCGATGTTGTGGTAAAACTCTTACAGCTCATGGTTCATCCGATAGCGAAACTCAGCGTCGACACAGAAAGGTCCTATATTTTTTGCAGGTCTTTTCTCTCGAATACTCCCAGGGTTTGTATGTCCGTTGTCGTAAGCACCCACGATTCGGCAGCATACAACAGAACGGGTAAAATTAACACGTGGTAAAGCTGTTTTTTAATATCTCGGGATAAGGTGGTATTCGTAAAAACATCTATTGGCGAGCTCTATTCTTCGCTTGATTTCCTGGTTGACATTATTGTTCTTATTGACGGAAGATCCGAGGTAGGTAAACTCATCGACCACCTCAAAACAATAATTGTCAACGTTCACGGTGCGTCCCCATCGAGAGAACTCTTTGTTCGTCGAATCATTACTTATACCCTCACCCTACGGGTAGGAGGGTATATGTCATTTGATGCGACCAAAAGTGTAACCCATAGAAGGAGTCACTTAAGACCCTAAGTTTCTTTGAACTAAATTCGATTCATGACTTTTTAAGTCGTTTGAGCCATGTCCGTCTGTCTGCTGTCCGGCTGGTTCGCACGATAACTTTCGAAAGACGCAACCAAATGTTTTGAAATTTTGCACGAGTTAATATTTCCCCAAAACTACTTACGGTATTGAAAATGGGTTACATGGCCACGCCCCTTCTGGTACATTCCATACAAATGTACAATTCCGCCCACTTTAGAAATCGAGTAATAATATCAATACATCGAACTTAATCATTCCCAAATTCTATATTTAGTAATGCTATAACAGGATAAAGTTTTGGAAAACAAATTTAAAGTCTAGCCACGCCCCTTCTGGTACCTCCCATACAAATGTACAACTCCGCCTATTTTAGAGATGGAGTTATAATATCAATACACTCAACACGATCGTGCCCAAATTATGCATTTTGTTAAGTTATAACAGGATAAAGTTTTGGAAAAAATATTGGAAGTCTAGCCACGCCCCTTCTGGTACCTCCCATACAAATGTACTTTTCCGCCCACTTTAGATATGGAGTAGTAATATCAATAAATCCAAGGCGATCGTACCCAAATTCTTAATTTTAGTAAAGCTATAGCAGGATACAGTTTTTGAGAAAAAAACTGGAAGTCTATCCCCGCCCCATCTGGTACCTCCCATAAACATCTGGTAACGCCCACTTTAGAAATCGATTAATATTATTAATAGAACTAACAAAATCGTGCCCACATTCTGTATTTAGTAAAGTTCAAGCAGGATAAAGTTTTGGAGAAAAAATCTGGAAGTCTAGACACGTCCCATCGTTTACCTCCCACTCCGTCCACTTTAGAAATCGAGTAATAATATCAATATAACAGAAATTTTTTTGTTTTACTGAGGGTAATGGTATATGTAAGTCGGGTTGCCCGACTGAAACTTTCTTACTGGTTTAACATTAAAATCGCTTAGAAAAATGTTAATGTCATGGGTGGGGCTAGGGTCATATACATTTTCTATGCTCTCGTAGAACTCGTCTTTGTCCTCATCGCTTTTTTCTTCTGTCGGAGCATGGGCATATATAAGTGTTATCTAGAAAAACTTAGTTTTGACTCTTATGATGACTATTCGTTCACACAACGGGTTAAACCTTGAGACAAGGTGTCACTATCTCTCAGAGCTCGCAATAATTGGTCTCTCTTGTTCTTATTGTCAGAAAAAAACCACTTATCCACTGACACGAGGCGAAACTGTTGCGAAAAAACCCTTAAACTTCGTTCTTCTTTTGCTTGGTCTTTGCTCAACCGACGAGCATTTCTGTTCACTAGATCGGTTCATGGGTTTACTCGAGACCCTTTACTTCGTAAAAACTCGTCAAACGGTCCTTTGAGCATGTATGCGTGTTGCGCGTGTGGAAAGGCAAACGTACGCATACACATTTGCACACTAATGATCCCCCTTTCCCCTTTTCTTCTTCTCACCTCTTTAAAGCATATGACGAAATTTTTAAGGCAACAACATAATGCAAAACAACAATAAAAATAAAGACCTTTTGTGCGGACACTTTGCTTGCTTTGCTCACTTACTGATTCTCAGTAGCTGAGCGACGGAAGGTTCTGTTCGTATCGAGCGGTCAGTAAGAGACCGATTCATGTCGTACGTTCAACCCGAAACCTGAGAGCAAGAACACGAACAAAACGAAAAAATGGTTGATGTTCAGACACTGAGCGATTCCGTCTCATTTGTTTCGGTCTTTTAAGTGAGCAGACCGCGCAGTAAAATTTGGTTGAGCATATTTTGCGAGCTCTGCTATCTCTTGCCAACCACAAATCCACATCCAAACTCGTGCTTGTCTGCATGGCCACTATAGTAGATGTCGCACGTCTTCACCGAGCACCCGTGTCCCGTCTACCGGATTTCCCGTGTAACGGTTATGTTAGCCTTGTATTATTCGAGGACTTCCGCCAGTTGGATGGAGGCATCTGGTCTATACAGTGTTCTAACATTCCAGATGCATAACCTCAAATCATGGTCCTTAAACTGTTGCGGTGGTCGTAAACTTTTGGGGGGTCCATTTTATTCTTTTCATTGCAACATTTCAAACATCGGTGGCGGGCTGCTGCAACAGGGTCAGGCGCTCAATAGGGTACCGCTCACTCTGATTTGACGTGCCTGGGTTTTAGGTTTCGCCCCTCATAGTTAGCCGTGCTCTGACGTATGTAAAGACACGTTTCCAGGCGTCACCACGTGGTGGTACAAAGCTCTTTGAATAGGATTGAAGTGTAATGAACAAGGATACCAAGTTAAACCGATCAGAAGCTTTACCATGCATCACACTCCCAAGGGGAAAATATTCCGGTCCATGATATTTAAATTTCCGCAAAAAAAATCGTCCATACATTTAGCTGCCGCCCTAATATACATATATATTGTCATAAGTACCACGCCTCCTTATGGGCGTTACAAATGAAATATACCCTACCCTTTTCGGGCTCCAACTCCATCCTTATATCTCACTATATCATCTTCTTCCCGTTCGTTCAGCTCACCTTTTTTTTGTTGCTAAAAATGTTCTTTTATATTTAATTTTAATATTTAGACTTATGTCACTTTCCCCAACAGCCATCTAAAAACACCGCTCTTCTCTGTTACCTTTTCAAATGACATAAACAGTAAATTTATGAATATCGAATGAGTGTTTTTTTTTCATCTTCCCCCCTTCTCAGCAATATTAATTGATATTTTCAAAAACGTTTCTGTTCGAAATATTAAATTTCGAGGTGAATTAATTATTGCTTAGTGAGGTAGCAGCCGCAGCAGCAGCTGCTGCTGCCGCCGGCAACCACTGATTAACTAAGCGGCAACCAAAACTAATCAAATTCGTTGGGGAGGGGGATTGCCTGTGAGACCTCATTTAAATCACGACTGACCATTGGTATTATTTAACCCATTAATGGGATTCATTGCCATGACGGAGTCTCAAACTCGATGATGGGCTGATTTCGACACATTGCGGTGCATTACGTTACCAGACTCAGTTGACTACTTACCTGAGGCCTTTGCGACTGGGCGTCGTGTGTCTGTTATTGAAGTTGTAGAACATTTGTGGTTAACTGCTGGTTACTGTGTGTGTGCTAGCTGGTATGTCTGTATATCTAGCTACCAGTGTTAAAATGTGTTGGCAAGAATTGTAATGAAAGTTCAAACGTGTTAGGCAATTACAATGTTAGTCTCGTTTATGCTCTAATTTTTTTCGGGCCATGGCTTCTTTTTGTTGTTGTTGTTTGTCTTCCTTTCTTTCTTTCTCTATATTTTTCGTGTGTGTATGTGTGTGTTGTCTGTGACCAACATTCGATAGATTCACGTAAAGAGAAATGACACCAATTACAAATCAACCAACCAGTCACATCGTTAACTGCTCGTACCAACCCAAGAAGTAGACAACTTCTTGGCCAAGATCGAGTTGTACATCGAATATGTATGAGAGGAGTTTGTACTACAGGAGTAATATTTGTCAACCACAAAACAGTGGTTTACAATTGTTGTGTAATAGACTGTACTCAGTTATAATTGGGGACAATGTATAATGGGAACAATTAAAAAAATAAGAAATAAATGAGTTATCTTTTGAATATGCCCATAAAGGGCAAATCAACATTGCTTGACTCATAAAAGTTTCCTAAACAAAGCTTTGGGATTGTAAACAGGCATAATAACCCCACACCTTCTGGTACCTCCCATACAAAATAACCTATTTTTGGAAAATTTATTTATTCTCTTTCAACTTCTTAAAGAGAATAAATAATCTTATAAAAGTTGGTAAAACCCTAGAAAGGGTGCCGGTGGGGATGTAAAGTGAATCTTGCATTTCAAGCCGACTCACAACCTCCTTCGTGGTGGCACCTGGGCAACCTTGTTCGTGATATGGTTGGGCTAGCCACCAAGGTTTTTTACTGGCTATAAAAACACGAGAAACAAAGAGTAATAAACGGAACCCCCCAAATGTTGACGACCCCCGCAAACGTAATAAGGACCATGATTTAAGGACATGCACCTGGATCGTCCGGACTCTCTATAGAGAGGTGCCAATATCCGACTGGCGGATATCCTTAAAAAAGATAAAGCTGACATCCCCGCCAATCAGGAGATGAGATGGACAGGACAAGGATGCTTGCGAAGTAAAAATTGCGACATCGGCATATATGCCATGCCGAATAGCACGATTTTGAATGTTAATTTGTAGTTGGCGACTCAGACATTTTATCTCGCGGTTCAATCCTGTTAGTGATCGAATAGCCGCAATCCGCATTAGGGCGAAATATTTCTACATCACGCTGATTTGTGGTCATGCCCAGACGGAAGATAAATGCAATGAAATTAAATATGCATTTTACATGTGCCTGGAGGAAACATACGACCGCTGCCCTGGCCATGACATTAACATTGTTGTGGGAGACTTTAATGCAAAAATAGAAAGGGAAGATGTTCTTGGTCCATTGATCGGTAAATTCAACCTGCCAACCAACACGTCAGACAACGGGTTTGAGTTGGTAAGCTTAGCAGCGGGAAGAAACATGATAGTGAGTGGAACTAGATTCCAGCACAAAGATATCCTTAAGGCAACTCGGCTATCCCCCGATCAAAACACTAAAAATCAAATTGATCATGTGGTAATTGATGGCAGGATTGCATCTAGTGTAAATGACTTGCTTGTGATATGTGGTGCTAATATTGGCTCGGGTCATTACCTGGTTGCAGCCACGGTGCTCACAAGATTGAACAGAGCGAAAAACGCACGTAACCAAACACAAAGAAAGCTGGACATCGCGAAGCTGCAAACCCCCGAAATAGCCACTGCCTACTATGAACAGCTCTCCCAACTTCTTCGATACAACGCCTCTACTTCTGACGTTCCCGATACACAGTGGCAGCATATTACCTATTCCATGGCAACCACCGCAACAATCGTGCTAGGATATGACAAAACGTCGCTCAGACGAATCTTGGTACGATGATGAATGTCGCATAGCGTCTTAGATACAGCCAATTGTAACCGGGGCTGTTAGGGAACGGCACAAGGAGACAGTAAAACAGACGAGACAGCTATTTAAATTCCGACAGAGCTCTTCAAGTCCGGTGGCGAGCAGCTGATTACGAGCATGCACCAACTCCTAAGCATGGCTTGGCTAAACGAGTGCATGCCCGATTATTGGAATATAAGCGTATTATGTCCTATGCTGAAATTATATATGAAAACATATTTATATCAATACCTTAATTCTAGAGACTCAAAAACTCTAAACATGCTAAGTCGACTTACTTCGTTTTTTAATTCAGTTTGCTTCAATTTATATCCCATTTACATCTCATGCTGACCAGTCAATCCAAACAGAAGTTATAAAAAAACTTAGCATATAAATAAAATCTATATTACTCAAATTCTTTGAACGCGTTTCCAGAAAAACTTACATTTTACACTTAGCTAAGTTAAGAAATAATGTATCGATATGATCACATAGTTTATGAATATCGATCTATAAGTAAGTTCCCTACCTATTTCAAGATGAGATCTCAACTGTGTCTTGGTGATTTCTTAACTATTGTATGGTGATCATAAATAAGGCTCCTCCTTGCGATTTGTCACCGAGTTTAGGAGATAACTGCACTTAAAAAATTTCATATAAATATCGAACTAGTGTATGTTGGTCAAAAGTTAAGCTCCTTTTTATGATTGGATGCTTAGTCCAGGAGATAACCGTAATAAAAGTATAAATTATATTCCCACCATTTTAAGATGAATTGCAAATGAAATTTTCTAACAAAGTTTTGCTTTTCTTAAGGAAATTTTCCTTTGAGGTTTGCCAAGAGAATATCGTATAAACATAAACAACTTACAATATGCCGGTTTGTCCAGAACTTTCTGGGCAATGTTCTGTGGAAATTCTTCAAGTTACTAAACCTATAAAAAAAGTGACTTTACACCCTTTTTGAAAAACGGGGTATTCGAAAAATGTTTTTTTTTTGGCAAAACCGACATACGGGTTCGGAGAAAAAAAACCGGTTTGATTGTTTTCGGTTTTGAACACTAACTATTGCCAATAGATTTTTTTTTTCAAGAATATTTGTAATAATTGGATTTTTAATATATTTTAATATTAGTAATGTTTTCGAAGTTTATAATTTTTAATACTTTCATCATTTTGAATATTTTTGTTGAATATTGTGAATAATTTATAACAGAAATTTTAAAAAGTTTAATAAATTTAACTACCTCTTAATCACAGTGCTTTTAGTTACACGGTCAACTGAATTTATTTGCGAAGTTTTTAACGTGTTTTTTTCTCTTTTTTATATGTATACAATAATTTGCCTTTCTTCGGCAAAGTCTTACTCTCTTGGTTCCATTCTCATCTCTTCTTCATTTGATAGCTGCCTCTAACGTCCGATCTTAACTACAACGATGTGACAACTTAGGCCATTTCTTTCAGTAACGAGGTCAACGTTATTGGCAACAGCGGCTGTTAATGCCACAGACATAAGTGCGTCGTAGTATCATAATATTCGTTCTATTACCACATTTTGTGCCATATTCTATTTCAGGTTGTGTTATTTTAACTTTTTTGTTATTGTTTGATGTTATGGCCGCTGTTATTTGAGCCATCGAGTAAGAACAAGTTTTTTTTTGTACTTTTAAAACAATGTATTTTTGTTGTTGTTCTAAAACTGTTTTTGGTTGAGATGTTAACTTAGAATAAAAAACAAACTGCACCATTTACTGTAAGGCCATGTGCTGTACACGCTTTGTAATGGATAGATAGTTTCCTTGTCGGAGCGAAACCTGAACCTGATATGGATGAACATGTGGTAATGTTATTTAGCAACGTATGTTAATGAAGTTCTACATTTTTTTTCTTGGCTGTAGGCTAAATCAAGAGGAAAAAGTGATGTATGAAAGAATTGAATTTACATAGAGTAAGTCATTGCACCATTTAGCTTGATATTCTATGGATGGGGTTGTTATATATAGACAGAAACAATACATTGCGTAAATACAATTAATTGTTTAATTGAAATTGAGTCAACCACGGCTTTTGTGTATTCAATTACTGATTTTGTAGCTTGAATTTTGAAAATGTTGATTATAATAATAACATATTTATATGATTTGATTACATTGTTGTTGAATTACACAGTACAACACATGATTTTGGGACTCAATTCTGAGAACTGCCCTCGAAATAAGCCCCAAAAAGAAGAAGTTCTGCGTCATTTGTTTTGTCAAGTTACATGGCATAATATCGATTTGAAGTTAGTAAGTATCTTATAGGGGAATTTGCCACGTTTTAGGCTCATTAGGCTCACAACGGAACTGTTGTTAAGCTAAATGTATTAAGAATTTACGTCAACGTTAATATATATGAGATGTTACAATAACACCTTGCTACACGCCATTTCATAATTTTTAAGTTTTATTAAAATATGGAACTTGCTTTTAAGCCCAGAATGGAGGGAATGGTAATATGAACCATAACAATAACTGAGGTGTGTCTTATGATAAACATATATTAAATATTATAAAAGAATTTGTCCTATTTATTTATGACCCCAGTTAAATTACTATAATTGCTTCCATGTTATGGTTTTTTTTGGCTCCAGTTATTTGTCAAGCAATTATATTATATTAAAGTTATTTTTATCACTGTAAAATTGTCTACTTTTCACTGTTTATTGTTTAATTTACATTAATTTTAATATATTTTAAGATCTTGTCAATATTATTATACTATTGCTTCTATTGTATTCTATACGGAATATATTCAATGTTTTGTCCTCCACCTATCGAGTCATACAACGTGTTTGTCCAATTAGTAAGTAGTCATCATATACTGCACCTTAGTGCCTATGTATAACATTCAAATAAGGTTTCAACTAATTAACACGAATTTTTTTCTGTGTAAACTTCTCTTTTTACCCCGCCCACCACTCAACACCCACCTTCTCCCTTATGTTTGGCATACGTAATTATTGAAATTTAAGCTCCTAACGAATCCTTTCAAAAAACGAAAACGAATATTAAGTGCAGCTGATGTCATGCTCTGGGAAAATATGGTGAGTGATTGTGAAAACACATATATAGAACAATGTTAAGAAATTATATTACCAGTAAGCTAAATTAAAGATATTGTTAAGTGTGAAAAAAAATATAATATCATAAACTATATTTAAGTTTTAAAACATCACTAAATTGTAGAAATAATGATAATCTTATATCTTATAATTTAAAATATTATTAAGACATAAGCTGTATATTCAGAAAATGGTCCAAAATTAAAAAAAAATCCCTTAAATTGTTAAAAAAAAATTGTAATATATTAATCAAGATTTAATATAATTTTTAAAATTGAGCATTTAAAATTTCAATTATATAATTCACGAAAGCCAGATTGCTAAAAGTCGGTCCGGAAGCTCAGCTCACCTGGCAACCCCAGACTACGGAACAATCACCCGCTCATCCTAAACATCACCGAAACCGTCGAATTCGGCACAACTATGTCAACAATTCCTCAGATTCGCCCTGCTTATTCTAGGCCTCAGTGGCCAGACGCAGGAGAAACTATTGTAGCAAACGGATTGAAACTTATATTCTCCGGCAAACCTTTTTTTAATAGTAGCATCACGAGCGTGCTCCTTTACGGTTGCACCACATGGAACCCAACCCAAAACAGCTTGAGGAAACTTTATACATTAACCAATCGATGTTTGCGCCAGATTTTTCGTATATTCAGGCCCTATTGGCTTACGAACGAACAACTGCTTGATTTGGCAAACGTCAGTACCATCAAATGTGAAATAAAAAAACCCAAATAGGACATACGCTAAGGAAATCACCGACTGAAATCTCCCGGGCAGTCTTAGAATGGAATCCGCAGGGGCAACGAGGACGGAGCCACCCATGTTATACATGGATACGAAGAATAAGTAATGACATGAAACCAAGACAAAACGTTAGAAAATCATCGCGACAGATGTAGAGAATTCGTTAGAGTCCTAAGTTCACATTGAACGTTTTAGAAAACCGTTTATCTTAGCAAATTGATTAAATAAAGGAAAAAAAACCAACTGGACAGAGATGAGAAGGGGGTGCCGGTTTCCTTCTATCCAAATCAGCACAAAATGCTCATTTGGAGTGGAAAGCACACACAGATAGAATAATATCTATCAGGCTCAGAACGCGGGAAATTTTCCATTGCTACGCCCCGACTGACATGGCAGAACTTGAAACGAAGGAAGAGTTCTACAGCAGTCTTTCCCGTGCAGTATCCACGGCCAGGCAATATAATGATGGTGATGGGTGACTTAAATGCTCAAGTTGGAAACGTCAACACCCGACCAACGCACACAAAACCAAGTCGACCACTTTGACATTAGCAGAAACTGGCGCGGATACCTCTTAGATGTCAAAAATAGAAGAGATGGAGCAGTGTGAGTTAGAGTTGGATCTTCGTTTGTCGAGAGAGGGCTTTATCATTAAAACGCTTGCTCAGAGCATAGTAGCAGCGGTTTGCGATCAATACTCGTCTTTTGATTTCCAGACTGACATTATTATTTGTGTTAATGGCGGAGACAAGTTAGACAAAATCATCTGCCACTTCAAAGTTATAGTTGTCAACATTCACGCAGCGTCCCAATAGAGTAGAACGTGCGTTGAACGAATGACTTGGTTTTGTCCTCATTTTCAACCAGATCCACTTCTACCAACTGCTTCTCAATGCTCGAAAAGGCCGCAGTAACATCGCGCAGTCCTCGTCCAATGATATCTGTATCATAGGCATACGCGAGCAGCATGTGCCTTTTGTTAAAGATGATACCATTCCTGTTTACTGCTGCCTTCCGCATGATCATATCCATTATGATGTCAAAGAGATCACATGACAGACTATCGCCTTGTCTGAAGCCTCGCTTGTGTATCGAAAACACGATTGTATGGGTTTTCTATAAAGGATCTCTTCTCTCCTTCAATGAAAACCCATACAATCGTGTTTCCGATACACCTCTAACAGTAATTCTAGATGTCACTTAATCTCTCTCTGGTTGAGCTGACCAAATCAGAAATAAATAACACCAACTGTTTATTTTCGTAATTAGAAAAATTTAAAAACAAGTGGCCGAGCTTGGATTCGAACCGGCACCCATCGCTGTACGCGTTTCATCTTTGGGTTAGAGACTCATCAGCGGCGTCGCCTTAACGAACTCAGATATCCCGGCTGCTTGCATTCAACCATCCAATTACCAGTTTGGTGTTTTTGTGCTGTGTTCACACATTATGGGAGGTATTTGCCTCCTCATTGTGCTCTTTCGTTTCTCCGTGTGTATTGCACAGTGATAATGATTGTTATTGAGGACCGTATTGCAGCAGGCTCTCTGTTAGATTAGATTTGTGCCTATTGTCACTAAAGACTTCGTGTCAGTCAGTGTCATCCCGCAAAGTCGTATTAGCTTCAATGGGATACCAAACTAAGCCATAGCATAGTATCTGTCGTATTGGACTGTCGAATACAGCTTTGTAGTCGATAAACAGATGGTAGATGTCGATCTACATTTCTTGGGTCTTCTCTAGGATTTGTCGTAGCGTGAATATCTGGTCGGTCGTGGATTTACCTGATCTAAATCCACATTGATAAGGTCCAATCAGGTACGCCTGGATGGACTTTAGTCTTTCACATAACACACTAGAAAGGACCTTATATGCGATGGGTAATAGGCTAATCCCGCGATAGTTGGTACACACACCTGGATAGCATTTCTTAAGCGGGGGACATAGGATACTCAGATTCCAATCATCGGGCATGCATTATTTGAGCCAAATCATGTTTATAAGCTGGTGCAAGCACATTGCCAGCTCATCGCCGCCGGCTTTAAAAAGCTGTGCCGGCAGTCCAACGGCTACTGCAGCTTTGTTGTTTTTAAGCCGTGAAATTGCCGTGGTTATCTCGTTTTGGCTCTACTCCATCGTCTATGATTGGTGTGATTTCGTCACTTATGCTGCCATCGAGAACGAGTAGAGATCGAAAGTGTTCCCTCCATATTTGCAGTACATTCTGACTGTCAGTGACCAGATTTCCAACTCCGTCTTTACAGTTGAGATCCCTGGTCCAAAATCTCTTCTATTTACCTTTTGGAATAACTTTCGGGCTTCAACTCTATCCTTGTAAATTTCGATATCCTGGCTCTCTACTTTCTTCTACGGATGCTTTGTCCGCCTGAATAGGCGTGTCATCTCATCTCATTGTAACGCTCCGTCACCGCATGCATTGGCGTTGGCTGCTGTTTTGCCCTGTATGCAGCATCCTTTTGTCCATTCCTCATCGTACCAGGGTTTGTCTGAGCGAGGTTTTTCATAACCCAGTACGGTCGTTGCGACAGTGGTCATAGAATTTGCGATGTGACGCCACTGGTTGTCGGGAACTATAGAATTAGGGGGTTGGTTTGAAGTAATCGAGAGAGTTGGTTGGAGTAGGCCTTGGCTATCTCGGTGGTAGGCAACTTTGTGATGTCTAGCTTACTTTGCGTTTGGTTACGAGCGTTTTTACCACTGCTTAATTACGTGCGTATAAATTAGGTGGTGATCCGATTAAATATTTGCAACGCGCATCGCACGCACGTCCTTTACGCTTGAGACATGCCTTCCGTCAATTTCCAAGTAATGAATCTGGTTTCTTGTGATTTGATCAGGAGATATCCACATATGCCGTGTAGATATCTTTATGCGTGAAACTGATTACACTAACTACCATGTTTCTTGCCGACACATAGCTTACAAGTCTGAATCCGTTATCGGAGGTGTTGTTGTGCAGACTGAATTTCCCGACTGCTGACCCAAGAGCATCTTCTCTTCCTATTTTAGCATTAAAATATCCCAGAACAATTTTAATGTCATGTCCAGGGCAGCGCTTATAAATCCCCCCAGTCGCTCATAGAATGCATCATTTATGTCATCGCCTTTTTCTTCCGTCGCGACGGGGCGTGTACACAAATCAGCGGTGATAGGTACTATCAATCCAAAAGTAGCACAAAAATATTTTCGGTTTCTTTTTTAATTTCATTAATTGTTTTTTATTTGAAAAGAAAGTCACATCTCCATTTTAGTAGCTTTGAGTCTTAAAGTGAATTTTTTTGAAAAATTTCAGAAATGATTCTAATATATTTTTTAATAATTGTTATTATTAAGTTCTTTTGTCAATTTCGCTAATTTACAATATTACATAAAAGACAATGACCTGCCCCAAATTGCCAGTAGACTCTGCAAAAATTGTTAGCTAAGACGACCACGACTTCGTCTGGTGTATTTGTCCACTCTACCGCATCCATTACCTACTTGGGTCATTTTCATATTCTGTTGTAATCGCCACAAAACTGTAATATTTTCCACTTCTTTTTTACCTTCTTAAATTACAGTTAATTTACATGTTCCGCACTGAAATGTTTTACATACCCCCCAATTTTTTTTAAGTTCAGATTTCTTGACAGCAGCACAAAAAAATGGGGAGGAAAAACACGTATTAATTTCATATAAAATGAACACTTTTTTTTAATTACTTAATACCGAATAAGCTGCAAGAAAAAAAAACAAAATGTATAATAACAAACGCCGGTTAAAAACTTAAATACAATTGAGACCAACACCGGCTGGCGGCAGTCAGTGAATTTGGCCACTAACTGTTTATGACCGACCAACACATTCTAAAACAAGTTATGCCCATAGGAAATTTATTTTCTGGTACGATTAAAACATAAACACTAAGCAAATGTTAATAATTCTTAAAATGTAATGTAGTCAACATTAAACGGTGTATAAAACTGGATCAGTGGTATATGATAGAACCAACAATGTGATATGTTGAAGTGTGTGTGTGTGACTGTGCGATTTACATTTGGGTCAGTTTCAAGCAGCAGTTGGTTTAGTTTTCGTATGTCACTGTAATAAATATCACTAGTTCTAAGACAAAATTATGTTAACAGGAAGTTTACGAAATTTACTAAGAAGTTTACGAAAGCAAAAAAAAAATCAGCAAACTTTAAATGATACTGTCAATGATGTGCGCCGGAGACTAATGACAACCAATATATTTTGGCCATAATTGAACCGTACTGGGTTATGAAAAACCACGCTCAGACAAGTCCTGGTTTGATGTGGAATGTCGCGCAAAATGTCTGAGAAAATGGATGCTGCATACAAGGCAAAACTGCAGCCAATGGCTGCGATCGGTTATAGAAGAGAAGGGAGAAGCGTCTGTGAAAGAAAAGAAGGATCCAGTATATCGCAAACTACAGGGATAGAGTTGAAGCCCGAAAGTTCTACCAATAGTTAAAAAGCAAAGGTTTTGGATAAGGGATTCCCACGGAAATCTAGTCTCTGTGATTCAGAGCGTGCTGCAAATATGGAGGAAACACTTTCAATCTCTCCTCGTTCCCGAAGACAGCATAATCGACGAAATCACGCCAATCATCGACGATGGAGTAGACTGCCCACCACCGAGCCAGCACTGCGATCGCAAGGCTTAAAAATAATAAAGCGACGGGAGTCGATGGACTGCCGGCAGAGCTTTTTAAGGCCGGCTGCGATGAGCTGGTAACATGCATGCATAAGCTCATAAACACGATTTAGATCAAAGAATGCATGCCCGATTATTGAAATCTGAGTGTTCTATGTCCGGTACTTACGAAAGGCGATCCAAGTGTATGTACCAACTATCGAGGGATCAACCTTTTATCCATAGCATACAAGGTCCTGTTTAGTGTGTTATGTGATAGACTAAAGCTCATTCTGCCAATCCTGATTGGACCTTATCAGTGTGGCTTTAGCCATGGTAAATCCATGACCGACGAGATATTCACACTAAGACAAATCCTGGAGAAGACCCAAGAAATGCAGTTCGACACCTACCATCTGTTCATCGACTACAAAGCTGCGTTCGGCAGTCCCATACGACAGAAATTGTTAGATACCATGGCTGAGTTTGATATCCCCGCGAAGCTGATACTATGTTGCAGGATGACAATGACTGACACGAAGTCTTCAGTCAAAATTGGCAAAAATCTAACTAAGCCATTTTCAACCAAGCGAGGCTGTAGTCAAGGCGATAGTCTTTTTTGCAATCTCTTTAACATCGTAATGGATATGATCGTGCGGAAGGCTGCAGTAAACAGGAATGGTACCATCTTTCACGTATGCCAATGATATAGATATCATTGGCCGTGGATTGCGGGATGTTACTGCGGCCTTTTCGAGCATTGAAAAGCAATCGGCAGAAAGGGGTCTAGTGATAAATCAGGACAAAACCTAGTTGTTTGTTTCAACGAATCAAGAGTCCAATCGTCTTGCACGCTGCGTGAACATTGACAACTATAACTTTGAAGTGATGGATGATTTTGTCTACCTTGGCTCCGCCATAAACCTAAATAATAATGTCAGACTGGAAATCAAGAGAAACCGCTGCTACGATGCGCTAAGCAAGCGATTTAATGACTCTCTCGCAGAACTAAGATCCTACTTTACCAGACTCTGATCCTAACTACCTTGCTGTGCAGCTCAGAATCCTTGGTAATGACACAAGGGGATCAAACTATTCTGGCAGTGTTCGAGAGAAAAATACTTCGGGAAATATTTGGAACGGCGAGTATCGTCGTCGAATGAACCACGAGATGTATGAGCTGTACAACAACATCGATGTAGTCATGCGCGTCGAAATAGACCGCATGCGCTGGCATGGACACGTTGTACGAATGGATGAAAATGCTCCAGCTCGAAAGGTTTTCGACAATAAACTCGACGGGTGGCGCAGGAGGGGACGACCAAAACTTCGTTTGATGTATCAGGTGAAAAAGCTGTTATCTACACTTGGTGTGACTAACTATCTATCGATCGAAGAGCCTGTAATTTTTTTCCGAGCTCGGCTACTGATAGATGAATTTCTGTTGCTGCTGCCAATTGAGAAGAAGAAGAGGTACTTACCAATTAAATAATAGTTAAATTTAAATCTGTACTGTCCAGTACTTTTTGCGTAGCAAATTTTGTCTCTTTAGGGCAAAAATAATTTCCCACGCACCCATTCGCCCACTGATCGACAATACAAATTTCGTCTCCATATTCATATGTTGCCGAATTCTATCTGCGTTTCAAATATTATTTGTCACGATCTAAAAAAAGTTTACCCACCTCCTCCGCCCATAGGTTCAAATTTGACTGTTTGCCTAATTTCATTGAAATCCGTTCAGCCATTCAGACGTGATTGAGTCACACGCAGACAAACATTCACATTTATAGTATTAATACCCAGCTAACCAAATGATCCGACATTGGCTTATACCCGACAAGTCTGCACATTGTCTGATCTCTTAAGATCCCGACGATACGTCGGGAAAACTTTCAGAATTTCCGACGATTTTATAACAGATGTCTGTCAGATATCTGAACGAAATGTCGGGAAAACTCTCAGAATTTTCTAACAGATTTCTGCACGATACGTCGGGAAAACTTTCAGAATTTCCTACGATTTTATAACAGATGTCTGTCAGATATCTGAACGAAATGTCGGGAAAACTCTCAGAATTTTCTGCGATACTATAACAGATTTCTGTCAGATATCGGCTCGACATGTCGGTAAAATTTTCAGAATTTCCCAAGGATTTTACTTCAGAATTCGATAAGATATCTGAAAGATTTGTCGGCAAAAACAAGCGAATTTCCCTCGACGAATCTTGCAGACATCGTGTCAACCCTCCCATACGTTTTTCGGAACGAAATCTTACGGAAATCTGTACCATAATCGGGTTCTTTTGCCGAAATTCGTAACGAAATCTTAACGATTTCGGGACATTTGGTTTGCTGGGTATTGATAGCACAGTACAACATTTTTCATCTCATTGATTTGGGACTAAATTTTGAGAACTCCACGTGAAAGTAGCCCCAAAAAGAAGAAGTTCTGCATCATTCGTTTTGTCAAGTTACATGTCATAATAATTTAATATCGATTTGAAGTTAGATAGTATCGTTATTTTAGTTAAAGTTAAAGTTAAAATAAAGTTAGCTTTATTTTTTACTTATAAAAGACAACCTAACCCTTAGTGCTTGCCTGTTTGGCAGTGATGAGTATTCTGTAAAACTTCTGTCATGTAATAAATTACAAATACATTTCCCCCTTTTTCTTCTTCTAACTTATTCATTGTTACAGTGAACGAAGCATACAAAGGCGTCTCTCAACACTTTCGTAATATTCAATTCTCTGTAAACTAATAACTTGAATGATTTGCCATAAATTCGTTTTTTTTTCTCTTCTTGGTAACCCCGCTGACCTATAGATCATCTTAATAGGCTATGGGAAAAATGAACGAATTGGCTAAACCTGTAAAATAACTAAATAATTAACCAACTCATTGGCAATTTGGCAATGTCATAGAGGTAATAGAGGTAAACAAACACAATAAAATATTAGTAGTTGCTGTGAATATTTAATGACAAATCTTAATTGTTTTTTCCGCGTGTGGAGGTGGTGGCGAAGGCAGCGGATGCGTTTAACACTTTAACGCCAACAACAATGAAAGAAAATAACAAATAAATCAATTATATTTTACCTAACGCCAACGAAACGGCTTAAATTCAAACGTTAATACTCTTTGCATTGCCTCATGTAACATCTCCGTTAACCAATAGTAACAGAAAACGCTACATAAAAGTGATTATATTTTTCGCTCTTGTTTGGAAATCGACCTAATATACACTAATATGCAGATCATAATGTTTTCTGTGTTTTTCTTTTTGCTTTTCTCAATTTTGTTTAACGGTCAGTTAAAGCTTTACTACAAAACAGAAATTTTGTGTACAAACATTTAAATCTGCAGATTGTTATGTGCCCACATGCAACAACTGTAAGGTGCCACACAGTGTTTTAAAAAGAAAAAAATTGTGGATTCAAAAATTGCTTTAGTTTAGAATGAATTTAACATGGATATTATTTACGATGGCGGTCCCGAAATGACACACAGATGGCGATTGTAGTACGAAAACATTACTTTGGTGAAAAGTGGCAACCTTTTGAAACATATATTTTAATGTTACAGGAAGCCATTAAAAAAAACTGAAGCCATTATAAATAAACGATCATAGCGACGAATAGTTTCATATGGACAATAATGGCTCAATTATAAAAGATTTGGCAAAAATGAAGTAGTGGGGACCGGCTGTGGCATAGTGGTTAGAACACGCGACTGCCATGCGGGAGATCCATGGTTCGATTCCCGGCTCCAGTCATCTACATTTTTCTTTCATTGCCGGTCCCCTCGATGTTGTCCAAAGTAACTTTGCAGTATAAGTGTCGATTCAAACGGCATGTCTAGTAGAAGCATGACATTCGCATTTGTCAATAAACAAGTAAGTGCCGTTTGTTGTGAATCTAAAATGGAAAGCATGTTAATTCACAATAAGACGAGAAGATATCCCATACCTCTTTCATGGGGTGTAAAGCGAAATTAAGTTTTTTTCTTAAGAAGTGGTAGTACTCTGCGGTTGATGGTTTTTTTTAAGGAGCTAGACAGTTCTTGCTGTATACAGGGTGTCGGAATAACGCTGAGAAAAGTGTACCGAGCTCAAAGGGGAATATTTAAAAAGATATAGAAAATATTTCCAAAATTTGTTGAGTTGGCTAATTTTTGGACCGCCCTCGTAGCATGAAATATTTCTAGAAAGTGTAACGTCACAAAAATCTTCCAGACATATATACGACCTACACATATAGCTGTATAGATAATTACACAACTATAATCTTCATTTAACCTCTTACCATTAATATCCAATGCGACTGGCAAATAATAGTTGCTCTACTTTAAAGGTAATAAAGGGCAAACAACAATAGCTTCCGTCGTCCCCATTGTGGCGCACGACTATTAGAAATATTTTTTTTTTTTTTTTTTTTTTCGAACGTTCCCACGCCTCACACTTATCCGCCCCTACCGCCGAGAGGGCACTGTCCCTTAACGTAGGACAACGTACACACAAGGATCCGGATTAATTTAGAGTAGTTGGCAACCCCGAAAAAAGAACATTTAATATCAGCTACAGAAAATCATCAGCTGAATTAAAATGGATAAGATATAATAAAAATAACGATAAGACGACAACTAGGGTATTCAGTTCAGATGTCTCATAATACAAAGTTTCAACATTCCGATATCACTATTATAATTTACTACATCACGAAGTTGGTTATAATCATTACAAATTCTACGGAAGGGGTAAGAATTTGCATAATTTGTCCTATAGAAGTTTAAAGATATTGGGTAAAAGTGTCTAGAGAATCTACAAGGGACATTGAAATTGACATTCGAAAGCAGAAATGGCGAATCAGCATCACCATCCAAGAGTCTGCACACAAACGAAACCCCAAGCATAGTCCTTCTACTCTCAAGAGTAGGTAGTCTAATGAGTTTTAATCTACTCTCATACGACGGCAAATTATTGTCACATCTGCAACCGAAACCACGGAGACAGAATAACAAAAATTGCTTTTGCACTGATTCAATGGAATGCATATGTATACGGTAATATGGATTTCAAACAACACAGGCATATTCCAGCAAAGGTCTAACTAGAGATATGTATAGATGTTTAGTGATGTACGGATCAGAGAATTCCTTAGCCCATCTTTTAATAAATCCAAGTGTAGATCTAGATCTATTGACAACCATGCTTATATGAGATATAAAGTCCAATTTCCTGTCCATAAGAACGCCAAGATCAATAAATGTGGAAACAGAATCCAAAACAAGACCATCAATACAAAATGTAGATAAAATTCTATTACAGCGAAAAAATGACATATGTTTACACTTTTTTAAGTTGAGATCCATTAAATTGGCCTTGCACCAATTAACAAAGCGGTCAATATCATTCTGAAGTCTGACCGTATCGCCACAGCTGCTAAATAACTTCACATCATCAGCGTACATAAGTATTGAACTATGTAAGATAATAGAAGGAAGATCATTTAAGAATAACAAAAATAGCAAAGGGCCTAAATGACTACCCTGAGGAACACCGGATGTTACATTAACCACCCTGGACACTGTATTATAAAACATTACACGTTGCGTCCTACCAGAAAGGTAAGATTTGATCAAATGAAGGAGATTCTCAGGAAATCCCATACGATCTAGTTTCATCAACAAAATACGATGATCAACCCTATCGAATGCTTTACTAAAATCGGTGTAAATTACATCAGTTTGCATTTTCTTAACAAATCCCAAGAAAACATGTGTTGTAAACTCAAGGAGTTTAGTAACCGTAGAACGAGCCTTGAGAAAGCCGTGTTGTTTCGGTGAGATAATTGACTTGACCTGAAATGTAAGGTTCTCGGTAACTAGTTTTTCCATTAACTTAGGGATGTCACTGAGTTTGGCAATACCCCTATAGTTAGAAATGTTTGATTTTGTACCAGACTTAAATAATGGTAATACATACGACTCTTTCCACATGGATGGAAAATGACCTAATCTCAAAAGCTTGTTAAAAATATCAGTTAAGGGATAACAAAGACTCGATGCACAACCACGCAAAATGCAGGCAGGAATACCATCAGGACCTGGTTTGCAGGAAAACTTAAGAGAAGACAAAGACTTAAAAACAGAATTTATGTCAAAGCTGAAAATATTTGAGATAGATGTACTCTCAATAGCATATGGGTAGTTCAAAGAAAATTGAATATTCGAGTCAGCATTCCTATACGTGGATTGGAAAAAATCTGCGAACATATTAGCGATTTCGATGTACTCCGACGATGAATCATCATTCAAATGCATTGTAGGCGGAAAGGACGCCGATTTGCGTTTAGAGCGCACAAAGTCGTAGAAAGACTTAGGGTCGTTAGCAAAGTTAGATTTCAGATTATCCAAATACCGCGCATAGCAATGTTTATTTAATATGTTGTACTCAGCACGAACGGCCGAATAATTAGCAAAATCAAAAGTCGAACCGGATTTTTTAAATCTCTTAAATAGGCGAGATTTTCTGTTTTTAAGCCTTGACAACTCCCTTGTGCTCCAAGGTGAACCACTGTGCATCAAGTTACGGCGAGTCAGAGGTATGCATTTAGAAAAACATGTTTCAATAATCTTATAAAATTTGTCCAAAATTACATCCATGGATCTGGAATTGAAAGGGTCCATTGTTAAAAGCGATGGCCAGTCAATTTCACTAAAGCAAGAATTAAGTTTCACGTAGTTGGCTCGCTTGAAATAGAAAGACTTAACAGTAGAAGGAATAACATCATTTCGGTTATAAGCGGAATCTGCCTCGATAGTGATCGCAATAGTAGGGTGATAACGATCTTCGGGTAATGAAATAGGATCAATACGATCCAAAGAAAACCCTTCAATGTTATCAGCAAAAACAAGATCCAACAAACGGCCCATTGAGTTCAATACCCCATTCATTTGGTACAACCCAAGATCAGAGATATTCTCCAAAAGAGTTTCCAGACTAGTTGACAGTGTAGAGGGTAAATAAGAAAACAAATCCTCAGAGTAATGCCAGGAGACATTGGGTAAGTTAAAATCACCAAGTATTACAATGGAGTCATCGTTTCCCAGACAGTGAACCACAGAGGCAAACGCTGCGATAAGAGCGTTATAAGTCTCAATGTCAGAGCAAGGCGGTACATATGAACAAAAAACATATATAGTTTTCGAAAAAACTTTCACCTTTACACAAATAAGCTCCAGGTTCTCAACATTAGGCGTATCTACCAAATTCGCAGTGTACCTATTACTAACTGCAATTAAAACACCACCTCCACTTTTTCCAATTCTGTCACGACGAAAAATTTGAAAGTCACTACACATAATTTCGGCATCACATATGCTATCATGCAACCATGTCTCAGTAAAAGCAATAACATCACAGTCAAAACCGAAGCTATTGCTATACAGTTTCGGAAGCTTAGTGTTGAGACCACGTACATTCTGATACACAATAACAAAGCAATTGGACGGTAATAGGGATGAACTTAGTTTTTTGGTGCAGCATTCAAATTTACACCCTCACTAATTCGATTATTAATTCTTGGAACAAATTCCCTTACGAGGACTCCGGATGGCCAGAAAGATTCCTTAATAAGGACATCGAATAATTTTAATGGTACAATAATTTTAAAAGATGCAATATCTCTAAGACGAATATTGTTAAATTTAAAAACAGTACAGTCAGAATTATCAAATTGTAAACATTTAGATTTTATATATTCCTTAATTTTCTCCGGGGATGTATCCGCCGCAAGTCTTGATAAAAATATAGTTTTCCGGGGAGGAACCACAACTAGGGTACAAGGAGAATTTGGTGGCTTTAGAAATGACACATTCGGTAATAGTCGCAAATAGCGAATGAGTGCCGCAAACTACAGCTAATCAAATACTTGTTACAAACAGCTGCCATATGAAAAATTATGTTTCGATGTGTACCAGAATGTGTTATACAATGTAATTCTCATTACATCGAGAGCTATATCTATATGGTTGAACATTTTGCTTTGTTGATTGTCGGTTGCTACCACAACGAACTTTATTGCTATGTTGTCGATCCCACTTGCCCTTCTTAGAGCAAATCGTCTAAATTTGTTGTTTTAACACAATTTCGATTAGTTTAACCTGATTTTAATTGGTTTAATCAGTCTCGGTATGTTGCAGCCAACTTTGGTTAGTTGAACACTATTTCTATTGGATTAACTCCACTTCGGTCGTTTTAATCGGTCTTTTGAATCGAGCATCGGTTGGGTGAAAGCAATTTTAGATTGTTTAACTCAAATTGGGTTGGTTTAATCGGACTTCGGTCTGTTGACTTCGGTTGGTTGGTCGATTCTGGTCAGTTTATTCCGAACTCGTTCTGTTGCATCGGTTGGTTGAACCCAATTACCATTAGTTTAACTCTGTTGAATCCTATTTTGGTCGGCTGTCGGTTTAATCGGATTTCGGTCTGTTGAACCCAATTTCTATTAGTTTAACTCGAATCCGGTAGGTTCAATCGAACTTCGGGCTGTTGAATCCAATTTTGGTTCGTTGAACCCAATTTCCATTAGTTTAACTCGACTTCGATCGGTTTAACCGAATTTCAATCTGTTGAATCCAATTTTGGTTAGTTGAACCCAATTTACATTGGTTTAACTTGACTTTGGTCGGTTTAATCGGACTTCGGTCTATTGAATCCAGTTTCGGTTGGTTTTACTCGACTTCGATCGGTTTAACCGAACTTCTATCTGTTGAATCCCATTTTTGGTTAGTTAACCCCAATTTCCATTAGTTTAACTCGACTTCGGTCGTTTTAATTGAACTTCGGTCTGTTAAATCCAATTTTGGTTAGTTGAACCCAATATCCATTGGTTTAACTTGACTTTGGTCAGTTTAATCGGACTTCGGTCTGTTGAATCCTATTTTGGACCGATGAACCTAATTTCCATTAGTTTAACTCGACTCCGGTCAGTTTAACCGAACTTCAATCTGTTGAATCCTATTTTGGACCGATGAACCTAATTTCCATTAGTATAACTTGACTTTGGTTGGTTTAATCGGACTTCGGTCTATTGAATCCAGTTTCGGTTGGTTTTACTCGACTTTGATCGGTTTAACCGAACTTCTATCTGTTGAATCGAAATTCGGTTGGTTGAAATCAATTTCGATTGGGATTTACTCGACTTCGGTCGGTTTAATTGGTCTTTGCTCTGTTGAATGCAACTTCGGACGGTTGAACCCAATTTCCTTTGGTTGAACTCGACTCCAGTAGGTTTAATCGGAATTCGATCTGTTGAATCCAACTTCGGTTAGTTCAACCCGACTTCGATCAATTTAATCGGAATTCGATCTGTTGAATCCAACATCGTTTGGTTTAACCCAACTTCGGTCAATTGATCGGACTTCAGTCTGGCACACGAAGATACCCTTCGTTCTAGTAGCATTATAGAAATTACCATCGTGGCATTTTGGTACTAACACTCCGTCGGATACGATTATTAATTCGGTCGCGAAATTCAAATCAATACGGTCTTAAGTTCAGCTGTAAATACAATGCTGAGTTACCGTCATAATCGAATTACCAACACGATCTCGAGTTTCAAATACGAAGCGAGTTGCCACGTACTTGAGTTACCAATACGACCCAGAGTGCAGATACGAAACTAAGTTGCCGAAGAACGCGAGTTAACTACACGCTTACGAATTTCAGATACGAGAATTAACTGCCGAATCACCAACACGATTCCAAATTACTTAATAAAACTTAATTTCCCTTTGCACCCCATGAATGAGGTATGGGATAGCTTCTCGCGTTGTTGTGAATTAACACGCTTTCTATTTTTAGATTCACAACTAACGGCACCTACTTATTTATCGACGAATGCGAACGTCACTGTTTTGAGAAGCTCTTACTAGACACGACGATTGAATCGACGCTTAATACTGCGAAGTTGCTGTCAAACAACATTCGAGGGGAGCCGACAATGAAAGAAAATTTTATTTATTTTTTTCTTTTAAGATGACTGGAGCCAGGTTTGAACCTGCGATCTCCCGCATGGTAGTCGCGTGTTCTAACCACTATGCCACGGCCGGTCCCCATTCCAAATTGCTGATGTAAAATTGAACTGCCGACAAAACCGAATGTCCAAGATGATACTGTATTTGGTGATATGAACTTCCTGAATTGTCGACAACACTGAATCATCAATATATTCAGAACTGCTGATATTAATCCATATCGCCGACAAAACCGAAAGAAATATCAATACATCCGTGAGTTGCTGATATAAACCTGATTTGCCAATATGAACCTGAATTGTCGACAACGATATTAACGATATTGTCGATATTAACCTGAATTATCCAAAATACCCTAATCATTACGTTCCGGAGACCCGTTACAAACCCGACCTCTACTGTTTCGCTAAAATAATATAATCGCCGATAAAACCCTAATATCAACACGTCAGAAAATTTCTGATACTAATCTGAATTACCGAATGTATCCTAATTATCACGTCCCGGAAGACCGACACTTCTTAGCAGTAATAATACAAAGTTACCGATCATATCAAAATGACATGAACATAAAGTTTTCGACTATCCTTAATCGAACCGAGTACCGAAATCTGTCACTGCAGTCACAGATCACATCACCGAGCGTATACCAAAGTTCCCGATTAACTCAAATCGGCCTGGGTATAATTAACTGAACACACAACATCGTTATCGCTGAATTCAAATCTGAATTGGTTTTGTATCATAATGCTTCGCCCAGTAGATTACAAGTTTGAATTATACCGCCAATAAAATATTCTTGAATATAAATTGGTTTTGAAAATGATCAAAGTTTGTATGTCTTCTAAACACTGTGCCTTCGTATTATACCTTCAACATTTAGCTTAGACAATTTTGAGCGTGTACGACGACTTAACATTAAACATACATACATTACATTGTAAAAACATATGTCTTCATTTTCCATACATGTAATGTTAGCTAAAAAAAATCTCGGCTACAATCTGTTGAAAAAAAATTCATTAGATTTTACACTCACTTGCTGCCGCTAGACGGCAGCAACGTAATCGAATCTTTGACTTTTCTGAAAATCTTGGGGTGATTTCGTTAAAAAGCGTTTTACTCCTCCTGCTATTATTTTTTTGCTGTACATTACGTTTATGTTTTCATGCAAGCAGATCGTATGAACCAATATCATGACGATGATGATAATGATGATGATAGTAATGGTGTTGGTATATAAGTGTCGGATTTCATAGCGAAATCCAACAGTTAAAAAAAGAAGTAAAAATATTGCGTAAAGTTTTCCGTAGGAGTGTAAAGATTTTGAGATTTGGAAATTGGAATTTAGTGAGACACACTGGGATTTGTGTGTTACAATAATTTGGGCTGACAACGCCATGAATGGCTGCAGTAAGAGTAAGGACACAGAGAGAAAGTATGGTGTAGACAGAAATAAATTCTCTTAAAAATTATTTAAAACAAAAATGTTAAATTTAATAAAAATCACAACTTAAAAGAAATTTGTATGGCCTCCTCAAATATGAAATAAGAAAACCATATATATAATTTATTTTCGGCAAATTTGGTTTGTAATATTTTACATAAATAATTGGCCATGAAAAGGTTATATACAAAATGGGTGTCGCGATTGCTGACACTCCGACAATGTTCTACCCTGTGATCACTTCAAAGGAATATTTTCCAATCGACCATGGACATCTTTGCAATAGTTTTTTTTTTATATTATTTTTAATTTACTTCGATAATCTTAAGTGCGGTAAAAATATTCATCTGTTAAAGGATCTTCCATCATTGGCTCGACCATCGGTCACATGGTTCTGGTCATGGCATAACTTCCATTTTCTCACAGTGTAGTAATGCAGCACTACATCACCTAAATAAATTGTTGTCCTGTAGGCCATTTCACTTTGCCACAATTTATGTGTCTGCTGCTATAGTGCGGCTCTATTTCAATTGGCTGCTGACACTATAGTAACACCATCGGCTAACATTGTCTCTAACATATGTACGCTTATAGCGATCTTACCTGTTTCTATTTGCCAACGAAATCATTTGAGAGTAGAAAAAAAAATACAAATCAAAAGATACGAATCATCGTCATGTGGTGTAAAGTTGGCCAATTTATTTGAAAAATTGCATATTTATTGGGGTCTGTGAATGCGGTGGCATTTATTTGGGTGAACATAGAAAATGGAAACATATTGAAATTATTATTAGGTTATAGCTTAATTTACGAAATTAATTAGATAGCGGCATGTTAACCTAAAGTGTTGCACAAATTATGGCAATTTATACTGAAACAATTTATGTTAAATGTGCTCCCATGCTGAAGGCAGATTCCATTACAGGAATATATTCCATCGTTTCAACATCATGCATAAAGACAGCTAAGTCCAGTATTTGCTATTGATGCATTTTTATTCATCGATAGAGAACTTAGTCATTTATCACACACGATCACACGATAGGCTGTCGCATAGTCCATTAGATCCCCTTTCGCTAATTCCTGTTGAATTCTGTAGAATTCTGCTATGCCGAAGCTTTTGAACGATAATGCATATGATCAGCGTCTGTTCAAAACCCTAAGAAGGTTGCAGTAACATCTCACACACATTTCACAGTACGCGACCAACGAACGGTTGAACCTAATTTCCATTAGTTTTACTCGACTTCGGTCGGTTTAATCGAACTTCAGTCGGTTGATTTAAATGTTGGTTAGTTGAACCCAATTTCCATGGGTTTAATTTGACTTTGGTCGGTTAAATCGGATTTCGGTCTATTGATTCCAGAAATTCGGAATAGTGTATGCCGAATCTTTTGACCAATAATGCATACGTATTTGATCAGCGTCTGCTCAAACCCTTAAACGGTTGCAGTAACATCTCACAGTAGGCGACAGACTGGCGGTTGAACCCAATTTCCATTAGTTTAACTCGACTTCGGTTGGTTTAATCGAAGTTCGGCCTTTTGAATCCAATTTTGGACCGTTGAGCCCAATTTCCATTAGTTTGACTCGACTCATTCGGTCGATTCATTCGAACTTCGGTCTGTTGGATCCAATTTTGGTTATTTGAACTCAATTTCTATGGGTTTAAATTGAATTTGGGCAGTTAAATCGGGCTTTGGTCTATTGATTAAAGAAATTCGGAATCGTGTATTTTAAAGCTTTTGACCAATAATGCATACGTATATGATCAGCGTCTGCTCAAATCCCAAGAAGGTTGTAGTAACATAATAATGTGTATATCATCCTTATTATCAGCACTAAAGGTATCATCATGAGATCACAAGAAAGGCTGCAGCCCTTGATAAGGCCTCTTCTGATGTAGAAAAGCTCGGCTGATTCCTGTAGAATGGCTGAGAAGACTTTAGTTTTATATCAAAGTTTTCGACCAATAATGTCTATATAATCGGCGTATGTTGAACTTTCAGAGAAGATTGCAGTCTCATCTCGCATGTCATCAGCGTCCTGAAGAAGCACGAGGCTTCTGTAACATATTATGCCAGTCGTGTTTTCTGCAGATTTTACCATTATCATTACCATAGGTATGTTGATGGATAAGAAGGCCTCATCTGGTGCAGAATGGCTCGGCTAATTTCTATTGAAAGGCTGAGAAGGCCGCAGTCCTATGTCAAGAATTTCAACCAATAATGTATACATCAATAGCGTACCCTAGTAACATGTAGCTTCTGTTAGATATCGTGCCAGTCATGTTTTCTGATCACAGGATAGGCAGTCGACTTTGGGGGAAAAAAAAACTTCGTGTCGGTCTGTGCTGATCTGTTTTTCATGTTTCTTTTCCAGAATATGTGGTAGAGCGCATTGGTTTACCAACACACAGACGATGTCCCATCGGTATTGTTAAGGTGAGCTTTAGTCTTTCACGTAACACACATTCTACAGAATCTTGCAAAATCTTGATAGATAAAATATTGACCTCGTAAAAATAAGGGCACACTCGTTTAGCCAAACCGTGGGAATTAGCTGCTTCATGCTTACTTACTTAACTGACACTTCTTTGCAATTCTATTAGGTTATATACCGCACGCAGAACAATATTATAAGCGCTTCGATCTTCTGCGCTCTTCTTCAGTTAGTCACACCAAGTTCTGCAAGGTGCTCAGTTTTCTGATCTTTCCAACGGAGTTTTGGTCTCCCTATTCTGCGCCGTCCATTAAGTATTTTGGAGCTGGAGCATTGCCGTCCATACGTACAACATGACCTAACCAACGCAACCGCTGAACCTTAATGCGTCTGACCACGTCAATGTCAGTGTACAGCTCGTACATCTCATGATTCATACGACGTCGATACTCTCCCTTAACGAAGATGGGCCCATAAATTTTACAGAGTATTCTTCTCTCGAATATTGCCAGATCTGATTCATCCGCTTTTATCATCAAGCCAGGTAGAACCAGTATCTGGTATAGCTGGATTTTTGTTGGTCGAGAGAGGCTCTGCCATTAAATCGCTTGCTTAGTCTGTAGTAGCATTTATTAGCAAGCAGAATTCCTTCCCGGATTTAAAGGCTGATACTAGTTTTGTTGATGGCGGAGTCTAGTTAAATAAAATTATCTACCACCTCGAAATTATAGTTGTCAACGTTTACGCAGTTTCCCAAACAAGTAAATGCTTTGTTCGTTGAAACTAAAAACTTCGTTTTGTCCTCTTTCACCATTAGACCTATTTTCGCTGATTCCTTCTGTATACTTGAGAAGGCTGCAGCCACTGGCTTTAGTCTTTCACATAGCACACTCGACAGGACCTTATATGCTATGGGTAAAAGGCTGATACCGCGGTAGTTGGAGCACACACTTGGATCACCTTTTTGCAGAACAGGACATAGTACGTTTAGATTCCAATCGTCGGGCATGTCGGGCACGTCGGCACCGGCTGCTTTATTAGTTTTCAGCCGCGATATTGCTCTTCTTAACTTAGCTTGAGTTGGTGCTGGGCAATCTAAGCCGTGACATCTTCTCGTTTTCTGCCTTCCGAAACCAGCAGTTGCTGGAAGTATTCTCTTCATATACGCAACATACTCTACTTATCTGTAACCAGATTTCTATCCTTGTCCTTACAGAAGGGGAGTCCATTATCGTAGCATTTTGCTTGTTCTTTGTGGTAAAATTTTCGGCCTCACCTCTATCCCTGTATTTCCCTATATCCTCGTTATCCCCCTTCCTTCATCTGACGGTTTTTTTTTCGCTTAAAGAGATGTCTCACCTGTTTTACTGTCTCCTTGTGCCGTTCCCTTACATCACGTGTTACAATTGGCTATAGCGTTGATCTATCAACCGCATCCTGTTCCTCAGACGCTATGCGACATTCTTCATCGTACCAGGATTCGTCTGAGCGCCATTTTCCATATCCTAGCACGGTTGTTGCGGCGGTTGCCTTGGAATGCGCAATATGCTGCCGCTGTGTATCGGAAACGTCAGAAGTGGAGGCGTTGTGTAGTAGAAGTTGAGAGAGCTGTTTGGATTAGGCAGAAGAAGGGTAGTTTTTCCTTAACCTTCCGGTAGAATTTACGGGCTTCACTTGTATTTTTGTGCCTCTCGAGTCTAATCCCTCTGTTCGACGTTCGACGTATGAATCCATGGCGGATATAGTAGATGTAGCAATTTGTACATCGCGTACATCCCCGTCCTGTCCATTTCATTGCCTGGATGACGGTGATGATGTCAGCCTTGAATTTGAAAAGAACATCCGTCAGTTTGATAATAACAACCTTCTAGATTACACCTATCCGAGGTACTGATATGAAAGTATGGGTGTATGCAGGTCTGTTTTCAGCGTAAGGTAACCAATTCTGTGAAGTATTATTCATAAAATCACAAATTGGTAGCAGCTTCACTGCGAAACTTCCACCGGTGAGTGTGGCCGGTAGCGTGGCGATCAGGAGCCCCGAACATAGTCTCCCGCCTGATCACTAGGTTCCAACACCTAGTGGGAGCATCACTTGGACTGTGGTTAAACCCCAAATCGCTGGTAGAGTTTTCGGGCTCGAATGCATTGCAACCCAATGCTACAAAGAGTAGCGGATGCCATATGGGTTTATGTCCCATACTGTCATACACAATTCGGTATCTTCTGGATGGAAGAAAGAACCGACAATTGCGCTTGCTTGCTCCCAAAATGTTTGACTCCTATTCCTAGATAGCTTAAGCTTGCTTAGACTATCCCAGGGGTCGCTGACAATCGAATTGTAATATGCACAGTGTGTTTAATACAACATGGGTAAGGCCTTCACGGGAGTTCCATGCACCTTCCCCATAGGGAGTCCGAAT
Source organism: Muscina levida (assembly GCA_964034835.1). Classification (NCBI taxonomy): domain Eukaryota; kingdom Metazoa; phylum Arthropoda; class Insecta; order Diptera; family Muscidae; genus Muscina; species Muscina levida. The sequence continues at coordinate 58,696,815 of OZ035882.1, forward strand.
TAATGTCATGGTTCTTATAACATTAGCCGAGGTTGTCAACATTTTGAGGTTTCCGTTCATTACTTTTCCTTTGAAGCTATACCCCACGAAAATAATAGATTTAAGAGACCAACAAATTAACATAGCTTCTGTACAAAAATGTCTAGAAACTTAAAATAAAAACTTAATTTCCCTTTACACCCCCAATGAATGAGGTATGGGATACGCTTTCTATTTAGATTCACAACTAACGGCACCTACTTGTTTATCGACGAATGCGAACGTCACTGTTTGAGAGGCTTTTACTACTCATGTCGATTGACTCGACACTTATACTGCGAAGTTACTGTCGACAACATCGAGGGGGAAGGCAATGAAAATAAAAGGTAGATGACTGGAGCCAGGAGTCGATCTCCCTCATGGTAGTCGCGTATTCTAACCATCATGCCTAGGCCGGTCCAATTACTAGAAACTAGTGTAATTTAAAGATCTAAACTTTTCTCCAACTTTTCATGATAAATAGCGTGATTACAAGACTACAACTCTAGTTGAATACATCAAATTCATTCCATTTAAAATCTGTAATAAAAAACAGTATTCAATGAGTTGTGCGTCCTACACACAATAAGAGCGACACAACACTTTGACAACAATAATCACAATAAAAAAAGATAAAAATCTTAAATTCAGCTAATTATTATTGAGTCTTAATGCATAAAAGTGATACTCATAACCAATGCGGTTTATTAACAACAATCATCATAATAAACTATTTCCAGCAACTATTTTGTTAAGGCAACAACAAAAAAACATAATGTTAACATCGTCATTTAACAACATTGTGGCAATTTAAAATTTACCTCGAGCTTGGTGGTCGTTTCAACAATACCTTGTCTTCTCCTACCCTCAGGCATCAATAGCCGTAGCAGCAGCAGCTTGCTTGAGGCGAGACAAAGCCAATGTTGTCAAATTGTTTAAAAGCAAAATGGTCGTAACTACTTACTTTGACAATTGATGGTGTAGAAAGTTAACATTTACAATTGTTTTGAAGTTGTTGTCTGTTGTTGCTGCTGCTGCTATTTCTATAAACAATTGAGAAAGAATTACAAGTGGACAAGTGGCAACAAAGAAATAGTCTCCAATAATATTTATAAAATAATAAAAAGAAACCAGTAGCCAGCCACTGTGGATACTACTTCAATGGTTGTTGTTGTTGGACGCCATAAATGAAAACATAAATGTTGGTGGTGATAATGTTTAATTGGGCTGGATGAATGGTAGTAAAGGGTGTGTTGGCAGAGGAATGATGTTGATCAATGATTTGAATGTTGCATAACTAGGCAACGTAGATGTAAAAGTTTTTATGGATCAATAAACGAAGTGGCTACATAAAGCAGTGATTACAAAGACGTCTTTAACATGGGGGATAAAAACCCTGTTTAAATGTATCTCTATGATGTTGGCTGTTCAGTTAATTAAGTATAATTTATAGTCCTTTCAAATTTTTTGGCAATTGATAGGCGGAAACAAGTTGTTTTTTTAATTTCTACTTTTAGTAAAAATTTAAGTTTACAGCTATTTTTTAGATAAAGTTAAGTAAACCAGCATTACACCTCTGCAGTCATGCTGACAGATTGATACCATAAATGTGGCCATGCACAGTGTTTCAAAATCACTTTTTGTTTTGGAAATAAGGGAATAGACAAATAATATCGGCAAATAATTTAGAGGCAGATAACTTTTTTCAGTAATAAAACAATTTGGTCAATGGAAGACCAAAAATGTTATTGTTATTTTTACGAAAAATTTGGCATACCACTACGTGGTGGCAAATATTGTAACCACCTTTTTAGGTGATTTGGGTTCAAAAATGTTCCGCACCAACTGAGATTTCTGAAACAAGTCAGATTTTTGTTTTTAATAATTTTATTTAAAAAAAACAAACGTTTTCAATTGTTATATGAAATAAATTTTAAGTATAAAGTATGTGATGATTTACAAAATGGCAAAATGTCTTGCATAATTTTAATTATGCAATTAAGGCGGTACAAAAAATCCAGTCAGGTTAACTGTCTGATAAATACCCTCACATTATGGTGATATTGTTTAACGTTTGAGTTATCGAAATTAACCATGGCACGATGAAAGGCACTCGCAAGTGTCTTAGACGTACGAGAGATCAGGGGTGGGGACAACAACTCGGATCACCACCTCACTGCAGTGAAGGCCCGTACTAGGGCGAAAACTCTGCGTAACCAGGCACAGAGAAAGCTGGATATCGCTAAACTGCAGACCACGGAGATAGCCAACGCCCATACCAACCAACTCACTTAACTACTTCGTAATGCTCCAACTCCCGAAATGACTAGCACGCAATGGCTATATATTGCCCACTCAATGGAAAGGACTGCGCGGTTCCTACTCGTGTATGTGAAGCCCTTAAACGATAATGTCGATACGATGACGAGTACTGCAATGCCACCCGGAAACAAGATGCTGCATACAGGGCCAAACTGCGGTCAATGGCAACGCGAGCTGTTCATGAAAAGTACAGAGAGAAGAGGCGAAAAAAACGAAAGCTAAAGGAGCAGAATAACGTGTGTATTGAAGAATACAGAAACAGAGATGAAGCCTGCAAATTCTGCTGGAAGATAAATGCTAGGATACATGGAACATGTCTTCTCTCCTGTAAAGACAAGGATTGTCATTTCGTTACTGACTCCGAAAGCATACTGAGAATATGGAAAGAACATTTCTGTCTGAAAACTCGGCTGCTGAAGACTGTGTACCAATCCGAGACGATATAGGCTGAAATTAAAACCGTCATATCCCGCCTAAAGAACAACGAAGCTGCTGGGCCTAACGATATTCCAGCTGAGTTGTTTAAGATGGGTGGAGATGAGCATGTTTAAAGCATGCAACAGCTCAAAGAGAATAATTAGCTTCAGGAGAGCCCGCCGGAGGATTGGAATCTCAGTGTGCTATGTCCTATTTACAAAAAGGGTGACTGTGGTGAGTCTAAAAACTCCCGGAGAATTAGTCTCTTACCGATTGCGTATAACGTCCTCTCTAGCATACTGTGTGAACGTCTAAAGCCAATTGTGGAAAACCTGATTGGACCTAATCAGTGCGGCTTTAGACCAGGCATATCGAAGACGGATCAGATATTTACTTTACGGCAGTTTCTGGAGAAAACCCATTAAAAGCAAACCGACACTTGCCACCTCTTTGTTGATTACAAAGCTGCTTCCGATAGTTCCATCAGTCCCATCGACTATACGAAGCCATGTCTGAATTCGGTATCCTTGCGAAGATAATTCGTCTCTGCCGTTATACCTCTACGAATACCAAATCCTCTGTTCGTATTGGCAAGAATCTATCTGCGTCATTCGATACGATGAGAGGTCTTCTTAGGCAGGGTGATGGTTTCTCATGCATACTGTTGAACATAGTGATGTAGAAGTAGCGGTTAACATGTCTAGCACCATATTTAATTGGAGCCACATGCTGCTCGCATATGCCGATGATATCGACCTTATCCGTCGGACGATGCGAAAGGTAACAGCTGTCTTCTCATCTGTTGAAAGGAAGTCAGCAAAAATGGGTTTGGCAGTGAATGAGGACAAGACGAATGGTATCATCGATTAAAGTGTCCACCCGTTGGGGACGCAGCGTGAACGTTGAGAACTATTGCTTTGAGGACAAAAACAACAGTGTCAGCCTAGAAATAAAATGGAGAATAGTGCTCATCAACAGATATTTCTTTGTGCTATGCGAGCACTTCATAAACACCACCCTATCTCGAACCACACAAGTCCAACTGTACTAGGTACTAATTTTACCGGTTCTGTATGCCTCCGAATCTTGGGTGTTTACACAGGCGGATGCAGCTCACCTGGCGGTGTTTGAGAGAAAAATACTTCGCAAAATATATGGACCCATTTGCTTAAACGGCGAGTTCTGGATTCGGATGAACGAGTAATACCGCGACATTGATGTGGTCAAGCGAATCAAAGTGCAACGATTACGCTGGCTAGGCCATGTCGTGAGGATGCATGAAGAAACTCCAGCGCGAAAGGTATTCTATCAAGACCTCAAAGGATAGCGCAAAGGACGGAGACCGCGACTACGTTGGAAGGACCAGGTGGAGGAATCACTGACGCTGTTTGGTAGTACTGACCAGATCAAAGCGAATGGAAATCACTTATCATTTCGGTTTTCGGAGCGTTTGTCTCCTATGACAGGATCATTTAATTGTCAAAATGTAAATATTGTTGTCAAGTTGTCCGTTTGGAAGTTATGCCAAAATAATAATTTTCCCTAAATAGGTCATTTTGTATGGGAGGTACCACAAGGGGTCGGTCGATATAGTCCATATTTATTGCTGAGTACAATTTTCATATGCGTACATCTCATGCAAAATATGACTGAATTAAGTGTATTTACAAGAAAGATATGTATGTAAAACCAAAAGGGTCAATTCGGTAATTTTTATGTGAGGTAAAAGAAGAGGTCGAAAAATATATGTATGTAAAACTACGTGGGTCAATTCGGGCATTTATATTTGGGGTGCACAGAAGGGGTGTGGCAAAGGCTTCGAGTTTATGAGGTTTTTTCCACATTTTTTTTCTACAATATAACTTAACTAACCAAATTCAAATATCGTTCAGTTGTCTGTTTGGAAGTTATGTAGGAAATATTAATTATCCCAAACAAATTTATTTTGTATCAGAGGTACCAGAAGGGGTCGAATGATATTGTCCATATTTGTGAGTCACATTCTCACAAGAGTACATTTTACGCAAAAAAGATATGTATGTAAAACTATGAGGTTCATTTCAGTATATTATATGGGAGGTACCAAAAGGGGTGTGGCAGAGCTTTTGGTGTTCTGAGGGTTTGTCTACTATTACAAGCTAATTTAACTGGCCAAATTCAAATATCCTCCAGTTGTCCGTTTTTAAGTTACGGGAGATATATTAATTATTCAAAAATGGGTGATTTTGTATGGGAGGTACCCAAAGAGGTGGGGCTATTCTGCCCATTTACAATCCCATTACTCCTTTGAGGCTTTACACTTTTGAATGATATGATACACTTTCAAATGATATATGCGCTCATTCCTAAGGGTTACGGTATAAATAATTTGTGGAATATGGCCTCCGCTATATTAACGCCACACTGTCGGTCAAATTTTGCACCATTTTCTCGAGCATACCCGTTTTTTCGTTAAAAGTACGTCGAATGTTGGCTTCTTAATGGTCAATCGAGTTTTGACGCACCCCCATCTTCCAAAGGATCAAATCACACGAACAATTCGGTCACCAAACGTTTGGCTCAACAAAGCTTTGGTTTCCCTCTAAAACTGGGCCCTAGTTCGTAGGTGGTGAAATCACTACTTACAAGTAGACCCCCTGTACTTACTTTACAAATAAATAGGGTCAATCGCCACCACATCGTTTACCGCGAACTAGTGAAATAGGTCCTCATGAAAAGGGTACTTACATAGGTATCAATGCTAGGGGTAGTAATATTAGTACCTAGATAAACTTAATTTCCCTTTATACCTCATAAATGACTTTTCTATTTTTAGACTCACCTACTTGTTTACTTTTAATAGACATACCGATTGACTCGACACTATACTGCGAAGTTGCCACGGCCAGCCGTACCCAGAAGTAATAAATTAAAACAGCTTTAAACGTTTCGTTTACGCTTTCTGTCGCTTTCGTGCGCATACATTTTTTTACTCGGTGGTTCGGCTTTGTTGAGCATAGGGTCATTCAAGTAAGTACCCACGTAGGGAGTAGTGCGGTAGGTACTTCAAGCATGGCCAGTAGACCGTATCGCAAAATTTGAGATCAAAGACTTTTGAATTAAAAAAAATTGGTCTGCCACAGACAAACACATCGTTATATCATACTTTAATATCTGAATGTAAATACTGAAGCTATGACAAATTTAAAAAGGTGACCCCTACGATCGGCAACAATGAATTTATAAAAGCATTTTTTAGATAGATGTGCTGTATTTATCGAGATACTTTCTTCGCAAAAGTTTTATGGTTTTTTGCGAGCTATAAATTTCTATCATTAGGGTTTCACATTAGGAAATTGGATTTGGGGGGTAAGTACTAGAACGGTACACTTGAGGTCAATGGACCTAAGAGCAAAAATATTGGCCTCGCTGAGACAAAAAATTCGCTGTATCAAGCTTTAAGATCGGACTGTTAATATAGAAGATATAACGAAAAAACTAAAAAGGCGACCCCTACGTTCGGCAAAAAAAATAAAATTTTTTTTTTTGAAATGTCCTTGGAGCAATGTTTCATATTCGCTGGTGTACGGAGAACTTTTTTTTGTGTGCCTGTAAGGTGATACGGTCTAATGGCCAGTCGACACCTCTAGAATTGCAGGGTTCATTCTTTCTTGAATCATTATTTTGTAACGTTTGTCACGGTAATGTTGTCAGCGGTTTTGGATTTAAAGACAAATGGGCCGATTTAGCCTTCGGCATGTAAACCATACAGGAATAATTTCGGGATGTACTGGAGTCTCCAGAATCTCAAGAGGATTGTGCTTTTTCCAAAAACGACAACTCTGCTTGTTTACATACCCGTTAAGCCAGAAGTGAGCCTCATTGCTGAAGATGATGTGACATCTGGTTCACATTCCGCTTGATTATCAGACCATTCACCGAATACACGACGCAATTGTTGGTCCGCTGGCTTTAATTCTTGCGCTAGTAGGATCTTGTGTGGATGTTTGCTAGGATAACTTCCTTAAAATGTTCTTCGTCTTCACAAGATGATTTGCCAAATCAAACACATACTTTATTAGTATGACAGCTAGTTTTACAGTCATCTCTTTCGGAAGTTCTATACTTACTTACTTACTTAGCTGGTACTTCTATGCAATCCCAGTGGATTATATACCGCACGTAGAAAAATATTATAAGCGCCTCGATCTTCTGCGCCTCTTCTCCAGTTAGTCACACCGAGTTTTGTAAGGTTCTCAGTAACCTGGTCTTTCCAACGGAGTTTTGGTCGCCCTCTTCTGCGCCGTCCATCGAATTCATTGTCGAAGACTTTTCGAGCTGGAGCATTTTCGTCCATGCGTACAACATGACCTAGCCAACGCAACCGTTGCACCTTAATGCGTTTGACCACGTCAATGTCAGTGTACAGCTCGTACAGCTCATGATTCATACGACGCCGATACTCTCCGTTAACGATGATGGGCCCATATATTTTACGGAGTATTTTTCTCTCGAATACCGCCAGAACCGATTTATCCGCTTGTATCATAACCCAGGATTCTGAGCCATACATTAAGACAGGTAGAACCAGTATCTGGTATAGCTGGATTTTTGTTCGTCGAGAAAGGGCTCTGTCATTGAATCGCTTGCTTAGTCCGTAGTAGCATTTATTCGCAAGCAGGATTCTTCTCCGGATTTCTAGGCTGACATTATTTGCTTTGCTGATGGCGGAGCCTAGGTAGACAAAATAATCTACCACCTCGAAATTATAGTTGGCAACGTTCACGCAGTTTCCCAAACGAGTAGATTCTTTGTTCGTTGAAACTAATAACTTCGTTTTATCCTCGTTCACCGTAAGGCCCATTTTCGCTGATTCCTTCTGAATACCTGAGAAGGCTGCAGTCACATTCACATTGTTGAATATAGTGCCACTCGTGTTTACTGCAGCTTTTCTCATTATCATCTCCATCACAATGTTGAAGAGATCGCACGATAGGCCGTCGCCTTGTTTTAGGCCTCGTCTGGTATAGAATGGCTCCGTAATTTCTGCCGTATCGGGCTGTCGAAGGCAGCTTTATAGTCGACAAAAAGATGGTACGTGTCAATCTGTTTCTCTTGGGTCTTTTCCAGGATTTGCCGAAGTGTGAAAATCTGGTCAGTTGTTGATTTTCCAGGTCTAAAGCCACACTGGTAAGGCCCGATCAGGTTGGATAACACTGGCTTTAGTCTTTCACATAGCACACTCGACAGGACCTTATATGCGATGGGTAAAAGGCTGATCCCGCGGTAGTTGGAGCACACACTTGGATCACCTTTTTTCAGCACAGGACATAATACGCTTACATTCCAAGCGTCGGGCATGCACTCTTTAAGCCAAACCGTGCGCAGGAGCTGGTGCATGCTAGTTATCATCTCCTCGCCACCGGACTTGAAGAGCTCTGCGGGCAGACCGTCGGCACCGGCTGCTTTGTTGTTTTTCAGCCGCGATATTGCTCTTCTTACCTCGGCTTGACTTGGTGGTGGGCAATCTAAGCCGTCGTCGACAATCGGAAGTTCTATCCCTCTTAAAAAAAACACTATATAAAATTTCTATCACACCAAACAGACAGACCAGTAATGATAAGAAAATCACCGCACAAATAAATTTTTAAATCAGATTAAAGTAATATTTAGACAGCCTCAATTGTGTTATTTCAATTTTGCAAAAATGTGAGATAAAAACTTATCAATTAGAGTGTAAATGCTTTATTAGCTGCAATATATGTTCCAAAACAATTTGCCAACAATATAATGTGTCAATTGGTGAAAATATATTAATCGATCGTTGACATAGTGTTGCGCATGATCGAATAACATTATGTGTATACATTATACAAGGAACTCTAAAGATTAATTAAAACTTTCGCTGTACCCCTCCTACCCTTTTGGATATAAATAAAGCTTGAGTAGTGACAAGACCAGACAATTTCGTAATAGTTTTCATAGTTGTCGAATTCGTTAATAACGAATTTTATTAAATTTTAATTGGCAATATGAGCTAAGCTCAGCCAGTCAAACTATGGGAAGTTGGTATTGTGTTGATATAGCAAAACTAGCAGATTCAATGAAAACAATTGAATAGAAGAGAAACTGTTGGTCAGTTTAGACGTTAAAAACGAAAAATATGCAGTAGGAATAATTAAGAGGCACACAAAAAATTTAGTAATTGTATGTCGTGAAAAAAAGAAGTATATACCGTCGTCCGGGGATTCATGTGCTCCATACGGCACTTTGACGGCATTGAGTTCATGATGCTATCCCGCATAATTGATACCAAATTTGTCAAATCTGCAATCCGTTTTTGGCTATGTTTTCCAAAAATTTAGTTATTTTGTGTCCATTTTGCTCTATATTCCTTTGCTTCATATGCCTTTCAAACTGTAACTCCGATTTGCTCAGAATGTGTTTTTGGCACATAGAGCCCATGAATCCGCGGACGACGATATACTATTCCCTTCTCTAATCAAATTGTGATAGCTTAAAAAAATAGTCATTAAAATCGGAGTATAAGTTTTCGATTTTATCCGTTACAAACATTTTTTTAATAATTCAGTACAATAGCTTTCGAGTTTAGCCCTTATATACATATGTATTATATTTTTTTTTTACAAAATTTTTTTTCCCAATTTCTTGAAAAACAGTATCGGATTTTCAGTTACAGTAGTTCCACTCAATAAATTGTAGAGTATTTTTGCCCCCTCCCCTTCTTCCGTTGCATTCATTACCTTCAGTCTTAACGCCATTTGTGCAACATTTTCGTTGCTGAAGATGGTATTGTCGTGTGTTTTTTTGTTGCTCTTTAAACGACCATAAAAATACCGTAAATAGCTGTCAAGTTGCCTAAGATTGGGCTGGGATTCGGTGTTATACCCAAACTCGCTTATTACAATTTTAGTATTTACTGTAATGAAAGACTTTGACTGGAAATCACATACACAACATGAACAGTGCAAACATAAAGATGCGTTTATGGCCGCCGAACAACTGAACTGAAGACATTTAGAGCGTGACAACCAACAGAGTGGCATGCAACCATATCAAGCTGAAAATGAATTAGCCATATTATGCGCTGTGACAACGTGATCAGTTAAATATAAAAACAAAATTTTATTTTAACTAAAATTAAAATAGAAAATTAGCCGTGGCAAAAACATGTTGACAAAATAAAACAAATTAGGAGGTGTGTGGACGCGTTTGAACAAAACTAGATTTCGAGTTGATGCTGGGATTGTAATGCAAATATTAGTATGACTAAGTCGACTTACTAAGTTACCTTACAAGTGATACATTGAGAGGATTGATTTTTAAATAAAGCACTTAAAATAGGATTGGTAAAAGGACTATTTAGTATGATAATTTAATGTTGGTAGTAACAACGCCGTAGATGGTCTATGCGAAAAGTATCATAGCAGAATAATTTGAAGACGTAAGTCGGAAGTATGATGCGAGGTATAGCTCCATTCAACTGGCGGAAGTCCTTGAAGAATACAAGGCTGACATAACCGCTTTACAGGAAATGCGGTGGACGGGACACGGATAATCGCGCATGAAGACGAGCGACATCTACAATAGTGGCCATGCGGACAATCACGAGTTTGGATGTGGATTTGTGGTTGGCAAGAGATTGCGACACCTAGTCTCACGGTTCAACCCGGTGTGTGAACGAATAGCCACCATAAGAGTCAAGACAAAGTTTTTCCACATAACACTTATATGTGCCCCTGCTCCGACAGAAGAGAAAAGCGATAAGGACAAAGGCGAGTTCTACGTGAGCCTAGAAAATTTATATGACCGTAGCCCGAGCCATGACATCAAAATTTTACTAGACGATTTTAATGCTAAAATAGGCAGGGAGACCGCACTTGAGTCTACCATCGGTCTACACAACGAAACGTTGAACAATGGCATCAGACTGATTAATTTCTCTGCTGCAAGGAATATAGTAGTTCGCAGCACTAGATTCGACCATAGAAATATTCATAAGGCAACATGGTTATATCCAGATCAATTGACGACGAATAAGATTGATCACGTGGTAGTAGATGTAAGTCACGCATCGTGTGTTATGGACGTACGAGTGATTAGGGGTGCGAACATTGACTCCGATCACTTCCTTACCGCAGTTAAGGTACGCACAATGCTAAGCATGGCGAAAAACGTACGTAACCAGGCACAACAAAAGCTGGACATCGGTAATCTGCGGACCACATAGGTAGCGGACGCCTACTCCAACCACCTAACTCAACTGCCGCGGAATGCTCCAATCCCTGATAATATAAACTTGCGGTGGCAATATTGCGAGATGCGTATTTGGGTACACAAAGCCGTCTTAAGAATATGTCTGGTACGATGATGAATGTCGCAAAGCCAGGAGAGAGACGGATGCTGCATACAGGGCGAAACTGCAGCCAATTGCAACGAGAGCTGTTCGTGGACGGCACAGGGACAAGAGACGGAAAAAGAAAGAGACAGAATGAGTGCACTGAGTTGCACCGAAGTAGAGGGGAAACCCGTAAAATTCTACCAGGGAGTTTATGCGAAAATTCGTGGAACAGGGTTGCCCTCCTGCAAGGACAGCAATGGCCAGCTAGTGACGGACCCGGATAACGTTCAGAAGATATGGAGAGAACATTTGAGAAATGTACTAGATACGGACACCACTCCAGAAGACCCCGCTTCAATTCATATTTTTAACTATTTACCTCCGAGCTAGAGCGAGATACGTGTGGTAATATCCCGCCTTAAAAATTACAATGCGCCTGGAGCCGATGGTCTCCCGGCTGAATTGTTTAAGGTAGTTGGAGAGGAGCAGATTAGATGCATGTATCACCTCATGGAGAACATCTGGATTGCCCGGGTATTGGAGTCTCAGTCTGTTATGTCCCATATACAAGAAAGGAGATCGTAGTGAGTGTGAGAACTACCGTGAATTAAGCCTATTACCAATTGCGTACAAAGTACTTTCGAGCAAATTGTATGAACGTCTTAAACCAATTGTAGAAAAACTAATTGGACCTGGTGAGTGCAGCTTTAGACCTGATAAATCTACGACGGATCAAATATTCACTTTAATACAAATCCTGTTGTCGACTACAAAGCTGCCTTCGACTCTCCGATAAGAATTAGCCTATATGCTAATTCGACCTTGCAAATGTTCTTTGGAAAACACCAAATCCTTGATTATGAATGGTAAGGATCACTCTGAACCATTCAACACGGAAAGATGATCAGGTGATGATCAGAACTTAAAAACTTAATTTCCCTTTACACCCCATGAATGAGGTATGGGATAGCTTCTCGCGTTGTTGTGAATTAACACGCTTTCTATTTTTAGATTCACAACTAACGGCACCTACTTGTTTATCGACGAATGCGAACGTCACTGTTTGAGATGCTCTTACTAGACATGGCGATTGACTCGACAATAATACTGCAAAGTTGCTGTCGACAACATTCGAGGGGAGCTGGAGCCAGGAGTTGAACCTGTGATCTCCCGCATGGTAGTCGCTTGTTCTAACCACTATGCCACGGCCGGTCCCAAAGGTGATGATAAGGGCAATCGGAAAAAACCCTAAAAATTTTGTTTTATGCGCTTAAAATATTTCCTAAAAATTACAAGATATGCTCTTACAATCATAAAATATGCCAAAAAAATGCCGAAATATGACTTTATGGATAAAATATGCTCTAACAAATAGGTCTCAAAACACTTGTAGGACCATGAAACATGTTAATATTCGTTAATATCTCGTTCTAAAAAGAAACATGCATGTGCATATTTCCGGTTGCCCTGGTAATGATAAAGGCTGGTGTCAACATGTCTGGCACCATATTCCACAAGAGCCACATGCCACTAGCCTATGCCGATGATATAGACATCATTGGCCGAAATCTGCGGGATGTTACTGCAGTTTTCTCATTACTAGAAAAGGAGTCAGCAAAAATGGGCTTAGAGGTCAACGCGGACAAAACAAAATTAATGATTTCGACGAACAAAGAGTCCTTTCGATGGGGACGCACCATGTCAATTACTGTTTTGCGGTATTTGATGAGTTTACATACCTCCCTCGCGGAGAATAGTGGTCGCCAACATATGTTTTTCTGGACTTCGGCAGCACTTTCGTAACACCACCTTATCTCGGAATACAAAAAAACAGCTGTAGCAGGTGTTATTTTTTCTTGTTCTGTTGTATGCTTCGACAGCGGACATACAAAACCTGGGAGTATTCGAGAGAAAAGTACTCCGATAGATAAATTGACCTTTTTGTGTCGATAGTGAGTTTCGACATCGGATGAACCGCGAGCTGTTTTAGCTTTATCACGACATCGAGTCAGAATCCAACGACTTCGATGGCTGGGACATGTTGCCAGGATGGATGTAAATGCTCCAGCGAAAAGGTGTTTGAAGGCGAATCTGAAGGACGGCGCAGAGCAGGGAGACCTAAACTTCGTTGGAAGGACCAAGTGGTTGCCGACGTTCTACCATCTGGTAGGACTAACTGGAGAACGCACGCAGAAGACCGAAGTGTGTGGAATTCTTTAATACTTCAGCCCTCTAATTTATAAACCACGTTTGTAATTTGTGATGGGCCCCTTAAGTATGTCAGTAAGCGTTTATTCAACGTTAATTTAAAAAAAAAAATCGGACACATTATGCTACCGCTACTGGTACCTCCTATACAAATTAGCCAATTTCTCGAAAATTAATATTTATCCAATAATTTCTTAAAAGAAAATCCTCTAAAATCGTTGAAAATATTTTTCTTTTAATATTTTGTATTCGTAGCTGAAATTTAAGAACTTATTCCACCCATTTAAAATTTAGATTTATTTTAAGATTTTTGTTTAAATGAATAATAATTTTTGCTTAGTTCTCAGTTGGTACCGCATAAGACCCTTTCGGTCTTACAACCCCACACAACATGACCAAATATCCAGAAATAGTGAATTGAATAATTATTAAGTAAAAATTTGTTTAATTTCAACAACTCAAGTATGATATTGTTATACATAGGATGAGGGTAGGTATCAGTCAGTTTACCTGATAGAAATTTCTGTACTGGTTTTTAGCATCGTTTGAAAAGTAAAAAGTTTTTCCCAAATGTCTATCTTTTTAGTTAACTTCCATTAAATTTTTCATGTAGCGTAACTCCATCAAAAAAATTCCAATGAATAAAAATTTTTATTGAAAAACCCAAACAAGTGTAACATGTTGCAAAGAGTCAAATGCGTCCACATGCGATTTCATATTGTTGACGTTTGTATTTTCAATATTTGTGGTATGAAGACGTCGCGTCGTCAATGGAATGTGTTGGAAAAACAATATTATTAATGCCAAACGCATTCACATTAACCAACAAAATCAAATGGTGTAAAGCATATGCCCCAACAATACTGGCAATTTCAATTCACTTTTCACTGCGCCGGCTCAACCGACAATCCACCAGCCACCAACCACTGACCATTGCAGCCATTTCATATAAAGCTCGATTGGCGGTCGGTTGGGTTAATAATTGAATATAAGTGATTTTACAGCGACCGGAAATGAAACTACACAAATATGATGATTGCAGCGAAGAGTGGAAAATTCAAATAGGGAAAACCAGCCACAAAAAAAAAAGTAGAAAAAACATACACAAAATAATAACTAACGTTTAAAGCAAGTGCTGGTGAACAGCCATTGGCATTCATCACCTTATGAAAATAGTTTTCTATCGAGTCACTTATGAGTGTTAGGCAAAATATTTCTTGGTGTCAGGTTTCAAACGTCATCGGCATCTTTTGCGGCTTTGTGTGGCTAATAATTTCTCATAAATACTCATTTCCTTCATAATGTAACCTTTTAACCCCCAATGTTTGCTGTTTGTTTTTCATGTTGTTTCATGGCTGCCACTGGCGTTAAGCTGTCTATGTGTTGCTACCTAAAATACATTGCTATTTGAGTATAAAATAATCATACTTTATTTTCTATTTCATTTAAAAAAAAACAAAAGCTGGCCAATTCACGTTCCAAGTCGGTATTGAAAAGTTTACGTTATCGTGCCTCTGGTCGTTCAAAGTCCAAATCTAAATCTTCGGTGGATTTGAATAAATACCAGAGTGATAATGTTTCGATGACTGGATCAAGCTCAACGACTGCAACTGCGTCTGGGTACAATGATGAGCGCGATGATGGGCAGGACCAGGTAAGCTAAGGACACATCTGCGCATGTCAAACCACTAAACCACTCACTAAAAGCGTGATAATCATTGCTCCTGTCCCCTGTAAATGGGGGGGAAAATCTTCCTCTCTCACTGTCACCAGATTCACCACAAATCTCACCCGTTATTAATAGTAACAGTTATAACATCTGCAAATTACCAGATTAATTGAACTCATAGTGTCACCTCACTCACATACCCACAACTGGACACGAGTGGCGTAGATGTAAAGCCCTAAGGTGTCATCGTATCAATTGTAATTTTTAATCAAGCGTTTTGAGTATGCAACATTGTAATCACTAGAATTAACCAACATTAATAAATAGTTTTCAATTGCACAATCACCAAGACACTATTAAAAAAAAATAAACCTTTGTAATTGTTGATATTTTTTGTTTTACTTTTTGTTTCTTCTTAACTTTTAACATATATGCCCAAATTTGAATTAACCCATCGACGCTAAGGTGAAACAAACATTCAGCTAGATGAATTAAAGCTGAATATAAATGTGGAGCAATCGACAAGTTTTGGTAGTTAAATCGACCAATAAAAATGTTTGCAGTTTGTTTCTTCGAATTTGATAAAAATCCAAAAAAAATAATAAAAATTTGTGACAATAATGGACCGAAATTTTTTTATTTTTCTAACGATGTTTGAAAAACTTGATGATTGAGATGTTTGTTTATGATTTGGGCAAGGAATCTTATGCAAATGCATGTTTTTCGTGGACATCCTAAAATGAAAACGGTTAATTTATCTACGAATCATGAAATTTCCTTTAAAACGGAATTAATTCGTTATTGCATTTGTTTTCTCCATATTTTACGCATATTAAAGCGAAAATGCGCATATTTTAGCAAGTTTTACAATAAATGCATATTTTTGTTGCATATTTTATCTTTTTTGATTAACAACCATTTTTAAAAGTAAACCCATTAACTGTAGTCGTTTTGCTAAACCACTATAAAGAAAATTAGTGATGTAAAAAGTTCAATTAACCAAAATTAATTGAAATTAAATTATGTTCTACGACAAAATAGAGAATAGGGAAGGCTTTAAGTATTTTAGAAAAATTTAAATTTTTGTTTTGTTTACGCCAACTGCGCAGTGATTTAAACTTGATCTCGTATAAATACCTAACAGCGTTAGTTTTACTTTAGTTTGTATCCGCACTTTATGGTTATGTTATTATTCATGCTTATATACAAATTAATTTCTTCGGCTTTTTTTCAAAATTACATTCACATTTTATTTTTTTTTTTTTTTGATAAAATTTTGTATTTTTTTTTAATTGCATAATTTATGAGTTTTTAGTGCATATTAAATATGGGACCAGCCGGGGCATAGTGATTAGAACACGCGACTACCATGTGGGAGATCGTAAGTTCAAACGTGGTTCCAGTCAGCTTAAAAAAAATTGTTCTTTCATTGTCGGATCCCCTCGAATGTTGTTGACATCAACTTCGCAGTATAAGTGTTGAGTCAATATGCGTGTCTAGTAAGAGCTTCTCAAACAGTGACGTTCGCATTCGTCGATAAACAAGTAGGTGCCGTTAGTTGTGAATCTAAAAATAGAAAGCGTGTTAATTTACAACAACGCGAGAAGCTACTTATCCCATAACTCATTTATGGGGTGCAAAGGGAAATTAAGTAAGTTAAGTGCATATTTCTAAAATTTTAAGTGCATGTTATATGCGAATATTTTTGATTTTTTAGTGCATAAAATTCCTAGCCCTATTTATGGTTAAAGTTTACAGAAAGTGGTTTTATTTTTTAAAAATGCCATCATCCATCCCTAATTTTTTGACACTGCTGCGACATGGAAATTTTTCAATTACTGTTTGGCAGGGTTTCATTTAAATACTCCGCAAAATATTTGGACCCATCATCGTGAACGGCGAGTACCGTCGTCGAATGAATCATGAGCTGTATGAGCTGTACAACGACATCGACGTGGTCAAGCGCGTTCAAATAGACCAAATGCGCTGGCTTGGACACGTTGTACGAATGGACGAAAACGCTCCGGCTCGAAAAGTCTTCGGCAATAAACACGATGGGCGGCGCAGGAGTGGGCGACCAAAACTTGTGGATGGATGGACCAGGTGACGGAACTGTTAAGTAAGCTTGGAATCACGAACTATCTACGGAGCGCAAAAGACCGAAGCGCTTAGAATGCTTTTCTACGTGCGGCTACTGATAGAAAAACTTCTGTTGTTGCTGCCAGTAAAGGAGAAGAAAGAAGAAGAAGGTGTTTCATTTAATGTTCTGCCTTTGGTCGTGAAACACTGTTTTTGCTGTTGAAAACTTTATGTTTATTGTATCACCAAAGAAAATGTCAATTGGATTTTAATTTGGGCAACACGCTGGAATGTTAAAGACACCTCTTTTGGATATAACTTATCGATCAAAAATTCTGCGAACTGTATGCAATGTGTCTTTGGAGGTGACACGTTGACCCAATTTTCTGAAACCACGGTCGTCGATTAAATAACATAAAAGTATGGATCAATAATTCCTTTTGCTAACAAAGCTGCCCATAGAGTAACCTTGGGTGAATGCAGGGTTGCTGTCATTCTAATTGCCTATTTACATGCCCATTTGGAAGTGTGTCTCGTCTGAAACTACATGTTTGTAAAGCTACTGAACCTCTTTTGCATTTCGTTAGCGCACTAGAGCTTGTTAGTATGATCTTGAGGCTTTAATTCCTGTACCATTTAAATTTTTTAAAAATATTAACTTAAATCTTTGTATAAGATGTTCTGAGCAAATTTTAGACGCTATCTCGACGCAGCTACTGATTTAAATGTCAATGGACTTTTGGTCCGCCCTATAGCCGATAAGCAGTAGGGGCCGTTTCGTACATTGGATTTCAATAAAAAGGTTTCTAGGCCGTAGCATATATGAAACTCATTGCCCTGCCGATACCCTTGTGCTGCTCTCTCTCTCTCTCACTGTAGAGCTTTTTTCGTTACACAGTACAACACATGATTTTGGGACTCATTTCTGAGAATTGCACGTGAAAGAAGCCCGAAAAATTATAACTTCTGCATCATTCGTTTTGTCAAGTTGGCTGCATTACAAATTTAATGGCCATGGTCAACTTTTTAGCACTTTTTCTATATCTGAACACGGTTATATCTCGGTATGTCGTACGGAATATATCTTTTGAGTCTGAAGCAAAGTTGTAGGTATTGAATAGGTACCATAATTTGGTACAGTAAATTGTACTTTTTAGCACTATAAATTGTACTTTTTGGTACAGTAAATTTTATTTTTTTGGTACAATATAATTCACTTTTTGGTACAATAAATTGAACTTTTGGGACCATAAATTGTACTTTTTGTTACCAGAATGAGAGTAGCAAGACTGACTGCGACGTATGCAGCGATAGCGTGCCGTCGTCATTAGTCTGACATTTCAAAACACAAAAAACACAAAAAAACACAAAAAGTCTGACATACGTCGTAGTCAGACTCGCAACTCCCTTCATGTAATTTTTCATAAGTCGATTAAAATTATGCAGGGGCGGACGCCCCCCCCCCCCCCCCCACCATCTAATTTAATGTAGTCATTTTTTGGGCATTGTGACATTTTGTTTAATATTTTTTGGGTATGCGTCGCTACCGGCTTGGAAAATGTCATATTACCCAAATTGCATGTCATACAGCCCAAAACCCCAATTCCTTGGGCAACAACAACTAACATTGTATATGTTTTGGGCGATATGTCATATTCTGTTTTGGGCGAAATGACATTGGGCGAAATCTCGGTACGCCGTACAATAAATGTAACTTTTTGGGACCATAAATTGTACTTTTTGATATCATAACTTGTACTTTTTGGTAAATTTAAAATTTTACTTTTGATACCGTAAATGCTACTTTTTGTTGCCATAAACTTTACTTTTTGGTACCATAAACTTTATTTTTTGGTACAATTAAAGTACTTTTTGGTACAATTAATTGTATTTGTTGATAAAAAACAAGTACTTTTTGTTACAATAAATTAAACATTTTTGTTTTGTAATCCAGTTATTTAGCAACTAAATTATTAATGCAGCCAACTTGACAAAACGAATGAAGCAAAAGTTCTTATTTTTACGGCTACTTTCACGTGCAATTCTCAAAATGGAAACCAGAATCAATAAGCTGAAAAATGCGGTACTGTGTTATTAAAGATTCCTTTCTCTGCGCAGAATTTTCTTGGCCGACCTCCTACACTTTCTGATTACACTTCCTTATGGTCAGTTTATTATACATGGACTTAAGTTTCAATTGGATCCCATGGTTCTCCTAAATAGCGCCTAACATCCATATGTTTTGTTGGTTCCGTCCTTTGAGCGATGGCTTTATCATAATTTTCGGTCTGAGATTACTATCATTTTGTCCAGGAAGCAGAGTTCGATGTAGTTTTTAGTATGCGTATTTCTAGTGAAGAGACAGATTTCCATCTTTATCGTGTTATCATGCAATCGCCTCTGCTTATCCCTGTTATGAGCTGCCCATAGCATAAACCTTGTTTCCAAAGGATTTTCTAATTTAGTGGACTACATCGAGAAGTGCGGTAATGTTGTATATACTATAGTATGGATGATAAGCCATACTCTACCGACTTGCCAAACGAAGAGATTGGTAAATATCCTGGTCAGATGAGTTGATAGTAGAGCCGCGTATATCTGTAAGAGTGCCGGCCCAGCAGTTAATTTCCGGAGGAACTTGGGGAGGTAACACCTCCACGTACCCGAGTTAACCACCGGTGGAACGCTTGGCCGGCTCTGCAGTAGTGCAGAATATGATAAATGAAAGAGAATCAAAAACTACACTTTTACATCCAACAACGACAAAACTGTATTTAGCTTAGTTTATCTTTTGTGGATATCTTTTGGGGTGATCATAAAATTATAAGCAGTGGTTTTTAATTACGAAATAAAATTTTTCTATTTTTCAGGTCCTTTAACATTCTCCTTCATTTGCGTATCATAACACTTACTTTATTTCTTAACATCTGTTACATCTAATCAGTTCAGCTATCAATTTGACACTGCCTGTGGATTGACATCTTAATGCGAATAAATGAATGATCGATTGACAATTCTTAGAATTCTAATAAGTCTCATCAAGTGAATCATGTGTCATTTCCGTTCCGGTCTCTAACAATTTAGCGCACTCACAAAGGTACATCAAGTACAAATGCGCCCCCAACAATGTTTGCAATAATCTTAAATACTAAATTCATTCATCCATTCATTGGCACACACAAGCAACAAATTTAATCTTTTGTTTACTACTAGCAATAACAAAGAATTGTTGTTTGTTGCGTCTTAATCAATGAACAGACAAAAAATTAACTAAATAACGAGATAACGTATCGGTTAACAATATAAGCCATCGGATCTTATAGTCATTCTCAGTGCACACACACACACACAGTGCTACCTAGCTATCTATGGGAAATTATCTTAACGTATTTTACAGTGAATCATTAAGCAAAAGATACAAGCAGATAATATTGAGTTTGCCATATAACGTAGAGCAATAACGATAAATAACGTTAGTTCGCCATACTAGACATAATGCGGTAGCAATTCGTACTAAACTAATGGCGATGGTTGTTGTCTTTACTCAAATGTTAGTTGTATTAATGTGGCAACTTTGGTATATCATCGTTGCTTTCGCAGTGAAAAGTGTTGCCATAAACTAACAAAATAATAATTGTAAGAGAACAGTTGTAAAAAATACGAGGGCAGTCTAATAACACCGTAACTTTTATGTTTTGGGAACTCTGTGTGTAAAAGGTTACGAAGTAGTCGTCTAAATTTAGTTATGATCGTGATGTTGCCCACAAAAGGTCGTCATACTGATATTGTCAATAAAATCAATGAAATGATATTGACAATATTTTTAAATAACTCTTCTTATTATAAAGACACTCTGAAATAACCATTTTCATAGTTTTACAGGGTTTCTTTAAAGAATTAATTAAGTATGAGAGGTACCAGAAGGGGTGGGGCTATTCTGTCTATTGATTTCCAGTGAGGATTTAAAACTTTTAACTAAAAAAAGAACTTAATTTTCCTTCACACCCCATAAATGAGATATGGGATAACTTCTCGCGTTGTTGTGAATTAACACGCTTTCTATTTTTAGATTCACAACTAACGGCACCTACTTGTTTATCGACGAATGCCAACGTCACTGTTTGAGAAGCTCTTACAAGACATGCCGATTGACTCGACACTATACTGTCATGTTGTTGTATACAACATTGAGCGGCCCGGCAATGAAAGAAAAATGTAGGTGACTGGAGAAGGGAATCGAACCACGGCCAGTCCATTTTAACTTAAAACTGCTCTTGATAACATACTTAGGCTGTTATGGCTTATGTCCACAGATATTACGCGAATGTTGGACATTAAAAAGCTTTCGAATCTAAAATAATGAATCGAAAGTAGGGTCGAATGGGGTAGGATAGGGTAGGATCGAATGACGACGTCAAAACTAGGAAAAACTATTTGAAGAACCTTAAGAGAACGTTTTCTTTGGATGGATTAAAAAGTGGTAGGGATCCCAAAAAAAGGGAGGCCGGTCGCATATATTACTTATCACCCTAGTAGAATGATAAATGTTTAACAAATTATGTATATATTTTTTTTTAACATTTTTAGTTTAAAGTGTAAATTGTTAAATTTAAAAAGTGTAAATTGTTTGTGTGTTGTTTGTTTGTTTTAGCTAATGTGATGTTAACATAAATTAACATTCTCCCCAAGATCGAACATTATTAACAAACATTTAGCAAAATTAATAGAATTACTTCACTTTAGCATTAAATATAATATTTTTTATTTATTTTCAGGTAAGTTCCATTACATACGACTCAATTACTTGGCCACATTTTCTGTAAAAACAAAAAAAGGTAAGAATATTTCAATCAGGTAAAAAATTAAACAAAATCGTAAATTTTTTTTAAAATCTAGAAAAACTGCTTAGTTAAAAAAAAAATTCAAACAAAATCTGTTACAATGGCGAACCCAAATTATCCCTATTGAGATATAGATGGCAACAGTAGTTTGAAAAAAAAAATACTTAAGTATAAGAAGCAACCTTATAAAAATTATGTTTAAAGTTTCAAAAATGTCATGTGCCCCTAAAAAATATTGAATTAAACTATTTTACAGAAAATTGTCCAACGATTTCAAATATATCAAATATTTAAAATATCTTGTTACAATCAAATTTTTGGTTAAGAAGTTATAGCCCTTCAGAATTGACTAATTTTCAGTGTTCAAAAAAACAGACGATTTTTACGTAATTTGGTCCGCTTTCAGATACACTATTTCGAAAACTAAGTAACTTATCGTCATTATTTTTGATTCTATTGATAGATCTATTTATTAGGAAAAGAAAAAAAATATACTGTTTGCTTTGTGTTTGTCCAGGTTAATCGAAATTTACCTATAATCTATTTTTCGATATTTCTCAACTTTGATGGAAAATAACAAAAAATATCAAAACTATATTTGCCATATATTCAAAATAAGTTATTTGATTATTCCTTTACCTAATGCAAAAAATTCCACCTGCCCATTTTCTCCCCTATTTTTGCCACAGGTAAAATTTTGAAAAAAAGACATGGTTCCAAATATGTGTCCTTAGAAATTTTTGGCAATTTTGACAAATATCCGTGAAAACTTATTCTTATTGCTATTGTTCCCGTCGTTATTGTTAAGAAAAAAAAAATTAAAAAAAAATTTGCTAACCCATAAGTACGCTCCTATAAGTCGTACAAACTTTTTGAAACACTTATTTAATAAATCAATCAATTACACTGTTATACAAAAAAAAATATTTTTCATTTTTCTGGGTGTCTGAATTGTGATTCCTATGGTTATTAATATCATGATTTCAAATATGTTTTCAGATCTTTTTCATCAGGCACAGTTTTTTAGTTATTTGGATTTACATTTTTCAGTATTCTTCATGTTGCATTAAAATACATTTTGCATAAATGTAATGAAAACTTTATTTGATCCAACAGAATCTTTTCTATATACAATAACCGATAATAGTAGAGCTTAAAACATGAAAAATAAGATAAACAAATATGTATTTTCTATAAGTTAGCAAAGTATTTTTTATTTTATGCTGAATATCCTTGCAGTCTCCTAAAATGTCCCAGGAGCAGTCAGCGAATATAGTAGGCAATTATTTTCCTTCGTAACGCTTTTCTAAAGTTATAATGTCTTTGTGGAACCTTTCACCATATTCATTGGGCACGTCGCTGCAGCATTTATAAAAGAAACCCAAATAAGAGGGCAGAAATGCACTTTCAAGGACATGTTGCATCCCTATTTTATGTAGTATATTAAAAAGAGAAAATGGTGATTATAAAATAGAATAGGGCGATAATTGCAGCCTAAAAGGCATGTTGCTGATGTTGCCACCTGTTTATACTAAATTTTTTTAAACAATCGCCTCCATACAAATTTTTAATTGAAAACAAAACTAATTTTCAAATAACTAAAAAACTATGCCTGATAGCTAAATTCTGATTACGTATTTGAATTTCCCATGTCAGAAACACATAATGAAACAGAAGAAAAAAAACCTTGTCGAACAGTGTTATCTATCATATGCATTCTAAACTTTTTGATTATCTAATTTGGTTCAAAAGTTATGATTTTTGCAACGAAAACACTCAAATGGCGCCACTGTGCGACGTTTAGTATTTGGAGCCCTCAGAAATAAACGATCTAAGTAAATATATAAACATGGAAAATTGGTCATCGTTGTGTATTCTTAAAAGGTCTCAGTCCAACTAATATTAAAGCTGAACTGGATTCTACTGGTGGCCTGCCCTTCGTTTACGACTAATATTTAATGGGTGGCAGAGTTCAATCGAGGCCGTACGAGCTGCCAAGGCGGACACCATAGTGCGTCGATTTAGAGCGCTCTGTAAACAATTCGTTACTCCTTAATCTTGTCAAGCTTGGTCTTATAAACATTCCATATATGCTACTCCCATTTAAAGTTCTAAAGTTGGCCACTCACGTACAGTTTTAATTGACAATTGTAAGTTCGCATCGTTTTGTACATTCGCTTTCGCATTCGCATTCGTATAAATATATATTTCAATATTCGCATTCGCAAAAAAAATTTTAATAGTACATAGTACATTCGGTAAAAGAATAAGACTGCAAATTTACGCCTAAGCATTATTTAGGTCTGGTCATTGTATAAACAAACTTCCTCCTGGAAGTGTCCCCAACGAACAGTTGTTTAGTGGAGCCGGACTTATCTATGATTCATATTGCGAAAGCGAAAAGCAGTGAAGCTTCTTTTTGTTAAATACAACTTGGCTCTACTAAACTTTGAATACTGAATACGTCAAAGTTTTCGAAAGTAAATAAAATTATTGTTTAGTTACCTTAAAGACTGAATTTCTGAGAATTATAAAAACTTTGTCACGGCACCCTCTTCTGGTACCACCCATACAAATGTACCATTTAGCCCGCCTTAAATATGTTTTAATTCTGTATTTTGTTAAGCAAATTATATGTTTTTACTTAGGGTGAGGGTATATGTAAGTCGTGTTACCCGACTGAATCTTTCTCACTTGTTTTCACTGAACATATTTAAACTTGACGTTTTTTGGGTGTCTTGACACTCAGTTCAGTTTATAATATAAAAATTTTATTATTCTCAGTTAAACTGAACAAATGTTTTTGAACAATTAAAGTGATTGTATAAATATAATATAAATTTGTTACAATTTTGAATTCAATTCTTGTTACGGTATTCTGGCAAGGAAAAGTTCACCTTGTGGTGAAATGTAAATTATTGGCAATTCATAGCTAATTTTTGAATTTGAAAAACACAAAATGAAAACACAATACAGAGAAAAGTAAATACATACATATATTTATACAAATTTTAATGAGCTTAAGGAGACGACACGTACCCCAGTTAAGTGGACAGTCGAAAATATTGGACAAATACTGTGTCATGAGGAATTGGCAACAGCTGTCCCGCAGATTTCTAGGCGGTTGTTCCCTTTCCACACATTTTGCCACTAACATCTCCATAGCAAAATGGGGTAGAAGTGTTTTACCCACGACTTCAACAATTTAAAATTTTATTACAATTATGATATTGTCATAGCTCGGTTTGAGATCAGTTCTATTGGCAATTATTTATTATTGCCAATAGGTTTTTAATCAAGAGTTTGTGAAATGTATTATGTTGACAGCAGGTTAGGCGTATGACGTCATTTCGACATTAACCACAATGTCTTGTCAGCGCCATTTGCTGTGCCTTCTCCTCTTTCATCACAAAAGGGAAGAAAGCATCTCAAAGCTAATGAGAACTTTTCCCACCGGTGCGAAGAAAGCATCCTCGAAGCGCACAACATGCCAACATAATACACACACAAGCACTTGCCTATGCATGTGTTCATCGGACACAATTGCATAGGAGTTTTGTT
Source organism: Muscina levida (assembly GCA_964034835.1). NCBI lineage: Eukaryota > Metazoa > Arthropoda > Insecta > Diptera > Muscidae > Muscina > Muscina levida. The sequence goes on from OZ035882.1 coordinate 58,722,271, forward strand.
GTTGACAAAGTGCCATCCCCGTTCTGTGTACCTTCAGTGTATTCATTGTTCTTGATTTTATTTATTGTTGATCTGTAAAGAATAATGATATTGTCTTAGCTCGGTTTGAGATCAGTTCTATTGGCAATTATTTATTATTGCCAATAGGTTTTTAATCAAGAGTTTTTGAAATGTATTATATATATATATATGTGTTCCTCTAACTCCCATTGGAGCATAGGGCGTCAATTACAGCCGTCCGCCATCGGACACGGTTTTGTGCAATCGATCTTAATTGGTTCCAGGATACGCCGAGGTTACTCATTTCGCTTTCGGTGGAGCGTCGCCATGTTATACGTGGTCTTCCACGCCGACGGCCTGCCTGATGGAAGGGATTCCATTTAAGTGCCTGCTTAGCCACGTTGTCATCATTTCGGCGAAGAGTATGTCCAATCCACTGCCACTTACGCTTACGAATTTCCGTTGCCAGTGGTATTTGCCGTGATCGCGACAACAATTCTGCATTTGAAATGGTACGCGGCCAGAAAATACGAAGTATTCGTCTAAGGCAGCGATTGACAAAAGTTTGAAGCCGATTGGTAATACTACTGGTAACTTTCCAAGTTGTACATCCATACAGCAGTACAGACTTCACACATGCTTCGAAAATTCGCAGTTTTGTATGGAGGCTAATTTTGTTATTTTGCCATATTGGAGCTAGTATACCGAACGACGATCTTGCCTTGTTTATTCTGCCCTCTACATCTAAATCGGAACCTCCTTCAGCATCAATCTCACACCCCAGGTAGCAAAAGTTAGGAGCATATTTGTAGGTTTCATCGCCTACCCTTAATGGAGCTGTTGTTTCGGTTCCTATGCTAAGAGTCTTTGTTTTGCTGGTGTTTATTTTAAGACCCGTATGTTGCAGCTTTTCCTGGAGATCTAATGTTGTCCGTTTTAGATCACACAGCCTATGAGAAAGCAAGCAAATATCGTCTGCGTAAGCCAGGTAATTTAGGTATTTGCCGTTGATTTGCCATTGTATTCCTTGGCTTCGGTTCTCGATGGAACTAAGAACATCTTCCATAACTACTAGGAATAATAGAGGTGACAATATGCATCCCTGACGCACTCCACTTTGAACATGGAATGGGTCTGAGAGCTTTCCTTTATGGAGAACGAAGCATCTGGCCTGGTTATAACTTTCCTTGATCTGAGATATTAATTTTTCAGGTATATATCTTCTTCGCAAGGCTAACCAAATGTATTCACGGTTGATGCTGTCAAACGCTTTCTCAAAGTCCACAAAGAGAAGATGAAGATTGGAATTGAATTCCAAACATTGTTCTACAATAATGCGCAGCGTATTGATGTGGTCTGCACAGGAATATCCACTGCGAAAACCTGCTTGACAGCAGCTAATACTATGTTCTAGGTGTTCTTTAATTCGGTTTAGAATTATTTTTGCCATTAGCTTTGCTATCGTTGGGAGAACACAAATTCCACGCCAGTTGTTACAATTTTTCAAGTCTCCTTTTTTTGCAATTTTGACAATTATCCCATTTTTCCATTCTTCAGGGAAGGACTCAGTTTCCCATGACTCAGTAATGAGTGGGTGTAATAGCTCTGCAGTGAGTGTTGGATCACACTTATATAATTCAGCAGGGATACCATCTGTGCCGGCGGCTATACCGTTCGGAAGTTGTTTTATCGCTGCTATAATTTCGGATAAACTAGGTGGTGAGGTTCCAATCCTGTAGTTTGTGGTATTTATTGAACTTGCAGGTATAGGTAGTTCAGCTGCAGGGTCTATTATGTTATTTAAGACTATGGAAAAGTGTTCTTTCCACCTTTGCAGTTGTTCCTGGTCGGTGCTGAGAAGATTTCCAGTCAGATCTCGGATAGGATGTTCAATGTGCAATTTGCGTTCCGCTAGTTTTTTGGTGACATGGAAAACTGTGCGAGTGTCGCCAGAATTTGCGGCATTTTCAGCCTGCTCAGCGAGACAATCTATACTTCTTCGTTTGTCCCTACGCACTGCACGCTGTACCGTTTTATGGCTTTCGTTATACTTATTTTCTAGTAAATTCTTCTCTTCGGGGTTCTTGGAAGCATTGAATTTATCTTTCAGCTCTTTGCGTTCTGCAATTAAACTCCAAGTAGCCTCAGACATCCAATCTTCTCTTCCTTTGGGGGTTGGTCCGATTGACTTATCTGCACATGACCGTATTATTTTTTTAAGATGGTACCATTTCGAATCAATGGAAGCAGGAAGTACATTTCCGGTGGTATTCATCGCCTGTCGGAGTTAGGAGGTAAAGTTGTTTCGGACGTTCATATTCCTTAATCTACCAACATCGTATTTCCTGGGTCGGAGGTTCTGTCTGTTGTTTTGTATGGCTGTGGTACATAAACGTATTTTGGCTACTACTAGGTAGTGATCTCGAGATTGGCCAATATCCGCACCTCGTTTACTACGTACATCAAGCAGGCATTTTTTAAAACGGTGGCTGATGGCGCAGTAGTCAATTTGGTTCGCGGTGTTATGCCTGTCGGGAGACAGCCACGTTACCTTGTGACAATCTTTATGGGTAAAGAGAGTGCCACCGATAACTAACTTTCTAACATTGCAAAAGTCAATAAACCGTTCCCCGTTGTCATTCCGTGTACCAAGCCCATGCTTGCCCATTACATGCTTCAGCGATTCATTGTCAGAACCGACCTTGGCGTTCAGGTCTCCCATGACTATGACGATATCACCTCGTGGAATATCGTCATACGTTGCATTCAGCTGACTGTAGAACGCGTTTTTCAAATCGTCTGTGGCAGCTTCGGTTGGGGCATAGCACTGTATTAGAGAGATATTTCTAACCTTAGATCCAAAACGGGCAAGAATAAGTCGGTCCGATACAGGCTTCCAATTTATGAGGCTCTTACGCGCATTTGTTGACAACATTATTCCAACGCCTGATTGGTGATTGCTTCCTGTCTCCTTTCCAGAATATAGCATGACCGACTGTGAGCTTGGAGACGAATACTCACCAGAGCCAGTCCATCGAATTTCACTTAAACCGAGGATAGCAAGGCCGTACCGTAACATTTCACGTTCTGCTTGCAAATACCTGGCGTTCAAACCGGTGGCGATGTTATCGCCGTCTCTGAGCGTTCTTACATTCCAGTATCCAATCATAGTCCTAGTTCGATATGCAAAGGTCGTCAACGAGTGTTTCGGTTTTTTATTTAGAGGCTGATTTTTTAACGATTCGTTAGCAATTTAGATTTCGGAAGATGTGGGTTGCTAACCCTCGTCTCCTAGATTGGTAATAGGGCTGCTATCTGCGCGTCCAATCCCACGATGCAACCATGCTTCAGCGGTTTAAGCCTGAAATGTATTATGTTGAATTTAAATTTTTACAATTTAAAATATTATTTCAAATAGCTGAAACTACCTTGTTACCTCCTTTTTGGCAGGTAACAATTTTAGTAACAATTGTCACGGTAACAAGGATTTGGAATACCGATTTTTTTTATTTTGTAACCAAAGTAGTCTATTGTAACCGTGGTGACTATTGTAACCACGTCAGAATAGACCAGTTAAAGTGGTTGGTGTAAAATAGTTTTTTTTATTTTCTTGTTTAGAATCTATTCTCTACTATATTATTGGCTATTTTACATTATTTTCATATAAGAGAAACCTTCATGTTAGGAAAATTTCATTTGTCCAAACAATTTTTTTTTGAATCCCTAAACAAAATTTCTAAAAAAAAAGTAAAGTAGCATGGACTGGCGCATTGCTAAAGTTACACATGCTACAAGTCAAGTATTGCAATTGGGCTGTATTGCAATTAAGCCTGACAACCGTTACACTAACACTGCTAGAAGTTCACATCACTCTTTTCTCAGATAGCCAACAATTTTGTCTGTAGGTTGCTAAAATTTCACAGAAACTCCGGAATTCTTTAAGAAACACATTTCGAAGTTATGTACGGAAAAATAAGCATTAAATTGTTATTACATACCTATAAATTAATATCAAATCTCCATGTGTGTATAATCACATCAAACTATGCGAAATATTTACGCATCATATGTAATTAACTCATTGTGCATCGTTCATCCTCTCTAATGTTTACTCGTAATTTACACATCGATGCGTTTGTGTTTCTGTTCTCCTACACTTTGTTATTATTTAAACATTGTTTAGCTGTAGTTGTTGATTTATTACGATTGTAATCGAGAATCAACCTAATTCTCAGCCAGAAGATGATGAAAAAACGAACAAACCACAAACACTCGCAACATATTTCCTTTACTAATTTGACGCTTTTATTTCAAAATGTTTTAAAACAAAAATTGCACAGAGTATTTAGTTAGTACGTGTATAGTTCTGTTTTGCGTACATACAATAGCAAAATCTGGTATAGGAATACAATGTGTAAGTAGTATATACATACATACATGCTATCATTATTATGGCCCAAGTACCCATCGTTATTAACTCTATATAGATAATAATCATTATTAGCGCCAGAGGCGTAGGCGTTGGGGAGGAGATGTTTGAGGTGGAAGTAGGCTGAAATATGTCTACGCCATGTCCTTATATTTATATACAAAATATCGACTGCAGCTTGCCGAATTTTTGATGGAAATGGCAAATTGTTAACAAACTTACCATGCGGCGGCCTAAAAGTTGGCAGACTTGTCGTTAGATATAATGGGAACGATCTGCTCTTGCTCATACAATACATAACGTATTTTTAAGGAAAAGGCAAACGAATTGCGGAGGGCGTTCACAGGCTTTTGCTTAGGTGGAAAAAGCAGCAACCTGCTGTCGAGTTTTTGTACTGGACTCTCGAAGGGACTTCCGATTGATGATATCTTTTCTTGGGTCAAGTTTAAAAACTCGTGTCGCAGAAATCAATATACGAACTGCTGCTACGTCCTTGTTTTTACATCTGTTGAAAACAGACACCAGATCCAGAGTAATGTTATAATTTTATCATCGGAAACTTCGTGGTCATTATCTAATTCACTCCATTCGTTGGATAAAAATATTCACCTGATGTTTTATCTCTGTTTTGAAGTTTACACATAATATAAACAATTTTTTTTTTAAATCATTTAATTCAAATAAAAATAGTATTATAATGTAATATATTTGACTAATATAGGCGCAACCTACCCCAAGGGTGGGAGCAAATTTTATAACATTTTGATTTTTGTATGAGAACCCCTTTAGGAGGGAAAAATTAGTGGGGTCTGTCATAAATTTTACTCCTCTAGGAGGCACCAAGGGAGCAGCAAGAGCTGATTTCATAAAAAAAAAATATTTATAATAATACAAATTGTGGACCACCGTAAGACTTAAAGATAAAATGTAGATATGTTTTGAGAAACTGTTGCGGATGGGTCATACATTTGACTCCGCTGGAACAGTTAGAACGGTGGGAGTAAAATTTATAAAAAAATTGGTCGATGTCACATTTAACACCTCTAGGAGACACAATGGAAGCGGCAGGAGAAGATTTCTTAAAAATATAAAAAATAAACACAAATTGTATGGGAACCACCTTAAAAGTTGAAGATAGAGGGCAGATATGTTCTGAGAAAATGTTGAGTTTGCAAAAATTTTAGGCGTTACATTTGATTCCTCTAGGGGCACATTTGGGGCAGTTAGAGAGGTGGGAGCAAAATTTATATAAAAAAATGCTTTTTGTATAGGACCCGCCGAAGGGGGTGAAGATTGGGGGAAGGTATGTTTGGAAGAAATGTTAGGGGGGTACATTACTGGTGGTCTGTCATACGTTTTATCCCTCTAGGAGGCACATCGGGAGCAGAAAGAAGGAGCTCATTTTTTCAAAATAAAAAAAAATTGTATGGGGATCACCTTAAGGGTTAAAGATAGGTTAAAGATTCTGAAAAACTGTTGGGGTTGCAAAAATATTGGGGGTCGGTCATACATTTGACCCTTCTGGTGCCTCCCATACAAATTAGCCTAATTCCCGAAAATTTATATTTACCCAATAGTTTGTAATGGAAACTCTTTTGAACTTTGAAAATATTTTACATTTAACAGTTTCAATTTGTAGTTACAGCCTAAGAAACCGGGAGATTTAACCAACCCATTCTGCTATCCCCTTACAAATGACAAAAATTCCAGATATACAAAATGATGATTATTCCCTCGACCTACGGGTAAGAGGGTGTATATCATTTGATACAACCCAAAAGTGTAACACATAGAAGGAGTCACTTCAGACTATAGGTTTCTTCGAACCAAATTAGATTCATGACTTTTTAAGTCAATTTATCCATGTCCGTCTGTCTGTCCGGCTGGTACGCACGATAACTTTCGAAAGATGTAACCAATTGTTTTAAAACTTTGCATGGGTTAATATTTTCCCAAAACTACTTAAGGGATTGCATGTGGGCTACATGACTGAATAAAAATATCAATACACCCAACACGATCGTGCCCAAAATATATTTTTTGTTAAGCTATAACAGGATAATGTTCTGGAGAACAAATTAGAAAACCAGCTACGCTCTTTCTGGTACCTCCCTAAAATTTTTTGTTGTTACTGAGGGTGAGGGTATATGTAAGTCGGTTTACCTCACTGAAACTTACTTCCTGGTTTTTAAAACATTTGTGCTAATTTATTATAACCCTGCACACTCCAAATAAATGTCCAAGCATTATATGTTTCTTCCTCCACACACTTCTGCACTTAGCGCAGAGATAATTTCTCCTCCCTCAGCATTCTCCCCGTTTCGCCTGCCTCTGCCATCAACATCTTGTAGGTACTTTAAATTTATGTGCATATTTTTTTTGCGCTGCTTTTGGTACTTGATGTTACTGTAACATATTCTTAAATATGATGCAAGTAATCTATGTAGGTACTAGTACTTAGTTATCCGTCCGTCTGTCTGTCTAACCACCACTTGTGATGTTGGAGTTGAAGTCATCAAGATTTACTAGACAATGGAGTGGCGTCTTGGTTAAAAATACAAAAATTTAAGCGTTTTTTTCTATTTATGCTCTCAATGTTAATGATATATTGTGACATAATGTTAAAGTCTCGCTTCTCTGCTCTACAACAACACTTTTTGCTGCTCTAACTGTAACTAAGTCAGCCACTAAGCGAGTGGGGCTGCAGCTATTTACGCTTGTCTCGCGCGTAAATCGTTCAGTGGGTTAATGGTGGAGTACACTGATAGTACTCCTTCCTACCTCTCTCTATCTCTCCCGATAATTACCCGTCAAGCTATGCCAAGCTATGCCAAGCTATGCTGGGTGTATGTGGCGTCCACTGGCGGGGCTGAAAATGCAAATTAAGTTTATTTTTAATGACCACCTGAATAATATCGGAACACATTACAATGTTCGTACAATTGTCTGAGAATGAGGTGCAAGAATATATTAATTAGCTTTTGTTGTTTGCTCTGCCTGTGATTAATGTTGGCATCTAATGCAATTTCCGAGTTGTAATTCAATATCGGTTACATTTCATGGTGTCTGCTGACTGCGTAAGAGAAAACTGGAAGGCTTCAGAGTGACATGATCAGTTGCAGACTAAGTGGGAAAAGCTAACCGACAGACAGAAAGAAAGACTGACATTTATGTCCAGACATTTTTCTAAAGTTGTTAACCTTGTTGTGGGAATTGACAATAGATACGTATTTTCTATAGAATATTGAAATAATAAATATTTTGTTAAGCTAGATGGACGTTTGACATGTGTATGAAACTAATGAAATTCCTTCAGTGAACCATTGTAATTAGTAACTAATATAATTTAATGTAGAAATTATGAATAATTTTTATAGAGAAAGGCTAAAGATTTTGAGGAGAATAATTCATGAACATTTGATCGATTTAAGACCACCAGAGTTATTTGTTTTCACATTTCAAAACTTCTAATGCTGCATAAAATACAAACCCGCCAAAAAAAACCCGTCAAAATCACCATCTTCCATTGGAAGTACTTTTCAAGATGTTTAATTTGTCAAACAAATTTGATATTTAGCCACTTTATGTACTAATGTAGTTTGGAGAAACCCAAATAAAACCGGTTCCTAAACCCGGTTTTTATAACCGGTTACTTATTATTGGAACCAGTTTTAAAGACGGGTTCCTGTTAGATTTTTGGGTAACATGTTTTATGTATAAAGTTTTTAATTTTTTATCGACATCCCGATCCATTTGCGTAATTTTTGTTTTTTTTTTAAAACCGGTTCTTGATCCCTAAATTTTCAAATGATGGGTAAATTGAAAAATCTGTTACAAACATTTTTGTGTTTACATAACTAGTTTCCAAAAAAAAATGATAAGCTTTAAATCCGAATTATTTGAAATCCGGTTTTATGTATAAATTGAGTTCTTAAACACACTTTAGGAAACCGGTTTTCAAAAACTAATATGTTTCGGAATTTGAAAAGCTGTTGCGAATATTTATAGTAATTGATAACTATTTTCTTAAAACGATAAGTTCAAAATAGTAGTAATGTAAAAACCGGTTCTATATATAAATTACATTCTTAAAACCGGTTTTGAGAACAGTTTTTAGAAACCTCCAAGCTTCAAATGCAAGTAATTTGAAAAGGTTGTTGAGACTTTTGGGCTAAGCATCGTATTTTTGTAACCGATTTTCATGTTTTGCGCATCGTTTATGTTTTTCTAAAAACCGATTTTATGAATAAACTTAAATCCTTCATTATGTCGACGGCTATAGAAAACTTTTTATGGTTTTTATAGACAAGCGCTTCGTTTATAAAAATTTTTTGGAAAACGGTTTTATGTATAAATATGATCCAAAATTTAGTAAACGCCGATGAAAACCGGTTCTTAAACAAGAAAAATTCGATTAAGCATCGGATTTTTGGATCCTGTTTTAAAGATGATAGTTTATTGATATTTTGAAATCAGGTTTTATGATGAAGAAATTAAGTTCCACGCGAATAAAAAACCGGTTCATTAACCCGGTTTCGAGAACCGGTTATTTAAAAACCATAAATTCAAAATATGAGTAATTTTATTTAAAAAAAAAAAATAGATTAAGCTTTGGATTTTGCTTATGTTTAACCGGTTTTATGTATACATTATGATCCACAGTAACGCCGATGCCAATAAAAAATTCGTTTATAATCTTAGTGTCAATAAGCGGTTTCTCACAAACGATAAATTAAAAAACCGGTTACGAATATTATCGACGCTATGAATTCTATTTTCTATATTTATAAACGGTTTTATGTATGTTTTTGTTCCACAAAGTTTTGGACGCTAATAAAAAAAATGTACCTAAGATAATCGTCATGACGTAAACCATAGAAGGCACCGCATGAAATTTATTAAGTTACTTACTCCGACTGAGGAGGGAGACTCTAGGTCATACATATAACCTTGCCCTAAGTATTCTTTCCACCTAGGGGCCACAGCGGGACAGCTATAAAGAAGATGTTCCATTATTTCGGACTCCTCTTCGACCTCACATACACGGCAGTAGTCTAGTAATGGACCTAAACAAATAAATCATTTTGATGCAGTTAAACACCGCATGAAACTTATTTACTTACTTACACCGACCGAAGAATGAGACTTAAGGTCCTCCATATAGTCTTGCCCTAAGTGTAAGTAACTTCCTAGAGGCCTTAGCGGGACAGCTACAAAGAAGATGTTTTCGGACTCCTCTTCGTTCTCAAATACACGACAATACTTCGGTAGGGACTTATCCGATTTGTCCGTTAAGTGCCTGATATTGGAGTGGCCAGTTAAAATTCCGCAGGCCATTCTAAATTCACTCCTAAAAAGCCTGACCATGTATTCCGATCGGGATATGTGCTACATACGGTCGGCCACAGCGATCTAGCAGTTATTCAGTCGGTTCTGGAGATACAACGTCTGCCGGCTGTTTTCACATCCAGTCCTCCACTAAGTCAAAAAGGTAACAAAGAGGCCGGTTACTTTTATCAGAAAGTCATGACTAGAAATTGTACAGCATCATTTAGCCTTCTGATTCATTCCCAGATACGTTGCAATGTCCCCGGACCCAACTGATACTGACATCCAGAGTCATTAGCCCATCCAGAGTCATTAGCCCATCCAAGTTCTCCTTACAGTTCCTCACCAACTTTGATTTACACCATGTAAAATTGATCGCTTTATTTGTAGCTTGGTTGTCCACACAGAGGGTTATGCTACTGAGACTATTATCGATTCCACATCCCAAAATAGCCTCAGCGGTTTTCTGAATATCCAGTACTTCAGTTTGAGCAACACTGCATTTTCATTATGTAGCCTGAGAGAATGGCTTAGGTGTAGGTTCTCGCTGCATATCCGTCAGTAAAGGAAGAAAGTGAGTCACCATAAGGAGTTCTGACGTCATTCCATTTCAATCTTTAAAGGAATTTCAACACCACGATATCCACACGTTACGTAAAAAAATCAGTCAGAGGTGGCAGATGAAGAGAGACGTCATTACCCAAAAGCTGGTGAATATTCGCAAGACCATATGTGAACTCATGCCAATACCTATAGAGTTTCGGCTCGCACCATGGGCATTGACACCCCTCTTAAACCTCTCCTCGATGTTCCTTAACCAATTTTACTTTTGATCGAAAACAAACACCTAGGCCATGGGCCGGAGGCCAATAGCAGCTATTCAAGAGCAATTTGCATAATGTCGCACGTCGTTAGTATAAATTTCTCACCTGTCATGATGACCACATCGTCTGCATATGCCACAACTTTCGTACCATCCTCATTGAATGATTTAAGTTCTTCATTTATCACAAGGAACCGGCCGTGGTATGACGATTATAACACCCGACTACCATGTGAGAGATCCGTGGTTCAATTACTGTCTCCAGTCATCTACATTTATCTTTCATTGCCGGCCCCCTCGATATTGTCGACAGCAACTTCGCAGTATACTGTGGAGTCAGTCGGCATGTCTAGAAAAAGCTTCTTAAACAGTGACGTTCGCATTCGTTGATAAACTAGTAGGTGCCGTTAGTTGTGTCCCATTCATCATTCAAGGGATGTAAAGGTAAATAAAGTTTTTTTTCGCAAGTAGAAACATTAAATGGGATAGGAATCCCCTCTGTGATGTTCCTCTAGTCACCATCTTCGGTGCCCGGACATAACACCCACGAAAATAATCCCCAAAACGATTTTGGGAAGTTGTCCGGACATAAGCCCCAACATTTTTTGGAGTTATGTCACGGCACCACCATTTTCCACCAAGTTCTGAGTTTACGACACGATTTCTCAGCATGATACATTTATATTCTACAGAGAGTTCATAATCACGCATGACGTCATATTGTTGAAAACCTCTTCTGTAGTCAGGAAGACAGCTAAAGTAAAGTTATCTGAACTTAGAAAGCGCTCCGTAAAACCAACCACATCATGAAGAGCTCTCTCAACAGATCTTCCAGTGATGTATGCATGTTGACGAGTGCTCAAGAGGCTTCAAGACATCCTTACAGACATATCCTTACATAACAAATCAAATAATCTCTTCAATATTTTAACAAGATAGGATAAGAGGATAAGATGCTAATTGGTCTGTAGTTCTTAGGGGAGGTATGAAGACCTTACCCGCCTTGTGTATTAAAACCAACTTTACCTCCCACCATTTCTCTGGATTATCCATATATACTTTTATCCGAAATTACTTAATTCAGAATCTTACCACCGCGTAGAGAATAGAAGTTTGCATACCAAATGTCAGTTGAATAATTCTTAAATTACTTCAGTAATTGCAGGAACAGAAAGACGGACACCCTCAAAAAGGGAGAGTTTTGTATGGGAGGTGGGAGTAGTGTTTGTCCGATCTTGCTCTTCTTAGAAATTATCCTCCGTTTATACCAAATTTCAGTTTTATAGCTCTTGAACTGCTGCTTTATTATCAGGGACAGACAGACGGACACCCTAAAAAGAGGTCGTTTGTATAGGAGGTGGGAGTAGTGTTTGCCCGATCTTGCTCATCTTAGAACTTACACAATTGAACTACGGCTGTGATCGCAGGAACGGATCCTAAAAAGGGAAACTTTTATGGGAGGTGGGAGTAGTTTTTGAGCGATCTTGTCCATCTTAGATATAAACTTTCATTCACGTGGACAGACAGATAAAAAAAATTAATTTGCCTTTGCACCCCATGTATGAGGTATGGGATAGCTTCTCGCGTTGTTGCGAATTAACACGCTTTCTATTTTTAGATTCACAACTAACGGCACCTACTTGTTTATCGACCAATGCGAACTTCACTGTTTGAGAAGATCTTACTAGACACGCCGATTGACTCGACACTAATACGGCGAAGTTGGTGTCAACAACATTCGAGGGAGCCGACAGTGAAAGAACAATTTTTTTTAAGATGACTGGAGCCAGTCTTGTACCTGCGATCTTCCGCATGGTAGTCTCGTGTTCTAACCACTATGCCACGGCCGGTCCCAACAGACAGATGGTCACGTTTAAATCGACTCAGATTTCGATGCCGATCAATTATATATACACCTACCACGCCTCCATATGGGCGTTACATATGGAAGAACAAAATTAATATACTCCACTCCGTTCGCGTTTATCAAAATTTCGTGTAAGAGTAGAACCTTTAGAACTTTGTGCACGAGTGCGCTTTAGTGGAATCTGTCTAACAGCTGTGAGTAGTATTTGCCGGGTACAGTTTTCAAGGAAATCTTTGTAAAGGACATTGCACGTATCACAGAGAACTGGTGCCATTACCTTGTGGACTTGGTCTCCTTTGGAGCGCTTCCATTCGAAGAAATCCTTTCCATTGGCAGTTGCTTCCACGGATCCGAAATGATGCAAAATTGTCTTCGAATTACAATCTGAAACACTTTTATGAAATGCTAACACGGTTATTATAGTCAATTGTGAGCAATTGCGGCACTCATCGCATGTAAAGCTTTGTATGCCAAAATATTTGTATAAATTGTGATGTTTCCACTCAGTTGAAATGCCTACAGCCTTAGCCTCTATCCATAACATTTTGTTGACAGCTTTTGAACAAAATGGCTATAAAATAGCTCAATTGGTCGTAAAGCCCATAACGGATAGCCGCCCAATAGAACTTTTCCCGAATACTTCGGAAATTATACAGAGATTGTGTAAGGGACAAAAAAAAAGGCAGCCCACAATTCTTCGCATAATTTGTATGTAGATTGCATTTGCAGTTATAAATTTGTATGGAAACTGAAAAGTTATAGATACGAAGACAAAATACGAAGATTATCTGTAAACATTTCCATATACTGTGTATGCTGTATTGTTTGTGCCCACGCAAGTGGCCTTATCTTAACAAATGTATATTAGAGAGGTATAGAGCAGACCACAATATCCCTGAGTAGTTTGTATTCTATATGAATGCGAACACGTATAGTATACTGGCCTACTGGGCGTATTCCCCCTTTTATATATTTTGGGTGCAATAGCCTTAAATTTTCGGTCATGGTATCTCTAAATACAACATATCGAAAACCTATGTCCCACCCCAGACCATCAACTAAAAGCGTCCATTTCACACATTTTTTTGATCACTTCCATTCCAAAACATTCCCTCTGTGCGTTGCTGGAAATAGACACTGTAAATGCATTATTTCCAATTAGAAAATATATTCAATAAACATAACAAAACGACTTCATAGATTTTGTTGCAACAAACTAACGTAGTTGCTGTTAATTTACATATTTACCACACAGCATTTATGAAATTTTGTCAATTGACATTTACCACTTTTTTGCGATTTTTCGAATTACCAAATTTTATTTGTTCTTAAAGCCAATTAATAGATTTTTGTTGCTGTAAGATTTCATTAACCGCTCCAATGGATAAGTTTGTGAACTCTTGCGCATGATCAGGTGGTTTTAAAAATAAGAACAACAACAACACATAAGAACATTAGCAGAACACAACAAAATAAATAAATAATTGGCCACAATTACAGTCGCCACAATTGCCGCCAACAACACCACCACACCAGTTACCGCAGTGCGCCGTTGATGATGTTGACGATGATGATGCAACACACGTTTTCGAGGCATAACCAAATTTATTTATTTTCGATTACCGTTGCCTGTGGCAGCCACCAAAATCAAACCCAAAACTTGCAGCAGCAACAACAACACACCGTTAAGGTTGTCTTACTTATATTAATGCTGGCGATGCTGCTAACTGATGAGAACATGAGTGTGATGAGTGTTATGAGTGTGTTGTTGTCTTTTTAACTGAAGCTTGAAACTGGAACTTGAAGTGGTTCAAATTCTGCCAACTCTCTTTAGCTAAAAGCAGGATGAACTGCTTAAGCTCAGCTGTGGCACTAAGAACTTAACATAAATGTAGATGACAGCATTCAACACCTGTTCCCATCCAATGTGGCCGTTCTAGAAATTCAACTACCAACAAACACAAAACACTGATAAGAGAAAGAAAAAAAAACGACATAAGCAAAAATAAAAGAAAACTACAATATTTTAGTTAACAAATAAATGAGGTGGATATTAGTGTTGATGTTGTTGCTGCTGCTGCCGTTGGTCCACATGATTATGCAATATTGGCGTGAGATGTAAAAGATTTCCATCGTACATTGCTGTGTGGAGGAAGATGCAGCCTGTTCCTAGTCACAGACTCGTCTCGTCGTCATCATCATCAGTATCATGACTCTGTAATAGTTTCTTGTGGTTGTGTAAATTGGAGTCGGCTCTCGGTAACTGTGTCACAAGTTTTTTTTCATGTTGTTGTTTTTGTTTTATTCTTTAATAGGTATGTGTTGGTTTGTGTTTTCTTTATGCTGTAATTCTTACCTAACGCACTTGACTGGATTTGATTCCAGCTAAAAATTCAATCCAAAGGTGTTGATTTACATTTTACACTGGATAGCATGAACCTGTGCCAGTTCCTGCTGCTTTTTCAACTGATTTGCATAGAAATTGTTTTATGAGCCTCTTGTCTGTACTCTCTTTAAAGATTTCTAAGAAATTAATAGTATGGGTAAATTTGGGTGTTATGCTCGGGTTTTCGTTAAAGTTCTTGAGTTCTTTCTAAATCTCGATAACTATTCACTTTGACACCTTCCTGGTCTTCCCTCATAGGTTTTTCTGAATCATCACTGCTCTTTTCAAGTTACTTACCTCAAAAATAATTTGCATTTATATTCCTTTGGGAAGCTTTTACTGGACATGCCGATTAACTCGACTTACTTACTTAGCTGGCACTTCTTTGCAATTCTATTGGATTATATACCGCACATAGAAAAATATTATAAGCTCCTCGATCTTCTGCGCTTCTTCTCCGGTTAGTCACACCAAGTTCTGTAAGGTTCTCAGTAATATGTTATTTCTAACGGAGTTTTGGTCGCCCTTTTCTGCGCCGTCCAACGAGTTCATTGTCGAAGACTTTTCGAGCTGTAGTATTTTCGTCCGCTTGTGTCATAAAACAGGATTCAAGACAGGTAGATCCAGTATCTGGTATAGCTGGATATTCTTTCGTCGAGAGAGTCATTACATCGCTTGCTTAATCCGCAGTAGCATTTAATAACAGGCAGGATTCTTCTCCGGATCTCGAGGCTGACATTATTTGTTTTATCGATGGCGGAGCCTAGGTAGATAAAATTATCTACCCCTCGAAATAATATTTGTCAACGTTCACGCAGATTCCCAAACGAGTAGATACTTTGTTCGTAGAAACTTATAACTTCATTTTGTCCTCGTTCACCATTAGACCAATTTTCGCAGATTCCTTCTGTATACTTGAGATGGCTGCAGTCACATACCGCAGTTTTCGACCGATAATGTTTACGTCATCAGCATACGCGAGTGGCATGTGTATTTGTTGAATATCATGCTTTCCTCATTATCATTAGGCCTCGTCTGGTATAAAATGGCTCCGTAAGGTCCTTGCCAATCTTCATTAAAGACTTCGTGTAAGTCAGCGTCATTCCTCAAAGGCAATGGAATACCAAACTCATTCATGGCTTCGAGTAATTTCTGCAGGATCGCGCTGTCGAAGGCAGCTTTATAGCCGACGAAAATATGGTACGTGTCGATCTATTTCTCTCGGGTCTTTTCCAGGACTTGCCGAAGTGTGAATATCTGGTCAGTTGTTGATTTACCAGGTCTAAAGCCCACTGATAAGGCCCGATCAGAATGGATAACACTGGCTTTAGTCTTTCACATAGCACACTCGACAGAACCTTATATGCGACGGGTAAAAGGCTGATCCCACGGTAGTTGGAGCACACACTTGGATCACCTTTTTTCAGCACAGGACATAATACGCTTGGATTCGAATCATCAGGCAGGCACTCATTAAGCCAAACCGTGCGTAGGAGCTAGTGCATGCTCGTTATCAGCTCCTCGCAAACGTATTTAAAGAGCTCTGCCGGAAGTCCTACGGCACCGGCTGCCTTATTTCAGCCGCGATATTGCTCGTCTTACCTCGGCTTGACTTGGTGGTGTGCTATCTAAGCCGTCGTCAACAATTGGCGTGATAGCTTTACGTGCGCTGCCTTTTGGATTCAGAAGTTGCTGGAAGTGTTCTCTCTATCCCTATTTTGTCCTTACAGGAGAGGAGCCCATTACCGTAGCCTTTTGCTTTTACTTTCTGGTAAAATTTTCCGGCCTCACCTCTATCCCTGTATCGCTCCATATCCTCGTTCTCCCGTTCCCTTATCTGACGTTTGTTTTTCCTTAAATAGCTGTCTCGCCTGTTTTACTGCCTCCTTGTGCCGTTCCCTAACAGCCAGAAGTGGAGGAGTTGTGTCGTAGAAGTTCTGAGAGCTGGTTGGAGTAGGCAGTGGCTACCTCTGGGGTTTGCAGCTTCGCGATGTCCAGCTTTCTTTGTGTTTGGTAACGTGCGTTTTTCGCTCTGCTCAATATTGTGCGCATTTTGGCTGCATCCAGGTAATGATCTTTGGTTATTTGATTGGGGGATAGCCAAGTTGCTTTGTGGATATCTTTGTGCTGGAATCTTCCCGCTGCGAAGCTAACCAGCCTAAACCCGATGTCTGACGTGTCGGTATACAGGCTGAATTTAACGATCGATGGACTAATAACATCTTCCATTCCTATTTTTGGCATGAGCTCAAATCAGCGTGACGTAGACATATTTCGCCTTGATGCGGATTGTGGCTTTTCGATAACTAATAGGATTGAATCGCGAGACAAGATGCCTGAGTCTCTCGGCAACTACATATACACATCCAAATTCGTGCTTTTCGGCATGGCTGTAACATATGTCGCAATTTTTATGTTGCGAGCATACTTATCCTGTCCATCTCATCTCCTGGATGGTGGTGATGTCAGCCTTATATTTTTTGACGACATCCGCCAGTTGGGTAGTGGCACCATCTCTAAAGAGAGTCCGGACGTTGCAGGTGCATATCTTTAAATCATGGTCCTTATTGCATTTACGGGGGTCGTTAACATTTGGGAGGTTCCGTTTGTTACTTTTTCTTACTCGTAAAGGCGGGTGGCTAGCCCAACCACCAGCCGAGATAGAGAGACACTATTGCGAAATTGTTGTCGTCAACATCGAGGGAGCTACCGATAAAAGAAATGTTGATGACAGGAATCGAACCATGGTTTTCTGCATGATAGTAGCGTGTTCATGTCATGGTCGGGTTTCACCTCTATTCCTGTACTTTTTGATATCTTCACCATCTTCTTCTGAGCGACTTACCCCTCTTTCCATTATATGGTTCAATCACAACACTGGGCACAAATACTTGCAGTTTTAGCTACTATGAGAAAGGATGCTCAGACAATACTTGTCTGAGCTTGGTTTCTTCATAACCCAATACAGTCGTTGCTGCCTAGTATACTGCCACTGTGAGTCGGAACATCAGAATTAGGTAGGTTTGTAATTGAGAGAATTGATTTTAATAGGCATTGGCTATCTAGTTGATATGCAGCGTTGTGATGTCTAGCTTCCTTTGCGTTTGGTTACGAGCGTGAGCACTGTGGGTCGGCAATATCAGAGTTGGGGAGGTTTCTTGTCAGTAATTGAGAGATTTGATTGGAATAGGCATTGGTTATCTAGGTGGTATGCGGCTTTGCGATATCTCACTAATTGCGTGCGTACCTTAGCTGCAACTAGTTGATGATCCGAGTCTTTAGAGGCACCACACCTTGTATTTATCGAGGATATTCGCCAATTGGGCAGAGACACTATCTCTGTAGAGAGTTTTTTAATAGTTTAAATTGGGCCACAAGCGCCCGATCATAGTTTTTGAGGCTGCCAAAGCCTCGTTATGTCGAGCTTCAGTAACATCTGTTATATACCAGCTCTGTTGAGGTACTGACAGTCTCAGACAATTTACTCACATCAATTTATCATTCCAAAGATGTTACCAATCACAATGGGAATCAGTAAACCGCTTCTTAACTATAGAAGATGATAGTGGAGAGTCCTCATAGTATTTATCAAGCCTTTCTTCCGGGTCGGCCCCCAAATGTTTGAACACCGCAGCTTTATTATTTTAAAATATGTAACGGCAATTACACTAGCCCCTTTTTGGCTCGGTAATGGACAATCATCTTCGTCATCAGCATAGAAAGATAACTTATTCGCGTGCGTACCTTGGCTGCAACTAGGTGGTGATCCGCCTCAATATTTGCACCGCGTAGGTCTTAGGCGTTATGGATGTGCGTGTGATACGTCCATAGCGCTGGGGACATGCCTAACATCGATCGCCACGTGATATATCTGGTTTCTTGTCTTTCTATCAGGGGATATCCATGGCCGTGTGGATATCTTTATGCAGGAAGATCCCATGCCATTTAGAATGCTCAACATTGCGCATTCTCACAAGTGCCATCACAAGTGAGCGAATATTTAGTGGCATTGCTCGGAGAAGACGTGATCTATCGGACGTTGTGAGCTGCTTGGGGAACTCCGCAGAGAGGTACTAGTTAATTCCAATAATAACGATCAGAAAACACAAATTAGAAAATCCCCCGTCATACATAACTATATGTTAATAAAGAAATTTTCGAAAGCAATGAGAATTATTAGGTTCACAGTATCAATAAAGTGACTAGTTACGTTAATGGCATTGATGACTTATGATGGTTTCGTAGAATTAGCAGCATCATCGTCATTTCACTTGTGTGGTTTCTTTCCTCTTAACTCAGTACACACAATTTCGCATGAATTTCATGCAGCAGCCAGAACAAACAATTTTCTTGGTTTAAGCTTACCCCTCTGTCGCCTTCTACCAAAAAAAAAACTGCAACATACATAATTTCGTGCACCTCACATTGCATTGGCATTTCGAATAAAAAGAATGATAGGTAGAATCATTAGAAAGTAACACATTCAATAAATTGTCAGTCGAGACATGTAACGATCATAGCATTCGAAGCATTCATATGAGATAAACCGTGGCCTGGCTTAGGTAGCAAGGCAAAAACCTCACACGCGATTTATGCTTAAGCCTCCCTCTCCTCCTCCCCGCTCTATCTCTCTATGCTCACAAGCCAGCAATGCAGCAATTTGTTGCCGCTTTTAAGAGTATCTCAAGTGTTGCATGCATGCAAACATAGATGCATGAAAAGAATCATGAAATGTTATATCAACAACAATTCTTTTCTTGGATGTTGTCGACCAACTTAATGCCATTTCCAATTTGCCAATGCCTTACATGAGGGAGGGAGGAGGTAGGGAGCTGTGAACGGAAGTGTTCATGACAAAAATTGATTTCCATCGAAAAGAGTCATTATTTTCGAAAGTAAGTCGAGCGTATCTCACAACCGTCACCTTAAATCAAGAATCCATTCTCTTCACAAGTGCTATCTGCCAATAGTCTGCTAACGTGGGGAGGAGGGGGACATCAACAGAGTTGTTGGCATCTATGACAATTGGTAAATTATATTCGTGTGGTTGTTGGTTGCTTCTGTGGCAATTCATGCAAACTGCAATTGTGGCAAAGATAATAATAAATAAAAAAAAAACACTGGCAGACAGAGAAAACCACGGGAAGAACAGTGGTGTTGGAGCATGTCATACATATGGAAAGCATTATCATATCATTGCCACCCCAGCATCGCTGCCATTAGCAACATAAGCTGTTGCAAGTGTTGCATGGTAGCTTTGCATAGGTGTAGTTTTCACGATATTTTCGTCGTTTTAAGGTGGAGCATTAAATATTTCTATAAGCTTATGTGTTTATGGGTTATTAAACATCAAATCAGTTATCAATTATTTTATGTGAGAAAATTGTGCATTAGTTAATATTTAAATTGGTTTAATTAAAGACAAAGTGAAAGTCTGTATAGGGGTTAGATGGGGGTTCAAATGAATGGATATACAAATTTAGCAAGAATTTATCTTTATTGCACATTTTTGGAATAATGACAAACCATTACAACTTATGAACGTGGCTCATAAATTTGTGTATTAAAGAACTCCACACCCTTCGGTATTCTGTGTGTGTTCTCCAGTTAATCCTACCAGATGGTGGCACGTCGCCTAGCACTTGGTCCTTACAACAAAGTTTGGGGTCTCCCTGCTCTGCGCCGTCCTTCAGGTTAGCAGTCAAACAACTTTCTCGCTGGAGCATTTACATCCATTCCGATTCTAACTCTTTTAGTTACGTCGATGACGTGATAAAGCTTATACTGCTCATGATTCATCCGATGGCGAAACTCACAGTCAACACAGATAGGTCCATATATTATTCGGAGTACTTTTCTCTCGAATACTCCCAGGTTTTGTATGTCCGTTGTAGTAAGCACCCATGATTCGGCACCATACAACAGAACAGGTAAAATTAGCACCTGGCATAGCTGTTTCTTAGTAGTTCGAGATAAGGTGGTGTTACTAAAGTGCTGCCAAATTCCTTAAAAACATCTATTGGCGAGCACTATTCTCCGCTTGATTTCTTGGCTGACATTATTTTTCTTGTTGGCGTAAGATCCGAGGTAGGTAAACTCATCTACTACGCCAAAACAATAATTTTCAACGTTGGCGGTGCGTCCCCATCGAGGGGACTTTTTGTTCGTCGAAATCGTTATTTTTGTGTTGTCATCGTGGACCGCTAAATCCATTTTTTCTGATTCCTTTTCTAGCGATGAGAAAACTGCAGTACCAGCACGCAGATTTCGGCCAATGATGTCTATATCATCGGCATAGGCTAGTGGCATGTGGCTCTTGTGGAACAAGGTGCCAGACATGTTGACACCCGCCGTTCTCATAACCTTCTCTATCATCACCTTCTCTCCGTGTTGAATGGTTCCGAGTGATCCTTACAAGTCTTAACCGAGGATTTGGTGTTTTACAAGGTACATTTGCAAAGTCGAATTAGTTTTGCAGATTTACCAAACCCAGCCATGGCTTCAAATAGTTTATTCCTTATCGTATAGTCGAAGGCAGCTTTGTAGTCGACAAAGAGGTGGTAGGTGTCGATCTGATTTTCATGAGTTTTTTTTTCAGGAATTGTCGTTAAGTAAATATTTGATCCGTCGTAGATTTACCAGATCTAAAGTCACACTGATAAGGTCCAATTAGTTTTTCTACAATTGGCACTAGCTGTTCACACAATATGCTCGAAAGGAGCTTGTACGCAATTGGTAACAGGCTTATGCCACGCTAGTTCTTACACTCACTAACTTAAAACTTAATTTCCCTTTGCACCCCATGAATAAGGTATGGGATAGCTTCTCGCGTTGTTGTGAATTAACACGCTTTCTATTAGATTCACAACTAACGGCACCTTCTTGTTTATCGACGAATGCGAACGTCACTGTTGGAGAAGCTCTTACTAGACACGACGATTGAATCGACGCTTAATACTGCGAAGTTGCTGTCAACAACATTCGAGGGGAGCCGACAATGAAAGAAAATTTTATTTATTTTTTTTCTTTTAAGATGACTGGAGCCAGGTTTGAACCTGCGATCTCCCGCATGGTAGTCGCGTGTTCTAACCACTATGCCACGGCCCACAGTGGCACCGCCCCATACATTTCTTGGAAAAAAATAGAAGGACTGGTCGCACAGCAATGCAATTTTGCAAAAACACTTATCTGGGCTTAATGTAGAAATTTTGAAAAAAATTTGGAAAACCGCCTACTGCCACACCCACCTCCCATATAACTGCACTTGCCAAAATTTTTATTTTTGGACCTAGGGACTCGAAATTCGGGACACTTCTTAATTGAGTTCTCCTTATGAAAATTAAACATATTGGGGATGCCACGCCTACTTTAGATTTTACGCCCATCGAAAGTTGTAGATTTTAGGTGTTTTTCTTCCCTGTCTAGAATCATATGAAAATTTCATATAAGTCAAAAAATTTAAATTTTTATTCAAAAGTCAACATGTGTTGTCTCCATACAAAAGAAGAGAATATCCCCAACAACCCTCCGCGAAAGATATTAGCCTTCAAATACACCGAAAATATCGCACAAATGCATGCATTCAAATCGATGTTACTAAAAGAGACGGTATTTGGCGGTGATTTATTTTTTCTTAATTGAAAGTACAGACTCGGACCTTTCATTTTTTTATAGTTAGAGGGCTAAGCAAGGCAAAGCACATAAAGTTTTTTTCCATCAAAAAGTGAAAAGTTGTTTTTTTTTTAGTATAATTTTTGATAAATTATAATAATTAGTATACCTTTCCAATTTCAATAATTTTTTTCCTTATAAAAGAGTAAGTGCTATATTTTCACTGAAAAATAAAACAAAAGCCATAGCTATAAACGTACACACACAAAAAGTACTTTATTTGGACAATAATTTTAATCTAATTTCCGTTGACTTCTGTTAGTTTTTTTAACTACAAACTGTCACTTTTCATAAAAAACAATGTTGAATTTTTCTTATCCAAATATTTCTTTACAAAACCCAATCATTAAAATTTTGAAATTGGAAAGTTGAAAAACCCTATTTTTTCCACCGAAATGCCACTGTGCGGCCGGTCCCTCTTACACTCACTACGATGTCCTTTTTTGTATATGGGAAATAACAAACTAAGACTCCAATCCCCGGGCATGTTCTCCTCTAGCCAGCTCCATGAGCTGATGCATGCTCCTTATCAGCTCCTCTCCATCTGCCTTAAACAATTCAGCCGGGAGACCATCGGCTTCAGCTGCTTTGTTATTTTTAAGGTGGGATATTGCCACACGTATCTTGATCTGGCTCGGAGGTGGACAGTTAATACCATCGTCATTGATTGGAGCGGGGTCTTCTGAAGTGGTGTTCGTATCCAGTAGATTTCTGAAATGTTATATTCATATCCTCAGAACGTTTTCCCGGTTCGTTACTATCTGGCTATCCTTGCAGGAGGGCAACACTGTTCCCTGTGCCATTCACGAACAGCTCGCGTTGCCATTGGCTACAGTTTCGCCAGTACGCAGCATCCGTCTCTCTCGTGGCATTGCGACATTCATCATCGTACCAGACATCTTCTTGAGATAGTTTTGAGTACCCAAGTACTTCACAACAACGCGAGAAGCTATCCCATATCTTATTCATGGGGTGTAAAGGGATATTAAGTAAGTAAGTAGTAGTAATATCTTGTAATAGTAGACAAAACCTCAAAAACTCGAAACATTTGTCACACACCTTCTGGGACCTCTCACCTTCTGGGACCGAATTCACCCTAATAGTTGTATATACATGTACGTCTATCTATTTTTTTACGGCAGACGTCTTCTGATCCCATATAAATGGCCTATATCACTTTAAACGGACAACCGGAGGATAGTTAAATTTTGTTAATAACTTTGTAATAGTAAATAAATCCTTAAAAAAACTAAACCTTTGCCACACCCCCACTGGCACCTCCCATACAAATAAGCCTATCTCCCTAAAACTAATATTTTCCCAAAAATTTCGTAAAGAGACTCTGCTACAGATACATGGGGGGGGGGGGGGGTCCAACTCGCTTCCTTTAATGCGTGAGACTTTTTCTTGTATCAAAAAAAAAAAAATACCCTTATCGTTATGGGTGAGGGTGTAAGAATAGTGTACAAATATTTGTAAAATTTATTGGTGGGGAAAGTTGTCGTTCTTAAAACGTCATTGTTTTTACTTCTTAAAGACACATTGTTACTTTCGGGTTTAATCCCCAGCTCTAGTCTATAGAAATCCGGCCCTCTTTAGCCCATGTATACTCAAAGTTTCGTGCTCATTTCATCTGGTGATCAAGAACAACACCTTAAGGCTTGCCTTCGTCGAGAGCTTAAATTTGTCACAACTTAGTCGCGGTGGCCTGAAGTCCCTAAACCAGAGGGTTCACCCCCAAATCATATCGTTGTTACAAACTTCCCACCTGTCATGATGACCATGATAGTTTATCAAAAGGGTCATAGCGGCGGGGACAGAACTCCCCCCTGTTGTGTTCCTCTAGTAGCTATTTTTCCCACGCAGCTTCCAACAAGTACTGAGTTGAAGACGCGGATTCCAAGTGTGTAATCTCATCAATTAACTAGCGTTAATACCAAAGTAAATTACATTATTTTAAAAAAATCGCTACTATTCATTTAAACACGAGCAGCTCCTCCAGATCTCACATATAAGATGCAAAGAAAAGTTGCTCTTATTTTCGATTATCCAACTCATCATATAAGATTTCTTCAAACAGATCAATAACAAAAAGAAACACATTTTCAGTTGCGATATAATAAAAATTCCATAACCCAAAAGACGCAATCAATTGCAAAAAAATATTCAAATATCATATGTCGACGCAACCAAATTAAATCAACCCAAACACAGTTTTTGAAATTTTACAAATACCAAAAGGGAGACAACAAAATTTGAGAAAATTTTAGCAAACATCGAATGTGATCGCACCCAACAAACACCCACAGATACATTTAATGTCACATTGTTTTCCATGGATTACCTAGAAACCCGATCATTATCCACATCCACAACCTAAACAGCCAGCCCGTCACTCAGAGGCAGCCATACAATGTGTAGCAATTGTGGCAATTGCATACGCACTCTGCCGTCTTGTTTAGATCTCTTGTCGGCGATTATAATGCAAATATGGCTAAAATGACAGTCAAATGTTGTTGTTGCTGCTGTCGCGTTGCTGCTGCATTCAACCGTCTTGTGTTCCTAACCAAACGAGGTAAATAATGCATTTAACGGTTCATTTTGCAACATCTGAAATGATATGCAATCTACCACTTTGCCACACACTGTAAGTGAAAGATGCCGATTTGGTTATGGCCAGCCACAAGGTAGAAAATGTGGGATGACATGATTGGTCCCGTCTTAAATTCTGGCCGCACTGCAGGAGGACAGGGATTGCTCTAGAGATCTGTATGTTACATACGAGCAACATTCACTATAGCGGTCATCGTCGAAACCAGTTTCTGCTTCAATGGCGATTTTGTTGCTCATAGTTTACGATTATGCAACCGCAATTGTCACACTGAACTAAATTTGGCCAAAACAAGTCAAGTTGGTTAATTTGACTGTTCGTGTTTTTTTTTTTGGTTTGCATCTATTTTTTCAGCTTACATTCTTTAATTGGCTTTAGAGGTTTATAGTGGGCACCTAGTTTGTGTAGTAAGAACTTCCTAGTGGGAGGGGATATAAGCTGTTGAGTTTAATTGACTCTCAATAAATGTTTGTACTATTATCATCTTGGCACAGTCAACCATAAAAGTACCGCATGCTACCTACTAAACCAGAACAGACTATAGGCTTTCTATATCCCCAAATATCTTTGACTCCTACGGTCCAGAGCGGGTCATCTGAAAAGATGATGTTTCATCGTCTTGGACTACTCCTGGCCATCACATACGCGACAGTAATCCAGTATGGATTTAACCTATTAATATGTTAGGTGTCGGATGTTGCAATGGCCAGTTAAAATCCCCCAGGTCAGTTTCATATCGCCCCCACAAAGACCAATTATATATATTGCGATTGGAATCTTCTCTATTCAGGCTAAAGGGGCCTAGCAGTACTACTATCAGTTCTAGAGATACAACGTCTGCCATATGTTTTCCACAACCAGTTATCCTCTTAGCCACAAAGGTAACAGATTTTCGGGAAAACATCCATCAGAGAGTCACGAATAGGCATCGTAAAGCATGTTCTAGCCAGAAAATTTGATGATATGTTCCCAGAAATATCGCAATAGCCCTCCACGCAGCAGAGACTGATATCCAGAGATTTTAGCCCATCCAACTTGTTATTACAGTTTCTTAGCAACTTTGATTTAAACCGTGTAGAATTGATCGCTTTTCTCGCAGCTTGGCTATCCAAATAGAGGGGTGTCTATATGATATGATCGATTCCACATCCCACAGTATCTCAGCCTGAAAAACACTGCATTCATTATGTAGACTAAAGGAAAGGCCTGGCTGCAGGTTCTCGCTGTATACAGCAGTTCCTGTGATATATTCCATCTCAGTTTAGACAAAAATAGAGTCACCATAGGCATTTAATTTCATTCTGATCTTTCCCAGATCAAACTTAAAAACTATATTTCCCTTTACACCCCATGAATGAGGTATGGGATAGCTTCTCGCGTTGTTGTGAATTAACACGCTTTCTATTTTAGATTCACAACAAACGGCACCTACTGTTTATCGACGAATGCGAACATCACTATTTGATAGGCTTTTACTAGACATGCCGATTGACTCGACATATATACTACGATGTTGCTGTCGACAATATCGAGCGGGCCGGCATTGAAAGAAAAATATAGGAATCGAACCCGGGATCTCCCGTATGGTAGTCGTTACTTTCAGGTTGAATCCCCAGCTCTTGCCTACCGCTCTTGCCTAAATGGGTCAATTTGTGTGGAGTAAACAAAAAATGCACCAAGCGGATATAAAAATCGTAATCTACTATGAATTCTAAGCAAATTTGCTCCAAGAAACCTTACATAGCTGGCATTTCTTTGCAATCCCACTGGATTATATACCGCACGTAGAAAAATATTATAAGCGCCTGGATCTTCTGCGCTTCTTCTCCAGTTAGTCACACCAAGGTTCTGTAAGGTTCTCAGTAACCTGGTCTTTTCAACGGAGTTTTGGTCGCCCTCTTCTGCGCCATCCAGCGAGATCATTGTCGAAGACTTTTCGAGCTGGAGCATTTTCGTACAACATGACCAAGCCAACGCAACCGCTGCACCTTAGAACGTCTGACCAAGTCAATGTCAGTGTACAGCTTATGATTCATACGACGCCGATACTCTCCGTGAACGTTTTCCAAACGAGTAGATTCTTTGTTCGTTGAAACTAATACCTTCGTTTTTTTCCTCGTTCACCGTTAGACCCAATTTCGCTGATTCCTTCTGTATACCTAAGAAGGCTGCAGTCACATTCCGCAATTTTCGACCGATGATGTCTACGTCATCAGCGTTACAGGTTACACGATAGGCCGTCGCCTTGTTTTAGGTCTCGTCTGGTGTAGAATGGATCCGTAAAGTCCTTGCTAATTTCACTGAAGACTTCGTGTCAGTCAGCGTCATTCCGCAAAGGCGTATCAGCTTCGCTGGAATACCAAACTCAGCCATGGCTTCGAGTATTTTCTACCGTATCGGGCTGTCAAAGGCATGATACGTGTCGATCTGTTACTCTTGGGTCTTTTCCAAGATTTGCCGAAGTGTGAATATCTGGTCAGTTGTTGATTTACCAGGACCAAAGCCACACTGATAAGGCCCGATCAG
Source organism: Muscina levida (assembly GCA_964034835.1). Lineage (NCBI taxonomy): Eukaryota > Metazoa > Arthropoda > Insecta > Diptera > Muscidae > Muscina > Muscina levida. The sequence goes on from OZ035882.1 coordinate 58,749,912, forward strand.
ATTGGATAACACAAGCATTAGTCTTTAACATAGCACACTCTTTAAGCCAAACCAAGCTGGTGCATGCTCGTTGTCACCGGACTTAACGGAAGTCCGTCGGCACCGGCTGCTTTATTGTTCTTCAGCCTCTCGAAGAAACCATGGATCTAAAATCAAAATCGTGCCTCCGGTTTTTAAAGAGAAACTTTTCATCTTCCACAACAAGTGTCACTATATGCCCCGGAGTCGCCCTTATGTATGACCAACCCCCAATATTTTCTCATCCCCTACAGTTTCTCAAAGCATATCTACCCTCTATTTTCTATTCTCTAATTAACAGTGCTTCCTATTTTCCGGGAAACTGGAACTGATATATTCCACGGGGATTCCCGGAAAATACAAAAATTATTTTTTCTTCGGTTTGTTACCAAAGATGCACAGAATAGCTTGGAATTTTGCAGAGATCATAAACAGATACTCCTTTGTATTGTCTGAACGCTGTTTAAACACTTAATACATTTGTAGGCAATTTTTCAGTTTTCACGTCTATCACTAACAAGATAGAGCATAGATATGATCTGAGAAACTGTTGGGATTGAAAACATATTGGGGGCTAGACATTTGACTCCTCTAGGGGCAAACCCGGGGCAGATGTGGGCCTTGTTGTGGATTTTTCCCCAATACGAAAAGTTTCTCATGATAACACGGAGACTCGATTTTGATTTTAGACCCAAAGTTTCTTGGGCAAATTTTCTTAGAATTCATCATAGATTACAATTTTTATAACCGCTTGGTCGAGAAATTGACTCACCCCTTTTTAACCTCAATGTTTCGTAGTCAATTTAGCTTGTGATCGACAACCATACTTGGCTAGCTTCAATTCCACACCATTCAATCTCGGTGGCCTGAAGTCCATTAACTTGCATTCACTTGTTAATAGAACCAATACCGTTTTCTGGGGATTCACAACCCAACCCACAGGGCATAACCCAACATAGTACCTTTCTGAGGACAAATTGCATAAGGTTACACATTACCACTACGTCCGCATTTTCTACAAGTTTCGTATCATCTTCATTGAAGAATTTAAGTTTAATGTTATCACAAAGAGTTTTAGGAGCGGAGACGGAGCACTCCCCTGTGGTGTTCCTCTGGAAGCTTTTTTCCTCCAGTAGCTTCCACCAAGTTCTATGTTGTTGAAGCCGTTTCCCGGCATGAAATCTATCCAATTAACTAGCGGTGAATGATACATAAATGCTCCTCAGAGAGTTCCTTATTGTGCATGATGTCACATTGTTGAAGGCCTATTCTATATCCAGAAAGGCAACTAAAGTGAAATCACGGGAACGCAATATGAAGGGCGCGCTCAACTGATCTCCAAGCGATGATAAGTGCTCGCAGTGTGAGAGCTTAAAGATGTCATTATATAGTTCATGTCATTAAATTTCTCCAAATCTCATAGCAGAAAGGCTGATCAGAAGCTAATTGTTCTGTAATTCGTTTGGCAGGCGTGAATGGGCTTAACATCCCTTCATTTCTCTTGAACAAAATATCTTAATCGGTGTTATATTATCTCTCTAGCGCAAAACTACACCATTTCCACGCCTCTTTCACCCACTTCTTCTCCACACACAAACAAGTAAACACTCACATTTATAATATATCACATTTATAATATATATATTTGTATTGTAATATCCCAGCAAACCAAAAGTTCCGACATTGGCTGATAACCGATACGTCTGCTCTTCTGTCTGAACTCATCTTACCGATATCGTACAGAATACGGTACGACTCGTGAAAGGAAATTGTATTTATTTTGCTCCGACATATCTAATCGAGTTCGCAGCGATTTCGGAACTCTGTGTCGATGGAAACAACAAAATGTTATTGAAGAAACAACGAATTTCCCTTCGGATTTTCCTACGATTTACATTTATAAATCTTTCAGACATATCGTACATCAGATTTCCCTCAGATGAGTAGGTCAGACATCGTGTCAACCACTTCATACGTTTTAAGTAACGCTTTCGGTCAGATTTCGGATCCGATATCGGAAGATATTTTCCTAAAGACTTCGCGAAGAAATCGGTACGACGCGTCGGCAAGAACATCCGAATTACTTCAGATATTTGGTAAGATAACGGTCCGAATTCGTAACAACGCGTTGAATTTTAGAATTTCTCTTGATTTACATTCAGAAATCGTTCAGACGTCGGTATGACATGTCATACATAGCTGCGTAGGTTTTCCTCAGCTGCGTCGGTCAGACTTCGTGTCAACCACTCAATACGTTTTTATACCATCACCCTAAGGGAAAGAAATCGAGTAATAATATAATACTGAGGGTGATGGCATATGTAATTAACTTAGAAACCAATAACTGAACATTTTTTTTTGGATAAGCAGGTTCTACAAGCTTTTAATTGCTTTTAAAAGACTAAAATAATTTGTTTCGGTTTCAAATCGTCACAAAAATTCCTTTAATTGAAAGCACCCATTCGTACTCTAATTTGCTTTTAAAGGGCGACACACTTTCTATCAAATCCTCTATATGCATCAAATGCCCCAATCACAGATGCCGGCATTCGCACACAAGAAGCTACCCCAACACAACCAACTTTTTGCCTCCCACCTTAGCCGTGACGTGAGATAACAAACATGTGCAATGCACTTTACTTGCTTTGTTTTGTATAGATTTTGTTTTGATTCCTTCATTCGTTAAACTCACTCTCTGCCCCCAAAGAGCAGGCGATGTTTTTCTTTACTTGGGGTTTTTGCCATCTCAGTGAGCGAATGCACCAACAACTTAGGCCAAAATGTTCTTAAAGAGTTGCTGGTGCTGTGCGTGCGTGCGATGTTTTTCACTCACTACGTGGGGGGGAGCCTACACAAACACACTTGAGTTGGGGAGCAAACAGCAATAGCACCTCTCCGTTGCAAACGACGACGACCGGTGATTGTGTGTTGTTTGTTTGGTTTACTCTCAGTGCGACGAACAGAATCAGTTCGAGTAGGGCGTTTAAACGGTGCGGTACAATTAACAGAGTGTGCGGCGGAATAATGAGTAACTGAGATTTTTCATAAAATGGAAATGAATATTGTTGAAGTGGGATGAAAAAAACAGAAAATTTCAAATATGTTCAAGAGCATGAATTAAGAAAACATATAGAAAGAAAAAAATAGATAATAATAAAAATTAACTATGAATCTAATGAAAAGTGAACGAAATTAACCATTAGCCAAAGATCGAGAAAACAAGAGTCTGTGTAGTAATTAAAGATAATTAAGTGCACATAACAAATTAAACGAATAATTACCGTTATTAGAGGCATTACAACTAATGTAAAACCAAAACAGCAACAACAACAACTACAGCGAAACTTCCAAATAACAATAACAAATCATTAACAGGCTATTACAACAACGTAAGCGCTGGGAGAGATTTTGTATAAAACAGAGAAGAAAACACAACAACACATCGCTCCATCGATGTTTAAAAAAACACGATCATTGAAAACGTGAAACAAGCAAGCTATCTATACAAAAAAAGTACCAGCTTAAACAAAATTTAAATAAAAATTAATAATAAATATTATATACAGCAAACAACAACAACACATGTAAAAAATCACTTTATTATAGTACGTAGAAAAAAACAACAAACAACAAATTTTAAAACAAAAATCTTTTTGTGAAAAACGTCAAAATACCATAAACAAGACAACAACAAAAAAAACCAGCAAAAATTTAAAAATAAATTCGTTCGCGTGTTGTTCAATGATCATTTACGATTATATGAATTTGTTTAGTTTTTCAACAAAATACTATATAAAATAGCAAATGTTTAAATATTAACAACAACAAAATTTACAGCACTTTTTTGTGGAATAAGGAAAAAGTTGTGTTAAAACAAAAAATTAACATTAACAAGTGCACATGCAAATTGTAATTGCAAAAACAAAAAAATTATACGAGAAAAACAATACAAAATAAAAAATAATTTAAATAAAATCAAGTGTTTGTAAAATTACATGTAAGATTAATTTTTGTTAATTATTTTTTTTGTTAATGTACGTACATGCGCTAGCATACAGCACAACACAATTGCATATACTGTTAGATATTTTTTATGGTTAAAACATAAAATGTGCTAACAACTGCCGATTTTTCTACCAGAAGTAATTTATTTAAATAAGATAAAAAAAGCCAGTAAGAAAGTTTTAGTCGAGAGACCCTCAATAAAACAAAACATCTTCTAGTGTATTGATATTTTTACTCGATTTCTAATCCATTTACTCCATCTCTAGAGTGGGCGGAAGGGTCGTGGCTAGACTTCCAATTTGTTCTCCAAAACTTTATCCTGCTTGAGCTTTACTAAATACAGAATTTGAACACGATCACGTTGGGTGTATTGATATTACTACTTCAACTTTAATGTGGGCGGAATGGTACATTTGTATGGGAGGTACCAGAAGGGGCGTGGATAGGCTTCCAATTTGTTATCCAAACTTTTATCCTGCTTGAGCTTTACTGCATACAGAATATGAACACGATCACGTTGGGTGTATTGATATTTCTACTTCATCTCTAATGTGGACGGAATGGTACACTTGTATGGGATGTACCAGGAGGGGCGTGGATAGGCTTCCAATTTGTTATCCAAAACTTTACTAAATACAGAATTTGAACACGATCACGTTGGGTGTATTGATATTACTACTTCATCTTTAAAGTGGGCGGAATGGTACATTTGTATGGGATGTACCAGGAGGGGCGTGGCTAGGCTTCCAATTTGTTATCCAAAACTTTATCCTGCTTGAGCTTTACTAAATACAGAATTTGGTCATGATCGCGTTGGATCTATTAATAATAATCGATTTCTAAAGTGGGCGGTACCTGTTGGGTAGCTTACTAAATACAGAATTTGGGTACGATCGCATTGGATGTATTGATATTATTACTCGATTTCTTAAGTGGTACATTTGTATGGGATGTACCAGAAGGCACGTGGCTAGACTTAACATTTTTTTTCCAAAACTTTATCCTGGTTTAGCTTTACTAAACACTGAATTTGTGTACAATCTAGTGATTTTGATTTCCTGGCATTTTTAATTTCTCGGGAAATCGGGATTTTTATTTCATTTTCCCGGTATCCCGGGAAATCCCGGTCCAAAACAAAAATGAATAAAAAATGTGTTTTTTTATTAAAAAAATTGTTTTTATTTCCAAACAAACAAATATGCAATGAAGCATACAAATAATTCTAAAAATCTCTTCTTTTTCGAAATTCCTATTTTATGAGGGGGGGGGGGGGGGGGGGGGGGGGGGGAGGACGGTCTAACAAGTTAAAAAACATGAAACATTATCCAGGACAAACGGCATCATCGTGGAAATGTATGTGAGCAAGCTTCTTAAATAACAAGAAGGCTGCTAGGAGGGATTTTTCGAAATTCGTACTTTTTGGGCCAAAATGGCATAAAACCGATATCATTGAGCAACCTTTTTTTATAGAATTTAAGAGCTGCACGAAGTGATATTTCTAAATTCGTCTTTTTTACGGGTAAAAAGGACCCAATCCAAACGACCAAACCAAGACCAAATGGCTTAAGGTAGAATAGCAAATATGAGGCGGAGTATTTATTTTAGTAGTTGTGCACTGTGAATTAATACCAAATTGGTACCATCACCCACACCAAATGTCTATAGTTAAAAATGTTTATATTGAGGCGAATATTTATTTTATAAAACACTTGCGCAATATGGAGGAATTTTGAACTTTTAGGAGAACAAAACCGGAAATAGGATAAAGCTGTTAGAATAGCGGTTATTGGATTAACGTTTTTTTTTATAGGGTAGTTGTGAAATATGAAAGGATTTTTTGAGGTTCGTACTCCTTGGGATAAAAAGGGGAAATGTGTTATTATCGCTCAGACCAAACACCTAAAGGTACAATCACCCAGTACACCAACTCATTGACATGGTATTGCTGATTCATTTCCGAATTTACGTTCGAATTTTTCTCTATAGATAAAATCATATTTGAAAGATAGACAAAACATCGACTGACGGAAGACGATAGTGATGGTCAAGAAAATAGTCATCAATTGGTAGTTTTATGGTAAAAATTTGCAACACTAAATAATTTTTGGTCCTAGTGGATTTTAACTAATCAAACATTGTGATATTGATTCATTAAATAAGCGTAATGAAATCCCGGGGTACCGGCCGTGGCATGATGGTTTGAACACGCGACTACCATGCGGGAGATCCCAGGTTCAACTCCTGGCTCCAGTCATCTAAAAAATAAGAAAAAAAAATATTTTTCTTTCATTGCCGGCCCCCTTTGATGTTGTCGACAGTAACATCGCAGTATTAAGTGTCGTGTAAGTAGGGTTGCCAGGCACCGAATTCTAAAAGTCGGGAAAACCGAGACTAAAAAGCGGGATTTGTCGGGACAAATGTAAAGATCATATTATATAGGTTTAGACATTTATTATTAAGAAATATTATTAGTTGTTAAAAATTACTGGAATTCCTGACAGCTTTTATCAATATTCAATCTTATGATTAGTTCAGCCTTTTTAAGATTAAAAGACATTCGGTTTCTATCTTTCAAAATACTTTTTCGCAATAAGCGTTGCTTATCGGTAAAAATAAATATAAATGAGATCAATTTAAACAAATTTATGTGACCATAAAAAATGTGACCATATTATGTTATGGTAAAATCAGATTATAGACAATTCCTAGGGATGGGAAAGAGATTAATACCCATGTAAATGGGTAAATGGAAAAATGTTAAGTGCACATAACTAGTTCATAAGAGAAAAGTATTTTTTGTACCTTCTTTAATATGTTGTTTCTTTGATTTTTCTAAGTATAGGTAGTAAATATTAAAAAGTCGGGATTTTCCCCTGAATTACTTCAATACACGGGACTCGGGATTTTCGCGAGAAGTCGGGAAAATCCCGCCTATTCCCGACCATCTGGCAAGCCTACGTGTAAGTCGGCATGTCTAGTAAAAAGCTTCTTAAACAGTGACGTTCGTATTCGTCGATAAACAACTAGGTGCCGTTAGTTGTGAATCTAAAAATAGAAACCGTGTTAATTCACAACAACGCGAGAAGCTATCCCATACCTTATTCATGGGGTGTAAAGGGAAATTAAGTAGTAGTAAGTAATGAAATCCCAGTCGCATTCCGGGACAAACAACTGGCGGGGATTCCCGGGAATTTTGTCCCAGGAATTCTCGGGACAAAAACACTAGTATGATCCCGTTGGGTGTATTGATATTATTAGTAAGTAATGAAATCCCAGTCGCTTTCCGGGACAAACAACTGGCGGGGATTCCCGGGAATTTTGTCCCAGGAATTCTCGGGACAAAAACACTACTATGATCCCGTTGGGTGTATTGATATTATTACTCGATTTCCAAAGTGGGCAGAATGATGTATTTGTATGCGAGGTACCAGAAGGGACGGAGCCATGTAGCCCATTTGCAATGTTGTAAGTAGTTTTGGCGAAAAATAAATTCGTGCAAAATTTCAAAACATTTGGTTACGCCTTTCGAAAGTTATCGTGCGTACCAGCCGGACAGCCAGACAGACCACTAAATTGGTTCCTTAAAAAAATGATCAGGAAGGGCTGACCTGACCTCCCGTAGCACTTGTTTTACTTCCTTGTCGAAGTTTGTAAGAGCATACGAAATTGGCCCACTGGTAGTTTTCTCAGGTCCGTGGGAGCGATACTTCCCCAAGAGGGATACCCTTACGGTGGTCTAACACGTTTCCCTATGCCGATTCGTCATAAGAATGTGCAAAATGGTGGAAACTTACTCCCATGTAGTCTTTCAAAACGCCGATACAGGTATACAGTTTTTGACCCCCTCTACCACAATCGGTTCAGAAACTTCTTATTATCGAAAAAGTTTCATTTTGTTCCTTCTGGTACCCCTCACCCCTGACCGAACTCAACCATATACATTTACATACATGTGAGACATTTTTGCCGGACACCAAAGATATCTTTGTTAAAAGTGCACCGAAAAACTTATGAAAGGAATTCTTCATCAACAACTCATAGTTAAACAACATTCACCAGAATTTTGGTAAAACGGTGAGGGTACTTGTCAGTCATTTCACTTGACTGAAATTTCACTCCGTTTATTAGCCAAACTAAAATGTTCAAAAACAAAAATTATTACAATCGGCTCAGTAATTTTTGAGCTTACCCGTTACAAACAGTCCTGAAAATTAAATTAACAAACGTTTGAGTTTTAAAAACAAAGTATTTAACTCTGTTTGCTACCAATATTGTAATATTTTCAAAAAAGAATTATTACAGTCGGTTCAGTTGTTTTCAAGTTTAACCGTTACGTACAGTGGTTATATAACTAATTTTATGTATAGTATACATGAAATGTATTAAACTATTTATTTGAATAACCGCAATACAAAAACATAAACCATAATTTTGAATTTGAAAATGGGTTTATTATGTTTAAAACTACCAAACCTTTTTTGCATTGATGTTTATAAAAACGCCTTCATATAAATATATCCCAAGCTTGCTCCATCTCTGTTGCTTATGTAATTGACATGTAATATGTAATTTAAATTTTTCTGATAGCTAGAAATTTTGGACTTTGTTTGTTGTGACTTAGTCTACTTTTTGTTGGCCGTAAATTACTATAAAATTATCCGAAGTTGTCAAATTAAAAAAATTATTTAAAATTTTTGAGGAGTCAAATATATATAAAAATAATCACAAAATTTGTGACTGACTATTTTTAAAGCACCAAAACATTTAATTCATTTCCTTTTATTACAAAATTCTGAAACATTCCAATCGTGTAATTTTGATCTGATTATTTGTATTTTTTTTTTTCATTTCAAAAAATTCCAAAAAAATATTTGCATTTAATTCATCACACCAAAATCCAATTAATATTTTATTGAAGAAATACAATTTAAATTATTTTCTGTTATTCATTTAATAGCCAACAAAACCAAACGATGAAATTATTTGTTATCTTTTAGCGGATACAAATAATATTTGTTAGTTTATTAATAGATTGGAAATAAACATTTAAGATTAATCGATTGAATGGTTAGGCAGAAAAATGTATCAAATTATGAAAAGAAAATAATTTATATTATTGCTTTCGATAAAAACCAACGAAAATAATATATTCTATATATTTTCTTAAATAAAAAATTTTTAATGACGCTTTATTCTAACGTAGCTTATTTCAAAGTCTCACTCAGTCAGCACCACCACCACCACCACCACATGCTGGCAACATTGTTTTAGGGGGAGTAATCGATCGCAGTTGACTTTTATGTTCATTGATTTTGCTCTTGTATTTCATGTTAGACGTCTCGTCTGGTCTGTTCGCGTTGTCTTGGATGGCTACACGTATCTATAGAAACATAGTTTTCAGTTCATTCAATCGGCTGGCTCTCCTCGTTGTGTTTAGAATACAACAAAGATTTCAGATACGAATACTGTTTTGAATTTATTGTTGTTATTTTTACGTTTTACCTAAATTATGCAACAATAATTCGGTTTTTGCTTTTAGAAAATTACATTGTTTTGTCGAAATTATCGAAAAGAACATGACTTTATTGGCCATTGAAGGTTGTTGAATTTTTTCTCATTTTGTTTTGGGAAAATTTTGAAAATCTACAAGTAAAATCGTGGCTATGATTATTATGCTGTAAAGGTTAATAGTTTTTAGTAGAATAGTTTGGGTGAGAACTAATTTATTAATGTTTGCCCATATATGTTAGAGAGGGAGAACTGTGAAATTTTCTAATGTTTGCCGACATATTAGAGTGGCAAGAAGGGAAATGCACCTTCGATTGTTGTGTTTAGCTATAAAGGAAAGGGTAGACGTGTTGGGGGTCGGGTTTATTTGTGTCAGAAGTTCTTTAAAATTGGGTTAATGGCGTTGAAATGCATTGGAAGGGGGGCAGGAACGAATATTAAGGTAAACTGCTTAAAGACAAGAGAAATGTTAGAAATGTTATTATAAATAAGTGGTCGTAATAAAATCACTGATTTATAATTAGAAAATATAATAGATATATAGACGTTTTCAACTTTTCTACAAACAAATGATCATATTCATAACAATGTAGCAACAGTTTGAGATAATTTTTTCAAAAACTATTCCGTGATGATATTCATAAAATTATGGCAACGAATGGTTAGAGGAGAGCTTGGACACAAGTTGCAGATCGGAAAATTATCCATCCAGTGATGACGAATGATAAACTGCTGCAATAAGGTGGCCTATGACTGCAATGGCAGGTTTTGGGACTCGGGTCGATTTAAGATAGTCGAGAACTTTACGAATCAGTCGAATTAAGGTGATCGTGAACTCTATACTATACTCCCAAAACTGTAGAGGTCAGGCAGGTCAGGATCGTTTCGGTATTCAGGAACGTGGTAATTTGGGTACTTTCGACAATTCAGGCTCGTACCAGCAATTCGTCAGCGTACTCATGATTCGGGTTCGCCGGTGGTCACGATTAATAACAGCAGTATGTGGTCAGCTTGGTGAGTCAAGGTATCAGGTTAATATCAGCAAGTAATGATTGATGATTCGGGTTTGTCGGTAGTTCGGGTTAATATCAACAATTCAGAAGGGTTTTGGTAATTCGGCTTTTGTTGATTTCAGATTTATATCAACAATTCGGGAATATATTGTAAATTTGGGGTTGTTGGTAATTCAGCTTCGAATTCGCAACTCAGGATCGTGGGGGGTAATCCGCGTTTTTTTCAGCAAATCGACTTTATCGATGTTTCAGCTTTTATCTTAAATCAGTTTGGTATCCGCAACTCAGGATCGTGTTGATGACTCGTGCTCTTCAGCAAATCGACTTTTGCAATTCGTGGCTGTATCGATGATTTAGTTTTCGTCGTAAATCAGTTTGGTATCTGCAACTCAGGATCGTGTCGATGACTGTTGTTCTTCAGCAAATCGACTTTTGCAATTCGTGGTTGTATCGATGATTTGGCTTTCATCGTAAATCAGTTTGATATCCGCAACTAAGGATCGTGTTGATAACTCGTGTTCTTCAGCAAATCGACTTTGGCCACTCGTTTTTGTATCGATGATATGGCTTTCATCGTTAATCAGACCAAAGTCCGATTTACCAGGCCGAAGTCCGATTCAACAGACCGAAGTCCGGTTTAACAAACCGAAGTCCGATTCAACATACCGAAGTCCGATTTAAACCAATGGAATTTGGATTAAACCAACAAATGTTGGTTCAACAGACCGAATTCCGATTTACACAGACCGAAGTCCTATTTAAGAGACCGAAGTGCGATTCAACAGACCGAAGTGCGATTTATAAGACTGAAGTCCGATTTAACAGACCGAAGTCCGATTTAACAGACCAAATTTCGATTCAACAGACCGAAGTCCGATTCAACAGACCGAATCCGATTCAACAGACTGAAGTCCGATTTAACAGACCGAAGTCCGATTCAACAGACCGAAGTCCGATTTAACAGACCGAAGTCCGATTTAACAGACCGAAGTCCGATTTAACAGACCGAATATCGATTTAACAGACCGAAGTCCGATTCAACAGACCGAAGTCCGATTTAACTGACCGAAGTCCGATTCAATAGACCGAAGTCCGATTCAACAGACCGAAGTCCGATTTAAGAGACCGAAGTCCGATTTAAGAGAACATATGGAATTATAAACCTATGGGTTATACTAACAAAAGTTGGTCCAACAGACCGAAGTCCGATTAAACAAAAGAATATTTATTTCGATAAATTATTGCTCTTTGAAGGACCGGCCGTGGCATAGTGGTTAGAACACGAGACTACCATGTGGGAGAACTCGGGTTCAATTACCGCCTTTAGTCATCTACATTTATCTTTCATTGCCGACCCCCTCGAGTTTGACGACAGCAACTTCGCTGTATCAAGTGTCGAGTTTATCGGCATGTCTAGTAAAAAGCTTCTCAAACAGTGACGTTCGCATTCGTCGATAAACAAGTTGCGAATCTAAAAATAGAAAGGGTGTTAATTCACAACAACGCGAGAAGATCGGGTACAGAACAACTTACCGATAGACTTCGCTGCTGTAGCAACCGACGAATTTACCAAGCAAAATGCTCTATCATTTAAGTAAGTGAAGCTCTTGATGTAATGAGAATTATATCGCATCACATTGCATTAATTAACACTTTCCCTTGCGAAAATGTTTACTGAATGTGTTTGGTTGGATGTTGGTCGTCGCGCTTATTGGCCGTTTGTGGCGATTGTCGAATGTGTCGAAATGCAAGAGTAAATGAAGAGCGATATATTATTGGTGGTTAGAGGTTAAAAGGTCATAATTGTGTAGTTAGCGCTAAAACTGTATATGTAGGAAGCATATATTATACGTACGGACGACTTTCGTCACGTTACAGAAGGTTTTGGTGTTCTGACAGAAATATTATTTTTACAAAAATAGGTAACTTTGTATGGGAAGTACCAGAAGGGGTGGGGCTATTCTGCCTCTTTACAATCCCATTACTTCATTTTGGGAAATTTTAATACTGATAACTTTTCATAGAGATCATTAAGGTTTACTTGAGCTGTCGAGCTCACCAGCCAGACAGACGGACATGGCACAATTGCTTTAAAAAGTTATGAAACAAATTTGGTTTTAAGATACTTTGGGTCCAACTCGTCTCCTTCAGTGTGTTATACTTTTTCCCGTATCAAATGATATATACTGTCATCCCTAAGGGTGATGGTATACAAAGTTAATGTTACAAATTATTTTTTCCGACATGCAAATAAAATGCTTTATTTAAAATTACAAAAAAAAAAAATTTTTTTTTTTCTCAAATAAAATGATGTTATTTACTTTGTCAACGATCTCCTTATTTAAACACCCTTTACTTCGAAAGAAATTTTCAGTTTTCTCGGAATTTTTCAACCAACCATTATATTATGTTTTATTAATGACTATTTATCATTTTGAAGCGCCAAGTTAACATAATCGTATTAAGCCAACACAGGCTAATGACATTTTACCCTACGCTTTCATAAAGCTTATGTTATACATGTCATATCCTCTATGCTGCTAAGTCGGCGCAGTTGCATCTCTCATAAATTTATCATCATTTTCTTGGTTTTTTTTTCTTCTACAAAATTCAATTCTAATGATGATTTTACAAAATCGATATGTACATACATATGTATCTAAACATCCAAAGGGCAGACGTTGAAGTCTCTCTCATATAAACCGGATTTGTTATTGGTGTGCATATGACAATTTATGTCTGAAAGATTAGAAACCGATAACAAAACTAAAAAATACTATATAACTATTGTAAGTTAAATGCCTAGAGCAATAGGAGCAGAAGGGGACATGATAAGCTCCTCCTCCTCCTCCTCATGTGATATGATATGAAACAAAAATCCACATAACAAACTTTATTTATGACCAAAGATGACCAAAAATGCATCAAGGGACAGGTGTTATGCTGCATAGCACACCCGGCTGGGGTCATAAAACTTTGAATGGAAATAGTTTTAGTTAATAGTTCACATATTGTTTATAAAACTAGCGGTGTTTGACGTTATCGTTGTTGTTGTTTTATAAGACAAAACACCGAAACATTTATGATTTTTGTTTTTGGTTTGTGGCAATACGGCCGAAACACATTTAGTTTTCTGTGACGAAGAAGAACGAAATTTTTTTTGTTTTATTTTTTGTCTTAGAAACAATAACGGCCTTTATGTATCACTATGGACAGACAACTGTTTGACTTGCATGTTTGTATATCTTTAAGTTTTGTTATCTATTTTTGATTTTGGACGCAGTCATGTTTTTGGTTTTGTATGATATTGACCATCAATAATAGACTGGTTATCTATTAAGTAAAATCGACCGGTCCGTTCGAAGTGATACAAGAAAAATTTCACACTTTATAAAAATGCGTAATGCGTTTTTATGTGAGTAAATATCACACCTTTTACAAGTTTATAATTTATGCAGTATTGACATATAGGGAGTTCCCTAGGCTGGTGAGGGAGGAAGTTAAGAGGCAGAGCTTACAATAAATTGAACAATACAACTCTTAAAAAAACAAAGAAATTTACAAATACTAGTCCACTAACAGACTTAAGTTCTTTTAAAGAAAATGCAACAATCAGCTACACAATTCCTTTATATCTTTCTCGAAAATCGACTAAACTTTACTCCATTCAACAATTATCGGACTATAGAACAAATATATCATTCCTATTGCAAATACCATCCATCTATCGCTAATGGCCTCCACTCACACAAAAATAGAACTCGAAATTTTGCAACAAATGTCTCGGCTATAGCGATGTGACGAATTTATCCATTTTGGCAAAATTTCAAAATGTTTGATATTGTCTGCATATATACGTACAGAATTAGATTTAGAATGAACCAACATTTTCATTTAAATAACAACAACAATAACAACAAAATCAGCAACGAATGAAAGCTATATATACTGTTAGAATAAACAATATAAAGTCTTAAATCTTTACATTTTGGGATATACTGAACACACACATGAAATTGGCGAACGCAACAAATAGAATTAACAAAAAAAAAAAGGAAAACTTAACGCAAATAGAACAGATCTACTATCTAAACCAAATATATACATTTGTCGATTGAGCACACACAGTAGATTTTTAATTAAAAAACAAAAAAAATACTAAAATAATACACAAATTAGATGTCGACGCGCATATGGTAAACAGATCAGGGCTTGTTTTTTAATTTGGTAGCAAATTGATGTTTTTTGTGATTCTAATAAAAAAAATCTTTTTTAGATCAATAAAAATTTGTTTATATTCCTTAAACAGAAAAAGTTGGCATGAATGCTATGATTCGAGTAATTTGATATTGTATACAAACTTATACTCGTATTACATGCTATTTTCTATCACCTTTAACAAGTTCACAACATCAGCCTCATCAGCACAAAGCAGATCCACTTCTACCAATGCTTCTCAATACATAAAAAGGCCGCAGTAACATTCCGCAGTCTTCAATTAATGATATCTACAAGGTGGACCAAATAACAGTTTCTTGTTAAAAATGCAATAAAATGAACAAAATTTATTTTTTTCTATGTAATGGGTGGTTACATTTTAAGAGCCGATGTTGATTTTCAATAAAACACAAATTATTTAGGAAATTATTGTCATTTCTTTTTATTATGATAATATTGGTATGGTTCAATTATGTATGGAACATCACATCGGCAAAATGGCCGCCGCGACCTCGGCAGCACACCTCCATCCGATAGTCCAAATTTTCGATGACGCTGAGGCATAATTGGTGTTCTATGCAGTTGCCGAATTATCTCATCCTTTAGCTCTTAAACTATTGCTGGCTTATCGACGTACACCCTTTCTTTGAAATAACCACAAAGAAAAAAGTCCAACGATGTCAAATCCCTTGATCTTGGCGGCCAATTGACATCGCCACCACGTAAGATAACACGGTCATTGAATTTGTCGCGTCATTGTTTCGTTAGCTGTGTGGCAAGTGGCACCGTCTTGTTGAAACCACATATCGTCCACATCCATATCTTCCAATTCGGGCCATAAAAAGTTCCTTATCATCTCACGATAGCGAACGCTATTCACAGTAACTGCCTGACCGGCCTCATTTTGGAAAAACTATGGCCCATCCCTTAAACCGCACTAACCAGTCACTCTTTGTGTGGCAATTCTGCTTATTGACGAATCCACTGAGGTGAAAATGTGCCTCATCACTGAAGATGATTTTTATCGAAAATTTATCATCCATTTCATCGCCATTTTTTGCACTATTCTGACCATTGACGACGTTTGGAATGGTCAAGAGGCTTTAGTTCTTGAGAGATTAAATTGTTGGGCAGGAAGACGATTTCAGGTGGACGGCTCTTCAGTCAAACTATCGCGAACAGCAGCAATATTTTCTGCAGTACGAGCTGTACGCGCATGCACTGGTGGTTCCACATCTCCTACCGACCTGGTTTGTTCAATTTTTCGATTGTACGCACATTTGGACGATTTAAAATCAAGAAGTGCACGATATGCATTTTGATTTGAACGCCCAATTTGTGTATTGTATTGTGTACCTTTCAATGGTTCAAATTGAGTTAGTATGAAATTGAGAAATTTCAAATGAAATGCAGAAAAGAACTTGACGTTTAGGTGTGGTTCACATTCAACATCGGCCCTTTAACCAAACTTTACAAAGTACTACATATTCTTCTTCTTTTAGTTGGCAGCAGCAACAGAAATTCATTCATCAGCAGCCCCACGTAGAAAAGAATTTCAAACGTTTCGGTCTTTTGCGCTCTGTCACATCTGTTTAGATAACGGCTCTATGAAAAATGCCCCAAATGCAAAATGCCCCAAATGCACCTGGTCCATCCAACGAAGTTTTTGTCGCCCCTTTGGCGCTGCCCATCGCATTTATTGCCGAAGGCTTTTTAGCTGATGCATTTTCATCCATTCGTACAACGATTCCAAGCCTGCACATTCGGTCTGTTTGAACGCGCTTGACTACATCTTTTTTATTGTAGTTCAAATAATTTGCGAAGTAGTTTTTCTTTCGAAGACTCGCTGAATAGATTGATCCACTTGAGTCATTACCCAGGATTTTGCGCTGTAGAGCAGGACAGTTAGATTCAGTGTCTGGTATAGTTGGATCTTTGTTCGTCGAGAGATGGCTTTGTTATTAATTCGCTTACTTAATTAGCAGCGGTTTCCGATTAATACTCGTCTCTTGATTTCCAGGCTGACATTATATTTTTGATTTACGGCGGAGCCAAGGTAGACAAATTCATCTACCACATCAAAGTTATAGTTGTCAACGTTTACGTTCCAAACGACTTCCAGTTTATTTGAACTAAATAATTTCATTTTGTCCTTGTTTATCAGCAGATCCACTTCTGTCGACTACTTCTCAATGCTTGAAAGGCCGCAGTAACATTCCGCTGTTCTCGATCAATGATATCACAGGGTTTAGTTTATTTTTATAAGTGCAATAAAATGAACACCATAAAATGTTTTTCCATGTATTATGGCTGCATTAAAAGCTCTCGGATTGCTTGGATGTTATTGGGCTTAAATGTTTGAATCGTTTCTGGGTTTGGCATAACAAGAGGTTCTTCACGATTTCTTACTAAAAAAGTTCAATGTGGTCAAATCTTAGCTCCAAATCGGCTAATTAACATCGCCAAGACGACTGATAACATGGTTAAGGAATTTGGTATGCAAAAGATCGATTTGTGCTTGAACCAGAAGGCGTCCAAATCCATGTCTGCAAGTTCAGTATAAAAAAGTCAAACAAAAAGTCAATTCCGTTCAGGTTTTCCAAGTCCAAGATGAGGCAAGTTTGTTTGTTTACGTAGCTGCCGAGATGTCAATGCGTCTCGTCAGAAAATGTGTGTTTCCACACACTTGCGTACAGCAGGTGCAGTGTGCGCTGCATTTCGACCAAAAGCATACTATATAGACAGGCGGAAACCCCCAAAAAGAGGGAGTTTGTATGGGAGTACTTATTGTCCGATCTTGATCGTCTTCCAACTTAACCTCGGTTTAAGGGATAGAAGCTTGCATACTTATAGTACGGCTGTAATAGCGGGGATAAACAGACGGGCAGCCCCTAAAGAGGGTGTTGTTGTATCGGAGATGAAGGTAGTTATTGTCCGATCCTGCTCATCTTAGAACTTAACCTTCGCTTAGAAGGTATAAGCTTGCATTAACAGTTTCAGCCCAACATTTCCTAAACTACGGTTGTAATCGCGGGGACGCACCCCAAAAAGGGGGAATTTGTATGGCAGGTGGGTGTAAATTTTGACCGATCCTGCTTATCTTAGAACTTAATCTCAGCTTTTCAGGATCGAAGTTGTCAGTCTAAGTTTCAACTCGATATGTCTTAAACTACCGCTGTAATCGCGGGGACGGACAGACAGAGGGACAGATGATCGTCATTAATTCGACTTAGATTTCGAGACTGGTCATTTTTATATATGTATATATAATGTATATTAGGTCGGGTCAAATTTTTCTCGAAAAAATCTAATACAACAATCGGAATCTACGATGAGTTCTAACAAAATTTCACCAATAAACTATGTGTCTAAAATCAGTTCCTAGCTCTTTTATTAAAGATAGTACCAGTCATGTTTACCGCAGCCTTCCGCATGATCATCTCTATTATGATGTTAAAGATACGGCAGAACAGACTATCGCCGTGTTTAAAGCCTCGCATTGTAGAAAATGATTCTGCCAGTACCATCCCGCAAAGTCGTATCAGCTTTGCGGGGATACCAAACTCAGCCATATTATCTAATAGTTTCTATCTTATCAGCTTTGTAATCGATACACAGATGGAAAGAGTCGATCTTCCAATCAGGTTCGCTAAGATGGGCTTTAGTCTTTCACATAACACACTTGGCAGGACATTGTAAAAAAAAAAACTTAATTTCCCTTTACATTCCGTGAATGATGTATAGGATAGCTTCCCGCGTTGTTGTGAATTAACACGATTTCGATTAGATTCACAACAAACGGCACCCAGCAGCAAAAAGTGGGCTTTGCATGCCTTCTTGCAGGCCTGCAAAGGCAGTCAGAAGCCCTACACTTGAAATGCAGTCTTCATTTCAAATTAAAATAGGGCGCCATAGGCAGGCAAGGCCTGCACATTCCCTTTCTCACTGAAGGTGTTTTAGTAGGCATGCTTATTATGTCCTGCTTGGAGTCCTAATAACAAGGGCCTTCGATGAGGCATTGCTACTGCAGAACAGCTTGAAGGCCTGCAAAAGAGCATTTATAGAAGGACTTAAATAAAAAAAAAACATATGCGAATTATTTCCATATTAAATGATTTCCTACTTTTTATAAATTTTTAATACAATATTTATTACAATTTGTAATAACTATTTTTTTTAACTCTAGCAGCGGAAATCGATCTCGCGACCTCAGTACTCATAGTTGGGCATGCTACCTACTCGGCTATCACGTGATATAGTTGTGGTACGACAAATAACATACATGTGGTTTTCATAAACAACAGCATCTGTCTTACCTTCCCTTAAGGGGCCTGTCAACAGGCCTTATCGGAGAAGTGACAAGTGCATGGCTATTGACGTCAATTCTGCCTTCTACTTATATGACTGTCAACAGGCCTGTTTAAGGCAAGAAAGTTTGCATGTCCTTTGTGCACATCTATGTTATTTTTGTGGGGTACACAGTAGGGCTGCTCACAGGCCAGTTTTAAGAAGGGAAAGAAGCATGTCTTCGGCATCTTTTCTCACCGTAGTAAGGGGCCTCAATGCGGGTCTCTTTTGAGAACCGAAATGTGCATGGGTATGGAATTTTTTATTAGGCTTAGTGAAGGACTTATTATAGCCTGTATACATGCCTGGAAAAGGAAGGCGTATTTGAATGTCAACAAACTGCCTTTGAAGGCATGTTTGCAGGCATATATTTACAATGCCTCGTCTTTTCCGCTGCTGGGCACCTACTTGTTTATCAACGAATGCGAACGTCACTATTTGAAAAGCTTTTACTAGACATGCAGATTGACTCGACACTATACTGCGAAGTTGCTGACGACAACATCAAGGGGGCCGCCAATGAAAGAAAATGTAAATGACTGGAGCCGGGAATCGAACCGCGGATCTCTCGCATGGTAGTCGCGTGTTCTAACCACTATGCCACGGCCGGACATTGTATGCAATGGTTAAATGGCTAATCCCGCGACAGAGTACGAAAGTGTTCCCTCCATATTTTCAGCACACTTTGCGTGCCCTTGACCAGATTTCCATGTCTGTTAGTACAGGCGAGGATCACTGTTTCAAGACATTTGCTTTTTATCTTTTGTTAGAACTTTCGGGCATCACCTGTACTTCTTTTACATAGACGGCGTTTTGTCTCACTCTTCAACACGCATTACTATTGGCTGCAGTTTTGCCGAAAATCCTCATCGTACCATTTCCTCATGACAATTTACCAGTATTTTGTACCTCCCCTAAATAACGACAAGTTCTTATAGTGAACCAAAAAATTCTTCTTGACACAATTAAAGTTCTTTTTAGTACAATTAAAGTATTTTTTAGTACAATAAAAGTTATTTTTGATACAAGAAAAGTCAGTGTAGGGACAATATAATACTATTTATTTTTACCGTACTACTACTGTACAATAAAATTGCTTGTAGGTTTCTTGATAGTACATGTTTTGATTCTCAGTAAGTGAGTTACCATTATCTCCTTCTAACCTAATCCTTTTTTTTTGGTGTGATGTTATGGTGACCATTATTATGTGTAAGACCAAAATTTTATTACTGTGCACTTGTGAGGCTTTCCACTTTACGTTGGACAAACTTGATGTCCACTTGTTTCTGAATTAGTTATGATTTTACATCTATATGCATATATCATATAGGATTTCCCAGCTAGTCAAAGTTATATTAATCAATAATTTTTAAGATTTTTCATATCTTGTCACACTACACTGTGGTCAATCTTTTACATGTTTAATATTTTCTGAGGAAAAGAAACAAATAACTGGAACCCTATAATTATTACCTAATTATTAAAATATTTTCAAAACAGCCTCATCATGCCAAAACCACCGTTATGACCTTTTACGTATGTAAATACGGTCTAGTGTGTAAACTCTCTATAATTATATCAATTATCTATAGTATAGAAGTAAACTTCTTGAGCGAAAATGTTAACACAACAAATGTTTACCTAACTAATGACGTTTGTCAGAGATAACCGATAATGAAGATTATACTCGTGTAAGCGTTTGAGTTTAAGCGCACAAATGAAGCTGCTAAACCTGTAACCGCATACAAAGTGTAGAGCGGAGTTATATGATACGATCGCCTCTTAACCCGCCCTCTGGTTTGGTTTTTCCACCGTTCGAAACAAATGAAACGAAAATTTTTTTTTTTGCAATTAAAATTCACAATTTGTTTTATCTTTCTGCTGCTGTTTTATTTTGTTTTTTTTTTTCGTCGCAATATGATGTATTGCGTTTGTTTTCTGTTTTTTGCATTGGAACGTGTATATTTGTCAGAACGTTGTGTAAATAATGTTTTAACTTTTATCGCTTCAATATTTTTGTTAATTTAACATTGTATAAACTTTTCTTGTGCCATTTAATAACTTATAAAACTAAAAATACTGCGTGAGTTTTTTAAGATTTTTGAAAAATTTTCAAAAAAAAAATCTCGTACTTATATGTATAAATCATATCTGCAAGAGATAAAAAGATCAGTACGCAAACGTGTTGAATTCACTTTATGGCAATTTCCGTGCGTTATGTTTTATCTTAAACTAATAAAGCAATGCCGCAAAGAGAAGCTTTAGGCAAACAAATTCATTGAAGATAACTAATTTGCAAAGAATTGTCGCTGAGTTGGCAAAAAAAGAAGAACGAAATGAAGCAAAATTTAAATAAATTTAACTCATTATCACAGTCATAATAATAATGTGTAGCCTCATAATTTGGTGCTAAGTTGTCAGTTTTATTTGTTTATCTATTATTTTACGTTTTGCAATTATATAACACAACAGGTGTGTGCAATATTTTATGGTTATATTTAAAATTAATGAACAGCTTTGAGTTTGTCGAACTAAGTTAGACGCTGTAGACATTAAGCGGTTCGGCTATTTATAGCTCATCTGAAATCATTAAGTAATTTTGAAATTTTTATTTGTTGCACGCTAAAAAGGTAGACTAAATTAAAGAAAAAATTTAATTAAAAGTATGTCAAAGTAAAGTAGATTTAAGACACGGAGTCAATACCACCGAGAAGTTGTATAGACTGGCCAAAACTACGTAAATAGATTGACAACTTTGTCATGATTTTGTCTACTGACCACTGTTAATCCTCCAATAAGTGAGATGGTCCCTGGGCACCTTTTCCATTTTCAAACTGAAATTACTGCTTGATGGACCATGGGAAGTATACCCGACTGTCTGTCTGTCCGTCTGGTACGCACGATAACTTTCGAAAAACGCAACCAAATTTTTGAAATTTAGCACGAGTTAATATTTTCCCAAAACTACTTACCTCCCATATATATGCATCATTCCGCCCACTTTAGAAATCGAGTAATAATATCTATACATCCATCGGGTGCGAACCCAAATTCTGTATTTAGTAAAGCTATACGAGGATAAAGTTTTGGAAAAAAAATTAGAATTCTAGCCACGCCCATTCTGGTACCTCCCATACAAAAGTACCTTTCCGCCCACTACAGAGATGTAGTAATAATATCTATAAATCCAACGTGATCGTACCCAGATTCTTTATTAAGTAAAGCTTTAACAGTATAAAGTTTTGGAGAAAAAATCTGGAAGTCTAGCCACGCCCTTTCTGGTAACTTCCACACAAATGTACCTTTCCGCCCACTTTAGAGATGGAGTAATAACATCAATAAATACAACGCTATCGTAATCAAATTCTTTATTTGGTAAAGCTATAGCAGAATACAGTTTTGGAGAAAAAACTGGAAGTGTAGCCACGCCCCATCTAATAACTCCCATACCCATCTGGTACCGCCCACTTTGGAAATCGATTAATATAATTAAAAGATCTAACGTGATGGTGCCCAAATTCTGTATTTAGTAAAGTTGAGGCAGGATAAAGTTTTGAAGAAAAAAATCTAGAAATTTAGACACGCCCCTTCTGGTACCTCCCATACAAATGTACCACTCCGCCCACTTTGGAGATGGAGTAATAATATTAATACACTAGACACGATCGTGTCCAAATTCTGTATTTTGTTAAGCTATAACAGGACAAAGTTTTGGAGAAAAAAACTGGAAGTCTAGCCCCGCCCCTTCTGGTACCTATCATAAAAATGTACAACTCCGCCCACTTTAAAATTGGGAAATAATAACAATAGAATAGATATTTGTTGTTTTACTGAGGTTGTGGGTATTTGTAAGTCAGGTTGCCCGACTGAAACTTTCTTACTGGTTTTAATTAAAAAGCGATTGACTTCAATAGCTCAAGACTGCTATTATCTTATATCGATTGATAAAAATAAGACAAAGTAAATTTCGTGTTCTCAACAAGTTTCGCCTACTTTAATAGTTTGGAAGTGGTTTGCTGACTAAAATCGTGGTCGTACCAGTACAAAGAATTCGATGAATTGGAATGTCCGCTTTTTATACACTCACCCAAAGTGATAACGGTATATATCATTTGTATACGAGAAAAAGTGTAACGAATTAAAGATGACGAGTATGTTATGACCAAATTCGTTTAAGGACTTTTTAGGACGAATGAACTATGTCCGTCTGTCTGGCAGGTGGTCAGGATAGGTTAATTCAGTATAGCTCACGTGGGTCCTACTGTAGGACCCGTTGTTATTCCAATTATTCCTCCTCTATTTGGTCAACATCGCTTCGCTGTGTATCAGTACACAGGTATTGTACGGAGAAGCGGTTTTTAAATCAGCGGCGGTAATTCAGTGACGGGAAACAGGAAGGGCTTGACGCGGCGTTAATTCGGTGATGGGAAACATGACGGGTTTAACGTTGCGGTAATTTGGGTGACTTCGTGGTGAAATTAGGTAAGGTCTCGGTGTACAGACTTATTGTCCGATTGTAGAGACTCGTATGTCCGATTGTACAGGATTGTAGCCCGATTGTACAGGCTCGTAGCCCGGTTGTACAGACTCAAGGTCCGATTGTACAGGCTTATAACCCGATTGTACAGTCTTGTAGCCCGGTTGTACAGACTCAAGGTCCGATTGTACAGGCCTATAGCCCGGTTGTCTGATTGTACAGACTTAAGGTCCAATTGTACAGGCCTATAGCCCGATTGAACAAACTTATTGTCCGTTTGTACAGACTCAAGGTCCGATTATACAAGCAAATAGCCCGGTGGTACAGACTTGTTGTCCGGTTGTACAGGCCCGTATCCCGGTTGTACAGACTTAGTGTCCGTTTAACAAAGACGCTTGTCTTCGTACAATTCTAAAGGATCAAAGAGATAAAATAACATTCCTTGACTAATATAAATATATGTAAACTTTAAACTAAATGAGAATTATGAAGTAGTTGCCTGTCTTATGTTTGTCTTTGAACGCCGGGATGTGTTAGAAAGAACCTTTGTGCTGCTGTTGTGTGGTGGTATAGTATGTTTTCTTTAAGCGCTGGCGTCGCGAACCTTTGACATGGTGCGGTGGGAAAACATCTGCCTGCCAATCGTAAGGTTGCCGGTTCGAATCCTGCTGGAGTCGGTTCTGAAAACTTTTCATTTTAGGAGTCTTGTAGTACAGTGAAACTTCGATATTACGAACTTCGTTATAACGAAAAACTCAATATAACGAATTTTTAGCTGAGACCCTTGAAAAAACCTTTTTATTGCAAAGTTTTTCATACAAAAATGCTCTATAGCTATAACGAAAAAATTCTGATCTATAAAGCCTCTATATAGCGAAGTATTTTTTCAAAAGCCTCTATACAACGAAATTATAATTGAGTAATACATACATATAACATTTTAAGTGTGTAAGTCATTATCAAAAGCCTTTACATAACGAAGTCTTGAACTATAGCCTCCATACAACGAAGTCAGAATAAAGCATAAAGCAAAATTAAATTTTAAGCAAAACGGGGAATTCCCTCTTAAAACCAACGAAAGGTAAATGTCTTTGCAGGTTAATATGTAAAGCGCCACAAATTACATAGTCAGTTCTGTTTTGGTTCTTTGTCAAAATGAGTGTATTAAAGCGTAAATCAATTTCTATACGAGAAAAAACAAACAAAAATTACACAATATTTTACTAAAACGTAATAAAATAAAAAAATAATAAAAACTTAATTTTTTATTTACCTCTTAAATAGTTAATTTTTATTATTATACTAGTATTTTCGTGTAAAATAGAATTCGGACAAAAAAAAACTATAGTTATAACGAATTTCTTTCGTATTTCTTTAAATTTCGTTATACCAAGGTTTCACAATGCATATGTATAACGAATCAATAGCTATAACGAAGTATTTTTCGGTCCCCTCTAGATTCGTTATATCGAAGTTTCACTGTATATTAAATATTATATCTTAAATATATTATATTATATTTTATTATATTATTCTTAATATTATATTAGTGACCGGTTATTACAGCTATGATATTCCTCAGATAGACTGTAGACAATTG
This sequence comes from Muscina levida, assembly GCA_964034835.1. NCBI lineage: Eukaryota > Metazoa > Arthropoda > Insecta > Diptera > Muscidae > Muscina > Muscina levida. The sequence goes on from OZ035882.1 coordinate 58,775,098, forward strand.
CGGCGCAAATCGTGTCCTCCGTATATCCATGGTAGGTCAAATCTGTTTGGTCTCCAGGAATCTGGTAGCCCCTTTACAATCAGTAAGTATATGAATATTGCCGCCCAATATCCCACGATACTTAAATTTCTCTACGGCTATTCTAATGGCCGCTATTTCGCCTTGAACGAACTGGGCAGGATAAGTCAAGTAAATATACACTGATCCTTATGAAATTTACCAGTGTTATTGTTTGGAAGAAACCTACACTGACAATTTTCTATTTGAAATTTATTGAATTTTTTTAGAATAATATTCCCCATTTCATTTTTTATACCCTCATCCTTGGGGATAAGGATATATATCATTTGATAATAGAACCAGTAAGAAAGTTTCAGTAGGGCAACCCGAATTACATATACCCTCAACCTCAGTAAACCATAAAATTTTCTATTATATTGATATTATTACTCCATCTCCAAAGTGGGCGGAGTGGAACATTTGTATGGGAGGTACAAGAAGGGGCGTGTCTAGACTTCCAGATTTTGTTCTCCAAAACTTTGTCCTATTATAGCTTAACAAAATACAGAATTTGGACACGATCGTGTCGAGTGTATTAATATTATTACTCCATCTCCAAAGTGGGCGGAGTGGTACATTTGTATGGGAGGTACCAGAAAGGGCATGTTTAGACTATCAGATTTTTTTCTCCAAAACTTTATCCTGTTAAAGCTTTACTGTGTACAGAATTTGGGCACGGTTGCGTTAGGTCTATTAATAATATTTATCGATTTCTAAAGTGGGCGGTAAAAGATGAGTATGGAAGGTAGCAGATGAAGCTTGGCTAGACTTCCAGTTTTTTCCCCAAATCTGTATCCTGCTACAGCTCTACTAAATTAATAATTTGGGTACGATCGCGAATTTGAATTTATTGATATTATTACTTTTTCTCTAAAGTGGGCGGAAAGGTACATTTGTATGGGAGGTACCAGAAGAGGCGTGGCTAGATTTTCAATTTTTTTTCCAAAACTTTATCCTGTGAAAACTTTACTTAATACAAACTTTGGGTACGATCCCGTTGGGTGTATTGATATTAATACTCGATTTCTAATGTGGACGGAATGATGTATTTGTATGGGATGTACCAGAAGGGGCTGGGCCATGTAGCCCAAAGAAACCTTGGGTCTAAAGTGACTCCTGCTATGTGTTACACTTTTCGGTCGTATCAAATGATATATACCCTCCTATCCATAGGGTGAGGGTACAAAAAGTGTAGCGCAATGAAGGGGACGTGTTAGACTCCTAGTATCCTAAGACCAAATTCGTTTCAGGACTTTGTAAGACGATTGAGCTATGTCCGTCCGTCTGGCTGGCTTCCCCGCAGTAGGGTCTCCTCCGGTATGCCTTTGGGCAGTATCGCCCCCACGGACTCGAAGGAACCCCCAGTGGATCCCTTTCTTGCCTTGCAAGGCAAAAAGAAGGCAATTAAGATGTATGTACCTCTTTACGAGCTCCAACCAAGGAGTCTTAAGATGGTGCTACGGGAGGTCAGGAGTGCCCAGGACGGTTTGTCCTAGGTAAACCGCCTGCCTGATCGTTTGAATAAGGAACAGTTTTGCTATGCCACGTAGTGGCTGTGGTAAAACCAAAAATAACGCTGGTAACGAAGAGTGGATCGGCAGAGTACTTCGGTATTCTGGTGGTGAATGTGTGGCCGGTCGGATGGAGAACTTCGGTTCCTAGCAGATGGCGGTCTGGAGCATAATTGCAGTTTGCATGAGTGCTGAGGATGGAATGGTTACTGTCCATATGACCAATAATAGAATTTAATAAAATCAAGTAGTAAATAATAAACAGTAGGGGCCAAATCGGACGGAGTGCAAGCTTCGAGCTTGTACTAGTCAGTCAACATGGTACCCCAACTTTAGAATCAGCACAATTTGAATATTTCATGGCGTGTTGTAGAAATAGATCCGACATAGTAGTATGTTCCAGTAGGGTTGAGCCCATCATCTGGTCAGGTCAACACGACGATACTAGATGTAAAACACAATGACACATGTCTGGCTGGCTAGTGGGCAGGATATTTTGAGAAAACCTTCACTGATCTTTAGGAAAATTTACCAGTTTTAATATTTTCCAAAATAAAGTAATGGAATTTTAAATGGCCAGGGTAGCTCCAACCCTTCTGGTATCTCCCATGCTAAGTGAGCTATTTTGGGGAAAATGATATTTCCTACATAACTTTCAAATGGCAACTGTGCAAGGTATAGGTTTTGTGAGTCTGCCATGGATATGGACTTAATCGGCCGAACCCTGGTACCTCCCATACAAAATGACCTAGTTGTGGAAAATTTACCATAACTTCCGAACAGAAAACTGTAGGATATTTAAATTTGATCAGTTTAAACAGCTGTCCAACTGATTTAAGGTTTACCCAAAATGACGACAATAATGGTGAATAAGGTTTCAGTCCTTATAACCCCACCCAATAAGAATCCGTTATTATTAAAATCGAATCACCACACCCCAAAACCTCTTCTGCTACCTCCCACAGCACTTTGTTTATCATGCTGTGGGAGGTAACCACCCCAGGACTACTCAACATTATGAAATTATCACTCTATCCCCCTACTTTTGGTTTATAAAAGACATATACCAATCTATAGGTTCATTAACAAGGTCCAATTTTCGTAAAATTTTTGGCTAAGAATAACTTAAAATTCATATATAATAGTTTTTATACATACCACATTTACACATATACAAGATTTTTTGAAACATATACTAATGTAGATTCTTATGATTGTTTTGGCAGCCACAGCGAAGAATGCCATTGCTCTGCGTTTTGCTGGCCATAATTTTGTCCCCAAACGAGGTCATTTATTTTCGGTTGACCATTAACCAATGCAAATTGTAGTTTGTGTTATTATTCTTTGGTTGCTTAGTATCCGAAATGTATGAATTCTAAATATACTCATGATCCCAGAAATCAAAATATCATTTGTAATTTTTAAATAGCGCAGATCAAATCGGCAGTATAGTAGAATACTGTAGAGATTATGAAGCAATGTTTGGGGACAAAATTTAGCACAAGTTAATTAACGTTGCCGAAGAATGTGTTAAAATGTGTTAAAGTGTTAGATACATTAAAAACAAACAAAAAACCGGTTGCATTAGATGTTATTGTCTAATAAAAAATTGTGCACTAAAAAATCCGGAAGCTTGCAGTATTAACTGCAAAATTGGTAACAATAATCGATGTTGATTTAGTTTACAAAACATTTTCGTTGTCAAAATTAAAAAAAAAATGGCACTCAAAATTAAGTAACTGTGAAATTTTCTAAGACCTTTATTCAAGACATCTTACGTATGTTTATGATATAGCTATATGCAAATATTCATCACTACATTTATCAAAATATGCCATCATATTTAAAACCGGGTTCCTTTTGGCACAACCCCCGGTTAACTATCCCTCCCAGTAATTGAATTGTAAATGAAAATGAAAGTGTTCAAGTATGCGTACAAAAACATAAAGGTGGGTGGGGGTGTGAGGGAAGCTCATAAATTAGTCTTTTCATAGAGAAAACGACAGCAACAATTGAAATGTATCAAAACAAAAGATCATAAAATGAAATTAATGATGACAACAACAAATGTAACATATTTACACAACTTACCAACATTTATACTTCACTCCTCAGTACTTAGTACTGCTTTCAGTAACATTTTGTTACAGATAAATGTTGATTTTAGTCGATTGTATTTTGCTACTGTTGTTGTTTTTAAACAGACCCATTTAATCGTCAGGGAAATGAACCTCCAACTTGGCGAAAAACCAAAAACAAACAGAAAAAAAATACACAAACAAAAAAACCAACGCCAACAGCAGTGATCACAACAGTCAGTCTCATACAAGTGCGAGTATCTTGTGGATACACATGACACACATATGTATGTATGTTCATACATCTGACTGTGAGTACCTATATGCAGTCGTATCTACTGCTACACATGTTTGAAAATGTACTCAGATCTCAGTACATTTGTGTTGTGTAGACTTTAAATGCTGTAAACTGATCATCTGATGGGCGATCAGATTTATATGCCACCACCACCACCACTGCTGCTCTGAGTTCGCGGTTGTGCGGTTGTACCTAAGCAAATATCTATAGCGCGTATATACTCTAGCCGTTGTATAGAGTTGCCATACTTTTGTGCCATAAAAGATAATGGGACTTACACAATGCAACAATTTGAGGGTCATTGTCTCGGGAATAAAATCAATATCGGAATGAAACCAATATCTAACGATTTGACCTCAGTAACAAAACCTTAAATTTAATGTTGCTGCACTACGTCACATTTTGTTATACAGTGGTTTGTAGTTTGATATTTTTGGTCAAAAGTCGAATCGATGAATATGAAAAACCAGTAAGAAAGTTTCAGTCGGGCAACCCGACTTACATATACTCTCACCCTCAGTAAAACATAAAATTTTCTATAATATTGATAATATTACATTTGTATGGGAGGTACCAGAAGGGACGCGGCTATACATCCATTTTTTTTCTCCAAAACTTTTTTTTCAGTGTGTTAATATAAGTACTTCATCTCTAAAGTGGGCGGAGTGGTACATTTGTATGGGAGGTACCAGAAGGGGCGTGCATAGACATTTGGTTCCGTCTTTCGAAAGTTATCGTGCGCACCAGCCGGACAGACAGACCGACGGACATGGCTCAAACAACTTAAAATTGATGAACCGAATTTGGTTCAAAGAAACCTAGGGTCTTAAGTGACTCCCTTCTACATGTTATACTTTTGGGTCGTATCAAATGATATATACCCTCCTACCCGTAGAGTGAGGGTTTAATCATGTGGAAAAATACATTTGGGATAGTTCATGTCTTCAGAGATTTATATTAAAACTAGCTGACCCGGCAAACGTTGTTTTGCCATATAAATAATTTCTATGTACTTTCTAGTGCCGACAGAAAATAACTAACCTATTTTAAGTGTGTAAGGATGTGGTATATGCACGAAATAGGTGTGTAATGCTGTGAACGATAAGGGAATATAGAAATAACAAACGCCAAGCACTATATTAATTAATAATTCATCATAATTTATTTCTGTAATATATATATATACGTATCATTATTCGATAAGAACGGCAACACTATCAAAAAATATCAGTCTCTTAATGCTACAGCGTGAACAATATTTTTTGTTAGCCCATCTTTAGCTAACACAAACAAACTTGATGGTTTACCCACTCGAGAGCATGCCACGTATAATTGTCCGTGTGAAAAACATGGTGTGCTTAAATCTAAGCCACAAACCGACATCGTTTGGCCTTGGGATTTATTGATGGTCATGGCAAATGCCAATCGAATTGGAAACTGAACACGTTTTAATTGAATTGGCACATCCGTAGGTATTATAGGAATCCGTGGTATTAATATGTTTTCACCTCGGAACTTTCCATTTAAAATGCTAGCTTCGATGACGTTCTTCATTAATTTTCGAATGACCAATCGCGTACCGTTGCACAGCCGTGGCGGGTTCAAATTGCGAAGCATGATAATCGGAGATCCAACCTTTAATTGTAAATTATGCGGTGGCACACCTGGCAAATCCAGTGAGTTCAAAAACTCTGTTGGAAAATTTACAGTTTCGCTCGCATCGCAAACTGTGTCAATAGATTTATATGATTCCAAGTTCCCTGGCAATAACTGTTGTATCTTCAGATTCAAATTGTCAACGTCTACATTTTTTGCCGCTAAAATTGCTCTTTCTGCAAGCCACTCATGATTTAAGTACTGTGTGTGTACATCGGGAAATATTTTTTCAATGAGAGTGTCTTGCGAGTCAACGATTGTGCAAAAATCTGTCGGTAATTTTACGCATCCAGTCTCATCTATAGTTACTTTTCCATCACCGATATCTAGGAGTTGTTTTGAGAATGTTTCAGCGGATGGATCTTGAAGCATTTGAACGCGCATATTTACTTTCAGCTGTACTTTTTCAACATTACGCCACAGTGTAGATGATTTTAAGCAAGCATTAATCCCATCAGCGTATGTTGAACGTGGAATGACGGGAAGTGTTTGCCTGAAATCACCTGAAAGGACTAACAGAGTGCCGCCAAATAGTTTGTCGTGTTTTTTGATATCTTTTAACGTCCTGTTCAACGTCTCAAGTGAATGTTTGTGCGCCATAGTACATTCATCCCAGATGATAATTTTACATTGTTTCAGCACGGTGGCCATGGACGATTGTTTTTTTATGTTGCACACTCCGTCAGGGTTATTTTGAATATTTAATGGCAGCTTAAATACTGAATGAGCTGTTCTGCCTCCATCCAATAAAGTTGCAGCAATGCCTGACGATGCAACGGCCAATGCGATGCCATTATTTGATCGTATTTCAGCAAGAATTAGCGAAATAAGGAATGTTTTTCCAGTTCCACCTGGTGCATCCAAAAAGAAGAATCCACCTTGTCCTGCTGAAACTGCGAGCATAATGCGGTCGTAGATGATTTTTTGTTCCTCATTCATTAATGGGACATTGCGAGTAACAATCGCCGCCATTTCTACAGTGTTGTACTGCATTTCACGATTCATTTCCGTGTTCATGAAATCAGATACAGCTCGATCTGGCGAATTCATACCGAAATGACTGAGTGATAAATTAGCAATTATAATGCAGAGATCTTCAATAGCAATCAATGCTTCATTGTACATAGCGTCGCTGAACGTTATCGTTACATCGTTGCATCGTGTACGATATTGATGCAATATATCATCAGTCATTGAATCTTTGTGATTATCCCACAATATCTGTGCTCGAGCTGGAAAACATGTAGTTAACACTATAGCGAATAGTAGACGAATTTGTATTGCTGTACAATTCAATGCTGCTTCAGCAAACATACATTCCCACTGGTTGTCGTCTTCCAGCAAGCCGAGTGCAAGGCACGCATCTTTATACGTTGAATACTGTTGCCCATTCACTTTCCGTATATCTTGAAATGACAATGGGCCAGTAACATTAACCAACAACAATCGAAGATAAAAGCATTCAGTTTGCTTTGGATTGACTGTAAATACTCGCCCCAAAGCGTTTGATTTAAATAAATTGGGACATGCATCAACTGGGGAGCCTTGCTTGCGGGGCATCCATTTTTTTGTTTGAGCCCATGTGAAATAGCATGGTACTTGTGAATAGAGTAACGTTCGTGCAAAGGCACCAAAATCATCCGCACGATTACACAATTCGAAAAATTCAGTGAGTGTAGTTTAAGGTGGATTTACAGCACGATCAATTGCTGTCTCGTTCGTGAAAAATACACGCTGGCCATTTTCGAGATGGACGGCTAACTGAACAACTGCTGGATCCCGTTCATGAATCGGGAAACCAAAGATACGCCAAGCAGCTTCATTGGAGCTGATGTACCGACTAATTTGATAAAGTGTTATTTCATCGTTTTTATTCACTGGTTGAGCATTCACGTTAGTATTTTCCACTCTAAACACAGCCATATCACTGCCTTTATGGACATACTTGCAAATGTATTTGATGCTCTTCACAGAACTGCAGAACTCAACATTAATATGAGCATTGTATGTCTTGCTCAACAGAGGTGAATATGGTACCACCCAACGATTATCAATGTCAATGTCTGTGTTGTTGATGTTTTTAATAAATGATCGTCCGCCATTATCGGGACTTCTTCGACGATATATTGGATATCCGTCGACATTTGTGATCGTATCGTTCGTGAAATCTTTAGGGAAATTTTTAGTGCATTTTCCATCTGCCATGCAAGGCGATGTACGATTAAGAGTACCGCATGGACCATGAATCATGTTCGCTGTAACAATATCAAACAGCAGTTGGTCAGTAGACGGATCTGGAAGTTCTGCAGAAATGATACTATCGATTTCTTCAGGACGGATTTTATCGATTAACCAAACCAAAATGTGAGCATGAGGTAATCCTCGCTTTTGCCACTCAACTGAATACAGCCAGCAACGTGTGGGGCCGAATACATGTAATTTAGTAATGAAACTTATTAAAGACTTCAACTGTTGTTTGAACACACGTGCTGTAACGTCATGACGAAGGATTGAATTTTGGCCAGGCAATAGCAAAGATTCAATCTCTGGCCATTTTGGATTACATGTAAACGTGATAAATAAACACGGTCGTCCATATTCGCGCACGAAAGTCAGAGCATCCTGTATATATTCTTGCATATGACGTGGACTGCCCACATACGATGATGGTAGAATGACAGAGTTACCAATTTCGGCAGCGTCAGCGTTGTTGTTAATAGCGTCCCGCAAGTGAATGTACTCTTCCGCACGCAGCTTGAGTTGATTATATCGTAAGTATCGTAGTCGTTCGCCTTCTATCTTGGCGTACATGTCGACCATGAATTGTTGACAAAGCTCGCGACATCGTAGAATGACGTTGTCCCGGCCGCGTCGAATCATCAATCGGTACGCATAATAATCTATCGAGCTAACGTTCTTGTTTGTTTCGGCTCCTGTAATAATATATTTTTAAATATTAGATTAAATCAATTACGATAAATAATTTAATTTTTTTTTTAATTAGTAATCAAGTTTAAAATAAATGAAGTACCTGATACGGGATCGCGTTGTTTGATATTTATGCAGTATCCGTCTTGTCCCTTCCATAACATTAGCGGATATTGGAGAGCATCATATGAACGATGTGTATCAGGAATGAACTGAAGATTATTACTCCTTCTACGAACCACAATTTCTCGTGCGCCTGTACAATCGCCAACCATGATTCCCGCAACGTCGTCAACAACAGGTGCATTAAATCTACGAATATGCTCTCCAGCTGGTGTTTTATCAGGATTAATGACAATAGCGTGGTTATCGTTTTGTAATTTATGCATGTGTGATTTGAATACTTTCAACAATTCATTGTGCTCATTCAGTAAAGCGTCCAGTTCGCTCACGATGCGTTTGGCAAAAAATGAATCAAGGTTGTTATAGTCACAACGTGCATTCACACGATTGGCAAGTGATCTTCCGGAATCCTCGCCGCCCATAAAGTAGATTTGTAAAAATTTATGTGCTTCGTTTGGCATTGGCAGTAATGAGCCTATTTTATGATAAACTTGGCCTCTAATTTTAAATGTAGAATTGTATTGTTGACCAAGTGAATTAGTATTTCGAACTATTTCTGTTGCTCCGAACGATGTCATTTGAAAGCATGAATTGAATGTTCGAATGGACTTCAAGAACACGTTAGAATCTGGATCCGTGCCGATAAGTAAACCGTTCAATGGTTCCGGTGGTGTGTCAATGTCGGGTAGTTGAACTTTTCCTGACGCGCAACACATCCCAGCTGGCTCGTTTTTAAATTTAAGAGCATGACAATTTGAACATTCTTTGTCCATAGCACCAATCACCACTTTTGTATGGGCATAATATTCCACATCAGGCTCATACTGGAATGCTACCCGCAGGAATGAATCATATGTAAATGCTCGGTGTACCTGTTGGCGTTGCTGGTTGTTTGTTCTGCGTCTATTGGCTGTGAATCGGCGTGATTGTCGTTGTTGTAATCTTATCACTTCATTACGTTCAGCTCGTGTATCTTCAGATTGTTCTTGACGCAATTGCGCCATGCTCACACGTGCATCAGTATTTTCTTGCTGGATTTCTTCTTCAGTTCTTTCGGATCTTAAATTTCTCTTGCTTCTGGTTTCACTTGTATTACGGCTCAAATTAGCCCCTTTGCGTTTTCGTGGCATTGTTCGCTGTACAAAATACACATAATTAGAACTAACAAAATTACTTTAGAGTGAAAAACATCGTAATTATATTGTTATTAACAACAATTTGAGTATAAAAAAAATATATATATATACACAAAAGTCGTTGTTGGTAGGAGTCCCTCACACGCGTTGAGTATTTTTAGGTTATAATTAATAATAACAGATATTATTAAAATTATCTTATATTATTAATTTACTATTGATTAATTAATTGTATGATTAATTTAAGAGAGTTATTATAATTAATAATGAGAGTTACACTGATATAAAAAATTAACAATTCTAAACGTCACTATACTAAGTTTGATACATAAACACACATAAACATTAATGATGGTCGACAACAGTGGAGGGAGTGAGAGAAACAGGAAAAATTAATTATTTATTTAGGGGTGTGAAAAATAGATGTTAGCCGATTCTCAGACCTACCCAATATGCTTACCAAATTTCAGAGGAATCGGTCAAGCCGTTTCGGAGGAGTATGCAGACTAACATTGTGACACGAGAATTTTATATATAAGATTTTCCGCGGAACTTTTTAACCCTCTAGCTCCCACCCGTATGGGTACATTTAAGGCCCAATTTTGAAAACAAGCTTAATCTTTAGAGGGAGGACAATTGTTAGAAACTTCGATAGAAATATTCTCCGGAAAATTTCACTAAGAGTCACCGAAGACAAATAACCTCTACGAATCAAAAGTTACAAAAAATAAATTAAAATGAAATGTTAAGGTGTGAGCACACAGTGCAACACACTTTTTTGGGATTGAACCTAACCAATATCAAACGATAGCGTTTGACATCAGTAATAAAACCTTAAACTCTAATTTGCACCACTACGTCCACTACGGCTTCTTTCTAAGATGAGCAAGTCCAGTCAACAACTACTCCCACCTCATTTAGCCTTTGACCTCTTTGGGGCACTGCTTTATGCAGTCCGATTTTGCTCAAATTTTGACCACAGCTGTTTTATAGAAACTGACACAATATTCCAATATCTTTAGACATTTAGATGTCCCTTTGTCGGCTTAATCAGCCCTAAAAGTACGAATTTCGAAAAATACCTTCATATCGGCCACCTATCTTCGAGGAGAATGAGCAACCCAATTTTCGTGATTCTAGGTAAAGCCGTGTTTAGTCTGGCCAGTGATCAGTCATTCCGTCAGTCAAGCAGTAACGCAACAATCTTATATATACAGTGAAACTTCGATATTACGAACTTCGTTATAACGAAAAACTCAATATAACGAATTTATAGCTGAGACCCTTGAAAAAACCTTTTTATTGCAAAGTTTTTCATACAAAAATGCTCTATAGCTATAGCGAAAAAATTCTGATCTATAAAGCCTCTATATAGCGAAGTATTTTTTCAAAAGCCTCTATACAACGAAATTATAATTGAGTAATACATACATATAACATTTTAAGTATGTAAGTCATTATCAAAAGCCTCTACATAACGAAGTCTTGAACTATAGCCTCCATACAACGAAGTCAGAATAAAGCATAAAGCAAAATTAAATTTTAAGCAAAACGGGGAATTCCATTTTAAAACCAACGAAAGGTAAATGTCTTTGCAGGTTTATATGTAAAGCGCCACAAATTACATAGTCAGTCCTGTTTTGGTTCTTTGTCAAAATGAGTGTATTAAAGCGTAAATCAATTTCTATACGAGAAAAAACAAACAAAAATTACACAATATTTTACTAAAATGTAATAAAATAAAAAAATAATAAAAACTTAATTTTTTATTTACCTCTTAAATAGTTAATTTTTATTATTATACTAGTATTTTCGTGTAAAATAGAATTCGGACAAAAAAAAACTATAGTTATAACGAATTTCTTTCGTATTTCTTTAAATTTCGTTATACCAAGGCTTCACAATGCATATGTATAACGAATCAATAGCTATAACGAAGTATTTTTCGGTCCCCTCTAGATTCGTTATATCGAAGTTTCACTGTATATATATATCATTTATGTTTGAATTTCTATTTGATATCATCTACATATATCATAGATAATATCACATATTCCATTACCCTCATTTGCTTTGCTTTCATTACCCTAACAACCTAACACATCTGGCAACTCTATTCTACGACATTAGCATGAGAAAAAATACCGAAATGCTCTCTAAACAATTTCAATGCCATGAGCGTAGTTTAAACAAAAAATGCAACCATTAACACCAGCGACACTGGGGGCTCTATTTTTAAATTGCCGGTCTCACCAACACCAAAAGACAATACACAATAGACACTGGCGGTTCTGCTGCTCTCACTCACCAACTCTCTCTCTCTCTATCTTTCTCGCCTATCGGCTGCTCTACAGTCATGCATAAAATTGTAATACTATGAAGATCACATGCAGACAAAAGATCACTGATGCTATAAATCTTTTAACTCTGTGTTTGTTCATTTGTAAGAGTTTTATGTTAACGATTTTCGGTTAGAGTTGTTGATTTTTTGCCGTTGAAGTTGAAATAGTGTTCAGTTCAAATTTATGGTGGTTGTCATTGGTATGAAATTGTCATTTGTTTCACATGTCATTTAGATAGTCAAACGTCAATCACATGACGTCGGATGATGACGACGTTGAGAGAGAATATAAATCTTGTAGTTTAAGGCTATTAGTTAAGATGTCCTCGTAGATTTATGGTATCCTTTAGATTGAAGGAATTTTTAGAATGGGTTTATATTAGAGATATTTCAATTTGGAAGTATTTTAAATGGGGAAACATTGGAGTTAATGGGAGATCATCATGTTTATTAGGGTTTTCCATTGGTTAACGAGCTAATTTCTTTATGCTCAAAATAACTCCAATTCATTTCGTTGCATTTATTACAAATTTTTAAATTAAATAGCTCAACATTTGTTGCAAAATTTATGCTGCTATTAAAAGTTACAACATTTCTTTAATGAAACAGAATTATGCAATAAAAACTGGTAATTCACTGTTCGACGTTTTTATCAAAAGTTTATTTTTGTGTCTTTTACATATAAAAATGTACCTTAATAAAAATCTTTTTAAGAATGCAACGCTCTTCATACGCAATTATAAAATAAATAAACATCGTAGCTCTTTTTAATATCCTGCACATAATGTTGCCATCTAAAAATTGCTCGTAAATATTTAATAAGCAGCTTTGCCATTGCCATCGCTCTAATAAGGACATCAGGATCTCAGACTCTTCTGCCAGAGATGTATGTATGTATACATACATAGATACATACATATGTTGTAATGATGCCGGCAATTACATTTGCAGTGTTTAAAAATAAACCCTAATTAGATAGGAGGCCAGCAATGCTACTGCACGATAATTGTGGCGGCGGTGGTGTTGGTGATGGTGGTCTTCTCCTTAAGATAGGAGTAGCTGAGTCCACTTAATCCGTAACGTTCTTACGTTGACGTCGCGCTCCTCACATGAGAAATTCCTTTTGTGCGTTTCTTGTCGTTGTTGGTTATTTCTTTATTTTTATTGCGTTAAAATTGCACGTACGTGATTTTCCATAAATTGCCACCTTTGATGGAGAGAATCTGACAAAGTGACTTTTTTGCAGTAGAGTGACGTTCAACAAAGGCATAATGCACCTAAAGACCTTTGGGTTTTAGCTACAACTTGTCCATGTAACATGGCTGCTGTGCGACATACATAGTAACAAATCGCTATATTTCGAAAATTGCACCTTAAGATTTCTTTGGTATGTAGTTCATACTATTGTTGCTACTACTCTGTAAAGGAACGCTTTTACCTATGAGAGCAACACCACTTCCCAACGATACAGAGTTGCCTGGCACAAAAGCAATCAGAATTGTTGTTGGATTAGAACGCCAGCGTATTTTGGAGTGAAACGCATACTTGACATCTTAAGGATTTCTTCTCAGCCATTACAGACACTGTAATGCATATCCTGTCAAGCACCAATGCTGCCAGAGAGCCATTAAGTTGTTTTTGTGTAGACGTGAGTCCTATGTGCTACAACTAGGGAACATGTTGATAGGGAAAGTGTATTGTAGCTAGTGTCTTGTAGCATAGGCATGGCGAGACTTTTGCCATATACAGGAATTCTTTTGTACCTTTACTTATGGTTTGTTGTATAGAGGGCTTTGCTTTACTTTACCTAGTGTCTGTGGTATTTGTGTTTCGGTTATTTGTTTGCAATGTGTAACTTCATGTATAATTTCTTTATTCCGAAGTCTTTTACAATGGGCAGAGGTTTCTTGCTCATTGTAATTTTTATATATTATTGCAATTTTCTGCTGCCAAGTCCTCTTTAACTGACACTTGTAAGACTACCGCTGAAAATTATATGTGTTTAATTTTCAAGGTCACCCTTCATTGTATGCCAATTCAATTGGTTGAACATGCGCAGTTATTGACCAATCCTTGATGTGGGGTATTGAAAGTAATAATTACCATGCAGTAGATCACTTAGGTCTCTATGGACTCATTGTGCCGCTAATTACTACCATATTTATACATATAATTCTTTTTTCAAAATTAAAAAAATCGTAGTAAAATGTATAAAAGAAAGGCGATCCAAGTGGTTTTACCAACTATCGCAGGATCAGCCTTTTACCCATCGCATACAAGGTCCTGTCTAGTATGTTATGTGGGTCTGGTGATAAATGAGGACAAAACAAAGGTATTTGTTTCAACAAACAAAGAGTCTACACAGCTGGGACGCTGCCTATAATTTTGAATTGATAGATAATTTTGTCTACCTTGGCCGTAAACAAAAATAATAATGTCAGCCTGAAAATCAAGAGACGAGTATTGATCGCAAACCGTTGCTACTATGCGCTAAGCAAGCTAGATAATGACAAAGCCCTTTCTCCAAGATCAAACATCCAACTCTACCAGACTCTGGTCCTACTTGTCTTACTATACAGCGCAGAATCTCGGGTATTGACACAAACGGATTAATCTTTTCTGGGAGTCTTCGAGAGCCCATCATCGTTTACGGCGAGTATTGTCGTCGAATGAACTACGAGCTGTATGAACTGTACAGTGACATCGACGTAGTCAAGCCCGTTTAAATAGACCGAATGCGCCGACTTCGACACGTTGTACGAATAGATGAAAATGTTGCAGCTCGAAAGGTTTTCGTCAATAATATCGACAAAAACTTCGTTGGATGGACCAGACTTCGAGCTGGAGTATTATCATCCATGTATACAGCATGACCTAGCCAACGCAACCTCGGTACCTTAAATCGTTTGACCACGTTAACGTTAACGATAATCTCCGTTAACGATGAGGAGTTCATATATTTTACGGAGTATTTTCCTCTCGAATACTGCTTAAACCGATTTATCCGCATGTGTCGTTATCTATTATTCTGCGACATAAATTAAACCAAGTTAAATTAGTATTTGGTTTAGCCGAGAGATGGCTCTGTCATTAAATCGTTTGCTAAGTCCCTAATAGCACATCTTTGCATGCAGGATTCTTCTCCGGATTTCAAGGCTGACATTATTTATTTAATTGACAGCGGAGCCAAGGAAGTCCATTGTCATTGCCGAGGTAAAAAGACCTCGGTTTGACTTGGTGGCAACCAGTCTAAGCCGACTCCGACAATTGGCGTAATACCTTCGCTGCCTTCGGGGTTCAGCAACTGGTAAAAGTAATCTCTCCATATATGCAGCACAGTTTGGGTATCTGTAACCAGATTTGATCCTTTCGCGTGGTCTAGTCCTGTACTCTTGTACTTTTACCGTCTGATATAATTTTCGTGCTTCACCTCTAATCCTGGACCTCTCTATAAACTTGTCCTCCCGTTCCTTCCACTCACGTTTTTTTTTTGGTTAAATAACTGATTTGCCTGTTTTACTTTCCCCTTGTGGCGTTCCCCAACAGCCCGGGTTACACATGGCTGCAACGTTGCCCTGTATGCAGCATCTTGTTGCAACGTTGCCCTCCTGTAAGCGACATTCTTTATCGTACCAGGATTTGTCTGAGCGCCGTTTTTCATATCCTAGCACGGTTGGTGCGGCGGTGGCCGTGGAATGCGCAATATGCTGCCACTGTGTGACGGGAACGTCAGAAGTAGGGACATTATGTCGTAGTAGCTTAGAGGGCCGGCCGTGTTATGAATACGCGAATATCATACAGGAGATCTATGGTTCGATTCCTGTCTCTAGTGATCTACATTTTCTTTCATCGGCGGCCCTCTCGATGGTGTTGACAGCAACTTCGCTGTATAGTGTCGAGTCAATCGATATGTCTTGTTAAAGCTTCTCAAACAGAGACGTTCGCATTTGTCTATTAACAAGTAGGTGCCGTTTGTTGTGAATCTAAAAATAGCAAGTGTGTGGCTGTAGCTCACAGATTGATTAGCCTCAAGTGCTGAAATAGTTTCTGGATAGCATAACATCGTACTACACGGTATCCAACAAAAAAAATTCCAATGGGGTCAAATCGAAGCTCCGAGGCGGGCCATTGATATCGCCAAGACCGCTAATAACACGATGTAGGGTTTTTGTGTGCAAAAGAATGACTGTGGCATGTAGCGCCATCCCGCATGAACCAAAGACCGTCTAAATGAATGTATTCAATTTCCGTAAAAAAAAACCAGTCGGATAACATGGCTTGGTAATGCCCACCGTTGACCGAAACGTTGTTCTCAGCCTCATTTTGAAGAGGCGCACCGATTTAAAATCCTGATTCAATTGGCCCTGTAAGCGAATAATCCGGGATCTTTGTATAGAATTATCTTCAGGACACTGCGTGAAATGTTGAACTGTTGAGATCGTCGGCGAGTTCATGTTCGTGGATTGAGTCTCACACTCTCGGCTACATCAGCCACATTCTCGTCTGCGCGCACCGTACGACGACGGAGGCTATGAGTGTTGCCCACTAGCATGCCAGTCTCAAGAACTTTGAACTTTCATTTCGCTTTGGAAATAAGTTGTCAATATTTGTCAACGTCGTTTAAGCTTAAAGCGATCCATTTCGTATGATACTGACTTTCTGTTAAGATTTCGTGCGGGAAACTCCTGTCAGTGTCAACATAATCTAAGATTTAAAAATAAAATGTATTTGGCCCACCCTGTATACAAAGGGGAGTGACACCGCTCACATAAACCGAAATTTGAATCGGTTATATCTTACGACCCATTGGGGTATGCTAAAGCCAACATAGTGAAAAAATTGGTCTGCCACAGACAAACACATCGATATATCATACTTTAATATCTGAATGTAAATACTGAAGATATGAAAAATCTGAAAAGGTGACCCCTACGATCTGCAACAATGAATTTAAAAAAAACATTTTTTAGATAGTTGTGCTGTATTTATCGTGATACTTTCTTCGCAAAAGTTTTATGGTTTTTTGCGAGCTATAAATTTCTAACATTAGCGTGTCACATTAGGGTGGTAGGAAATTACAGTTGGATGGTAAGTACTAGAACGGTACACTTGAGGCCTCGCCGAGACAAAAAATTCGCTATATCAAGCTTTAAGATCAGACTGTTAATATGGAAAATATAACGAAAAAACTAAAAAGGCGACCCCTACGTTCGGCAAAAAAAATGTTTTTTGAAATGTCCTTGGAACAATGTTTCATATTCGCTGGTGTACGGAGAACTTTTGTTTTTGTGATACGATCTAATGAACATATTCCCTATAAAATTTGAGATCTTCACGAAGAGTTTTTTTTTTCGAAAATCTTACTTTTAGGTGTAAAAAGGCCAAAAAAGGATAAAACTAATAATATAATCTAGACCAAGCGGTTAAAGCTATCATCGTGAAAATCTATATGGACATGTACCTTATAGAATTTTGAGAGCTGCACGAAGGACTTTTTCCAAAGTCGTACTTTTAAATATAAAAAGGTCGAAATATCACCAATACTAAATGGCCAGAGGTAGAAACTTGAAAATGGTGGTAAATATTTATTTTATAGATAAGTTGTGCTATATGAAGCGATATTTCAAATCTCCTTAGTTTAGAGGGAAAAAAGTCAGAAAAAGGGATAAAACTGGTACCATTGCTCAGACCAAACGGCTAAAGGTAGAATGAGGAACATTTGTTGTTCTTTACAGAGTTCGTGGCGGTAGGGGCTGACAAAAGTAATGCATGGTCTTTTAAAAAAAATCGAATAAAAAGATAACCTCTAAATGAATCACACTTTAAAAAACTTCTATGCATATGGCCTATGGAGTTTATCGATATCTGTATAATTTCTACACTTATAATTCCACATTATACGTTTCTTTCTTCCTATCATTATCACTCTCGCGTAATGCAATGTTCTCTCCATTTAAATAACTATTACAATCCCCACTATCGAGCCGCTAGTCTACAAAAAACAAATCTATGGCATTTTTGTTTTGTTATTGATTAAATTACGCAGTAAATAGCCTATGGCGTTTTTTATTTGTTGTTGGTTGCCACGAAATTAATTACTATGGCTTCTTGAAAAAAGATTACTGTATCTATGAAAATTAGGTAATTTTATCGATTTGAAGCGATTGGGGACTCAAAAACCAGTGCAAAGCAATGCATAGTAAGCGATAACATATGATAATTGTAGTAAAAAAATAATGCAATTATCATTTATTATCTGTGACGTACATATGTAAAGACATAGTAGGGTGGTGTAAAGAGGCGGTCAAATTGGAAATTTGAGGTAGTTGTTTCTCTTATCGATAAGACTAAGAAGCGATTACTAGAAATTCATACTTTTAGGGTTAAAAAGGCTCAAAAAGTGATAAAACTGGTGCCACAACTCAGAACAAACGGCTGAAGCTATCATCATGAAACTATTTATGAGCATGCTCTCTATAGATTTAGAGGGTAAGCGAAGTGATTTTTTGAAATTCGTACCTTTAGGGCTATAAAACCAGTAAGAAAGTTTCAGTCGGGCAACACGACTTACACATACCCTCATCCTCAATAAAACATCTAATTTTCTATTATATTGATATTATTACTCGATTTCTAAAGTGGGCGGATTGGTATATTTGTATGGGAGGTACCAGAAGGGGTGCGGCTAGACTTCCAGTTTTTTTCTACAAAACTTTGTCCTGTTATACCTTAACAAAATACAGAATTTGGGCACGACCGTGTCGAGTGTATTGATATTTTTAATCCATTTTTAAAGTGGGCAGAGTGCTACATTTATATGGAAGGTACCAGAAGAGGCGTGTCTAGACTTCCACATTTTTTTTTGCAAAAACTTTATCCTGCTTGAGCTTTACTAAATACGGAATTAGGGCACGATCGCGTTAGGTCTATTACCAATATTCACCGATTTCTAAAGTGAGCGGTACTAAATGGGTATCGGAGGTACCGGATGGGGCGTGGCTAGACTTCCAGTTTTTTCTGCAAAACTATATAATGCTATAGGTTAACTTACTGAAGAATTTGGGTACGATCGCGTTGGATTTATTGATATTATTACTTCATCTCAAAAGTGGGCGGAAAGGTACATTTGTATGGGAGGTATCGGAAGGAGCGTTGCTAGACTTCCATTTTTTTCCCAAAACTTTATCCTGATATAGCTTAATTAAATACAGAATTTGCGTACGATCCCGTTGGGTGTATTGATATTATTACTCGATGTCTAAAGTGGGCGGAATGATGAATTTTTATGGGAGGTATCAGAAGGAGCGGGACCATGTAGCTCATTTTCAATATTGTAAGTAGTTTTGGGGAAATATTAACTCGTGCAAAATATCAAAACATTTAGTTGCATTTTTCGAAGTTTATCGTGCGTACCAGCCGGACAGCCAGACATAGAGACAGACAGACGGACATCAAACGACTAAAACAGTCATGAATCGAATTTGGTTCAAAGAAACCTAGGGTCTAAAGTGACTCCTTCTGTGTGTTACACATAATATATACCCTCCTACCCGTAGGGTGAGGATAAAAGTGGTACCATTATAGAGCTACACAACGGAATTTTTCGAAATTCATAATTTTAGGTCTTACAAGTGTATGTAAAGAGTATAAAATCGGTCATTTGTGTTAGGGGTACCAGAAGAAGTGTGGCTTCGTTCGTCTGAGGGTTTGTCTACTATTACAAGATAATTCATCTGACCAAATATTCTCCAGTTGTCCATTTGGAAGTTATTGAAGCAATATGAATTTTGAATTGAATTGGTGAATTTTTATAAGAACCAGTTAAGATTTACTCAAGTTATCCTGCGCACTAGAAAACCAGACAGACGGATATGGCTCAATTCTCTTGAAAAATCCTGGAACAACGAACCTAACTCCTCTCCTTTAATGCGTTACATTTTTTTTTGTATCACATGATAAATACCCTCATCCCAACGGGTGGGGGAATAAATATAGGGAGGGTGTAACGTGTCTCACCACCCAGACCTGACAAATGAATCTAAGTCATTCCAAGCGAACCGGGAAATCTAGTGAAATCAAAATTTTGAAAAAAAAATTGTATTAGTATTTTTCTTTATATTAGACCTAGACTCATGTGCCGGTTTTTCGACTTCTATGAGTCCGTAGTAATCCTCCTTATAGTTGTCCCTTTCAAGAAACTATCCCAATCTGATAGACTATGCCTTGGCAAAATTTCATGACCATTGATATGAAGATAAATAAGTCTATAGCCAACACACAGACACACAGTAGTTATTACATATATAAAAAATATCTAAAGCAAATCTTGCTACAAAACCCCAGAATCATCTAAAATACCGCTACAGGTAAATTGTATTTTATTAATCGGTTAACGAATTTTTTTTAACATGCATTACGTCAAAAAGTTTTTTGTGCAAAGTTTTCTAATTGCATAATTTTTTCCTTAAACCAATATTTAAACGACAGTAATATCTGGAATGTTATGAAAAAAACAACCTTATTACCACTTCCTTAATAACTTTTTTTTGTTTTTATTTCGTTTAATTGCCAAGTACAACAAATTGTGAGGCAGAATCGAACGCAATTCAATGCATCATCACACGCGCCACAAAAAGTTGAAATGTCTTTATGGAGATGGGACGACAGCCACTAAGGTACCATCGATGCGGGTTCGACTGCGGTTTCATGCGATGACAATTGTCTATTGTGTGGTTATCGAAGTATTTACCCTCTGTTTGCTGTTCATCAATCATTTGAAAAAACTACGGACTGAATTGTAACCAAAACTAGCAAAGAATCACTACGAAACGAATGCCACAAATCAAACGGGCGGCCAAGTTTTATTTCGTTTTTTTGTTCCATTCAGTTCTTTCTTTAATTTTGTAAACCGCTTAGGAAAAATAGCAAGAACAGCAACACATAGTTGGGTGCCTCTACCTCTGCCTAGTCGTCCATACACACTTTGATGCCATCCATGTAGCTAGCTACCTTATATGCAACAATTGGAAGTCTTCGAACTTAGAAGCATTTTGAGGTTTCTTTGGCACAAACAGAGACGGACGTACAAACGGCCATTCGATCACACGCGACACAAAGTACGCTGCGGCATTTGTGGCCCCCTTTTTTGTGTGGATACATTAACCCTTTGGCGGACAGTTTATGCACCTCATCAACGAATGTAGTTCATCAATAGAGAGTGCGGTCGCGCCTTTGCCTTCACCTCAGACACCTCCACCCTTCAACTTAGCCAACAACAACAACTCACTTTGATGTGTCTCAAGTCAACTTTCGGTGGGCATGGGACAAGGCAGTTGACGACTAAAGTTCAGTAGTTTCTTCCCTGCTGCACCCCACCCGGTCTTCTGCGACTCATTATCAGGTGGGTCTTGTGATTTGTACTTGTTGTCGCTTTTCAATTCCGTTCTGACATTTTGCATGATTTTGTCGCATTTGACTGCTTCACTTCAGTTCAGTTCTTCTCTGCTGCGAACGAGTATAAAATTTTTAATGATTCTTGAATGGTTTTTTTTTTTTCTTTTCGGTTACTTTGTTCGTTATGTTTTACATCTTGGCAAGACCTCATTAGCTGCATATTTCTATCATCGCAGTGACGACATAAACGCATGTGGCATGTTCATATGGGTCTTTAATGTGGCCTATTGTCTACTTTCATCTCTCATTTTTTTGGGGTTAAGACTGTTGTTGTTGCTTGTTACCATTACATAGCAATAGGTGTCATTTGGATTGGTCTAATGTAGTTGTATCTAGATTGTGTAGTTGTGTTTAAGTACTTAGTTGCGTTTGTTAGTAATCTTTAAGGGCAAAGTTGACACAGAATCACTGACCATTAGGCAATTGGGTTATATGATACTGAGCACGATTTGTGGGACTAAGACAGGGTCGGGGCAAAAGCAGTGGATGCCATAAGGGCTGTAACGAAGTTGGAATTCAGTGAGATTTCTATTAGATGTAAACTGTAAAATAACACAGTACAACATTTTTCAGCTCATTTATTTGGGACTCAATTCTGAGAACTGCACGTGAAAGTAGACCCAAAAAGAAGAATTTCTGCATCATTCGTCTTGTCAAGTAACATGCCATAATAATTTAATATCGATTTGAATTAAGTAAGTTTCGTATAGGGGAATATGTCACGTTTTAGGCTCTTTTGTTATATTGTTTTATGTGCAGTTCTACTTTCACGTGCAGTTCTCAGAATTGAGTCCTAAAATCATGGGTTGAAAGTACAATTGGTTGGTTGAAGTACAATTTTGTAAATCATAGCCAACAGAAAAGCTAAAGAGGTATTTTATAGAACTGTTTTTAGTAAAAAAAAATTTGGAAAAATTTGGAACTTGGTGAGTGACCTTGTGTATGTTGTAGGTCTGGTCGAGTACAACATGAATCTGTATACCAATCTAGACTAGCGGTTCAAAATCCGGGTTTTCGGGTATTCCTTCACTTATAAGCTGATAACTTAGTCGGTTTAGAACCATTTTTTTGATTTATTAACAGTTTTGGAAACAAGAATCTCAGACCTTTCCAAAAGTATACTTACTTACTTAGCTGGCACTTTTTGCAATCGTATGGGATTATATGAAGAAAAAAAGTTGAAAAATATTATATGCGCTTCGATCTTTTGAGCTTCTTCTCCAGTTAGTCGGGACCGGCCGTGGCATGATGGTTAGAACACGCGACTACCATGCGGGAGAACCCAGGTTCAACTCCTGGCTCCAGTCATCTAAATAAAAAAATAAGAAAAAATAAATTTTTCTTTCATTGCCGGCCCCCCTCGATGTTGTCGACAGCAACTTCGCAGTATTAGTGTCGAGCCAATCGGCATGTCTAGTAAAAAGCTTTTCAAACAGTGACGTTCGCATTCGTCGAAAAACAAGTAGGTGCCGTTAGTTGTGAATCTAAAAATAGAAAGCGTGTTAATTCACTACAACGCGAGAAGCTATCCCATACCTCATTCATTATCATATTACTTATGATAATCATACGCTACCATAAAACAACATTACAAAAGAGCCTAAATCGTGACAAATTTCCCCAATAACTTCAAATCGATATTAAATTATTATGGCATGTAACTTGACAAAACGAATGACGCAGAACCTTTTCTTTTTGGGGCTACTTTCACGTGCAGTTCTCAGAATTGAGTCCTAAAATCATGGGTTGTACTGTGTAAAAGAACAGAATCAATATCCTGAAGTACAATTTTGTAAATCATAGCCAACAGTAAAGCAAAAGAGGTATTTATTTAGAACTTTTGTTGTTGTTTTAATTAAGTAAAAAAAATGAATAATAACACGATGCTACAGTCTTTTGAAACTTGGTGAGTGACCTTGTGTATGTTGTAGGTCTGGTCGAGTACAGCATGAATCTGTATACCAAAGTTTCTTAACACCCTTAATATATTAACCTACGGGTCATTCCTTACTTATGAGCTGATATCTCAGTACAATCTGGTTCTAAGTTACTTGGTCTTTCCAACAGAGTTTTAGTTGCCCTCTTCTGGGCCGTCTATCAACTTCATTGTCGAAGACTTTTCGAGCTGGAGCATTTTCTTCCATGCGTACAACAAGACCTAGCCAACGCAACCGCTGCAACTTAATGCGTCTGACCACGGCAATGTCAGTGTACAGCTCATGATTCATACGACGTCGATACTCTTCGTTAACGATGATGGGTCCATTTACGGAGTATTTTTCTCCTGAATACTGCCAGAAGCGACTCATCCGCTTATGTCATAACCCAAGATTCTGAACCATAGTATAGCTAGATTTTTGTTCGTTGAAAGAGGGCTCTGTCATTAAACCGCTTGCTTAAGTCGTTGTTGTAACAGCTGGGATGTTTCCAGGATACATTTCCTGAAATGAAAGAAAAGAATAAAATTATGGGGAACGTTGGATTAGGGAACTGGAGGAATTGCGACAATACGCTTCAATCATAGATCAATTGGGCGCAATTGTGTTAAATAAATGCACCGTAACGTGAGGGCTTAGTTGGCATGGGGGCTCTTTTTAGTGTGCCGGGTATTATCCTTTCGCGGTAGCAGCCGGCTCTTAGCTGCGCCAGGGTTATCCTGGCTTTTTTAGGCAGCTGCCCTTCACTCGGATCGACCGCTGGGGGGTGTTCGTTAAGGGCTCTGTTACATCGATATCCACTTTTGGCCGTTGACACAGCTTCATGATGTAACTCTTTTTGCGAAGCTGTGATCGGCACTCTTTTAACGTCAGATGATATGAAGTCCATGCGTATATGACGGGGGGAAGGACCTTTCATCAAGATGGGATGGTTAGGGAGTGTTGGCAGGTGACATGCCATTAATAATTGGAGTCTCAGCAACAAATTATGTTGGCGTACCAATAAAACTCTGGTCTCCTCATGGAGATGATCCTCATTTGTCATTGAGAGGCATCCGGTAGCGATCCTAAGTGCATTGTTTGTGCCGTTTGTAAACCTCGCCATTGAGTGTCGCTTAAGAATGGGGTACAGAGAGAGGATGCAGAGTTAAAGACCGAGCGACCAATCGCTTTGGACGTCATAACTATGTTCTCTTTGTTCTTTGCCCCATGATGTGCCCGTAAGAGCTTTTTACGACCTTATTCCGGGTTTTTACCTCATTCCTGTTGTAAGTGGAGTGCTTGGAGAAGGTTTTAGGAGGATTACCCCGAGAATTTTGGGGTTTTGTACCGTAGGTAAACGGTTGCCATCGACTGAGATGACCAATTCCAACCATACCTTGTTAGTACATGAGGACGGTGATAACTTTAATTTGCGATCCTGCAGGAAGTTCTGTATAGGGGCTAGGTAGTCAGTGATTGTAGCGCTTATGTCATCTATGTTGACGCCTGATGAGTAAATAGTGCAATCTTAGGCGTATGACACAATTGAGACTCCTTTCGAGAGATAGAGATTGAAGAGTATAGGTAAAAGTACTCCTCCTTGTTGTTCGCCCATCTCTATCTATCGTTATTTGGATTTTTGGCCACTGAACTCTACAAACGCCTGACTACCATTCAGGTAGTTGGTCATATGTCTTGGAGCAGTACTGCGTGGGCAACACTGTCGAATGCCTTAGACAGGTCTAGGGTTGCGACAATAGTGCGTTTGCATGTTCTGCTCTGTTTGAGCTATATGGGTAATTATCATGTTCAAAGCCGCCGTTGTGCTATGCGCTGCCCTGAAGCCATGTTGGTGGTTGGCGAGCGGGATGTACTCTTTCAGGGATGGTAATAGTTGGGCTTCCAAAACCTTTGCTATGGGTGATAATAAGTAGATTGGGCGATGCGACTCTCCCTCGGTAGTGAGTTTATTAGGTTTTGGAATAACCCTCGCCACTTTACAAACTTCGGGGAAGACCAAACTGGCCATTGAATAGTTTAGAACTTGTGTGAGATATTCAAGCCCTACTACGCCGATATGTTTCAACGTCATCATTGAGATGCCGTCTGGGCCAAGAGCTTTTGAGGATTTTGACTTGGAGATTATAATTCTCACTTCACCTGATGTGAAGGATGTGGGTGCCAAGTCTCTTTCGAGTTTCTTGGTTCTCCGTACAAAAACTCGTTTGTCCCAATTCTGCTTTGATGGGTGTTCAATAAATTGCCTGCAGATTTTTGTTGCGCATTTCTTCGCATCGGCATTCTGGATGTTGTTAAACGCTATAGCTGCGAGGTTATTGATTCGTTTCATTCAAGATAGACTTCTAATCGTAGACCATAGTTTGTGAGAACCGATGTCACAATTATATTGATGTTCTCTCCATTTGTCACGACGGTGTTGGGCGACAAAGCGATCTACTTCCATTGTTAAATGTTCGATCCGTTTGTCGCACGGAAACAATCACGCAGATCTGCAAGGCGTGCTGCATCCGATGGAGTGTTGGGTCTTAAGTTGGGAATTCTTCCGGCAGGGATGTAGCGGTTAGCCGCCTTGAGGAGGATTTCTCTGGGTATCGTTTTTCCCTTTCTGACACATGTGGGTGGCGGCATGGGTCGTACAGATTGCTCTACATAGTGCGAAAAGCCATTCCTGTTGTTTTTGTAGTAGTGCGCTTATCCGGCTCCATGAAGTCGCTGGGCTTCTCAGTCGTAATCACAATGGGTATGTTATCTGAGTTCAAGGCAACATTGGCATGCCATGATGTACTGGCAAGAAGCGGCGATTAATCTTAATATTTTCATCATATTATTTTGACAAGAATTATTCAATTATTCAAATTGTCAAATATTTCTTAGCTTCGGTTGATTAAATTATCAAAAATTCTTTTGTTTTTCTCATTTCCGAAAGGCTTATTTTGGGGACGTCACATACATCACAGTTTAAAACTCTGCTGCAGACAGGCTCTGAAGATTGTCAGTCCTCTCAAGTGGTAATGCAGGTGTGGTAGAAGGAATTCCAAACCATTGTTTTTCCGGCTAAGAAACATACTGCTAGGATCTTTCTTCTTTTTTGTCATGACAGCTTAGATTACGAGATCCTTCTAATTCCATTTAAGCTTTTAGGTGGTTCCTAATTGTACTCTGCATTTTCCTGGAGTGCTTGTGTAGCACCCAAAATGAAAATCATTGGCAGTCTTTAAATCTTAGTCAATAATGAGCGATAGCAACTACCATCATATCATTACTCCATATTACATTATTGGTCTCATTACTAGGTATTATGGGTATATACTTATCAGAAGAACTCAAAATTTTTACCGAACTCCTAATTTTCTTATGCTTGTTTCAAAACTTAAATTTTTCTCTAACTAACAGTGTAACAATGTATGCCTTTAGTGTTGTATGCCTAGCGAATGTTACTACGATTTTAACATAATCGTTCTAAAAATCGAAAACCTAAAAATCCTAATTACACGATTTCTTTACGATACCATATAGAATAACTAGTAAAACACGATACCGAATATAAGATTTGTTTACAACTTTATAACAAAAGTACAAAACGCCCACCTCAAAAACCAACACATGTTTTCCTTGATAACGTGCAAAAGACAACCACCACAGCCCTCGTAGACGAAACTGCTTGTCCTTACCATCGCAACATCAACTATCCATAATCATGAATCGTTTAAGATCGCAAAAGTTTAAACTCAACAACGCCCCGGTGGCAGACATACCGGAAACGAACAACAACACCAATAGCAACAACACCAACAACAACAGCAGTCTACTCAACAATAGTTTACTTAATAAAATCAGTAAACGCTACTCAACACTCAGCAACAAAATTACGCGACGCGCTCAACCAGGAAGAGCGAGCGCCAAGTCTCCGCAAAAACTTGTCTCGGGCAGTTATGATATGACCGGCTCTCTGTCCGAAGATCATCGTTTGGAGATCGGTGCGCCTGTGTTAATCTCCTCCACAACGTTAGATGCTGAACGCTTTGATGTTAGTGAGGAGAGATTAAAGCTAATAGGCGGAGGCGTGGCAGCCACCAATTCGGGTAAAGTGCGAGCCATGACCGTACCCTTGACGGATATTCAACAGGAATTGCTGCAGCAACCGCAGGTCCACTCTTCGTCGGGTAGTGAAAATGAGATATATGTAGATGCTCTCAGCAGTACGCCCCTAACACTGAACGGCGATCAAGTGGACAAAGAAGAGTTCGAAATGGCCTTTGAGACACCACAAAAGGAGATGCGAGTCACTGAAGACTTTTCGCCTACAGTGTTCAAGGAGCCTGAAATGAGCCCCATCAATCAAATGTCAAACTATTACGAAGCATCGCGAGATATCACAACACCAAAGTCCATTTTAAGTCAAAAGCCATATTCACAATCGGCTGTGAATTTACACAAGACAGAACTGAAGGTTTACCTGCAGAAAGCTCCCTCTATGAATCTCAATGCGGAAGGTCAGCTAACATCGATGGATATGCATGATGTGGAGAACATGGAATTGCCCAAGCTGCCAGAACTGTTTGGGCGCAGCAAATGCAATGTGGCGGAAAGCACCAACAGCGACATTGAGGAGGGTCACGAGGCGGACAAAGAGAACTCTTCGCCTTCGATAGTGGCCGCTTCGCTGCAAAGCAAAAGTGAACCTAATACCCCCTACTATCCGGAGCCAAAGCGTAATAGTTTTTTAACGCAACAAAAACTGTTTCAAAGTGCAGAAAATATCAGTCAAAGGCGACCGAAGCGTCGCAGTGTCATGTTTAGCAGCAGCACATCCATAAACCGTCGCAATGGCGCTTTGGGCATGGGTTCCAAGACCAGCCTGGCCAGTCAGCAGTCTATAAATTTCGATGATTATGATCTAAAATCTGTCAGCTGTCAAAGTCTTAATCCCCAGACGCTATTTGTGTCCATCGACGAACTAAACGAAATAACCCGGCAAATTAATGAATCGGAGGAGTTTGGCGAGGACATCGACTTGGAGTACTGCACACATCGGGATCAGTTAAAGCCCAGCGAAAGGCGCATTACCCTGCTAAAGAATAAAAATTCCCGCCTTATAAGTTTCAGCCACAAGCAAAAGATCAAGAAGGGCTGGTCGGGTGTTAAAAACTGGATAGGTGAAGAAGGCTCCAAGATACGCGACGTTGTCCAGCGGCAGCCGTTGGTACAACGCATGGGTTCGTCAAAGCTTAATCTAAGTAATGCAGAGTGCCGAAACTCTCCCTCTTTAAATGGTAGTAGCTTTCTGAAGCCAACGGCCAGTCGAGCCGCCTCACACGACAAATGTTTGAATGAGAGTGGTCGAGAATCGCAACTGAATTCCTCTACGAATTTAAGCAGCGAAGGACAGGGCTTAAGTAGTGACAATATTGCCGACGATAGCACTGAACTGAATGAGTCGTTTGAGAGTGCTCAATCGCCGCCTTCCAAAAAAGTCGGACAAGAGGTAAGTTGCAAACAAGACAAGGACAATCGGAGGGAATGTTAAGATATAGCAAGGTTACAGTTAATCTTTAGTATCAATCTTGAGTTGAACCGTCTTTCCATATTTACAGAAAAGAAAATGTGGTCATTTATGTATCTATAAAGTTTATTTTTAGTATAGATCATGATTTGGATTATTACTGATGTGCAATACCTTTTTTTCCTATTTACAGGGCCAAAATGGATTCGAAGAATTGCGTCGTTATGTTAAACAAGGTGGAGATTTTGGTAAAGAACTCATTGTTATATTGCAAGAAAGGTATGTTGGCGATGACTTTACTGATTTTCCGAATAAATAATTAAACATTTGTTTGTTACTATCCCCCAGAATCGATTCCGAACTTATGTACTCGAAATCTCTAACGAAAATGGCCAACAAACTGAACAAAGCCTGCCGAGAGCTGCCTGGTTCAATAGCGGAAGCTTGGAGGGGCGTGGCCACCGAAATGGAAACACGCAGCGATATTCACCGTCAGTTGTCGGCTTCACTAACCGAAGAATTGGTCAAGCCTTTGAAATCCATTGTAGACAGTCATCACAAAACCAGGAAATCCGTAAGATACGCTAAAAGACAAAATCATATTTGTTCAACTTACACTTACTCTCTCTCTTTTTCCAGGTCGAAAGCAATGTCGACAAAGCAGCACGCGTTCTAGCCGAATGGCGCGCCAGCGAATCTAAAGGCAAAAAATCTTCCCATGCCGCTGCTAGGGAGAATGAAAAGCTGCAGGACGCCATGTTAGATGTGCGAATACAAAAGTCGCCCTCCATTGCTTTGCTGCATCAAAGTGCAAACAAACAAGCTGCCGAAAAAGAAATCAAATCAGCCGAAAAGGATTGTGCTAAACTGGACAACAAGCGCAAAAAGGCTGAGGAAGCCGTCAAGCGAGCTGACGTTGAATATTACACGCTCTGTGTAAGGGCGGAGCGGGCACGTGTCGACTGGGAAATGTCTGTGTTGAGAGGTTCCTCAATGTTGCAAAATATCGAAAATCAACGTTTAATCAATATGAAAAATTTCGTCTCGAACTATGCTCGTCTCACGGCAAATATGAATCCTATACTAGAGAATTTAATTGAGCGTCTTCAGCCTCAGGTAGACAGTTGCAATGTAGTCAAGGATATGCAAATTATAAAGAATATACGACGTAATGCCGAGGGGCCCAGCGAACAATTGTTGCCAGATTTCTATAGCGAACACACGACCCTGGCCATGAATCGTGAGAGACGTAAGCAGGCGTTGGTTAAACTATTGCAGTTGGTCAAGACCGACTTGGAGAGGGAGAGGCGTTCGCGCAATGGCTTGAAAGGCCTGTCACAGTCATTGAATAGTCAAGAGCATCAGACAATAACCGACAAATTGTATCATGTAAGTTTAAAACAAAGCTAGCAGGAAAATGTATAGTTTAATATTTTGCGATTTCCTGCAGATACGTTCAATGCTTACTTATTTGGAGGGAGCACGTTTTAAATTGCATTCGGCTTTATTGGAACTGGATCATAAACCAAGATCATCACACCCGTTGGCCCAGCATATACAAGTAAGTTTGGTCGTTTTTATAATTTCATGTAATGATTCAAATAAATTACAGTAGAAATGTTTTACTGGACTAGTGCATAAGTAAAAATTTCGGACATAAATGTAAACTCCACTCTCCCGTTTGTGTACGATCAAAGGGAAAGAAATTTGTCGAAATTTGTAAACTGTCCAAAGGTCTTCTTTTCACCAAAGTATTAAAAAATAGTCGACTCGCTGGCCGACCGAATGTCAGGGTTGTAGCAAAGAGTAAATATAATAATATAATTCACTACATTCTCTGTTAGAACGAAGCTGGGCCGATATATTGTGAAACATCATATATAAGTGGTGTCTAAGTCCGGTTCTTTGGAGCTCAGTTTCGGTTGGTGAAGGAAACATCGAACTACATCAAAGGAACCATACGTAAAATATTCTAATGACAAATGTGTTCTTTCCGATCTCAGTTTGTTGGATCTGAAATGCGATCTAAACGCTCTTGGGTAAAATGTTAAAATACATTACAGAGAGGAGCTTTAACGATATCTTATGGAAAACATAGTTCTTAGTTTTAAAAAAGGAAAACTTAAAAATGTAATTTTTAGGGTTATCATACAGACGTTCATTGACTTAAGATTGGGTTAGGTTGTGAACACTTCTACGTATCCATTGTGATTGTTCGTTTGAAAGGAAGAGGAGGAGAAAGATGGAAAGAACAGAGGATAGAGAAGGCAATGAAAATAGTGGGGAACACTTATTTTGATCATGGCCTAGTTAGTAATGAGAGGCACTGCAAGAAATGTATTAAATCTCCTACTGGGACTGAGGAGAGAGAATCTAGCTGTTCTATGTAACTATCGCCTAAGTGTCTTAGCCTTCTACGGGCTAGAGCGGGGCAGCTACAAAAAAGATGTTCCATCGTCTCGGACTCCTCCTCGTCCTCACACACACTGCAGCCGTCCGATATGGATCTATCCCATTTGCCTGTCAGATGCCTGATATTGCAACGGCATGTTAGAATTTTACAGGCCAGAGTCAGGTCACAACTGCATAGGCTAACCAGTTACGCCAATCGGGATCTGCTGTATTCGGACCACAGCGATTTAGCAGTTATGCAGTCGGTTCTGGCTATCCAACGTCTGCTGGCTGTTTCCACATCTAATCCTTCACTAAACCAAAAAGGTAACAAATTAGGGGGTAAACATCTTCCAGTGAGTTATAATTAGAAATAGTTCAGCCACATCTGACCAGTAGGTCTGCCGATTCGTTACCAGGAATCTCGCAATGTCCTGGAACCCAACAGAGGCTGATGCTATCCAGAGGCTTTAGTCTCTCCAAACTAAGTGGAAGCACATATCTAGGAACGACTTCCAGTCAGATTTCACCACAACTATTGACCATGCTTTTGAGATGATAGACTGGAAATCCAACGTCGGCTGGCTGTTTTCTACATCTTATCCTTCACTAAGCCATAAAGATAACAAATAGGCGGGTAAACATCTTCCAGAGAGTTGTGGTCAGACATAGCACAGCCACCTCTGGCCAGAAGGTCTGCTGATTCGTTACCAGGAATCTCGCAAAGTCCTGGAACCCAACAGAGGCTGACCTGCAAAGGCTTTAGTCTATCCCATCAAAGTGGAAGCACAGATCTAGGAACGACTTTCAGTCTGGCGCTAGGCCAGAGTTCACCACAACAATTGACCATGCTTTCGGGGTGATTGACTGGAGATCCAACGTCTGCTGGCTGTTTTCCACATCTAATCCTTCACTTACCCAAAAAGGTAACAAATGGGTGGATAAACATTTTCCAGAGAGTTATGATCAGACATAGCACAGCCACCTCTGACCAGAAGGTCTGCTGATTCGTTACCAGGAATCTCGCAAAGTCCTGGAACCCAACAGAGGCTGACCTGCAGAGGCTTTAGTCCATCCAACTGAAGTGGAAGCACAGATCTTATAACGACTTCCAGTCTGGTGCCAGGCCAGATTTCACCACAACTATTGACCATGCATTTTAGATGATTGATTGGAGATACAACGTCTGCTGGCTGTTTTCCACATCTAATCCTTCACTAACCCAAAAAGGTAACAAATGGGTGGATAAACATTTTCCAGAGAGTTATGATCAGACATAGCACAGCCACCTCTGACCAGAAGGTCTGCTGATTCGTTACCAGGAATCTCGCAAAGTCCTGGAACCCAACAGAGGCTGACCTGCAGAGGCTTTAGTCCATCCAACTGAAGTGGAAGCACAGATCTAATAACGACTTCCAGTCTGGTGCCAGGCCAGATTTCACCACAACTATTGACCATGCATTTTAGATGATTGATTGGAGATCCAACGTCTACTGGCTATTTTCCACATTTTATCCTTCACTTAGCCATAAAGGTAATAAATAGGCGAGTAAACATTTTCCAGAGAGTTATGATCAGACAAAGTACAGCCACCTCTGGCCAGTAGGTCTGCTGATTCGTTACCAGGAATCTCGCAAAGTCCTGGAACCCAACAGAGGCCGACCTGCAGAGGCTTTAGTCCATCCAACGGAAGTAGAAGCACAGATCGGGGAACGACTTCAAGTCTGGCGCCAGGTCAGGTTTCACCATAACTGTTGACTGCCTTCGATCAGTACACATCCAGGAACCTGATCTGTGCTTATACTAGGATCTGCCATACTCGGAGTCAACTTCTCCTCAAGTTTTGCTCAGTTTACTGTGTTGACTTTCCCGTCAGGGTCAGCCCTATGCACCACAGGCACTTGAAGAGAAGGACTGACTTCCAAGCTTGTTTGTTTCCTTGGGCGCTTCGCGCCTTTGTTAGGATCGTCCCCAGAGCGAGCCTTCTTAATCTTTTTGCCATTAGCTGACAACCTAAGGGAATCAATCGGCTTCTTATCCTTCGCCGCCTTTGAAGTTGATGACCTCACGTCCATAGCCGGGAAGCCGTGGACTTACCGTCCAGAACTGTCCCATTACCGCGGAGGTGCTGCACGGTTTCACAGGCCTAAATAGCCACCAGTGAGTCTGATAGGAGAAGCTCCTCAACAGTCTCATTAAGGAACCTGGCGTCAGGATAATTCTTTTGAAACTTCATGATGTATTCCTTTTGTTTCTGAATTAAACTTTTCTTCTTTTCAGAGAGCAGAACAGCATCGCGACCCTGCAACCTTACAAGTTAGGTACAGGACCGCCGATATGCGTTACTATCGTTCTGCTTCTTAAACCCCTTCATTTTCCTGCCAGTTAAATCGCCTCCTTTTGTCTCACTCACATTTCGTACTACTCAGGTTGTTTTTGTTGCAACAGATGGAGGAAGTAGCCGGGGTGATCATTTTTTATATAGATTTTTTTTCAATTTATTGGCATTTAATCCAAATATCATACGATCATTGTTGGAACTCTGTTTCGTTCCTCTGTAGATATTGTTGTCTCAGGTCATCCCGTATTAGTGTTAGTTTTCGTGTCACAGTCTGGTTGAGACTCCCTTGGAACTTGGGTGGTGTCCAGTAGAGAGCACTCGATGATCGTATTCCCCATGTCTTCTTCCGACAGTGGAGAAACCGGACTGGTTCCATTCACCAAAACTTCCGAGTACAGGACACTCTCACTTCGAACATCATTATTTTGGTCTCCTGCCGAGTTTTTTGGGGCAAGCTGCAGCATGCTGTTCCTGGATAGAAAATTGTGGCTCAGCTAGATTGATCACAGTTGGATGTGCTGCAAGAATCTCAAGCTGCAGCATAAGTTCCTCCTGCTGTTCCTGGATACATGCTTGCCGCTCAGCCAGACTGATCTCAGTTAGCGTTTTCATTATTAATATTTTTTAGGTTTGTTCGTTTACGTTTTTTGTTTGTTTGTTTTTGTTTGGCATTCATAGTCCCACGAGTGTAATAGAAAGTAGGTCCACCATGCCGTAGCCTCTGTTAACACGATAAGGACTTGATAGCTAAACGTATTACTCACTAATGCGTCCAGGTTAATTAGTGAGGTTCCGTTAGAATACAGATGTCCATGACTTTACCTGGATGCCTGCCTGTTAGGTATTAATTCCACGGTGCTCTTCGCAAACGGGTGAATATAATGCGTAGACTAGACGAACTAGGTACCAGATTCAAAGTTATGCGTTTGGGCATAACTTCCCCTTTGGTTGAGGTTCGAAGCCTATCTAAAACTACTGTCGTTCTATGGGTCACGACACAGGGTTATTGGATAACCCATGCAACTCCACGCCGGACCCAAGACCTACCCGCGATTTGTGTATACACCACAGCCACCACGATACTCCCCGAAAAGCCACCCAATCGGCCTGAAGTGGGAATTCCAGACCGATTTTCCCGTGGTACCAGAATTAAGTCACCGGTCAGACCTTGTGACCAAAGCCACTACCAGT
The DNA here is from genome assembly GCA_964034835.1 of Muscina levida. Classification (NCBI taxonomy): domain Eukaryota; kingdom Metazoa; phylum Arthropoda; class Insecta; order Diptera; family Muscidae; genus Muscina; species Muscina levida. The sequence goes on from OZ035882.1 coordinate 58,810,048, forward strand.
TGAGCCCCAAACTGCTTCGGACCGGTAACCAATTTGTGAAAACATAAAACAATCCATTGTCATTCAAACTCTTTGACCATAGGCACATACTCGTTACACCTGACTGCAAACCATGGTACACATAACTCTCCGGATTGGGGGGTTCGGTAACCTTTGGTTATGCTGCTTTTGCGTTTTAAGATCCGTTAGTTTCTAAAAATAGGCACTTTGTGGTTGCCGTAAAGTTATCCCCCGTTGATTCTTCCTCAGGTGGAGGCTGTGAAATTAAATAAGCTATCTGTATGACCCACCAACTTTGTCTGGACTTAAAAACAGATAATGTTAGGTAGTACGTTCAAGCGGATATCAAAGTGCTTGGGGATTGGGATGTCAGTGTATTTTTTTCTGCTTTCCTTCTTCTAAACTTCCCTTCTTTTCGCACATTTCCCCCGAAAAATCCGGAGTTTCTGGGCAAAGCAATTTCTCAGAAACTGAATTCACAGAAGATTTAACAAGGTACAGATCAGCCACGGCGGAAACTTTAGCGGATAGCATAATTGGACTTCCAAGATTTTGTTGATAGATAGATCACAGGCAGAGTAAACTATATGCGGATCGTCCAAACGGATTTCAGAATACCTAGGGAAATCTGGTCGACTTTTTATATATGATGGACTCAAAAGCTTCTAACAGTAGACAGTATTTTTTATCGACGGGTTGCTGACGGGTCACTATAACTTCAGGTACCTTACCCGGAAATGGTATACCCCGATTGAATAAATGGAGGTAGAGCATACTATTAGTATCTCATTACCTAGATGTACTTTCATCGTGCGATCTAGAAAATTGTCTGGCACTTTCACAGGGTATATTATTTCAATAGAAACGATTAATTTAGTACCAAACCGCGCGTAATGATCGGTATCAGATTGTTTCCCGACTATTTCCTAATGGCGCTCATTGAGTTTTCAATAAAGACGGTCGATTTTGCAACGGAATACTGTAATGTCGCGCTGTTAAGAAAAAAATACTTTCAAAAAGTAAAAACTACTTCCAAGAAAATTTTTCAATTTATCGAGTAACTTTTGTTTTTTAAATATTTAATTTTAAATATAAAATATAAATATAAAATTTTTCATTCATAAATTTTCTCTTGAGTTCGAAAGACGTGAATAATTTTTTCTGTCGTAAGACTTTTTAGTGTAATTTTCGAATATCGATTATTTGCAAAATAAAAAAAGAATTTCCAAGCGATAATCTTTAGAGGAGCACAAATTGGTTGGACCAATAATATAATAATAACTTACGAATTGGGGAGGTAATTATTTACAATAAAATGTGGGGTTAGTGTTTAATTTGTGGTTTTTGTCCAGATTTATGCGCTAATTCTCCCCTTTAATATGAAATATTATCCTGATATATAATCTATAAGGATGTGGAAATTGTGTTTTTTTTGTAAATTTTCAACGATGGAAATCTGTTTGGGAGTATTAAGGAATTGAAGCTCAGATTTTGCATACGACCTAATTAACATCATCATCATCATCTATCTTGCACGACTATAATGATGTTCGGGGCACTAACCAAGTCTTATTAAAGATGGCATTAAGAAGAATCAATATGATGCAGAAATACAAGATCATCAATAACAAGAATCAAGAATTATAATTTAGTTTAACAATTTAAAAAAAAAAAAAACATTTTCAATATCAAAACGTTTTAATATTATAACGTAAAATTTTAAATTTAGTTAAGTTGTGGATAATATTTGCAAACATCTTTTGGCTAATTTAATATTTGAAATGATACCTACAACATCAATATAAACAACCAAAGCTACGAAAACCAATATCGGACAACAGGCCTGCTGTCTTCGTTGGAGCATAATCGTGGTAAGTTGTTATCTAATTAAAATACTTAGTTAAATTCAAAAAAAAAAATATATAGATTGTTTGCTTTTATTTATCTGCATTAAGAAATGTAAACAATTTTTTTTTTTTTTGCAATTTTTACAATTTTTTTTTTTCTAATATTTTGCCTACACTATTTTTTCCCTTCACATCGATGATTAATTAATTTAACAAAAGAACTAGCATTAATTTTGTTTTTTATATAAATTCACTAAAACCAGAATGTTGTTGTTTAAATAAATTGTTATGTAAGGTAATACCAATGAATATCTTATTTTAAATTTATTAACTCCGAGAAAGATTTAGAACCAAGTTAGCGTACTCAAGATGGGCTATCCAATAAAATTTGCAATGGTTAGCGAAGGTAGGGTGGGCGTGGAATCAGAGGTTAACAACATCACATTCCTCTGTATACGAGTTCTATATTTCGGTTTGTAAAGTAATTTCTATGTTTCTTTTTTGGATGTCGTCATGAAGGTTTTAAAGCTACCTTATTTTAATTTTATGTTTTGAGCTTTGACCAGCTTTTCAGTTGCCAAGAACACCACCCATTTTCCCTGAGCACGGCCGGTATTAAAAGGTAGCAAACAGGCTTCTGAGAAGTGGGGAACTAATGAGCCGTTACATAAAATAAATGGCGCCCAACGTGGGGCATCAGTAAATGAAACTGTTTTTGGATTTATATCTAGAATGAAATAACTTTATGGTAATTTTAAATTTAGTTTGCTGATGTTTCAATACAATATCTTTCCGTGGTGGCGATATCCATTTTTTTTTTCTTTCATGGACAAGTTCAATGTGTCATTTTACTTAGGAATTTAGATTCTGTACTGTAAACGGAATACTGAACCATGTATTTTGTCTAACATTTTAATTTCATCCAGTAGTTTTTTTGTTCGAGATTTTTGGTTATTGGTGAATATCGATAACATACTCGCAAAAAAACTAGCGGACATTTCAGGTGATCTGACTTTCGGTTACTTAGATTTGAGATTTCAATATTTGGTAAATATCGGATGCTGACTCATCTAACTATCCTAAAGATTGTGAACCTATACTTTTGTTTGAAGATTTGTCTGAGGATTTCTTAAGGTTAATTATCTACTTTGTAACCCGGGCAATATTCAAATTTTGTTGCTTATACATTGTGGAGAAATATAGAACTAATTATCAACTTTTATGAACTTGAGTATGCTAACAAAGTTCTAAGTTAAGTATCGGAAACCTGTATATTGTAGATCTTACTTAAGGTTTTTGTTTTATTTTTATCATGCCGATAACCCGTAGTCGTGAAAATTCGGTAGTGGAGCCGACAAATGTTAGCTTTACAGTGAATTTAGATGATGATGCTGTTGGTGTAGATACGCGGAGTGGAGCTAGGAGGAAACAACTCAGAGAACAAACTCAGAATCCTCAAAGAGGTAGTGCAGATAGAGAACCATATATTAGACAGATTGTTTCAGAATCGTTAAATGAATTTCGTGGGGAAATGACCAATTTTATTTCAAATGAGTTGCGTGTAATATTGCAGAACATGAACATGGCTAATGACAGTCGTACGAATGTGGTCAATAATTCTAATATCTCACCGAGTTCGGATATAAATGATGAGAATACCTCTTCAGGTAATAATAATAACACAACAGTTAGGCAGAGTTTAGATACAGGACATTTTAATGCCGAAAAAGTATTGACTATAATTCGCAATTGGAGGATAAAGTTTAGTGGATACGGAAATCAAACATCAGTGGATGAATTTATTTATCGAGTCAATATTCTTACTTCAAATACCCTTAATGGTGACTTTGAGCTTTTGTGTAAGCATGCACACACATTATTTGATGAAAAGGCATTAGCATGGTATTGGCGATTTCATAGGCAACATGATCACTTTGATTGGAATTCTTTAACTCGAGCTTTGAGAACTCAATATAAAGCTGATTATAGTGACTACGATGTCTTAGATGACATACGTCGGCGTAAACAGAAATCAAATGAAAGTTTTGAAGACTACTATGATGTGATTTCCGCAATGACCGACAAATTAAAGACACCCGTGTCGGACATTGAACTGTGTGAGATTCTGGCACGAAATTTAAAAGCTGAAATAAGGCACGAAATTCTACATCTAGAAATTGGCAGCGTTGCAAATCTTCGTCGCGAGGTGCGCAAACACGAAAAGTTTATGAGGGACATACATTTAATGGACCAGCGAAGACTTACAAAGGGAAAAATAGCAGAATTGGATAACCGAAATGATGTCTCAGGCGGATACGAGAATTCGGAATCTATCAATGATGTGTTTGCAGTGCATCATTCAGTCAAATGTTGGAACTGCGATGAGGCGGGTCACACGTACTTCGATTGTATGGATATAAAACGTGTATTTTGCTATGGTTGTGGCCTGAAAGACACCTACAAACCCAAATGTCCAAACTGTACCTTGAAGGCACAGGGAAACGGGTTGAAGGATGTCCGGAAAAAGTAAATCGGGCATCCAAAACTGAAAATATAAAAGACTTAGAAAAGGAGAATGCACTTCCAATGTTTGTACATCCATTAAAGAGACCTTACCATGTTCGATTAGCAGAATATCAAAAAGCTCGATCACAAATATTTAAGGATTTCAAGAAAAAGAGTAGATCTTCAAAAAGAATTCAAGAATATTATCGTAGACTTAAATCATTTAAATTATATGTTATTTCACCTATTATTAGTCAAGAACTGGACAGTAGACCATTTATAAAATTAATTGTCCAGGATAAAAGTTATTTAGCACTGTTGGACAGCGGTGCCAATAAAAGTGTTATTGGAGGGAAATTGGCTGTAGACATTGAAAATTTTAAAAGATTCCGAAGATGCGCAGGAAATGTAAAGACTGCAGACGGAAAAACACAAAAAATAACTGGCTCGGTGCATCTAGACATAACCTTTCAGGGTCAAACGAAATTATTCGAATTTTTAGTTGTACAGTCAATACGTCAGGACATTATTTGTGGATACGATTTCTGGGAATCGTTCGGTTTGAAAATTTCTATTCCAACTGTCGGGGAGGTTAAATTCGATCAGACTGAGCCGGACAAACTTCAACTTACGGATGGACAACAACAAAGACTGGAAAGGGTTATAGCTGCGTTTCCAGACTCGGAAATCGAGGGTCTTGGATGTACTACTTTAGTTGAACATTATATCGATACTGGGGATGCGAAGCCCATTAAACAACGCTATTATCCGATATCACCTGCGGTGGAAAAACTTCTTACTGGTGAGATAGATAGGATGATATCACTAGGAGTAATAGAAGAGGCTCCGTCTTCATCTTGGTCTTCTCCAACTGTGGTTATCGTAAAACCGGGGAAAGTAAGGATGTGTGTCGACAGTAGGAAGCTAAATTCTGTGACTGTAAAGGACGCATATCCAATTCCGAACATTGACGGACTAATTGCAAGACTTCCACCGGTTCATTGCATATCGAAGATTGATTTGAAAGATGCCTTTTGGCAAATTAAGCTGGAAGAGAGTTCTAGACCGAAGACAGCGTTCACAGTCCCTAACCGGCCTTTATATCAGTTTACGAGAATGCCGTTTGGATTGTGTAACGCACCACAAACGTTGTGCAGGTTAATGGATCGTGTTATTCCGTATAATTTAAAATCGAATGTATTTGTTTATTTGGATGATCTGCTGATTGTTTCGACCGACTTTGACTCACATTTAAAACATCTTGCCGAGGTAGCAGCTAATTTAAGAAAAGCCGGATTAACAATTAATGTAAAAAAGAGCAGCTTTGCGTTAAACAAAGTGAAATATTTAGGATATGTGGTTGGTAAAGGGACGTTGCAAGTTGATCAAGATAAAGTGAAAGCAATACAGGAATTTCCCCAACCAAAATCTATTAAGGAAGTGAGGAGATTTTTAGGTATGACAGGATGGTATAGGCGTTTTATGCAGGACTACTCGACATTAACGTTTCCTTTGACAGAACTTCTTACAAAGAAAAAGACATTTGTATGGACGAACGAAGCTATGAATGCGTTTGAGAATCTGAAAATAAAATTGACAACTGCGCCATTGCTGATACATCCAAATTATTCGAAACCATTTATACTGCAGTGTGATGCGAGCATGTGTGGTGTGGGAGCGGTTTTGGCACAGGAGGACGACGCCGGAACAGAAAGACCTATTGCTTATATGTCGCATAAACTAAATCGAGCACAGCGGAACTACACAATTACGGAACTGGAATGTTTAGCGGTTGTTTTAGCTATTAAAAAGTTTCGTTCCTATATAGAAGGGCAGCCGTTCAAGGTGATAACGGACCACGCAAGTCTCAAGTGGTTGATGCAACAAAGAGATTTGTCAGGACGCTTGGCCAGGTGGTCATTGAAGCTCCAGGGATTCAATTTTACCATTGAACATCGCAGTGGAAAGGAAAACGTGGTGCCACCCACATTGTCACGAGCTCACGAAGGGGACGTAAACTTGGAGGGTTTGGAATTGGAAACATTGCCAACTATTGATTTGGAATCAGAAGCATTTGATAGTGACGATTATTCTAAATTGAGAAATGATTTTTCTAAAAGTGAATTACCTGATTTCAAAATTGTTGATAAGTACATATATAAACGTACAGACTTTTCGGTAGGTCATGAGGACGAATCTTATGCGTGGAAGCTATTGGTTCCGACTGAATTGAGAAATTCTGTTATTTATGCTGCGCATGATTTGCCTAACTCTGGACACGGTGGCATAGCAAAAACTTTAGAACGTATTCGACGATATTTTTATTGGCCAAGACTGGTGACAGACGTACGGGACTATATTCAAAATTGTAAAATGTGTAAGACATCAAAGACTCCTACATCTAATTTAAGACCTCCAATGGGACAAATGGTTAAAACGGAAAGACCTTTTCAGAGACTTTATGTCGATTTAATCGGACCTTTACCAAGAACTAAATCTGGACATATCGGGATTTTGATTATATTAGACCATTTTTCAAAATTCACATTTCTTAAGCCATTACGTAAATTTGTTTCCAAGAATATTATAAATTACCTAAAGACTGAGATATTCAATTGCTACGGTGTCCCTGAGATAATAGTTTCAGATAACGGATCGCAATTTAAAAGCAAAGATTTTGAAAAGTTTTTGGAACACAACGGTGTTAAACACATAGTAACTGCTGTCTACAGTCCACAAGCGAACGCCAGCGAACGTGTAAATCGGTCCATTAATGAAGCTTTGCGTTCATATGTAAGAACGGATCAACGTTCTTGGGACGAATATTTGAACAGTGTGAATTGTTCACTAAGAAACAGCGTTCACCAAACTATAGGAAAAACGCCGTATCAAATAGTTTTCGGACAATCCATGATAACTCACGGAAAAGACTACAAAGTTTTGAAAATGCTAAAACTTTTAAATGAAACAGACACACAAATTGAAAGACAAGATGAATTTACTTTAATACGCGACGGTATAAAAGATCTGGTTCGCAAGGCATATGAGAAAAATTTGCGTACGTACAACTTAAGATCGCGGGTGAAGGAATTTTCGATAGGCCAGGAAGTTATTCGTAGAAATTTTACGCAGAGTTCAAGAATAGATAATTTTAACGCTAAACTTGCACCTGTTGGTGTTAGAGCTATAGTATTGCGGAAAATTGGCACAGTTAACTATGAACTTCAGGATATAGATAGTACTGGCAAAGGAATATATCATGCAAAAGATATCTGGACGTAGCATATATACATCAAATGAGCACTTCATTACTTTGTGTAAGTTGTATCGCTCTTTGGAGTTAAAACCCCAAAGTCCGATTTAGCGGGGGGGTATTTGTAATGTCGCGCTGTTAAGAAAAAAATACTTTCAAAAAAGTAAAAACTACTTCCAAGAAAATTTTTCAATTTATCGAGTAACTTTTGTTTTTTAAATATTTAATTTTAAATATAAAATATAAATATAAAATTTTTCATTCATAAATTTTCTCTTGAGTTCGAAAGACGTGAATAATTTTTTCTGTCGTAAGACTTTTTAGTGTAATTTTCGAATATCGATTATTTGCAAAATAAAAAAAGAATTTCCAAGCGATAATCTTTAGAGGAGCACAAATTGGTTGGACCAATAATATAATAATAACTTACGAATTGGGGAGGTAATTATTTACAATAAAATGTGGGGTTAGTGTTTAATTTGTGGTTTTTGTCCAGATTTATGCGCTAATTCTCCCCTTTGCCTGCTGTCTTCGTTGGAGCATAATCGTGGTAAGTTGTTATCTAATTAAAATACTTAGTTAAATTCAAAAAAAAAAAATATATAGATTGTTTGCTTTTATTTATCTGCATTAAGAAATGTAAACAATTTTTTTTTTTTTTGCAATTTTTACAATTTTTTTTTTTCTAATATTTTGCCTACACTATTTTTTCCCTTCACATCGATGATTAATTAATTTAACAAAAGAACTAGCGTTAATTTTGTTTTTTATATAAATTCACTAAAACCAGAATGTTGTTGTTTAAATAAATTGTTATGTAAGGTAATACCAATGAATATCTTATTTTAAATTTATTAACTCCGAGAAAGATTTAGAACCAAGTTAGCGTACTCAAGATGGGCTATCCAATAAAATTTGCAATGGTTAGCGAAGGTAGGGTGGGCGTGGAATCAGAGGTTAACAACATCACATTCCTCTGTATACGAGTTCTATATTTCGGTTTGTAAAGTAATTTCTATGTTTCTTTTTTGGATGTCGTCATGAAGGTTTTAAAGCTACCTTATTTTAATTTTATGTTTTGAGCTTTGACCAGCTTTTCAGTTGCCAAGAACACCACCCATTTTCCCTGAGCACGGCCGGTATTAAAAGGTAGCAAACAGGCTTCTGAGAAGTGGGGAACTAATGAGCCGTTACAATACAACTGCCGCATTGATCCTGTTGAATTTGAGCGATGGCCTAGGTTTTTCTGGCGTAAGGGGCATCAGTCGAGTGCAGCTTAGTGCAACAGAACTGCGACTTCAAAAGTTCAGCGGAGTCTCGATATTTGTGGCCACGAAAACGTACACCAGGCGAGAGATAACCATACCCCACATAGGCAATGCTGAATACCGTCGATGCATTGCTGCCTGATAAACCTTGTACGTTCTGGCATCATGCCATAACGTAGTGATTTCTACAAAAATGGGAATTGTAGCTAAAGATAACTTATCGTCCAATACTAGGGTCCTCATACAACATGGCCTCCACAGGCTGCCAATATCGACCCGCACCAATTAAAAACCCTTTAATTTTCATCATTCTGTTTTCGCTATTTCTCTTAAAAGAGTTTTCGCTATATTTTGCATGGACTTTTCAATAAGACCAAGGGCACGTGACCATAATTTAAGAGACTCAACTTAACCTAACTATATTGAATTGAAAAAAGCTCTCTCATGTCTACTTCATGATAATAAAGTTTTTCAATCTCTAAATTTACTACCAATTGTAACAATCAAAAATATAATCTTCCCCCTCCCTTTTCCATTGCAGGTTACCCGCGATCGCACCGGACTGCAGCAGAGCATATTGAAGGTACCTCTCTGGCTGAAGAACAATGACAAAATGAACACCTCCCAAAGTGGAGATGATACCAATGATTACGACAGCATTTCACAGGGCAACACTACAACGTCGACCACAAATATCAGTTGTCTGGATGGCAACATCAGTACCCACAGCTCCACTGAGGACAGCTATATGAAGAACTTTAGCCGCAGCAAAAGTAACATCGAAACGTTCTCCAACAAGACCCAGATCTGTGTTAATGTAGCTGCAGCAACAGCGGCAGTCAATGGCAAAACCAAAACGTTGTCAGGCACAGCGACACATATCTACGATGACACGTGCAGTGATGACCGAGGTCAAGCCGATGGAGGTTCAAATCAACAAGATTCCGATTTTGATGAATTCAGTTCTCAAGAGGAAGACGACGAGGGTCAGACAACCTCCTCGACTACGGTGGGCGTGGTGGGCCGCAAGGAGCATAAAGCGAGCATAGAGAAATCTCTGACGAGTGAACATTATTATCAGAATTCAGCGGAACTTAAGCAGGAGCAGTATCCCAATGGCAGCAGCGTAGACGAGGGGCTCGTCGCTACCAGCACGGAGGCGGTCGCACATGTGGTTTTAGGTAGATGTAAGGCCCTGTACAATTATGCGCCCAAGTTGTACGATGAACTCGAATTGGTTCCTGGCGACATCATAGAGGTTCATGCCAAGCAAGACGACGGTTGGTGGCTGGGAGCACTGCGTAATCAAATTGGCATATTCCCCGCCACTTATGTAGAGGAAATCGCTTGAGGCCAGAGGCGAGAAAAGCGCTAACGAGACAGAGAGAACGAGAAATGGAAATTAACATGGTTTTCAAAATACAGATACATATACATAGGTATTACTTAGGGTTACCAAAGGAATCTCAAAGATTCCTAGCAGTTATCCCGTGAACAGTATAGTTAAAAGAAAGAAACGACTGCCAATTTAGCGGTTAACGACGACCCAGTAGTGCCTTTTGTTGTTTTCCCTAGGAAAAACGTAGCTCTTAAAGGATTTTGATGGTTTCAACAAACTTTAATGTAAATTTTATATTAAATCTTAATTACTTTAAAAAGCAAATACTGTGGGGGTTTAGTCTAAACAGCAATATAAAAGTTAAGATGATCCTGATCCTTTCTGTTTTGTACTAATCCCCCTTCCAAAAAAAAAAACACGAATCCAATTCGCTTTAAAGTAGCCTCACCGACCGAAAATCCCCGCCTTCGAAATTACTCACTGAATCCCAAATAAAAAAGCTATACTATCTCGTAATTTTATTGTTGTTGTTATTAATTTTATTATTTAAATCTAAAGAAAATTATTATTATTGTTTATTCTTATATTTTATGTTTTGATTTTCTTTTTATGATTTCTTTTAGTTTTAATTTTATTTTAGCGTCTTAAGTTTTATGTATTTTCTTTTCGGTTTTTTTTTTAAATACATCCAAATATTTTCATAATCATTGTATGATGTCCTTCCCTCCCCTTACTAATAAAGCAAAACAAAGAAAAATAAAATACAAATAATACAAAATAATTAAATTATTTATATGTCCTATCTGCTGGGACCCGAACATTTATAACAAGAAAAAAAAAACCGGAAAATATATGAAAATATGTTTTTCTTTGCTTAATTTTATTTAATCTAGTTAAGAGTTGGCAAATGTTGATTTGATTAAGATGACCATAGATAAAACGCAATATGTTTTATATACTATATATTATGTAAATATTGAAAATAAAGTTAAACAATTAAAATAAACAGAAATAAAAATATGTTGTAATATATAACGTCGGCGACCTATTTAAGAAGTTAGAAACATGTGGTTCCAAAAAAGCGTGTAGTTTCGACAACTAGCATACATAGAAGGGATTGCGATTGTTTCTAGTATTTTTTTTTAATAGAAAACATAAGCTTATATTCGATGAGGTAGAGAAATTTCCTTTCTTCCTAGCCTCGTATATACTCCTACTTAACAGTATAAGAAATGTTGATTATAACTGGTCGAATTTTCGCTTTTCCCAAATTACACTAAAATGGGTAGATATATGGTAAATTTATTCTAAATAACAAATAAAAAGATACAAATAAATATGATTTAGTTTTTATTTGGAATAACAACTACAAATTATTATTTGTTTATTTGGGAAAATAAATAACTTCAATTTATTTGTCATTTTTTTATTTGTTATTCGGAAATATCAAATAAAATTTCAAATAATGTACGTACGTACGTATGAATGAGAAATTTTCTTTTTTTTTCGTTTTTTTCTCTGGCTCACTTGTTGAAATATTCTTTTTCCTTTCAAATCAAAAAATATTTTATTTGTATGACAAATAACAACTAACAAATGTCGAATAATTTTTTGTGGCTCAAATAAAAAGATAACAGTTGAAATTTGAAATCAATATATTCCAAATAACAACTTACGATTGAAAATTCATTTCGTCGGCTAGCCTGCAAGTAGTGTTATGTGTTTTTGAACAGGTTTTCAGGAGAGGCAAAAAACTGATTTATTTTGTCCATTAAAGATATTTTTTTTTAACCATAGGCTTAACTGAATGTCTACCACAAATACCAGAGTACTGCATTAAAAGATATACGATATTGATCTCTGTTACGGAGTGCTATAGGTTTTTTAAGAAAAACTACACATAACACTTTTTGTAGGAACTTTTTTTAAAATATATTCATATGAATTCGTACACATAACACTTTTTGTTTAGATTTTTTATTTTATTATATTTAAGTATTATTGCCTTTAAAAGACGCCTAACGCTAGCAAAATTGGTGGTACAATATGAAAGAGGAAATTCATTAACATTAACAAACTTAGATAACTAAACAAAGAAAACTTAAACAAATACATTTTTAATGTTGAAGATTACACAAGGGAACAAAATTGAACTTTTTGAGTGTTGTTTGGAATTCGATAGCTGTTTTTTACTAATTTGGGGTCGCTGATTTCAAATCTAATCTCCATTTTTCTCCATCAGCTCGAATTTTTAAGTTACAGGTACTAATCGTATTTTCGACTTTTTTCCAAAAAATTATAGTTCAAAAAATCATAATTTTTTTTCCAAAAGCCGGATTTTAAAATTTTATTTTTTTTATTAAAGATATCGTTGTTACCTTTGAAAAAAATCAAATTTTTTAATATTACAAAAAAAAATGACTGAGCAACGGCTGTTTTATTCAAAAAAAAAAAAAAAAAATTACATAAAAAATTACACATTTTAATTTTCTTCACGCTGAAAGTTAATCGGTTGGGGGCAAATTGTTATTTTTATTAGCTTGATTGAATATCATATTAAGAGAGCTTTCTAAAACATGTATGTACATAATAATCGATTGAAAATTGAATGAGTTATGCTAAATTCGGTGATAACAGATTTTTCGCAATTTTTTGTTTTTACCCAAAAAAAATTAAAATTTTGTATTTTTAAAAATCATGACAAATTTGCAAATTTATTTATAGTTTAATTTTTAGTTTTGCCTCCTATTACAATATTAATTAACAGACCAAATTTAATTAATCGGCAGGTTTCAATTTGGAAGTTAAGGAAGAAATATTAATTTTCCAAAAATAGGTAATTTTGTATGGGAGGTACCAGAAGGGGTGATCCGATATAGTGCAAATTCATTCCTGATTTATATTTTCATAACCGTAAAACTTTCGCATAGTTTGACTGAATTCAGTGTACTTACAAAAAAGATATGTATGTAAGACTATTGGGGTGAGTTCGGTCATTTGTATGGGAGGTACCAGAAGGAGTATGGCAACGCTTTTGGGTTTTCTAGGGTTTGTCTACTTTTGCAAGATAAATAAACTGACCAAATTTCAATATCCTCCGGTAGTCTGTTTGGCAGCTATCGAAGATATATTAATTATCCAAAAATAGGTAATTTTGTATGGGAGGTACCAGAAGGGGTGGGGCTATTGCGCCCATTTACAATCCCATAAGTTCGTTTCGAAAAATATTAATACTGATAAATTTTCATAACGATCCGTTAAGGTTTGCTCGAGTTACACTTTCACAAACATATTAATAAATGTTATTTTTGTATGGAAATCGTGATTTTTGTAAATTTAGTTATCTCAGTAAATTGTTGACAAAATCAAAAGTTGTGCAGATATTTTAATGAAATAAAGCTCATTTGATTCACACTATATTAAACTAAATGTTTTAAGACAAACACTGTGATTTTTGTTGCAATAATTTTTTTTATGAATTATTAAAAAACAAAAATTTTTTTTTTTTTGTAAATTTTTTATTTTATTTTTTAAAACTACAACGATATCTCTGAAACTACTAAGCCAAATTAAAAACAATGTAGGCACGGATTAAAGATAATTTTGTTGACGAGTTTAAGTTTTTTTATTTAATTGAATATGGTGAACCGTTTTCAAGTTATTTAAATATTTGTAGTGGAAGTGCCTTAGTTATGGACATAACGGTATATCGCGAAAAGTCGAGCTGATACAAAAAAACCAAGTGCAGATTTGGATTCAGCGTCCAAAATTACCTTTAAAACAATATTCAGTTCTTAAACAACAAATACCTTGTTCCCTTGTGTTATCATAAAAGGAGTGGTAATCATTGTGCATATATTGCTTTAATCACTGGGGGAGATTCATAAATTTTTAGTTTCTTGGTTCATTTATTTTAAGTACCCTTGTTCGCTTTTTTAGCTCATCAATTCCCAATTATCGGTGTGGCGCAGTTTGAAATAAACTTCATTGTCTTTAAAAAGCAATCCACGGATGTTGTTTACTTTTGCATCACCTGCACGTTAACCAGGTCTGATAGAGGTAAAGTTTCCAGGAACGTGTTTGTAATCCTTAAAAAAATATACTCTATGTAGTTTACTGTGTATAAATGTGTTGGTCTTGCCTGTCTCATGCGACTAACATAATCTAGTGGCGAATATATTGGAGCTGTAAACAAATTTTCTAACGTTGAATGTACACTGTCGACTTCCATCATTGTATGGCCTCTTTCTAATATAATTTGCTCCAACTCTTGTCCAGTAGCTACAGAAAGGTTTGCTAAAGCGCTACACAGTACCTTATTTTTATTTTGGTAGGTACATCCATCCGATATTAGCATAACCTTTACTATATAAAAAAATAATAATTACCATATAAAAAAACACATAACACCTATTGCAGGAATATTTCGTATGTGGGTTACACACAGCACTTTTTGCTATCTTCTAAACCCATTAAGATATCGCAAAACGTCTTGGTAGGCTTATGTATGACCAGTAGAGATTCACAATGGTACAATAAAAAAAAAATTCCCAAATTACACATGACACTACTTGCAGGCTAGCCGACGATTTGTTATTTGAATAAAAATTTATTGAATAACGCCCAACACTGACATATACCAACTGAAAGCTAGCTTAAAGGTCTCTCTATAGCAGTTTAAATCAAATGATTAAGAGTCGAAGTTCATATTGTATTTAAACGGTTAAAATAGGTCTACAAATTAAATTAACCTGATTTTATTCTAATCCTAAAAAGCAATGCACCTTAAACTCATATGAAATAATTACGTTTTTGAAGCACTATCTAAAAACACTATCGCTGCGGAGAAATTCGGTAAAAAATATTTTTGTACAAAAAAATGTATGGGTTAACCCCTTGCCAAAATTCGAGGTTTTTTATAAAAATGTTGTTATGTTTTATATGGCATAAATTGCTTAAATATGATCGTTTGGGTATAATAGAATGAATGACTACATTTTTCGTTTTTGTCAAAAAATTAGCATAGCTAAGTCGTTCAAAAGTCAATGAAAACTGGTCGAATTTTCGATTTATTAAATTTATTCCAACACAGGTAGGCCTTGGATACGCAAAAGTGACATTAAATTATTAGATTTTTGAAGTACTTTCTAAAAACATTATCGATGCGGCGAAATTCGGTAAAAAATATTTTTGTGCAAAAAAAATTTGACTTTTTTTATAAAAATTTTCTTTTGCTTTAAACGGCATAGGCTGCTTAAATATGATCGTTTGAGTATTATAAAGTAGTTAATTTTTCGTTTTTGTCAAAAAATTAGCAGAATAAAGTCGTTCAAAAGACAATGAATACTGGTCGAATTTTCGATTTATTCAATTTATACCAAAACAGGTAGGCCCATGATAGGCAAAATTCATATCAAATTATGACATTATTGAAGCACTATCTGAACCCCAAGCCGCTGCGGCGAAATTCGAAGAAAAATATTTTTGTGCAAAAAAATGTGTTGGAAAATTTGGAATTTTGAAAAAATTTTTTTTTGGTTTTTAAATGGCATAGAATGCTTAAGTATAAAAGTTTGAGTATAATAAAGTAGTTCATTTTTTGATTTTTGTCAAGAAATTAGCATAAAAAAGTCAATGAAAACTAGTCGAATTTTCGCTTTATTCAATTTATACCAAAACAGGTGGACCCAAGATGGGCAAAAGTCACATTAAATTATTAAATTTTTGAAGCACTATATAAAAACTATATCGCTGTGGCGAAATTCGGAGAAAAATATTTTTGTGCAAAAAAAATTAAAGGTTAACTAACCCCTATCCAAAATTTGAGTTTTTTTGTTAAAAAAGTTCTTTTGTTTTAAATAGCATAGACTGCTTAAATATGATCGTTTGAGTATAATAAAGTAATTTTTTTTCGTTTTTGTCAAATAATTAGCATAATAAAATCGTTCAAAAGTCAATGAAAACTGGTCGAATTTTCGATTTATTCAATTTATACCGAAAGAGGTGGGTCTACGATAGGCAAATTTCATATCAAAATATTAAATTTTTAAAGCACTATATAAACACAATGTCAATGTGGCGAAATTCACATAAAAATATTTTTGTGCAAAATAAAAAAAATTCTTAAATTTGGATATTTCATAAACAATTTTCTTTGGTTTTAAATGGCATAGACTGCTAAAACTTGGTCGTTTGAGTGTTATAAAGTTATTAATTTTTCGTTTTAGTCAAGAAATCCGCATAATAAAATCTATGAAAACTGGTCGAATTTTCGCTTTATTCAACTTATATCAAAGTCATATCAAATTATTACATTTTTGAAGCACTATCTAAAAACAATATCGCTGCGGCGAAATTCGGAGAAAAATATTTTTGTGGAAAAAAATTTAAAATTTGAGTTTTTTTTTATAAAAATCTTCTTTTGTTTTAAATGGCATAAACTGCTTAAATATGACCGTTTGTGTTTAATAAAGTAGTTCATTTTTCGTTTTAGTCAAGAAATCAGCATAAAAAAGTCGAGCAAAAGTCAATGAAAACTCGTCGAATTTTCGCTTTATTCAATTTATATCAAAACAGGAATTATTACATTTTTGAAGCACTATTTAAAAACACTATCGCTGCGTTTATAAGAAATCAGCATAATAAAGTTTTCAAAAGTCAATGAAAACTTGTCGAATTTTCGCTTTATTCAATTTATACCAAAACAGGTGGGCAGGATAGGCAAAAGTCATATAAAATTATTACATTTTTGAAGCATTATCTAAACACACTATCGCTGTGGTAAAATTCGAAGAAAAATATTTTTGTGCAAAAAAATTTAAAAGTTTAACCCCTTGCCACAATTTGGATATTTGATAAAAAAAATTCTTTCGTTTTAAAAGGCATAGACTGCTAAAACTGTGTCTTTTGAGTCTTATAAACTCAATAATTTTTCGTTTTTCTCAAGAAATCAGCATAAAAAAGTCGTTCAAAAGTCAATGAAAACTGGTCCAATTTTCGATTTATTAAATTTATTCCAACACAGGTGGGCCTAGGATACGCAAAAGTGACATTAAATTATTAGATTTTTGAAGTACTTTCTAAAAACATTATCGCTGCGGCGAAATTCGGTAAAAAATATTTTTGTGCAAAAAAATTTAAAGGTTAACTAACTAACCCCTTGCCAAAATTTGACTTTTTTAATAAAAATTTTCTTTTGCTTTAAACGGCATAGGCTGCTTAAATATGATAGTTTGAGTATTATAAAGTAGTTCATTTTTCGTTTTTGTCAAAAAATTAGCAGAATAAAGTCGTTCAAAAGACAATGAAAACTGGTCGAATTTTCGATTTATTCAATTTATACCAAAACAGGTAGGCCCATGATAGTCATATCAAATTATGACATTATTGAAGCACTATCTGAACCCCAAGCCGCTGCGGCGAAATTCGGAGAAAAATATTTTTGTGCAAAAAAATGTGTTGGAAAATTTTGATAATTTTTTTTTTTGGGTTTTAAATGGCATAGAATGCTTAAGTATAGAAGTTTGAGTATAATAAAGTAGTTCATTTTTTGTTTTTTATCAAGAAATTAGCATAAAAAAGTCGTTCAAAAGTCAATGAAAACTAGTTGAATTTTCGCTTTATTCAATTTATACCAAAACAGGTGGACCCACGATGGGCAAAAGTCACATTAAATTATTATAAACTATATAAAAACTATATCGCTGTGGCGAAATTCGGAGGAAAATATTCTTGTGCAAAAAAATTTAAAGGTTAACCCCTTGCCAAAATTTGAGTTTTTTTTCTATAAAAATCTTCTTTTGTTTTAAATGGCATAAACTGCTTAAATATGACCGTTTGTGTTTAATAAAGTAGTTCATTTTTCGTTTTAGTCAAGAAATCAGCATAAAAAAGTCGAGCAAAAGTCAATGAAAACTCGTCGAATTTTCGTTTTATTCAATTTATATCAAAACAGGAATTATTACATTTTTGAAGCACTATTTAAAAACACTATCGCTGCGTTTATAAGAAATCAGCATAGTAAAGTTTTCAAAAGTCAATGAAAACTTGTCGAATTTTCGCTTTATTCAATTTATACCAAAACAGGTGGGCCCAGGATAGGCAAAAGTCATATAAAATTATTAAATTTTCGAAGCATTATCCAAAAACACTATTGCTGCGGTGAAATTCGCCGAAAAATAATTTTGTACAAAAAAAAGTATAGGTTAACTAACACCTTGCCAAAATTTGGATATGTGATAAAAAAAATTTCTTTCGTTTTAAAAGGCATAGACTGCTAATGCGACAGTCTACACTGTGTCTTTTGAGTCTTATAAAGTCAATAATTTTTCGTTTTTCTCAATAAATCAGCATAAAAAAGACGTTCACAAGTCTATGAAAACTGGTCGGATTTTCGCTTTATTCAATTTTTACCAAAACAGTTGGGCCCACGATGGGCATATGTCATATCAAATTATTTCCTTTATTGAAGCACTTTCTAAAAACACTATCGCTGCGATGAAATTCCCTAAAAAATATTTTTGTGCAAAAAAAATTCCAAAATTTGGATTTTTAATAAAAATTTTCTTTTGTTTTAAATGGCATAGGCTGCTTTAATTAATTATTACTAATTATTACAGTTTTGAAGCACTACCTAAAAACACTATCGCTGCGTTGAAATTAAGTAAAAAATATTTACATGAAAATCTTACAGTGCAGTTATCTCCTAAACTAAATGTTTAACTCAAAAAGAACCCAAGTTTGTGAACACCATATAATAGTTGGGTAATCACTCAGATACTGTTGGATTGTCTTGAGATAGCTTGGAATCTCACCTTCAAATAGGTTTGAATCCATCAATATTCATAGGAAAACCTTAAAGTGCAGATTCCTCCTAAACTAAGAGTTCAATCGCAAATTTTTCATCACCATATGATAGTTAGGTTATCACTTAAATACAGTTGGAATCTCAACTTGAGAAAGATTCGAAATGGGTGGAAGGGTAGCCATCCATATTCTTTTGAAAAACTTTAGCTGCCTTTATCTCAAAAACCAATCGCAAAAAAAAGATTAATTTGTGATGATAATCATACGATTTCATATTTAAAAAATTTAATTTCATATTACATTTTTATTTTTTAATTTTCGAAAAACCCTGCAAAACCGATTAACCCTGTTTTTACTAAATTACCCAGTAGGAAGTGTCAGCAGGACATCCTCAAGGATAGGTGCATGACCATAGTAAATCGTTGATGACACTTAGGGGTCCGACCATTCAACTCGTCGACGAAATTTTCATACAAGTGTCCGCTTTGTCATGCACGACCTGATGAGCGACAATGTCGGTTGAATTGTCGTTGATGACTATATAATCGACGCGTCGCCTAAGCAATCATGCACGACCTGATGGGTGAAATGTCGGTCAAATTGCTTTTAGCTGTCTTTTTAGCTTTTTATTAGTATGACTAATTGATAATACTTTTAGGAAACTACTGACCAATAGAGAAGTGAAGGATATACACTTTTATACGGCATTCATCTTCATTCGAGATTTCAAACCATAAAATTGCTGATGTTTACTCGACCGCTAATAAACTGAAAATTTTTTACGTCAGATTCCATTTATTTTTCATTTGATTTTGTTGAATGTGTTTGGTACCGACAACATCTGTATTTTGTCGGAGAGCTTGTCGTCAACCAAGTGTTTTGACGACAAGTACATCAATATTTCACATTTTTCTTCCTTAGATTTTGTTGATTGTGTTTGAAGCACGACAACATTAGTATTTTGTCGGTCAGCTTGTCGTCAACCGAGTGTTTTGACGAAAAGTACATACATTTTCAAATTTTGTCTTGAGGACAGCGTTGACGACAAAGTCGTGTACGATGAAACTTCCTACTGGGCAGATATTCAAAAATTGAATTGTTGAAAAAATTCGAATAAAACCGTATCCGGTTTTCAGAAAAAGTCAAGTATTTGAACACTATACTGAAGAGTCTTATCAGTTGGCATCCTTTGCCAATGTTATGCCAATAATAACAATGTTTCCGGTTTGTGTCTACGATTACTAAGGCTACGTTTGTTACTTTGTATATAGATGTCGCTGTGATATGAAAAGCGTCATTAGAAAGTTCTCCGATTATGTGGGTTTTTAAAAATTGAGATGGCGCTAGCTTTTAAACAAATAAATTTTGCGCAGCCCGTTGTGCAGTGACACTTTTCCCTTTTGCGTCACTCTGAAAAGTTGGTTCTAAGATAGAAAACATATCTACAAACACAAAATGCACTACCATCGTATTTTCATCTCTTAAATATATCCTTTGTCTTGTCTTGTCGTTATGTCTTTACAATTTGTTATTCCTTTATTCCAGTTTATATGTTATAAGTGTGATACCCTTACTGCTGATGCTGTTAGCCTGGTATCAGCAGACGGCGTTATATGAAAAATGCCCAACAACAATGCACTCAGAGACTTTGAAAATGAAAGAAATGCCTTATGCAGCTGAGCGCCTAGTAAACATGAAGTTTTCAGATAGAAATGTGGTTATCCTTAATATGTATAACCACCCAAATTCCAATGGAATGCCACAATTTGGCGCTTGGATATAAGAGACTAGAGCCATCTATGACGAAAAAAACATCGCCAATTTTAGACATAATGCGACAAATGATAATTTCCTGACGTC
Organism: Muscina levida; assembly: GCA_964034835.1. Classification (NCBI taxonomy): domain Eukaryota; kingdom Metazoa; phylum Arthropoda; class Insecta; order Diptera; family Muscidae; genus Muscina; species Muscina levida. The sequence goes on from OZ035882.1 coordinate 58,830,925, forward strand.
TGTGAGATGCTGAATCCCTGTCCCAGTATTTTATCTTCATTTAAGAAGTACTTATTTTCAAGATAAACTTCAGCAGAATGACAAAATATTGACCGAATTTTGAAATTTGCTCTGTGCATTATTATACATAAGACAATTTTACAAATTTTACCATAGACATGTTAAACCGCCAGCAATACGCCGCCTCGGGACCGGCCGTGGCATAGTGGTTAGAACTCGCGACTACCATGCGGGAGATCGCAGGTTCAAACCTGGCTACAGTCATCTTAAAAAAGAAAAAATAAATAAAATTTTCTTTCATTGTCGGCTCCCCTCGAATGTTGTTTGACAGCAACTTCGCAGTATTAAGCGTCGATTCAATCGTCGTGTCTAGTAAGAGCTTCTCAAAACAGTGACGTTCGCATTCGTCGATAAATAAGTAGGTGCCGTTAGTTGTGAATCTAAAAATAGAAAGCGTGTTAATTCACAACAACGCGAGAAGCTATCCCATACCTCATTCATGGGGTGCAAAGGGAAATTAAGAAGAAAGAATACGCCGCCTCACTTACCTTGCACTAATTTCAAATTATCTAAAGTTGCAACCCAAGCTGTGTGTATGTATTCCCCCCGCCCCTTATACACTCTCTAGCTTAGAACAAATTGGATGTGATTACTATGGCACTTCAATAGAATCAGTGAAAATTGAAAATGAGATTTGTATTACATTTATTTATTCATTTATTATCGATTTCACAAATAAAACAACAACATTTCACTTTTGTATCCTTATCCTGTTAACTGTTAAGACTGTTGTCCATCTCTAACACCCTCCACAAGTGTGGGCTACACAGATGCAAACGAATAAATATCTTAGATTACAGCACTGTGAGTCCTGTGCGTCTGTGGATCTCCGGGTTGGACAAATTGAACGACTTTATTGAGGAGGATGTGAGAGTGACTGGTATTGAGATTTTTTCATACGGTTTGGGGGGATAACTAACGTGGAGATATGCAACGGCACGTGTGTCTTATGTTCGCACGAAGCGTGGATGATGGGCCCGATAAGGATGTGACGTTGTGTCCTTGCTGGTCGCTGTGCCTTTGGTGTGGGTCATTGTGGTTGGTGCTTGTCTCCTTTTACGTTTGCCTATCACAGAACCCGGAGCAATACCCGACACAGTGCCCAACTGCAGTAGCAGTGGATTACTGACCAGAGCAGCTGCTATACCCAGCACAGCCGCGCTAGCCAGAGGTATGAGGAAGCTCTTGGCTAAAAGGGCTTTCTGTGATAAGTCCGGATAAGTTTTGTGTGCAGCTGAGTCATGCATGTCTGAGTACGTGTAGGCGTAGTCGCCACCAGTGCCAGCATAGTGTCCTTTGTCACCACCGCCATACACATCGAACGGAATGCCTTCTGCCGCTGCACTACCACCATAATAAGAGCCTCCCGCATGAGATGAGGTGCCATAATGATGGTTGTAATCAATGGGAGCATGTGGACGAGTATCATATGAATAACCTCCTCCTACACTTGCAGCGGCAGAGTGTGGCGACGGTGATGGATAGTGGTGGCCAGAGGGGGCATAGTCCACATGATGATGGGTTCCACTGTACGACGGTCGACTGTTGTGGAGGAGATTGCCGAAATGTCCTAAGGGCAAACGAGAATTTGCAGGAGCAAAAAAAAAAATGTAAATTATGTTCAACATTTTTATGATTTTTCATTTTGCATCAGTTGCTGCATGCCTTGATTACGCATTCATATCACTTACCCACACTTATTCTGTCCTGTATTCCGGTTTTATTGAGCAGAGCTCCAAACAAGGCTGTTTTATTTTTGAGATGCTGCCAGGAATTGTAACTATTCGCCAGATGTGCTCCGTTATCGAGCGACGGTACAAAGTTGCTATGGATGTTTGCAGCATCGGGGAATGTTAAAGGCTTCGAAACGAACTTACCACTGGGGGAGTGCTTGTAGTTGTCATTGGTGTTGTAGTTGTCATAGTAGGGAGTCTTGATGGAACCTGTTGAACCGGGACCTCTGAAAGGTGGAGAGTAAGAAACATGGAGAAAGAGTTGTTGTTATAATAAACTGCATAAGGTGTAGAGGATTTAGCTAAAGCTGTTTTCTATTGGAATTATCAATTTAATTGTGAACGAAATATACGAGGGTCATGTGATGGCAATGTGGCTGAACACAAAAGATAATAAATTAAGTGTAAATTTTAATTATTTTTCTTTCTCGTCACCAATTAAGAATAATCAAGGAGGGACTGTTTGTGGAGACTCTGTAGATATATGAATGCTTCACTTGTCACGTCGATTCACTCCATTACACATAAAGCTGATATGGTTTGATAAAACTCCCTTTCAAAAATTTAAGTTTTCCTCTTCTTATATGGCAGCAACAACAGAAATTTATCCATCAGTAGCCGCACGAATTCCAAGCGCTTCGGTCTTTTGCGCTCCTTAGATAGTTCGCCACACCAAGTTTATATAACAGCTCTTTCACCTGCTCCATCCAACGAAGTTTTGGTTATTGCCAAAGACTTTTCGAGCTGGAGCATTTTCATCCAGTCGTACAAGCCATCGCGTTAGATCTATTTTAACGCGCTTGACTACATCGATATCGTTGTACAGTTCATACAGCATATGGTTTATTCGACGATGGTATTCGCCGTTAACGATGATGTGTCCAAATATTTTGAGAAGTATATTTCTCTCGAAGACTTCCAGAATAAATTCAACCGATTGTGGCATAACCCAGGATTTTCCGCTGAAGAACAGAGGGCTTCTAAATAGGGTTTTGTCACAAAATCATTTGCTTAGCGCATAGTAGCACTACTCGTCTTTTGATATCCAGACTGACATTATTATTTTTGTTTACGGCGACGCCAAGGTAGACAAAATCATCTACCACTTCAAAGTTATAGTTCTCAACGTTCACGCAGCGTCTGCCGACTGCTTCTCAATGCTCGAAAAGGCTGCAGTAACATCCTACAGTCCACCGTTACTGTAGTAACATCCCGCAGATTTCGACCAATGATGTATATATCATCGGCATAGGCTATTAGCATGTGGCTCTTGTGAAATGTGGTGCCAGATATGTTGACACCAGAGTTTCTCATCGCCTTCTCCATAACTATATTATGTAAAATGGAGTACAGGACTAATAATTATTTCTGTCGTATCGACCTGTTGAATGCAGCTTTGTAATCGACAAACGGATGGGAGGTATCGACGACTAATCGGATTATGTACTGTGACGCTAGAGCATTTAAATCCAACTGGGAGACGGCATAGGAGGACTACATTAGACGGTAAGGAGGAAATCGAGTCCATTGCGAATATGGTATGCCATTGCTCAACTCTTCACGGAAGAAGGAAGCAATTCTTTGACAGTCTTTATGAATTGTCATCATGCAACATGGAGAATCAGGTGAAGTTCACTAGTACTTTGAGCTGACTTAAGGGCAGAGGACCATATTGCCCTTAGGAATCTTACTACATTGTCCATTGATGGGGAAAACACGCCGAAATTATTTGAACATTTCTTTGTTACTTTCCCTGTACTATCCTTGTAAAGTTTTGATTTATCTTGTACAATATTCGTTTTCTTCATATTTCGCTTTCTTCAATCAGGACAATCGCAATGGACCATAAAGGTCTCTGAGTGATGTAATGGCATAGTCTTGCAATGTGTCATTACCTGTCCTCAATCGAAACCTTATCTGCAACTAGGTGGTGATCCGCGTCTATACTTGCACCAAGCACCCCACGCACGTCCATAACGCTTGAGACATTCCTTCCATCGATTACCATGTGATCACTCTGATCTTGTCTTTTGATCAGGGGATATCCGGACAGTCTTGTGAATATCTTTATGTGGTAATCTAGTTCAACGCACTACCATGTTTCTTGTCGACGCGAAGCTAACCAGTCTGAATCCGTTATTCAAGATGTTGTTGTGTAGACTGAACCAAGAGCATCTTTCCTTTCTATTTTAGCATTCAAATCGCCTAGAATAGTTGTAATGTGATGTGGAGGGCATCGGCCATATATTTCCTCCAGGCGCTCATAGAATGCATCTTTAATAACCTTGTCTTTGTCTTCCGTCGGGGCGTGTACACAAATCAGCGTAATGTAAAAATATTTTGCCTTGATCCGAATAGTGGCTATTCGGTCTCTTATGTGGTTAACCCGCGACACCAGATGTCAAAGTCTTTTACCAACTATGAAACCACATCCAAATTCGTGTCTTTCTGCATGGCAGCTGTAAAAGATGTCACAATTCTTTCGTCGTGTGCATCCTTGTCCCGTTCATCTCATTTCCTGTATGGCGGTGATGCCATCCTTCTACTAGTCGAGGACATCCGCCAAATGGATAGAATCATCATCTCTGTATAGAGTTCGGACATTCCAGGTGCATATCCTTAAATCTTGAGCGTTATAACGTTCGCGGGGTCGTCAACATTGGGGGGAGGAGGTAACTGTTGTTTCTTTTCTTCGTGGATAATTGTTTCTTCATTAAGTAGAGTGACTTATTAGGCCACGGCGCCCAATCGGTGGTTCAATGCCAGTAGGTTACTCAACATTGCGCCTTCTCACATTTGCTACCACTCGACAGATGTTTAATGGCATTGCCCGGGGAATACGTGAACTCTCAGACGTTGTGAGCTCCTTGAGGTTGTTTGCTACATGACCAGCCCCTTCTGCTGCGCCCACTGTAGAAATCGAGTAATAATATCAATATACCCAACGGGATCGTACCTGAATTCTGTATTAAGTAAAGCTAAACCAGGATAAAGTTTTGGAAATAATGGAAGTCTAGCCACGCCCCTTCTGGTACCTCCCATACAAATGTACCTTTCCGCTCACTTCAGAGATGGAGTAATAATATCAATATACACAACGCGATCGTGTCCAAATTCTGTATTTAGTAAAGCTAAAGCAGGATAAAGTTTTGGAAAATAAATTGGAAGTTTAGCCACGCCCCTTCTGGAACCTCCCATACTCATCTGGTACCACCCACTTTACAAATCCATTAACATTAGTAATCCACCCAACGCGATCGTGTCCAAATTCTGTATTTAGTCAAGCTAAAGCAGGATAAAGTTTTGGAAAATAAATTTGAATTCTAGCCACGGCCATTTCGGTACCTCCCATACAAATGTACCTTTCCGCCCACTTCAGAGATGGAGTAAAAATATTACTATATCCACCGCGATCGTACCCAAATTCTGTATTTAGTAAAGCTATAACAGGATAAAGTTTTGGAGAAAAAATTGGAAGGCTAACAATGCCGATTCTGGTACCCCCCATACAAATGTGGGGGGTACTTTAGAAGTCGAGTAATAATATCAACATACTAGAAAATTTGATGTTTTATTGAGGGCGAGGGTATATGAAAGTCAGGTTTTCCAACTGAAACTTTCTTACTGGTTTTCTTTGTGTGTTATATAAAAAATTACATATATTCTTTAATTTTTATATACAATCCCTCAGTGAAAACCCCGTTCTAAAATGTAATTTAGAATGGACCTTTAAAAAAAAATATTAGTAATATAAATAGATTTTCTTAAACTATTATTTATTTCATATCACATCTTTGAACTTTGTCATACTATGAAAACAATTGACATTTATACCCTAGACCTTTCTTTTATCTGCTTTTTTTCTATACTACATTTTGGCGGTTAACTCGAAAATATATTTCGTATATCTAATACCAACAAACATTATCCGCATTCAAATTCAAATGTATACAATGCATAACATATACGTACCGTGCCAAATCCGTAATATTTTGTGGTCAATGCCAACCCCAATCATTTCCCCACCACATCCGAACTAAATATATTTATGGGTAAAAGGAGACCAAACAAACCCCACTGGCCACAGCAATTGTATGTTCTGCATTGTCTGCACTACTCGCTTGCTCGGTTACCAACAATATTCCATGCTAGATAAAATTTTAGGAATTTACGGGTTATCAACTAATAAAACTGCAAATCCTTTTGAAAGAGCCAAATGCCAGCCAAAGCTAAATTCAACTCCAATTCCACCAAAAAACACGTAAATTGAACATTCCTCCTCTTGTCGCACTCAAACACAAAGGCAACAACGATACTCCAATCATGCCAAACGGAACCAAAGTAAAACCCAAACAATCAAACAAAAAAAAAAACAAAAAGTGAACAACTAAATTCCTAAAAACATATAAAACAGATTATAAAAAGTGCAAAGTTTAAATGTTGACTTTCACTACTGCGTCCGCAGGACTTTAGTTGCAACCATCCTCATCTCCCCCGATTAGGCGATGGTTTCACATGCCACTAAAGACAACCAAAACAAAAAGCAAAAAAAGGTACATGAAATATTTTTATGGCTAACAAAATTTTAGTCTAGTCCCATTTGCCAAAAATTTGTTGAACAGAAAACAAGAACACAAAAAGAAACACACAATAGTAAACACAGAATTTGAACAAATTTTTCACCGTATATATCGGAAAAAAGTGTGAGAAAAACACTGAAAATGTTAAAAAAGGATTAAAAGCAACAAATTGTGAATAGAGAGAGAGAGAGACACACTTTTGAATTTAGTTTTTGTACTATTTTCTGTTAGCGACAATTTAAGACTTTATTGGGGTGCACAAATATTTGGCAACATAACACGTTGTCGGTGTATGCAGCAAACAAGTGGAAGTCTGATAGTTTTTATGGCATCGCCAACACTTCACACAATGCTGAGTTTACCGCTGCACAGTAGTTGAAATAACTTTAATGGAAATACTGATGAGCAAGGCTTTGAGATGGCAACTGACTGATTTTTCTATAATACGTTTAAATTTTTCTCTTTGTAGGTCTCCAAGTTGCTCTTAAAGTCCGATAGATCACGTGTTCCCCGGGCCATGACACTCAACATTCGTTGCAAATGTGAGAAGGGGCAATGTTGAGCTACCTTAATGTCATGCTATCACCGATGCGTCCTAAGGAAAATAAGTTACTGAAGATCAACACAAAAGCTCTCTTAGTGGCTTTGGCATTCTAAGATACTAGAATCGGGCACGGTGGCCTAATAAGCCACTCTGCTTAAATAAAAACTATAATGAAAACACGAAGAAAAGGAAAAACTCTCTACACAGGTGGTCCCTCTATACAAACGGCGGATGTCCAAGACAAATACAAGGCTGACATCACCTCCATATAGAATATGCGATGACCGGGACAGGAATGCCACGAATTTGAATGTGGATTTACATCCAAATTCTCGTTCTCTCCCCTCCGAACTGAGAGAACCCCCAGTGGACCTCTTCTAGTCCTGCAAGGCTAAATGACGGTAGTAAAGATGTATCTCTTCTAGAGGAGTCTAAAGATGGTGTTACGGGATGTCAAGTTTGGGTAAGGTTCAGCTTTCGCTGTGCCACGTAGTAGCTGTGATTAAGCCAAAAGATACGCTGGTAAACTAAGAGTTTGATGCTCGAGAGACATGGAGCTGGGTATCTCTTGCATCTCTCACTTCGCATCAAAAAATCTCTTAGTTGTATGATGCGTTGTTGGTAATGGATATTACCAAACATCTAACAAGGGTGTAGCAGCGATTTCAGGAATACTATTACGTTGTTACGGGCTTTTTCCGTCGTAAAGCGAAAGACTATAATTGTGCATGCATTCTTTGATGCTCTCCTATCTAGTCGGACTGTCCCCGAGTGAAACCAGTGGTTTGAATTCAATTTGCCAGCCGGATGGGGTAATATTGTACCTAGCAGAAGGTGGTGAAGAGGCCAGCCGGATGGGGAGCTTTGGTCCTACCAGAAGATGGAGAAGGTTGCTGTGTTGCGGCAACATACTGATACTGAAGAAGGATGAGTGGCCGGTCGGCCGGATGGGGAACATCGGTTTTATTGTCAATATAATAAGGCCAAGTAGCAAATAATAACAGTGGGGGTCAAATCTTGCAATCCTTGTGCTCGTACTTGTCAGTCAATATGGTATCCCCACATAAGAAGCATGTACAATTTGAATATTTATCGGAATTTCGTCCTGGGCTTTAAGCGGCATTATAGTATGTTCTAGTGTAGTGAAGCCCATCATCTGGTCTGGTCAACATGATGATACTAGATGTAAAACACAAACGACTCATCACGCTCATTTGTGTACACGCCCCGACGGAAAAAAAAGACGAGGACATTAAAGGTGCATTCCATGAGAACCTAGAGGTAATATATGACCGCTACCCTTCCCATGAAATTCAAATTTTTCAGGAAGATTTACATGCTAAAATAGAAAGGGAAGATGTTCATGGTCTAGCAGTTGGAAAATTCTGTGTACACAACACCACCTCCGATAACGGATTCAGACTGATTAACTTCGCGTCGACAAGAAATATGGTAGTAAGAGGAACCAGATTGCCGCATAAAGATAGTAACAATTCAAACTTTAAATCCCTTGATCAAAAGACAAGAAATCAGATTGATTACGTGGTAGTCGATAGAAGGCATGTCTCAATCGTTGTGGACGTGCGTGTGATTCGCGGTGCAAATATTGACTCGTATCACCACCTAGTTGCAGCTAAGCTACGCACGCTATAAGGTTTAGGTTTCGGCTGAGAACATGTAATGGCACAGTGCAAGGCTAACGGTTCCGTATATATGACACAAGGGTCGGATCCTAGTGCTAAGCGTTTCCGCGCCAGGTCATCCGCTACCTTGTTCCCAAGTATGTCACTTTGACCGAGGACCCTGCAGAGTCGAACACTATTTTCCGGCAGTTCTGATAGCGCCGTCCTACGTCTGAGCTCGAATCTCGACTTTATGTCCAAAGCTTTTTAGGACGCTTGACTGTCCAACGTTCGTAACTAAACGCAAAGGAATCTAGACATCATTGCATACCACCGAGATAGCCAATGTCTACTCCAACTAATGCCCTCAATTACTTTAAACAAACCCCCCAAATACTAATATTCCCTACACAAAATGGCAGCATATTGCGATTTATATGACCACTGCCGCAACGACCATACTGGTTTATGAAAAACCACGCTCAGATATGTTCTGCTACGATGATGAATGTCGCCTAAAGTCTGAGGAAATGGATGCTACCTATAAAGCAAAACTGTACCCAATCGCAGCGCGCGCGTTTACAAAACGATATAATGAGAAGAGCATGGAAATGACACGACTCATCAGGCGTAAAAAGCGTCTATGGAAGAAAAGTGAAAGTGAGGATATCGAAAATTACATGGATAGAGGTGTAGCCCGAAAGTTCTACCAAAAGGTAAAGAACAAAAGCTACGGTAATGGGCTATCCTCCTGTAAAGAAAAGAATGGAAATCTGGTTACAAATACGCAGAGTATGCTGCATATATGGGGAGAACACTTTCAGCAACTGCTGGTTCCAGAAAGCAGCGCACGTGAAGGTATCACGCCAATTGTCGACGGCTTAGATTGCCCACCTCCCTTCTATACCAGACGAGGCCTTAAACAATGCGACGGTCTATCGTGTGAACTCTTCAACATAGCGATGGAGATAATAATGAGGAAAGCTGCAGTTAACACGAGTTACACGATATTCAACAAAAGTCACATGCTACTCGCCTACGCTGATGACTTAGTCATCATCGGTCGAAAACTCCGGGATGTGACTGCAGCCATCTTAGGTATACAGAAGAAATCAACTAAAATGGGTCTAATGGTGAACACGGACAAAACGAAGGTAGTAGTTCCAACGAACATAGAATCTACTCTTTTGGGAAACTGCGTGAACGTTGACAACTATAATTTCGAGGTGGTAGATAATTTTGTCTACCTAGGCTCCGCCATCAACAAAGCAAATAATGTCAGCCTCGAAATCCGGAGAAGAATCCTACTTGCTAATAAATGCTACTACGGACTAAGTAAGCGATTTAATGACAGAACCCTCTCTCGACGAACAAAAATCCAGCTAAAAAAGATACTGGTTCTATCTGTCTTGATGTATGGTTCAGAATCCTGAGTTATGACAAAAGCGGAGGAACCAGTTCTGGCAGTTTTCGAATGAAAAATACTCCGTAAAATATATTGGCCCATCATCGTTAACGGAGAGTATCGACGTCGTATGAATCATGAGCTGTACACTGACATTGACGTGGTAAGACGCATTAAGGTGCAGCGGTTGCGTTGGCTAGGTCATGTTGCACGCATGGACAAAAATGCTCCAGCTCGAAAAGTCTTCGACAATGAACTCGATTGATGCCGCAGAAGAGGGCGACCAAAACTCCGTTGGAAAGACTAGGTTACTAAGAACCTTACAGAACTTGGTGGGACTAACTGGAGAATAATCGCAGAAGATCGAAGCGGTTATAATATTTTTCTACGTTCGGTATATAAATCAATAGGACTGCAAACTGTATAGTGTCGAGTCAATCGGCATGACTAGTGAAAGCTTCTCAAACAGTCACGTTCGCATTCGTCGTTAAACAATTAGGTGTCGTTTGTTGTGAATCTAAAATCTAAAGCGTGTTAATTCACAACACCGCGAGAAGCTATCCTATCCTGGCGAAGACCTAAGTAATGCAGATCGACACCTACCACCTGTTTATCGATTACAAATCTACATTCGATAGTCCAATACGACAGATACTATTAGATGCTATGACTGAGTTTGGTATCCTCGCGAAGCTGATATGACTTTGCGGGATAATACTGACTGACACGGAGTCCTTATTGAAAATAGGCAAATATTTGACAGATCCATTTTCTACCAAGCGAGGCTTTAGACAAGGCGATAGTCTGTTATGCGATCTCTGTGACTTCATAATGGGTCACCTGCATGCTAGTCGAGTGTTCTAACCATTATGCTATCATCATCTGCCATTTTTAATTCGTCTTTTCTGAATGTCCATTGGATTTACTAATGTTCAATTATTTTTCTTTTTTAATTCAAAACTCTGACCATCAATTGGCGCTTTCACAAATTCTGATTTTTAATATAAAATTATGAATTTTGATAATTATGAAATTAGATTTTTTTTCCTGAATTCCACTTGTACAACATTTCGGAACAATTTCACAGTTTAAAACTATTTCGTTTTTGAACTAGTTTGATAAGGCTCTATAAGGGCACTTACATTCATAAAACAAGACCTTTCACTTTTAAGTCTACATGCATACATAAGTATTAAGGCAGTAAAATGTGGTCGAGCCCTATTTCCTCTGCTAAATCGTAACTCACAATTGAACATAAGAAACAAGCTTCTGATTTACAAAATGTGCATTCGACCAATAATGACATACGGCTGCCAGATATGGTCTACTAGATGTGCAAAAACTTATTTTAAAAAGATGCAAGTCATCCAGAACAAAAATCTCAAAATGATTTTTCGGTTAAATATGCGTTACTCAACCTCTCTCTTACATCGACGTTTCAATGAAGATATGATGGATACAGTTGTCAATAAAATAACGCAAAGATTTACGGATCGAAATATATGTTCCAACTACAGGCTATTAAGAAATCTAAATGACTAGTTACTTCCGAAACTTCTGAAAAGAAGCCTCCTGAAGTATTAGTATACATTTTCTGTGTTCCCAAAATATATCAAGGTTTTTGTCCTATCTTTTTCCTTAAAACTGTAACATATCCAAAAAGCGTTTTCTAGATTAAATAAAAAAAAAAAATGTAAATATTTGCTGCAATACTTTTTAGTTATAACTCAAAATATGTTAATATTAATATTGTAAGATATTTTTAAGTGATGATGATAGAAGAAATAAATAAAAAAAAAAAAAAAAAAAAAAAACATAAGTATATACGATGGTATGTAGTTTAACATGCATTTTTCACACTTGACAACAAATGTCCAGACATATAATTTCGTGATCGTCACGCAACTTTCATTTCATAATTTTTGTCATTCAATGACAGGCATTTTGTGTGGCGCGTTCAAAACTTCCTCTAATGTGGTGTATCATAACTATGTAATTGTTTATTATTGTTGGTTTTGAATTTCACTTTTGTTTCATAACATCAGTTCATGCTTCCTCTACCACTCACACACCCACCTGTAAAACTCTGGTGGAGGATCAAAACTTTTGGCATTCACTGAATTTCCTGACGACAGATCAGTGACAGTCACATCGCGCTTGTGTACTCCTTCTTTTGTTGTCTCGGAATTGATACCATCAGCTACTGTCGAGCGTTGCAACGTAGTCGGTGTGGCGGAAGTCGTCGCGTAGTAGTCCTTATGTAAATCCTTTGCATTGCTTATTGGCATTAACCAAATGTGGATTATAAACACAATCACGAAATTCCAATGCATTCTGCAATAGTTGATTTTTAAATTGTTTATCTGTATCGTATCTGTTTTTTTCTGTTTTTTTTTTGGTTTTAACGGAACCACACGTAACGCGGTAGGAAAAGCTACTGGAGTTGTCACCCTCCAAAACGTTGACTTTTATAAAGAGCTATTATGAAAATTGTCTTGTGTCTGTCATACTTGACAAAAAATTAAATTGTTTTTCATTCGTACAAACTATGAAATTATGATTGTTGATGTAAAGCTTACGCTTTGTAATGTTGAGGATATACGCAATTTAAGCCTAAAATTGCTGTGGTGGGTGCTGCCTGCACTGCTCTGCTACTACATATCGCATATGGTATCTAAGTGCGGAGAAGTTTCATTGGAACACTTTACACGATTTGGTATCTTCACAATGAGCAGAGTGACGTTGAATTGGCTTTGCGTTAAGTAAAACAATTAGTAACGCTATACAGTGGGACAAAAAGTTGTTGATATAATGAAAAAAAAAAATAATATAATTTAAATGGGTGGTGGAGCAAACCTATCGGTTTTTTAAGTTTCACTAATGAAACCAAAATATTAAAAATAAACTATACTCAACATCCGGAGGAGTTTTTTTTGATATAATTGCAAAAAATAAATTTTCGCGAAAATCAACGCTCAATAAACGATAACCCTGTAGGTAGAATAGGGCGGCAGCGAAATGTATGGTAGAATTTTTTTTGTGGAAATTAAAAATGCCCGACAGGAATATTGTGCCACTTAATGTAAAAATTAAAGTTAATCCTATATTTTTATACCCTCACCCTATTGGTAGGAGGGTATATATCATTTGATACGACCCAAAAGTGTAACACAAAGAAGGAGTCACCATAGATCCTAGGTTTCTTTGAACCAAATTCGATTTATGACATTTTGAGTCGCTTGAGCCAGGTTCGTCTGTCTGGCACGATAACTTTCGAAAGACGAAAAAGTTAATATCTCCCCAAAAACTACTTACGGTATTACAAATGGGCTACGTGTCCCCGCCCCTTCTGGTACCTCCCATACAAATACATCACTCCGCCCACTTTAGAAATCGAGTAATAATATCAATACACCCAACGAGATCGTATACAAATTCTGTATTTTGTAAAGCTATAACAGGATAAAGTTTTGGAAAAAAATTGGAAGGCTAGTCACGCCCCTTCTGGTATCTCCCATACATATGTACTTTTCCGCCCACTTTAGAGATGGAGTAATAATATCAAAAAATCCAACACCCAAATTCTTTACATAGTAAAGCTATAGCAGGGTATAGTTTTGGAGAAAAAAACTGGAAGTCTAGTTGTGCCCCATCTTCCATAACCATCTGGTAACGCTCACTTTAAAAATCGATTAATATTATTAATAGACCTAAGGCGATCGTGCCCAAATTCTGTATTCAGTAAAGCTCAAGCAGGATATAGTTTCTGAAGAAAAATCTGAAAGTCTAGACACGCCCTATTCTGGTACCTCCCATACAAATGTACCACTCCGCCCACTTTAGAGATGGAGTGATAATATCAATACACTCGATATGATCGTGCCCAAATTCTGTATTTTGTTAATCTTTAGCAGGATAAAGATTTGGAGAAAAAATTGGAAGTCTAGCGACTCTCCTTTTGGTACCTCCCATACAAATGTACCACTCCGCCCACTTTAGAAATTGAGTAATCATATCAATATAATAGAAAATTTTATATTTTACTGAGGTTTAGGATATATGTAAGTCGGGTTGCCCGACTGAAACTTTCTTAATGGGTTTTACTAAATTTCGTTTAAGGAATTGTATTTTTTTTCTCGCAAATATTGGCATGTGTGGTCGGCGCCTCGGCCCTTTTTGCCAACTTAGTTCCAGATAGTCTGGTTATATCTTTACTATACTGTGAAATTTTAAGGACTACTATTATTATGACTGTTATAACCGTTTCTTTTAAATGGGGCGGGCACAGTCCACTTCCACCCTGGCTGTAATGCATACTGTACCAACAACATATACCAAATATCACCTATATACCTCTTATAGTTCATGAAAAACAGCCTTTTAAGGTTTCAAGTTATATACCACACCCACTGATTCGATCCCGCCTATTTGTTGTTGGACCATGAACTTTGCTGCCAAATGTATCCACAAAAATTTTCAAGCTGATTGGACAAACATTTCTCCAGATACTGCAATTTCAAAAATAGGGTCCTATAGGCGTGGCCAAGGCCACTTGATATATCAAAAATGCTAGTATCCTATTTTCACAAGCGACCACACAGCTACATTTTGCTAAAATTTTTAAAAGGATCGGTCAAGCGTTTTCGAATCCATACGGTATTAAAAAAATGAAAAAAAAAAACACACTCATTTTCATATACATATATATATTTGACCTTTGACCACTTTGGGGCACGGCTAAAATTGTCCGATTTTGCTCAAATGTTGACCATAGCCGTTTATAACAACTGACAAAATATTCCGCTCGGGCATTACCGACAATCGAAAGTTGAATTTGTGCTGCCACACTAATGTAGAATTTTGGGGGCAATTTCGGTCATTTGTATGGAAGGTACAAAAAGGGGTGTGTCAAATGGTTCGATTTTTGAAGGTTTGTCTGTTACTACAAGGTAATTAAACTGGCCAAATTCAAATGATATAAACTCTCATCCGTAAGGGGATGATTTTGATACATGTGAGAATATTGACGTGGATTTTTTTCACGCAGATTTTACCATAGTAGAAAATCGCTTAAGATATGCCGTTAAATAAACTTCATATGACTCTTTCATTAACATTTCTGTTCATCAATGACCCACCATCACCACAATGCCACATTTTTGAAAACATCTGCACACTTTGCGCCTACTGCTTTGCCCCACTGTTAGACACGATACGAAAGATGTGCCAAGTGCACACCTATATATGTACGCACATATGAATATGTTACAATGCTTAAAAATGTTTTAGTAACTATTTAATTTTTTTTTGGTTTAATGAAATAATTATCTTTCATAAATACATTTTCGGCGTTTTCACAATCTCACAATTATTTGCTAAAATATTTTTTTTGTTTTATTCTTCGTCATTCCAAATTTTTGTGCAATGAAGATAGGGACTTTGTTTTTTCTTTGGCGTGTGAGACAATTTTAATGAATTCTCTATCCAATGATTGTGCTAATTGGTCGTCATAGGGAGTGATTAAGTGACATCAACATCTAAAACTCATATGTCTAAAGTCGTCTCGTTAGAGGTTTTCAATTATGAGGTTTTTGAAAAGAAAATTAACATGATCAGTTAATTTTATGAACTGAGTCATTAAATTAACCTATGATTGTGTTTACATCAAGAAATTTATTTTTAAATGTTTTTTTGCAAATTGCGAAATTTTCTAGCATATACATTAGGTTGTCCCAAAAAAAATAAAAATTTGGATTTTCTCGGAAGATCTTTCCTAATTTGGATACTCATAAGGTAAAGTATTTTTGAGAATTTTATGAGATTTTTCGGAAGTGGTTTAGAGGTCGCGCAAACCGATTTTGTACCAAAAATCGAGCTTCTTTGACTTTTATTGAATTGTTCTTGAAAATTGCTAAAAAAAATCGGTATTTTTTCAGCTTCTGAGTAAATATTCTTAAAGAAAATTTTCCGATCTTTAATTTTATGTGCATAAGTAATAAGTTTCGTCAGAGATTTTGCATATTTTGATACATTATATAACAGTTTTTCGTAAATTTTCAGCAAATATGAAAAAAAATGCTTTATAACTTTTAAAATTTGTATGAAGACTAAAAAAAACTGATGATGCAGTTTAAAAGATTATGAAGTTTTAAATAAGTTAGCAAAAAAAACAATATAATTTTCTCTTGTCGTTCTCCAGTTATACCCTTTTAAAGCTTTGCACCCATTGTATGAAATTTTTAGTACTATAAGATTTCGGCATCCGATTTGTTGTAAACTTTAGATTATGAGATTTGAAAATTTATTTATTGTATGTCAAAGCTTAGTTTTAAGTGTTGTCAAGTTGTGAACAGCAAAAAAAGTAGCCATAAAGCCGTTATCACTAGGCTGATTCCGGACAGAGCAACGCAAAAGCTGCATGCTCAAAGAGTTCAATTTGGAGGGAACGTAAAAAGCAGCGACTGATTGTGGCAGACTCAATTAAAAAATTATAATACGGTACATTGGGATGGAAAAATAATGCCTGACTTAAAAAATAAATGGAATAAAAATGATCGGTTATCCATTAGTGTAACTGGTAATTCAGACTCCAAGCTTCTGGGAGTTGTACCACTTTCATCAGGAACAGGAGAGGCCCAAGCCGAGGCAGTATTTCAAACCCTAAAATCTTGGAATGAAATGGAAAATGTCCAATTTATGTGTGCCGACACAACCAGCTCCAATACAGGACGGCGGATTGGGGCTTGCGTTTTACTTCGCCAAAAATTAAAAAAAGACCTCATATTTTTGGCATGCCGCCATCATATGATGGAACTAGTTGCTGGATCAGCGTTTAAGGCCCTTAATATTAAGGATCAAATTACATCCCCACAAATTAAAATTTTCGTCACTCTTCAGGGAAGGTGGGAATACATTGATAAAAAAAAATTTTCGGATTGTATGAACCACGAAATTGTTGGAAAAATTATTCCGGAGTTCATACGAAAAGATCTAATAATTTTTGTAAAAGGGCAGCTGGAGAATATGCAACCAAGGGAAGATTATAAAGAAATGCTGCAACTGAGCCTTATTTTTTTGGGTGATAGACCTGAGCCGCATCCAACAATAAAATCTCCTGGAGCCATTAACCGAGCTCGCTGGATGATGAAAATTATATACTCTCTAAAAATATGAATTTTTCGAAACCAGCTACAATCTTTCATTCAAAAATTCAATTCAAAAATTGATGCCTTGCTGGAGTTTACCTCATTTATTTTAAGAGTATATATTAAAAATTGGTACCTATGCCAATGTCCCCGATACGCTCCTTTCAAAGACCTTACACTTTTGAAACAATTGTATGATTACAGACGCTTTAATGAAAAAGTTGCACGCAAGACTCTGAAAACCTTTCTGGGTCATCAGTGGTACCTTTCCAAGAAGTTGGATGCCTTATCGTTTTTTGATGAACGTATAGATACGAAAAATTTGCGTTTAATGCTTAGAAACCTACATGAACCAAGTAAAAACAACGAATTAGTGAAAGGAAATTTAACAGAAGACATGATTGAAAATAAACAAATTCAGTGTTTTATTACAAAAGTCAGCCTAACTTTTTTTGAAGCCTGCAACATTTCTACTGATTTGTACAAACGGATCCAGAAAAATGGGAAAACAACAAATCATTTCAGGAAGCAAAACACAGAGTTCAACAATTGCAAGTTGTAAATGATGTCGCAGAACGTGGTGTGGCCTTGGCTAATATTTATATCAATATCACAACTACTGAAACAGACTTTCAGAGTTTACTGCAGAGGGTAGAGCAGCATCGCAAGAACTCTAACAAATGATTTATAACAAATTTATTTTTCGTTGTTTTTAATATAATTGTTATGTATGAGTGGTAAGTAACTATTATTTTATTTGTAAAAACATTTTCTAAATCCAATTATTTAAAGTTTAAAGCAATGCAAACCTAGTTCACACCTTATAGTATTATACATTTCATACAATGCGTACAAAGCTTTAAAAGGGTATAACTCGAGAACCGTGAGAGAGAATTCATTTTTTTTCTGCTAATTAATTTAAAACTTAATAATCTATTCTTCTGCATCATTAGTTTTTTTAATATCTAAACAAATTTTAAAAGTTATAAAGCATTCTTTTCCATATTTGTTAAAAATTTACGAAAAAACGTTATTAAATTGTCAAAATGTGCAAAATCAATGCCGAAACTTATTATTTATGCACATAAAATTAAAGATCGGAAAATTTTCTTTAAGAATATTGACTCAGAAGCTGAAGAAATATTTATTTTTTTACCAACTTTGAAGCAAATTTAAAAAAAAGCCAAAAAGGTAGATTTTTGGTAAAAAATCAATTTGCGCGACCTCTAAACCACCTCCGAAAAATATGAAAAAATTCTCAAAATTTCTTAGCGTTATGAGTATTCAAATTAAGAATGATCCCCAAAATTTTTTTTTTAATGGGCACCCTAATATACATGTGTGTTTTGTAATTTCAAAGCTAGAAATGCGATGAGCTTAGTGCGAGTGTGTTACTATATGTTACTATAATAATACTTCTACTTCTTATTTGGCAGCAGCAAGAAATTCATCCATCAGTTGCCGGACGTAGAACATAAGTCCAAGCGCTTCGGTCTTTTGCGCTTCGTAGACAGTTCGTCACAACAAACTCTTTTACCTTGTCCATCCAACGACGTTTTGTTCACCCTCTCCTGAGCCACCCATCGAGTTGATTGCCGAAGATTTTTGGAGCCGACGCATTTTCATCCATTCGTACAACTTGTCTAATCCAGCGCATTCGGTCTATTTGAATACACTTGACTCGAACGATATCGTTATACAGCTCATATATCTCATGGTTCATTCGACGATGATACTCGCCGTTAACGATGATGGGTCCAAATATTTTGCAAAGCATTTTTCTCCCGAAGATTCCCAGAATAGATTGATCCGTTTGTCATTAAATCAATTTCTTAGCGCATATTAGCAGCGGTTTGCGATCAAAACTCGTATCCAGGCTGACATTATTATTTTTGTTTACAGCGGAGCCATTGTAGACAAAAACATCTACCACTTCAAAGTTATAGTTGTCAATGTTCACGCAGCGTCCCAAACAAGTAGACTCTTTGTTTGTTGAAACAAATAACTTGGTTTTGTCCTCATAAGCACTGTTACATAGTGTCATTGTAAAATAACATAATAATGTTGACATTAACATAATCCTAACATTAACCAAAAGCTTTACTTATATTAATATATATTAGACCGGGTCGCGAAAAAAATTTTCCAAAGTCGAGGGCAAATATTAAAGATCACCTAGAGACAATTTAAAAAAAAAAATTTTTTTCCTCCCCCACCCCCCGGAAAAACAGCCAAGATCGTTTTTTATCACTGTTTTTTTGTTTTTGGCTCAATCGTTAAATCAAAGACATGGGTGTATAGGTCTCGACGAGTACTACATTTGTCCTATAGATGTCGCTGACATACGACATCATCTTGTAATGATGGCCTCATTTAGAGCAATTTCTACCCCTAAAATTTACAAATATTTTTTCTCAAAATTAAAGTCCTTTAAAAACCAGAACATTTTGCTTTGGAAGTATAGAGTTTTATTCAAAAACAAAAAAGTTACGTATGAAAGATGTATTTACAGCATCAACACTAATATTTTTTCCTGTTGTTTGCATTATTACAGAAAACTATTGCGTACTTCTTAGCGTTTGGAAAAAAAATTTAATACAAGTAATTGCATACTTTTTAGTGCAAACAGTGTTTTCAAACATGCGGATGAAGTTATTCAGCGTCACCAATATTCAAGCAACGAAATTATAAAAATATCTGGTGCAAAATGGAGGTATTAATAATAAAATATAGACATTAATATGCACTTGTATTCTTCCCATGCAATTTGCAACACTGAACATTTGTGCGAAATTTAAGTGAATCAGCGCTTGGAATGACTAATCAAAATGACAAATTATTGCCAAACTAGAAAGTAGTGAACGGACCTTGAGTCGCGCCAATATTTGCTGTAATTACATACATATCTTTGCTCTTTTTGGGATTTTATTTGTAATAAAATTATATTCGGTCGGTAACTAGATTAAAAATGAATTATCTCGAGAAAATTTTTAATTTTTTTTTTCGATGTCGTTAAGACATGCAACAATTTGAGCTACAAAGTATAGAATCATTTTTATAAAAATTTTGTATCAGCGCTATAAAGTATGCAATAATTTGTGATATTAATGCAAACAACATAAAAATATATTTTTGTTGATGCTGTAAATACATCTTATCTTTCGTAACTTTTTTGTTTTTGAATAAAACTGTATACTTCCAAAGCAAAACGTTCTTAGTTTTTAAATGGCTTTAATCCTAGGAAAAAATAATTTTAAATTTTAGGGGTAGAAATTGCTCTAAAAGCCATCATTACAAGATGATGTCGTATGTCAGCGACATCTATAGGACAAATGTAGTACTTGTCGAAACCTATACACCGATGCCTTTGATTTAACAATTGAGCCACAAACAAAAAAGCAGTGATAAAATAACGAATTTGGCTGTTTTTCGGGGGTGGGGGAGGAAAAAAATTTTTTTTTTGAAGTTGTCTCGAGGTGATCTTTAATATTTGCCCTCGACTTTGGATGAAAAAAATTTTTGTATGGGGACCGACCCGGTCTAATATATATCAACCGAGTTGTCAGTTTAATAAATCAGTCGTTAACCGAACATCTGGTGTTTCACTTTATTACAAGCACCATTACCACTTTTGCCGACTGCTTCTCAATGCTCGAAAAGGCCATACTAATATTACCCAGTTCCTCCCCCCCATATTTGCAGCACACTCTGAGTGACCAGATTTCCAACTATGTCCTTACCGGTAGAGATCCCTGTTCCAAAACCTCCGGTCGTGCGTTTGGAAGTTATGAAAGAAATATTATATTAGTTTTCCAAAAATAGGTCATTTTGTATGGAAGGTACCAGAACGGGTCAGTCGATATAGACCTTATTCATGCGTGAGTCAAATTGTATAAATGTAAATTTATCGCAAAATATAGCTGAATTCAGGGTACTTACAAAAAATATATGTTTGTAAACATATTAGGAAAAATTCGGTTATTTGTAAGGGAGGTACTAGAAGAGGCGTGTCCATGGTTTCGGCTTTTGAAGGTTTCTCTACTATTACAAGATAATTAAACTGACAAAATTCAAATATCCTTCTGATGTCCGTTTGTAAGCTATGGAAGAAATATTAATTATTCACAAATAGGTAATTTTGTATGGGAGGTACCAGAAGGGGTGGGGATACAGACCGTATTCATTCCTGAGTCAAATTGTATAAGTGTACATCTATCGCAAAATATAGCTGAATTCAGGGTACATACAAAAAAGATATGTTTGTAAACCTATTAGGGTCAATTCGGTTATTTGTATGGGAAATACTAGAATTGGCGAGTCCAAGATTTCGGTTTTTTGAGGATTTCTCTATTATTACAAGATAATTAAACTGACAAAATTCAAATATCCTCCTGATGTCTGTTTGTAAGTTATGGAAGAAATATTAATTATCCACAAATAGGTACTTTTGTATGGGACCGGCCGTGGCATAGTGGTTAGAACACGCGACTACCATGCGGAAGATCGCAGGTTCAAACCTGGCTCCAGTCATCTTAAAAAAAAAGAAAACATTTTCTTTCATTGTCGGCTCCCCTCGAATGTTGTCGACAGCAACTTCGCAGTATAAGTGTCGAGTCAATCGGCGTGTCTAGTAAGAGCTTCTCAAACAGTGCCGTTCGCATTCGTCGATAAACAAGTAGGTGCCGTTAGTTGTGAATCTAAAAATAGAAAGCGTGTTAATTCACAACAACGCGAGAAGCTATCCCATACCTCATTCATGGGGTGCAAAGGGAAATTAAGTAGTTAAGTTTAGGTACTTTTGTATGGGAGGTAGGGCTATGCTGCAATCCCATAACTTCATTTTAGAAAATAGTTACACTGGTATTTTTATACGGATCAGTTAAGGTTTACTCGAGTTATCCTACAACGAATTTGGTATTAAGATACTTGGGGTCTTACTCATGTCATTCTATGCGTTACACTTTTTCTCCTATCAAATGATATATACCCTCATCCCTAAGGGTGATGGTATAAAAATATCGATAGGTCCTTGCGCATATCTGCCACACCACATATTTTAAAAATTTGGTATTTAAATACCCGACAGTCTATGGTGAGTTCAAATATAAAAATTTAGTATGAAGTGCAAAAGATAAAATAGTCACCCTAATGCCCGTCGGGTATTTAAATACCGAAGAAAAAAATCTTTCAACTTCTATTGCCTCCAGGGCAAATGTATTAAAATTTCATAAAAGTCGTTCGAGCCGATCTATGTGCAGCCTAAATAGGTTCATATACTTGAGATACAACCATTGAACAATATGACATAGAGGCACCAACTCGTTCTTAAATATTAGCACCCATAGGCCGATGGGAACTTTTCAGTTTTGAGTTGGTAGGGCTCTGAGTACAACTCATCTCCGTTATGGCGTTACACTTTTTTTCATATCAAATTATATATACACTCATCCCTATGGATGACAGTGTTATTATGACATTTAATCGTTCATTCCTCACCCCGTCTGTAAATATAAGTGCATGTTTTTTTTTTATATAAGCAACATATTCGTCACAATTTCTAACGCACTTGACTGCCAACTCACTATGGGCTTCAAAATCGTCTGGTTCTTGCAAAATGCTAAATAAATAGTTCCTTGTCAACTTCCTTCTTCATCATACATAATTATGCAAAATGCAAACAAAATTCCGAATGTTTTCCATTCCAAACCAAAAAGTACGGACGGGCCCATGGAACAACTAAAATTGACGTTGGAGTCAAAAATGTCCAATAGGCAAAATGCAGCCCTTGAAAAACATAGAATAACACTTCGTTTCGACCGGACATTAAATTACGATAATTAAAGAATAGAGGGTTAATATGTTCAACAAAAATATTTGGCATAATATTTTCTACAAAGTTGCTGAACACACCCTACACCTCAGATGTAAACAAAACATAGTTTTATATACCGGTATTCTGCAAGAACAGGCCAAAAGGGGGAAACTTTAACCCCTCCTAACTTTTTTTAAGAGCTAACCTAAAAAAACGGCGAACGCCATTCGATTCAGCACAGTCGATTTAGTTTAACTCACCGGGTGCCCCGTTTGTCGGCAAAAAAAAGTTCTCAAAACTAGCACAGTGTTATCGTAATTTATTATTATTATAATAAATAATATCGGATCAAAAAAACTTTTGCCCCTATCTGCATCGAACAAATGAACTTTCACGTAAAAATGAGTAATTCACAGAAATTATCTAAAATGTGAGTAGCACAAAAACCCAGCGATAAAAATACCCATTACGTAATCGCTGGTGTCAGCTATTTTTAGTAGAAATCAGTGATGGTTCTCTACCTTATATGAATTTCTCCTTAAATTTAGCATAGGAGTGTCATAGGCCGTTTAATCGGCGAGCTCTTGCTTACAAAGTAAGCAACGATGCCAGTAAGTGCCATTTCAGTTGCAATTACGTTATTAGTAGAGTTTTAAGCGAGCTTGATAACACGCTTGATTACGAAGTAAGTGACGATGTTAGTTACTGCCATTTCAATAGCATTGTGGTCGGAGTTATAACGAGTGGCCAATAGTTTTTACATTACACACGCTTGATTTGGATCGCTCGCTTATAATTTCATACTAATGTCATGAATTACTTAATAGGTACTTCGTTCCATTTACCTCTGAGATTTCCGGACACACTAGTTTAAGATACAATTCAAAATAATGTTAACCTGTGTGTTGCTAACATAAAACTTTCCCTCATTCCAATGATGCCCTCAAACCACATTCAAACACTCTGTCTTCTGCCTCTAAATCATTCGTCGACTTACTTTTAGGTTCTTACAAAAGCAAATAAAAATATTTGCGGTTTTCATTGGGAATTTTAACGAGATTGCAAGGGCGTCCTCAACACAATAATCCCTCAAACATGAGGAAGATTTTAGGGACTTTGTTAAATGGTACGTTTGGTTTTGTCACAGTGTACGGAGTGAAGCTCCGTTGAGTTGTTGTGAAACAACTACAACAACACCAAACCACAAAAACTCATTATGGAGGCATTAACGCAGAAAAACGAAACAAAAAGTAAAAAGACCAGAAAATGTCATAGAGAGTGGGGTGAAAAGTCCTCTAATCTTCTCCCCTAATACCCAATGTACAGATGTATGATCATACGTTGGTTGTCTCATATGTGTGGGAGGCAAAAGTCACCGGATATAACACTCAAATTACACACAAATATTTTTATGGACATTTTTCGGACTTAACCGCAAAGCCTCAAAATAAACAAACTAACTAATGGAGGGACATTATCCATTTCCAAACCACTGATGGATGGCAATATAATTACAGCATTGTGGCAAACCAATTCATGTTGGTAAACTTAACATCTTATAGGTTTTGTATCAAAACTACAACAGAAATTCCAGACATTGTTCATAAAATCATTTACATTAAAGCGTCATTCAATTTGAACATTTACATTTTGTAAATATTTTCGTGACACTGAACTTTTTGCGCTTCGTTGGCATCAGTGCATTGATGATAAGAAATAAACAACAAGTTGTTGGTATGAAGGGAAAAATCTGCCTAAATTATGCGGTATATGAATAGATTTAATATCAAATGAAAAATTTACGCAACTTATCACGATTAATGGTTTGCCCGTAATTAGCCACCTGGAGGAGGAAGAATACGTATTGTTTTTGAAATGAGTAATGAGCATGTTGTTGATCTGTTAAGGCTGTGGTTAGTTACCTCACCAATTATGTTTTCTTATGGGAGTTTAGGTAATAATGTTGACAATGTTAGTAAAAAAAACAAGTTGATCAAATATCTGTATGAGTATTTGTTATTAAGACTTTATTTTAGAACTTTAAAAGCATGTTAAAATCCTACCACATAGTTCAGCATACATTGAGGAAGTACAATTCTTTACACACTACACAGAGAACAGCTCTATTAAAAAAGAACAATTTTCACAGTCGGCTTTTACATCAAATTACTTTTTTGTACTACACGTTATGAACACGTTTGCCATTACTCCCACCACGCAACGTTCTACGAGCCATTAAGAGCAATTTTTAACTGTTGACTGCTTTTGTCTTTCAAATTGCCAACACTTTTGTTGTGCGATGCCATTAGTGTTTCTTTCGACGTTAAACATTTTAATATATTTACATACCCGTATATCATAATTTGAACGTCCATTCACAACCTACGTTCATCACCGTCACCACTAACTCCTTACCATCATCATCATCATCATCATCAGCAGCAGGAGCAGCGGTAGCATCATCGTAGGTAACATTGCTCTTATTGTCAGATTTTGTTCGGGCTTTGGCATACATGCGACAAAAGTAATTTCCTGCAGTCATTTTTCATACTCCATTATCTTTCCTTTATTATTATTTAAAGTTTTTTAACTTTTTCTTAAACACTTTAACAGACAACCAAGTGCACCGTCTCACCCCTCATCAGTCTTTTGTTTGAATATTTGAATCCTTGCTTTTGGCCTGTAACTAAGTGCGTGCGTGTGTGTAAGGTTGTGCAAAGTCCTTTAGCCAAGAAAATAAAAATAGTATATAAGAGGATCCTGTCACAACTTATTAGCATGAACGCACGTTATAACTTAGGAAAAACGTTTGAAGTAAACTTTTTTTTCTGCTCATTCAAGTGTTTTAAAAGTAATTTTGTATTGTGACTTTGCCATAGTCCATAGACGGAGTTCTTTTATACTGTCATCATGCAACAGTTTAAATTATTACATTTTATTAAAAGTCAGTTTGCCTCATAAATTGCAAAGAGTTTAATATTGTTACGAACTGAAAATGTGAAAGGTTGTGAATGAAAGTGTTAACAGCTGCATTTAGTGCAAAGCTTTTTGAATTTGAATACTAGTGTTTTTTTTTTTTGATTAATTTATGTTCACTTTTGATTTTTGTAAAGTTTTTGATTAAGTTTAATAAATTTCAGTAAAATTTGCTAAAAAAAATAACTGAAATAATTAAGACATTCCACAGACATGACTATTATGAAGTAATTATATCAATATAATAGAAAATTTTGTGTTTTACTGAGGATGAGGGTATATATAAGACGGGTTGCCCGACTGAAACTTTCTTACTGGGTTTTCAGGCACTATGGTCCCACTATTACAAAAATAGGGGAAATTGTTTTCATCCATTCGTACAACTTGCCCAAACCAGAACATTCGGACTATTTAAACGCACTTGACTATTTCGATGTCATTGTACAGCTTAGTGTTCATTCGATGACAGTAGACTACATGAATAGATTATCAGTTGTATCATAACCCAAGTAGGATCAATGTCTGGTACAGTTGGATCTTTGTTCTCCGAGAGAGAGGGTTTTCTCTCGTCTCTCTCGTCTCGTCTCAAAATCATCTACAACTTCCAGGTTATAGTTCTTAACATTCACGCAGGGTTAACTGACAGAGGTCGTATGAATGTTTGTATGCTTGTATGTATGTTATGCATGTATGTATGTATCGAGGTTCGCATGCAACAAAACTAAAAAGTGTAAAGAATTAATGAAAATCTCAACAAATTTGTAAAATGTTGATTTTTATGAATGGGTAATGTACCAAATTATGTTTATAAAAGGTACAAGGTGATTATATTGCAGAACAATTGCATAAAAAACGTGGTACATTTAGTGATCCCCTACTGAACATACCCAGTATTTGTACATTTTGTTGCATACAACCCAACATATGATTCATTGCACAGTGGTCGTCCCCATTGACCAAAAATAAACAAATTAAGTCAAAATTCTAGGTAATACTGTGGCAACACTATTTCACAATAGATTTTGCTCTTTCATATTACTTTTGTTCTTGATTTTTTTTGATTGTGTACTCTAAGAGAGGTCCTTGAATCCTTTGTCCGACATTGACCAAATTTAAGATTTAGTCATAGATAGATGGAATCAATGGATATAATGACTTTGGTGTGCCTACTATGAAATTTAAATTTTCAGGATCTAAGGGAGGTCCTTGAATCCTCTCACAGATTTTCAACAAATTTTAGAAATTGGTGTCATTAAAAGAGACTGTGAGATGTGCCAAATACTATTCACCTATGAAAACTCTTTCTATTTCTGGCCGCTCTTTGTATGATACGGCAACCACTGTGCATTGTTTACAAAAATTCGGTCGAACCTACTGTTTCGGGCAACATTTGACACAAACTTTAACAGACTGGATTCGTGGATACCCTTTATGTATTGCTCTGTGACCAGACCCATTTCAGCCGACTACTTCTCAATTCTCGAAAAGGCCAAAGTAACATTCCACATTCCACGGCCAATGATATCTATATCTGGCTTACACCAGCCGCATGTTACTTTTGTTAAAGATGTTACTAATCCTGTGTACTGCAGCCTTCCGCATGATCATCTCTAATACGATGTTAAACAGAACGCATGACAGAATACCGCCTTGTCCAAAGCCATACATGGTAGGAAATGGCTCAGTCTGATTTTTGCCTGTAGACTTCGTGTCAGTCGTATCAGCTTCGCGGCGATGCCAAACTCAGCCATGGCAACTAATAACTTCTGTCGTATTGGACCATCGAATGCAGCATTGTAATCGATAAACAGATGCCATATGTCGATCTACATTTCTTGGGTCTCTCCAGGATTTGTCGTAGTGTGAATATCTGGTAGGTCGTGGATTTACCAGGTCCAAAGCCACACTTGGGGAATGGGACTTTGCCCAGATGTTGAAAGTTACTGATTGTCACTCACTTGGGAGAGACCAGAAGCGATTCCTTTGTGGCACTGTTCAAGCAGCTAACTACTTCCGGTCTTAGACCAAGTATTTCCCGGGCAATGACTTTAAAGCAACCGCTTAGAAGTTAGCTAGAGTTAGAAGGCGAAACGTTGAGTAACCTAATCGGCATGCTTTCTGCGATGCGTCTTAGGAAGTAGGTAACAGAAGTTACTGAAGCTCAACACAGGCTCTCTGAGTGGCTTTGGCAGCCCCAAGAAACTAGGATTGGGAGCGGTGGTCTAATAAACCACTCTCCTTTAACAAAATTTATAATGAAAACACGGAGAATAGATAAAACAAGAACCCCCCCAAATGTTGATGACCCCCGCAAACGATATAGGGACCATGATTTAAGGATATGCACCTGGAATGTCCGAACTCTTTACAGAGATGGTGCCTCTATCCAACTGGCGGATGTCATCGACAAATACAAGGCTGACATCACCGCCATACAGGAAATGAGATGGACGGGACAGGGATGAACACGACGAAAGAACTGTGACACCTTGTACATCTGCCATGCAGAAGATAAAGACGATAAGATTAAAGATGCATTTTACGAGCGCCTATAGGAAACATACGACCGCTGCCCTGGCCACCACAGACTTTATGGACTTTAATATTGCGCATTCCATGGCATCCGCCGCAACAACCGTGCTAGGATATGAAAAGCGGCGCTCAGACGAATCCTGGTACGATGAAGAATGTCGCATAGCGTCTGAGGAACAGGTACTGCTTATAGGGCAACGCTACAGCCAATTGTAACCCGTGCTGTTAGGGAACGGCGTGAGGAGAAAGCAAAACAGGCGAGACAGCTATTTAAGCGAAACAAAAAACGTCAAATAAAGGAACGGGAGAACGAGGATATTAGGCTATACTGGGATAGAGGTGAGGCCGGAAAATTTTACCAGAAAGTAAAAGCAAAAGGCTACGGTAAAGGGCTCCCCTCCTGTAAGGAAAAGGATGGAAATCTGGTTACATATACGCAGAGTTTGCTGCATATATGGAGAGAACACTTCCAGCAACTGCTGATTGCAGAAGGCAGCGCACGTGAAGGTATCACGCCAATTGTCGATGACGGCTTAGATTGCCCACTACCAAGTCAAGCCGAGGTAAGAAAAGCAATATTGCGGCTGAAAAACAGCAAAGCAGCCGACGGTTTTCCTGCAGAGCGCTTTAAGTCCGGTGGCGAGGAGCTGATAAATAGCATGCACCTTTCTTACCCACGGTCTGGCTTAACGAGTGCATGCCCGATGATTGCAACCTAAGCGTATTATGTCCTGTGTTGAAAAAAAGGTGATTCAAGGGTGTGCTGCAACTACTGCGGAATCAGTCTTTTACCTATCGCATTTAAGGTCCTGTCGAGTGTGCAATGTGAAAGACTAAAGCCAAGGTTATCCAACCTGATCGGGCCTTATCAGCAACTGACTAGGTGTTCACACTTCGGCAAATCCTGGAAAAGACTCAAGAGAAACAGATCGACTATAAAGCTGCCTTCGACAGCCCGATACGGCAGAAATTACTCAAAGCCATGGCTGAGTTAGGAATTCCAGCGAAGCTAATACGCCTTTTCGGAATGACGCTGACTGACACGAAGTCTTCAGTGAAGATTGGCAACGACCTTACAGAGCCATTCGATACCAGATGAGGCCTAAAATAAGGCGACGGCCTATCATGTGATCTCTTCAACATAGTGAAGGAGAAGTGGTAAACATGAGTTGCACGATATTTAACAAAAGACACATGCTGCTCGCGTACGCTGATGACGTAGACATCATCGGCCGAAAACTGCGGGATGTGACTGCAGCATTCTCAAGAATAAAGTAGTATTCAGCGAAAATGGGTCTTATAGTCAACGAGGCCTAACAAACTTATTATATTTAACGAACAAAGATTCTACTCGTTTGGTAAACTGCGTGAGCTTGTCAACGAGGTATTAGATAATTTTTTCTACCTAGGGTCCATCAACAAAACAAATGTCAGCCTTGAAATTCGGAGAAGAATCCTGCTTGCTAATAAATGCTACTACGGTCATGTTGTACGCATGGACGAAAATGATTCAGCTCGAAAGTTTTCGACAATGAACTCGATGGGCGGTGCAGAAGAGGGCGACCAAAACTCCGTTGGCAAGACCAGGTTACTGAGATCCTTACAGAACTTGGTGACTAACTGAAGAAGAAGCGCAGAAGATCGAAGCGTTTACAATAATTTTCTACGTGCGGTATATAATCCAATGGGATTGCAAAGAAGTGTCAGCTAAGTAATCAAACTGACCAAATAACAGCTGTCCGTTTGAAAGTTATTGGAGAAATATTATTTTTACAAAAATAGATAATTTTGTATGGGAGGTACCAGAAGGTGTGGGGCTTTTCTTCCCATCTACAATCCTATAACTTCATTTTGGAAAATATTTATATTACTCGAGTTATCCTGCCCACCAGCCAGACTGACGGACATGGCTCAATCGTCTTATAAATTCCAGAATCGAATTTGGTTTTAAGTTACATAGATTCAAGCAGGCCTCGTTTAATACGTTACACTTTCTTTCGTATCAAATGATATAGACCATCATCCCTAAGGCCGAGGCAACATACTGAGCGACAAAGCGGCGATCGGTAAGCGGTAGGCGGCAACAAGTTGAAACATATGGGAATTTGTATCTACAATCGTTTAAAATATAGTTCGATCCGACCAATAGTTGTAGTTTTATTGAGATTTAACGGTGATTAGTAATTGAACGAGTGAAAATCATTAATAAATGCATTTTATTTTGGTTTCTTTTAAATTTTATAAGACAACGGATGATTAACTAATCGTAGGGTTTAAGGAGACGTGTTAGACCCTCAGTATCTTAAGACCAAATTTGAATCAGGACTTTTTAAGGTCATTGATCCATGTCCGTCTGTTATTGTACAGATATCTCTATGTCTCTGTGGATATTTCGAACATTTCAGGTGCATATATAACTTTAAATCATAGATCGGCAAATGCACTACGCGGCGCTTTTGCTCTCCCACGTATTGCTTACACGTATTGCACACACATATTGAAAAAGAGAAAATAAAATCATTTACTCGCGCTCTAGCAGTCGATTGTGGTGAATTGTAAATTGACTTTAAATAGGTGGAGTTCCGAGTCTATATTTGTCTATATTTACCACATGATAAAGTTAATATTACGCCTTTCAGCATCCAGGTTGCCTTTGTGTGGAAATCTGGTTCCACGCACTACCAATTTTATGCAAACGCAAATCTTATGTTAACTTGACTTCGTTATCCAAGCTGTAGCTATCTATAAATATTTTCTGACTGGTGAACCAAGAGCAGGGAAGCTATTTGTGTATTAAGATCACCCAGACCAATTTTAATGTCATGACAGGCCAGACCGGCATAGTGGTTAGAACATGCGACTAACATGTGGTAGATCTGTGTTTCGATTAACGGATCCTTACTTACTTACTTAAGTGGCCCATTAAAACTTACAAACATGGTTCATAAATTTGAGGCCTGAAGCACTAAAGAATTCCACACGCTTCGGTCTTGTGCGTGTGTTCTCCAGTCAGTCCTACCAGATGGTGGCACGTCGCCTACCGCTTGGTCCTTCCAACGGAGTTTGGGTCTCCCTGCTCTGCGCCGTCCTTCAGGTTCGCCTTCAAACACCTTTCTCGCTGGAGCATTTACATCCATCCTGGCAACATGACCCAGCCATCGTAGTCGTTGCATTCTGACTCTTTTAGCTACGTCTATGCCGTGGTAAAGCTCATACAGCTCATGGTTCATCCGATGGCGAAACTCGCCGTCGACACAGATAGGTCCATAAATTTTTCGGAGTCCGTTGTCGTAAGCACCCATGATTCGGCAGCATACAAAATAACGGGTAAGATTAGCACCTGGTAAAGCTGTTTCATAGTATTCCGAGATAAGGTGGTATTACTAAAGTGCTGCCGAAGTCCGTAAAAACATCTATTGGCTAGCACTATTCTCCGCTTAATTGCTTGGCTGACATTATTTTTCTTATTGACGAAAGATCCGAGGTAGGTAAACTCATCTACTACCTCAAACAATTATTTTCAACGTTGACGCTGCGTCCCCATCGAGAGGACTCTTTGTTCGTCGAAATCATTATTTTTGTTTTGTCCTCGTTGACCGCTAAACCCATTTTTGCCGACTCCTTTTCTATCCGACTCTATATCTATATCATCGGCATAGGCTAGTGGCATGTGGCTTTTGTGGAATATGGTGCCAGACATGTTGACACCAGCCTTTATCATCACCTTCTCCAAACTATATTAAATAGTGTACAGGACAGGCTATCGCCCTGCCTGAGACCTCTTTCCGTGTTGAATGGTTCAGACTGATCCGAGGATTTGGTTAAGGAATACCAAACTCAGATATGGCCTCATAAAGCCCATTCCTTATCGGAGAGTCGAAGGCAGCTTTGTAGTCGACAAAGAGGTGGTAGGTGTCGATCTGCTTTTCATGGGTTTTTTCCAGGATTTGTCGTAAGGTGAATATTTGATCCGTCGTAGATTTGCCAGGTCCAAAGCCGCACTGATATGGTCCAATTACTTTTTCTACAATTGGCTTTAGACGTTCACACAATATGCTTTAAAGGACCTTGTACGCAATTGGTAATAGGCTTATTCCACGATAGTTCTTACATTCACTACGATCTCCTTTCTTGTATATGGCACACAACAGACTGAGACTCCAATCCCCGGGCATGCTCTCCTCTTGCCAGATGTTCTCCATGAGCTGATGCATGCTCCTAATCAGCTTCTCCCCGCCAGCCTTAAACAATTCAGCAGGGAGACCATCGGCTCCAGCAGCTTTGTTGTTTTTAAGGCGGGAGATGGCCATACGTATCTCGCTCTGGCTCGGAGGTGGACAGTTAATACCATCGTCATGGATTGGAGCGGGGTCTTTTGGAGTGGTGTCAGTATCTAGTAAATTTCTAAAGTGATCTCTCCATATCTTCAGAACGTTATCCGGGTCCGTCACTAGCTGACCATCGCTGTCCTTGCAGGAGGGCAACCCTGTTCCACGCATTCTCGCTTTAACTTTGTTGTAGAATTTTCGGGCTTCCCCTCTACTTCGGAGCAACTCAGTGCACTCATCCTGCCTCTTCTTCAGCTCCTTCTTTTTTCTTCTAAAAAGACGAGATTAACGGATCCAGTCATCTAAATTTTTCTTTCATTGCCGGCCCGCTCGATGTTGTCGACAGCAACTTCGCAGTATATTGTCGAGTCAATCGACATGTCTAGTAAAAGATTCTCAAACAGCGATGTTCGCATTCGTCGATAAACAAGTAGGTGCCGTTTGTTGTGAATCTGAAATATAAAGCGTGTTAATTCACAACAACGCGAGCAGCTATTTCATACCTCATTCATGGGGTGTAAAGGGAATTTAAGTTTTTTTTTAAGATATAGTTGGATATAGGTAGAATTTCTGTGGAGAGTTCGACCATACATATTGTCTTTTATCATTATCATGTTTTATCAACATTTGGGGTTGCTTGTCTATTCTCTTCTTTGTGTCCTTGAAATAGGCGATTTTATGAAGGAGATTTGCTCATTCTTTTTTGGATTTAAAATTGTTCTCCAATAACCAACTAGTGGGAGATAAACAAGTAGGTGAGAACTGCAACATTGTAGTCCAGAAATAACATTGCCACACATGCAAAAGCAATAGCAAGTTCCATTAAATGGTTTAGATGTTAGATGTTTTCTTTCCATTGAGAGCAGATAAAACCACCCTCATGTCAGGTTTTGAAACAAAAATTGCAGAAAGACAATCCGAAGGCAAAATAGATGTCATCAATACTACAATTTCCGGTTGCTTATTTAAGAAAAAACAACAGCAAAACAGCATAATTGCGTTTTAAGCTTTATGGTAAATGAAAGTCATCTAAATAGTCCTTCGCAGGAAAATCACAACTGTCCCGAACTATCAAATGTGTCTAATACTCATTAAGAAGGCGACGACAATTGGCAACGAAAATATGTCTTATAACTTAAATATTTCTCAGTCCTTTCATTATGTTTTGCGTTTTTCGTTTTCCTTTGCACATCGTTTTGCTTTTCTTTTTTTATTGTTTCATCCAGCGTCGTATGATTGTACTCTGATGAGTATTTTTTACGACTCATTGGGCAATTATAATATTAATAATGAAAATGACTTTTGCAAGTTGACTCTAAGTTTCGCCATAAACTGTATCTATAAGTATGAGTATTCATAGGCAGGGTAGACGTACAAATGCAAAAAAATGTTGTACAATTTAACCTGCTGTACAATTTATTTTGTTGTTGTTGTTGGAAGTAGGGGTGATGGGAGATTTCCTTATTTGAGCATTCTAATGGTTAGTTATCTGGGAATTACCAAAAAACTATCTGAGAAATTATCCAAGATCTCGTATTCTACAGGCAATACAATTGGACAAACATCTACCACGTCGTTAATGTTAAAAGGCGCTATGTTGAGTAAGTTAATTTCTCCTTTAAATAAAAATTAACAGACATTTTTAAAGGAGAAATGTCAGATGTTTTTTTATCTATATATATATAAAAGGCTTGGGTGACTGACTGATCACTCCCCGGCCCAAATGGCTAAAGCTAGAACCGTTAAATTTAGAATGTAGGTTTCCTTTATGACGTAGGCACGCATTAAGAAGGGATTTTTGGAAATTCGGACTGAAAGGAAGTACAATGGGCGTGGCATACAACGGGAATTTTAAAATGACTGTATCTCATTAATCATTATAGTTTTGAAGTCGAGATTTGGCACATATGTTGGTCGTTCAAGAAAACTTACTATGTTGTGGCAAGAGTTTTATTGGCCAAATAAATTGACCGAATGCAAATATATTTTTTTGTGTGATACTGTCTATCGTAGGCTACATGAAAACATAATTAGAAAAAGGGGCGTGGCACCGCCCAAACAAACCGAAATTTCAATCGCTCATATCTCAAGAGCCGTTAGAGGTAGGAAGATGAGATTTGCTGCATATGTTACTGATACAAAGAGGAATACGTCTCGCTGGAAAATGGGCGGTGCCATGCCTCTTTTGAATAAATCGTTATCTGGGTAAAATAAATGAACCGATTGCAATGAAATTATCACTTTGTAGTACTATCCGTAGGGCCTTTATCATAGGCTACATAAAAATATAATTAGACAAAAGGGCGTGGTACCGCCCACACAAGTACATGGGGAATTACGTCTCGCTGGGAAATGGGCGGTGCCACGCCTTGTTATGTCGGTCATATCGCATAGAAATATTGTAAAAACATTTTATAATATATATATACATATAAAAAATTGCTTCACTAACTAATTGGGTGAAATGGCTGTAGATTGAATGATGAAATTTGGTGTGGTTGTTCCCCTTTCCCCTTCCCCTTTTCCAAATCGAATTGAAGCTTGCTTCGAAATCCGATATTTTTGTGTACAAAAATCGAAAAGGGATAAAATCATGATAAATGATATGGGCTTGCTCTCTGTAGAATTAGAATGAAGCAAGAACGGTTCTCGAAATTCGTACTTTTTAGGTGTAAAAAAGGTCGCTCATGGATAAAACTGGTACTAAGAGGCTATAAGTGTAGTGGGAAAAATTGAAGTGAATATTTTAGATGTGCGATATGAAGTAATTTTTCGAAATTCGTTTAGGTGTAAAAATACAGAAAAAGGGTACTATCGCCCAGACAAAATGCCTAAAGGTAGAGTTACTAAAATGTATTTAGCATGACTCCCTATAGAATTAGGGGGTTTTTAAAAATTTAAACATTTAGGGTACAAAATAACGAAAGGGGATTAAACTGGTACCATCACCCAAACCTAACAGCTAAAGCTATATGGGCATAGAATAAGAGGTAGTACCGGTCCATTTTAGTTGTGCGATACGAATGGAGATAAAAAGGTATTAAAGCGGTACAATCACTCAGACCAATGGGATAAGGCTACAATGACATAAATGTATCTCCATTCGTCTTACGAAGCGTTTGCATATCTGTATTGAAAAAATTTTTAAGAAGATTCATATTAAATACGGGTGAAGCAACGCGAGCCGGGAAAGCTAGTAAGTTATATGACTATATTGAGTTAAATTTGTGACCTAGTGTTCGTATTTACAAAATGTGATACAATATGAAGCTTCACCAAAGCATTCTGTTTAAATGCAGACACTTCAATTTATCATACCATTTAAATAATAACTAAGAAACAATAACAAAAATAACGAGAAATAGATATTAATATTTTTATGATAACGATAAGAGAAGAGTATTCTGAATCTTGCATACACAGCAACATGTTCCAACTCCCTCTTCCAACGAAGATAAGAAAAATTGTACCACATTTACTAACATCATCGTCAGACATGTGAAAAACACGTATTCCAAAGTGGCAAAACGTCACATAAACTTCACTTAAATTAATTGAATACTTTGGTTCGTCCAATTGCCGATATTGGTGCTAAGCATTTTGTGCCCCAGCCATGAGTCAGTCTTCCGTAGGTAATGGTAACGACGTGAGCATATACCCACCGCACCACGCTGCATCGCACACAAACGCACAATGAAACCGCGCTACATTAAACGAGTTCTAAAAAAAGTAATTCTATTCGCTGTCACTCTAATCATTCTATCCGTAATAACGATAAAAGTCGTAGAGCGCCGTCTTAATCAAAACGATAACATAAGTGAATCTCCGGTGGAAAAAAGTGCTAGTAGCGGTAGAATTGTCAAGAAAAGTGATCCGAATCTGCCACCATTTGTTAATGTACACGATGAAAAATCGCCACGTCGACCTCGACCACCGGTTATGAATGTTAGGCCCGTTTTACGCGGAGAATTAAATATAGCCCAGTTTTATGATTTAAGTGTGCCCTTTCGTCTGCCGGAATCAAATGGGCCCAAGCGCGATTGGAACGATTATGTCGCCATCGATTTGGACATGAAACGTGTCGGCTTGGGAGAGCATGGCAAGCCGGCATACATAACAGATGAGTCGAAGAAGGAACTGGAGCATAAACTATCCATGGACAATGGGTTTAATGCACTGCTGTCGAATTCAATATCGGTAAATCGTTCGGTACCCGATGTTCGTAAAGAGGAGTAAGTAACTGAATGGAATTATTGTGTTTGAATTTGGTAGCCTGACAATAGATTTCGAAATAATATTCAGGGTCTCAAATGTAAGCTTTTTTATTAATTGCTTGATTCTTAAATTCTTGGAATTTCAACCATTTTTTGAATCATGACTGGCTTAACAAATAGTTTTTGTGCAAACTGTATTCGACCTGTATGGGACCGGCCGTGGCAAGATGGTTTGAACACGCGACTACCATGCGGGAGACGCCGGGTTCGATTCCCGCTTTCGTTATCTACATTTTTCTTTCACTGCCGGCCCCATTGCCGACAATAACTTCGCAGTAAAGTGTTGAGTCAATTGGCATGTCTTGTAAAAGCTTCTCAAACAGCTCAACCAGAGAGAGATTAAGTAACAACTAGAATTACTGTCTCTTCCCTCCTTTAATAAAAACCCTTACAATTGTATTTCCAATTACCTCAGTGATGTTCGCATAAGTCGATAAACAAGTAGGTGCTATTAGATCTGAATCTCAAAATTGAAGAGCTATCCCATACCTCATTCATGAGGTGTAAAGGGAATAAAGTTTTGTTTTTAAGTATTTGACTGCTAAGGGCATTTACATCAGGCCAACTGTCATAGTTCGAAAACCACATAATCAGGCGAAACTTGGAAAACTATTTGCCGTCTCGCAGCTGCGATTTAGCACTGTTAGAACATTCAAATTTTATTTATTTTTATTTTGTATACTAATATGTCTTTCATATTTTTTTTGGCAGGTTAAAGTTTGTGACGTAACATTAATGACGTTATATACTAATGTCTCATACATCATCGTTTTGCGACAGACCATCTCTATATATTAAATATTTTTGTCTGCTACTGTTAGGTATGACTTGATATGAAGAGTTCCAATCGAACTGCTACGTGTGACGAGATAAACGCCAGCGTTATCTTATCAATTTGGCTGGAAAGTGTTAAACGCTGTTGCGGAAAGCGCTGTGTGCAATTGTACATGAAAGTTAGTTAGCGGCAATTAGTATAAAAACTGCAGTATAAGCATAGACATTGAGGCACGTTCATAAAGGCAAATTTAAATAATAAAGCGTCTTTAAGAGCAAAAACCGTCGAGGAATAACGGGTCATTCATTTTGAGGTATTTTTTTTTTGGTGGTGATTAAACTGTATCATTATTATTAACTCTTATTAATAGTTGAACATTCACATTTCTTCAAATATGGCTCATTCGGAACAAAACTATGAATGTGCAATTCCATTTATCGCTTAACATTATAACGAACTTTTTAATTGCATCAAATTCGTAAACGCGATTTTGTGGGCATTTGATTCCAACAAGACCAAAAAAAAAAATTTTTTAAAGGCCAGTGTAAAAATATAAAAAACATTAAAAATATGAACAATATT
Source organism: Muscina levida (assembly GCA_964034835.1). NCBI lineage: Eukaryota > Metazoa > Arthropoda > Insecta > Diptera > Muscidae > Muscina > Muscina levida. Next base: position 58,869,293 of record OZ035882.1, read on the forward strand.
AAAAATGTTCCAAAAAATTTTAAAAAAATTAAAACTAGTAAGGCTTTTATCTTCGGCTATGCCGAAGCTCAGATACCCTTCAGCATTCGTAAAAATGGTGATAAAACTGTTAATTTGCACTACAACTACATTTCATTAAACTTTGTACCACAGTTTCACACATCCATTTTTTGTCAATAATTTTTATCGATTTTATTCGATTTACCGATAAGTTTATGAGTTGGTTAGTTGGAGCATATTTTTATGAATTGTGTAACTCCCCAAAAATAGGAATTTGTGTAGGATGTGGGAGTAGTTTAAATCCGATCTTGCTTATCTTAGAACTTAACCTCTGCTTCTGGACAGAAGCTTACATACCAAATTTCAGCCCGAAAGCTCATAAACTACAGGGACATACAGACGGATACCCCCAAAAAGAGAGATTTTGTATGGAAGGTGTGAGAAGTATTCGTCCGATATTGCTCATCTTACAACGTAACCTCCTATTATAGGATTAAAGCTTGCATATCAAATTTCAGCTCGATATTTCCTAACCAACGGCTGTAATCGCGGGGGCAGTAACGGGGACACCCCAAAAAAGGTAGTTTGAATGCGAGGTGGGAGTAATTTTGACCGACATTGCTTATCTTAGAAAGTAGCCTCCGCTTAGATATTGAATCTTGCGTACAAAATGTCAACTATATACCACTTAATCGCAGGGACAGACCCCAAAAAGGCAGAGTTTGTATGGGAGGTGAGAGTAGTTTTTGACCGATCGGTCTCATTTTAATACTCAACCTCCGCTTAGAGTAGAAAAGATTTCATACAATATTTCAGCTTGATTGCTCTTATATTACTATTGTAATCGCGGGGACTGACATACGGACACCCCCAAAAAGAGGGATTTTGTATGGGAGGTGAGAGTAGTTTTTGACCGATCGGTCTCATCTTACTACTCAAGCTCCACTTAATGTAGGAAAGCTTGCATACAAAATTTCAGCTTGATTTCCCTTAAACTACAACTGTAATCGTAGGGATACTCCAAAAATGGGGAGTTTGTATGGGAGGTGGGAGTAGTTTTGACCGATCGGGCTCTTCTTAGAACTCAACCTCCATTTAGGGCATGCGTACAATATTTCAGCTTGATTGCTCTTAAATTACTGCTGTAATCGCGGGGACTGACATATAGACACCCCCAAAAAGAGGGATTTTGTATGGGATGTGGGAGTAGTTTTTTACCGATCGGTCTCATCTTACTATTCAACCTCTGCTTAGTGTAGGGAAGCTCACGTACTAAATTTCAGCTCGATTGCCCTTAAACTAAGGGTGTAATCTGTAATGTACACGAACTAATTTTCGTTGATGATGCAAAGTCTAATAAGTTCTATAAGCATCTTAGAACTTGGGAAGAGGTAGGACTGCGGGAGCCTTTTCCATTGGTAGCAACAGTCGGTTTTAGGGGGGTTCTCGTCCTTCTCCAGCCAAGCCATGTTACCATTACCAAATTTATTATAGACTCCCTTTTTATTTAATATACCAATTTAATTATAATAGATATAAACTAAACTGAAAATATTACCCCTTTATAAACGAAATACAATAAAAAAAACATAGATACTAATCGATTGCCTTGAACGCTAAACATTCTCCGATATTGATGAGAATGATCGTCTCTATACCCACTCCTGCCATTGTCCTAGTGACGTGAGGATAAAATTTATAGGACCCCAAACTACTATCACTCCATTCTTAGATACTCATCCCTACTTTAAGAAACGTTAGAAATGGACGTTTAGAAATCCATAATAATTTTAAGATTTTTTTTCCAAAATTATATTTTTTTTATATTTTATTATTTTTTTTTCCAAATTCACTTAAACTTAAACACTATATTAGTTAGCTAAAGATATTTTTTTTTCTTGCCATTGTGGCTCTATTAGGTCTACCTTTCATAAAGTTTTCTTTCTTTCATAAATTTTCAATATGGTACATATTACATTAATTTTTTTATTTTTAATAAATTCATTAGCAAAAGTTCATTACTTATTCTTACATCCCTTAGAGGGTTAAGAAATACAATCTAAACTATAATATGAGAACTCAAGTAGAGACACGAATCTTTAAGTACCAGAAAATCTGGAATTTATAAGAGAGCCCATGCGGAGCTTTGATCTGTTAACGATCAGCAATTAAACAAACGTAAAAAAAAGAACAACAACACTAGCAATAGAAATATTCTCATCGAGATGAACTTACATAAGCTCTCTCATGTTTTCTCCCTAATGATATCACAGCAAGAAATACGTTTTTGTTATTGTAATTATTTCTTTAAACTTACCAGCATTCTCCGGTTATGATGAAGGCCTCCATATATACTGGATTCTGGTTGCTATATTTTAGATTGGGGCAAATATAAATATTCCTTGCTATGTTACCATTTGTTGCGACAAATTTCTATCATGCGATAAAAAAAATAGTTGTTAGTTTGTGTGTATGTATGTATATAAGTGCTTAAGCTTGTTTTCACAAATATTCTTCCAATATTAGGCGTGTTTTAGCTCAAATAGGAATTTTTATATATTTTGGTATTAGCCATGATGGGATGGTATGGTTATTTATAAATTTATATTTTCGAGATAAAATTTACACATTTTATTCTTATTTTTCTCAAAAGGTGGATATAACATTATCCTAAAGGTCAAATATCAATTAAAAGTAATTATGCAATCATGTTAAGAAATTTCAAGTATGAAACTATTTAGGTTTTAATTGTACTATTCGTAAAATTACAATTGAAAATCGAAAATTCTTTGTACGACAAGCTTAAGCCATTTTCTAATAATATTTTGTACTTAAGAGTGATAAATTGGGATGTTTGGAATTAAAGGTTGTGGTGAAGCCAAATTATAATTCGGTTGGTTCCTTGGGGACGTATGCCAGCAATGTGTTGCAGATGTGGAGTGCAGAAATTTAGAGATCGCTCAAGAGTTATGGGTGGCTAGTGATTGGGATGATTCCCATGGTGATTTGACACAGTACCTTCTCCAATTGGAAGAATTTAGGCGTTTGTCCAAACGTTCGTAACTTGCACGCGTTTTTTTCCGCAATACCTTAGCGCAAGTCAAGGAAAGTTATGAGCTTAGTTTGGACAGCTTAACTTTCAGGTACATACACGAGCCGTAGAACTGTTGCCACGTATGTCGTACCACTTGTTTAACCTATGGGTAAGGTGTTTTATGAGTTGGTTTACCACCTTATAAATTGGGGTGAATTTTAATTTACCTGAATGTTTCTGATACTTCTCGGCTGCCGACGCCTTTAAATACCTCTTGGTTGATCCCAGCAATAACGATGCTGTTAAATTAAAGGCACTATGTGGCAAAAGAAAATGCTTTCACGTCCAATAATACTGGATGATTTGCCAAAATTTAGTCACCTTCGAACTCGAATTGTAATTTTCGATTGAAATAAATCAACTTGCACTTTTACTATTTAATGATTTCAAATTAAGACTGCGATTTAAGTTCGCCGATGTTGACTTTATCAGTTCAGAGGTTGATTGAAAAAGGAAGAACTTCTGAATTTAGTCTGAATATTAATGCCAAAATTGTGGTCGGACAAAATGAATGTGAGAAAAGAAAATGTCAAAACTGCTAGAAAGCTTGAGTTGCCACTTTGGGGCAAAGATGGTACATATTGTGAATGCCTTAGTCTGCGCATATTTAATCTTTTTGCAATTCTGAAAATGTTTACACAATTAGATTTTTGTCTTTCTCCACTGAAATTTATATGGATGTCCGATTTTAATGGTCAAACACAAATTTATGTCGATATAATAAAATGTACAATTAGATCTTTAGATATCTACATGTACCTTTTGTCATTATCATTGACATGAACCCTATGTACATCAAGGTCAGGCATGTGAACCAAATGAACAAAAGAAATCAAAAATAATAAATATCTTGCTCAGCTGATAGGTGCACTCATATATTTAGATTTGTATAGATGTGTATTACTTAACACAGATTTGAGTGGTTTTGGAGCAATTACATTATTAGACTTAATATGACCACAGAATCGTATGCTTTTTCACCACATTATAATAGGGCTGAACTGTGAAATTGTTCATATTTAGTTTCAACTATGATATAACATAAATGCTACTTTATATTTCTTGACGCTTTATTAATTAGATGTTACTGTGCAATACATTAGATGTTACTGTGCAATTGATTGGCTGGTGATTTATATAGTTGTATAGATACTGGAGAATATTTATGAATGTCGATTTTTTTTTTGTACAAAAAAAACATAGCAAATGTATGATGTGTAGATCGTCCACTACAAACCAGATAATTTAGAAAGATTGTCGCTACTAAATTAGATGGAGAAAGGACGTCTAATTATATTCGTATGTCCTTACCATGATATGTTCCGATTAGTTTACCCTCTAAATCTTCTAAGGTGTAATAGTGATTACCCAGTTTTTCTCTAATCCGCGCTTTAATAAAGACAGGGGACAGCTTTGAATTGAACGATTTTTCAAAATTGCTTTGAGCAAAGTTACGCCGATAGACTGTATCTCCAACATTAAATGATTGCGGTCTTGTGCGTAGGTTATAGGTGTTTTGATTTTTATTAAAAGCATTTTTGATATGTCTACGCAGATCTTGGCGAATCAATTGAAGGTGGTCATCGTTTGACACTTTCGCAGACGGTTCACTTAAAATACTTAATTTTCTCAATATTTCGTATGTGGAGGCGTGAGTGACCATATTGAAGCCAAAAAGGGCATGATAAGGAGAACATCCTATTGATTGATGAAAAGAGTTGCGTAGGGCGCAGCTGATAGAAGTTAAGTTTTTATCCCATTGTTTATGATCATTTTTCAGATACGCTCTTATCCCTGCTATAAGAGAACGATTCACTCTCTCCGATGCGTTGGATTGGGGTGAATATAGAGCTGTATAGATGTGTTTAATACCATAGCTAGTTAGAAAAGCGTTCAATTCATTAGAGCGGAATTGACTCCCATTGTCACTCACTATTATTTCAGGAACTCCGTAGACATGAAATATTTGAAATTCCAAGAATTCTTGTATCGCAGAGGCAGTGAATTTCCTAAGTGGACAAAGCCAATGAAATTTTGACAAATGGTCTAAGACGATTAACAAACCAATATGACCAGTTTTGCTTCTTGGGTATGGTCCAAGAATATTTATATATATACGCTGAAAAGGACGAACTGAGTCTGCCATACTACCCATTGGTGGCTTCATAACCATGTTTGGAGCTTTGGTTGTCTTGCAGACTTCGCAATTGCGGACATAATCACGAACATCTCGAACCATTCCAGGCCAGAAAAATGTACGCCTTAATAAGTCAAGAGTTTTTCCCATGCCACCATGAGCTGTTACAGTTGTATCATGAGCTTTCGATATAGTTACCCTACGAAGTTTCTCAGGAATCCAGAGTTTCCAACTTTGGTCTTCTTGAGATGCCTCGCCTGAGTAATGTTCTGTTCTATAATAAACAAACCGGTCTACAACTTTCACATCGGGATACTGATTTGCATTCCTTGTAACGCGTTCTTTTAAATCCAAATAATCTTGATCATAAAAACACGGAGAATCTAAGTCAATGCCTGGCTCAATAGTTTCCACACCCGCAATTTCCCCTTCCGGAATCCGGGATAAAGCATCAGGTACAACATGATCCTTACCCTTTCGATGACTTATGTTGAATTTGTAGGGCTGCAGCTTGAAAACCCATCGGGCCAATCTGCCACTTAGATCGGGCTGACGCATTAGCCACAACAAGCTAGAATGGTCAGTGACCACTTCGAACTCCTGTAGTTCCAGATAACACCGAAATTTCTTTATTGCCTCAATGGCCGCTAAACATTCCCTCTCGGTAACACTGTAGTTACGTTGAGATGAGTTCAATTTTTTGCTCATAAAAGCAATTGGTTTCTCATTTCCTACCGAAATCAGGGTTGGTCAAGACTGGAGTTGAAGTGAGGAGTGACTTAACTTTCTCAAAAGCAGTTTGAGCTTCTTCCGTCCATTGAAACTTTTTCTTTGTGGATAAGACCTGAGTAATTGGGAATGTTTCCGTAGAAAAATTTTGAAGAAAACGACGGTACCAACCAGCCAAGCCAAGAAAACCACGAACTTGTTTTAAGTTCTTAGGCACAGGCCAGTTAGTAATCGCAGTAATCTTTTCAGGATCAGTGGTAATGCCACCATTACCAATAATGTAACCCAAGTAATTTACTCTGGTTACACAGAATTTGCTCTTAGACACGTTTAGAGTGAGATTTGCCTTTCGAAATTGAGCTGAGATACGTAACAATTTTTCCATATGAGAAGAGAAATCCTCAGAAACAATCACTAAGTCATCTAAGTATCCAAAGACAGAATGACGAAGATCTGGCGGGATTAGCTCATCCATGAGGCGACACATAGTTTGAGGAGCATTGCACAGCCCGAATGGCATAACCACAAACTGGTACAGAGGCCTCCCCGGGACTGTGAATGCCGTCAATGCTCTAGATTTTTCATCCAAGCTAATTTGCCAGAAGGCATCTTTTAAGTCTAATTTGGAAATTACGTTTGCCTTCGGAAGTCTTGACAATATACCTTCTATATTATGAAGCGGATATGCATCCTTCTTAGTTACAGAGTTTAACTTTCTTGCATCCAAACATAGTCTTACTTTACCTGGTTTCACCACAAGTCTCATAGGTGAGCTCCAAGGAGAAGTGGAAGGTTCAATAACACCTAATTTCAACATTCTGTCGATTTCCGAGAACATAAGTTTTTCTACCGCGGGTGAAACCGGGTAAAATCTTTGTTTAATAGGAGAAGCGTCTCCAACATCAATAGAATGTTTAATTAAATCGGTTCGACCTAAACCCTGGGTTTCAAAATTAGGAAATAATTTAACGATAGCTTCTAATTGAGCTCGCTCCTGAGGTAATAATTTGATGTAAGTGTCGTCAGATGTAAGAACAATTTTATTATCATTCGGAATGTCAACTTCAGATAAATGAGGAGAACACATAACATTGTCATTGCATGCAACAAAATCGACAGATTTAAGAACGTTTTGTATTAAATCGAAAGATTTCCAAAAATCAATTCCCAGTATTAATTTTTGGGAAATGGTAGGGACAATAAATAGTTTCATGTACCTAGTTTTGTCTTTAAATGTGATATTAACATCGATCCACCCTAGAACTCTTTGAGACTTGCCGTCAGCAGTTTTAACACACGACTTGCAACTAGTAAAATTAGGATAATTTGAAAAATCATGTGCGCCCAAAGCTCCACCAATACAGCTAACGTTAGCTCCAGTATCCAACAGACCGTACTCTTGAAAATCAAGAAAAGACACTTTAGCGTAATATCGCATGTCATGAGGATTTGAGACTATGGTAGAAATTTGAATTGTTCGACAAAGCTTTCTCATTTTATAAAACTTTCGCATACGAATCGTGGATCTTTTTGGCTTTCTAATAACAACGATGTCACATACATTAAATATTTCATCACGTTTGCGGACGTACAATTCCCAACGCTTGTGAAAAGGCAGTTTGGGATATATTATGCGAGAAGTATCATTATAAGATCTATCAAAACAATCTTGTCTTTTTAAGATGCTAATTGGTTTATGATTAAAAGTTGTTGAATCTGGTTTACTGTCTAATTCGGGTAAGTTTTCTTTTGAATGTGGACCAACATTTAGACAAGGTCTTTCTGTGGGCCCATATGTTTCACGTTTTTTGGATAGGACTGATTCCTATTAAGGCAAGCAGTGCATTGAGGCTTATAAACGTTTTTTGCACCACAACCATAGCAAAAAATGTTCCTATCTTCTAGGCAATCTTGCCAGTGATGACCACTTTCATCACAATTCCAACATTTGAAGTTATCAGTTTTGTGGATTGCCTCTACTATGTTTCCTGCATCAGAGCCTAACGTCTTCTCTTCATCAATTCCCATCTCGGCAACATGACGACGTGGTGCAAAACTGGTATTTTGATTACGCATGGTAATAGTCTTACGCACGTACTCATCACTTAAAAAATTCTCACGCATTTGCACAAGTTTTCTGAGGTGTGATAAAGAATGAATAGGAACATATAGTAAGTCCTGTCGAATTTCTGGACGTAAATTCCTAGCAATTATCTCTATCATTTCCTCTTCAGCCATAGGTCTGGGTAACCTATCCATAAGCGTAGAAAGAACATCATAATATGCATCATATGTTTCACCAGATTTCTGTTTACGATTTCGAATTTCCTCCCTGAGGTCAAAAGAAGATTTCAATTGTTTATATTGGCTTCGAATGGCAACGCAGAAATCATCCCAGATAATAAATGGCACCTGTTTATGATACCGCCAGTACCATTCGCGGGCCTTACCGGTCAATAATGTGTTCAAGTTTTTACAAATCACTGAAAAGTCATTATTAAAAGTTTCTCTTGTAAGAGTCTTTACGCGGTACAAAAATTCGTCAATGGTCAAACCAGTAGATGAGCCATCAAATTTGAGGTTCCAATTATGGATAATTGAAGTGATCTTGTCTGCATGCATATTATTAGCATTAAATGAAAAATTCGAATTTGGTGAGAAGCTAGAAGCTTGGGAATTAATCAGCGCTTGATTCTGGGATCTGCTTTCCATGCCGACATTGGGATGAATATTACTGCCATTTGAATTATTGCTGTTATTATTTTCCTGATTTAAATTAGCATTATTCGTATTAATATTCCGATAAGATTGATCAGCATTAGCTGGATTAGAGTTAACATTTAGAGGATTGTTAGAGTTCTGTAATGGCTGCAGAATATTACAACTTTGCAATAATCGAGTTAACGTGGATTCTATCATCCGATTTATTTCTCCGTAATCGACGACATTGTTAGTGGCCTGAACAGTAGGATTATGAAATGGCGATATAACAATTTGATCCTGACTTCCGTTGCCTACACCTTGAGAAGGAGTCTGTAAACCTGGATGTTCTTGTGCACTAGCACTACTATTCAATCGATCGTTAAACAAGTTTCGGCTAGTACTACGCGTATTGTAGTGCTTGGCCATCGCTCCTCTACCCTTAAATTTACCTTGAATTGTTTTAGCGGTTAAAGACGATTTCGTTACTATGATTAAAGATCGTAACTCACTAAGCTCACACGACCTTTTGCATACTGGACACTCAGAAGAAGAAGCCAAATGCGTCTCGATGCAAGTCCTATGAAAAGGATGTGAACACTCGCTTATAATCAAACATTCTTGACCCTCGTTCATTGTCTCATTGCAGACATGGCAAACCGAAGGCTGAATACATAATGGGGCTAAAGAAGACGGTGCCGTTAAGGACTGTGATGGATCTGCTTCCAAAGACATATCTATATCGCAACAAATTTTAAACAAAACGTAAATATTTATCTCTCAAAAAAAAAAACAATCACATACAATTAAGAAAATCTTAACTTTCTGAAGTTCCGTTTACGACTATAGTTAATTTAAAAATACGTTTTTTTTTCTGTTATGAAAAACATTTCTACGTTCCTTACGAGGTAATGAGTAAAAAGAATAGGAGTGAATAAGGCAGCAATCGAATAATACGAAATATACAAAAAAAAATTTTAATGGTGTTATTTATATCTTAGGAAATTCTTTTATACTGCACACATCAGCATGTGAAATTTGATCACCTGAACACACTCTTCTAATGGTTAAAGGTCACTAAGTTGTGTCAACAAAAATAGTGAAATCCTGCATAACCAGTAGGTGCTGATTTTTCCCTGTTGCCAGTATAATTAAATAAACAAGCTATAAAAACAACAAAAGATTTAAAATTGTTCTTGATTCTATTCAATCATGAAATGAAAATCCTGAAAAATATTCAGCGGTCAGCTAATTCGACGTAAAACCCAAATTACTGAAAGTCCTGCAGAAATCTGCCAGTTATTCAAAGCTTGATCTCCTAAATGCAAGAACCATTATCAATCTCTAATATGATGAACTATAAATGAAAAAAAAAATTAAAAGAAAAAGAAAAAAATAGAGCCGAAAGGTGACAATCCATCGGCCCCACGTTGGGCGCCAAAGTCTGTAATGTACACGAACTAATTTTCGTTGATGATGCAAAGTCTAATAAGTTCTATAAGCATCTTAGAACTTGGGAAGAGGTAGGACTGCGGGAGCCTTTTCCATTGGTAGCAACAGTCGGTTTTAGGGGGGTTCTCGTCCTTCTCCAGCCAAGCCATGTTACCATTACCAAATTTATTATAGACTCCCTTTTTATTTAATATACCAATTTAATTATAATAGATATAAACTAAACTGAAAATATTACCCCTTTATAAACGAAATACAATAAAAAAAACATAGATACTAATCGATTGCCTTGAACGCTAAACATTCTCCGATATTGATGAGAATGATCGTCTCTATACCCACTCCTGCCATTGTCCTAGTGACGTGAGGATAAAATTTATAGGACCCCAAACTACTATCACTCCATTCTTAGATACTCATCCCTACTTTAAGAAACGTTAGAAATGGACGTTTAGAAATCCATAATAATTTTAAGATTTTTTTTCCAAAATTATATTTTTTTTATATTTTATTATTTTTTTTTCCAAATTCACTTAAACTTAAACACTATATTAGTTAGCTAAAGATATTTTTTTTTCTTGCCATTGTGGCTCTATTAGGTCTACCTTTCATAAAGTTTTCTTTCTTTCATAAATTTTCAATATGGTACATATTACATTAATTTTTTTATTTTTAATAAATTCATTAGCAAAAGTTCATTACTTATTCTTACATCCCTTAGAGGGTTAAGAAATACAATCTAAACTATAATATGAGAACTCAAGTAGAGACACGAATCTTTAAGTACCAGAAAATCTGGAATTTATAAGAGAGCCCATGCGGAGCTTTGATCTGTTAACGATCAGCAATTAAACAAACGTAAAAAAAAGAACAACAACACTAGCAATAGAAATATTCTCATCGAGATGAACTTACATAAGCTCTCTCATGTTTTCTCCCTAATGATATCACAGCAAGAAATACGTTTTTGTTATTGTAATTATTTCTTTAAACTTACCAGCATTCTCCGGTTATGATGAAGGCCTCCATATATACTGGATTCTGGTTGCTATATTTTAGATTGGGGCAAATATAAATATTCCTTGCTATGTTACCATTTGTTGCGACAAATTTCTATCATGCGATAAAAAAAATAGTTGTTAGTTTGTGTGTATGTATGTATATAAGTGCTTAAGCTTGTTTTCACAAATATTCTTCCAATATTAGGCGTGTTTTAGCTCAAATAGGAATTTTTATATATTTTGGTATTAGCCATGATGGGATGGTATGGTTATTTATAAATTTATATTTTCGAGATAAAATTTACACATTTTATTCTTATTTTTCTCAAAAGGTGGATATAACATTATCCTAAAGGTCAAATATCAATTAAAAGTAATTATGCAATCATGTTAAGAAATTTCAAGTATGAAACTATTTAGGTTTTAATTGTACTATTCGTAAAATTACAATTGAAAATCGAAAATTCTTTGTACGACAAGCTTAAGCCATTTTCTAATAATATTTTGTACTTAAGAGTGATAAATTGGGATGTTTGGAATTAAAGGTTGTGGTGAAGCCAAATTATAATTCGGTTGGTTCCTTGGGGACGTATGCCAGCAATGTGTTGCAGATGTGGAGTGCAGAAATTTAGAGATCGCTCAAGAGTTATGGGTGGCTAGTGATTGGGATGATTCCCATGGTGATTTGACACAGTACCTTCTCCAATTGGAAGAATTTAGGCGTTTGTCCAAACGTTCGTAACTTGCACGCGTTTTTTTCCGCAATACCTTAGCGCAAGTCAAGGAAAGTTATGAGCTTAGTTTGGACAGCTTAACTTTCAGGTACATACACGAGCCGTAGAACTGTTGCCACGTATGTCGTACCACTTGTTTAACCTATGGGTAAGGTGTTTTATGAGTTGGTTTACCACCTTATAAATTGGGGTGAATTTTAATTTACCTGAATGTTTCTGATACTTCTCGGCTGCCGACGCCTTTAAATACCTCTTGGTTGATCCCAGCAATAACGATGCTGTTAAATTAAAGGCACTATGTGGCAAAAGAAAATGCTTTCACGTCCAATAATACTGGATGATTTGCCAAAATTTAGTCACCTTCGAACTCGAATTGTAATTTTCGATTGAAATAAATCAACTTGCACTTTTACTATTTAATGATTTCAAATTAAGACTGCGATTTAAGTTCGCCGATGTTGACTTTATCAGTTCAGAGGTTGATTGAAAAAGGAAGAACTTCTGAATTTAGTCTGAATATTAATGCCAAAATTGTGGTCGGACAAAATGAATGTGAGAAAAGAAAATGTCAAAACTGCTAGAAAGCTTGAGTTGCCACTTTGGGGCAAAGATGGTACATATTGTGAATGCCTTAGTCTGCGCATATTTAATCTTTTTGCAATTCTGAAAATGTTTACACAATTAGATTTTTGTCTTTCTCCACTGAAATTTATATGGATGTCCGATTTTAATGGTCAAACACAAATTTATGTCGATATAATAAAATGTACAATTAGATCTTTAGATATCTACATGTACCTTTTGTCATTATCATTGACATGAACCCTATGTACATCAAGGTCAGGCATGTGAACCAAATGAACAAAAGAAATCAAAAATAATAAATATCTTGCTCAGCTGATAGGTGCACTCATATATTTAGATTTGTATAGATGTGTATTACTTAACACAGATTTGAGTGGTTTTGGAGCAATTACATTATTAGACTTAATATGACCACAGAATCGTATGCTTTTTCACCACATTATAATAGGGCTGAACTGTGAAATTGTTCATATTTAGTTTCAACTATGATATAACATAAATGCTACTTTATATTTCTTGACGCTTTATTAATTAGATGTTACTGTGCAATACATTAGATGTTACTGTGCAATTGATTGGCTGGTGATTTATATAGTTGTATAGATACTGGAGAATATTTATGAATGTCGATTTTTTTTTTGTACAAAAAAAACATAGCAAATGTATGATGTGTAGATCGTCCACTACAAATCGCAGGGACAGACCCCAAAAAGGGGGAGTATGTATGGGAGGTGGGAGTAGTTTTTGACCGATCGGGCTCATCTTAGAACTTAACCTTCGCTTTGAGGATAGGAGCTTGCATTCAGCTCGATATCTCTTAAACTGCGGTTGTAATCGCGGGGACAGACAGACGGACAGGCGGTCACCTTTAAATCGACTCAGATTTCGATGCTGATCATTTTTATATATATATATATATATATTGTCAGACCTACCACGCCTCCTTATGGGCGTTACAAATGGAAGAACAGAATGAATATACCCTTCACTCCGTTCATGCGCATGGTGAAGTGTATACAAATTTAATAATATTAAAAATATTATATTAGAAATATTAAATATATTGTATTTTACCTATGATTCCCTTTAATGATATATGGGAGGGCTTCTCGCAAGCCGATTGTCTCGACAATGTACTTGGACAGAAGCTATGTGGGAATTTTGACATAGCATCCCCAGAACTGATGAATAAGTATTATGATTACTAAATACTTGTAAGATAATTACCGTCGGCTATGAAGCTCGGCTTTGAAGCACAGAAACCAATCACCATTTGAAAAAATGGTGATAAACTGGTAATTTGCACTCCCCGCAAAAAAAAAGAATTTGTATGAGCGGTGGACATTACTTGTAGCCTCTCACATCCATTTTTTGTCAATAATTTTGAATTATTATGTATATGAGCTTAGTTTTTGTCCGATGTTGATCATCTCAGAACTTAACCTTATTACTTAACAAAATTTCGGCTCGATAGCTCTAAAACTAGTGCTGTAACTCGGGGCCAGAAAGATGTCCTTTGGCGTTACGTGAATACCTAGCCGTGAGGGCTTAACTTCACGGTGGGCTCTTAACCCACTGGACCATACTACAATGCCGCTGTTAAGGTCCGGATCCAATTCTACTTGAAAGGATGTTCAAATTGTTTATATTTCTTTTGTGATGGTAACATATTGACTGACATGGACAAGCTCAAGTCTTGTACTCCGTCCGATTAGGCCCCCAATCTTATTATTTGCTACTTAAAGTATAATGTACTTGTTGTTTTTTTTACGTTTTATATCTCCTTTCCATTCAACACGCCACAAATGACGCCCACGCCGCCTACAGCTAGGAACCGAAATTCCCCATCCGGACGGCCCAGCACCGGACATTTTTTATTTACCATTCAAAAATAGACCAAAAAATTTAACACAGACTATCTCGGCTCCTTTTTAGGATGACCCATAATCTTTTCCACTACAATCGGCAATTGAATTAACACTCCGTCAGTTTAGCTTTCACCGATACCCAGCATGTAGCTCCACAACCATCAGTAAGTGGGTTAACATTCCGTAAGACTAGTTTTCATCGACACCATTTTGCCACGAGTATTTCTTACGCCCCTTTCAGTCGTACCAATTCTTACTTGACTGCGGTATTATGTACACCCATGTTTAAGGTTCGAATATATTTAAATTTCTTAGTTATGTTTTCGACCAAGAGCACGTTTGATGCACATTGAGAGATAAGATACTCGTATGGTATTAAGGGACACCCAGCTCCATTTCTCCCGAACATCAAACTCTTAGCCTACTCGCGTAACTTTGAGTGTTACCCATCAACGTGTTAACCAAAGGCTTCCCGGAGAAGACCCCTTGCGAGTGCGGGGCCAGACAGAAGGAAACCCCTAAAAGAGGGGGTTAGTACGGGAGATGAGAGTAGTTTTTTCCAATCTTACTCATCTTAGAATATAACTCCGCTTAGAGGAATGAAGCTTGCATATTCTCTTAATCTACGTCTATAATCGCGGGGTTAGATAGACGGATATCCCAAAAAGGGGAAGTTTGTATGGGAGGTAAAAGTAGTTTAGGTAAGATCTTGCTCATCTTATAACTTAACCTCCGTTTGAGGGTTAGAAGCCTGCTTATTATTATTATTAAAACTCGATAGCTCTTAAACTACGGCTATAATAGCGTGAACATGCCCTCAATATGTGGGAGTATAGTAGAAGTATATAGAAGTCTATAGAAGATAGTAGGAGTATACAGAAGAAGTAGGAGTATAGAAGAATAAAAGCTTGCATACCAAACGTCGGATAGAGAGCTCTCAAACTACAGTTGTAATAGCGGGGATAGACTGACGGACATCCTCAAAGAGGGGGAGTTTATACCGGAAGTGGATGTAGTTTTTCTTCTGATCGTGCTCATCTTAGAACTTAACCTCCACTTGGTAAGCTTACACAAGCTTACATGTCAAATTTGAGTTCGATAGCTCTTAAATTAAGGCAAAAAGAGGGAGTAGATATTGTCCGATCTTGGTCATCTTAGAACTTAATATCCGTTTGAGGGATGGAAGCTTGCATACCAAATTTCAGATCAATGGCTCTTATACTATGGCTTGGTATCTAGTGGGGACAGACAAAAAGCGTTGTTTATATGGGAGGTGGGACTGGTTTTTGTCTGATCTAGCTCATCATAGAACTCAACAACCCCATTGAGGTTACACTACAAATTTTAGCTCGATATCTCTTAAACTGGGACCGGCCGTGGCATCGTGGCTAGGACACGCGACTACCATGCGGGAGACCCGTGGTTCGATTGCCGGCACCAGTCATCTACATTTTTCATTCATTGTCGGCCCCCTCGATGTTGTCGACAGTAACTTTGTAGTATAAATGTCGAGTCAATCGGCATGTCTAGAAGAAGCTTCTGAAACAGTGACGTTCGCATTCGTCGACAAACAAGTAGGAGACGTTTGTTGTGAATCTAAAATAGAAAGCGTGTTAATTCACAACAACACGAGAAGCTATCCCATACCTCATTTATGGGGTGTAACGGAAAATTACGTTTTTTAGTTATCTCGTAAACTATGGCTGTAATTGCAGGGACAGACAGACAGACATCTTTAAATCGACTCAGAGTTCGACGCTGACCATTTATATGTATATATATTTATTGTCATACCTGCCACTAATGGGCGTTACAAATGGAAGAACAATATGAATGTACCCTTCAGCCCGCTCGTATGCGTGGTGAAGAGTGTAGTATGCATAGATAGTATGCACCATAATTTTTGAGATATACAACTGTCACAAAGGTGTAAAGTTGTAAACGTCACAAAACTGTCTGGAAAGAATCAAATGTCGTAAAGTTTTAAATTTGAATCACAGTTACTTTTTATCATTGAGAAATTTATGTTCATCAATGTTCAGAAAACCTCAAACCTCGAGTTATTTTTAAACTCTTACCTTGTCTAATGGAATATACTTAAAAAAGAGGAAATTTTCATTTATTTAACAGTTGTCGAAAAAGAATGTGTTTGATAGTTTTCAACTTTTCACTACTTAAATGCTTTAATATTAAGTTTGACTACTAAAACACAACTGAGCTGAATGAATAGTCAATTGAATTTATATGAAATCAATATGCAAGGCATGCTAAAAATTTAACAACTGACTTACATACAACCGCTTATAAACATGTGCAGTGTAAGTATAGCCATTGCAGTAGTCTCATAAAGTTTAAAATGCAAACAAGTTCATTAAACCAATGGAGTGCAATGTAGTTTCAATGTTGTTTGGCGACTACGACTACGTACCTGTAGATACTTTTGTAAATCGAGTTTTACATGAATTAGTCATTTTGATGTTCATATATTTCCTTATATGCCAAAGCTAGTATATGTTTAGTATATTTCTTTTACTATTTAAACTGTAGCATGTAGTATTTAGTTATGTTAGAAAGATAACATCCCCAAAGAGGGTTATTTTGTATGGGAGGTGGTAGTAGTTTTTGTCCGACCATGCCCATCTAAGAACTTAATCTCCGCTTAGAGGATAGAAGCTAGCACACCAAATTTCAGCTCGATAGCTCTTAATCTACGACTGTGATCGCAGGGACTGACCTCAAAAAAGGTACAATTTGTATGGAAGGTGGGAGTAGGTTTTGTCCGATCATGCCTATCTAAGAACCCAATCTCCGCTTGGTGGATAGAAGCTCGCATACCAAATTTCAACTCGATAGCTCTTAATCTACGGCTGTAATCGTGTGGAAAGACAAAAAATTCGATCTAAACCAAAAAAATGTACGAAAGCGCCCTCTAGCGGCGCTTAAAAATAAAAATAAATGTCAAAAATGGAATCCTCGACCCCAAAAACAGTAAGATACCACAGCTTTCCGTGATAAATAGCATTATTTTATGACCTTTTTAATGAATTTTTCTTGTTAGCCAGCGTTCAAAAATCACCAACTTCAAATGCGTGTAAAAAAAATCTCGCACTAAACTTAAGAAATCCCTTGAGGGTTTTGTTATACATAATGTCAACTTTCATTTCCTTTTGGTTTCATCCAATTCCGATTCCAAAAGTTAAATTTTGTGTCACAGTGTAATTAGCATAAATATGTAAAACTATGAGGGTGAATTCGGTCATTTGTATGGGAGATACCAGAAGGGGTGTGACAAAGGTTTCGATTTTCTGGGGGTTTATTTGTTATTACAAGGTAATTAAACTGACCAAGTTTAAAGGCCATCCAGCTGTCCGTTTGGAAATTATTGGTAAAAAAATAATTTGTCTAAAAATAGGTAATTTTGTATGGGAGGTACCAGAAGGGGTTGGCCTATATAGTCTATAGTCACTCACGAGTCAAACTTTTGCACGTGTTCGTCTCACACAAAATTTTATTGAATTCAGTATTTTTACTAAAAAGATATGTAGGTAAAAATATGGGGGTTAATTCGGTCATTTGTATGGGAGGTACCAGAAGGGGTGTGGCAAAGGTTTCGATTTTCTGGGGGTTTATCTGTTATTACAAGGTTATTAAACTGGCCAAGTTTAAATGCCATCCAGCTGTCTGTTTGGAAATTATTGGTAAAATATAATTTGGTTAAAAATAGGTAATTTTGTATGGGAGGTACCAGAAGGGGTTGGTCGATATAGTCTATATTCACTCACGAGTCAAACTTTTGCATGTGTTCATCTTACACAAAATTTTATTGAATTGAGCATTTTACTAAAAAGATATGTAGGTAAAAATTTGGGGGTTAATTCGGTCATTTGTATGGGAGGTACCAGAAGGGGTGTGGCAAAGGTTTTGATTTTCTGGGGGTTTATCTGTTATTTAAAGGTAATTAAACTGACCAAGTTTAAATGCTATCCATCTGTCCGTTTGAAAGTTATGGGAGAAATATTAATTATCAAAAAATAGGTAATTTTGTATGGGAGGTACCAGAAGGGGTGGGGAAATTCTGCCCATTTACAATTCCGTTACTTCGTTATGGAAATTATTAATACTGAAAAATTTTCATAAGGATCAGTTAAGGTTTACTCGAGTTATTCAGCTTATCCCTCAGGATGACGGTAAAATTTTGAATTTCGAACCCCGGTAGCGACCCCTAAACCTTTAAGAAAAAAATTAAAAAAATTCACATAGAGTTTTTTTTGTACGTAAAACCTTAATAAAATTTTAACTTGGCCCATGAAAAATTCAAAAAACATTTTTTTTAGCCAAATAAGAATCAACCTAGTATACATGTACTGAACTTTATACGAAAAAAATTTTTCAGCGATTGTTATTTTTTTTACTCTCTGCCAAAAAGGGGCAAAAGTGCACTGAAAAAAAAACCTTAAGCATATACCAACCCATAATAAAGGCAATATTGTCACATTTTAAATGAAATAATGTAAAAATGATGCCGGCCGTGGCAGATTTCGATTCTTGCCCTTTCTTGGGGGTTTGTCCTTGCGATTATAGTTGCAGTTTAAGAGCTATCGAGCCCAAATTTGGTATGTAAGCTTCTATGCTCTTAGCGGAGGTTATGTTCTACAATGAGAAAGATCGGACAAAAACTACTCCTATGACTCATACAAACTTCCCCTTTCGGTCTATCTGTCCCCACGATTACAACCGATCAGAAATTTGGTTCATAAGCTTCTAATCTCTAAGCAGAGGTTAAGTTCTGAGATGAACAATATCGGACAAATACTACTCCCATCTCCCATACACACACCCTTTTTGGGATGACTGTCTGTCTCTCCTTTCGATTATAACCTTGATTTATAACCTATTGAACAGAAATTTGGTATACATGCTTCTATCCTCTAAGCGAAGGTTAAGTTCTAAGATGAGAAAGATCGGACAAAAACTACTTCCACCTCCCATACGAACTCCCTTTTTGGGGGGTTAAAAATGCATAACAATATTCTCAGATCATACAAATAATTTAAGCTCAGTATTTGGCTTATACGTAAAAACCAGTTAGAAAGTTTCAGTCGGGAAACCCGACTTACATATACCCTCACTCCCAATAAAACATAAAATTTTGTAGTATTTTGATATTGTTACTCGATTTATAAAGTAGGCGGAGTGGTACATTTGTATGGGAGGTAATAGAAGGGTCGTGGCTAGCTTTCCAATTTGTTCTCCAAAACTTTATCCTGTTATAGCTTTAGTAAATACATAATTTGGTACGATCGCGTTGGATGTATTGATATTATTACTAGATTTCTAAATTGGGCGGAGTGATGTATTTGTATGAGAGTTACTAGAAGGGGCGGGGCCATGTAGCACATTTGCAATACCGTAAGTAGTTGTGGGGAAATATTAACTCGTGCATAATTTCAAAACATTTGGTTGCGTCATTCGAAAGTTATCCTGCGAACCAGCCGGACAGCCAGACAGACATGGCTCAAACGACTAAAAAAGTCATGAATCTAATTTGGTTCTAAAAAACCTAGGGTCTACAGTGACTCCTTCTATGTGTTACACTTTTGGGTCGTATAAAATGATATATACCCTTAGGGTATAAATATTAACTAGCTTTTCAGGCTCGCGTTGCTTCACCCGTTCTTCTTAGAATTTAAGCAGCATAGGTAAACTGCGAAAGAACGAACACCTCCCTAAAAGTACGAATTTCAAAATATACTTTCATATCGCACAACTAAAATTGACTGGTACCCCCTGTATTTCTATATTAAACTCACCCATATACGATTAAAGCTTTAGACGTTTGGTCTAGGTGATGGTATCAGTTTTTTCCCTTTTCGGCCTTTTTTACCCCTAAATATTCGAATTTCTAAAATCGCCATCTAAGTGCTTTCTAATTCTAAAGGGAGCAATTCTATGTAATTTTTGTAACTCTACCTTTAGGCATTTGGTCTGGGCGATAGTACTAGATTTATCCCTTTCTCGGTGCACCTAAAGAACGAATTTCGAATTATTACTTTACATCGCACAACTTAAATATTCACTTAAATTTTTGCGACTATTCCTTTAGTCGTTTAGAGCCCGTATTATCCATATTATTATATTATATCATTAGCAGTTTGGTCTGGGCGGCAGTAAAATTTTTATCCGTTTTTAATTTTTTTTACCCAAAAATATCGAACTTCATAGAAACCTTCAATCCAATTTGATAGATAGCATTTTCGCGATTATAGCATTAGTCGATTGATCTAGGTGATGGTGTAAATTTTATCCCTTATTGAAATTTTTATCCCTAAAAGTACGAATTTTCAAGAATCTATTCATAGCTGACGTTAACTCGAAAAGTGGAACAACCACCCCAAATTTCATCATTCTATCTATAGTCATTTCACCTAATAACTTATTCAAGCAATTTCTATTAATATGACCGACATAACAATTTTTACAAAAGGGGCGTGGCATATCGTATTTCCCAGCGAGACGTAATCTCTAATGTACCATTTATATATGTAGCAAATCTCATCTACATAACTTACAAGGCTCATAAGATATGACAGATTTAAATGTTGGTTTGTGTGGGCGGTGCCACGCCCCTTTATCTAATTATGTTTTCATGTAGCCTATGATAAAGGCCAAATGGATAATACTACACAGTGCAAATTTTATTGCAATCTGTCCATTTGTTTTACCACCCCAAATTTCATCATTCTATCTACAGCCATTTCACCTAATCACTTATTCAAGCAATTTCTATTAATATGACCGACATAACAATTTTTCCAAAAGGTGCGTGGCATCGCCCATTTTTCAGCGAGACGCAATCTTCCTTGTACCAGTAACATGTGTAGCAAATCTGATCTTCATACCTTACATGGCTCGGGAGATATGACCGATTGAAATTTCGGTTTGTCTGGGCGGTGGCACGCCCCATTGTCCATCTATGTTTTCATGTAGCCTATGATAGAGGACCTATGGACAGTTTCACACAAAAAAAATATAATTGCAATCGCTCCATTTATTTGGCCCACTTTCAACAAACAAATTTATTTTTTCTTTTACGACCGATATACGTACCAAATCTCGACTTCGTACATATAATGGCTCAAAAAATACAGTAATTTCAAATTCGAGTTGTATGGAGCGGTGCCACGCATATTTTACTCCCTTGCAGTCCGAATTTCCACAAATCCCGTCTTAGTGCGCGCCTACGTCATAAATCGATGCTATATTCCAAATTTCACGGTTCTAGCTTTAGCCGTTTGTGGTGGGGGGATTATCAGTCAGTCACCCAAGCCTTTTATATATATAGATTATCATACAGACTGCCATTTTTTTGCGGTTCAAAGTTTAATTTTTACAAATGGTGAGGGACCGGCCGTGGCATAGTGGTAAGAACACGCGACTACCATGCGGGAGATCACAGGTTCAACTCCTCATCTTAAAAAAAAAAAAAAATAAATAAATTTTTCTTTCATTGTCGGCTCTCCTCGAATGTTGTCGACAGAAACTTCGCAGTATTAGTGTCGCGTCAATCGGCGTGTCTAGTAGGACCTTTTCAAACAGTGACGTTCGCATTCGTCGATAAACAAGTAGGTGCCGTTAGTTTGAATCTAAAAATAGAAAGCGTGTTAATTCACATCAACGCGAGAAGCTATTCCATACCTCATTCATGGGGTGTAAAGGGAAATTAAGTTTTTTTTTTTAAGTTTTTACAAATGGTGAAATGTATCTGCGCTTCGGCATGACCAAAGATCAAAGATAGTTTTGTTGATCTCTTAAGAATTATGAAATTGTTTTATAGTTTGGTTTAATATCATTTTCTATTAGAAATTATTAACTATTGCCAATAGTGCTTTTTATCAATCACTGTGTTTTTTTTTGTACAAAATTCCCTTCAATCCAATTCATTGCAGATGTCGCCACCGGCAGTACCTGGCTTACCTGCCCACAACCAGTGTCGTCATACCATTTTACAATGAATACTTTAGCGTTTTACTACGCACCATCTACAGCATTAAGAATCGCACACCTGTCGAGTTGTTGCATGAAATCATCATTGTGGACGATTTCAGTGATCGTGAGTATCTGAAAAAACAACTAGATGACTATGTGGCCAATTATTTTCCGGGGTTGGTGAAAATTGTAAGACTGCCACAAAGAACTGGTCTCATAGGAGCTCGTTTGTCTGGAGCTCGCCGGGCCACGGGAGATGTTATAGTATTCTTTGATTCCCACATAGAATGCAATTACAATTGGTTGCCACCTCTGCTAGAACCGATAGCTATGAATAAACGTATCTCGACGTGTCCCATAGTGGATGGTATTGATCATGCCACATTTGCCTATAATGGAGGACATCAAGAAGGATCGAGGGGTGCATTTGATTGGAATTTTATTTACAAACAACTGCCGGTGTTACCCATCGACTCGGAAGATAAGACCCAGCCTTATAGAAATCCTATAATGATGGGTGGTCTATTTGCTATTGGGCGTGAGTTCTTTTGGGAGTTAGGCGGCTATGATGAGGGTCTGGACATATGGGGAGCCGAGCAGTATGAGTTGAGTTTTAAAATCTGGATGTGTGGCGGTCTGCTATTGGATGTTCCATGCTCGCGAGTAGCTCACGTCTTTCGTGGACCTATGAATAATAGACCAAGTCCGAGAAACTATAGTTTCGTAGCCAGGGTGAGTGCGAGAGGCAGAGTTAGGCATTAGATGTTGATTTGTTAAAATGTTCTCATTCTAGAATCACAAACGTGTTGCCGAGGTATGGATGGATGAGTACAAAGAATTTATATACGATCGCCTGCCGGATGCGCAGGAAATTGATGCCGGAGATTTAACGAAACAAATTGAAATACGCCAACACTTGAAATGCAAATCATTCAAATGGTTCATCGAAGAAATTGCTCCAGATCTAGTTAAAGCCTATCCCCCCATCTTGCCACCCGACTATGCCGCAGGTGTCATACAAAGTGTTGCCTTTCCCAAATACTGTGTGGATACTCTTAATAATGGAGCCAATGGAGGAATTGGTCTATACAATTGTGCCAACAACAAAACTCATCCACAAGCCAATCAGTTCTGGAGTTTAAGTCATTTCCATGATATTCGTAAGTATAAGGGTGATATTTGCTGGGATGTTCATGATTCCCAAACAAATGCTTCGATCTGGATGTGGTCATGTCACAATTTGGGTGGCAACCAGTTTTGGTCCTATGACCTAGAACATCAGATGATCGTGCATGGTACCCATCGTTCGGCATGCATGGAGGCATTCGTTGAGGGCAATAAACTGGCCGTCTATACGAATCCGTGTGATAAATTGAACCCGAGGATGAGGTGGACTTTTGGTTGGATAAATGAGACAGCGTTAAATGATTTCTGGACCGATGTGAAGTTGTGAGGAAGACAATAAATGTTACGTAAACAATTGAAGACTTTAGGGTACATTATAATAAAACTTGCGACAAATTAAACCAATTTTTTTATATGAATTTGCATATTATTCATGGTGAGTATGTGGTATTTTTCTTTAATACTCGTTGTAAATTTGTTGGGAATTATATTAATAAGAGCATTGACTTATATATTATTTTAAGTTAAATAAATTATAAGATATAGATAGTAAGTTCAATCGCAAATTTATATGATTTCAAGAGGCCATATGCCGAAATATATCCGATCAGGTAACCATGTGTGTACCGTCTAACCATCAAGCCACTGTAGGTTAAGCACCTTAAAAACACTTTAACAAACATTTTCCTCGTTTCAAGGTTAAATCCAAAAAAATATGTTATCAGACATCTGGAATCATAATATTATATTTAACTCAGAATTTACCTTTTTGTATTAAATACTGATCGATTCTAAAGCAAGCTTAGATATATGGTAAACAAACCGCTTCAACACATTAATGAGTTTGTTTTGACGTCATACTTTTTTGGTTGTGTGAAAATGTCTGATTTTGTGCAAAACAACCGTCATATGCGGGAAGCATAGATTTTCTTCTTTCATTCGTAGCAAATGGCGAGTGAAGCAGATCGAAAGAATCATAAATTTTACGGAGATGTTGCTTTAATTTAAACAACGTGCGGAGATTGGTTCCGTCGCTTTAAAGACAGTTATTTCGATGTTTATTGTCTGCATGAAGAAAGACCAATAACATTCGAGGACACTGTATTGAAGTAATTGTTCTATGAGGACCCGTACCAGACTCAGACTCAAGAATAGCTTACGGCAGTATTAGGAGTTACCTGCCAATACATTTCCAATCGATTCCACCAAGGGCGTAGCCAGGATCCAATGTAGGGTGGGGCAGTCTGTTTTACATTTCATATTAATAGTATGTTTACAAAAAAAAATTATAACTAAGTATATAACGAAATATCAATGCTCATTGTTTTGACAATATTTTATTAAACAAAGGTAGACTAAAATTTTTTTCAAAAAAATTTTAGATTATCGAATTCATTTAGTACCAAAATAATAATTTGTATTTACTTTAAGACGCAATCCTTGAGTGATTTTAAAATTTTTTTATAGTGTTATTGAAACAAAATTGTGCACAGAATGGACGTGTTTTTATACTGAATTCCTTATCGTTATTTTTTAAAATGTGTCAAAGTCGATGAAAAATAATTTTTGACTTTAATTTGAAAAATTTATGGGATTACGTGTCCAAAAATTTTTAACTTCCGCAGTTATTGTGAGCATATGTTAAAATTGAACTAAGTGAACATATAAGCAAAAACTATATTGTCCTGCCCACAAATATTATCCGATTATAACAAATCTTATAATAATATAAAACCTGGAAAAGTTTTAAGAAATTCTTCTTTAAAAAATAATATATACCAAAAATTCAGTTTTAAACTGCAACTAAAATAATAGTTTGTGTTTACAAGTATGCTTATTAGTGCGCTTTTTATTAAAAAGGCCAAGACGATAATATATTACATCATCTGCCAAGATAAAGAAATTTGTTAAATCCAAAATTATTTAAAATTAAAGTCAAAAATTTATTTTTTCAGCGAATTGGACATTTTTTAAAAAAATAACGGTTAGGAATTTATAATAAAAAAACGTACATTCTGTGCACAGTTTTGTTTCCAATAATACATAAAAAAAGATTTTGAAAATCGGTCGAGAATTGCGGCCTAAAATTACATATGTCCACAAAAGGCTTTTTTTCCACTGTGGACGGTAGACATAAAACAGTTTATGACGGTAAAAAGTGTTAATGCCACTATATTTTGGGTTGATCATATATCAAAAAATGCTTGGATTGAAATCCTAGCTGATCCTTTTTTTAAAGTATCGATATTTTTCATTTCTGCGGGCTGGACCAAAAATCTTTTTACTTTTTTATCGACGACAGTAAAAAAACTGGACAAACGAGATAAAATCTGTTAATTTATTATAAAAGTACACAAACAGGGATTTAATTATTATTCATGTATTTTCTTTGATTATTTTGACATTACATTAAAAAATATAGTTTGATGTATAAAAAGACTTCCAACTGGAAGAAAAAATAATTTGATCAAACTTCTATAACCTTTAAAATATTGAAAGTCCTTCACAAAGTAAACGAAACCGCGGATAAAAAAGTGAGTATGCAGTTTTCCTATAAATGGTCACTGCTATCACTTGTATATAGTTTCGTTCATGGGTCATTATTGGTATCGCATGGTGTCATATACTTGGTATTGGGAATAGGATTTCTATTACAATCAAACCTGGTTTTAAAGTTAGGTTTGTACCCAAAAGTAGAAGCACAAAAAATATTCGGAACAATTTTCCTAACAAAATTTAATCGGGACAACCAACCGAATAGAAGTTAATGGCTGTTAAAATTGAGTCAAATTGGAAAAATAAAAAAAAAAACATCTACCATATTAGTAAAAACAAGAATTGTCTGTGAAAAAATCATTGTTACTCAACAACTAATTTAAAAATCGATTTAAGCCCATAAGCTCCTTCCTAAGAAAAAATATTTTTCTCAAGGGAAGGGGTCTATGGGCTCAAATAGATTTTCGCGGATTATTGTTAGATTTGCGGATATGCCGTTTTCGACAAAGTTGTTTATATAAGTAAAGCTTATCCGAAATTCCAACTATAGCTTGTCGAAAATCTATTCAACCCCTTAAAACACTACTCAAAGTGAAAAAAAATTTATACGAAAGCGTCATTGTAACTCAAAAATCTTATAATGCAGTTCGATTCCTAGTGTCCGAATTAGGTTAAAACCGTCGAGTCCTTTAAAGATTTAACAGTATTATTATTTACGAAAATTAAGTTTTAATTTCCTAATGAAAAACATAACTTTAATGAAAAACTGGACGATATTTGAATTTGGTCAGTTTAATTATCTTAGAACAGTAGATAAAATTTTAAAAAAACCGAAATATTTTCTACAACCTTTTTGGTACTTTCAATACAAATGACCAAATTCACCCATATACATTTACATACATACAATGTATCTTTGTTGCAAGTGCACTAAATACAGTCAAAAGTTTGCAAAATTTTATCGCTTATTGAACGTAAACTTACGAATAAAAAAGCGCCTGAGTACTAGTACTTCCAATGCAAGGTAGTCTAAACTTTCCTAATAATTTCAAGGAGGAACTCTTAATATTTTGTGAATTCATTAGCACATTTTAAACTGTAAATATTTCTACAGTGAAAGTTTTTATCAGTCAGTTCACATTAGTGAAATTTCTGTATTGTTTTATTTCGATTTTCATATTTTGACATATTTTCCAAGCTGTAGGGGGGGGGGCAGCTGCCCCCCCCCCTGTCCCTACCTGGCTACGCCCTTGCCGACCACTGCTCGAATATCGGCCGCAAAACGCGAAGAGGTACGAAAAAGTGATTCTACAGCATATATTAATAAACCGAATAAAACTTGCCTGAAAATTCTGAAATGGGAGGTTTTATATTGCGTTATTCGATTGCACTTGTTCCGTTCACTGGCAAATGGTCTGGCTGACCAGCAGTTCCTCTCCTATAAAGACATAAAAAAATGGCTTGATTAGTGGATAGCCTCAAAAGTTTTACCGTGACATTATTTGAGCTGGTAAAAAGTATTAACTAGCGATGGGCAATACTTTGACTGGTACATTTGTAATTATATTTTCGCAACAATGTCAAATTTTTAGCAAAAAGATGTGCCGAAGCTCATGTACCCTTCACCATTTGTAAAGTGAACGATAAAACTGGTTATTTGCACTACAACTATATATTATTAAACTTTGAACCGCAAAAAAGGGGGATTTGTATGGGGCGATGGATTTACTTTCAGCATTTCACATTCTCCTTTTACAATATTTTTTTTCTTACATGTTAAATACTGACCTTGAATTGTTTATTATTCCTTTTTAAACCCATGAAAGAGGGACTTCGAATGGGAGGTGAAGGTAGTTATACCCTCACCCTACGGGTGGTAGGGTATATATCATTTGATACGACCCAAAAGTGTTACACATACAAGGAGTCACTTTAGACCCTGGGTTTCTTTAAACCAAGTTCGATGCATGGCCTTTTAAGTCGTTTAAGTCATGTCCGTCGGTCTGTCTCTATGTCTGGCTGTCCGGCTTGTACGCACGATAACTTTTGAAAGACGCTACCAAATGTTTGAAATTTTGCACTAGTTAATATTTCCTCAAAAATACTTAAGGTATTGCAAATGGGCTACAGGCCCACGCCCATTCTTGTACCTCCCATACAAATGTACCTTCCCGCCCACTTTAGAGATGGAGCAATAATACCAATAAATCCCGAATACTGTATTTAGAAAAGTTCAAGCAGGTTAAAGTTGTTGAGAAAAAAACTGGAAGTCTAGCCACGCCCTATCTGGTACCTCCCATACCAATTTGGTACCGGCCACTTTAGAAATCTAATAATATTAATACACCAACGGCGTCGTGCCCATATTCTGTACGTAGTAAAGCTAAAGCAGGTTAAAGTTGTGGAGAAAAGTCTGGAAGTCTAGCCACGCCCCATCTGGTACCTCCTATACCCATCTGGTATCGCTCATTGTAGAAATCGAATAATATTAATATACCCAAAGCTATAACAGAATAAAGTTTTGGAGAAAAAGATAGGAAGTCTAGCCATGCCCCTTCTTGAACCTCCCATACAAATGCACAACTCCACCCACTTTAGAGAAGGAGTACTGGATCGCACCCAAATTCTGTATTTAGTAAAGGTATAACAGGAGAAAGTTATCGAGAAAAAATCTGGAAGTCTAGACACGCCCCTTCTGGTACCTTGCATACAAATGTACCATTCCGCCCACTCCGGAGATGGAGTAATAATATCAATACTCAATACTCGATACGAACGTGCCCAAATTCGGCATCTTGTTAAGCTATATATTTGGAGCCAAAACTGGAAGTCTAGCCGCGCCCCTTCTGTTACCTCCCATACAAATGTACCATTCCGCCCACTTTAGAAATCGAGTAATAATATAATATTAATTCACCCAACGCAATCGTGCCCAAATTCTGTATTTAGTAATGCTATAACAGGATAAAGTTTTGGAGAAAAAAACTGTAAGTCTAGCCGCTTCCCTTCTGGTACCTTGCATACAAATGTACCATTCCGCCCACTCCGGAGATGGATTAATAATATCAATACTCAATACTCGATACGATCGTGCCCAAATTCGGCATCTTGTTAAGCTATATATTTGGAGCCAAAAACTGGAAGTCTAGCCGCGCCCCTTCTGTTACCTCCCATACAAATGCACCACTCCGCCCACTTAAGAAATCATGTAATAATATCAATATACTATAAAATTTTATGTTTTACTGAGGGTTAGGGTATATGTAAGTCGGGTTGCCCGACTGAAACGTCCTAACAGGTTTATAAAATGAACTGTACTTTTTGGTGTCGAAAATTATCTGTATATCAAATATCATCGTATATTGATAAAATTCAGTTTTGCGACGCACTCTTCGCCCACTGATTGAGAATACTAATTTCGTATGCAAATTTTAAACTGATGTGCCGAGTACTTTCTGTGTACCAAATTGTATCTTTTGTCACGTCCTCACCGGCCACTGTTCCAAATTTAAAATATCGTCTGTATATTCATATTAGTGTCGCCGTCAACTTTCTGGGTGTCAAATTATATAAAAAAAATATAGTTTTAAAATATAATTTTTCCACGCCTACTCCGCCCACTGCTCAAAAACTAAAATTTCGTCTGCATATTCATATTGGTATTATTGAGTCTATCTGTGTACCTAATTTTATATTTCTAGGGCTAAAATAAAGTTTTGCCAAGCCCTCTACGCCCACTGATCCGAAATTGAAATATCGTCGGGAATCGAACCCGAGATCTCCCGCATGGTAGTCGCGTGTTCTAACCACTATGCCACGGCCCGACCCAAAGAAATCAGTATTAATAAACATAGGTTATTAAGGCGCCAGCGTAATATACATTTTTTTTGCAGAAATTTAAAAATGGTCGACCGAAATATTGTAAAATATACATGACGGAAATTTAAGTATGATCGGACAACTATTTCACGTGGTGAGGTTTTAAGAAAATTCATAATTGTTGGCTAAAGATCGATTAGATAATCGTATTTTTTCTCGGAAATATGTAACAATCAAATACTGACGTCCGTGGGCGGCGCCTCGGCCCTCGGCTTGGTTCCAAATAGCCTGGTTATATAGTATACTGTGAAATTTTCAGGATAAACCAACTGACTATTATAAAGGTTTCTTTTAAATGGGGCGTGGCACAGCCCACTTCCACCCTGGCTGTAATTCATACTGTACCAACAGCATACACCGAATATCATCTTCATACCTTTTACAGTTCATGAGATACAGCCTTTAAAAATTTCAAGTTTTATACCACCCCCCCCCCTCCCCGATTCCGACCATTTTGTGTTGGATCACGAACTTTGCTGCCAAATGCATCAAATTTTCAAGGAGATTGGAGAAACAGTCCTCTTGACATTGCGGTTTCAAAAATAGGGTCCAAGGAGCAGGGCCACGCCCACTTGATACAAAAAAAATCCAAGTTCCGTTGTTTTACCACCGGCCACACAGCTGCATTCTGTGACAAAAGATTGTTTAAGACGTTTCGAGTCAATACGATACTGAAAAATGCAAATAAACAAATACAAGCTCATGTTCATACATGGAAATTTGGCCTTCGACCTCTTTGGAGCACAGCTTAAAGTTGTCCGATTTTGCTAAAATTTTGACCACAGCCTTTTGATAACAACTAATACAATTTCCGCTGCCACTCTAATATATTTTGCCATACACACAAAATATACCTTCACTTTGTTGGTGCGCCTGGTGAAACTGGGAGGCGTGCCGAAAAAACACGTCCGTGATGTGGAAAATTGGGTGTGATATTCGGATTCAAGAGGTGATTTCACATGATATACAGCCTTTGTCTCGGTAAAACTTGAGCTACATTTTTGTGGCGTATTTGTCATAGTGTACGTCACAATATGAAAATTAAATTATCATAGAAAAGTTAATGTCGGAAAAGGTTATTTCGCATCATAGTAACGTAATCGACGTCCATTTATGGGATGCAAAGTGTAAAAAAGTCAAGTAATTTTTTAGGTGTTTTCATCAGCTTTGGTACTGTGGAATATAGAATGGAATTCGGATGTTAAAATTTAAAATTACCAAACTAAAGCCTTAACCCAAACTAAATTTTTTTAATAACTGTTGCTGTAGCGTTTTGACTTTTACTTTTATTACCTTAATCATCATAAGAATTTATGATGTTTCCAAATGCAATTTGTCTCATAAGACCACTTAAGTTAAGAGTACGACGACTATAAAACACTTCCCTTGTATTAAAGGAATTAGCATAATTACACAGGATTGTTTGTAAACATTATTTTTAAGTTGATCATCTTTATTTGTAGGTAACTGCTGAAATAAAAACATCTAAGTATGGCTCAGACATTCACAACACTAAGGATATAAAACACATTTTATGACCTTTTCACGACGGCACACCTCTCACTACCACGTGTCACTTTCATACTCCACGCTAGGGCTAATTATTTTATTCTCCTCCAGACAATCATCTCATCGGTCTGGGCAACGCAAATGCTGCGAGCTGTTAACCTTCATAAAAGCGAAACTTAATGTGAACTTTTGTAACATTAGCGCAATTAAGCAGGTGCTCCCAATGTCTCCTTTCTTCTTACACTTCCTTCTATCAAAGTTTACATTGTTAGAGGGGGAGGGGGTTCAAGCTTATCACATCATCGTTGTCGATGATGGGAGCCGTTGGTGCCCAGAATTGTTACTCTCTAATGTAACAGTAATGTTTTTGCGAATGATGATAATAAGGATGTTGATGATAACAGACAGTGTGGGGAAGGATGTTACTAAATAATGTTGCGCGAATAATCTCCATTCCACGCCCCGGGATAGAATTCCATTAGCACATTGGAACTCTTTGACCCCCCTTAAGGCGAATAACACATAATCGCCATTATCGGCGGCACATTGGACTTTAGTGCTAATCCTCCTTAAATGATGTCTGTTTTGAAGCATATTTTCCATTAGCGTGAAACATCTTACACATGTTCGTTGGGATAGTGATGATACTCATGGAATTTCTAATTGCTTTAAAGTTTTTTTTTGTAGAAATAAACCATTTGACCATATAGCAGGGTGATAGATAAAGTGGCTGAACGTCTTTATTAAAGAAAACTTTAGTGACCCTATCACAAAGCAGCATCCGATAGTTTGTTATGACGAAAACTATTAGATGTCATGACTAAGTTTGGTACCCCGGCCAACCACATAAGACTTTGTTGGATGACAAACACGAAGTCTTCATTTAAGGTAGGCAAACATTTGACAGAGCATTTGATACCAGGCGAGACTTAAGACAGTGCGATAACATTCTTATGGAGATAATAATGGAGAAAACTGCAGGTTACACGACTGCTAACATCTTTTTTAAAAGTAATTTGCAACTTGCCTTCTCCAATGATATAGATATCATTGACATATAACCGCGGAATGTTACTGCGGCCTTTTCATGATTTCTTATATATCAGATATTTCAGATTTGTCGGCGATTAAGATTAATATCAGCAATTCGGAATGTATTGATTATTCAGGGTTGTCAACAATTCAGGTTCATATCAGCAATACGGGATCTTATTTTTGGTTCGGGTTTGTTGACAATTCAGGTTAACATCAGCAATTCGGGAATGCTTGGATGTTTTAGCGTTGTCGGCAGTTTAGCAATTCGGAATCGTGTTGTTGATTTGGCAGCCGATGCTCGCATATATAACTCAGGATCGTGTTGTCAACTCGCGTTTTTCGACAACTTTCCTTTGTATCTACAACTGGGGATCGTGTTAGTAATTCGGGTTCTGCGGTAACTCAGCTGCGTATCTGCAACTCATGATCGTATTGATTCGAATTTCGCGAAAGAATTACTACTCGTACCCGACGAAGTGCTAGTACCATAATGCTACGGTGCTTATATAATGCTACTGAAACGAAGAGTGTCTTCTTGAGCCAAATCAAAGTCCGACTAAACCGACCGGAGTCGTGTTAAACCAATCGATGAAGAGTATCTTCTTTTGCCAAACCGAAGTCCGATTGAACAGACCGGTGTCGAGTTAAACCGATCAAAATTAGATTAATCCAACCAAAGTTGGATTCAACAGACCGAAGTCCGACTAGTGTCGAGCTAAACCAATTGAAATTGGACTTAACCGAATGGAGTCGAGTTAAACCAATCGATGAAGAGAATCTTCTTGTGCCAGACAAAGTCCGACTAAACCGAACGAAGTCGTGTTGAACCAATCTAAATAAGATTAAAGCAACCAAAGTTGAATTTAACAGACCGAAGTCCGACTAAACCGATCAGTGTCAATTTATACCAATTAAAATTGGGTTCAACCGAACGAAGTTGGATTTAACTGGCCGAAGTCCGACAAAACCGACCAGTGTGAAGTTAAACCAATCG
This sequence comes from Muscina levida, assembly GCA_964034835.1. NCBI lineage: Eukaryota > Metazoa > Arthropoda > Insecta > Diptera > Muscidae > Muscina > Muscina levida. Next base: position 58,902,617 of record OZ035882.1, read on the forward strand.
AAATTGGGTTCAACTAACCGAAGTCCATTTAAACCGATCGAAGTCAAGTTAAACCAATCGAAATTGGGTTCAACCAACTGATGTTGGATTTAAAAGACCGAAGTCCGTTTAAACCGATCGGAGTCGTCTAAAACCAATCGAAATTGGGCTCAGCCAATCGAGGTTGAATTCAACTGACCTAAGTCTGATTAATCTAACCGAAAATGAGTTAAACCAATAGCAGCAGAGTTCAACCAACAACATTTGCATCTAACAGACCGAAGTCCGACTAAACCTATCGTTTGTCACTCTCATTCAACGTTCGTGCCGAAATCCACCGATATACCGATCGATGTCAACTTAAACCAATTGAAAGACCGAAGTCCGATTAACCCGAGATTAAATTCAGCTGACCGAAGTCCGATTAAACCAACCGAAGTTGAGTTAAACCAATAGAAACAGAGTTCAACCAAAGAAATTGCATCCAACAGACCGATCGAAATCAGATAAAACCAATCGAAATTAGAAGAGCAAGTGGAATCGGGAACAAAGTAACCTCAATAAACTTCGTTGAGGTAGAAATCGATGTAATGAGAATTACTTCGTACAACACATACAGGTACGAATCGAGAAACAAAAATTCATGCGGTAGCCGTTTTTCTAATGTGTTCGGTTGGCTGTCGTTTGTCACTCTTGAATGCGAGTGAGAATGAGAGTGTTCATAACAATTGTCAAATGTGTTGTTCGTGACAAGCGTGTGCAAGCCAAAAGCTCCGACATTGGCTGATACCCGACACGTCTGCACATTGTCTGAACTCTTCTTGCCGATATCGTACAGAATTCGGTACGACTAGTGAAAGGGAAATGTTATTTATTTTGATCTGATTTCCGGAACTCTGTATCGGAGGAAACAACAAATTGTTATTGAAGAAACAATGAATTTCCCTTCCGATTTATATTCAGAAATCTTTCAGACATCGGTACGACATGTCGTACATCAGATTTCCCTCTGCTGCGTAGGTCAGACATCGTGTCTACCACTTCATACGTTTTTAGTAACGATTTCGGTTAGATTTCGGATCCGATATCGGAATATATTTTCCTAAAGACTTCGGGCAGAAATCGGTACGACGCACAGAGGGGTAAATTCAAGATCTGGGCGGCCAAAATTCGATTTCTCAAAAACCAATGTTTTTAATAATTTCCGATTGTAGGGTAAAGAGACCAGAATGCTTAACTAGATTCCTTTATTTTTTCATTCCATTTTACTTACATTCGTTTTCTACACGCTGTCAAAGTTACTTGGTGCTAATTGTGCATTTCCTATTTTGGTTCGTTAAGGCAAAGCAACAATTTTAGCAGGCTATGGGAAGGCGTGTGTTTAGTTTAAACATTTAAGTAAAATGGAAAATTATAAAACATGTTAATTTATTTAATCCACATAGCTAAATAAAATTATAATTCAAATTCCTACTAGTAAAGCAGCATTGAAAAATATGGTATTTTTGTTAATTTCAATGGCTACCAAAATCGAACTATGGACAAAAAGTTATGCATCACCACTTTTCACCCCTTCAATCTGCGATTAAATATAATCTTTAACATCGTAGTGTTCAGATGGAAAAAATTTTTTTTCGGGTTTCTGCGGTTTTGTGTTTTATAGCCATTTACCTACTGCGGAAGACTAGACCATAATTTTTGCGCTTTTTACTGAACCACTTTAGTTAACATACTGGATATCCTATATCTCTATGCATTTATAGTTAGAGGGTATCCAGATGAATAAAAAGTTATAGGGAAGTAGGGCTCTAAAATGCAACCTTGTGGATATATATGGGAAAACCTTGAAATCTTAAATTTTTTATAAAAACCATTTTTTGCATAAAAACGGTCGTAACCTCTACCTCCCGAAGGTACACATTTTAATTTTTTTTTACGCCTCACCGAGTAATTTTTTAACATTCTGCTTCCTAAATTTGCTTCAAATAATTTTGGCCGCCCAGATCGTGAATTTACCCTACTGTGCGACGCGTCGGCAAGAACATCCGAATTACTTCAGATATTTGGTAAGATATCGGTCTGATTTCGTAACGACTCGTCGAAATTCCCTCGATTTACATTCAGAAATCGTTCTAACGTCGGTACGACATGTCGTACATACATCAGATATCCTTCAGCTGCGTCGGTCAGACTTCGTGCCAAGGACTCCATATGTTTTTAGTAACGGCTTCGTCCCGATATCGGGAGATTTTGCCTATCGTAGCTATTTCTAATCTATGTTGTCTAAGGATTTTGTTTGCTGGGTATTGTTAATTGCCCTTAATGTAGTTGAACTATCGCGTCGCATTGTTTAGTGATATTCAAGGTCAAATAAAGGTTGGGTTTGCATGTTTTTACAGTTATACAACTTAATTTGTAGGTGTCCGATTAGACGATTGAAGGTATTGTTGTACAAGCTGTAAAAGGTCATTCATTTTTAATTCATTTTTTTTCAATTTGAAATATAGCACTTAAACTTAAATTCGATATCGGAATATTTTTTAACTTTCGAAGGAAGAAATTCAGACATTTACATGACTAATACAATTTCACTTAAATGTTGGCCGCGACTTCGCCATACGTGTCAATTCGAAGTATCTAACTGCACAGCTGGGCATGAAAATCGGCACTGACACTATTCCTACTGATTCTTATTTACAATGTCATCTTGAATTTGAATACTATCCTCAATTTTCCCCATCACGTACAGTATTCTCGAGTCGCCCCCCATACATACCATTTGATACGAAAAAAAAAGTATTAAGCAACTAAGGAAACGAGTTGGGCTCCTAGTATCTTAAGTTCATTTCAGAACTTTTTAAGACGACTAAGCCATGTCCGTCTGGCTGAATGGCCTGATGGCTGCTGGGCACTATAACTCGAGTAAAACTTCACCGATCGAAATGGAAATTTCACAGCGTTATTATTTTTCTAAATAAAGCTATAAGATTGTCGTATGGCCCAACCCCTTCTGATACCTTCCAAACTTATACAAGTAAGCAAAACTCGAGGAATCTGAAAAATATGCCAGACCTATTCTAGTATGTCCCATACAAATGCCCTGATTCAACGTCAGATTTACATGCATATTATTTGTAAGTACACAGAATTAAGTCAAATTTTGCCCTAGAAAAACAGTTATTGAAATCTGACTTGTGAATGAATATGGGCTATATTGGCCCACCCATTCTGGTACGACTCATAAAAATTACCTATTTTTTTTGGAAGATAATATTTTTCTCATATCTTCCAATAAGAAACGGGACCGTCCTGGGCACGATGGTTAGAACACGCGACTATCATGCGGGAGATCACGGGTTCGATTCCCGCCTCCAGTCATCTACATTTTTCTTTCTTTGCTGGCCCCCTCGATGTTGTTGACAGCAACTTCGCAGTACAGTGTCGAGTCATGAGGTAAGTTAGAAAAACCGCAGCGCTATTGCTTTTGATTAGTCGAATCATCTTGTAATAATAGGTAAAACCTTAAAAATCCGAAACAATTGCAATACCTTTTTGGGTATCTCCCATATAAATGATCAATCCAACCTCATAGTTTTCCATGCATATCTTATTTTGTAAGTTCACTAAATTTAGTCTTAATCTTCCCGAGAAAACGGATAGTTCTTATGTAACATAAAATGATCTACAGGATCCGAACATTACCTCCATTTTCTCGGGACGCTTTATTTTGTAAGTTTTTTCTTGGGACTTTTTCATGTGGGTTTGATATCGTGTACCCCCCCCCCCCCCCCCCCTCCGCCCTCACACGATTTAATTTAATATATTTATTATCCCACTCGTCGCGAAACTACAAGTTACTTTGCCAGTCTATAGGGAAACGACACAGGTAAATTTAATTTGTTAATTTTTATATACATACATCGTAATAAAATAATTACCCAAATTTGACTAGCATGTACATGATTTCTACCTTAACATCAGCACAATTGCGTAAGCACTTAGTAAATAAAAATATAATAACACTAATACTTAGTCGAGGTCATTAACTCAAGCGAAAATACCACCTACTCATACAACCGAAACGCCGGCTGACACCTAAGGGAAATGCTTTCATCTTATAAATCCAAGACAATTGTGGCTGCAGCTGTCTTTCTTTCTCTGTGCTCACACTCAACTATGTGTTTTCTTCGAAAAACTTTTTCAAAATATTGTCACAGCAATGTCAAACATTGTCGACAAAAAAAAACAACTTTTTGAACTTCGAACTGCGGTTCTCAATGGCTGAAAAATGGCGAAGAAAGTTTAGTTTACGTGAGAGATTGTTTGAACGAACACATGTGAAGAAGGTATTTGTATGGGTATATGTGTAAATAAAAGAAATTGTCAATATGTTTTCAAAAACTTTTCCCTTTGATTATTTCGAGCACTCTTAGAAGATCTCTACTTTGGTATTGTTAAGTTTGACAAATTCTGAATGCTGTGTTTATATGGGATGATAAGTACACGGATATATTTGTGATAATTCAAGACATGAAAATTAAGCATGGTAATGTAGATAACCTCAGTAAAGTAAAAAAATATTCCCGGTGTAGTATACTTTCTTTCAAATCAACATGATCACAATAAAACGGCAAGCATAATTTTTTTGACATTATTTAAAAACGTTTCACATAATAAATTTAATGAAAGTAATATGTCACTGCATAGATATTGTCCTAAAGTTGTGCACAATTATATTTTTACTTGCTATAATACTAGAATAAATCTTTTTAAGAGTTATTAAGAATATGCACTATTGCCCATTTTAAATTTTAAAAGTATGAATTTCAAAATTTACTTTCGTATCCCTCAACTGCTCAATAAGATGAGTGTATACCCTATAAGCTTTAGATTTGTGCTCTGGGCGTTGGTTTAACTTTCTCCCCTTTGTGAGTCTAAGAATACAAATTTGGAAAAAACTGTAGCCTATTGGTCTGGGTGATTATACCACTTTTATCACAAAATTACGAATTCCAAAAAATCCTTTCGTATCTCACAACTGAGATGGACTGGTACCCCTTCTAAATCAATAGATAGCATGGCCATATACGATCATAGTTTTAGCCGTTTAGTGTTTGCGAGACCAATACCAATTTTATCCCTTTGCGGCCTTTTTGCCCCCTCTCTTATTCTATATGGATCAATCCAATATAAATTTTTGTGACTCTACCTTCAGACGTAGAATAGTATTATTTGTACCCTCAGGCTACGGGTAGTAGGGTACATGTCATTTGATACGACCCAAAAGTGTAACACATATTTAGATCCTAGGTTTCTTTGAACCGAATTCGATTCATAACTTTTAAAGCCGTTTGATCCATGTCCGTATGTCTGTCTATTCGTCGTTCAGTCTGTCTGTCCGATAACTCTCGAAAGACGTAACCAATTGGAGAAGACCCAAGAAATGCAGATTGACACCTACCATCTGTTTATTGACTACAAAGCTGCATTCGACAGTCCGGTACGACAGAAAATATTAGATGCTATGGCTGAGTTTGGTATCCCCGCGAATATGACTTTAAGGGATAACACTGACTGACACGAAGTCTTCAGTGAAAATAGGCACAAATCTAACAGAGCCATGTTCTAGCAAGCGAGGCTACAGACAAAGCGATAGTCTGTCATGCGATCTCTTTAATATCATAACGAAGATGATCATGCGGAAGGCAGCAGTAAACACGACACGACTACTTTAACAAATGCCACATGTTGCTCGCGTATGCCAACGATAAAGATATCATTGGACGAGGACTGCGGGATGTTACCGCGGTCTTTTCGAGGATTGAGAAACAGTCGGCAGTAGTGGGTTTGGTGATTAATGAGGTCGAAGTTATTTGTTTCAACGAACAAAAAGTTTACTCGTTTGGGACGCTGCGTGAACGTTGACAATTTCAACTTCGAAGTGGTAGATGATTTTGTCTACCTCGGTTTCGTCATAAACAACAATTTTAATTTCAGCCTGGAAATTAAGAGTCGAGTATTGATCGCAAACCGCTGCTACTAAGCGCGTTTTAATGATAAAGCCCTCTCTCGACGTGCAAAGATCCAACTCTACCAGACATGTATCCTACCTGACTTGCTCTCCCTTTTTACCCTCTTGCAGTACGAATTTCGAAAAATCCCTTCTTAGTACGCGCCTACGTTATAAAAGGAACCTGCGTAGTAAGTTTCAAGGTTCTAGCTTTAGCCGTTTTGGCTGGGAGCGATCAGTCAGTCACCCGATACTTTTACATATAGATTAGATTGGTCTTAACCTTAATAATAGCGTCTAATAAAAAATGGAACTAAAGACTGTTTTCAATTATTCGAATTCATGAAATTATAAATATTTTCATAGTAAGAAATTTCATAAATGAAATGTTCGAAGTCGTAGATAAATTGTCATATATTTGTGTACGCCTAAAAATAGAAGCGTGTGAACTCACTCAAAAGCGACAAGCTCTCCGATATCTCATTTAAAGTATGTCAAAGTAGAATAAGTTATAGTTTTCATTTTATTTTAACATCTATGCACCCACACAAACGTTTTTCCTCGGCTGTGTCATGGTTTTCCATCAATGTCCTGGCGTTCTCCATCTTCTTCATTCGACAATGTCTCTTCAACATTCAACATTGTCGTAAAATAGCATTAAGTAATAATCACGTTAACATCCTCTTAAGAATGTTCACGAATTATGACATTATTTCTGTACGCAGGCATTAGTTTGTCTGCTGCATGTTTTCAGCGTCCGTCTGTCTGGTTTTCTTCACCGTATTTATCAATGTGAATCACGTCTTCAAAGCAGCACTCAACCCTTTTTCTTTGGGCGAGGGGTACCACAGTCTGTTGTTTTGTTGGTCCAATTTATAAATTGATTGCATTAGATTAATATGTGTGTAAAGACTTTTAGCAATTGTGGCAGCCGCAGACAAACAAAAAGGGTTGATTGCCAAAAGCAAAAAAAAAAACAAGCTATGATAAATATATTTAATGTTTTAATTAAATTTTTTACCATTCCTTTTTTAAAAAACAAAACTTAAATAAAAGACGCCATTTATTTCGTTTGTAAGAATTGTTCACACACACAAATAAATTGTTGTCATATTGTGTGACAAAAAATGACAGTCACATAGCAACTCACAAAACCAATTTACATAAACAACCAGAAGACATGCAGAGTTTCACACACCGGAACTAAAGTCCTTACTTACCCTTTTGAGTTGGTGTTTGTGTCACTTTGCTTCCGCTTAATGTTGGCTTTGCTTCTCTTTCAAGTTGAGAGTTGTCTGCACTTGACTGGCGGTGACTCGTGTTGTGCGTTTAAAGTGTTGGCACACACACAAACATAACTGTGATATTTTTGTATTTAATTACAAGTCATATATTTGCAAGATGACTGGCTAAAGGCTGTCAGTGGAAAAGTACAAAAATAATTTCCTTTATGAATATTAAAGTAAGTAAAAATATAGCAAATGTTAATGTAATTGTCGGAATACTGAGGACTGATTAGGGGACAGGGACGTACTTTGGTGAGAAAACTTAATTAAAATGTAAACACTGTCTTAAAATCAAATCGTGACAAAAACCAGTACAGAAATTTCAGTCAGGTAAACTGACTGATAAATACCATCACCCAATATAAGATATTGTTGAAGTCTTAAGTTATTGAAATGAATAGATTTTTAATTAAAATAAAATTACTTATGTATATTTTTTCCCCTGCTTGTGGTGCAAAATCGTTTAAAACTTTACTTATTTGTGTAGGGGGTATAGGTGCCGGTTTGGAATTTATGTGAGAAATATTAATTTTTCAAAAAAAAATAATTTTGATAGGGGGTACCAAATTTTCATACGTACAACTTACGAATAATTTGACTGAATTCAGTGCACTTACAAAAAAATATATGTACGTAAGACTATAGGGGCGAGTTCGGTCCATTGTGTGGGAGGTACCAGAAGGGGTGTGTCAAATAGTTAGCTTTTCTGAGGTTTCACCTCCTATCACAATATAAATTAACCAAATAATTTTCATTACCCCTCAAATGTCCGTTTGGAAGTTATGGGTGAATTATTAATTTTCCAAAAATAGGTAATTTTGTATGGGAGGTACCAGAAGGGGTGACCCGATATAGTCCATATTCACTCCTGATTCATATTTTCATAAGCGTACAAATTACTCATAATTTGACTGAATTCAGTGCACTTAGAAAAAAGATATGTTTGTAATACTATGGGGGTGAGTTCGATCATCTGTATGGGAGGTACCAGAAGGGGTGCGTCAAATAGTTAGGTTTTCTAGGGTTTTGCCTCCTATAATAACATAAATTAATCGACCAATTTTCATTACCCCCCAAGAGTCCGTTTGGAAGTTGTAGGAGAAATATTAATTTTCGGAAAATAGGTCATTTTGTATGGGAGGTACCAGAAGGCGTGAACTGATTTAGGCCATATTCATACCTGAGTCTAATTTTCTTAAGCAAACATCATACGCAAAATTTGAGTGATCTCAGTTTACTTACAAAAAAGATATGTATGTAAAACTATAAGGGTCAATTCGGTCATTTGTATGGGAGGTACCAGAAGGGGTGTGTCAATTAGTTAGGCTCTCTGAGGTTTCGCCTCCTATCACAACATTAATTTATCGACCAATGTTCATAACCCCCCAAGTGACTGTTTTAAAGTTATTGGAGCAATATATAATTTCCAAAAATAGGTCATTTTGTATGGGAGGTACCAGAAGGCGTGAACCGATATAGTCCATATTCATACCTGAGTCTAATATTTATAAGCAAACATCATACGCAAAATTTGAGTGATCTCAGTTTACTTGCAAAAAAGATATGTATGTAAAACTATAAGGGTCAATTCGGTCATTTGTATGGGAGGTACCAGAATGGGTGAGGCAAAGGTTTCGGTTTTCCTAGGGTTTGTCTACTTTTGCAAGATAAATAAACTGACCAAATTCAAACATCCTCCGGTTGTCCGTTTGGAAGTTATGGAAGAAATATTAATTTTCCAAAAATAGGTAATTTTGTATGGGAGGTACCTGAAGGGGTGGGGCTATTCAGCCCATTTACAATCCCATAAGTTCGTTTTGAAAAATATTGATACTGGTAAATTTTCATACCGATCCGTTAAGGTTTACTCGAGTTATCCTGCTGACCAGCCATCCAGCCAGCCAGCCAGCCAGCCAGCCAGCCAGCCAGCCAGCCAGCCAGCCAGCCAGCCAGACAGACGGACATAGCTCATTCTTCTTAAAAAGTTCTGAAACGAATTTGGTCTTAAGATACTTGGGGTCTAACTCGTCTCCTTTAATGCGTTACACTTTTTTTTGTATCAAATGATATATACCCTCATCCCTAAGGGTGATGGTATAAAAAACTGCCAACAACTTGACACTGTACCTGTAAATGTGTGAACGCAATACCCATTAAAGCTCCAAATGGATGTGAAATTTTGAAAGTTTGAATAATTAGACTAGAAAAAAAATTTTATATTGCATTTTTTTTTAAATGTTTTTTTTTTTAGCAAAGTCAGCGTTATTGATATATACCAGAAATAAGAAGGTTTATCTGTGACACCAGTTATTTCAAGAATATGTTCCTGTAAGATCCCAGAGTATGTGAAATGGGGGATGTTCTTATTTGAATTTCCTAATCGAAATAACCAGAATCTCTCTTTGAAGGTTCCCAAGCAGCTCACAATGTCCGGGAGATCACGTATTCCCCGTGCAATGCCATTGAACATACGTTCAGTGGCAGAAAATGTTAGTAGGCGCAATGTTAAATAACCTAAATGGCATGCTACCACCGATGCTTCTTAGGAAGTAGGTAGCAAAAGTTACAGAAGCTCAACACAATGGCTATCATAGTAGCTTCGGCAGACCCAAGAAACTAGGATCGGGTGCGGTGGTATAATAAGCCACTCTCCTTAAACGAAAACAATTATAATGAAAACACGAAGAAAATAAAAAAACAAGAAACTCCCAAATATTGACAACCCCCGCAAACGTTATAATGACCATGATTTAAAGGTATGCACCGGAAATCCCCTGGTCAAAAGACAAGAAACCAGATTGATCACATGGTAATCGATAGAAGGCATGACTCAAGCGTTATGAAAGTGCAAACATTGACTCGGATAACCACCTACCTGCAGCCAAGATACGCACGCGATTAAGTAGCGGTAAAAACGCTCGTAACCAACCACAATGAAAGGTAGACATCACAAAGCTGCCTACCACCGACATCAAAGCTGCAATTAATTCAAACAAACACCCCTAATTCTGATATTCCCGACACCAAGTGGCAGCATAATGCGAATTTTAAGACCATTGCCGCAAACACCGTACTGGGTTATGAAAAACCACGCCTTGGTACAGTGAAGAATGTCACGAAATGTCTGAAAAAATTTTCCGAAACGAGTGACTTTACCAGACTTATTCCTAACGGATTTTTAGCTTTAGATCATCCCGAATAGATCCTACTATATATGGTAGTAATGATATAGCCCTAAACTTTGGGCAAGATGCCATCGTAATTTTCCGGACGGTTTGAAATTAGGAGAAAGAGCGGGCTGTGAAATCTTCGATCAGACTACCGGATCGCTGTAGCATAGTTTAGGCCGAAATAGTGGTCATTAGAATAGCCGTAGAGAAAATTCAGTATGGTGGGATATTGGGCAGCAATATTCATATTCATAGTAAAGCGGCTATCAGATCCCTGAAGAACGTGTACCTCACTTCGAGAATGTCGGTTGTCTCCGTAGAAGATAACGAAACCTCACATGGTTTCCAGGATATGGCAACATATATATGGCTGATTTATTGGCAAGCGTCGCCACCACCTTGAACTCGGGCGAAGTTTACGGTCACATTGATGTTCGTCGCATTAGGTGGAAACTGAATCTCATTGCTAAGGAAAGATGGATTAGAGAACCCACTGGCACAGGGACCAAACAGATTGGGCCTAACATATATATATAATGTGCACGATTTAGCTAAACCTGTCTAGAGTCAATCTGAGGAACATCATAGCTGCAATATTCGGTCATTGGCCGGTTGCAAAACACGCTAAGAGGTTGAAATTTCCCTGCAATGATTTTTGTTGAAGCTGCAACAATGAGGAAGAAGAAGCATCTTCTATGTCACTGCTCTGCTTTCGGTGACCTAAAAAATTAATTGTTTGGTCATCGGATACTTGTGAACAATACGTATCTTTAAGTGACGCTTTGCGAAACATCCATGTCCTCATCAGTGTTACGATGTGGCTTGAGAGCGACGTTGACCGAATAGAGTAGCAAACACAAAAGTGAGCCTTGAGGAACTATCTTTAATCTTAGAAAATGTAAAATTTTATTGCGAAATCGGAGTATTGGTTGTCTTAAACAGATGCTAGGTTTTGAAGTTATTAAAACATACTCGTCAAAAACTTCCATAAAATTGTTCTTACGGACCAGATTTTTATAGCATCCTGAAACAACGACGGATTAAGAATAATATCCCTTTGCTGCCACTTCAACACATGTTTCTTTTTGGTCGGTTGGCTCTTCGTATTCTCGAAAGAAAAGGCAAAAGTTTTTATCCGCTCCAGGTTGCAGCAGTGTCAAAATAGTAAGGGTATCCTCTTTCGGGCTAAACATCGTTTTAAAAACGTCCCTCCCTGCACTGATCTGAATATTCACATCTTTAATGCCGAGTACTATATGTGTTTAAAATTGCATATTCTGGGTGTAAATGGAATTAACTGCATACAAATGAAAATTGCGTTTGCATATTCATATCTGAAGTACCGAGTACTATTTGCGCATCAACTTTTATGTCTCTATGTCTCTTTGTACAGTTTTCCACACCCACATCACCTATAGTTCGAAAATTAAAGAAAAATATAAACTGCTGTAAGTTCTAAATAGTATTGGTTAAGTCGTTTAAACGCGATTAAGTCACAATTAAACAAATCATTAAGACGGACGGTTGTAGCGTAAACTACTGGCCCCAATTGTGAATCTAACCCATATTTCTTCCAACATAAAAACTACACGAAAAATGTCTTCAAAATCGGTCAAACTGGTTAGGAAGGTGTTCATTAAGGTGGGTCGCACTTCATACAAATAAAAAAAGTTTTGCCGGTCACCCCCTAGAATAAAAGATAATTTAAAAACGAATTCAAAAAAAAATTTTTTTTTTTTTGCCACGCCCCTTGACCCCGCGCATTGGGTTTTTTGTTTCCTGTGTCTCCATTTATAGTCCGATCGTAATGTGTGACATATCAATGTTTTTGGTCTGACAACAGCTATATTTTCTTCTCTGATCACTTTTGACTCCGACGTCAAGTTCTAGAAGTTTCTACAGGAATCTCAGTTTTAACCCCCCTAAGTCAAAATTTTTTTTCAACGATAAAAAAGTATTTTAAATTCCATGATATTTTCTCTTTTACCGTATATATTTTTATTCATAAACAAAAAAGTTACAGAGGTTTAAAAACAGAATACGACCACACCAACATTTGTAAACAATGATCTTTGACCTTTAGCGACGTCAAATAGATTTTTTTAAACCTTTGTAACTTTTTTGTTTATGAATAAAAATATATACTGTAAAAGAGAAAATATCATGGAATTTAAAAAACTTTTTTATCGTTACGAAAAAAATTAGACTTAGGGGGTTAAAACCGAGATTGCGGTAGAAACTACTAGAATTTGACGTCAGAGTCAAAAGTGATCAGAGAAGAAAATGTAGCTGTTGTCAGTCCAAGAACATTGATATGTCACACATTACGATCGGACTATAAATGGACACAGGATACAAAAAACCCAATGCGCGGGGTCAAAGGGCGTGGCAAAAAAAAATAAAATTTTTTTTAGAATTCGTTTTTAAATTATCTTTCATTCTAGGGGGTGACCGGCACAAGTTTTTTTATCGACCCACCCTAGTGTTCATCCTCGGGCAGAGGATTTATTTATATAAATCAGGGACCGAAAATAACTGTTATTGATCGATTTTACAACTAAAAAAATCAATGTGAAGAAAATGTGCTAAAATTATTATAAGTACACCATTGGTTTGGTTTTTACTCCCTCTGTAGAATTTCGCAATAAACTTTTATTTTGTGATTTTTATTATAAAAGTCCCAAATAACACTTATTTTTGATTTTTATTATATCGCTCATCAAACAAGAGTTATTTTTGATTTATATTCTATCCCTCAATAGATAAGAGTTATTGTTGATTTTAATTTTTTGAGTCTTTGAATAAGAGTTATTGAAAACTTTTTGAAATAAAAATTACGAAGTGAGTTTTATTTTGCCAAACGAAAAATAAAAATCATTCAAAGACTTATATTTTTCAAAACAAAATTTAAAACTCACCTAATGATTTTTATTTCTTCAGGCCTGAAATAAAAGTCTTCCTGATATCGTCATTATTGTTTTTTTTAATAAAAAAAATGTATATGGGTAAATCCTGCGTTGCGGTCGTTACATTCGTACGCATTTATGTTTTGTTATATTAATCCCGTTTGCGTTATGAGTTAGATATTTATATATAAACTTCAGCAACAACAGTTATTTGAAAGTACTTTAAAATGACATTTAATTTTTTGCCTAACTACTTTTGACAAATGAGATATTCGTGCCTAAAGTGCCGTTGCGGACGTTACAAAAAATGGAAGTAGTTTTGGATGTGAACCTGTATTTGCATCTATTTCAGCAAATATTGCATAGTAACTGAAAAAATTTAAATACATAAAGGAAAGAGGAATAATCAAGGATTCTAAAAACGCTTTTATAACAGTTACAAATTTTTTGGTACATCCAAAAATTAGAAAATCGTCTGTTGCGGACGTTACGTTGCGGACGTTATACTTTTTCCTATTATATTATTTATACAAATAAAACAACAATATTCATTTGATTTAACATTCTTTGGTATATTTTATTTAATTAGGTTATTTTTGGACCCTGCTGTACGTGCCATTTTAATGGTGGGATCATTAGAATGGGCCGCAAAATAATGATGTGATTTTACACCAGGAATATTTTTTACATTTAACCATTTTTGGGATATATCTTCAGTTGTGGTCTTTATATCATTGTTAGAAGCATATATTAAGAATATACCACTTATATGCCCTTTTGCAAGTATGTAAAAATCCTGAGCATTTTTTAAAATATGATTTTGAGATCGTACCAGTTGCCAAACTTTCCGCTTTACAACAGCTCCTACTCCGTCCACTGCACCTTTACCGTGAGATGTAGCAAAAAAATTCCACTCAAAACAATTCACATCAAAGAGTTCGTCACTTACAATACAAAATGACTTGGTACAGTTATTGAACCATGCTACGCAAGTAAACAAAGTTACTTGTGTATAACTAAAATGAGCTGATTGAATCTCATTTTGAGATATAAGCCTATAGTTTTCGGCGAAATCTACTTGCAAAATCAGATCATTTGGTAGAATAGTATTTTTGGAATTCTCAAAGTAACTTTGCTGCGAGCGTTTTATAAAAGAGTGCAGTTTAAAAGCTGGCAATTGAGAGTTTAATTCTGATAACAAATCATTTAATGGTCCTTTTATCAGAACCTGCTAATAACGTAGATTTCCTGTCAGCAGATTGCACCGAAATGTCGTCACGATTGTACATTTTTATAATTAGGTTGGCGTCGTCATCACCAATATTTTTATCCGGCTCACCATGAATATTCTCTTTTTCCAAATATTTTCTTAAAAGCACATCCAAAACTGCACATTTCTTATCAATGCCTTTGGGCAACGCTAGCTCCACTTTTTTCACAGCTTTAGCCAAAGTCTGCGCGCTCTTGTAAGGGCCCCTTTCCGGTAATTTCATTCTTGATTTCATTTTCTGCCTATCTCGGAAATTCGCGGCACGTTGTCTATTGTCAAAGTTAAATTTTTTTAGCAAGAGATGGGTTGCTCTTTAGACGTTCTTTAATTTTTTGCCGATAAGCTCGCTTTCTTTCAGCATCTTTTTTTTTTGTGCAACATCAGTTGATGTTCATTATTTCTTAAATTATTACGAAATCGTTTTGACCTTTCTGCAGTTCCAGTCATTTGTATATTTATGAAACAATATTAGTAATACCGAAGCACGTTCAAAATACACTGAGGTTTGGCAAATTTGACAAAGCTTCAGTTAGAATACATGCCAGTTGCATGACATGATACCCCCAGGTAATGTCTACCTGAAGTTCTAGAACTCTTGCACATTGTACACTTCATATGAGTTCAAATTGCTTTATTTAATAAACATAATTTTCGAAAAAATGCAATCCGTTGCGGACGTTATACACTTTGTCATTCATATTTTTCTGTTAAATGGTGTAAAAAACATATTTTTTTATATATATTTTAAGCGCGCTATTGGCTCTCTTTACAAACGTACTTCGATTGAGAAAAAACTAAATATTAAAGCAGTTAAATTTAAAAAACCTTGTTTTCCGTTGCGGACGTTATATGCCGAATGCCCATCTTTACTTAACATTATTTATATCATCTGAATGACCTACCGATGCGTTTTTTACATTTAATTGTGGACAATTGATAAGACTTTAAGATTATTATGAAACATAAAACAAATAT
Source organism: Muscina levida (assembly GCA_964034835.1). NCBI lineage: Eukaryota > Metazoa > Arthropoda > Insecta > Diptera > Muscidae > Muscina > Muscina levida. The sequence goes on from OZ035882.1 coordinate 58,918,213, forward strand.
GGTGGTTTTTACCATTTTTATAAACATCTAAAAAACATATATTTTAGAAAAACAAATAAAAACACGAGGTAGGTGTAAGTTTAAATCTGCCATTCATAAGTGGATTACCGAAAATGGTTATGCTGTATATATTTTGAGGGTTGAATATATAGCCCATTTATGGATTTACAAATATATGTGGTTTTAACAACTCTGAAATTCTTTCCTTGGTATACATTATTTCGGATTTACCCATATATGATTTTGATCAGCTCAACGAGACGAGCAAGTTTAGATAAAAATAATTGGACGAAGTGTTCACTTATAGTTCGCGAACTGTGAGTTAAACATGGCAAAAAGGGTGCAAAAATGTTTAACCTCGAAAAAAATTATCTAATTGGCAGGTGTGTACCATCTCACTCAACACCGTTTTACAAGTTCGCAAATGCAACCAAATGCATGCTTTATCAATCCTAAGTATTTGCCGGTATTTCAGCTTGAAGACGTTATTCGCGTTAATCCCAAAGGATCGTTTCACAAGAGCATCATAGCTTCATTGGGATGCTCAGAGGTACTGTAGAAATCTTTATAGAACTCTTGTCCTTTGAAGCTGATTCTTTATTCAACCAAGAATCATTTGTATTGCATAATATTGTCTTTTGTTCCAAAACAACGCTTTAATACAAACATACTTAGTACATTAAGTTATAAGAAGCTATATCCATGCACATACAGTTTCCATCCGATTGTCCGTCTGATTGTGTTTGTTTATTTATAGAAGGGATTTTATATATAAAATTAATCGGTGGTGTAGTTGCAGTCAAGTGAAGAAATTGCTAGTGAGTTAAATATACTTTCAAAAAGTCTTCATGTATAGAAATTAACTATGTTAATTTAAACAAAAATCTTAAATGATATCACAGGTATCTTACTGTTTTTGGGGTCAAGGAATCCATTTTTGACATTTATTTTTAACGCCAGAGGGATCTTTTTTACATTTTTTTGGGTTAGATCGCATTTATTCTCCGACCAAATGTAATTATCCCCCAGATTCCTTGAAAATTATGAATAACTTAACGATTTGTTAACCGATTTTGTGCGTTATAATCATGACAGTATGCGTTTTAATCATGACAGTGTGCACTTTTTGAACAATATAATAAACATTAGGATAATGCAAAAAAGTTTTGGCTAAAAACTTCTTCAAAATAAAAAAAAATAAAAACCAAAAGTTTATGACAAGTTACATACATATATGTATATAGATTTGGAAATGCCATAGTCTCTCCTTTCCAAATACACAGAAAAATTCAAAATAGGTTTATATTCAACCATTATTCAACTAACTTGTCCAAAATTTGACACAATTCACTCTAATAACAGAAAAAATATGCCTGTAGAACTAAGGAACAAATTTGGTCATTCATATGGGAGGTACAAGAAGGAGTGTGTCAAATGATGTCTACTTAACTTAAAAATGCTGGCACATTTTTATAATGATCAGTTAAAGTTTACTCGAGTTATCCTGCCCACGACACATCCAGCTAGTCAAACAGACGGACATGGCTCAATGGTCTTAAGAAGTCCTGCAACAATTTGATCTTAAGATACTTGGGGTCTTACACGTTCCCTTTAATGCGTTTAACTTTTATTTGTAACAAATGATATACATATACCTTCATCCCTAAGGGTGATGGTAAAAACCATCGTTTTTTCGTTGCATTGTGTAGCTATGAGTTAAATATGGTCCGAACGTCCCACAATTGTAATTATTTTGGCGAAAATATAAATATTGTTTGCATATCGATTGAACCAAAAGACTTTTATTTGAACAAATTAAAATCAAAAGTCTTCAAGTGAGTTTTATATTTCATCAGAAAAAATATAAGTCTCAGGCTGATTTTTATTTTCGATTTTGATTTGAAAAACTCATTGAATGATTTTTATTTTTGATTTCTATTTCAAAAAGTCTTCAATAATTATTATTGTGGGACTTTTAAAATAGAAATCAAAAATAACTCTTATTTCTGAGCGATAAAATATAAATCAGAAATAATTGTTATTTTGGGACTTTTAAAATATAAATCAAAAATAAGTCTTATGTTCGGAGAGATAAAATAAAAATCAGAAAATAACTCTTACAGAGGGACTTTTATAAATAAAAGTTATAACAGTTACGGTCTCTGATATAAATACTAGTGGGCCCGGTAATGCTTCGCTATTGCATATTAACTTGTAATATATTTCACATTTATTTCTACGAAGTACTTTGGAAACGGTACTTAAGCTCGACAATAATATGTTGAGTTTATTTACTTTTGTAACTTATTTAAACAAACTCCTTAACATTAAAGTTAACCTATTAAGTTTTATTGTTGTAAATGCTAATAAAATGTTCATCAGCAAAGTCATATCTATAGTGCTGACATGTAGATTAAGTTTTTTCTGTATGTAGGGCGAAAAACCAATTCTTCCACAAATCGGAAACAGACATTCCTCTACTACTTACTACTTAAGTGGCCAATTACAATTTACGAAACGTAGTTCATAAATTTGAGGCCTGAAGTAATAAAGAATTCCACACGCTTCGGTCTTCTGCGTGTGTTCTCCAGTTAGTCCTACCAGATGATGGCACATCGCCTATCATTTGGTCCTTCCAACGGAGTTTGGGTCTCCCTGCTCTGCGCCGTCCTTCGGGTTCGCCTTCAAACACCTTTCTCGCTGGAGCATTTACATTCATCCTGGCAACATGTCCCAGCTATCGAAGTCGTTGGATTCTGACTCTTTTAGATACGTCGATGTCGTGGTAAAGCTCATACAGCTCATGGTTCATCCGATGGCGAAACTCGCCTTCGACACAGATAGGTCCATATATTTTTCGGAGTACTTTTCTCTCGAATACTCCCAGGTTTTGTATGTCCGTTGTAGTAAGCACCCATGATTCGGCAGCATACAACAGAACAGGTAAGATAAGCACCTGGTATAGCTGTTTCTTAGTATTCCGAGAGAAGGTGGTGTTACTAAAGTGCTGCCGAAGTCCGTAGAAACATCTATTGGCTAGCACTATTCTCCGTTTAAGACATTCCTCTAGGAATGTGATTTTCGACACAAAGTTTATTGGTGAAATTTTCTTAAAATTCATCGTAGATTCCGATTTTGGTTACGATTTTTCGAATAAAAAAAAATTGGCCCACCCTCTGTTCATATTTCTAAGCGAACAGCAATATACTGTGGAATTTTTACAGTTTTAACCGTTTGTTTCACCCTTACTGTAATTCATACTGCAACAACAACATATGTAACAAATCTCATCTTCATACCTCTGGTAGTTCATGAGATATATCCCTTTTAATTTTCAAGATGAATGGGCGGTGCCACGGCCCTTTATCCAATCAGAACCAAATATAGCCACTGACTATCAACAGGTCATCAGTACCACTTTATAAAATGTTCGTATCAATCTGTCTTTGGAAAAGCCGTCAGGGCGATTTTTTAAAAGGGGGCGTGGCACCCTCACTTCCTCCCTGGATGCAATTAATACTGCTCCAACAACATATATTCCAAATCTCATATTCATACCTCTGATAGTTCATAAGATGTAGCCCTATTGATATTCAAATTGTATGGGCGGTGCCAAGCCCCTTTATCCAATTACAACCAAATGTAGCCAGGAACTATCTACAGGTCAACAGTACCACTTTCTAAAATGTTCGTATCAGTCTGTCTTTGGAAAAGCCGTCAGGGCGATTTTGGAAAAGGGGGCGTGGCACACCCACTTCCTCCCTGGATGTAATTAATACTGCTCCAACAACATTATATACCAAATCTCATCTTCATACCTCTGATAGTTCATGAAATATATATTTTCAAGTTGTATGGGCGGTGCCACGCCTCTTTATCCAATTACAACCAAATGTAGTCAGGAACTATCTACAGGTCAACAGTACCTCATGGTAAAATTTTTGTATCAATCGGTGTATTAGAAAAGCCGTCAGAGCGATATTTGAAAAAGGGGCGTGGCGCCGCCCACTTTTTGGAGAAAAAAAAAACTTTTAAACCATCCGGAAGCTATAGCGAACAAAACAAAAAATTTTGAAAATCGGTCCAGCCGTTTTTGAGTTTTAGCGAGACAACTGCACAGCAATTCATTTTTATATATAAGAGATAAAAACCTTATCAAAAACTTAAAACATCTCCCTTTCAATCTTTCTTTCCTCAAATATTATGTTGCATCAGTTTAAATTCACATATCTCAAGGAAATGCTTGATTTGACTTTAAACTCACACTGCATATAAAATAAAAACTGAACATCAATAGCAAAAAAAACGAAAAACAAACGTACATACATATGTACTTGTATATGAAATCGATGTTACACTTTACAAAGAGCCGGAAATTACCATCAATGGATATACTTTGCCACACGGGAAATACTCATAGCAGTGTAAGTGTGAGAGCAGACATCATAAAGCGCACCACAATAACATCTGATATAAATGATTAAAAACAAACACACTCTTGTGTGGAACAAAATATGAATTCCATTGTAATTCCCAACGACAAACTGCATACATTAGCAAGAAATCATAAAGTAAATAAAGCCGTTTTTATACAGGCAACCGAAAGCATAACTCAAAAGTGTCACCATTACAGTCAGTCTAAGACGGCTGCGGCGGGAAGACACACGGCGCTAAAGCGTTATTGAATTTTTTATAAACGTCATAACCCACACACGACCCCGTCGCCACAGCATCGTGACTCACCCTCTGAAGGCCATGGCATTCAACGCCCTCCTGGGAAATGATACAAACCTCAGGTGTGAATAACGCCCAACGTCACTCGCGGAATGTAAAGTGTTTTAGGCGTAGAATATAAAATATTCTACAAAGTTCTTAAACGATTGTAACGAAACGAATCCAGACGAAGGAATACTTAAAGGCGGCACTGACTGTCAGTTCATAAAAAAAAACCAAAACGAGTCTATAAATCTAACAAGGTGAATACCATAAAACTTTGTCAGTGCAGGAGACGAACTCGACGCAGAGAAAACGTCTGAGACATTAAAACTTGTTGAGGACATAAAAAAGGAAATGTTATGTTTGTTGTTGCTATTGTCATTTTTAGTGAACAAAAAATAAATGTTTTATATTTATGACACGAAATCTAAAATGAGAACACTTGTTTGTGACAGTTTATAAGCATAAATGAGCGTTAAAACACCTGAACATGATGCGACAGCAATGCCTGAAAATTGTTTAAGCTTCATCTCTCCCCTCAAGAGATAAGAAACTTTTAAATTTGCAATTTAGCGGGGAAGGGGTGTTGTTGTTTGGGTCTTTTATCGCCTCAAGTGTTTGCGCAAAGTTTCCAAATTGTTAAATGGTTTTTCTTGTCAACAGTTTCGTAGTAAAACTTTCAAATATATGAAAATCGACGTGACAACAGTTGTAAGATGGCGACACAATATACCGTATTAATAATTTATTGATTACAATAATCCGTCTTTTAATTTGTCAACACATCTTGGCGTAGAATCTTATTGATGGATTACGAAAAGCAAACCTTTTATTGTTTAAAATTTTATTAATGAACATAACCACTAGGGTGGGGCGATTAGTATGGAAGGAAAAAAATCTTAATGGGCGCTTCGCGTTTCTGATTCTTGGGATTGTACTGAGTAAAAAAGTCCACTAGACCATACGTCTACGGTGAAAATCGAGCTTCGACATTTTGACGAAGTTTAATCTCAAACTTTATTTTTTTGGAAAATTTGCACAACTTCTTGGGCTCATATTTCGTAAACTATTTGAAATTTGGATTTATTTTCAAAAGTAAGGTTATAGCTATTGTCTCGGGCTACAATTTCTCTGAACATATTACTTGGAAAAAACTTCGTTTTCATGGTCAAAAAGTCGAAAATGTTGAAAATTCACCACTTTTTGTAACTTTTTTTTTTTAGATATTTTGGCCTATAACAGCCAAACCATTGAGATTTTCGCGGGACCGGCCGCGGCATAGTGGTTAGAACACGCGACTACCATGCGGGAGATCGCAGGTTCAAACCTGGCTCCAGTCATCTTAAAAGAAAAAAAAATAAATAAAATTTTCTTTCATTGTCGGCTCCCCTCGAATGTTGTTGACAGCAACTTCGCAGTATTAAGCGTCGATTCGTGTCTAGTACGAGCTTCTCAAACAGTGACGTTCGCATTCGTCGATAAACAAGTAGGTGCCGTTAGTTGTGAATCTAAAAATAGAAAGCGTGTTAATTCACAACAACGCGAGAAGCTATCCCATTTCCATTCATGGTGTACAAAGGGAAATTAAGTTTTAAGTTTACTTACACAAAAATTGTAGCCAAGACCATAGTTAAGAACTCTCTAGTATATCGCAAAAGCATTGGAATGCTTCTTCAGGCGGTTTTGGCCCTGTGAAAGTGCATATTTTTCATGAAAATATTGATAAATTACCATTTTCAGTTGTTCATAGCGCAAAATCATAAAAATGTGGACTTTTTTGCTCAGTACAATCCCATGAATCAAAAACGCGAAGCGCCCATTAAGATGTTTAAATCGCCCACCCTAATAACCACCTTCAAATTCAGAACAAACAGAAATTTTAAAGTCTCGTTAATATCTTGAAAGATAAAGACAAACATAGATATATGATTGTCTACAACTGTTTACATCTATAGCCTGATATCAATACTCGTTATCAACTATTGCTATGGCATAGTGTGTTTTTTTTTTTCAAAAAACTATCACAACGGAATGCTTTTAACATTATTACGTACGTATATGACATCTGTCCATTAGAGAGTTCCACATAAATGGTTTTTTTTTGCTTCAATACTTGGCCTTTACTCAGTCTGGCGTCGTGACTTGAACAGAAACACTGTCGATAAAATGAAAAAGCGCTCAATTAAGAAAAAATCCCATAAACCAATATTTTATGCATTAACCGTTCTTATTGCATCGATCGTTGTAACGCTAGTAATGGACAGCAGGAAGTCCAGTCCAATCCAGCCAACAACTACCGAAAAGGCTGTTGATAATAATGGTGATGCCGTCACAGAGCCATTTGTAAACGCATTCAAAATTAAAACTCCACGACCGCCAAGACCACCTTTACCGCATCCCAAAAGATTTCCAAAACATAATTTAACCAATACATTGCAACGCAAACCGGTTGACGAACCGAAGATATCAATTAATACAAGTTATTTTGAGTTACCAGAAGCCAACGGTCCCCTACAGGATTGGGAAGATGACGAATTGCTTGAGGCTGACTACGATCGTGTGGGTTTGGGGGAACAGGGCCAGCCTGCGTTTCTGCAAAATGATTCTCTTAAAGATATGGAACAACGCATGTCGCTGGAGAATGGTTTCAATGCTCTACTTTCCGATTCCATATCAGTCAATCGTTCAGTGCCTGATGTGCGGCATGCAGGGTAACATTGATTTGTTGTCAATTGATTTGTTAAAATAAAAGTGTTAATGTTTTTTTTTTCTTGTTGTCAACAGATGCTTATCAAAATCTTATTTGGCCCATTTACCTACAGTTAGCATCGTCATACCATTTCACAATGAACATCCCAGCGTCTTAAAGCGTACACTGCACAGCATAGTGAATAGAACGCCCCAGCAGCTGCTTATGGAAATCATCATTGTCGATGATGCAAGTGATCGGGAGAATTTGCGGCAAGAACTGGAGCAGTATATCGCAGAAAGTTTTGGCTCTTTGGTGAAACTGGTTAGACTTTTAGCGCGCACAGGTCTTATAGGAGCTCGTTCGGCAGGCGCTCGTCAGGCATCAGCCGACGTTTTGATTTTCTTCGATTCGCACATCGAAGTCACCTACAATTGGCTGCCACCTCTGCTGGAACCCATTGCCTTGAATCGTAAAATTTCAACCTCTCCTATAGTCGACACTATCGAACATGCCACTTTTGAGTACAGAGCTGCAGCTAGAGTAGGCTCTCGTGGTGTCTTCGATTGGACTATGCTCTATAAAATGTTGCCGCAACTACCGGAATTTGAAGCGGATGAGACCAAACCTTATCCCAATCCTGTTATGATGGGTGGCCTCTTTGCCATCAATCGTGAGTTCTTTTGGGAGCTAGGTGGCTATGACGAGGGCTTGGATATCTGGGGTGCCGAACAATATGAACTAAGTTTTAAAATATGGATGTGTGGTGGATTGCTGTTCGATATACCGTGTTCGAGGGTGGGCCATGTATTCCGAGGACCATGGGAGGCGAACGATAAGCCAAGGGATTACAATTACGTAGCAAAGGTGAGTAGTGACTAATTATTGTTTTAGTTTTATGGCGCGGAGATTAATGAAATCCAGCAAGTGGACGGGCAGAGACCGAGTTGCAGAGAACGGCGTTGGATCGAGAAATTCTAGTCTTGTCAGTCATTTTCTATGGGAGATACCAGAAGGGGTCGGCCTATATAGTCCATATTTATTCCTAATTCAAATCTTACAACCAAATATCTAACGTATGTCTGAACTCAGTATATAAAATTGCTCTGGGAGATTTTAATGCTAAAATAGGAAAGGAAGATGATCTTGGTTCAGCAGTGGGAAAATTCAGTCTACACAACTACACCTCCGATACCAGATTCAGATGAGAAACTAACCTCGTCCGCAAGAAACATGGTTGTGAGTGGGACCAGATTCTCGCATAAAGATATCCATAAGGCAACCTGGATATCTCCCGATCAAAATACAAGAAATCAGATTGATCACGTGGTAATTGATGGAAGCCATGTCTCAAGCGTTATGGAAGTGCGTGTGATGCGCAGTGCAAATATTGACTCGAATCACCACCTAGTTGTATCCAAGGTACACACACGTTTAAGTAGTGTTAAAAACACTTGTAACCAAACTCAACGGAAGCTAGACAACACAAAGCGGCATATCACCGAGATAGCTAATGTCTACTCCAATCAACTCTCTCAATTACTTCAAACACACCCCCTAGTTCTGATGTTTCCGACACCCAGTAGCAGCATATCGCGAATTCTATGACTACTGCCGCAACGACTGCACTTGGTTATGAAAAACCACGCCCAGACAAGCCATGGTACGATGATGAATGTCGCGAAATGTCTGAGGAAATGGATGCTGCATACAAAGCAAAACTGCAGCCAATGGCGACGCGTGCGATGACGGAGCGTAATAATGAGAAGAGAAGGGGGACGAAACGCATATTTAGGCAGAAAAAGCGTCTATGGAAGAAAAGAGAGAGCCATGATATCGAAAACTACAGGTATAGAGGTGAAGCCCGAAAGTTCTAGCAAAAGATTAAAAGCAAAGGTTTTGGAATAGGGATCAGAGACGGAAATCTGCTCACGGGCACTCAGAATGTGCTGGAAGTATGGAGGGAACACTGTCGATTTCTACTCGTTCCCGAAGGCAGCATAAGTGACGAAATCACACCAATCATAGATGACGGAGTTGATTGTCCACCAGCAAGCCAAAACGAGATAAAACACGGCAATCGCAAGGCTTACAAATAATATAGCTGCGGGAGCCGATGGACTGCCGGCAGAGCTTTTTAAAGCCGGCGGCGATGAGCTGGCAACATGCATACACCAGCTCATAAACACGATTTGGCTTATGATTGGCGATGATTGGAATCTGAGTGTTTTATGTCCTGGGCTTAAGAAAGGCGATTCAAGTGTGTGTACCAACTACCACGGGATCAGCCTTTTACCCATCGCATGCAAAGTCCTGTCTATTGATCGCAAACCGCTGGTACTATGCGCTGAGCAAGCGTTTTAATGATAAAGCCCTATCTCGACGAACGACGATCCAACTCCACCAGACTTGATCCTACATATCTTGCTCTACATCACAGAATACTGGGTAATGACACAAGCGGATCAATCTATTCTGGGAGTCTTCCAGAGAAAAATACTTGAAAAATATTTGGACCCATCATCGTTAAGGGCGAGTAACGTCATCCAATGAACCACGATCTGTATGAGATGTACAACGATATCGACGTAGTCAAGCGCGTTGAAATAGACCGAATGCGCTGGCTTGGACACGTTGTACGAATGGATGAAAATGTTTCAGCTCGAAAGGTCTTCGTCAATAAACTCGATGGGCGGCGCAGGATGCTGCGACCAAAAGTTCGTTGGATGGACCAAGTGAAAGAGCTATTTCCTACACTTGGTGTGACCAACTATCTACGGAGTGCAAAGGAACGAAGCGCTTGGAATTCTTTTCTACGTGCGTCTACTGATAAATAAATTTCTGTTGCTGGTGCCAATTAAGAAGAAGAAGATTAGCGATTAGTTTATATTTAGACTGTTATTTAATGTATTGACTTTTCTGGCTTTTCTGATAATGACAATGATTTATGTACACGATACTTTTTACTCTGATTTTGACTTCAATTTTTTTTTCCAGAACCACAAGCGTGTCGCTGAAGTTTGGATGGATGATTATAAACATTACTTTTACAGTCGTAACCCAACTCTGTATGACAATCTGGATCCCGGAGACCTAACCAAGCAAAAAGCATTACGCCAATCCCTCCACTGCAAATCATTTCAATGGTTCCTCGATGAAATAGCTCCCGATTTAATTCATACTTACCCTCCAGTGGAACCAGAATGTTATGCCTCAGGCACTATACAAAGTAAAGCATTCCCCCAATATTGCCTAGATACCCTAAATGGGAAAAGACAAAGTTTAGTAGGTTTGTACCCATGCGCTGAAAACAAAACACATCCTCAACCCAATCAGTTTTGGCAACTGAGTAGACACCGAGAAATTCGGCAACACGATGGTGACCTGTGCCTGGACGTCCAGGACATCAAACCAAATGGCAAAATTTGGATGTGGTCATGCCATCAACAGGGAGGCAATCAATTTTGGTACTATGATCGCGAACACCAATGGCTGGTCCATGGGCGAGTTGGCATTAATTGTTTAGAGGCTGTAGAGGGAAAAGATGGTCAAGTGTCGGTTATCGCCAATGCTTGTGATAACTCCAATCCTCGAATGAAATGGCAGTTTGGAAAAGTTAACGAATCATTGTTGGAGACGTTTCATGAAGAACTGGAGTGAAGGCAATATAGTAATACAGCAAGCAATAATTTTGTAGACTATTTTAGAGTGATAAATGTAATTAAATTAATAAAAGTTTAACATCATGAAAAAGATATTGCCTCTAAGTTGTGCACAATATTATTTTTAATAAATTTTCAGACATATTTCATACAACGCATCGTCAATAACACCGGTCAGGCAAACTGCTGGAAAGTGTTTTTTTTTTTTGCTCAAATATCGCCTTGTAAGGTGCGTTTAGTATCGCAAACGAAATGTTGCCAAATATGTTTGCCTCTTACCCCAGTGATAACTTTGGTAAGGACAAATGATTTATTTTGTCAGGGAATAAAATAGCTCTTTTTATTAGAAAACACACAAATCTATATTAATATTATATAAAGAAGATGTTTGTTTATTTGTAGGTGTGGGGAAAACTTTCAAACTAAACATCCGATTTTTAAATTCTTTCAACAGTACGTACGTACAGTACGTTTTAACTGAGTGATAAAGGCTATATTTTATTTAAAAAAATACAGAAAGCATCCACGTAAAACTAGTCACATATATATTTCGTATTCTCAATTTTAACACATGAGAGAGATCTGTTATCTCTCTTTCTCTCTTCATCAAACTAATACGTACAATATTTTGAACATGCAGCTTCAGAATTCTTTTAAATGCAGCCATCTATCGGACTCCACCTTTGTTGTTAGCTCCATTGCACGATGATGTAACATATTGAAATTTTATCTCACTTCATCAAATCTTTTTTGATTCAAATTTTTTACATAATTCTTTCTCTCTATAGAAACGCGTATGGTTTCTTTAATATCATCCAATTTAGCCAAATTTACTTTTATCAAATGGTCGACAGTTTCAAATAATTGTTGCCTTTCTTGAAAATTGTTCACTCTTAAATATTCGACATTGTCCTGTGCCAATGTAATTGGAGCGTTTACCGAAATATCCTTGAGAAGAGTTGTCTTCGCGTGTTGTGAAGATCCACTTTTATGTTTGGAGGGTTTGCCTTTGATAAAAGAGTGCAAAGACATTTATTTACGAAGAAATTGTAAAATTTTCGATGACAAAAATATATCGTGTTATTGTGAGGTTTGTTCACTTTTACCTCAATTGTGACAGTAAACGCAACATTACCGACAGTTAAGCCCACTTAACACTGGCAGACAAGTCTGTGAGATATAATGTCTGCCCAGACTTATCTCCCAGTCTAGGGCGATGTATTTGGTTTGCGCAGACTTGTCTGTAAAAAATTAAAACGATTTTGATTTTCTTAAGACTGGGCAGGTATGTCTGATAATGTAGGCAGAGGTTCGACAGACTTTTTTTCGTGACAAAGAAAAATTTGAAAATAAAAATAGGAAAAATTTTCAAACTTGTTAGAATATAAAGTGGATTTTTTAGCTATTATCTTTTTGGCAACACTGGTTTAAACAGCTGACGCACGTTTGGTGTTTTGTTTCACTGTCAAACATCTTCAGTTTGGTCTATAATTTAATCATGAATCGTTTTACAAACGAACAACGCTTGCAAATTATTGAATTATATTATCAAAATGTGTGCTCTGTTAAGAAAGTTCATCGCGCGCTTCTTCCATTTTATGGCCAGTTTAATCGACCCACTGAAGCTGCTATTCGGGCTATTGTGACCAAATTTCGCACCAAATTTACATTGTTGGACATTAAACCACCAACACGCTTACGTAGAGTGAGAAGTGAAGAAAATATCGCAGCTGTATCGGCCAGTGTTAATGATGACCATCAATTATCGATTCGTCGCCGTTCGCAGCAATTGGGCCTCTGTTACTCAACAACGTGGAAAATTTTGCAGAAGGATTTAGGTGTGAAGCCTTTTAAAATACAGCTTGTGCAAGAATTGAAGCCGAACGACCTACCGCAACGTAGAATTTTTGGTGAATGGGCTCTTGGAAAGTTGGCCGAAGATCCACTTTTTTTTCGAAAAATTGTGTTCAGCGACGAAGCTCATTTTTGGCTCAATGGGTACGTTAATAAGCGGAATTCTCGATTTTCGAGTGAAAATCAGCCAGAAGCATTCCAAGAGCTACCAATGCACCCAGAAAAATTCACAGGCTGGTGGCATCATTGGACCGTACTTCTTCAAAGATGATGCGAATCGTAACGTAACTGTGAATGGTGAGCGCTACCGTGAGATGATATTTAACTTTTTTTTGCCCAAAATGCAAGAGCTTGACTTGCATGACATGTGGTTTCAACAAGACGGTGCCACATGCCACATATCACGCTTAACAATGGACTTATTGAGAGGCGAGTTCGGTGAACATTTTATTTCACGTTCGGGACCGTTCAATTGGCCGCCTAGGTCGTGCGATTTAACGCCTTTAGACTATTTTTGTGGGGCTATGTTAATGCTCATGTCTATACACACATGCCCGCTTCAATTGACGCATTGGAAGACAACATTGAAGCATTTATTCATGAGATACCGGCCGAAATGTTGGAAAGAGTATGCCAAAATTGGACTAAGCGGATGGACCATTTGAGGCGCAGTTACGGTCTACATTTGCATGAAATAATCTCCAAATATTAAATTATATGGACCGTACTATCGATCGGGGCGTCGGGAGTGTGATGCAAGGTAAAGCTTCTGATCGGTTTAACTTGGCAAACCCAGAGTGATCCTTGCCAATTGCACTTCAAGTCTACTCACAGAGCTCCGTATTCGTAGTACTACTGCGGACGGAGTACCTCCACGTGGTGACGCCTGGAAGCGTGCCTCTGACACCCGTCAGAGCACGACTAACTGTGAGGGGCGAAACCTAAAACCCAGGCACGTCTGCTCAGAGTGAGCGGTACCCTGGTCAGCGTCTGACCCAGAATGGGCGGCTGTAATAAAATCCTGGCAGGAGGAGAAAACTGCGACGTGGTGCGCTGGGCTTGCAACCCGCCACCGACGTATAAACTATTGCAATGAAAAGAAGTAAGAAAAGAATAAAATGGACCCCCCAAAATGTTGACGACCACCGCAAACGAATTAAGGACCATGATTTAAGGATATGCACCTGGAATGTTAGAACACTGTATAGACCAGGTGCCTCTATCCAACTGGCGGAAGTCCTCGAAGAATACAAGGCTGACATAACCGCTTTACAGGAAATCCGGTGGACGGGACACGGGTGCTCGCGCATGAAGACGTGCGACATCTACTATAGTGGCCATGCGGACAAGCATGAGTTTGGATGTGGATTTGTGGTTGGCAAGAGACTGCGACACCTAGTCTCAAGGTTCAACCCAGTGTGTGAACGTATAGCCACCATAAGAGTCAAAACAAAGTTTTTCCACATAACACTTATATGTGCCCATGCTCCGACAGAAGAGAAAAGCGATGAGGACAAAGACGAGTTCTACGAGAGCCTAGAAAATGTATATGACCGTAGCCCGAGCCATGACATTAAAATTGTACTAGGCGATTTTAATGCTAAAATAGGCAGGGAAACCGCATTTGAGCCTACCATCGGAAAATTCAGTCTGCACACCGAAACGTCGAACAATGGCATCAGACTGATTGATTTCTCTGCGGCAAGAAATATGGTAGTTTGCAGCACTAGATTTGACCATAAAAATATTCATAAGGCAACATGGTTATCTCCAGATCAATTGACAAGGAATCAGATTGATCATGTGGTAGTCGATGGAAGGCACGCATCGAGTGTTCTGGACGTACGAGTGATTAGGGGTGCGAACATTGACTCCGATCACTTCCTTACCGCAGTTAAGGTACGCACAAGGCTAAGCATGGCGAAAAACGTACGTAACCAGGCACAACGAAAGCTGGACATCGGTAAACTGCGGACCACAGAGGTAGCAAACGCCTACTCCAACCACCTAACTCAACTGCTGCGGAATGCTCCAACCCCTGACAATATAACCTCGCAGTGGCAAAATATAGCCGACTCCTTAGAACGGGCTGCGAGAAGCGTACTTGGGTACTCAAAGCCGTCTCAAGAAGATGCCTGGTACGATGATGAATGTCGCAATGCCACGAGAGAGACGGTTGCTGCATACAGGGCGAAACTGCAGCCAATGGCAACGCGAGCTGTTCGTGAACGGCACAGGGAGAAGAGACGACAGGCAACGCGTCTTTTTAGAAGAAAAAAGAAGGAGCTGAAGAAGAGGCAGGACGAGTGCACTGAGTTGCTCCGAAGTAGAGGGGAAGCCCGAAAATTCTACAAGAGAGTGAAAGCGAGAATGCGTGGAACAGGGTTGCCCTCCTGCAAGGACAGCGATGGTCAGCTAGTGACGGACCCGGATAACGTTCTGAAGATATGGAGAGATCATTTTAGAAATTTACTGGATACTGACACCACTCCAGAAGACCCCGCTCCAATCCATGACGATGGTATTAACTGTCCACCTCCGAGCCAGAGCGAGATACGTACGGCCATCTCCCGCCTTAAAAACAACAAAGCTGCTGGAGCCGATGGTCTCCCTGCTGAATTGTTTAAGGCTGGCGGGGAGGAGCTGATTAGGAGCATGCATCAGCTCATGGAGAACATCTGGCAAGAGGAGAGCATGCCCGGGGATTGGAGTCTCAGTCTGTTATGTCCCATATACAAGAAAGGAGATCGTAGTGAATGTAAGAACTACCGTGGAATAAGCCTATTACCAATTGCGTACAAGGTCCTTTCAAGCATATTGTGTGAACGTCTAAAGCCAATTGTAGAAAAACTAATTGGACCATATCAGTGCGGCTTTAGACCTGGCAAATCTACGACGGATCAAATATTCACCTTACGACAAATCCTGGAAAAAACCCATGAAAAGCAGATCGACACCTACCACCTCTTTGTCGACTACAAAGCTGCCTTCGACTCTCCGATAAGGAATAGGCTTTATGAGGCCATGTCTGAGTTTGGTATTCCTGCAAAGCTGATTCGACTTTGCAAATGTACCTTAGACAACACCAAATCCTCGGTTAAGATTGGTAAGGATCAGTCTGAACCATTCAACACGGAAAGAGGTCTCAGGCAGGGCGATAGCCTGTCCTGTACACTATTTAACATAGTTATGGAGAAGGTGATGAGAAAGGCTGGTATCAACATGTCTGGCACCATATTCCACAAAAGCCACATGCCACTAGCCTACGCCGATGATATAGATATCATTGGCCGAAATCTGCGGGATGTTACTGCAGTTTTCTCATCGCTCGAAAAGGAGTCAGCAAAAATGGGTTTAGCGGTAAACGAGGACAAAACAAAAATAATGATTTCGACGAACAAAGAGTCCTCTCGATGGGGACGCACCGTGAACGTTGACAATTATTGTTTTGAGGTAGTCGACGAATTTACCTACCTCGGATCTTCCGTCAACAAGATGAATAATGTCAGCCAAGAAATTAAACGGAGAATAGTGCTAGCCAATAGATGTTTCTACGGACTTCGGCAGCACTTTAGTAACACCACCTTCTCTCGGAATACTAAGAAACAGCTATACCAGGTGCTTATCTTACCTGTTCTGTTGTATGGTGCCGAATCATGGGTGCTTACTACAACGGACATACAAAACCTGGGAGTATTCGAGAGAAAAGTACTCCGAAAAATATATGGACCTATCTGTGTCGAAGGCCAGTTTCGCCATCGGATGAACCATGAGCTGTATGAGCTTTACCACGACATCGACGTAGCTAAAAGAGTCAGAATCCAACGACTTCGATGGCTGGGACATGTTGCCAGGATGGATGTAAATGCTCCAGCGAGAAAGGTGTTTGAAGGCGAACCTGAAGGACGGCGCAGAGCAGGGAGACCCAAACTCCGTTGGAAGGACCAAGTGGTAGGCGATGTGCCATCATCTGGTAGGACTAACTGGAGAACACACGCAGAAGACCGAAGCGTGTGGAATTCTTTATTACTTCAGGCCTCAAATTTATGAACTACGTTTCGTAAATTGTAATTGGCCACTTAAGTAAGTAAGTACTATCGATTAAAATAAAGATTTCATGCATTTTTCTGAATTTTATGTGTTTTTTTTAACTTTCCTATAGCTCTTAAAAAATCACCCTTGCAAACAAAAGTCAAATGAAGAAATATTAAGAAATAAACATTCAAAAAGTGTTGTGCTAACTTTTTGTAAAAATAAAATAAAAATATTAGGCATGTTCCGGTACACCGTTTATGTTGACGGCTGGTGAAAAATGAAAGTTCGACAGATACGTCTGAAGCGTAAAGGGGAAGGCAGATGTTTACAGGGATTTTTGTATCCCAGACAAGCCTGCCAGTGTAAATGGCCTTTTATATAAATTGGGCGGCTTTTGGTCTACGTAATAAAACCAGAGTACGTATTGGCCCGCTCTTTTCGGCTCTCGGCTCCCGAGCCAGGATCCTCAAAACGACGATAGAGCCTCTTGGCTCGTGAGCCAGGAGCCACAAATTTTAAACGAGCATTCGGCTCGCGAGCCATCTCTCGAGCCAAGAGCCCAAAAAGAGGAATAGAGCTTATTTGAAATGTTGTGGCTCTTGGCAAAAAGTCGCCAACTACATTGTTCGTCTTCGTACGTCTTTGCTTAACTCTGCCACCCAATATTTGTATATACCCTGGCATAGGAATCAGACGAGTTGGACCTCTAGTATCTTAAGACCAAATACGTTTCAGGACTTTTTGGTGGGCACGAATAAACTTTCATTGATCCTTTTAATTGTGATGTATTAGTTGGCAAAACCTTATAAAACCGAAACAGTTGCCACACAGCTATGGGTACTTCCTATTACTTACTTTACTTACTTAAGTGGCCCATTACATTCATAGTTTAGAGGCCTGAATTATTTAAAATTTCACACTCTTTGATCTCCTGCGTTCGTTTTCCAGTTCGCCGTTGTCATAGGTAGGTCCAAATATTTTTAGAAGTACCTTCCTCTCGAATGCTTACTCGTTGTCGTAAGCATCCAAGTCTCGGCAGCGTACAATAAAACAGGTGAAATTAACACCTGGTATATCTAGTTCTTAGTATCAAGTGGTGTTACTAAAGTGTTGCCGATGTCTTCAAAACCATCTATTGGCAAGCACTATTCCCCGCTTGATTTCTTGGCTGACATTATTTTTCTTGTTGACGAAGGATCCGAGCTAGGTAAACTTATCTACTACCTCAAATAATAAATTTCAACGTTGACGATGCGTCCACATCGAGAGGACTTTATGTTCTTCGAAATCATCATAGTTGCTGACTCCTTTTTCAACGATGAGAAAACTGCAGTGACATCCCGCAGATTTCGGCCAATGAGGCATAGGCTAGTGGCATGTGGCTCTTGTGGAATATGGTGCCAGACATGTTGACACCAGCCTTTCACACCACCTTCTCCTTAACTACATAGTGTATCGAAAGGAAGTTTTAATTTTGTAAGCCGATTTAATAAAATTGATTACACTGTGTTATTTTAAAAAACGTGACAAGAGGGGCACCCAGCTAGTATATCTAATTCGAGTACGCTGAATCCAGTGATGTTAACCATTTTTTTAGGTAAGCTCTTGTTTAAAAAATAATTACGATTGAAAATTTTGGTTAAAAGAATATAAAAAACACAATTATTGGGTGAAATACACAATTCTTTGGCCGGGTCCAAAAAAAAAAAAACCAAAAATCGTGCAAAATATTGGTGTTTCAAAAACCAAATTTTCATTTAGGTCGGACAAATGGGACCCCTAGGGTCCAAAAAAATGGGAACCTAGGGACCGTTGGGTAGGGGGGCAAGTATGGGTACTTTAACGAAAGGTGTTTATCTCACGAATACAGCGCTGCCATTATTTTTTTCGTTTGGGACCTAAACGATCCTCTGGATTTAATTCGAATACCCGGTTTAACGGGTTTTTTTAGGTCGGTTAACCGGTTTTTGAAAAAGGAGTATTTTCACAGAACATTGTCAGTTTAATTATAGGAAAATCAGCTTAGACGGTTGTTTATGCTTATCCGATATTCTTTGGATAAATCTCAAAGGATGCTGTCATTTTTATTTCCTTATGCAATACGATAATTTGTTTGAAAAATGATGCTAAAAGACTGATTTCTGTTAATTTGAAATGGGTGGAACACCGCCCGTATTCATATAAAAACTTTCAATTGTCGCTACAGTATTTACCGCTTATATGCACGCCGGTTATAAGCATTTATCGTTTATATGCAGCCGAACTTGAACAATCTTTCTTTTGTATATAAAATACACGCAATATTTTTTAATATATGCATTTCGCCTACATGCATTTCTCGCATTTATGCACCAAAATTATGTAGGAATTTGAGAAATTGCATGTAAAAAATTCTCATATATGCACTGTCCAAATTTTTCACCATCAATAAGGAAAATGTACGAAAATTTTATAACCGAGTTTTGGTAAATGCATTTCCCGCTTATAAGCACTAAAAGTCGAGCAAATTACGAAGTGCATATAAGCGGTAAATACTGTATCTCCTAAACTAAGCATCCAATCTTGATCCCCATACAATATATGTGATATCACTAAGATATAGTTGGGATCTCACCATACAATTTTGGAAGCCGTCGATAATCATATAAACAAATTTAAATGCAGTCATCTCCTAAACTAAGTGTCCGATCGCAAAAAGAAGCTCAATTTATGATCACCAAACTATAGTTGGGTAATCAACAAGATAAAGTTGGGATCTCATCTTGAAATATATTGGGATCTCAACTCGATATAATTGTTAAGCCGTCGATATTCATATGAACAATTTTGTGCGTTTATTTCCTATACTAAGCATTCAATGGTAAAAAGGATATTTCTTTGTGGCCAAATCGATACCTTAATGATACGACACCATGCTAAGTGTAAAATGTAAGTTTTGTAGGAAACGCGTTCAAAGTTTATGAGTAATTATGAGTAATGAACTGGATATAATTTGAGGCAAACTGATTTCAAAAGCGCTAAGTAATTGAAAGGTTTAAAGTATCGATATTCATATTTTTTCATATTTAATTGAGTAGTTTGTTTTAGTAATTTTCGAAAAACCGAACGAAACCGGTTAACCCGGTTTTTTACTAAACCATATATTCGAAAACCGAATTGTTGGAAAAAGGTATTTTTCGAAAATTCAAGTATTTGAACACTATACTGTATATTAAAAACAGAATGTCACCCTGACTGAGACTTATTTCCGTGTTGAATGGTTCAGATTGATTCTTACCATTCTTAACCGAGGATTTGGTGGTACGTCTGCAAAGGCGTAATAACTTCGCAGGAATACCAAACTCATAAATGGCTTCATATAACCTATTCCTTATTGGAGTGTCGAAGACAGCTTTGTTGTCGACAACATCTGGTAGGTGTCGATCATGGATTTTTACAGGATTTGTCGTAAGGTGAATATTTGATCCGTCTTAGATTTATCAGGTCTAAAGCCGCACAGATAAGGTCCAATTAGTTATTCTACAATTGGGTTTAGACGTTCACACAATATGCTCGAAAGAACCTTGTACGATCCAAAGCAGCTCCGGGAGATCATATATCGCTCTGGCTCGGAGATAGAAATTTATACCATCGCCATGGATTGGAGCGGGTCCCTCGGTACCAGCTATTAAGTGACCGAATTTTTTCATATACTTGTACATACATATCTTTTTTGGTATGTCCACCGAATTCAGTCACTTTTTCTATTAAAACATTTAGGCCGACCCCTTCTGGTACATCCCACACAAAATTAGCTTTTTTGAAAAACGAATATTTCTCCAATTACTTTCAAGCGGAAAACTACAGGATATTTGAATTCTGTCAGATAATTCATCTTGTAAAAGCTGGCAAAACTTCAGAACCTATAACCTCCACTACATCTCTTCAAGTATCTTCCACACAAATGTCAGAATGTACCCTCATATTCGGAATACATTACATGTATAAATTTCTTTGAGCAGCAATAATTTTCAACAATTTTTGTTGCACACCATAAGTTTTGTTCTCATATAAATCAGGCAACTGAATACCGACCGACAGGAAGAACCAAATATATCGGAAACACTTAAGAGAATGAAGAAGTTGTTATGCAGTTGTTTCAATGGCTGTTGTTATCCTTGCCTAACCGCAAATGACTGTAGCTTCTTTTCATACTCTACACCAAATACTCACACAATTTTCCGTGAAAAGAAGTGGCTCTTCGTACTGCTAGAGTTGAAAAAACGAACCATTTTTCCTATGGCCTTGCTATTATGTCTCGTCGTTACCTAACCTTTGGTATTTTTTCGCTTAAATGTTAAATGTTTGGTTTGAATGGATTTGATGTATTTGTTGTAACTATAGTTAAACTAACCGGTGGCGGAAGTATAGCAGCTCACCTCACTTTATATCCATCGACGTGTGTAGCTTGCAGCAGTAGGTAATTTTTGTTATTTCTTCTATTGTTTTTAGACATCATTGTTACATTCTATTCACAAAAGGTTTTGCCACTGCGAAAACAATGCGTCCAGTGAGTCATAGGAAAGAAAACACATAACATATACTGACATCTAATTACGGACAAATTCCAGGATGTATAACAAATATATATGGCGAGATTTTCTTTATATATCGCAACAACATTGGTCGAAAACTGCAAAATGTTACTGCAGCTTTTGCAGGTTATCAAAAGCAATCAGTCAAAGGAATTATTAAAATTTCTAAATAAATAAATATTTCTTCAATATCTTCCATGCATTTTATTTCCAAAGTCCTCTCTGGACGGACAAAAAAATCCAACAAAAGGGTAATGACACACGTAGATTAATCGGTTCTGGAAATTTTTGAAATGAGAAATATTCCCAAAAATAAATATTTATCAACGTTTCAGGAGAGTACCGTAGTAGCCTATTAAAATAGGGTGAATGCGCTGGTTGGATGTAAAAAATAAAAATGTCTTCGTATAAAACATCGCAACAATAATACTATGTATTAACATTCATCCCAAAAGTTCCCCTAAAGAGTTTCAACCCCATAGCGTTTGTATAGAAAGGGTTCAAGGATATTTTACTTCTAGTATTAGTTGAAAGGATTTGAAGTGGAGTAAGGAGTTCATTTGTGGGACTGTAAAGGTATTTCCATGTTAAATGTCCCTGGGTTTTTTTGTCTGTTGTGTACAGGATTATTTTCCAAATTAGCTTTACCCAAGTTGTTTACTTACATTCCACTTCAACGGCCATGTGATTATGGTCGTACCTCTGTGTGTGCGTGTGTGTTTGAGCTCTTCGGATAGGTATTCAGTTAGATTTGTATTTTAGCTCTTAAGGTTGCATGTGTAATCCTTGTTTATACCCATGTACACATTTGTCTAATGTACCCCATAATACTATACTCTAAAGGATTAATTAGGACTCCTATCTACAGGTGTTGTTGATATTGCGGTTGTTGTCATAATTATTGTAATACATCAGCTAACCCCAGCATGTAGCGTCACTCTTACTATTATTATTATTGTTGTCGTAAAATTTGTTGAAACAAATCCTCCTAATTAATTTATTTGCTAGCGTAGCTAAACATGTGTGTAGTGCGTTTGTATGTGCTTATGTGTAAATAATGCAATCGTATTTAAGGAGACAAACATGTGTAGTAGCCGCATAAGGAGAGACAATGGAAAGGTTGGAATAAAATGTCTTAATTGACATTAATGTTTATGTCGCAACAAAATAAAAAAAATTTAAAGGGTTATACCAAAATCATATATTTAGGGTTCTAAAGCAAAATGTTGTATCTTTACATTTCAAAAATTTTCCAATTAAGGCTGCAGCGAATTGAAAAAAAGGTTTAAATTTATTGTATATAAACCTGCATAACGCATAATAATGATATGATATCGCGGCTTTCTTAAATCAATTTCTGCATAATATGTTTCAGGGTACGGATAGTCTTTTGAACACTGAGAATGAAAATTATACGATAACTGTGGCGTATACGTTACAGATTTTCGTGTGTCTCATATGTATGCCACAATGATCTGGTTCGTCTTCCATTTAGTCTTGGCCAAATATCTCGTAATACCACACAATCGCACAGTGGGTTGAAACATAGGTAAACTGGGGATTAATTCAGCGAAGCCCATTATTATTGATATTTATAATTTTTTGAAATAACTATACATCATATAGTAAAACAAAATTGTTTTTGAAAAAAATATATAAAAAACCAGTACAGAAATTTCAGTCAGGTAAACTGACTGATAAATACCATCACCCAATATAAGATATTGTTGAAGTCTTAAGTTATTGAAATGAATAGATTTTTAATTAAAATAAAATTACTTATGTATATTTTTTCCCCTGCTTGTGGTGCAAAATCGTTTAAAACTTTACTTATTTGTGTAGGGGGTATAGGTGCCGGTTTGGAATTTATGTGAGAAATATTAATTTTTCAAAAAAAAATAATTTTGATAGGGGGTACCAAATTTTCATACGTACAACTTACGAATAATTTGACTGAATTCAGTGCACTTACAAAAAAATATATGTACGTAAGACTATAGGGGCGAGTTCGGTCCATTGTGTGGGAGGTACCAGA
This sequence comes from Muscina levida, assembly GCA_964034835.1. Taxonomy (NCBI): domain Eukaryota; kingdom Metazoa; phylum Arthropoda; class Insecta; order Diptera; family Muscidae; genus Muscina; species Muscina levida. Next base: position 58,941,778 of record OZ035882.1, read on the forward strand.
AGGGGTGTGTCAAATAGTTAGCTTTTCTGAGGTTTCACCTCCTATCACAATATAAATTAACCAAATAATTTTCATTACCCCTCAAATGTCCGTTTGGAAGTTATGGGTGAATTATTAATTTTCCAAAAATAGGTAATTTTGTATGGGAGGTACCAGAAGGGGTGACCCGATATAGTCCATATTCACTCCTGATTCATATTTTCATAAGCGTACAAATTACTCATAATTTGACTGAATTCAGTGCACTTAGAAAAAAGATATGTTTGTAATACTATGGGGGTGAGTTCGATCATCTGTATGGGAGGTACCAGAAGGGGTGCGTCAAATAGTTAGGTTTTCTAGGGTTTTGCCTCCTATAATAACATAAATTAATCGACCAATTTTCATTACCCCCCAAGAGTCCGTTTGGAAGTTGTAGGAGAAATATTAATTTTCGGAAAATAGGTCATTTTGTATGGGAGGTACCAGAAGGCGTGAACTGATTTAGGCCATATTCATACCTGAGTCTAATTTTCTTAAGCAAACATCATACGCAAAATTTGAGTGATCTCAGTTTACTTACAAAAAAGATATGTATGTAAAACTATAAGGGTCAATTCGGTCATTTGTATGGGAGGTACCAGAAGGGGTGTGTCAATTAGTTAGGCTCTCTGAGGTTTCGCCTCCTATCACAACATTAATTTATCGACCAATGTTCATAACCCCCCAAGTGACTGTTTTAAAGTTATTGGAGCAATATATAATTTCCAAAAATAGGTCATTTTGTATGGGAGGTACCAGAAGGCGTGAACCGATATAGTCCATATTCATACCTGAGTCTAATATTTATAAGCAAACATCATACGCAAAATTTGAGTGATCTCAGTTTACTTGCAAAAAAGATATGTATGTAAAACTATAAGGGTCAATTCGGTCATTTGTATGGGAGGTACCAGAATGGGTGAGGCAAAGGTTTCGGTTTTCCTAGGGTTTGTCTACTTTTGCAAGATAAATAAACTGACCAAATTCAAACATCCTCCGGTTGTCCGTTTGGAAGTTATGGAAGAAATATTAATTTTCCAAAAATAGGTAATTTTGTATGGGAGGTACCTGAAGGGGTGGGGCTATTCAGCCCATTTACAATCCCATAAGTTCGTTTTGAAAAATATTGATACTGGTAAATTTTCATACCGATCCGTTAAGGTTTACTCGAGTTATCCTGCTGACCAGCCATCCAGCCAGCCAGCCAGCCAGCCAGACAGACGGACATAGCTCATTCTTCTTAAAAAGTTCTGAAACGAATTTGGTCTTAAGATACTTGGGGTCTAACTCGTCTCCTTTAATGCGTTACACTTTTTTTTGTATCAAATGATATATACCCTCATCCCTAAGGGTGATGGTATAAAAATAGGTCATTTTGTATGGGAGGTACCAGAAGGCGTATACCGATATAGTCCATATTCATACCTGAGTCTAATATTTATAAGCATACATCATACGCAAAATTTGAGTGATCTCAGTTTACTTGCAAAAAAGATATGTATGTAAAACTATAAGGGTCAATTCGGTCATTTGTATGGGAGGTACCAGAATGGGTGAGGCACAGGTTTCGATTTTCTTAGGGTTTGTCTACTTTTGCAAGGTAAATAAACTGACCAAATTCAAACATCCTCCGGTTGTCCGTTTGGAAGTTATGGAAGAAATATTTATTTTCCAAAAATAGGTAATTTTGTATGGGAGGTACCAGAAGGGGTGGGGCTATTCAGCCCATTTACAATCCCATAAGTTCGTTTTGAAAAATATTGATACTGGTAAATTTTCATACCGATCCGTTAAGGTTTACTCGAGTTATCCTGCTGACCAGCCATCCAGCCAGCCAGCCAGCCAGCCAGCCAGCCAGCCAGCCAGCCAGCCAGACAGACGGACATAGCTCATTCTTCTTAAAAAGTTCTGAAACGAATTTGGTCTTAAGATACTTGGGGTCTAACTCGTCTCCTTTAATGCGTTACACTTTTTTTTGTATCAAATGATATATACCCTCATCCCTAAGGGTGATGGTATAAAAATAGGTCATTTTGTATGGGAGGTACCAGAAGGCGTATACCGATATAGTCCATATTCATACCTGAGTCTAATATTTATAAGCAAACATCATACGCAAAATTTGAGTGATCTCAGTTTACTTGCAAAAAAGATATGTATGTAAAACTATAAGGGTCAATTCGGTCATTTGTATGGGAGGTACCAGAATGGGTGAGGCACAGGTTTCGATTTTCTTAGGGTTTGTCTACTTTTGCAAGGTAAATAAACTGACCAAATTCAAACATCCTCCGGTTGTCCGTTTGGAAGTTATGGAAGAAATATTTATTTTCCAAAAATAGGTAATTTTGTATGGGAGGTACCAGAAGGGGTGGGGCTATTCAGCCCATTTACAATCACATAAGTTCGTTTTGAAAAATATTGATACTGGTAAATTTTCATACCGATCCGTTAAGGTTTACTCGAGTTATCCTGCTGACCAGCCATCCAGCCAGCCAGCCAGCCAGAAAGCCAAACAGACGGACATAGCTCATTCTTCTTAAAAAGTTCTGAAACGAATTTGGTCTTAAGATACTTGCGGTCTAACTCGTCTCCTTTAATGCGTTACACTTTTTTTCGTATCAAATGATATATACCCTCATCCCTAAGGGTGATGGTATAAAAATTTTTCATATAAAAAATAGGAGAAAAATAATATGTCCATATATATGGATTTAAACCAATTCAATATCACCTTCAATATCATTATCATCATCAACATCATCATGATCATCATAATCATAATCAACATCATCATTATCAACATCATCATTATCATCATCATATGTTTTTAACAACTGGGGTTCTGTCACAATAAGTTAAATTAGTAAAAAAACGCAGTAAATCCGCAAGATTTTTCTTTTGGATATATAAGCTGATATCTCATATTATAAGAGCATTTAATAAAATTTGCTTGATCCCGCCCAGAAACTAGTTGAAACTCTATTTTTTTTTATCGAAAATACAACATTTATGGAGCACTTTTAAGAAAAACATTAAAAATATTTGCAAAACATTTATCTAAACAAAATATATTTAATTATATACCTAAATACCTGAAGTTGATGGTTCCATTATAATATTTTTACTTTTAGAAGACCTAACAAAAATTATATGTAATCGAAATATCTAAATTTTCTGTTTTTTCCATGTCACGCAAAATTTGTAAAAATTGTTTAACTTTGACCGCTCACTGTCATTAAAGTAATTTACTTGAAGCGGTAATTTTAGTAACAAGTGATGTAGAATTTTATTCACTTTCACCCATAACCAAATATGTCAACGCAAGATGGTACATTTCAACCCTCTGTGAGTCGGTGCGATGTTCCTAGGATGCATTTGCCAGCCGTTCGATGTGACTGATCAGATTTACGTTTATATGACACATTGTTGGTTGCACTGATCCATGCGATTGGCCGGATCCCAGTGTTGAGCCTTTCCGCGCCAGTTCATCCGCTATTTCGTTTCCTTATATGTCACTATGTCCGGGGACCCAACAGAGTCGAACACTATTCTATGATTGTTTTGAGAGCGCCGTCCTACATTTGTACACTAATCTCGACTTTATAACCTTTGATACCAAAGCCTTTATGGCCGCTTGACAGTCCACATAGATTGTGACGATCTCCTTCAAATTACTTGCCAGTACTTTCTCCACAGATTTCATAATAGCGAAGATCTCCGCCTGCAATCGTCATTCAATCGGATTGACTGCAATTGAGATCCTCACTAAAGATAACCGATCCTGTTCCAATTGCCATTTTAGAACCATCAGTAAAGATGGACAGCCTAATGAATTTTATATATTTAATAAATTTAATAAATTTAATGAATTAAATGAATCTAATGAATTTAATAAATTTATTAAATTTAATGAATTTAATGAGTTAAATGAATTTAATGAATTTAATAAATTTAATGAAATAAATAAATCTAATGAATTTAAAAAATTTAATAAATATATTGAATTTAATGAATTTAATGAATTTAATGAATTTAATGTATTTAATGAATTTAATGAATTTAATGAATTTAATGAATTTAATGAATTTAATGAATTTAATGAATTTAATGAATTTAATGAATTTAATGAATTTAACGAATTTAATGAATTTTATGAATTTTATGAATTTTATGAATTTTATGAATTTCATGAGTTTAATGAATTTAATGAATTTAATGAATTTAATAAATTTAATGAATTAAATGAACCTAATAAATTTAAAAAATTTAATGCATTTATTGAATTTAATGAATTTATGGATTTAATGAATTTAATTCATTTAATGAATTTAATTCATTTAATGAACTTAATGAATTTAATAAATTTAATAAATTTTAATGAATTTAACGAATTTAATGAATTTCATAAATTTATTGAATTTAATGAATTTAATCAATTTAACCAATTTAATGAATTTAATGAATTTAATGAAATTAATGAATTTAACGAATTTAATGAATTTATTGAATTTAATGAATTTAATGAATTTAATGAATTTAATGAATTTATTGAATTTAATTAATTTAATGAATTTAATAAATTTAATAAATTTAATGAATTAAATGAATCTAATGAATTTAATAAATTTAATGAAATTATTAAATTTAATAAATTTTAATGAATTTAACGAATTTAATGAATTTAATGAATTTAATGAATTTCATAAATTTCATGAATTTAATGAATTTAAGGAATTTAAGGAATTTAATGAATTTAATGAATTTAATGAATTTAATGAATTAAATGAATTTGATGAATTTAATGAATTTAATAAATTTAATGAACTTAATAAATTTAATGCATTTAATGAATTTAATAAATTTACTGAAGTTAATGAATTTAATGAATTTGAATGATTTTAATGAATTTAATTAATTAAATGAATCCAATGAATTTAATCAAATTAATGAATTTAATTAATTTAATGAATTTAATGAATTTAATGAATTTAATGAATTTAATGAATTTAATGAATTTAATGAATTTAATGAATTTAATGAATTTAATGAATTTAATGAATTTAATGAATTTAATGAATTTAATGAATTTAATGAATTTAATGAATTTAATGAATTTAATGAATTTAATGAATTTAATGAATTTATTGAATTTCATGAATTTAATGAATTTAATGATTTTAATGAATTTAATGAATTTAATGAATTTAATAAATTTAATGAATTTAATGAATTTAATCAATTTAATGAATTTAATGAATTTAATGAATTTAATAAATTTAATGAATTTAATAAATTTAATGAATTTGATGGATTTAATGAGTTTAATAAATTTACTGAATTTAATGAATTTAATAAATTTAATGAATTTAACGAATTTAATGAATTTAATGAATTTAATGAATTTAATGAATTTAATGAATTTAATGAATTTAATGAATTTAATGAATTTAATGAATTTAATGAATTTAATGAATTTAATGAATTTAATGAATTTAATGAATTTAATGAATTTAACGAATTTAATGAATTTAATGAATTTAATGAATTTAATGAATTTTATGAATTTAATGAATTTAATGAATTTAATGAATTTAATGAATTTAATGAATTTAATGAAATTAATGAATTTGAATGAATTTAATGAATTTAATTAATTAAATGAATCTAATGAATTTAATAAATTTAATGAATTTAATAAATTTAATGAATTTGAATGAATTTGATTAATTTAATTAATTAAATGAATCTAATGAATTTAATAAATTTACTGAATTTAATGAATTTTATTAATTTAATAAATTTAATGAATTTAATGGATTTAAGGAATTGTTTTAAATTAATGAAATTAAAAATTTAATAAATTTAAAGAATTTATTACACTTTATGAGTTTAATAAAATTAATGAATTCAATGAATATAATGAATTTAATGAATATAATGAATTTAATAATTTAAGTGAATTATTTTATTAAATTTAATGAATGAATTTCATAAATTTTTATTAATTTTAGAATATCATAAAAATAATGATTTTTATAAATTTACTAAATTACATAAATTTTATAAATTTTATGTATTATACAAATTTTATGAATAATTTAAAGAGTTTTTTACCATTTACTGAATTTTATGAATATTATTAATTTATTTTTTTTTATAATATTTATTAAATTTTACGATTTTGTATGATTTTTTACAAATGTAATAATTATTCAAAATTTTTTGAATGTGTATTTTTGTTTTCATTGTTTAGTTGAAGATCATTTCTACATATAAGCCATAATAGAGTTGTTTTACAAGAGTTGTGCAAAATGTATTATGCGACAGCTGGCTGGGCGGACAGATATTGCGATAGTTGCCAAAATATCTCATTAGCACCCTTCGGTGTGATTTCTCCACCATCATCTCAAATGCTAAAGTGTTAAAAGCTCCACGAAACAATGGAGAAAACATTCTCATCGGTGATAAATTTTTATGAATTATAAGTATTCATAATACTTTTATAAGTTAATGAATTTCTAAGCACTGTATGACTTTTAATATTTTTTTTTTAAACTGAAAGTAATTTATGAATATTGTGAATGTTAAAAATAGTAAAAAGTATTCCGTTGATATGGCTTAGTAACAGTGATAATTCCCATGCATACCAAACATAAACCATATTTTTTTATCGTTTTTAAAAACTCTATCTAGCATTCAGGTAGAACTTCGTTTCACTGCTTATTGGCAGTTACCCAACTTTTGTTGTTTCCTTATGCGCCCTTATGCTGCAACACCAACATGATGTGTCCACAATCAACGCATATTGTTGATAAAACATTTATCCATCGAGAGCATCATCTGCATGACCAAATGGTGGCCAAACGCGTCTATTCATATGGTTATATTTCCATATAAACTATGGTGACAATGACCGTGGTTCATAGATTTTTCCGATGGCGTTTTATGTTTGTGATGACCATTTTGGTTTACCAGACATTTGTTGTTTTAACATACCGTCTGTGACATAAATATAATATATCTTTGAAATGCGATCTGCCAGTCTGTGTATAAGTATCTACACAGTTTGGAAAACAATGGATGTTTGCAGATATCCATTAGCGGGGTTATACATACGCAATTGTAAACTAAACAAATTTTATTTTCCATATTTATGTGTTTTGTTGCATAAACGCTAGTTGTTTATTGTCGATGGGGTTTTATGATAACAAAAAATATCCACTGATTCTTGATGTATATTTTTCTAACAAAATATCAAGTGTGATGTGTTAAATTGTTTGGAAGGATTTTTGTATTTAATTGATATGAATATGCAAATTGTAAAAGCATGGCCGAGTATTTTTGAACAATAGAAACTGGACACAGCTAAATGCTTAAATATTGCTTTTGCATGCACTAGTAAAATTTTGACAAAGCTGGGAAATTTATGGGCCATTCGCACATGGTGGCATCGCCCGTTTGGGTTTCATTATTCAAGTTAAATTTGTTCTTCCAATTTATTAAATTCCCTTAAAATTTTTTTCATATCCGGTAATTTTGTGTACCCTTATAAAACTTGTCTTGTATTAAACTTTAAACTTTGTGTTCCGTACTTTCAGCTAAGACCAGGAAAAAGAACGAAATTATAACGTTACATCTACTTGTTAGTACTATCCAATAAATACTTTATGAGACAATATACCGAACTTAGACATGCACAATGTTTACTCTCGCAGCCGCCCTCTCAACTATCACACATCACGGGGTGGCATCATACAACACATTTACCACCAGGAGGTCCTACACAGAAAAAAAACGCATTCTAAAATTTTAGTTTAAAATTCTTATTTTTTGCAGAAAAAGTACTTAAAAATTTAAGTACGAAGAGTGCTAATTATTCTTAAATCAAGTAAAAAACGGAATATGTGCAAAAATGTAAGCGTAAAAAATCTTAAAATAAGAATAAAATTCTCCAAATAAGTTTGTAAACGAACTTAATTACAGATTTTTAAGTACGAACTTCTCAACTTTTAAGTATAAAATTCTTAGAATTAATATCAAGTTTTTTCTGAATTAAAGTAAGAATAAAAAATCTCCAATAAATCTCTGAGAACAAAATGTTTGTGAGAGAAATAACATTTACTCTCTTAGCTTAATGTTTTCTCCCCACAATTAATTCGCATTATAAGTTAAAGTTTAAAATTCTTATTTTTTTTGCAAAAATCTCCAAAAAAAATCAAAAATGCAAAAATCTCTAAATTCTCTAATTACGTATACAAATCTTAAAATCTTGTGCGAATCAAGTGACGTGTGATCTTCGTTGATGCTATTTTCGCACCAGTTTGTTTTGACTTCTCATTAATTTCGTGAAGATTATAACACTTAAGGTTCGTAATGATAGTAAATAAGCAAAACAAAATAGTGCTGATTAGATAGTTTGGCAACTATCTAATTAGCTATCCGCATAATAATAATCAAGCCCCATCTAGCTTAATGTCTTCTATAATAAAGAATTCTACACTTAAAAATCATGTCCCATTAGGCTTAATGTCATCTATAATTAACAATTCTATGCTTAAAATTCAAGCCCAAGCAGGCTTAATGTCATCTATATTCAAGAATTCTATACTTAAAAATCAAGCCCCATCAGGCTTAATGTCATCTATTATTAAGAATTTTTTACTTAAAATCAAGCGCCACAAGGCTTAATAACATCCAAATATAATAAGAATTCCAGGCTGGGTTTTTTCGTTCTTGGATCAAGAATTTTGTACTGGATTTAAGAAAATCCGTACTTACCGTACTTTTGACACCGCTTGGGAACGATTTAAGTACGGAATATTTGATTTTTTTTTTTGAGTGTACCGTTCAAGGTAAGATACATAGAAAACAAAGATTTTATCGAATGAACAAACTCACGCTAAAACATTGTTAAAACGGTTGTGTGGTTTGTAGTTTGGCAATTAGGGAAAGCAGTTCAAAGGTATTTAGAGTCCCCCAAAAGAGAAAACAAATTTGCCTCAAAAGGCTGGTATTGTGTTTAATGATTCGTATGAAATGTTGTAATACTAAAGTAATTCGCTCAAATGAAAATAAACATTTTTAACAAAAAAAAAAACAAAAAAAATATAGTTAAACATTTTTAAAATCAAAGATTTGCCGTTAAACTCCAATCAGAATATTTCTATCTTACATAATAATTACACTGCGGAATATAATGTAAGCTTATCTTAATGTTTGTTCCCTTAGTTTTTCAGCTATTACTAAAAAAACATTGATGATGTATCATTTCATGCAAAATTCTAGAGAACGCCAAACCATTATGGGGTTTTACAATACTGACCTAGAACATTTACCCTGAATACTCTATTATTAAACTATAAGTCCATCATTTTCGTTGTGGATGTAAAGTGAATCTTGCATCTCAAGCCGACTCACAACCTCCTTCGTAGTGGCACCTGGGCAACATTGTTCGTGATGTTTTTTTTATCATGAATAGCGGCATATAGTGAGCGACGAACCCTGATGGTTGGGCTAGCCACCCGCCTTCAGGTTCTTTCTGGCTATGCTTATAGAGCAACGCTGCAGCCAATTGTAACACGGGCTGCTAGGGAACGGCACAAGGATACAGCAATACAGGCGAGACAGCTATTTAAGCGAAATAAGTCAGATGAATGAACGGGAGAGTGAGGATATAGAGCGCTACACGGAAAGAGGTGGGGTGAATTTTACCAGAAAGTTAGAGCAAAAAGCTACAGTAATGGGCACCCTTCCTGTAGGGACAAGGATGGAAATCTGATTACAGATACGCAGAGTGTGCTGTAAATACGGAGAGAACACTTCCAGCAACTGCTGGTTCCGGAAAGCAGAAAACGTGAAGGTATCACGCCAATTGTCGACGATGCACAGTGGGGCCATTTGAGTTTTTTCGTTGCAAAAATCATAACTTTTGAACCAAATGAGATAATCAAGAAATTTAAAATCCAAATGATGGATAACACTATGACACAACTTTCAGGTCATTGTCTCGGGGGTGAACCAACCCAATATCAAACGAAAGCATTTGATCTCAGTAACAAAACCCTAATCTCGATTTTGCTCCACTACGTCACATTTTTATTTGACTTTTGACCAAAAAAAATCAAACTTTAAACCACTGGAAACAAAAATTGTGACGTAGTCGAGCAAAATGTAGTTTAGGGTTTTGTTACTGAGGTCAAATGATATCGTTTGCTATTAGTTTGGTTCACTCCTGAAAAGGTGTGCTACACTGTTTGCTCAATAATAGACTTTTTAACATTTCATTAACATTACATTTAGGTTTTATTTCGGAACCTTTGACTCATAGAGGCTTTTTGTCTTCGGTGACTCTCAGCCTGTCTCATGCAACCTCTTCAACATAGTGATAGAGATGATAATGAGAAAAGCAGCAGTAAATACGAGTGGCACTATATTCAACAGAAGCCACATGCTACTTTCGTACGCAGATGACGTAGACATCATCGGTCGAAAACTGCGTGATGTGACTGCAGCCTTCTCAGGTATACAGAAGAAGTCAGCGAAAATGGGTCCAATAGTGAACGAAAACAAAACAAAGTTATTTTTTTCAACGAACACAGAATCTACTCGTTTAGGAAACTGCTTAAACGTTGACATCTTTGGTAATTTCGAGGTGGTAGATAATTTTTTCTACCTAGGCTCCGCCATCAACAAAACAAATGTCAGCCTCGAAATCCGGAGAAGAATCCTGCTTGCTAAAAATGCTACTACGGACTATGAAAGCGATTCAATGACAGAGCCCTCTCTCGACGAACAAAAATCCAGGTATACCAGATACTGGTGCTACCAGTCATAATGTATGGTTCGGAACCCTGGGTTATAAAACAAGCGGATGAATCGGTTATGGCAGTATTCCTAAATTTAAAGTATCGACGTTGTATGAATCAAGAGCTGTGCGAGCTGTACACTGACATTGACGTGTCCAGACGATTTAAGGTGCAGCGGTTGCGTTGGCTAGGTCATGTTGTACGCATGGACGAATATGCTTCAGCACGAAAAGTCATCGACAATGTACTCGATGGATGGCGCAGAAGAGGGCGACCAAACTCCGTTGGAAAGACGAGGTTACTGAGAACCTTGCAGAACCTTGGTGTGACTAAGTGAAGAAGATGCGCTTATAATATATTTCTACGTGTGGTATATAATCCAACTAGTGGACCCGGCAATGCTTCGCTATTGCTTAATTGTCGAATACCTATCATATGTTTGACATGCCTACTTAACGGGCTGAGCTTAAGCGTCGTTCTTGTACGCTCTGTAAACTATTCGTTATCCTAAGTTACTCCTTAACCTGATCAAACTAACAACGTCCCTCTAACCGATATTAAAACATACGTCAGCAAATTCATATCCATAGCACCAATTACTATCTGTATACAAATATTATCTTATATAGCCCTAAAAACATGTATATATTCGGGGCTAATTTATAGTACTGACATCATTGTCAGTATTTCCCTTTACATTTTTTCGACAAACTTTTTCTGACGACTTATTGCCAACATTTTTGACAAAAGAAATTGACGCAGTGTAAATAATTTATAAAATTGACTTACACAATTCTTTAATTCTTGCTCTTTGCTTCAATAACAGTACTTTTTGACCGAAATAGAAGAATTTTTTGATACAGTAAACATAATTTTTGACACAATTAAAAAACTATGTGGTGCAATAATTGTAATTATTAGTAAATTTAAAGTATTTTTTGGTACAATTATGGTACTCTGTGATACAATTAATTGTTCTTTTTGTGCACAATAAAAGTATCTTTCAATACAATAAAATCTACTTTTTTGTACCAATAAAGTACTCTTTGATACCTTACATTTTTTTAACAATAATTGTACTTTTTTGTACAATAAAAGTACTTTTTGATACACTAAAATGTACTTTTTGGTACAATAAATGTATATTTAGTACACTAAATAAATTTTTATTATCTGTATATCAAATATTATCGCTCTAGGGGTAAAACAGTTTTGTCACGCTCCCTTCGCCCACTGGTCCATAATGCCATCTACATATTCATATTCGTGTTGTCGTGAACTATCTAGGTGTCTCTAGGGATAAAATACAGTTTTTCACGCCCACTCCGCCCACCGATCCAAAATATTAATTTCGTTTGTTAATTTATATGCGTGTAGTCGAATACTACCTGTATATTTTATTTTATGTCTCTAGGACTAAAATACAGTGTTGCCACGCCCCCTTCCCCAAATAATGGAAAATTAAAATATCGTCTACATATTCATATTCGTGTTGTAGTGTACTATCTGGGTGCTAAATTTTATCTCTCTAGGGCTTAAATAAAGTTTTGCCACGTCCACTCCTCCTACTGACCCTAAATTCAAAATTTGTTTCCATATTTATATTCGTGTTGTCGAATGCTATCTGTGTATTAAATTTTATCTCTCGAGGACTAAAATACTGTTTTGCCACGCCCCCTTCGCTCACTCGCTCACTGATCGAATATTTAAATTCCGTCTGTATATTCATATTCGTATTGTCGAGTACTATTTGTATACCGAATTTTATTTTTGAGGAGCTAAAATACCGTTTGGTTCCAAATTTAAATTTCGTCAGCATATTCATATTCGTGTAGCCGAGAACTATCTATGTACCAAATTTGATTTCTCTAGGTCTAAAATACAGTTTTCTACACCCCCTCCGCCTATGGACCTAAAATTAAAATTCTGTCTGGATATTCATATTCATATTGCCGAGCACTATCTGTGTATCAAATTTTATCTCTCTAGCTCTAAAAATATGTTTTGCCACGCCCACTATGCCCATCGGATCCAAAATTAAAATTTCGTCAGCAACTTCATATTGGTGTTGTCGAGCACTATCAGGGTATCAGATTGTATCTCTCTAGCTCTAAAAAAAAGTTTTGCCACGCCCACTTCGCCAACTGGTCCAAAATAACAATTTCGTCAGCATATTCATATTCGTGATGTCGAGTACTATTTGGGTATCAAATTTTATATCTCTAGCTCTAAAACATGTTTTGCCACGCCCACTCCGCCCATTGGGTCCAAAATTTAAATTTCGTCTGCATATTCATATTCGTGATGTCGAGTTATCTTATCTCTCCAGCTCTAAAAAAAAGTTTTGCCACGCCCATTCCGCCCATAGGGTAAAAAATTACAAAATATATAGCCTATAGTAATTTCCGTATAGTACACTAACTGTCTTCCAAATTTCATTGAAATCGGTTCAGCCGTTTAGGCGTGATTGAGCAACAAACATACAAAGGATAGGATAGGATTGCAAAGAAGTGAACGAACGTATGAATAATATAACATTAATATTACTCATACGTTGTACTCTATTTGTAGCGAGTTTGCATAAGGTACTCGTACAGTACTTGGATCAGGGTCGTCATTAGGGTGATCAATTATTCGGGTTTTTGCGAAAACCGGTTTTCGAATTATTCGAAAAATGGCATTTAAAAAAAAACCGGTTGCTTTTTTTGAAATTCACAAAAAACCGGATAGTCCGGTTTTCAAAATTATGCCAAATAACAAATTAAAACACAATTTTTGACAAAAAATTGTATTAAAAAATAACAGAAAACAAATCAATTATACCTATAAAAAGTAAACTTTTAGTTTAATTATAATTACAATGCAAAACATTAGTGAGATGAGTTAGTTATTTTAACAAAGACAAACGAAACAAAACAATTCATTTGTAAATAACTGATTATATATAAATATATTTAATTTAATCTTTAGTTTTACCTAAAGTAACATTTAAGAAATAAGATACAATTTAAGTGCTTGGGTGTATACCTATTTTTTTCTTTGGTTTTTATAAAACTTGACATTGAAAATGCCCTTTCACTCAGTGTACTATTTGGACTTATAGTGTACAAGGCGTTTAATATTGAATATTTTAGAAATGCGTCACTAATTGGGAGTTTACTCGTACTTAAATACAAAATGAGAGTATTCAGGGTTTGAACACGTCGTTCTGATATACGTCTTTTGAAAATTGCATATAAATTTATTGATAATTGGTTTTGAATTGTTGAAAAGTGTTAAAGTAAAAATTTAAAAATACCTTCAGCATCAGCTTAAGTCGAAGAGTTTGCAGAAAGTTTTTGTATAGACATTTCCAAAGGTTTAAGGGTGTCACTAAGCACAGACAAAGTTGCGATATCATTTTCACTAAATGGTGTCAGTCCTAACTCCAATAAAGTATGATTCACACATTTGTGCAATTTTAAAAATTGAGAAACCATATTGGTTATAGAATTCCAGTGGTGCTTAACATCATGGATAAGTTGAAGCTCCTTATTAAATTGGTCTTTTACAAATATTTGTAATTTCTTTCGCTTTTCAGCCGACTTATTAAACATTGAAGATTTATAAAACTAACAATTAGGTTGTTCTTCCGAAACACTGGAAAAAACAAGTACGAGAACACATTTAACACAATTATGAATAAATTTAAATAAAGAATATCGAACGAAAAAACCGAGATTCGACCAAAAATAACCGGATTATTCGATATTCGAAAAATAGGGATTTAAAAAAAAACCGACGGTTTTTATAAGTGAAAAAAACCGAGTAGCCGGTTTTTGAAAACCGAACTGATCACCCTAGTCGTCATTCAATATCTTGGGCAGTGAACAGTTCTCTACGTATCACAGATGAGACAGCCTATACACATATGGCCACAAAATTTGAAGCTATTGTGGAAAATTTTTGGCGATTTTTGGAGATTTCAATTGATAAAATTATTTTAACTTGATTTTTTACATAGATATATTAATGAAAAATATTTATTAGCTACAATTTGAGGAATGAAATGAGAATTCGTTAATATTTCCTGAGTTATAGTAGAAAATCTAAGTAAACTAACAACAAAATGTGGAAAAAATATAAAAGGTTTAGACCTTACAACGCCTAAGAACGCCAAAACCTTTCGGAGTTTTACTATACTGTTCTAGGACCTTCTCCATGATTTGAAATTTCTTGACTTGACACTATACTGCGAAGTTGTTGTCGACAACATCGAGGGGGCCGGCAATGAAAGAAAAATTTAGATGTCTGGAGACAGGAATCGAACCACGAATCTCCCGCATGGTTGTCACGTGTTTAAACAATCATGTCACGGCCGATCTAAAAAAAAAACACCTAATGGGAGAATATTTTTTTAAGAATATACTCTGAATATTCCTAAAAAAATCTTACAAATATTATACATATTACTGGAAATGCAATCCCTAATATATTTGGAAAGTTCCTTTTATCGCCTACATTGCTGCTGTTGTTGGGGTCAATGTCAGTTACTTGTTGGTCCTGTGTTCGTGTTGCTGTATACTATACAAGGTAAATGTCTCGCCAAAAACATGTGTTTACAAATCCGAACAACTACAACATGTACACCAACAACCAAAGGAGTGAAAATAAATTCAGAAAAAAAAAATTTTAAATTAAATGTCCGGATAAAAACGTGGTTTATTGATTGAATTTTGTGGTCATCGGTTTTCAAACAGAGACATCACTATATACGAGTACCATTTGCCATGTATGACCTCCCCTTAAATACAAATCAATATCGTTTGAATGTTTGATTATTACCGAGGGGAAGACCTTTGGTCATTTTGGCCAACGAAAAGTTTATCTAAAAGTTCTATATTGTACAAATAAACCACATGCTGGGTAACAGACATTAATATCGAATGCTCGAAAAGGAAATCTTTTATAATTCAAACATAATAAAGCAAATATTTGTCAAATGGACAACGAAATCGCAAACGATTGCATTTATTCGACAATATGAGCCGATTGTTTGGTTTTCTCACCATGGAGTGTTGTTAGTATGTTATTTATAGACTGATTTGGTTGGGAGAATGTTTAAAAAAAAAAATAGTTAGCCTTTTTGTTAATGTGACAAAGAATACTACATTTGTGATATTGTTGCGTCGGACACATGTATTCCGCACTGTAGAGTAGAGACAATGAACGTATTTTATCGAACAATAAAAGTACTTTTTGCACAAAGTTAGTACCTTTTAATGGTTTGGATGCAATAAAAGATATAATAAAAGTACATTTTGACACATTAAAAGGACATGATGATGCAGTAAATTTTTTTTTAATCTATGTACTTTTTTTACACAATATTAGTACATTTTGGTGTAATAAATTTATTTTTAAATACAATAAAAATACTTTTGGTTCTATTTAAGAATTTTTCGAAAGGTTGCAAGGACCTTTTGTTACAATAAAAGTATATTTTGATAAAATTAAAGTATTTTTTTGTTACAATGAAAGTATTTTCTGGTACAATAAAAGTACTTTTGTTACAGTAAAAATACTTTCTGATACAATCAAATTAATGCTTGACGCCGTAAAGGTACATTTTTGTGGAACAAATGAACTTACAGATACAATAAAAGGTACTTTCTGCTAGCTATGGGACAATAAATTTACTTTTCAGTACAAAGAAGTACACATCTTCGTTGTATAAAGTGCTCTTTGGTACAAAAAAAAATACTTATAGAAAAAAGAAACTGTTTTTTTAAACAATAAACCTGTGAAGACATTTCAGTCAGGTAAACAACTAATACATACCCTCACCCTATGTATGGTATTGTTAATGTCTTGACTTATTGAAATTAACTGATTTTTAATTGAAATAAGTTCTGTATTACATAGGACGAAATTTTTCAGCTCATTTATTCGGGACTCAATTCTGAGAATTGCACGTGAAAGTAGCCCCAAAAATAAGAACTTCTACATCATACGTTTTATAAAGTAGGCTGCTGGCCATAAAAGATTTTTTGCTTAAGGTGCATTTTAAGCACTTTGTCTATATTTTAACACGGTTATATCTCGGTATACCTTATGGAATATTTTTTTTTTGTCTGAAGCAAAGTTTTAGATATTGAATAGAAGAAAAAATTAGGAAAAAAAACCTACCCAAAAAAGTGGGTTAAAATGCCTTGAAAAGCCCAAAATATCCATTTTTTAAGTTTTCGCCATTTTTCACCTTTTTTGCTCAACAACTGGATTACAAATCAAAAAGTTAAATTTATTGTAACAAAAAGTACAATTTATGGCACCAAGACATACAATTAATGGTATCAATAAGTAAAAGTGTAATTTATGGTACATAAAGTGCAATTTATGGTACAAAAAGTGCAATTTATGGTACCTATTCAATAACTTAGTTCAATTAATGGTATCAAAAAGTAAAATTTATGGTACCAAAAAATACAATTCGTGGTAACAAAAAGTACAATTTATATTACCAATAACTACAATTTATGGTACCAAAAAGTACACTTTATTGTAAGAAACAGAGCAATTTATGGTACCAAAAATGCAATTTATTGTACCAAAATGTGTAATTTATTGTACCAAAAAGTGCAATTTAATGTACCTATTCAACATCTACAACTTTGTTTCAGAAACAAAAGAGATATTCCGTAAGGTATCTCGAGATATTATTATTTTTATTATTATTAGCCTTTAAAACAACTTGACAACAAATATATTTATATCTTAGTGTCTAAGTCAGGGCCGAAATAATTAGAGATTTCCATTCACTCAGATCTTGTGCGCACCGTCTCCAGACTGTCCCCCAAGCAGCGTCAGTGATTCCTCCAACGTAGTCGCTGTCTCCCTCTTTTGCGCCGTCCTTCAAGGTCTTGATAGAATACATTTCGCGCTGGAGTATCCTCATCCATTCTGACGACACACAGTGGCACCGCCCCATACATATCTTGGAAAAAAATAGAAGGAGTGGTCGTACAGCAATGAAATTTTGCAGAAACTCTTCTCTGGGCTAAATTAAGAAATTTTGAAAAAATCTTGGAAAACCGCCTACTGCCATACTAGACCGGGTCACGAAAAAAATTTCCAAAGTCGAGAGCAAATATTAAAGATCATCTCGAGACAACTTCAAAAAAAATTTTTTTTTCCTCCCCCACCCCCCGGAAAAACAGCCAAAATCGTTTTTTTTATCACTGCTTTTTATTCAAAAGTTAAACATGTGTTGTCCCATACAAAAGAAGAGAATATCCCCAACAAGCCTCCGCGAAAGATATTAGCCTTCAAATACACCGAAAATATCGCACAAATGCATGCATTAAAATCGATGTTACTAAAAGGGACGGTATTTGGCGGTTTTTTTTTTTTTTTCTTAATTGAAAGTACACCCTCGGACCTTTCATTATTTTATAGTTAGACGGCTAAGCAAGGCAAAGCACATAAAGTTTTTTCCATCAAAAAGAGAAAAGTTGATATTTTTGAGTATAATTTTTGATAAATTATAATAACACTATGTCACAAAATTTCAAAAGTTTCTGTATCCCGGACATTTAATAATATATTTTAATGTAAAATTCCACGCTGAATTCAAATCTGCTCTCAGATATGTGGAAAGTAGAACAGTTTTTGAGATATGGTCCAATTTCCATTTTTAGTGTTTTGAAAAAAGGTAGGTCTACTAAAATGTAATTTTCTCTGGTTTTTGTTCACCGATGTCACCGAGCTGTGAAAATAAAAGATGATAAAATTATTTATTAAAAAAACGATAGCTGATTAAAATCCTATCATAAATGACGAAGTTATGGCACTTTAAAATTAGATTTTTGTAAAAATTTTAATGATTTTTCAAGTTTTCGCTGCCTTTAATTAAGTTTTTTTCCGTGTTTCCGTAAAATTTGCTCCGGTTTCAGACCATTACATGAAAGAATAATATGTTACAAAAATTTGGTCATCAAAATCGGTTGAAAAATAAACGCTACATTCACAATTAAGTACACATACCTCTTGTTGAGAGTAGTAGTAATTGTTGTTTTGCTTGCTTTCCGAAAAATAACTCTACATTTTTTGTTAAACAAGTCACATAGGAAAATCGAAAAAAAAAATTGGGTTATTTTCTTAAATGCTGAAAATGCGGAAGTATTTTTTATCCGATTTTGATGACCAAGGGCAAAAAATTTTTGTAACACATTTTTCTATCATGCAATAGTTTGAAACCGGAGCAATTTTTACGGAAACATGGAAACAAACTTAATTAAAGGCAGCGAAAACTTGAAAAATCATCAAAATTTTAACGAATATCCAACTTTGAAGTGGCATAACTTCGTCTTTTGTGATTACATTTTAAACAACTATTGTTTTTTTAAGAAACAATTTTATTATCTTTTATTTTCGTCACAGTTCGGTAACATCGGTGAACAAAAATCAGAGAAAATGTCATTTTAGTAGACCTACCTTTTTTCAAAACACTAAAAATGGAAATTTGACCATATCTCAAAAACTGTTCTACTTTCCGAATTCAGATTTGAATTCAGCATGTAATTTTACATAAGGATCAACTATTTAGAAGCTGGGATCAAAAATTTGTTGCATTGTGTAATTAGTTTACTTTTCCAACTTCAATAATTTTTTTTTGTATAAAAGAGTAAGTGCTATATTTTCACTAAAAAAAAAACAAAAGCCATAGCTTTAAACTTACACACACAAAAAGTTCTTTATTTGTACAATAATCTTAATCGAATTTCATTGAATAAATTTTCGTTGACTTCTGTTAGTTTTTTTAACTACAAAATTTCACTTTTCATAAAAAACCTTGTTGAATTTTTATCCAAACACTTCTATACAAAACCATATCATTAAAATTTTAATATTGAAATGTTTAAAACCCCTATTTTTTCCGCCGAAATGCCACTGTGCGACATGGCCTAGCCAGCGTAATCGTTGCAATTTGATTCGCTTGACCACTTCAATATCGTGGTGTAACTCGTGCAGCTCATGGTTTATCCAAATCCTAAACTCGCTGTTTACGCAAATGGGTCCATATATTTTGCGGAGTATTTTTCTCTCAAACACCGCCAGATAAGCTGCATCTGCCTGTGTAAGCACTAGGGTGATCAATTATTCGGGTTTTTGCGAAAACCGGTTTTCGAATTATTCGAAAAATGGCATTTAAAAAAAACCGGTTGCTTTTTTTGAAATTCACAAAAAACCGGATAATCCGGTTTTCAAATGTATGCCAAATAAAAAATTAAAACACAATTTTTGACAAAAAAATTGCATTAAAAAATTGCAGAAAATAATTCAAAAGTACTTAAAAAAGGAAACTTTTAGTTTAATTATAATTACAATGCAAAACATTACTGAGATCAGTTTGTTATTTTAACAAAGAAAAACAAAACATAACAATTCATTTGTAAATACTTGATTGTGTATAAATATATTTAATTTAATCTTTAGTTAAGAAATATTTATAAATATAAGATAAAATTTAAGTGCTTGGGTGTATACCTATTTTATTCTTTGGTTCTTATAAAACTTGCCATTGGAAATGCCCTTTCACTCAATGTACTAGTTGGACTTATTGTGTTCAAGGCGTTTAATAATCGGTCAAGGTTTTCAGTCATTTTGCCACTCTTATTCATATATAAAAAATCTTCCAAATAAAATTTTTGGTAGATTTTTTAATGGTAGTTTTAGGATTTTGAACGTTTTTTATAGCTTTATGCGTCAATAATTGGGAGTTTACTCGTACTTAAATACAAAATGAGAGTATTCTGTGTTTGAATACGTCGTTCTGATATACGTATTTTTAAAATTTCATATAAATTTACTGATAATTGGTTTTGTACGTTTGCTTTCGGGATGAAGTGTTCGCACAGTAACATTTATGTATTTTATGTAAGATATATCCAACCATTCATCGACCACAATAGAGAAGCGCTGGTTTTTCTGCTTTAAGAAAATCAATTATTTCGTAAGCTTATCTTTTTTGGATAGATAGAAATCATATATTTTCTCCCATATTGTAGTCTCAGAAGCCGGAAGAAGCTGGAAAAAAACATGTACCATTACACATTTAACACAATTATGAATGAATTTAAATTAAAAGTATCGAACGCCAAAAAACCGAGATTCGACAAAAAATAACCGGATTATTCGATATTCGAAAAACAGGGATTTAAAAAAAACCGACGGTTTTTATGAGTGAAAAAAACCGAGTAGCCGGTTTTTGAAAACCGAACTGATCACCCTAGTAAGCACCCAAGATTCGGAGGCGTACAACAGGACCGGTAAAATTAGTACCTGGTACAGCCGGACTTTGGTGGTTCGAGATAGGCTGGTGTTTTGGAAGTGCTCGAGTAGTCCAAAGAAACACCTGTTGGCGAGCACTATTCTCCGGTTTATTTCTAGGCTGACACTGTTGTTTTTATTCATGGCGGATGCGACGTAGATAAATTCATCCACTACTTCAAAGCAATAGTTTTCAACGTCAACGCAGCGACCCCAACGGGTGGACACTTTGTTCGATGATACAATTTTCGCTGAGTCCCTTTCAGCTGATGAGAAGACAGCTGTTACCTCTCGCATCGTTCGACCGATAATGTCGATATCATCGGCATATGCGAGCAGCATGTGGCTTTTATTAAATATGGTGCCAGACATTTTTACCGCTGCTTTCCTTAACACCTTCTCCATCACTATGTTGAACAGTATACATGACAAACCATCACCCTGTCTAAGAGCTCTCGTCGTATCGAATGGTGCAGATAGATCCTTGCCAATCCGAACAGAGGATTTGCTATTCGTAAGGGTACACCGGCAGAGACGAATTATCTTCGCAGGAATATCGAACTCAGACATGGCTTCGTATAGTCGATGCCTGATGGGACTATCGAAGGCAGCTTTGTAATCGACAAAGAGGTGGTAAGTGTCGATTTGCTTCTCATGGGTTTTCTCGAGAATCTGCCGTAGTGTAAATATCTGATCCGTCGTGGATTTACCTGGTCTAAAGCCGCACTGATAAGGTCCAATCAGATTTTCCACAATTGGCTTTAGACGTTCACACAGTATGTTAGACAGGACCTTATACACAATCGGTTAGAGGCTAATTCCACGGTAGTTTTTACACTAACTACGGTCACCTTTTTTGTAGATTGGACATAGCACACTGAGATTCCAATCATCTGGCATGTTCTCCTGAAGCCAAATATTCTCTATGAGATGTTGCATGCTTAAAACAAGCTCATCTCCACCCACCTTGAACAACTCAGCTGGAAGACCATCAGCCCCAGCGGCCTTGTTGTTCTTTAGGCGGGATATGGCAGTTGTTATCTCAGCTTGGCTCGGAGGTGGACACTCGATGTTATCTTGAGATACAGAAAAAGCGCTTAAAATCCAACTTGAGCAAAAAAAGTCGTATGGCCATGGAATAATTAAGGCAGCCAACTTGATCAAACGAATGATGCAGAAGTTCTTATTTTTGGGGCTACTTTCATGTGCAATTCTCAGAATTGATTCCCAAAAGCATGTGTTGCATAGTGTTATTATTTGCCTGCATGTGGTTGAAAAAACAGTTGAAAAAAATATTTTTGGTCGTATGACTATGACTTGGTCGCTTGTTAAAAAAAAAAACAATTTAAAATAAAACCTTTAAATGAATCATATATACTCGTATAACCAAATACCCATGGATATATAACTGTTCACAAAATTCTTAATTAGATATCACTTAGTACCACGTGGAGAGATATCATAAGAATCTCAGGAAAAAGGATTTAAGATTTTATAGAGAGCAGAATTAGAAAAGAAAATTCACGAACTTTTACAAATACAAACATGTTCAACATATATTTCGCAACGTCAGATCCATTGCTATTTAGCATTCGAAATCTATGAAAAGTATAACATTTGGATTAAGATGAAGAAGCAAAAGGTATCCGACCAGTCCTAAAACTGACTACCATTTAAGCTCCATAGAAAGGATTCCGAAACTTATTCCGTGAAATCGATACTGGTGGCATATGTTGTAGAATCAATCAAAAGGGAGAGCCGTACAAAAAACTATTCAGAGTATTAATGAGTGTATTTATCTACTTCACATATGACTTTTGTAATAAATAAACTCAAATACATTGGAAAAACCCACATTTCCATTTACTTACAAATCAGCAAGTATTTTGCGATTCCGATTGCTAATACTCAAAGAATATTAGAGATTGATAAATATTATTCGGCCAATACTAGTTTAGATATTGTCAAGTTTGAGCAAAACAGCACTCACTTTCATGCTCAGAGTGATGTGGGAGAAAACTTGGGGGTCACATTACTCACACAGTGAATGAACAGAACATTACGAACAGCTTTGTGCGGCGAATGAGCGCAAACATGTAAATAATAAGAAAAACTATGTGGTTTTTACTGTTGTATTACGGAGAGATCAAGAGAGCGAAGAGGTCAATTAGCGCTTATCTATAATAGATTATAAATACTATATTATAAAAGCAGTAAATTAGTACAAATGTAACTCAGTCTTACTCGAGAAATGCAACGAAATGCATCACCTGTGGATTGTGGTATTTCTCATAGCGCAGATATTCACATTAGTATACTGTCAAAGGTAATTATATTAAACAACATATGAAAGCTTAATGTTACCTTAATAACTTACAGTTTTAATTCTATGTTGTAGTCAGTATTCTGTAATTGCACCCGGCACAATACGTTCGAATCGTAAATATTCAGTTGCTGTTAATCTCCACGATGCTTCCGAACCCGCCACCATACGTGTCAGCATATCGTCTATTACAAGATCCTTTAACTTGAGCCAAGAGGTTACACTACAGCCGCATACAACACAGCTAATTGATTTTATGCCACCCAATTTGCTAAATGAACCTTACTATATGTTAAAAGCTGAAGGTGTTAAGGGAATAATATTGGATAAAGGGGCTCCTTTAACTGCGATTAAGTATGGTGGCCCAACCGTTTTCATTGAGAGCGATAGAGCTATTTATAAACCAGAAGATATTGTGCAATTCCGAGTCATAATACTAGATGAACATACAAAACCGGTGAATATTGCAGAGCCGATACGAGTACAGATATTGGTGAGTATGAGTGTACGATCACTCTCCGTTAGAGCTCATTGTGGTCATAGAATGAAACTCAGGTTGTGAAAGTGTAGTGTTTTGCTTTAACTGAAACTGTAATTAAATATGTATATTCTTACTATGAAGAGTGTAAAAGGGGAATAGATGTTGCTTAAATGTGGTTCCGTTACTGTAAAGTTTACATGATGCTGCCTGCTGCCCTATATGGATGCAATTTTAAATTCTGTTGATGGGTTTTTTTTTAAACAAGTTTTTAAGTAAATCCCGTATATACGTTTTGTTTGTCAAATGTAAGAGCATTAACGTTTACTTCGATAGTTATCACCGGTAGCGTTGCCGGCGATAGGCAGTGTAAAGCGGCTCTACCTACTGAACACATCTAACTTGTTACTATTTACATAACAAACATTTACTAGAGTGGCCATCACTATTAATTTTAAACGGCAATGCGTTCTATTCGCATATATGGTACCAATAGAACGCACCAATTACACAGTGCAACATATTTCAGCTCATTGATTTGGGACTCGATTCTGAGAACTGCACGTGAAAGTAGCCCCAAAAAGAAGAAGTTCTACATCATTCGTTTCGTCAAGTTACATGTCATAATATATTCATATCGATTTGAAGTTAGTAAGTATCGTATATGGGAATATGTCACGTTTTAGGCTCTTTTGTTTGACATAACTAGAGAACCACTAGTCCAATTTAGCTGAAACAAATAAAAAAAAAAAAATAAGAATTACAATTCCTTTAATCAGTTCATATAACGCTTCCCTACATAAGAAACAGTTTTACTTTTCCATTCATCAAATGATTTTAAAATGGGTTTATTTTGTAGCAGTAGTTGTACTTCGTGGCGTAAGATTTACGTGGAATATTACTTATGATAATCATACGCCACCATATAGTATTTATGTTATGTCAAACAAAAGAGCCTAAAACGTGACAAATTCCCCTATACGATACTTACTAACTTCAAATCGATATTAAATTATTATGGCATGTAACTTAACAAAACGAATGATGCAGAACTTCTTCTTTTTGGGGCTACTTTCACGTGCAGTTCTCAGAATTGAGTCCCAAAATAATGTGTTGTACTGTGTTATATAAAACCAGAAAACAAAATCGGAATAATATTTTGTGTACAACTTTATGGTACAAAAAAATAAATTGTGGATGCTATAAATGCACTAGCTGATACAATAACAACACTTTAGGGTAAAAGATACTTTTAGTAAAAAAAAGTACTTTCTGGTCCAGTAGAATTACCCCCTAGTAAAATAAATTGCAAAATCAATATAGAAAATGTGACAACATTTGCATATGTTTAGTCAACGTTAAACTCAAACATGGTCTAGTTATTGGATTTGCAATTTCACTTTATTAACTAAACCAATAATAACCTGAAATCATTCATACTTGCTTCCCACAAACATCTTACTACAAGCTGTGCATGTAATATTGTAAATTAATTCACAGTTCAGAATTTATATTAATGAAATTAGTCATTACGTGTTATCTTGTGCATTTTCATCTGCATATATATGTATAAGTCAGCTTGCGTTGTAGCACAAAAGCAGATGAATATACTAATGCAAAAGTCACATTCTGATTTATGATTAGAAATATGTACTAAAATAAAAATTCTCATTATACCAGTTTGCTGACGTATGCATGTAAACATGTAGTCGCTTTGGGGGATGGGATATGGCTTTGGAGAGGAAACGGGTAATTCTTTTTTTTTAAATTTTCATAGCTTATCTTAAAAGTAAGGCTTACTGAAACATTCGACTCTATGTAGCAATAAATGCTACATATTAGGGTACAATCTAGAATATGACATGACCTTGAAATTTGGCATGTAGGTTACATTTATGACGTAGACGCGCATTAAAAAGGGTTAAAATGGGCGAATCACCGCCAACACAGCTCAAAATTACAAACGACTGTATCTTATAAACGTTGTTCGTGATATTTTTTTTTACCATAAATAGCAGCAGATAGTTAGCGAGGAACCCTGATGGTTGGCTATGAAAACACGAAGAAGAAAAAGTAACAAACGGAACCCCCAAATGTTGACGACCCCCGCAAACGTAATAACGACCATGATTTAAGGATATGCACCTGGAACGTCCGGACTCTTTATAGAGAAGGTGCCACTATCCGGATAGGACAGGTCAAGGTTGCTCGCGACGTAAAAATTGCGACATCTATAACATCTGCTATGCGCAAAAGACCGAATTTGGATGTGGAGAAACTCAGGCATCTTGTCTCGCGGTTCAATCCTGTTAGTGGTCGAATAGTCACAATCACGAAATATTTCTACCTTACGCTGATTTGTGCTCATGGCCCGACGGAAGATAAAGACGATGAGATTAGCCTAGAGGAAACACACGACTGCTGCCCTGGCCACGACATTAAAATCGTTCTGGGAGATTTCAATGTAAAAATAGAAAGAGAAAATATTCTTGGTCCATCGATCGGTAAATTCAGCCTGCATACCGACAAGTCAGACAACGGGTTTAGGCTGGTTAGCTTCGCAGCGAGAAGGAACATGGTAGTGAGTGGAACCAGATTCCAGCACAAAGATATCCGCAAGGCAACTTGGCTATCACCCGATCAAAACACCAAAAACTCCGATTGATCATGTGGCAATTGATGGCAGGCATGCATCTAGTGTCATGGACATGGGTATGATCCGTAGTGCTAATATTGGCTCGGATCATTACCTGGTTGCAGCCAAGGTGCGCACAAGATTGAGCAAAGCGAAAAACGCACGTAACCAAACACAAAGAAAGCTGGACATCGCGAAGGGGGTTTGCAGCCCAGAGATAGCCACTGCCTATTTCAACCAGCTCTTCCAACTACTACTACTACTACTTCCGCCGTTTCTGATACACAGTGGCAGCATATTGCGCATTCCATGGCAATCGCCCCAACAACCGTGGTAGGATATGAAAAACGGCGCTCAGACGAATTCTGTTACGATGAAGAATGTTGCATTGCATCTGAGGGGCAGGATGCTCCTTATAGGGCAACGCCACAGCCAATTGTAACCCGTGGTGTTAGGGAACGGCACAAGGAGAGAGTAAAACAGGCGAGACAGCTATTTAAGTGTCAAAAAGTTAGATGAAGGGACGGGAGAACGATACAGGGATAGATGTGAAACCCGACAATTTTAAAAGAAAGTAAAAGCAAAAAACTATGGTAATGGGCTCCCCTCCTGTAAGGACAAAAACGGATATCTGGTATACGCAGAGTGTGATGCATATATGGAGAGAACACTTCCAGCAACAGCAGGTTTCAGAAGGCAGCACACGTGAATTGTCGACGACGGCTGAGATTGCCCACCACCAAGTCTAGCCGAGGTAAGAATAACTATATCGCAGCGGAAAAACAATAAAGCAGCCGGTGCAGACTGAGTTCCGGCAAAGCTCTTCAAGTCTTTTGGCAAGAAGATGATAAAGAGCATGCACCAGCTCCTACGCTCAGTTTAGATAAAATAGTACATGCCCGATGATTGGAATCTAAGCGTATTATGTACTTTGCTGAAAAAAGATGATTCAAGTGACTGCTTCAAATACCGCGGGATCAGCCTTTTACCTACCGCATATAAGTCGAGTGTGCTTTGTAAAAGACTAAAGCCGATGTCATTCCACCAAGTGTGGCTTTAGACCTGGCGAATCAATAACTGACCAGATATTGACACTACGCCAAATCCTGGTAAAGGTCTAAGTGACACAATTTGACACGTACCATCTTTTTGTCGACTATAATGCTGGTTCGTCGTGTGTATCTCTGTTTTGTCTATGGCACGTGGTATGGCGATGCTGTCAGCCGTGTATTTGTCGGAGGCATCCGTGCCGTGGCATAGTGGTTAGAACACGCAACGACCATGCGGGAGATCCGTGGTTCGATTCCTGTCACCATTTTTCTTTCATTGCCGGTCCCCTCGTTGTTGTCGACAGCAACTTCGCAGTATAAGTGTCGAGTTAATCAGCATGTCTTGTAAAAGCTTCTCAAACAGAGAAGTTCGCATTCGGCAATAAACAGGTAGGTGCCGTTTGTTGTATATCTAAAAATAGTAAGCGTGTTTATTCACAACAACGCGAGACGCATCCCATACCTCATTCATAGGGTGTAAAAGGAAATTAAGTTATTTGTATCCGTCAACTAGATGGATGCACGATCTCTGTAGAGAGTTCGCACAATCCAGATGCATATCCTTTGGTCATGGTCCTTATCACGATTGCGGGGGTCGTTAATTTTTTGGGGTTCCTGCTTTTTCTGTTCATCGTGTTTTCACAATAGTTTTTTATTTTAGGGGAGTGGCTAATTGGGCCACCTCTCCCGATCCTTGTTCCTAGAACGGCTGTTCAGTGGTATTGCCTGGGGGACATATGATCTCCAAAGAGGGATTCTTGTTATTCCCTAGTGGATAACGAGCGTATATATCAAATTAGTAAGTCCCCCATTTAAACATTAAATTTAAAAATTTCAAAATATCAGTAATATTTTAAACATTTAGAAAATTTGAGATATTATATTATACTAAATTTTCAGAATTCATAATATTTTTAAAATTGTTGCTAATTTCTTTATTCGCCACTCTCTTTAGGATGCCGGTAAGAATCGTGTCAAACAATTCAAAGACATAAGGCTCCAACGAGGTGTTTTCGTCGGCAGGGTTCCTCTGTCGCGGCAACCCATCTTGGGTAACTGGACAATTCAGGTGTACATTAGTGGGAAATACAACCAACATGAGGAAAAGCAATTCAAAGTCGAAAAATACGTACTGCCAAAATTTAGCGTCTACGTTGAGACTGCTCCCATATTCTCACAAAGAGAACATTTCTTAAAAGCCACTGTATACGGCAAATACACCTTCGGTGAATATGTTGAAGGCACGGTCGTAGTAAAATTGCTCACTCACGGAAATCGAGGTTACAAGGACGCTCCATTTCAAATTGCAACAATTGGAAATGGCACTGTAAAGGCCGAGGTATTGCTGGATACAAGGCGGTCAATAGGACCCAGGCAATTTATTGTATTTGCTACTTTAACAGAAAATCTGACAAATATCACGGCAACAGGTGAAACAGTGGTAGATGTCAAATTTAATTTATACAATTATATTATACCTGAATCGGATGTTGAGTTTCGTGACAACCAACCGTATCGCATGAAAGTCCACGTGGAGCATTGGAATGGTACGAGGGTCAGAGGTATCTCAGAGCCAATAAGTTTGACATTTGGGAACAAGCGGTATAAATCATATGTAAACGATGAAGGTACAGCCCAATTTGAGTTTGAATATGATCCATTAGGGCATTTTATGTTCTATAACAACGGTGATTTTTTTTCCTACGATAATATATTTTCTCCAACATTAAAGTATGAAGCAAGTGATGGCGTTGGAGTTTGTAAGATTCAAATGAAGGAAATAAGGTAAGAGCGACAAGAAAAAATTACATAAGCGATAAAATTAGGTAATCATATTATCAAGAAAAAATAGCATGGATTCAAAACGGTCAAAATTTAAAGACTATACATATAGCGTTCCTTCCCAATTAGCGGCACGCCAGATTATCTTGTGCGGCATGCGCTGTTTTAAGAAATTAACAAAATTTCCGAAATATTTCCATACTTTAATAAAGATGTTTATATACTCAATGCACTGCATTCATCTTATTCATAATTTTTCTCTCTTTTTCAGTTTTGAACATCAACCTAAATCTTTGGAGATCAGTGTATCTTACACTGCGGCCATACCGTACTTTTTTTACACCATCACCAGTCATGGCAACATTGTACACGATGAATACGTTCGAGTGCCGGACAATCTAAAATCCCATACTATCATGTTGAATGTGTCAGCTGAAATGATACCCCAGAGTTATATGTACGTTCACTACATTATCGAACGTCAGTTGTATTGTTGTGAGTTCACAATTCGTCTGGCAGAGAAATTTAAAAATGAGGTAAGAAAATTGCGTCTGGGGAAAACTTGTAAAATTTTTTAAACTAGCAAAGGAATTGTTTGGTGCACTCGACCCTGGTGTTTTTATTTGAAGGTAACGTATACAAAATTTAAACAAACATCAATCGCATCAGATAAAGATAAAATCTAGTACCTCTTCAAAGTTACAGTAACCAACGTTCTCGCATAGTTCCGAACGAGTAGGCTCTTTGTTTGTAGAAACAAAGTGTTTTGATTTGTCCTCGATTTCCACATGCACACTACTGGCAACTGTTTCTCAATGCTTGAAAAGGCCGCAGTAACAGCACGCAGTCTACGGCAAAAGCTATTAATATCATCGATGTCCGCGTGTAGCTTGTGATTTATATAATAGAAAACACAAACTCATTTTAATATATATAGATGGTGCTAGTCGCGTTTACTGCAGCTTTCCGCATAATAATTTCCATTAGGATGTTAAAGAGATCTTTTGACAGACTATAGTCCTGTCCAAAGCCTCGCTGATGTGTCTATCTTCACAGAAGACTTCGTGTCATATTTACAAACTCGTATCAGCTTTGCAGGAATCTTAAACTCATCCATAACATTTTGTACTTTTTGTGGTATCGGAATGTAGAATACTGCTTTAAAGTTGACGAAAAGTATGTAAGTGTTAATCAGCTTTTCGTAGTACCCCTCTAGGATATATTGACGAAGTCATTAAGATGAGTTGTTGTCTATCACATTACGCGCTAGACAGGATCTGTTATGCGATGGATAAAAGACTGATGGCGCATTAGTTGGTGCAAACACACTTGAATCACCTTTCTTAAGCATAGGATATTAATCACCCAGATTAAAATTAAAGGGCCTAAACGTGGTTTTGAGCTAGTGCATGGACGTTACCGCTGATCTTGTTGTTGTTGTAACAGCTTAGACTATACTACTACTTACTTACTTAATTTCCCTTTACACCCCATGAATGAGGTATGGGATAGCTTCTCGCGTTGTTCTAGATTCAAAACTAACGGCACATACTTGTTTAATGAACCTGGTTCTGGATTAGTCTATAAATACATTGGGCTAAGTGGAGTAGGGTGGGCTGGGCAAGTGAAAATGTGGTTGGTATCATGGGGACCCTGACCACATTCTGGGCATATATATGGAACAGCACGGTCTATCCGGGACCAGTAAGCATTGTGCCTGTTGCTTTATTTCAATCTTAGTTGTACCAGAGCTACTCTTGTCTTCCGTGGCAGGCTTTCATCTGTTTCGTTCAGCTACGGGCGGTAGGCGACCTGAAACCGCGGTATTTATGGCGTGTCTATAAATGTCGTTCAAAGCTGCCGCATACGAGGTGTAGTCCAAGGTATCCTGCACATAAATGAGTATGTTCTCCCCGTATACTCGATGGTCCTTCTTGGCATGCGTAATATGAGGGAGCATCCAACTGTGTAATGTTAAAGTTTGCATGACTCCTCTGATGACATCCCAGGAGGCACTGTTTGGTTACCACGACTTTATGTTTCCGGACTGAAAGGAAACATCATTTCTTTATGTAGATTGTGTTCAGAGGTTATCTGTTCGCAACCCGTTACAGTCCTTAGGACACCATATTGACAGCTTTGAATAATTCTTCACTGGGTAACATGAATTCGTTTTCTCATGTAGATGGTGTTCAGAGGTTATCCGCATGCAACCCGTACCAGTCCTTAGAGTGGCATTTTGGCAGCTTTAAATATTTCTCCACTGGGTATCACGAAGGAGACCACACTGGAACACCACTGAAAACTCGGTTTTGATGACGTCTCTATAAATGTCGTTCAAAGCTGCTGCATACGAGGTGGAATCCAAGGGATCCTGCACATAATTACGTATGTTCTCCTCGTATAGTCGAAGGTCCTTCCTGACAAGCCTCGGGTTAGCATCCAACTGTGTGATGTTGAAGTTAGGATAACTCCTCCGATGAGGGCTTCTCCCAGCTGGAACTGTTTGGTCTACATGACATTATGTTCCCTGACCGCAAGGACCTTTGTTTCCTCATGTAGATGGTGTTCAGAGGTTATCTGCATGCAACCCGTTACAGTTATTAGGGCGGCATTTGGGCAGCATTGAACATTTATCCACTAGACATCACTCAGCAAAGGAGACTACACTGGAGCAGCATAGTCAACTACTAACCGGCCAATTGTTTTGTAGTTGGCTACCTACGAGGTTTCTTTGTCCATTTCCCAAGTGCTGCCGGCTAGCGCTTTGAGAACCTTCTTGCTATTTCGCAATTTGTGCGGAGGTTCTACGTTGATGTCCAACCCTAAAAATTGGGCTACTCCCACAGGATTAGTCTATAAATCCATTGGGCTACGCGAAGTTTGGTTGGGGCGGGCAGGTGAAAATGTGGTTGGTATCATGGGGACCCTGACCATATGAGCCTGTTGCTCCATCCCGATCTTAGTTGTGCCAGAGCTACTCTAATCTTCCGTGGCAGTTTTTTCTGTGTTTTAGCTACGGGCGTCTCTATGAATGTCGTTCAAAGATGCGATCCAAGGTATCCTGTACATAATTGCGTACGATCTCCTCGTATCCTCGAAGGAGTATACGACATGCCTTGGTTGGGATGACTCTTCCGATGACATCCCAGGAGCAACTGTTTAGACAACGTGACATTATGTTCCCTGACAGCAAGGAACTCCGTTTCCTCGTGTAGATGGTGTTCAGCGTTTATCTGCATGCAACCCGTTACAGTCCTTAGGGCGGCATTTTGCCAGTAGACCACACTGTAGCAGCATAGTTAACCACTGACCGTAGGTAGCAAACATTTGTGCGTAATTGCAGTGACATGAGCTGATGTGGTAAACCGTCTGTCAAACGGGTCGGTATTTGGACGCCATCGACTACTATACCAATATTTAGGTTTACCTCCTTCGTCCAGGTGGTAAAGAGAGTTGCTGACGACTTCGCTGGTGATATTTTTAGATTGCGTCCTGTGAAGAAATTGTGTAATTCTCTGAGATATCCATTCACACGATCGCAAAGCTCATCAATTTTTTGGTGCGTTGGCATAATAGTTAAGTCGTCCGCTTAGGATATCACATCTACACCTTGTAGAGGTGTGGGGAATTTAGAGGGGTAAAAGTTAAACAGAAGGGCGGAATAGAACACTGCCCTGTGGTACTCCTTATTTATCTCTACGTTGATTTGAGCACGTGTCTCTAAACTCCACGAACGACTGGCGACCACTCAGATAGTTAACACCCCATCTCTTCAAATTGTTGAGCATGGTGGATTGCACGAAGAGTGTGGTGTGGCTGGTTGTGTCGAAGACCTTCGACAAGTCCAGCGCCACTAGGAGTGTGCTTTCATAAGGCCTCTGCTGATTCAAGATCTCTTCTGTGAGATCTGAGTGGTTATGGCGGTTAATGCAGTGGTAGTACTATGAACATTTTGTGGAATCCATGCTGGCGGAGACCTGCTGTTGGGTGGCTGGACAGGAGGAGGAGGAATTGTGTAATTCGATATTCATTCACACGATATCAAAGTTCACCAATTTTTTTGCCCGTTTCCATAATATTACATAGGATACGATATCACATCTACACCTTGTATAGGTGGGGGAGCTAAGAGAGGTAGAAGTTAAACAGAAGGGGGGATAGAACGCCGCCCTGTGGTATTCCTTGATTAATTTAAAGGAGCTTTGAGCACTTTTCTCTAAACTCGACGAACTACTGACGACCACTTAGATAGTGAACACTCCATCTATTTAAATTGTTGGTCATGGTGGACTGCAGGATATCATGAAAAAGTGTGGTCTGGCTGGCTGTGCCGAAGGCCTTCGACAAGTCTAGCGCCACTAGGAGTGTATTTTCACAAGGCCTCTGCTGATTCAAGATCTCTTCTGTGAGATCTGAGTTATTATGGCGGTTAATGCAATGGTAGTACTATGAACATTTTGCGGAATCCTACTGGTGGTGACCTACTGTTAGGTGACTGAGCAGCTGTGGGAGTAGGAGGAGCAAGGAAATCAACCTGTCGGATTGTCCGTTAGTCCAGCTGGTTTGAGTATAGTGATGATTCTACCCTTTTTCAGGCATCAGGTATTATTATGTTACTCATTGACATGTTGAAGAGATCGGCAGTGGCATATTGAACACGCAACTAGCATTCGGGACATCCGTAGTTCGATTCCCGCCTCCAGTCATCTTCATTTTTCTTTCATTGCTGGTCCACTCGATGTTGTCGACAGCAACATCTCAGTATAGTGTCGAGTTAATCGGCTTGTCTAGTAAAAGCTTCTCAAATGCATTCATCGATAAACAAGTAGGTGTCGTTTGTTGTGAATCTTAAAATAGAAAGCGTGTTAATTCACAATAACGCCAGAAGCTATCCTATACCTCATTCATGGCGTATATTGGGAAATTAAATTTATTGACATGTTGAAAATCACTGTCAAGTACTCGACTCCTCGCTGGCCAATGAGTGTTTAACATCAACATGGATATGCCATTGGATCCAATCGCCTTGGATGATTTGGCTGCATTGATGGTCTATGAAACTTTAGACGGGGTGTAGGGTTGTGATATGTCTGAGACTGGAAGGCTGTGAAGTTTGTGGACATTTTGACACGCGAGCTGCTTTTTGGGTCGAAAATGATCTTAAAAAGTTCTGTCAGTAGTCCACCTGCACCCGCAGCATTATTGTTTCTTAGCCTCATAGTAATTGACGTATTGACCTCGTGTTCACTCGGTGTTAAATTTAAGTTTGGCGTGATTTCGTCACTGGCGTCATTTCGTCGATATTAAGTAAAAAAAACTTTTACCTTAAGGTACGGATATATTTTACATATATTTATTTTTGTTTTCAGATATCTATCTCAGCTCCAACTAAAGTGAAACCAGGTCAACAAATCACCATGAATATTAATGCGCAACCAAATTCACACGTTTCTATAGTGGCCGTCGACAAAAGTTCACTGCTGTTAAGTTCGGACAATCTCCTATCAATGAATGATATTTTACGAAATTTAAAATTTGATAGAGCGTATGTACAACCTCTTGAAGATGGATATCGTGCCGGTAGTATGTCTGGTTTAATTACACTAACCGATGCCATGTTTTTCGAGCTCTCAATCTTTCGTAAGTGTTAGAGTTATCGACTAAGACCCACATGAGTAACATAAACCTTGTCTCAATTACATTAGTGCCAATACCTCTGCCGCCTGTAGACGATTCGAATCAACCTCGTTCGATATTTCCCGAAACTTGGATATTTGAAGACATGGAAATGTGAGTACACGTTTAGAGGCAGCTGAATGCCTTACTAGTACGACTTAACTGTTTTTGTTTAATGCACTATGTACACAACAGCGATAAAGCCGTGACGCCTTTGACTGTAAAGGTACCGGACACCATTACCACCTGGATAGTACGAGCATTTTCAGTTAACGATCACGATGGTTTCGGCATGATGGAATCCACTGTTGACATTCTGGCCATTCAGCCTTTTTTCATTGGCACTAATTTGCCATATTCAGTGAGACTGGGTGAAGTTGTCACCATACCTGTCACAATTTTCAATTATCTCCAACAAAGCTATCGCACGGAAGTCATTATGTATAACAGTAAGTCTGAGTTCAACTTTGTGGATAATGACAATGGGACCACAGATTCCCACATTGTTGATGTACCAGCCAATAATGGCATGACTGTTGCATTTGTGATAGTCCCCAAAAAGTTGGGTGACATTGACATCCTTATCAAGGCCAAGAACAGCAATGCAACAGACGCTATATTGCAAAAACTTAAAGTAGAGCCGCAAGGTATAAAACAACAACAGAATAGCGATGTTTCGATTACACTGAACCACGATGAATGTCGGGAAACCACATTCCAGGCCGACATACCGGCGAGTGTTGTTCGCGGCTCAGAGTATTTGACGCTGCGGTGAGTGGCGATGTTTTGGTGTCGGCTCTAGAAAATCTTGATGATTTAGTTATGAAACCTACCGGATGTGGCGAACAGAATATGATAAATTTAGTGCCCAATATATTGATTTTGGAATATCTGAAAATCACTGGCATGTACAGCAACCAAACAAAGTTGGTAGATAAAGCCAAACGCTTTATCGATATGGGCTATCAACAAGAGTTAACATATCGTCATCTAGAGGGCGGTTACAGTGTCTTTGGGCCAGATTCTAGTGGCGTAGTAAGCAATTGGCTAACGGCCTATGTAGCTCGCTTCTTCATCAAGGGCAAAAAGTATTCCTCAATAGAGACAAGAATTATTAAGAGTGATCTGGAGTATTTGGCCAAACAACAAAATGCCGATGGTAGTTTCCCCGAACGGGGTTATTTGTTTGAGCCAGCTCACCAAAATCAATATGGATTTACAGCTTTTGTTTTGTTGACATTTCTGGAGGATGACGTAAGTAGAAAATACGACAAACTTTTTTTTACATAAGATCAGAGAGTACCTAGTTTATACTAACATAACTTTCCAGCAAACCAAAAGCTCCGACATTGGCTGATATCCGACATATCAGCACATTGTCTGAACTCTCCTTACCGATATAATACAGAATTTGATTGAAGGGCAATTTTATTTATTTTACTCCCATATATCTCATCGAGTTCGCAGCGATTTCACACCTCTGTGAAATCTGCGAAACAAAAAAATGTTATTGAAGGAACAACGAATTTTCCTTCAGATTTTCCTACGATTTACATTTAGAAATCTTTCAGACATCGGTACAAAATGTCGTAACATACATCAGATTTCCCTCAGCTAAGTAGGTCGGACATCGTGTCAACCATTTCATACGTTTTTAGTAACGATTTCGGCCAGATTTTGGATCCGATGTCGGAAGATATTTTTTTAAAGGTTTAGGTAAGACACGTCGGCAAGAACATCCGAATTACTTCAGATATTTTATAAGATATTGGTCCGATTTCGTAACGAAGCGTCGAATTTGCCTTCAAAATTTCCCTCGATTTATATTCAGAAATCGTTCAGACGTCGGTACGACATGTCGTACACACATTAGATTTCCCTCAGTTGCGTCGGTCGGACTTCGTGTCAACCACCCCATACGTTATTATACCCTTACCCTACGGATAGGAGGGTATATATCATTTGATACGAACCAAAAGTGTAACACACAGAAGGAGTCACTTTAGACCCTAGGTTTCTTTGAACCAAATTCGATTCATGACTTTTTAAGTCGTTTGAGCCATGTCCGGCTGGTAAACACGATAACTTTCGAAAGACGCAATCAAATATTTTGAAATTTTGTACGAGTTAATATTTCCCCAAAACTACTTACGATATTGCAAATGGGCTACATGGCCTGCCCCTTCTGGTACCTCCCATACAAACTGATCATTCCGCCCACTTTAGAAATCGAGTAATAATATCAATACACCCAACGGCATCGTACCCAAATTCTGCATTTAATTACGCTTTAACAGGATAAAGTTTTGGAAAAAAAAATTGGAAGTCTAGCCACGCGCCTTCTGGTACCTTCCTTACAAAAGTACCTTTCCGCCCACTTTGGGATGGAGTAATAATATCAATATACGCGACACGATCGTTTCCAAATTCTTCATTTTGTTAAGCTATAGCAGGATAGAGTTTTGGAGAAAAAAAACTGGGAGTGTAGCCAAGCCCGATCCGGTGCCTCCCATATAAATTAACCTCTCCGCCCACTTTGGGATGGAGTAATAATATCAATACACCGACACGATCTTGCCCAAATTCTGTATTTAATTAAGCTATAACAGGACAAAGTTTTGTAGAAAAAACCTGGAAGTCTAGCCGCGCCTCTTCTGCTACCTCCCATTCAACTAGACCACTCCGCCCACTTTAGAAATCTAGTAATAATATCAATATAATAGAAAATTTGATGTTCTACTGAGGGTGAGGGTATATCTAAGACGGGTTGCCCGACTGAAACTTTCTTACTGGTTAGTATATCAAAATATTTTGCCAACTGTCGTACCGATTTCTGACCAATGTCTGAACATTTTATTTGCTGTTTTAGTCTAGTCTAACCTTTTTCTAAGCTTCATATATGTGTTTTGCCGTTTTCACGTTTTTTTCTTTATTTTCCCAGAAATTTGCCCAAAAATACCACAAGACTATAGAAAATGCCATGAACTTCCTGACCACTAATCTTAACAGCATTAATGACATCTACTCGTTAGCCATCATGGCCAATGTTTTCCAAAAGGTTGGCAACACTCATACTGATGAAATAATCTCAAATATCAAATCTAAAGCTCACAAGGATAATGGTCTCATGTGGTGGACTAACGATGAAACCATTACAAAAAGTACCAATGATGTAGAGATAACCGCCTATATCCTCATGGCATTGTTGGAGACGCCTGGTCAATATGTGGGCGTTTTTAACTGGCTGTTAAAGCAACGCAATAGCCATGGTGGCTATGAATCTACTCAGGATACCGTGGTGGGCCTACAGGCCCTTATCAAGTATACGGAAAAGTCGAGTCTGGGCGGTTTAGAGGATACCCATGTCAAAGTGCATTATATGGCCAAAGATGCGGCAGCGCATAATGTCAAGGAACATGTTCTTGGCATAGAACCGGGCAATGAACTACTAATGCAAACGCAAGAGGTAAGCCATGGGAATATAAACTAATAATTTATTTTCTAAACATTAAATTCTATAAATTCTTATCAAGTTACCCGCAACAACACGCTCAGTGAAGGTTGAAGTTATGGGTCATGGCAGGGTTTTCCTTCAATTCGCCTACCACTACTATGTTTCGACAGACAATAGTCTAACACTAGACGAAACGGCAACAGCCATACCGACTCTGGACTCTCGTATATCGCTGCCACTAACCGAACAACACCAGTACTTTATTATAAAGGCGACAGCCAAATTACCGCCCGGGTCAAAGACCATGGTTATGGCCATATGTTATTTGTATCAGCCGCTAACGCTGGAAGACCCCAGCACAAATATGGTCATACTGCAGGTACAACTTCCCTCTGGTTTTGTGGCCAATAGTGAAAATATCGAAACACTACGGGAAGAAGATGAAATTGGCAAGGTCGATGTTGACAGTTCATCCACAAAGTTGGAAATATATTTCGAGAAATTGCAGCCAAACGACGAACAGTGTTTGACCGTTAAGGCGGATAGATTGCATGTGGTGCAGTCACTGCAGTCTTCAGTTATTGCAATGTTTGATTATTATAATTCAGAGAGACGTAGTGAAATATTTTATGATGTCAAAATATAGATAAATGCATTGAATAAAATTAATAAAGGTTTACAATTTTTTAAGCACACCAACAGGAATTCCGTTTGTTAGTAAGTCAAAGCACTATCTATATATATAAAAGGCTTGGGTGACTGACTGATCACTTCCCAGCCCAAACGGATAAAGTTAGAATCGTGAAATTTGGAATGTAGGTTCCTTTTATGACGTAGGCGCGCACTAAGGCGGGAATTATGGAAATTCGGACTGCAAGAAAGTAAAATATGCGTGGTATCACCCCATACAACTCGAATTTTGAAATGGCTGTATCTTTTTTAGCATTACTTAAAACTTACTTAATTCCCCTTTGCACCCCATGAATGAGGTATTGGATAGCTTCTCGCGTTGTTGTGAATTAACACGCTTTCTATTTTTAGATTCACAACTAAAGGCACCTACTTATTCATCGACGAATGCGAACGTCACTGTTTTTGAGAAGCTCTTACTAGGCACGACGATTGAATCGACGCTTAATACTGCGAAGTTGCTGTCAAACAACATTCGAGGGGAGCCGACAATGAAAGAAAATTTTATTTATTTTTTTTCTTTTAAGATGACTGGAGCTAGGTATGAACCTGCGATCTCCCGCATGGTAGTCGCGTGTTCTAACCACTATGCCACGGCCGGTATGCATTATAGGTACAAATATCGGACATGTAAGAGGGCAGAGGGTGGTGCCACGCCCCTTTTTAAAAAAATAGTTATATTGGCCAAGTACCTCTATCATAGGCTACATGAAAACATAATTAGATAAAGGGGCGTGGCACCGCCCTCACAAACCGAAACTTCAATCGGTCTTATCTCAAGAGCCATTAGAGGTATATGGATGAGATTTGATACATATGTTACTGATACTGGAAAAAGGGTGGTGCCACGCCTCTTTAAAAAAAATTGTTATATGGGCGAAATAAATGGACCGATTGCAATGAAATGTTCACTGTGTAGCACTATCCGTATGGCCTCTATCATAGGCTACATGAAACGAATGATTGGAGGTTGAAGATAAGATTTGCTACATATGTAAATGGTACATGAGGTATTACGTCTCACTGGGAAAAGGCGGTGCCACGCCCATTTTGCAAAAATTGTTATGTCGGTCATATTAATGAAACGACTGTAATAATATTTCCATAATCTATATATTTAAAATTGCTTACTGGCTGTAGATAGCATGATGAAAATTGGGGTGGTTGTTTTCTTTATCGAATAAACATAAGCTAAGAATAAATTTTTGGATATTCGTACTTTTAAGGGTAAAAACTACCCGACCAATCGGTTAATGCTATAATCGAAGAAATTGATATGAAATTGAAATTAGATATCCGATATTTTTGGGTAAAAAAAAGTCGACAAAGAGATGAAAATGTTACTATCGCCCAGACCAAACGGCTAATGATATAATCATAATAATTTTTATGGGCTTGGAATTAGAACGAAGCAAGGACAGTTTTCGAAATTCTTACCTTTTATGGGTAAAAGAACCGAAAGGGGTTAAACTGGTACTAAACGACTTAAGGTGTAGTCGCAAAAATTTAAGTGAATATTTTAGTTGTGCGATGTGAAGTAATTTTTCTAAATTCGTTCTTTAGGTGTAAAAATACCGAAAAAGGGAAAAAACTGGTACTATCGCCCAGACCAAATGTCTAAAGGTAGAGTTTCGAAAATGTATATAGAATTGGGTTTTTATAAATTCAAACATTTGGGCGTAAAAAAAGGCCGAAAGGGTATAAAACTGGTACTATCAACCAGACCAAATGGCTAAAACTATCATAATCGTATATGAGCATGCGCCCTAAACAATTAGAGGGGGTACCAGTCCATTGTAGTTTCGCGATACGAATGTATCTTTTAAAATTTGAAATTTTAGGGATTAAAAGGGATTGCAGCGGTACAATCACTCAGACCAATAGGATTAAGCTACAATCACATAAATGTGGTGTCCGATC
Source organism: Muscina levida (assembly GCA_964034835.1). Taxonomy (NCBI): domain Eukaryota; kingdom Metazoa; phylum Arthropoda; class Insecta; order Diptera; family Muscidae; genus Muscina; species Muscina levida. Next base: position 58,982,922 of record OZ035882.1, read on the forward strand.
GTCTTATGAAGTGTTAAGTTCTTAAGAAGATTCTTTGTAAGTACGGGTGATGCAACGCGAGCCGGGAAAGCTAGTATAATATAACAATAATGAAGTTATTGATAGACTAAATTGTTTTGAAGAACTAAATATTACCACGCATTTGTATCCATATCAGTTTGCGCAATGTACATTCTCGATGAAGATTCAACGCAACAGAATATGTTTAGATTCGCTATCCTAAACAGTTGTCTCTAATCCCCAAATAGTAAGAATTCATATTGGTAACCAGTTTCAGACCTTACGTGTTGGGAACGTCTGTCTAACCTATTGTCTCATTAGCATCAATACATACATGGTCATGCGAAGGTTTTTCAGCTTTTGGACAATGACATTTCTGCCACCTCGTTCTGATTTCATAAAAAAATATGTGGATTTCCGTACAGTAAACGTTAAAATTCCGGAAAGATCGGCAAATGGGATAGATCCATACCGGACTACTGCCGTATGTGTGAGGACGAGGAGGTGTCTGAGACAATGGGAACATCTTATTTTTTCCGCTTAAAACTATACATAAGGTAACGTAGCTGTTTCCCGATCAAAGAACTGAGAACCAAATTGACCACATCACAATATTCAGCAAGTGGCGATTGGATGTACGATATGGCAAGTGATCATCATCTTCTAGTTGCAGAAGTGCTTATAAAAACTGCTGCTGTCCGAGACAACAAGAGCTACACCTCAGGGCTTATTAATATCAGGCAACTGAAGAATCCAGCAATGGCCTCTGCCTATACGGATGCTTTAAATATGTACGTCTCATAAGGTAGAGAATGGAACGCCTTCAAACTCGTGGGGAAGAATAAAACCAGTATTTATGGAACCGGCCATTGAAATTCTTGGGTATAAATAATGCAGACTGAAGAAATGGTTCTCCGACGAAACATGGCACGAAACAGCCAAAAGCAGATCTCAATGGAGCAAAAACTCGCAGCAGTAAACTTAGACTGAAAGCGCATCACAGTCACCTAGATAAATTAGTGAAACGCAGCGTCCGGCGAGATGAACGCAGATGGATCGACGAAATTAATAAACAAGCGCAGATAGCCGCAGCAACACATCGTACGAGCGAAATGCATAGATCCTTGAGGAAACTAACAAATGGTTACACGACTTCACAAAGGCCATTGAGAAGTTCAAATGGAGAACTAGCAAAATCTACGCAAGATCAACTAGTTGTAGTTGCAGACTTTTATAGTGGAATACTCACTACTACATAAACAGCGAGCGTGACGAACACGGTATGATTCGGACATAGCGCCGACATGCCCCTCACGAAATTGTTACTTCTATCAATAACTTAAATTCTAATTAATAACCAGGTAATTAGAATTTCAGCATCGCTGCTGAACTATTTAAGGCGGATGTACTCAATAGTTCTAAAATACTACGCCCCCTTATCCGCAATTTCTGGGAAAATAAAGGCTTACCTGATGAGCTGACGAAAGCCGTAGTAGTAAACATACCCAATATAGGAGACTTAACGAAGCCAAATAATTGGCGCGGCATCATCTAACTCTGTATGGTCAACAAGGTCATAGCACATATAATTGGCAAACGGATATCTGACAAAATAACACCAGTTCTGAGACTAGAATATGCTGGATTCCGACCTCACAAGGCGGTTATAGACCATATAAACAGACTGCGTCGAGCAGTTCGCGGAATGACGGTCGCCCTTATATCTGAGCTTTATTGATTGTGAAAAAGCTTTTGGCAAATTAAACCACAACATTATTTAGAGCTCATTAAGTTGTAAGCTAGTACCACCGAAACTTATCTCTCTCATCAAAGCTCTTCACCATATCGGCAGTTGCCGTATCATGCATGACAAAGCCTTAAGAAACAGTATAAAAGTAGAAACAGGAGTACGACAAGGCTGCGTGCTTTCTGACCTTCTCATCAATATTGTTCTAGATACGGTCATGATAATAGCGCTTCACAATCCTAAAGGAATCACTTGGGGATTGCAAACACATTTAAGCGACCTACATTACGCGGATGATATATGTCTTCTTGCACATAGCTCCTCAGATATGGAAGCGAATCATCGTAAAATATCGGAGGCAGCGGGGTCTAATAATAAATATTATCAAAACTAAATATCTTCGCATAAATTCGACCATCAATGATTTGGATGATGTTAGCCAGAAGCGATTCCTTTGTGGCACTGTCCAAGCAGCTAACTACTTCCGGTCTTAGACCAAGTATTCCCCGGGCAATGAGTAACCTAATCGGCATGCTACCACCGATGCGTCTTAGGAAGTAGGTAACAGAAGTTACTGAAGCTCAACACAGGCTCTCTTAGTGGCTTTGGCACCCCCAAGAAACTAGGATCGGGAGCGGTGGCGTAATAAGCCACTCTCCTTAAACAAAATTTATTATGAAAACACGAAGAAAAAAAAACAAGAACCTCCCCAAATGTTGACGACCCCGCAAACGACATAAGGACCATGATTTAAGGGTATGCACCTGGAATGTCCGAACTCTATACAGAGATGGTGCCTCTATCCAACTGGCGGATGTCCTCGACAAGGCTGACATCACCGCCATACAGGAAATGAGATGGACGGGACAGGGATGCACACGACGGAAGAACTGTGACATCTTTTACAGCTGCCATGCAGAAAGACACGAATTTGGATGTGGTTTCATAGTCGGCAAGAGACTTCGACACCTGGTTTCGCGGTTTAACCCTGTAAGTGACCGTATAGCCACCATTCGAATCCGGGCGAAATATTTTTACATTACGCTGATTTGTATACACGCCCCGACGGAAGACAAAAACGGTGACATCAAAGATGCATTCTATGAGCGCCTGGAGGATATATATGACCGCTGCCCAGCACATGACATTAAAATTATTCTGGAAGATTTTAATGCTAAAATAAGGAGGGAAGATGCTCTTGGTTCAGCAGTTGGAAAATTCAGTCTACACAACAACACCTCCGATAACGGATTCAGACTGGTAAGTTTCGCGTCGGCAAGAAACATGGTTGTGAGTGGAACCAGATTCCCGCATAAAGATATCCACAAGGCAACCTGGATATCTCCCGATCAAAATACAAGAAATCAGATTGATCACGTGGTAATTGATGGAAGGCATGTCTCAAGCGTTATGGACGTGCGTGTGATGCGCGGTGCAAATATCGACTCGGATCACCACCTAGTTGCAGCCAAGGTACGCACACGATTAAGTAGTGCTAAAAACACTCGTAATCAAACGCAAAGGAAGCTAGACATCACAACATCACCACTGAGATAGCCACTGCCTACTCCAACCAACTCTCTCAATTACTCCATACAAATCCACCTAGTTCTGATGTTCCGGACATGCAGTGGCAGCATATTGCGAATTCTATGACCACTGCCGCAACAACCGTACTAGGTTATGAAAAACCACGCTCAGACAAGCCCTGGTACGATGATGAATGTCGCGAAATGTCTGAGGAAAAGGATGCTGCACGCAAGGCAAAACTGCAGCCAATGACGGGGCGTGCGGTTCAGACGGAAAAGGCGTCTGTGGAAGAAAAGAGAGAGCCAGGATATTGAAAACTACAGGGATAGAGGTAAGGCCCGAAAGTTCTACCAAAAGGTAAAAAGTAAAGGTTTTGGAACAGGGATCCCCACCTGTGGGGACAGAGACTGAAATCTGGTCACGGACACTCAGAGTGTGCTGCAAGTATGGAGGGAACACTTTCAATCTCTTCTCGTTTCCGAAGGCAGCATAAGCGACGAAATCGCACCAATCATCGACGATGGAGTAGACTGTCCACCACCGAGCCAAAACGAGATCAGCACGGCAATTGCGCGGCTTAAAAATAATAAAACTGCCCGAGCCGATGGACTGCCAGCAGAGCTTTTTAAAGCAGCTTAAAAACACGACTTGGCTCAGGGAGTGCATGCCCGATGATTGGAATCTGAGTGTCCTATGTCCCGTGCTTGAGAAAGGCGATCCTAGTGTGTGTACCAACTATCGCGGGATTATCCTTTACCCATCACATACAAGGTCCTGTCTAGTGTGTTATGTGAAAAACAAAAGCCCATTCTGGCGAACCTGATGGGACCTTATTAGTGTGGCTTTAGACCTGGTAAATCCACCACCGACCATATATTCACGCTACGACAAATCCTGGAGAAGACCCAAGAAATGCAGATCGATATCTACCATCTGTTCATCGATTACAAAGCTGCATTTGACAGTCCGATACGACAGCAATTGTTGGATGCTATGGCTGAGTTTGGTATCCCCGCAAAGCTAATTCGACTCTGCGGGATGACACTGACTGACACGAAGTCGTCAGTGAAAATTGGCAAAAAATTCTGCCAGAGCCATTTTCTACCAAGCGAGGCTTTAGACAAGGCAATAGTCTGCTCTGCGATCTCTTTAACATCGTAAAGGAGATGATCGTGCGGAAAGCAGCTGTAAACAGGAATAGCACCATATTTAACAAAAGCCACATGTTGCTCGCCTATGCTGATGATATAGATATTATTGGACGTGGATTGCGAGATGTTACTGCGGCTTTTTCGAGCATTGAAAAGCAGTCGGCTGAAGTGGGTCTGGTGATAAACGAGGATAAAACCAAGTTATATGTTTCAACGAACAAAGAGTCCACTCGTCTGGACGCTGAGTGAACTTTGACAACTATAACTTTGAAGTGGTAGATAATTTTGTTTACCTTGGCTCCGCCATAAACAAAAATAATATAATGTCAGCCTCGAAATCAAAAGACGAGTATTGATCGCAAACCGCTGCTACTATGCGCTAAGCAAGCGATTTAACGACAAAGCGCTCTCTCGAAAAACAAAGATCCAGCACTACCAGACTCTGATCCTACCTGTCTTGCTCTACAGCGCAGAATCGTGGGTAATAACACAAGCGGATCAATCTATTCTGGGAGTCTTCGAGAGAAAAATACTCCGCAAAATATTTCGACCCATCATCGTGAACGGCGAGTACCGTCGTCGAATGAATCATGAGCTGTACAACGACATTGACGTGGTCAAGCGCGTTCAAATAGGCCGAATGAGCTGGCTTGGACACGTTGTACGAATGGACGAAAACGCTCCGGCTCGAAAAGTCTTCAGCAATAAACTCGATGGGCGGCTCAGGAGGGGGCGACCAAAACTCCGATGGATGGACCAGGTGACGGAACTGTTAAGTAAGCTTGGTATGACAGACTATATACGGAGCGCAAAAGACCAAAGCGCTTGGAATGCTTTTCTACGTGCGGCTATTGATAGATGAATTTCTGTTGTTGCTGCCAGTAAAGAAGAAGCCAGTTTTGTTATCTTGGCTGTATAATCTCCAAAACTGGTGGCTCGGATGAAGACATCGATAATCGTATCCAAAAAAGCACGTCACACATTCGGCCGACTAAAACCTGTATGGAAGTCATTATCACTCTCGCAAGTTGTAATCTTAACATCTTTAAGACAAATGTAAAATCAACCTAACTTTACTGCTTTACCCTTCTGCGATATGACATCAAGAGAAACGCTATAGTAGAATGGAATCCACAAGGCAACGGAAGAAGAGGACGCCCAGCTCGTACTTGAAAGAGACAAATAGATTTTGAAATTACATTAATTCGCAAATCCTGCGGCAAAGTGAAGGCGACCAAAACTTCAATATCCTTCAAAATGTGGACACAGTTACAGAATATCATTGTGAATAACATATTAAAACTTTTGAAATAAGTCATATTTAGGGCGGACTGAACTTGTTTCCATATCTTGTTTGGCGAAGTAATTCCATTTCACTGTCCTTGGAATAGTTTAAATAACTGCACACTGTCATCAAGTTTGTAATTGTCTATTGATATTTATGATATACCTCGAAATTTTACTAAATAGCTTTTTAATCAAATTTAAACGATAGCCGTCCATGAAACAGCTGTTATTCTGTAACCTTATCTATAGACAACTATAGTATCAATGTACATTAACCATTTCCTGACGCAGACACAACATGGAACAATCCTTTAAACCAACAAAAAGACCTGCACGCTGTATCAAGTGATAGTGTGGTGATGCAAGTCATTGGCAGGGACTGATGTAAGTAATGATAATTCTTTTTGTTTGACAAAATTTTCAACTTTTATCAAAGTTTTGGAAATATAGCTATTCAACAGGATTTACCTATACCTAAGAAATTAAGTCAAATATTAAGTCGTTTCTAATAATTAATGAAAGATAACGGCAATACCACAAAAATTTGCATTTGTTAATGCCTGCCAGCAACTGCTAAAAGATTCTTCTATTCATGTCAGCTCCTAGTATAAACATTTCCCATGAAATCGAAGGGGTGTATATTTACTACGTTAATCAGCAACAACAGAAATGTATCTATCAGTAGCCGCAGGTAGAAAAGTATTCCACTCGCTTTGGTCTTTTGCTTAGATAACAGCTCTTTCACCTGGACCATCCACCGAAGTACTGGTCGCCCCCCCCCCCCCCCCCCCCTCCTCCGCCACCCATCGAGTTTATTGCCGAAGACTTTTCGAGCCGGAACATTTTCATCGATTCGTACAACGTGTCCAAGCCAGCGCATTTGGTCTATTTGAACCAGCTTGACTACGTCGACGTCGTTGTACAGCTCATGATTCATTCGACGACGATACTCGCCGTTAACGATGATGGGTCCAAATATTTTGCGAAGTATTTTTCTCTCGAAAAATCCCAGAATAGATTTAATCGCCTGCGTCATTACCCAGGATTCTGCGTTGTAAAGCAAGGCGGGTAGGATAAGTGTCTGGTAGAGTTTGATCTTCGTTCGTCGAGAGAGGGCTTTATCATTAAAACACCTGTTCATGGTAGCAGCGATTTGCGATCAATACTCGTCTCTTGATTTCTAGGCTGATATTTTTATTATTGTTTATGGCGGAGCCGAGATAGACACAATCATCTACCACTTCAAAATTATAGCTGTCAACGTTCACGCAGCGTCCCAGACGAGTGGATTCATTGTTCGTTAAAACAAATAACTTGGTTATGTCCTCAATTATCGCCAAACCCACTTCCGCCGCTTTTCAATGCTCGAAAATGCCGCAGTATCATCATCGGCATACGCGAGTAGCATGTGACTTTTGTTGAAAATGGTACCATTCCTGTTAACTACTGCCTTTCGCATGACCATTTCCATAACAATGTTTAAGAGGTCTTGTCTAAAGCGTCGCTTGGTAGAAAATGAAGACTTTGTGTCAGTCAGTGTCATCCGGCAAAGTCGTATCAGCTTCGCGGGGATATCAAACTCAGCCATAGGATCTAATAGTTTCTGTCGTATCAGACTGTAGAATGCAGCTTTGTAATCGATGAACAGATGGTAGGTGTAGATCAGCATTTCTGGAGTCTTGTCCAGGATTTCTCGTAGTGTAAATATCTGGTCAGTCGTGGATTTACCAGGTCTAAAGCCACACTGATAAGGTTCAATCAGGTTCGCCAGAATGTGCTTTAGTCTTTCACATAACACACTAGACAGGACCTTGTATGCGATGGGTAAAAGGCTAATCCCGCGGTATTTGGTACACTCACTTGGATTGCCTTTCTTAAGCACAGAACATAAAACACTCAGATTCGAATTATCGGGCATGCATTAATTGAGCCAAATCGAGTTTAAGAGCTGGTGCATGCACGTTACCAGCTCATCGCCGCCTGCTTTAAAACGTTTTGCTAGCAGTCCATTAGATCCCGCAGCTTTGTTGCTTTTAAGCCGTGCGATTGCCGTGCTGATCCAGTTTGTAGACAGGCTCGGTGGTGGAAGACTACTCCATCGTCGATGATAGGCGTGATTTCGTCACTTTTGTTGCCTTCGGGAATGGGTAGAGAACGAAGGTGTTCCCTCTATATTTGCGTGTCCGTCCTTATAGGTAGGGATCCCTGGTCCAAATCCTTTGCTTTACTTTTTGGTAAAAGTTTCGGGCATCACCACTATCCCTGCAATTTTCGATATCCTGACTCTCTCTTTTCTTTCATAGACGGTTTTTCCGTCTGAATAGGCGTTTCATCTCCCTCCTCTCTTATAACGCTCCGTCACTGCATGCGTGTCCGTTGGCTGCAGTTTTGCCCTGTATGCAGCATCCTTTTCTTCAGACATTTCGCGACATTCCTCATGGTACCACCGCTAATCTGAGCGTAGTTTTTCATAACCTAGTGTGGTCGTTGCAGTAGTGGTTATTAGTGTGGGTCGGTCCCCATACAATAACATTAAGCCAAGGCGGACACTCCCTACGATTAAAGATTAAGCAAAGACAATTTCAGAACACAAAATTTTTTTCTATCCGTGCACCCTAGTGTTGGTCGGTCCCCATACAAAAAATTAAATTTTGATCCGTGCACCCTACACACGCCCCTAATACGTTTTATTGAGCTACCTTGTTATTTGATGACATATCGAAACAAAACGCATACCGTTGTTCTTGGTATATAGAAGGCTCCGTTTGTGCCTTTAGTCACTTTTGACTCCGAAGTCAATTTTGACTTTGACTTCCTGTATTTCGTTTTCTATATCCATATGATGCCCATTTCTTGTAATGTCCATGAAGGTCTCTGCAAACCATGAAACTTTTGCTTTAGAAGTATTTACTTAAATTCACAAACTCAAAAGTAATGGAGGTTAAAAAAATGTTGGTCACCCTACAGTAAAAATAATTAATTTGTTGTGCTGTGCTGTCATTTGGAGTCCTATTGGAACGAAGTGCATATCATTGTTCGTGTTTCATCAAACGCTACTTTTCACCCTTAACACACTTTTGACTCTGACGTCAATTGTGTAGAGGCACCATCTCTGTAGAGAGTCCGGACATTCCATGTGCATATCCGTAAATAATGGTCCTAATAACGTTTGTGGGGGTCGGCAACATTTGGGGGGTTCTTGTTTTTTCTTTTCCTCGTGTTTTCGTAATAATTGTTTTGACATTGACATTACGACGTTAGACCAACAATATATACGCTAAATGCTGGGAAATATCTTTTACCGTTATTTAGATATTCTCAATCAAAGCTTAAAATTTTCTGTCGATTTTCTTTAGTGTTTGGTTAATAACTCGCCCTAAAAACATTGTGAAGTAAATTACAAGTTTTCCCTCAACTTCATCATCACTTACCCCCCACTATAAGACAGGTAGCCTAAACAGATCAAAAATCTATAAATATTAACATACAACAACACATTTCACTCTCACTTCACTCTCTCCATAATGCTGTTCTAATTATACAGTAATTTCCATATCTGTAAGAGATTAACCTGAAACGACATTATAGCGTTAACCCCGTTAACATATGGATGAGTTTACGTGTATCAACCAAACTGCATTAATTACATGATTGGAAATTATGACACATGTGCTAATTTCATGTGACATCCTTTAAGACGCTATTACCTGCCATGAAATTAAAGTATAAATAAGCGAACTTCAGATTAGAGCAGCATCAGTAAACTATTTCAGGTTCAGTCAGTAACAACAGGACATCCACGAGGAACAACTTGCAGCATACAAAGGAGCGCACAAAAGTGTAAACCAACTATATTATAAAGATACGCAATAGCTTCGTTGCTGCAACTGCTGAAAAGGTAAAGATGAAAACCAACATGTATGTGGCTAAATTATTTTGCTGTGGCCTTCTTGCACTGCTGTTGATCAGTCAAGAAACTGCGGCAGAGCAATATTTCTGTGGCGGTGCCCTGATCGATATTTTGGAAAACATTTGCGTCAATGGTTACAACACCATGTTGTCCGCAAAGAAAAGATCTGGTAAATATGAAAATCCTTTCGCATGATTTTGCAACTACTTTACAAATGTATAACACTTTTTTACAGCAACTTTACCTGCTTACGACTTGGACCCCGAGGCAGAGAATAGCATAATACCTTTGCCATATGCCTCAATGTTTATGGACAAAATGTATGGTGATGCTGCAAATATGATGGCAAAAACACGACGACGTCGTCATGGTGCCTATGACGAATGCTGCCGCAAGAGTTGTAGTTATGCAGAACTTATGTCGTATTGTCTGTAAGAGATTTCTTTTTGTAAAGGCCCACCGAATGTTCTTAAGTCAAATCTAGACTAATTACTTTTGTAGAATAAGTTCTGATTGATTCTAAACTGTATACATGTAATAAATAAATGACTTGACCCAACTGTTGCATAGAAAAAAGTGGTGTGTGTGTTTTGTAGATAATCTATGCTACTACTTCATCATAGTCAAGTTATAAAAGAAGTTTTAGGTGTGGTGTTTGGTTAAATTCCATACCCTTGATTCATTTTATGTCATTGTAATGTAAGTATGCTACATTTATTCTAAAACAAATAAAGACAATAGCAAAGCAAAATATAGTTTAGATTTGAAATCGGAATTTGATACGATTTTTATTTGATTAACTAAATTAAAAGTGTATTTAATGTATCGAAACATAAACATTTAGCATGTTTTCAATTAAATTGAGTTTTGAATTCAGTTTGTCTTTGCATAGCTGAAGAGTGTTAATAATATCCCAGCAAAAAAAAAATACATTACATTGGAAGCACCCCAGCGGTTAATGAAACAAAGTACCTTACTTTGTAAGCGGGAGCGCACAGACGAAACGGCCTATGGCAAGTTACTCCTGGTTACTTACTTACTTAGCTGGTACTTCTATGCAATCCCAGTGGATTATATACCGCACGTAGAAAAATATTATATGCGCCTCGATCTTCTGCGCTTCTTTTCCAGTTAGTCACACCGAGTTCTGTAAGGTTCTCAGTAACCTGGTCTTTCCAACGGAGTTTTGGTCGCCCTCTTCTCCGCCGTCTATCGAGTTCATTGTCGAAGACTTTTCGAGCTGGAGCATTTTCGTCCATACGTACAACATGACCTAGCCAACGCAACCGTTGCAGCTTAATCATTTGACCACGTCAATGTCAGTGTACAGCTCATGATTTATACGACGCCGTTAACGATGTTGGGCCCATATATTTTACGGAGTATTTTTCTCTCGAATACCGCCAGAACCGATTCATCCGCTTGTATCATAACCAGGATTGTGAGCCATACATTAAGACAGGTAGAACCAGTATCTGGTATAGCTGGAGTTTTGTTCGTCGGGAGAGGGCTCTGTCATTGAATCGCTTGCTTAGTCCGTAGTAGCATTTATTGGCAAGCAGGATTCTTCTCCGGATTTCTAGGCTGACATTATTTGCTTTGTTGATGGCGGAGCCTAGGTAGACAAAATTATCTACCACCTCGAAATTATAGTTGTCAACGTTCACGCAGTTTCCCAAACGAGTAGATTCTTTGTTCGTTGAAACTAATAACATCGTTTTGTCCTCGTTCACCGTTAGGCCAATTTTCGCTGATTCCTTCTGTATACCTGAGAATGCTGCAGTCACATCCCGCAGTTTTCGACCGATGATGTCTACGTCATCAGCGTACGCGAGTAGCATGTGGCTTTTGTTGAATATAGTGCCACTCGTGTTTACTGCAGCTTTTTTCATTATCATCTCCATCACAATGTTGAAGAGATCGCACGATAGGCCGTCGCCTTGTTTTAGGCCTCGTCTGGTTAAACAACCAAAGTATCCCTCTCTATTACTACCTTCTAGAACTGCGCACTAGTTTGTAGTTGGTGAAATCTCTACTTACTAAGGGACCACCTGCACTTACTTTACAAACCCTAAGCAATGCATTTTACCATCTAGTTTTTTGTACGAAATGTCCGCAAATTGGGTCAATCGCCACAACATCCGAACTAGTGAAATGGCAGCCCCAAGAAACTAGGTTCGAGCGTGGTGGCCTAATAAGCCACTCTCCTTAAACAAAACCAATTATAATGAAAACACGAGAAAAAAAACCCCAAATGTTGACGACCCCCGCAAACGTTATAAGGACTATGAATTACGGACATGCACCTGGAATGTCTGAACTCTCTACAGAGAAGGTGCCTCTATCCAACTGGTGGATGTCCTCGACAAATACAATGCTGACATCACTGCCATACAGGAAATGAGATGGACGGGACAGCGATCCACACATCGAAAGAACTTTGACATCTTTAATAGCTGCCATGCATAAAGACACGAATTTGGATGTGGATTCATAGGCGGCAAGAGACTTCGACATTTGGTCTCGCGGTTTAACCCTGTAAGTGACCGAATAGCCACTATTCGCGTCACGGCGAAAGATGTTTACATTACGCTGCTTTGTGTACACACCCCGTCGGAAGACAAAGACGAGCGCCTGGTGGAGATATATGTCCGCTGCCCTGCACATGACATTAAAGCTGTTATGAGGGATTTAAAAGCTAAAATAGGAAGGGAACATGTCTTGGTTCAGCAATCGGAAAATTCAGTCTACACAACATCACCTCCAATAACGGATACAGACTAGTTAGTTTCGCATCGGCAAGTAACATGGTAGTGAGTAGAACCAGTTTCCTGCATAAAGGTATCCACGAGGCAACCTGGATATCCTCTGATCAAAATACAAGAAATCAGATTGATCACGTGGTAATTGATGGAAACATGTCTTAAGTATTGACTTAAATATTGACTCGAATCACCACCTAGTTGCAGCCAAGGTACGTGCGCGATTAAGCTTGTAACTAAACGCAAAGGAAGCTAGACATCACAAAGCTGCATACTCCAACAACTTATCAAACCAACCCTCCTAATTCTGATGCGCAGCATATTGTGAATTCTATGACCTCTGCCGCAACGACCGTACTGGGTTATGCAAAACCACGCTCAGACAAGCCCAGGTTCGATGAGTAGTGTCGCGAAATGTCTGAACATAATGATGCTGCATAGAGGGCAAAACTACAGCCAATGGCAACGCGTGCAGTGACGGAGCGTTACAATGCGAAGAGGAGGGAGATGCCACATCTCTTCAGGCGGAAAAAACGTCTATGGAAGAAACGAGAGAGCCAGGATATCGAAAATTACAGGAATAGAGGTGAAGACCGAAAGTTCTACCAAAAGGGTAAAAGTAAATCTGGTCACTGACATTCAGAGTGTGCTGGAAATGTGTGGGAACACTTTCAGTCTCCACCCGTTCCCGAAGATAGCATAAGTGACGAAATCACACCAATCAAAGACAATGGAGTAGACTCCACCGATCCAAAATTAAATCAGCACGGCAATTGCACGGCTGAAAACAATAAAGCTGCGGAGCTTCTAGCCGCCGGCTTTGAGCTGGCAACGTGCATGCACCAGCTCATAAACACGAGTTGGCTCAAGGAATGCATGCCCGATGGTTGGAATCTGAGTGCTTTATCCAAGTGTGTGCACCAATTATTGCGGCATCAGACGTTTTCCATCGCATTTAAGGTCCTGTCTAGTGTGTTATGTGAAAAACTAAAGCTAATTTTAGCGAACCTGATTGGACCTTATCAGTGTGGCTTTAGACCTGGTAAATCCACGACCGACCAGATATTCACACTGCGACAAATCCTGGAGAAGACCCAAGAAATGCAGATCGATACCTACCATCTGTTAATCGACTACAAAGCTGCATTCGACAGTCCTATACGACAGAAATTGTTAGATGCTATGGCTGAGTTTGGTATCGCAGCGAAGCTAATACGACTTCGCGGGATGACACTGACTGACACGAAATCTTCAGTGAAAATTGGCAAAATGGCTCTGTCAGATCATTTTCTACCAAGCGAGGCTTTATGCAAGGCGATAGTCTGTCATGCGATCCCTTTAATATCATAATGGAGACGATCCTGCGGAAGGCAGCAGTAAACACGACTGGCACTATTTTTAACAAAAGCCACATGCTGGTCGCGTATGCTGATGATATAGATATCAATGGCCGATGACTGCGGAATGTTACTGCGACCTTTTCGAGCATTGAGAAGCAGTCGGCAGAAGTGGGTCTGGTGATTAATTTTGACAAAACTAAGTTATTTGTTTCAACGAACAAAGAATCCACTCGTCTGGGACGCTGCGTGAACGTTGACAACTATAACTTTGAAGTGGTAGATGATATTGTCTATCTTGGCTCCGCCATATACAAAAATAATAATGTCTGCCTGGAAATCAAAAGACGATTATTAATCGCAAACCGCTGCTACTATGCGCTTAGCAAGCGATTTAATGAGAAAGCGTTCTCTCGAATAACAAAGATCCAACTCTACCAGACTCTGATCCTACCTGTCTTGCTCTACAGCGCAGAAAAGTAGGTAATGGACCAAGCGGAGCAATCTATTTTGGGAGTCTTTGAGAGAAAGATACTTGGTAAACTATTTGGACCCATCATCGTTAACGGCGAGTATCGTCGTACAATGAACCACGAGCTGTATGAGCTGTACAAAGATATCGACGAAGTCAGGCGATAATATCATCAAGATTTTAACCGTCTTCGTAGAATGAATCTTCCATAACAATCACAAAGTTGTACTCTTTTTTAAGTTGTTTAACCATTTTTAGTATTATATTTAGTAATATCAAACTACTTTAAAAAGACTGGTATATTTAACTACCACCTAGTTATATCTCCATACTGTTGGTCATATTTAATGAGACTTACGTAAATATGTGCATGTGATCCCCACGGGCCCCATTACAAACCGCATGACATCGAGTTGTTTCTGTTGTACCTTCAGGGTGGGTAAAAAAATTGCAATTAGGCCAATGTAAAATGCAATTATGTGTGCACTAGTGTAATACCCTTAAGAAATAGAACAACTTTTTAGTTTGCTACTGATGTCACACGTGTAATGTCATACATGCGACTATCAACTAAACGTTCTGACCTTAAACAAAGTTACACTGAAGACTGTTTTGCTTATCTGTTGAATGAAAAATGAGGTGAATCATTGTAAATGCGATTATGGGTTAGTGTGTAAAATGTATTGAAAATGTGGGTCAATTTCAATGTGTACATCCCTTTTGAAGAAACTCCTTGAATTATTGCTGCAGCGTTAAAATTAACATATAATAAAGTTGCAAAATGTATAATAAAGTATTATAAAATGTGTACATGTCATCGAAAAAACATAGTAGTGAGCGGAATTAGATAGATATGCCCAAGGCAACCTCGATATTCCCGGCTCAAAAGACAAGGAACCAAATCTGTCTAAGCGTTATGGAAGTGCTTGTGATGCACATATAGACTCGAATCAATACCTTGTTGCAACCACGAAACGCAAGAGATAAAGCAGTGTTCGTTACCAAACGCAAGGAAGTTTAGACGTCGCAAGGCTTCATACCACCGAGTTAGCCAATGCCTATTCCACACACAATTGTCTCATTTACTTGTGAAAAACTCATTTTATTTCGATGCACCCGACACCCAATGGCAACATATTGCGGATATTAAGACCTGTTCGGCAACGACCGTACTCAGTATGAAAAATACACAGTCCTGGCGTGTATTGTCTGAGAAAAAGGATGCTACATACAAGGACACACTGTAGCTAGTGGCAACGCGTGCTAGGAGGAAACGAAATAATAACCAGTACAGAAGTCAAGTGATAAGTAACTGATAAGTACCCTCACCCATACGACTTTCGGACGAGGCATAGTATAGTAAAAATGTAGAAAATATAATACCCAACCAATGTAAAATATTAAATTCAATACTTATGGACATATGGTAATTTTTATGGGGCACTGTAAAGTTATTTACAGTACTAATTTAGAATTAAGGAATAAGCATCTCATAAACTCGCAAAAAATCTCAAAAGAAATCATCAATTAGAATGGTTAGGGTAAACCTACCGATTTCTTATGTTTCACATAAAAATACAAAATATTTCTTTCAGAATTTATTGGAAAAATATTTCGGAAAATTGGCTAATTCTATAGAAGGCACCACTAGGGGCAGCACAACGTGTTCGATTTTTTTTTTGTAAATCAACGTTCAATAAACGCTTACCTCGTGCAAAACTAGACTATATTCAGTGTACTTACAAAAAAAGATATGCATGTAGGACTATGGGGCAATTTCAGTAATTGTATGGGAGGTACCAAAAATAGGTAATATTGTATAAGAGGTCGCAGAAGAAGTCGCTCGATAATTTCTATACTCAATACGGAGTCAAATTTTTATAAGCATAAATCTTACGCAAAATTAGATATGACTGTATGTAAAATCGTGAGTGTCAATTCCGTAATTTTTATGGGATCTACCAGAAGGGGTGTGGCAATGGTTTTGGTTTTCAAAGATTTGTTATAAGGTAAATAAAGTGATCAAATTTATATATCCCCCAGTTTTCCGTTTGGAAGATATGAAATAAATAATTATTATACAAAAATAGGTCATTTTGTATGGGAAGTACCAGGATGGGCTAGCCAAAATAGTCCATATTCAATCCAGAGTCAAATTTTCAAAATATGACTAAATTCTGTTTACCTGCAATAAAAATATATAAGTAAAACTATGATGGTCAATTACGTAATTTTTATGGGTTGGGGCAAAGTATTCCGTTTTCAGAGAATTTTTCTTGTTTGTTATTATAAGGTAGTTGAATTGACCAAATTAAAATGTCATCCGATTGGAAGTTATTGGAATATATTAGTTGTACGTATATAGACCATTTCTGCCATATTCTGACCATTTACAATCTCATTACTACGTTTTAGAAAATAATACTACTGGTAAATTTTCACAAAGATCAGTTAAGGTTTACCTGAGTTACCCTGCCCACCAGCCAGTCAGACAGACGGACATGGCTTTAAAATTCTTGAAACTAATTTGGTCTTAAGAGTCTAACACAACTCCTTAAATGCTTTACACTTTTACTCGCATCATAAGATATGTTAGATACTATCATGCCTAACAATAATGGTATAAAAAGTGGAAAGACTCGAAACGTCTGTTTAAGCCGAACAAGCAGCAATGGTGTGAATAGAGATCGAAAAGTACAGGGATAGAGGTGAAGTCCGAAAGTTCTACAAAAATGTACAAATCAGTCGTTTTTTAACAGAACGAGTATTGCTTACTTACTTACTTAAGTGGCCCATTACAACTTACGAACGTGGTTCCTAAATTTGAGGCCTTAAGTATTTAAGAATTCCATACGCTTCGGTCTTCTGCGTGTGTTCTCCAGTTAGTTCTACCAGATGGTGGCACGTCGCCTACCACTTTGTCCTTCCAACGATGTTAAGGCCTCCCTGCTCTGCGTCGTCCTTCAGGTTCGCCTTCAATCATCTTTCTCCCTGGAGCATTTCCATCCATCCTGGCAACATGTCCCAGCCATCGTAGTCGTTGCACTCTAACTCTATTAGCTACGTCAATGTCCTGGTAAAGCTCATACAGCTCAAGCTTTATCCGATGGCGAAACTCGCCGTCGGCACAGATAGGTCCATATAGAGTCGAAGACAGTTTTGTAGTCGACAAAGTGTCGATCTGCTTTTCATGAGTTTTTTTTCCAGGATTTGTCGTGAGGTGAATATTTTATCCGTCGTAGGGATATTGCCACACGTATCTCGCTCTGGCACGGAGGTGTACAGTTAATACCATCGTCATGGATTGGAGCGGGGATTTCTGGAGTGGTGTCCGTATCCAGTAGATTTCTGAAATGATTCTCCATATCTTCAGAACGATATCCGGGTCCGTCACTAGCTGACCATCGCTGTCCTTGCAGGAGGGCAATCCTGTTCAACGCATTCTCTCCTTAACTCCCTTGTAGAATTTTCGGACTTCCCCTTTACTTCGGAGCAAATCTGTGCACTCATCCTGCCTCTTCTTCAGCACCTTCTTTTCCATCTAAAAAGACGAGTTGCCTCTCATCTCTTCTCCCTGTAACGTTTACGAACAGCTTGCGTTGCCATTATCTGCAATTTCGCCCTGTATGCAGCATCCGTCTCTCTCGTGGCATTGCGACATTCATCATCGAACCAGGCACCTTCTTGAGACGGCTTTGAGTACCCAAGTACGCTTCTCGCAGTCCGTTCTATTGAGTCGGGTATATATTGTCACTGCGAGGTTATATTATCAGGGGTCGGAGCATTCCGTAGCAGTTAACCCATTAAGGCCCGACCATAGTAAGAGACTCGATAGACAAAAATAGATATTATATCTGAAGTCACCATGGTCTAATTAAGAAAAAAAAATTTTACCTTAAACTTCCAGGTGCGTAGGAGAGTCAGGGGGGAGCTTATGCGAAAACGCAGCACCTGGCCTTAATGAAAGGAACGTTGAAATAATTGCAGAAATTATAAGAAAATAGGAAATACATTACGAAAATAAGAAAATTACATTTTATTTATGTTGAAAAATATACGCTAGACCTTAATGGGTTAAGTTAGGTGGTTGGAATAGGCGTTCGCTACCTCTGTGGTCCGCAGTTTACCGATGTCCACCTTTCGTTGTACCTGGTTACGTAAGTTTTTGGCTACGCTTAGCCTTGTGCGTACCTTAACTGCGGTAAGGTAGTGATCGGAGTCAATGTTCGCACCCCTGATCACTCGTACGTCCAGAACACTCGATGCATGCCTTCCATCGACTACCACGTGATCAATCTGATTCCTCGTCAATTGATCTGGAGATAACTATGTTGCCTTATGAATATTTCTATGGTCAAATCTAGTGATGCTAACTACCATATTTCTTGCCGCAGAGAAATCAATCAGTCTGATGCCATTGTTCGACGTTTCGGTGTGCAGACTGAATTTTTCGATGGTAGGCTCAAATGCGGTCTTCCAGCCTATTTTAGCATTAAAATCGTCTAGTACAATTTTGATGTCATGACTTGGGCTACGGTCATATACATTTTCAAAGCTCTCGTAGAGATCGTCTTTATCCTCATAGCTTTTATCTTCTGTCATAGCATGGGCACATATAAATGTTGTGTGGCAAAACTTTGTTTTGACTCTTATGGTGGCTATACGTTCACACACCGGGTTGAACCTTGAGACTAAAATCCACATCCAAACTCGTGCTTGTCCGCATGGCCACTATAGTAATTGTCGCACGTCTTCATGCGCGAGCACTTGTGTCCCGTCTACCGGATTTCCTGTAAAGCGGTCATGTCAGCCTTGTATTCTTCGTGGACTTCCGCCAGTTGATGGAGGCTCTTGTTCTATACAGTGTTCTAACATTTCAGGTGCATATCCTCAAATCATGGTCCCAAATTCGTTTGCGGTGGTCGTCAACATTTTGGGGGGTCCATTTTATTCTTTTCTTACTTCTTTTCATTGCAATAGTTCAAACGTCGCTAGCGTGTTGCATGCCCAGCGCACCACGTCGCAGTTTTCTTCTCCCGCCTGGATTTTATTACAGTCCCTCACAGTTAGCCGTGCTCTGTCGGGTGTCAAAGGCACGTTTCCCGGCGTCACCACGTGCAGGTACTCCGTCCGCAGTAGTACCACAAATACGGAGCTCTGTGAGTAGACTTGAAGTGCAATTGGCATGAAGCTTTATCTATCAAAAAATGAATTAACAGTATTTCGTATTAAATTTCCGCCTTAAACATAGTATGAATGACACCATCTCTTAACTATCCACTTAAAGTAGAGCCCTTAAAAATATTCCGCATAAAAATCCTTACTTTTCTGCGCAACAGTTATTTGAGGGAATTCATTTATTACATTTATGTATATTACCTAAAAAAAAATGCTCGCAAATAATATTACAAAATGGTAATCTATAGCGTTGGTCCAAAACGGTATGGCGGGATGGTTAAAGTCATTTACAAACAGTACGATGTGAGTTCCGCATAAGTGCAACTCTTGCGGCAGCACTCATCATAGACACCATGACGGCGTCGGCGAGTTTTTGTCATCATATTTCCAGCTTCGCCATACATTTTATCCATAAACAGAGAAGCATAAGGCAACGGCATTATGCCTTTTTCGCCCTCAGAGTCGATGTCGTATGCAGGTAAGGTAGCTGCAAAAAAATTAGTGTTGTTTTCATATAAGTATGCGGACAACCAGATGACCTTCACTATTACTGTTTACTTACATGATCTTTTCTTTTCCGATAACATTGTATTATAGCCATTTACGCAAATGTTCTCCAAGATATCAATCAGTGCACTGCCACAAAAGTATTGTTCTGCCAAACTTTTCTGGCTTATCAGCAAGAGTGCAAGAAGGCTGCACGAAAAGAATGAAACCATATTCATATGGAGTTTCATGTCTAGCCGATTGGGAACTTTGTGGGGACTCAAATAGTGTGTTTAATATTTTTTTCAATGTTTTTAAAAGTCTTAGTAAGGCCTTATTTGTATTGGCCGTTTGTTGCAATTTTTTTGCGACTCGTTGTTAATAAATGAACTACGTGTAGTTCACTGATTTTGCTTTAATGATAGGTTCAGTTATTTATATGTATTTGAACTTTGTGGTGGTAGAAACGTCATAAGGGATGTCCTATAAAATTAGCACATGTCGTAATATCCTCTGACATAATAAACGTGGGTTGATTATAGCACATATAAGCTCAACCATATGTTCGAGAATTGCTTATGTAGTGTAAGGACCTTCATGGATCACTTAAAATGTAAATGCAGTAAATACAGGAAATACATGCAGTGTTTGGTATTTTAAGTATCACACTTAAGTTTAATATTTTTTCGCAAGTGCATTAAATAAGTTTGCGCCCGCTGAATTACTTGCGCAATGGTTTTGACCCAACATGTACTATCGTCATTTAATACGAGAAAATGTAAATGTAACGCTTTGAAGGAGACGTGTTAGATGCCAAGTATATTAAAACAAAATTCGTTTTAGGGCTTTTTAAGACCATTGAGCAATGTCTGTCTGGCTGGCTTGTGGACACGGAAACTCGGATAAAACCTTACTGATGAAAATTTACCAGCGTTAATAGTTTTCAAAATGCAGCCAAGCTTTTGCAAATAGGCAGAAAAACTTGCTCCTCTTTTGGTACCTGCCAAGTACAAAATGACCGAGTTTTGACAAATTTTTATTTCTCCTGTAAGTTCCAAACGACAAGCTGCAGCATCTTTAAACTTTGTTAGATTTATAACATTATAAAAGTAGGTAAACACCCAGATAATCGGAAAATTTGCGACACCCCTTTTGTTGACCTCATAAACGGTCATATTTCTATATGCATATATTTTTTGAAAAATTAATATTTCTGCCATAACATCTAAAAGTACAACTGGTGGATATTCGAATTTGATCAGTTTGATTATCATTTAATAAAAACCTTTGCCACACGAGTACCTCTTGTGGTACCTCCAAAACAATTGAGAGTTCAACCTCATAGTTTGACATACCTATATTTTACGTCAGTATACTGAATTCAATAATATATTGTCTAAGATATACGATTACGAAAATTTTACTAAGAAATGAAAATGTACCATAACAGCCGACCGATTCTGGTAACTCCTATAGAACATTACCTATTTACAGAAACTTTAAATTTCTCCCATAAACAGTTAACTGCAGAATGTATTATTTGTTCAGTTTGATTATCTTGAAAAATTAGACAAAACCGATATAATTTCCAATCCCCATTTGGTATCTCCCATGCAACTGACCGAAATCACTAAATACAACTGTATTTTGTCATTGTAAATGTCAGATGAAACTTTCCTTCTTTCTATGCACTGCGAAAAATGTTGAGTTCGATTTATATAACCACTACGTGGCGTTTTTCATTCACACGTCGAATAAGAGAAAACAATACAAATATTTCTGAATAGAATAAGGAAAATTTCAAGTATTACACTGTAAGACTAATTTAAACTTTTGACCTCACCCATAATCAAACTGACCAGATTCTGAAAATATACCTCCAATTTACATCTCCAGCGACTCGTAATTTACTTCTTCATGTTCGCAGAAATCTGCGAGTTGTCAACATATTTTGAAGAATTTTTTTTAATGTCTGTCTGTCCACACCAATTCTGTACTTAGTAAAGCTATAACAGGATAAAGTTTTGGAAAAAAAAATTGGAAGTCTAGCCACGCCCCTTCTGGTACCTCCCATACAAATGTACCTTTCCGCCCACTTTAGAGATGGAGTAATAATACCAATAAATCCAACGCGATCGTGCCCAAATTCTTTATTTAGTAAAGCTATAGCAGCATACAGTTTTTAAGAAAAAAAAAGGAAAGTCTAACCACGCCACGTTTGGTACTTCCCATACACATCTGGTACCGCCCACTTTGGAAATCGATCGATCGCGATCGTGCCCAAATTCTGTATTTAGTAAACTAAGCAGGATAAAGTTTTGAAGAAAAAATCTGGAAGTCTAGACACGCCCCTTCTGGTACCTCCCATACAAATGTACCACTCCGCCGACTTTAGAGATGGAGTAATACTATCAATGCACTCGACACGATCGTACCCAAATTCTTTATTTTGTTAAGTTATAACAGGGTAAAGTTTTGGAGAAAAAATTGAAGGTCTAGCGACCCCCCATAAGGAACCTCCCACACAAATGTACCTTTCTGCCTACTTTAGAAATCGATTAATATTACATTACATTATAGGACTAACGCGATCGTGCCCAAATTCTGAATTTAATAAACTTTAAGCAGGATAAAGTCTTGGAGAAAAAATCTGGAAGTCTAGACACGCCCCTTCTGGTCCCTCCCATACAAATGTACCACTCCGCCCACTTTAGAAATCGAGTCATAATATCAATATATTTTTTGATTTATTGAGGGTAAGGGTATATGTAAGCCGGGTTGCCCGACTGAAACTTACTTACTGGATTTCTTTCCTATTTATAATAGCAATGTATACTAATTTTCCTTCTTTTATGATAACTCCTTTTATGTTTGGCCTCCATTTGTATGAAAGCACGACACTGTGCGGAATGGCTACCCCAATCATAAAAATGAAATAAAAATGTGGTTATTACTTACTTTTTATAATTCTAAGAATCATACAAAGTCATCAACGTTTTTTTCAAAGACATTTGCAAATTTTCTCAAACAAATTTTTTAAAATTAATTTAGTATCAAAAAATCAAAATTTTTGTCAAAATAACACAGTAGCACATTTTCCAAATTCAAACTCTTGAACCAATTGAAACCCACCAAATCTGATAGCTTATGATAGTAGAAGAAAAACCCTAAGAAAAACCCTCTTTTAATTCATTTTTGAAGTTTTCGACTGAGAGGAGGATTTTAGTAGTCTTTATCTCGCGAACTATTCCAAATATGGCTTTTCTCTCTTTAGCAAATTTTTAGCTCTTAATCAGATCTAAAAATTGTACCTTGAGCTAAAATCAAGAAAACAACAACATCTTTCTCAAATCAGCGTAACTGTCAAAAATCGTAGATTTTCGTTATATAGAAAATAGAAATAAATAAAAAAACAAAAAAAATCTATGATGAAATTTTACGATTTTTCTACAGTTTTGAGTTGTTTTGAGTGGTATTGTTGATTTTTTGATTTTATCTGAAAGTAAAATTTTTAGATCTGATTAAGAGCTAAAAATTTGCCGAAGAGAGTATCAAAATTTCGAATAGTTCAGGAGATATAATCAGATATAATTAAGAATCAGAACATGATTTACAAAAATTTCAAAAATGAATTAACAAAAAACCTTAGCTAATAATTCAAAACCCAGCTAGGGGTTTTCTTCTACCATCATAAGCTTTCAGATTTTGGCGGTCTCAATTGGTTCAAGTTTTTACTGCTGCACTGTGTAATATACCTTCACTTAATTGTGAACAAAAACGAGAGACGTCCATCGATTTTCATGACCTATGTCTCATTTTGTTTATAGTGTATGTGGCATTACGAAAAATTAGTAAGAGTTGAAACTTTTTTGCGTTTTGTATTTTATATAATTTTTTAAAAATAAAAAAATTTATTTTTTATGCAAATTTTTTAATTTTTTTTTTTGTATTTGATATAATTTTTTAAATATAACAAAAATTTATTTTTTTTGCAAATTTAATAATTTTTTTTTCACAAATTTATTTATTACTACGAAACTGTTGATTATGCATAGTAATGGTATATGAACATACTAGCTTTCCCGGCTCGCGTTGCTTCACCCGATCTTCTTAGGTATTTAAGTACAGGTAAACTGCAAACACATTCGTATGGCACAATTAAAATTGACTGGTAACCTCTTTTATTCTATAGGAAACATGCCCATATACAATTAAAGCTTTAGTCGTTAAGTCTTAGTGATGGTACCAGTTTTTTCCTTTTCGGCCTTATTACCCCTAAATGTTCGAATTTCTAAAATCCCCTTCTGGCGGATTTCTAATTTTAAAAGTAATTCAATATACATTTTCGTAACTCTACCTTTAGGCCTTTGGTCTGGGCGATAGTACCACTTTATCCCTTTTTCGGTATTTGTACACATAAAAAACGAATTTCGAATAATTACTTCACATCGCACACTTCATTTTGTCACTTCAATTTTGACGACTTTACCTTAATCCGCGGCACCGCCCATTTCCCAGCGAGACGTAATCTCCATTGGTCCCTTTATATATGTAGCAAATCTCATCTTCATACATTACATGGCTCGTGAAATATGACCGATTAAAATGTTGGTTTGTGTGGGCGGTGCCCTTTTTTGTATATTTATGTTTTCATGATGCCTATGATAAAGGCCAAATGGATAGTACTACACAGTGAAAATGTTATTGCAATCGGACCATTCATTTCGCCTAAATAAAGTTTTTTTTAAAAATGGCGTGGCACCGCCCATTTCCCAGCGAAACGCAATCTTTCTTGTTCCAGTAACATATGTAGCAAGTCTCATCTTCATACCTTTAATGGCTCTTGAGATAATACCGATTAAAATTTCGGTTTCTATGGGCGGTGCCACGCCCCTTTGTCTAATTATGTTTTCATGTAGCCTATGACAGAGGCCCGATGGACAGTGTCACACATAGAAAATTCTATTGCAATCGGTCCATTTATTTAGCCACTATTACTATTTTTAAAAAAGGGGTGTGGCACCGCCCTTTTTCCACAAACAAAGTATTTATTTTAATACGACTGATGTAGGTACCAAATCTCGACTTCGTACCAATAATGGTTCAAAAGATACAGTCATTTTAAAATTCCAGTTGTATGGGGCGGTGCCACGCCCATTTTACCCCCTTTCAGTCCAAGTTTCCAAAAATCCCTTCTTAGTGCGCGCCTACCTCATAAAAGAAACCTACATTCTAAATTTCACGGTTGTGGCTTTAGCCGTTTGGGCTGGGGAGTGATCAGTCAGTCACCCAAGCCTTTTATATATATAGATTAAAGGAATTTTATTTCGGATATTTGTTTCATTGAAATTACACTAGTCATTCTAGAGTTATGCCCACAAAGCTTAAAAACATTAAGCACAACCCGGCACGGGTTAACTTACTATAATCGTGCTCAAACTCAAAACAAAATCTGCAAAGACTTATCATTTTTGGGGGTGGCGCCGACAAAGATCCAACTTCGATTTTTACGATCACCCTAATGTGTGTCCAATATGGGAGAGCAAAAGCGCACGTGGTACTTTTGCCGATCTATGTTCTACAGGTATATTTTTTTTTGTATTTACACTGAATTTAGTCACATGTGGCACAAGGTAAACGTTTATTGAGCGTTGACTTGCGTATAAAAATTAGAAATGATGTGCTTCCCCAACTGGTCCCTGGTTAACAAATTATCAAATTTTCCGAAAATTTAAATTTTCCAATATCCAAGCCTAAGCAACCGGGAACATTACCCCACACATTTGCATATTTGGCAATATGTGACCACGCCTTTTTTACAGTCCGGGTTTTAGTTTTGTAAATTTCAAAAAAATAACAATTTTTCGAATTTGCTTAACACTGTCAGCCATATTGGAAGCGCCAATTAGCATTTTTAACAATCTGATGCTAGGTTCTCAGCGACCCCGAAAACCCCCAAATTTGAAGCACAATCTCTTTTTGTTAAGTTTTTTGCCAGCCTTTTTGAATTTTCAAAAACTAACACCGGATCCATAACACTGTGCAACAACCAAAATCGGAATGGGATGAAACCAAAAGCAAATTAAGGTTTACGTCATATATATCACGAAGATCACGAAGTTTTCGGCCAAATGCAGCTACACCAGGATGCAAGACAAAAATAGGGTTCAATGATATATCAAAAATTAGAGTACCCTATTTTCACCACCGATCACACAGCAAGTCAATCCGTTTTTGAGTCTATACGATACTAAAAAAATTCAAACAAACAGAGACAAACTTATTTTCATATCTATAGATTTGTCCTTTGACCTTTTTGAGGCACGGCTTAAAGTTGCCTTATTTTGCTCAAATTTTTACCATAGCAGCAACTGCCACAATGTTCCGTTCGAACATTACGAGTTTTGTAGTTAGTCTAAAAACAATCAGGAGGACATCAAAACTTTTTTGATCCTTGCATCCTACAACCCCCCGAAATAGTACCTATTATGCTCTATTGTCATTTAATGTCCGCTCTTAACGAGGCGTTTATCGTTATTCATGGTTATTCAAGGGCTACATTTCGCCTATTGGAAATTTTTGACTCCGACCTCCAGTTGTCCGTTAAGGGAGAAATATTATATGTTCCTATAACACTGTACGACACGATTTTTCACCCATGATCAAACTGACCAGATTCACAAAATATAGCTCAAAAAACAATATACGTATCTCCCAGTTTTTCTAGATCAGCTCATTTAAGTTTTTTACGAGCAATTTAATATTTAAAGGGAACCTCCCATACAGCGACTACTTCCTGATCGCAGAACTCTGCGAGTTGTTAACAGATTTTGATGAACTTCTTTTTAATGTTCTTCAAATGGCCAGGAGCGGGTTTTGACGAATCCCAAATTTTAAATTTGTCACAAATTTTATCTGTCAACAAATGTTGATGCTTTTTTAATATTTTTCAAATAGCCAGGAGCGGGTTCTAACGAAGCCAAAACTCAAAATTTGTCAAAAATAAAAATTGTCACAAACTGTCAAAAATTAAAATTGTCACATATTTTTTTTTTAATGTTTTTCAAATGGCTAGGAGCAGGTTCTGACCAGCAGTATTTAGCCAGCATATACCTATGTATATCTGTTTTATGACTTAGCAACCCTACACATTATCATTTTTGTGATAATTGTTTTGTGGCAAATTTTAAATTTGTCAAAATTTGCTTTGTCAGAACTCGCTCCAGGTCCATTTAAAAATATTAAAAAAGTTCATCAAAATCTGTTGGCAAATTTAATTTGTGACAAATTTGTGACAAACTTGTGACAAACTTAATTTGTGACAAATTTTAAATTTTGTCTTCGTCTGAACCCGCTCCTGACCAATTGAAAAACATTAAAAAAAATTCATCAAAATCTGTTAACAACTCGCGGAGTTCTACGAATAGGAAGTAGTTACTGTGTGGGAGCTTCCCTTTAAAAATTAAATTGGTCGTAAAAATCTTAAATGAGCTGATCTAGAAAAACTGGAAGATACGTATATTTTTATTTGAGCTATATTTTCAGAATCTGGTCAGTTTGATCATGGGTAGGCCAAAAGTTTAAATTTGTCTTACAGTATAATAGGTAATTTTGTATAGGAGATACCAAAGGGGAAGCTTATTCTGACTGTTGACAATCCCGTAACAACATTTTGGAAAATATTGATATTGTTAAATTTTCATAGCGATTAATAAAGGTTTACTCGAGTTATTCTGCCCACCAGATGGCCAGAAAGACGGACATGGCTCAATCGTCTTCAAAAGTCCTGGAACAGATTTCGTCTTAAGACACTTGGTGTCCAACTTGTCTCCTTTAATGCGTTACACTTTTTCTTGTGTCAAAGATATATATACCCGCATCTCTATGCAGCTATTTAGGGCATGTACTTATTATGCGCTTGTGCCTTTATTCAAAAACTTTTTTGTAGATAGGACTTAATGCGAGAAAATTTAAAATTTATTTACTGTGTTTTATGTTGTCACATATGGTATAAAAATATAATTTGCATTTGCATATATTTGTGAGCTACGAGCTAACAGCTCTGTTCCAAACTAGAATACGTCTCACACAATGTTATGATTTGGCAAAGTACATAAATTCAAAGAAGTAAGTATTCGTTAAGCAAAGAGCATTAAAACGTACACAAAACATAAAGTTAAATTGTAATCCTCTTAGTAAACTCTAATGGAATTTATGTGTTTTAATCCACACATCCAACATATTCTACAGCTCACACGAAACCACGAGTAGCAAGCATCGTTTGCTCTCCAAAAGCTATGACGCTGCTCGTTACAAAACATCTACACCCGGGGTGATAAAATAGATTCCGCCTATTCGTGCAACCTTAATATTGCACTGCGAATTACTAAATTGCTTTCGTGGAAAACTGTTGGTGGCATGTAACATAAATTTGCAGTCAAAGGGTGGAGAATTATGTTGGCACATACTAAATCTTTATATGTTAAAACATATGTATGTATGTTCTATGCATAGGTAACACACAAAAAAGCTTTTAGATAAATTTGAAAATATTAAGGATTATGCGGAAAGACATAAAGGTAGAAAGGAATTGTTTTTTATTTTTTGGTATTCATTATACAATGGACCACAGGAAGTTTCTGTTACAGTCAAATGGATAATGTTAATGCTAATTTGGAAAAGCAAATATTATATTTTTTAAATGTTCTCATGTATAAAGAATTTCTTTTGTTTCAGTTGTTGTGATGCATATTCCATTATGATATCTTCTCTTCTGTGATTTTTTGATTTGTTTGCCACATGTACTAGGTTCCCTCACTTTATCGATGTGCACAATACCTTCGGATGACTTTCCTGCAATTGTTGAAGAATTGCAATTGAAATTCTAGCCAGAAGTAGTAACACAATCAGAATTACTGTTTCAGAGGTACTTTAAAAGTCGTTTTTCTTTAATCTTTCATACACATTTATAAAAAACTTCAAAAAGGATTTTTATAATGTGACCTCCTCAGTTAAAGTTTTGCGCGTGATGTAGTACATTTTCGAAGATATCTTCATGGAACAAATGTTGTGCCAAAAATATAGGAAAATCATAAAATGTTTGTTATTTATTAAAATGGGATTAATATCACGAAGCTGCAAAACCCAGAGATAGCCACTGCCTACTTCAACCATCTCCCTTAACTTCTACAATACAACGCCTCTATTTCTGACATTCCCGATAGACAGTGACAGCATATTGCGCATTTCATGGCAACCTCCACAACAACCATGCTAGGATATGAAAAACGGCGCTCAGACGAATCCTTGTACAATGGAGAATGTCGCATAGCTACTGAGGAACAGGATGCTGCTTATAGGGCAACGCTACAGCTAATTGTAACCCGGTAACCCTGTTAGGGAACGGCACAAGGAGACAGTTAAACAGGCGAGACAGCTATTTTAGCGAACAATAACGTCAGATGAAGGAACGAGAGCACGAGGATATAGAGCGATACAGGGATAGAGGTGAGGCCCGAAAATTTAACCAGGAAGTTAAAGCAAAAAGGTACGGTAATGGGCTCCCCTCCTATAAGGACAAGGATGTAAAACTGGTCACAGATACGAAGAGTGTGCTGCATATATGGAGAGATCACTTCCAGCAACTGCTGGTTCCGGAAGCAGCGCACGTGAAGGTTTCAAGCCAATTTTCGATGCCGGCTTAGGTTGTCCACCACCAAGTCAAGCCTAGGTAAGAAGAGCAATATCGCGGCTGAAAAATAATAAAGCAGCCATTGCCGACAGACTTCCGGCGGAGTTCTTCAAGTTCGGTGGGGAGTAGCTGATAACGATCATGCCCCAGCTCCTACGCAAGGTTTGGCTTAATGAGTGCATGCCCGATGATTGGAACCTAAGCGTATTATGTCCCGTGCTAAAAAAAAGGTGATCCAAGTGTGTGCTCCACCTGCCGCGGGATCAGCCTTGTACCCATCGCATATAAGGTCCTGTCTAGTGTGCCATGTGAAAGACTAAAGCCAGTGTTATCCAACCTGATCGGGCCTTATCAGTGTGGCTTTAGACCTGGAAAATCAACAACTGACCAGATATTAACACTTCGGCAAATCCTGGAAAAGACCCAAGAGAAACAGATCGACACGTACCATCTTTTTGTCGACTATAAAGCTGCCTTCGACAGCCCGATACGGCAGAAATTACTTGAAGCCATGGCTGAGTTTGGTATTCCAGCGAAGCTGATACGTCTTTGCGGAATGACGCTGACTGACACGAAGTCTTCAGTGAAGATTGGCAAGGACCTTGCGGAGCCATTCTATACCAAACGAGGCCTAAAACAAGGCGACGGCCTATCGTGCGATCTCTTCAACATTGTGATGGAGATGATAATGAGAAAAGCTGCAGTAAACACGAGTGGCACTATATTCAACAAAAGCCACATCCTGCTTGCGTACGCTGATTGCGTAAACATCTTCGGTCAAAAACTGCGGAATGTGACTGCAGCCTACTCAAGTATACAGAAGGAATCAGAAAAAATGGGTCAATAGGTGAACGAGGACAAAACGAAGTTATTAGTTTCAACGAACGAAGAATCTACTCGTTTGGGAAACTGTGTGAAAGTTGACAACTATAATTTCGAGGTGGTAGATAATATTATCTACCTAGGCTCCGCCATCAACAAAGCAAATAATGTTAGCCTAGAAATCCGTAGAAGAATCCTGCTTGCAAATAAATGCTACTACGGACTAAGCAAGCGATTCAATGACAGAGCCCTCTCTCGACGAACAAAACTCAAGCTATACCAGATACTAATTCTACCTGTCTTAATGTATAGCTCAGAATCCTGGGTTATGACACAAGCGGATGAATCGGTTCTGGCGGTGTTCGAGAGAAAACTACTCCGTAAAATATATAGGCCCATCATCGTTAACGGAGAGAATCGGCGTCGTATGAATCATGAGCTGTACACTGAGATTGACGTGGTCAGACGCATT
Source organism: Muscina levida (assembly GCA_964034835.1). Classification (NCBI taxonomy): domain Eukaryota; kingdom Metazoa; phylum Arthropoda; class Insecta; order Diptera; family Muscidae; genus Muscina; species Muscina levida. Next base: position 59,013,767 of record OZ035882.1, read on the forward strand.
AAGGTGCAACGGTTGCGTTGGCTAGGTCATGTTGTACGCATGGACGAAAATGCTTCAGCGCAAAAAGTCATTGACAATGAAAATGGACGGCTCAGAAGAGGGCGACCAAAACTTCGTTGGAAAGATCAGGTTACTGAGAACCTAACTGAACTTGGTGTGACAAACTGGAGAAGAAGCGCAGAAGGTCGAGGCGCTTATAATATTTTTTTACGTGCAGTATATAATCCGCTGGGATTGCAAAGAAGTACCAGCTAAGTAAATAAGATACAACAACAGTGTACAGGATTTCATTCAATTTCCTACATACATTTCGTATCCTTCTATCTTTGCCAGCATACAAAGCAAACCCTTTTTATATTTCGTATATGTTTCGACTACACAAAATTAAACAAAATGTCCTTTTCCTTATTGATGCCTACAAACCGATAACAAATTTAATGAAATTCATTGCATTGTCTTTTCGTAATTGTTTTCCAGCTTGTATAGTTTTTATTCTAACACATAAACAATACCCTCATCCTTCTCATCCGAATTGCGATAGCACCTTTAAAATATACATATTGTTTGGCCATTCTCCGCTGATGCTTTTATTCCGCTATAGCAAATTTACTTTCGGTTTTGCAAATTTTACAACCTCCATCAGTACTCAACACCATAACTTGTCGGGTTACTGCTGCTATTTTTTTTTTTTTTTTAGCGCAATGGAAAACTTTTATTTATGGTTTTTAGAAATACATTCGCTTGAACGTGAGTGGAAAGTTGAAAACATGGGCCATGTACTCGAAAAGAGTGAGTATTTTGAAACGATAAATTGTTTGGGAAATTGAATAGATTAGCACTTCAGGGATGCTAAATGCTAACCAGTATCAAAATGTGGGAAGCTCAAGTATCATAGGAATATTCAATTCAATTGGAATGTTACCAAATGTAACGTAAATACATAGAAGTGAAATTTGAAACAGTTGTCGGTGTTACTATTTGTGTCCGTAGACAAAGTTATTGAAAGTGATAATAGACGGGCAGTAGTACGATTAAGAATTTGTAAACCTTAACATAAATAATTCAAGCATTTACAGGACAACACAGAGAGTTAATGAGAGGCGAGTTAGAAAGACAGCGAATGAACTGAAATGGCTCAGGACATCTGAGCAGTAGTAGTAGAAGTGGTAAATGTAAAAATCGCAGGGGCGAAATAAGCAAGGCGAACAAGCAGGCATGCAACAAGGCCTTCTGAGACATTCCAACGTCAAGTCTATAAGGTCTAGTTTTCACATGCCTGAAAACAGACCTTCTCCTTCCTTTCTGAATTATCCTAAGCACATGTCCACTCCATTATTTAAAGACCACTTCTGCAGGCCTTCTTTGAGTAGGGGGAATCAACGTTTTCGATCATATGTTATTCCACCATATCATGTGTATACACATTCCGTCTTCCTTCTTGTAAAAGGCATGGAAAGAAAAGATGTTTGTGTGTTTTTTTTTTTAAAATAGTTCATGATTAGTTTTAGTCACACAATTCGAACGCATCTTCATAAGGTAGATTTTTGCAAGGCTGACTAACAACCGCGAGGTAGTGAGTTGAAAATCAAGCAAGGTTTACTGTCGTTCGGAAGAAAGTGTAAGTATAGAGGGAAATATATAAAAAAAAACTTAATTTCCCTTTGCACCCCATGAATGAGGTATAGGATAGCTCTCGCGTTGTTGTGAATTAACAACCTTTCTATTTTTAGATTCACAACTAACGGCACCTACTTGTTTATCGACGAATGCGAACGTCACTGTTTGAGAAGCTCTTACTAGACACGACGATTGAATCGACGCTTAATACTGCGAAGTTGCTGTCAACAACATTCGAGGGTAGCCGACAATGAAAGAACATTTTATTTAAATTTTGTTTTTTTCTTTTAAGATGACTGGAGCCAGGTTTGAACCTGTGATCTCCCGCATGGTAGTCGCGTGTTCTAACCACTATGCCACGGCCGGTCCCACAGGGAAATATATAGATGTGAGAAATATCTAAAATAAACTGAACAATTTGAGGGTGACCAGCTGTATATTTTTTTATTTTTCACGTCCTTTTTTCATAAGTTTGCAAGCCTTCTTATAGGAAGCGACAATGGAAGACACTCTATGTTATTTGGAAAGGAAAAGGGAATGCAGAGCAAAGACCTACTGACTGCTTTTGAAGGCGTTCTAAAGGGCCTTCCAGGTCCTTCATTTTGCCACTGGGAGGCTTAATATTGAGTAACCACAACGGCATGCTATCAACAGATGCTTCTTAGAGAGTAGGTAAATGTAAATGTCCACCACCGCAAACGTTATTTGGGCCATAATTTAAGGAGACGCCCCACAGTGGTCCAAGTGCTCAATCTAGCCGGAAAAATTTCATGTTTTTTATTTCAAAACTAAATATTTTGTTTGATAATATGTTGACAAGTGTCCACAGAGTATAACGCTGCATTTTTTATTTATTTAACTTCTGTTTCAGGTTTGCTTTCTCGCCGAAATGGCTGGCTGGATGGATGGCTGGTGAGCAGGATAACTCGAGTAAACCTTAACGGATCGGTATGAAAATTTACCAGTACAAATATTTTTTAAAACGATGTAATGTGATTGGGACCGGCCGTGGCATAGTGATTAGAACACGCGACTACCATGCGGGAGATCGCCGGTTCAAACCTGGCTCCAGTCATCATAAAAGAAAAAAAAAAAAATTTTTCTTTCATTGTCGGCTCCCCTCGAATGTTGTTGACAGCAACTTCGCAGTATTAAGCGTCGATTCAATTGTCGTGTCTAGTAAGAGCTTCTCAAACAGTGACGTTTGCATTCGTCGATAAACAAGTAGGTGCCGTTAGTTGTGAATCTAAAAATAGAAAGCGTGTTAATTCACAACAACGCGAGAAGCTATCCCATACCTCATTCATTTGGTGCAAAGGGAAATTAAGTAAGTAAGTAAGTAATGTGATTGTTAATGGGCAGAATAGCCCCACCCCGTCTGGTATCTCCCATACAAAATTACCTGTTTTAGGATAATTACTATTTCTTCAATAACTTCCAAACGGACAGTTGGAAGATATTTGAATTTGGTCAGTTTAATTTTTTTGTAATAGTATACAAACCCGAAGAAAACTGAAACCTTTGCCACACCCCTTCTGTCACCCCCCATACAAATGACCGAACTCACCCCCATAGTCTTACATATATATCATTTTTGTAAGTACACTGAATTCACTCAAATTTTGTGAATGATGTTCGCTTATGAGATTGAACTCAGGAATGAATATGGACTATATCGGTTCATGCCTTCTGGTACCTCCCATACAAAATTACCTATTTTTGCAAAATTAATATTTCTTCCATAACTTCCAAACGGACACTTGGGGGGGTAATGAAAATTGGTCGATTAATTTATACTGAGATAGGAGGCAAAACTTCATAAAAGATAACTATTTGACACACCCTTCGGCTACCTCCCTTACAAACTCACCCACATAGTCTTATCTTTTATTGGGTGGTGGTATTTATCTATCAGTTTACCTGACTGAAATTTCTGTACTGGTTACTGTATTATTTATATTTATTTATTATTTCTTTATTATTTTTATTATTTTATTTATTTTGTTTATTATTTGCACTTATTATGTCGAGATAGGTACTTCAATATTATATGTATGAAATTATTTTATTATAGCTATAATATTTATTTTTATTTACTTAACAAAAAATCTGCCACGCCCATTTTACAGTGACCATTTTTTTGATGAGTGTTTTATTGATAAAATCTATGAACGTGCAAAGTTTCATGTCAAAAGCGAGTTATGACTTTCTTCCGGCTAGATTGAGCATTTGGACCACTGTGCGCCCCTGGCATTCCCAACTCTCTACAGAGATGGAGCGTCTATAGATTCGGCCTATGTCTTCGATAAATATATAAGGTCAATATATAAGTCAATACCTCTATGAAAGCGCCGTTAAATCTTGTACAGCAAAAGGACACAAATTTTCATATGGATTTATAATTGGTAGGAGACTTAGACATCAGGTCTCGCAGTTTAGTCCTGCAAATCAAGTCCTGCCGAATAGTCACTACCCGAATCAAGGCGAAATAATTGATTGCTGCCCTGGCCATGACAGCAAAATTGTACTAGGAGATTTTAATGATCAAATAGGTTCAGAACAATCAGTCTACGCAGCAATACCTTCAATGACAGATTCTGAATGGTTAGGTTCACGAAGACAGGAAATATAATAGTGAGTGGAACTAAATTGTCACACAATGATATACACAAGACAATCTGGATATGCCCTTATCAAAGTAGAAGAAATCGATAAAAGGTATGTTTTAAGCGTTATCGACGTGCGTATGATGCGCTGACCGAATATAGATCCGGTTAACCACCTATGTATGTAGTTCCAGCTAAGATACGCACGATAAGCTAGACATCGCAAGGCTGCATACCACCGAAACAGTTAATGCGCATTGCAAATCAATTTCCTCGAACGAATGTCCTTACTAAAGATGTTCCAAAAACACAGTGGCAGCATATTTCTGATTTCATGACCGCTGCCGCAACGACAGTACATTTGAGTGAAAATCCAAAACCATACAATTTCTGGTACGACAAAGAATGTCGTGTATAACCTGAGGGAAAGCAATTGTTAACGACATTAAAAAATGTAGCAATATGTGTAAATAAAATGTAAAATTAAAGAATTGGGACAGAGATATCCTCCTGAAAGGAGTACTGAAAACCGTTTTTTTCGTGCTGAAAAATGGTCGCCCTAGTAATGACACAAGCGGATCAATCTATTCTGGGAGTCTTTGAGAGAAAAATACTCCGCAAAATATTTGGACCCATCATCGTGAACGGCGAGTACTGTCGTCGAATGAATCATGCGCTCTATGAGCTGTACAACGACATCGACGTGGTCAAGCGCGTTCAAATAGACCAAATGCGCTGGCTTGGACACGTTGTACGAATGGACGAAAACGCTCCGGCTCGAAAAGTCTTCGGCAATAAACTCGATGGGCGGCGCAGGAGGGGGCAACCAAAACTCCGATGGATGTACCAGGTGACGGAACTGTTAAGTAAGCTTGGTATGACGAACTATATACGGAGCGCAAAAGACCGAAGCGCTTGGAATGGTTTTCTACGTGCGGCTACTGATAGATGCATTTCTGTTGTTGCTGCCAGTAAAGAAGAAGAAAAAGACTGTTTATCATACAGTAATTCCCAGATAGTAACAGAAATTCTAGAAATTTCTATTTAATCGGAAGTGACTGTGATACAAAACACAAACACTGCCGCTTGCAATGTCACCTATCGGGTCAAATTGTGAGTTTTAGCTATCAAGGGACCGACAGGCATAACAAATCTTTAAAGTCGGTTAAAATGTTGTCTTAACAAACATTTTGTCAACGCCAACAATTTTTTAGAAAATCCGAAAATATTAGCAACATATTCTATCTCTTAGAATATATTTATTTACTACTTCATAAGATTCAAACTTACCCTTTTTACTTCTAGAGCGTCTTATTAATATCAAACATATTATGCTACTGGTGTTAAATGAACATTGTTAAATCACACTATGAAAACCCATAACATATCCTTACCATTTACTGATATATGTCGCCCATACCCCTAAATTCATACTCCAATCGTCCACTTTCAGGAATATATTATTTTTCTTTCAATTCTTATAGTGTCAACATTAAGAGATTTTGTTTGTTTTTTTTCTCCGTTTTACATAATATCCTTTGATTTCTGCTATTTACTGTCTGTCAGTCACTTTTTCCCATCTTAATAGTGGCCGGCTGTAATAAAGCTATTTATTTATCTGCACATAGAACAAAGCTTTAAAACAAAAACTGTCTTAGGCAAGTAAAACAAAAGAAATCTCAAATTCAAATAATATTTATCCTCGTTGGCTCTATTACAAATGAAATGTTCTTGACTAAAAAAAAAATGTAAAAGAAATATATCCTAAGAAGGCAAAATACCACCCTTTATGGTGTCCTACTGTTTTGCACCAGTTATTAAGTGGAGGGTGGAGAGTGAACAATTGGCAAGTTTTTCTTCTTTATGCTAAAGAAAAAGGTCTCTTTTGCTATTTCGTGTGGGTTAAAATTTCTTGATGGTTGTCAAAAAGACTGCGGGGGTGTGAATCAATTGAGTCCTTAAGAGGGAAATGTGTCAAAAATGGAATAATTTTTGTTAGGAAATGTATGTGTTTTTTTTTTGTTTGCAGTTGAACTATTCTTTTATATGCAAATTGGCCATAACATTTTATTATGTGTCTATGGAACACCATAAATTTTGTATACAAGAGAGAAAAATATGTAAATTTCTACGCTTAAAATGTTTTTTGTTTAAACTCTTAAATTATTCTAATACATTTGGTGGTGTGTAATGTATTCTCAGAGCTGTGTTAGTTGCAGTTAGCACAGTTTTTGTAATATTTTGATTTCATTAAATAGGCAGGAGGTCATTTAAGGTATTTGATTTTTTTTCTCTTTGTTTAAATATTTGTTTTTTTTTTTAACAAAAAGTGCATTATACAAATATATCGTCGGTATACTGCAAAAAGGTCTCACTCAAGTTTACTTTTTTGTGAAATGGACTTAATAATGCAAAAGTTTTGCAAAAGTCGTAGTCCTATCTTAATACCATCACCCGTAGGGATGAGGGTATATATCATTTGATACGACCCAAAAGTGTAACACATAGAAGGAGTCACTTTAAACCCTAGGTTTCTTTAAACCAAATTCGATTCGTGACTTTTTAAGTCGTTCCAGTCATGTCCGTCTGTCTGTCTGGCTGTCCGGCTGGTACGATAATTTTCGAAAGATTGAACCAAATGTTTTGAAATTTTGCACGAGTTAATATTTCTCCAAAACTACTTACGGTATTGCAAATGGGCTATATGGCCCCGCCCCTTCTGGTACCTTCCATACAAATACATCATTCCGCCCACTTTAGAAATCCATCAATACACCCAACGGGATCGTACCCAAATTCTGTACTTAGTAAAGCTATAACAGGATAAAGTTTTTGAAAAAAAATGGAAGTCTAGCCACGCCCCTTCTGGTACCTCCCATACCACTGTACCTTTCCGCCCACTTTAGAGATGCAGTAATAATATCAATAATCCCAACGCGATCGGGCCCAAATTCTGTATTTAGTAAAGTTCAAGAAGAATAAAGTTTTGGATAAAAAAATCTGGAAGTCTAGACACGCCCCTTCTGTTACCTCCCATACAAATGAACCACTCCGCCAACTTTAGAGATGGAGATGATATTATTCAATACACTCGACACGATCGTGCCCAAATTCTTTATTTTGTTAAGTTATAATAGGGTAAAGATTTGGAGATAAAATTAGAAGACTAGCGAAGCCACTTATGGTACCTCTCATACAAATTTACCTTTCCGCCTACTTTAGATATGGAGTAATAATATCAATACAGCCAACGCGATCGTGCCCAAATTCTGTATTAAGTAAAGCTATAACAGGTAAAAGTTTTGGAGAAATAATCTGAAAGTCTAGACACGCCCCTTCTGGTACCTCTCATACAAATGTACCTTTTCGCCCACTTTAGAGATGAAGTAATAATATCAATGTAATAAAATATTTTTTGGTTTACTGAGGGTGAGGGAATATGTAAGTCGGGTTGCCCGACTGAAACTTTTTTACTGGTTTTATAGTAGTTTTGTAGTTATTGTATCAAAACAAAGGCGGTCATACACTTTAAATTATCAATAACTCAGAAACACAAAAATTGGATTTGAAACAACTTTGCAGGATACCGACGATATGTTAACAATAACTTTGGAGACAGACCGAAGTCTACCGGAAAAGGTAAAATTTGTGTCAACTATTACACAGTACATGCCAAACAGAAAGGCCTTAAACGTGACAAATTCCCCTATACGATACTTACTAACTTCAAATCGATATAAATCGATATGGCATGTAACTTGACAAAACAAATGATGCAGAACTTCTTTTTATTGGGGCTACTTTCACGTGCAGTTCACAGAATTGAATCCCAAAATCATGTGTTGTATTGTGTTATAGACCCGGTCAGTTATGGTATTTACAGCCTCAATCATCAGTTATGTAATTTTGTATTATCAATACACACGCAAAATAAATGTTTATTCAGAGGACATACACTTTTTTAACTAGTTTTATATGTAACTATCTTTCCCGGCTCGCGTTGCTTCACCCGTACTTACAATTAACCTTCTTATGACTTTAAGCAATACAGGTAAAATGCCAACGCTTCATAAGACGAACGAATACCTAATCTATGTGATTGTAGCTTTATCCAATTGGTCTTAGCAATTGTACCGCTTAAGTCAATTTTATCCCTAAAAGTAAGATATTTTCGTATCGCACAACTAAAATGGACCGGTACCCCATCTAACTAAATAGGAAACATGTCCATATACGATTATAGCTCTAGCCGTTTGGTCTAGGCGATGGTACCAGTTTACCCTAAGTATTCGAGTTTTGAAAAACTCCATTTGTCAGTTCTCTAATTCTGTAGGGAGCAATTCTATATACATTTTCGTAAATCTACCTTTAGGTATTTGATCTGGGTGATATCAGTTTTATCCGTTTTTCGGTATTTGTACAACTTAAGAACGAATTTTAATATTACTTCACATCGCACAATTTTAGAGACTATACCTTAAGCCGTTTATTACCAGTTTTATCCCTTTTTAGTCCTTTTTACCCTTAAAAGGTAAGAATTTTGAAAACCCTCCTAGCTTCGTTGTAATTCCATACGGAGCAAGAATATGTAACTTATCATGATTACATCATTAGCCGTTTGATCTAGGCGATAGTAACTTTTGTATCCCTATTACGAAATTTTTACACAAAAACATCGGATTTAAAAAAAACTTCTTCAATCCAATTTGATAGTATGCATTTCCATATCAATTGTGCGATTATACCATTATCCCTCATATACTTTTATCCCTTATTGGTAATTTTTAACCCATAAAAGTACGAGGTTCCAAAAATCCGTTCTTAGCTATTAATATGACCGACATAACAATTGTTTCAAAAGGGGCGTGGCACTGCCCATTTCCTAGCGATACGTAATCCCCCATGTCCCATTTACATATGTAGCAAATCTCATCTTCATACCTTTAATGGCTCGCGAAATATGACCGATTCAAATTTTGGTTTGTGTGGGCGGTGCCACACCCCTTTGCCTAGGTATGTTTTCATGTAGCCTATGATAGAGACCTTACGGATAGTACTACTCAGTAAAAATTTCATTGCAATCGGTTCATTTATTTCGCCCAGATAACGATTTTTTCAAAAGGGGCGTGGCACCGCCCATTTCCTAGCGAGACGTATTCCTCTTTATATCAGTAACATATGTAGTAAATCTCATCTTCATGCCTCTAATGGCTCTTGAGATAAGACCGATTGAAATTTCGGTTTGTGTGGGCGGTGCCACGCCCCATTGTCCAGCTACGCTTTCATATAGCCTATGATAGAGAAGAGAAGCCTATGATATGACAGTATCACACATAGAAAATTCAATTGCAATCGGTTCATTTATTTGGCCAATATTACTATTTTTAAAAAAGGGGTGTGACACCGCCCACTTTCCACAAACAATGTATTTTTTTCTTATATGACCGATATAGTTACCAATTCTCGACTTCGTACCTATAATGGTTCAAACGATACAGTCATTTTAAAATTCCAGTTCAGTCCAAATTTCCAAAAATCCCTTCTTAGTGCGCGCCTACGTCATAAAAGAAACATATGTACATTCTAAATTTCACGGATCTAGCTTTAGCCGTTTGGGCTGGGGAGTGATCAGTCAGTTACCCAAGCCTTTTTTATATATATCTATATTAAGAATATATACAATTAAAACAACAAATATTGTTAGATCTAACCCTAAATTGCGAAAGTAATATGTTTTCTCTTCTGCTTCATATTTTTTTAATTTCCAGTTAGCACAACACTTTCGTAAACAACTTCCGCCACTAGCATCACATTGCCGAGAAAATGTTGTTTCTTATAATTTAGTGAATTTTTGTTTGTGCTTTTTTTACAATGGGGTTGAGTAATGGATTAAATTTTTTAGTTGCCCATAACTCTCTTCTTTCTTTTTTCGTATTTTTTTAAAGTGCGAATTTTCTATTCCCTGCTTTATTTTTCTGGTGAAAACTTTTCCTTTGTCATGATTCCATTACCGCTGCGTAAAGTGGTGGAAAGTGATTTAATCGTACCTGTTGTTTCTTCCTGTCGATATCTCGACATGACTTCTAATGTGACCCTTGTGGGCTCATAAAACTTTGCTTCAACGGTACATGGTAGCCGGAGGCGGGGAAAGCGCGTGATGGCCCTAAATGCATTAAATTTAATAGCCCTATAGATTGTTATTGTTGAACTTTCTTTGTCGATACATAGAATAGGGTAGGAAGAAGGGTAGCAAATCTCTATTGTTTGTTAGGGTGGAGGTGAACAAATTGATTTTATATTTTTATGTTGTTTTCCTGTGAAAATTTATTTTAGTCTATTGAAATACAATTTCAATATTTCTATAGAAGTTTAGCTATGATTTTCAATGTTTTTAAGGCTGAGCAATTTGTGTTGTATCTATGTGGACGTCAGTGTACAACCGTTGTTTGTGTAAGAGTACTAGGGAACATTGCTAAGTACTCACAGTACTTTGAGTAGTCGAACAATCAACAAGCTTGATAAAAGGTAATTTGCATTAATGCAAATGTCGCTCGCTAATCGCTACACTCATCCCATACTCAATGTTTTTACTGACAAAGTTGTACCTGCCTAGAAATCGTACAAAACGTAAAATTACTGATTCAGAAGTACTTTGAATTTGGAAAAATCTATTTTGAATCGAATGATTGGCTCTTCTTAAGCTACGCACAGATGGTTGCCAGATCTTACAATATTGCCCGAAAAATTTGCAGAAAATATCCAACAACCGTGTGCACTTTAAGTTTTGTATGGCAACGTTTGCAGAAAAATCATTGTAAAACAACAATATTGCCAGACATCTGATAATCGTCTTAACCGTAAAATGTTGCCACCTTCAAATTTTTGTAGGATAATTGCAAACACGTTTAATTTGCAGATGTGCGAAGTTTATGCATCTGCAAATTTCACCATTGCCGAGATTAATTATATAGCAACACCGTCCATGTCAGTACATTTGCGGTACATTAACAGATTTGACAAAATTGCTATTTCTGGCAACCGTCTGTGCTTAGCTTTACGCATATTTTTGTAAATAGTTATGTCAACTTCTTCTATTGCGCCCTAGGATTATAGTGTTCAAATACTTGAATTTTTCAGAAAACCGGTATCGGTTTTATTCCAAAAACAACCTTTTCCAAAAAAAAAAGAAAAGAAATTACACCAATCATCGACGATGGAGTAGACTGTCCACCACCGAGCCAAAACGAAATCAGCACGCAATTGCACGGCTTAAAAACAATAAAGCTGCGGGAGCCGATAGACTGCCGGCAGAGCTTTTTAAAGCCGGCGGCGATGAGCTGGCAACGTGCATGCACCAGTCTATAAACACTATTTGGCTCAACGCATCCATGCCCGATGATTGGTATCTGAGTGTTTTATGTCCTGTGCTTAAAAAAGGCGATCCAAGTGTGTGTGTACCAACTATCGCGGGATCAGCCTTTTACCCATCACATACAAGGTCCTGTTTAGGGTGTTATGTTATAGATTAAAGACCATTCTGGCGAACCTGATTGTACCTTATCAGTGTGACATTAGACCTGGTTAATCCAAGACCAACCAGATGTTCACGCTACGGCAAATCCTGGAGAAGACCCAAGAAATGCAGATCGACACCTACTATCGATTACAATGCTAAATTCGACAGTCCGATACGGCAGAAATTACACGAAACCATGGCTGAATTTGGCATTCCAGAAGATACGCCTTTGCTGACTGGCACGAAGTCTTCAGTGAAGATTGGCAATGACATTACTGAGCCATTCTATACCAGACAAGGCCTATTGTGCGACCTCTACAACATTGTAATGGAGATGATAATGAGAAAAGCTGCAGTTAACATCAGTGGCACTATATTCAACAAAAGCCACACGCTACTCGCGTACGCTGATGACGTCCCAAACTGCGGGATGTGACTGAAGCCTTTTCAGGTATACAGAAGGAATCAGCGGAAATGGTCCTAATGGTAAACGAAAAAACGAAGTTATAAGTTTCAACGAACAAAGAATCTACTAGTTTGGGAAACTGCGTGAACGTTGACAACTATAATTTCGAGGTGGTAAATAATTTAATCTACCGAGGCTCCGCCCTCAACAAAAAAAAAAATAAAAACACTGTACACATTGACATGCTCAGCCGCATTAAGGTGAAGCGGTTGCGTTGGCTAGGTCATGTTGTACGCATAGAAGAGGGCAACCAAAACTCCGTTTGAAAGACCAGGTTACTGGAGAAGAAGCGCAGAAGATCGAAGCGCCAAAACTTTTTCCTATTATAGTTTTGATTTCTGAAGTGGGCGAAATGGTACATTTGTGTGGGAAGTACCAGGTACCGTGGCCACGTAGCAAATCCCCTAAGCAATCCCGTAAGTAGTTTTGGGGAAATATTAACTCATGCAAAGTTTCAAATCAATTGGTTAAGTCTTTTAAAATTTATCGTGCATATCAACCGAACAGACAGACAGACATGGATCTAACTACTAAAAAAGTCATAAATCGAATTTGGTTCAAAAAAACCTAGGGGGTGAAATGGCACTTTTGGGTCGTATCAAATGATGGTGAGGGTATAAAAGTACTTCTTGGTACAATAAATTAACATTTTGGTATAATTTTATAGACTTTAAGTACATTACGATACCTCTAATGTACTTATTAGTACATAAAAGTACTAATAAGTACAATAACTGTACTTTTTGTTTAAATAAAAATACTTTTCGGTACATTTAAAGTTATTTTTGTGCAACCAAAGTACTTTTTTTCTATATAACAAGTACTAGTTGGTATATTAAAAGTACTTTTCAGTACAAAAAACTAATTCGTTGTACAAAAGAAGTACAAATAATAATCTGATACAAGTTTTTGTTGGTACAGAAAATAGACAACAAAATTATTTTTGGAAAAATAAAAGTACTGGTTCGTAAAATAAATTTACTTTTACGTACAGTAAAGTACTTCTTGTTATAATAAAAGTACTACTTAGTGCAAAAAAGTACTTTTCTTAACACAATTTTTTTTATAATATAATTCAATAATATACTTGTTGGTACAATGAAAAACATTTTTTTAGTACAATGAAATAACTCTGTGGTACAATAAAATTAATTTTCGCTACAATTTGTTATACAATAAAAGTCCTTTGTGGTACAATAAACCTTTTTAATTGTATAATAAAAGATACTTGCTCGTACTTTATGTGCAGCAGATTTACTTTATCATAATGTTCAGTTTCATTATATATGATCGGAAGTGCTTTATCAGCATCTCCTACTTATGTTAAATGCCATTACGTCATATGTAATTATTTGAGAGTGTATTTTCCTTTTTGTGTCGATAAAAGTAATTGCCTGTGTACGAAAATACTTTTAGTCTAACAAATGCATTTTTTTACAGTCGAGTGCGGTTATATCGAATTCCAAGGGGTAATGCATTTAAGTTCGTTACATGCGAAGTTCGTTATATCCGAGGTATAAAAATATAGACTCAAAATTATTTTTATTATTTTTAGTAGTACTTTATTACATAAAAAAATTACATCAATCAAGTTTTAAATAAGTCAAACAAATCTTCAGGAACAAAAACAACAGAATAACATTTCAGTATTTGTTTGGAAGAAATAACGTTACCGTTGCTGAAAAAATTGGAGACATCGTAGGGAATTCGTTATAACCGTCAAAAAATTTCCTTATACGTAAAGTTCGATGTTCGCTATAACAATAAAGATTAATATGAAGAAATGAAGCAAAACCATTGGGACCAAAAAAAGTGTACGTTATAACAGAAATTTCGTTATAAACGGTATTCGTTATAAACGAACTCGATTGTATAATGATCTGTTTCAATGTTTTCAAACTTCAAAGTGGTTATTTCTCAGGATTCTGTAATGACTGACGTTTGAAATCGTCCATTAATAGTTGACTATTTTCAGTGAAGCTGAACTTACTTAAAATTACTTAATTTCCCGTTACACCCATGAATTAGGTATGGGATAGCTTCTCGCAGTATTGTGAATTAACACGCATTCTATTTTTAGATTCACAAGTAACGGCACCTACTTGATTATGCAAAAGGAATTTAATTCCACTATAAAGTTCTGCACAACAATTCTGCAATATATACCTTTAGCTTTAAAGCTAAAAATTACTTGCAGTAATAACAATGTGACTGATTAAAATTAAAGAAATCCGATTTCATCACGATGTTAATCTTTGAAATCTCAACACTTTTCAGTAGCACAATAAATAAACGCGATTCGTTTGCATGACATTCTCTGTATAGTTATCTGTCTTCGCTGCAATTGTCGTCCGTTTAATGTCAGCAGATTTTACGTTGTTTTATATGCCATATACGCCTCACTTGACGCATTGTTTAAACGATGGGTAAACATTTTGCTTAACTCAAACTTACGGTCCTTATGCCACACAAGGACAATGTTCAAAATTGGCCTTTGCTGTAGTTCGCAAAAGTCAACGACGCCATGAGTTGGCAAAAAGTAAAAAAAAGCAAAGTAGAAATCGCATTGACTGCGTCTTGTTAAGGTTTCACTTACAACAACCCGATCGACAACTCCTTAAGGATGTCAGGTTAACAAATTGTTGCAATTTACTCAAAGAGTATGCAAACATACATCCGTAGCTGGTATTAAGGATTTCATTACGACATTGTACAAAAAGGAGAAAGAACATCGCAGGAAAAGCAAGGAAAGCGTTTGTTTGTACTTTTTTTTTGTATTGAAACCATGAAGAATTGTCTTTGTCAAACGTTGAACAAAATTACTGCTAGACTTCTTCGTAAGGATGAACATTTAAGGAGAACAATTGAACGAAGAATCCGCAATACCACCACTATTATGTGCGGTTTACCAAACATAATGGCAGCCATTGAAACAGATACAACGTCTTTTTCCAATGTTCTACCAAACCCTTTATACTTAAAAATGATTTCGCACAGAATTTTCTCAGTTGCTTTTTCGTTACTTTGGCTATCAATGTAACAATGCATTACATGCAACCAGACACGTAGCTGTTGTCTCGTAATACTCTATGCTGCCGAATAAAGCAAAATAACCGTGTTATTTATAGACACCAGTGATTACTACACTGAGTATTGGGCTTGAAGTTTAAGTTTAATCTTTAATGTTTACTGCTGGATGATGCTTCTGGTTTAGCAGTCGGAAAATTTAGTCTTCACAACAACACTTTCGAACACGAGTGGTTAGTTTTGCGTCTGCAAGAAACATGGTAGTGAGTGGAACCAGATTCCCGCATAAAGCTATCCACAAAGCAACCTGGATATACCCTGAACAAAAGACAAGAAACCAGATTGATCACGTGGCAATCGATCTAAGGCATGTCTCGGATCACAACCTACGCTCACTATAATGAGCCAAATGCTAATGAAGCTAGACATGAAAAAATGCATACCACCGAGATAGCAAAAGCCTACTCCAACCAATTCTCTAAAATACTTCAAACAAACCGCACTAATTCTGATGTTCCCGACAGGTAGTGGGAACACATTGCGAATTCTATAAAAAAATTACGCTCAGACAAGCCCTGGTAGGAATGTCGCGTACTGCCTAAAAGATGCTGCATACAGGTAAAAACTTCAGCCAATGGTAGGAACAATATACTGCGAAAGAAGGTAGAATAAAAGCCTCTTCATGCGGAAAAAGTGTCTATGGAAGAAGAGAGAGAGAGACAAAATATCGAAAATTACAGGGATAGTAATGAAGCCAATAGGACCCTCACTAGTAAGGACATAGATGGAAATCTGGTCACAGACAGATTAACACTGTAACACTTTCGATCTTTGCTCGTTTCCGAAGGCGCATAAGTGACGAAATCACGCCAATCACCGACGGTGGAGTAGATTGCCCACCGCCGAGCTAGATATCGGCAAGGCAACTGCATGGCTTAAAATGGCGCCGATGTACCGCTGGCCGACCTTTTTATGGCCGGCGACGATGAGCCGACAACGATTTAGCTAAAGGAATGCATGCCCGATGATTGCAATCTTAGTGTTCTCAAGAAAGACAATCCAATTGTGTGCACTAACTACAGCGAGACCAGCCTTTTACCCGTTGCATACAAGGTCCTGTCTAGGGTGTTATGTGAAAGACTAAAAGCCATCCTAGCGAACCTGATTGGATTGAAATCCTGGAGAAGACCCAAGAATTACAGATCGATACTTTCCATCTGTTTAGCGATAACAAAGCTGCATTCTACAGTCCGATACGAGAAAAATTATTTGATGATATGTCTAAGTTTGGTATCCCCACGAAACTGATACGACTTTGTGGGATGACACTGACCGAACCGATATCTTCAATAACCAGTACAGAAATTTCAGTCAGTTAAACTGACTGATAAATACCATCACCCAATATAAGATATTGTTTAAGTCTTGAGTTATTAAAATTAACCGATTTGTAATTAAAAGCAGCTAGAAAATTTCAGTCGGGCAACCCGACTAACAATTACCCTTACCCCCAGTAAAACAAATAATTTTCTATTATATTGATATTATTACTCGATTTCGAAAGTGGGCGGAGTGGTACATTTGTATTGGAGGTACCATAAGGGGCGTCGCTAGACCTCCAATTTTTTTCTCCAAAACTTTGTCCTGTTATAACATAACAAGATACAGAATTTGGGCACGATCGTGTCGAGTGCATTGATATTATTACCCTATTTCTAAAGTGGACGGAGTGGTACATTTGTATGGGAGGTACCAGAAGGGGCGTGTCTAGACTTCCAGATTTTTTCTCCAAAACTTTATCCGGCTTAAACATTACCAAATACAGAATTTGGGCACGATCGCGTTAGCTCTTTTAATAATATTAATCGATTTCTAAAGTGGGCCGTACCAGATGTGTGTGGGAGGTACCAGATGGGGCGTGAATAGATTTCCAATTTTTTTCTCCAAAACTTTATCCTGTTATAGCTTTACTAAAAATAGAATTTCTCCATCTCTATAGTGGGCGGAAAGGTAGATTTGTATGAGAGGTACCAGAAGGGGCGTGGCTAGGCTTTCAAAATTTTTTCCAAAACTTTATCCTGTTATAGCTTTACTAAATAAAGAATTTGGGGACGATCCCGTAGGGTGTATTGATATTTTTTTTTTTTTTTTTTTATTTATTTTGAATTGAATGCTTAATATACATATACATTAGGGCGTTTCACCAAACGCGTTTTTTGCGATTTTTGCAACTCTTGAAGCGGAATATTAAGGCTTGTGATCTAAAAGAATTTCGAAAATTTTTTTGGATTTTTTGAAGATGGGTATGGGGTCGCTGAAATAGATTTTATCAAAAAAATGAGGTTATGGAGAAAAAAATTTTATATTATTTTTTTCTGGTGCTTTTTGTTCATGCAACTTAACAAATCTTTTCTTATGGATCCGATCCTACAACAAAAAAATTATAGGTGTGAGAAATTATTATATTATGGACCACTTTGATAGTCTTAAAAGTGAAAAATTATTTTTCCTAGATTTTAAACCTCGATAACTTGAAAAGTTTTCAACATTTTTTCAAGATGTAAAATGCGTTAGAAAGGTCTTTAAATTACCTTTCATTCGGTACATAGATTTATTTTATCTTGTTGGAAAAATATAAGAAAAAAATTAAAGTTTGAGATTTTTTTTTATTTATCAAATTTTATGAAAATTAAAAGAATTTTATTATGTTTCGGTCTTGGTTAAGTAAAAAAAAACTTTTAAAATACATTGCTTTAATAAAAATATCAGAAATTTAATTCATCAATATATTTGTATTCCCATACAAAATCAAAAGATATTATATAAACAAAACCAACATATTTAATGAACAAATTAAAATTAAAAAGTAAATTTGTATCTAAAATTACAAGACATTAACCATTAAATGTGGAACAACTGTGGAAGTATTCTCAAATTGGTTTCTTAAGAGCTTTTTCAATGACATTTTTGTTAACATTAGGTATAATTTTTTAATTATTATCAACTCTAATCAATAAGTTTTGAAAATCATTCTCATTCTTTGTAATTTTTTTGTTATATATTGTAGCCGACGCCACGCCTCTTTCTGATAAATCATTCACAACACATAGTTTTTCTAGTTTTTTCTTTAAAGAATCAAAATCATCATCATTTTCCGATAAAAGTGTATCTTTCGAAAAAAAGAAAGTGGGCAATTTTAATTCATCAAAAACCCTTTTACTGTTTGAGGTTACAAAATTATGCATTATGAATTTTTTTTCATTTTAAAAAGGGCCTATTTCAAATATTTTAAAATTCAAATAGTGTGAATTTAAAAATAAAAACAAATTTTTTTTGTCTATTTTTTATTTTTTTCAACATTTTTCACAAGTAAGATATAAACTTATATATACCAAAATAAAGGTATCTAAATTATCTTTCTAACGCATTTAACATCTTCAAAAAATGTTGAAAACTTTTCAAGTTATCGAGGTTTGAAATCTAGGAAAAATAATTTTTCACTTTTAAGACTATCAAAGTGGTCCATAATATAACAATTTTTCACACCAATAATTTTTTTGTTGTGGGTTCGGATCCTTACGAAGAGAATTGTTTAGTTGTATGAACAAAAAGCACCAGAAAAAAATAATATACAATTTTTTTCTCCATAACCTCATTTTTTTGATAAAATCGATTTCAGCGACCCCATACCCACCTTCAAAAAATCCCAAAAAATTTTCGAAATTCTTTTAGATCACAAGCTTTAATATTCCGCTTCAAGAGTTGCAACATTTTTTTTGTGAAACGCCCTAATATACATAATATTATTTTGCCTCAGCGCCGAAAGGCATTATAGAGGCTTAAAGGCAACTTATCGCGACATACATTCACGCTATAATTTAAATAACTCTATAAATAACTGTTTATAAAATTTATTTAGTATATCTAAAATTAATTATTATCAAAAGATAGAAGTATTTCAACATCCTGTAATAAATGTTGTTTTAGTTCCCTTTTAAAGGAAATTAATGAAGACAATTCTCTTAAATTCAATGGTAAACGATTGTATTCTATGGGACCCGAAAATTTGATACGTTGTTTTGTTAATTGTAATCGACATGTTACATAAGATAAATTTTGTGCTTGTCTTGTAACTCGCTGTGTATATACTATATTCTGCCGAAAGTTAATGGTGTGAGATCCTATATCTTTTACAGTTTTGAACATATGTATTAAAAGCTGTTGTTTATAAATTCCTTGTACGGGAAGAACATCCTTTGCATAATTATTAAATAGTGCATGTGTTGAAAATCTCAAAGATAGGTTATAAACGATTTTAAGTGCCTTATTCTGCGCCGATTGCAATGATCTTAGTGCTGACCCAGCCTTACTAGCGTATGCAATAGCTAAATATGTTAGATGCGAATGAATTAAACCAAAGTATATCATTTTTTTCAACTCTACGCTGAATTTGCTATTAAATTTGTACAAAATGCCAATACCACATGATAATTTATACTTTAAATTGTTGATATGGTCATCCCAAAGCAGATTATGAGTTAACGTCAAACCAAGATATTTAACACTTTCGGATTCCTCTATTTCTTGACCATCAATATGCACAGTAGGGTGAGTCTTAAAAAATGTTCTTGGAATTTTTGATGGGCCAAGTTAAAATTTTATTAAGACGTACAAAAAAACTCTATGTGAATTTTTTTAATTTTTTTCTTAAAGGTTTAGGGGTCGCTACCGGGGTTCGAAATTCAAAATTTTACCGTCATCCTGAGGGATAAGCAGAATAACTCGAGCAAACCTTAACTGATCCTTTTGAAAATTTTTCAGTATTTATATTATCCATAACGAAGTTATGGAATTGTAAATGGGCAGAATTGCCCCACCCCTTCTGGTACCTCCCATACAAAATTACCTATTTTTTGATAATTGATATTTCTCCCATAACTTTCAAACGGGCAGATGGATGGCATTTAAACTTTGTCAGTTTAATAACCTTGTAATAACAGATCAAATCCCAGAAAATCAAAAACTTTGTCACACCCCTTCTGGTACCTCCCATACAAATGACCGAATTAACCCCCACATTTTTACCTACATATCTTTTTAGTAAAAATACTGAATTCAATAAAATTTTGTGTGAGATGAAAACATGCAAAACTTTGACTCGTGAGTAAATGTAACCTATATCGGCCAACCGCTTCTGGTACCTCCCATACAAAATTACCTATTTTTAGACAAATAATTTTTTACCAATAATTTCCACACGGACAGCTGGATGGCATTTAAACTTTGTCAGTTTAATTACCTTGTAATAACAGATAAACCCCCAGAAAATCAAAAACTTTGTCACACCCCTTCTGGTACCTCCTATACAAATGACCGAATTAACCCCCACATTTTTACCTACATATCTTTTTAGCAAAAATACTGAATTAAATAAAATTTTGTGTGAGATGAACACATGCAAAAATGTGACTCGTGAGTGAATATGGACTATATCGATCAACCCCTTCTGGTACCTCCCATACAAAATTACCTATTTTCAGACAAATTATTTTTCTTCAACAATTTCCAAACGGACAGCTGGATGGCATTTAAACTTGGTCAGTTTAATAACGTTGTAATAACAGATAAACCCTCAGAAAATCGAAACCTTTGTCACACCCCTTCTGGTACCTCCCATACAAATGACCGAATTCACCCTCATAGTTTTACATATTTATGCTACTTATTTGACAGAAAATTTTGATTTTTTTTCATAGGTTAACTTAATAATTTTGTTAAGACGTACAAAAGAATGCGCAGTTTTAAACGTTGAAATCATATAATATGACTTATGCATTGTATTTCGGGAATATCAACCGGTCCTGAAATATTACTTTTTAAGAGGTTTAAAAATGCCTGGACAAAAATTGATCATTCCAATTTTAAACCTGGCATATCGGATGATCTCATATTAAGGCAAGTAAAGAATTCTGCGAATGCTATTTGTTTTGCCGAAAATCAGCTTAAAGAGTTTCAGCCACGAGAGGACTACAAAGAGCTACTTAAGCTGACAATAATATTCTGCGGGATGTTCCAAAAACACAAATATTCTTCAGAGCACCAGCAGGTCTTCACCGTGGTAGATGGAAGGCTAAGCCAATATATTCCTTAAAAATATATTTATTCAGAGAGCAGTTCAAGTTAAACGAAAGCGAATTATGTGGAATACAGGATGTTTGCATTTTTATAATTAATATTTACCTTAAATATTGGTTTGAATCCACTTCTGGACCTTCTGCTTCAAGAAATGACCTCCAGTTATTAAAAGACTTGAAGTCTTATGCAACAATTAATAAAGAGACAGCGGCAATAGCCTTAAAAAAATTCTAGGTCATCTTTGGTATTTTTAGGAAGAGCTAGTTGGATTTGCATTTTTGATGACATAGTTTCTCATGAAATTAAGAAGAAGATTGTAAATGCTTTAAACATAGAAGGAGTAGATAATCCAGAAAAACGAGTTACAGTGGATGGAAACCTACTACATTCCAAAAGTCTTGAGCATTTTGTATCCAACAATACTCTTAGATTTTTCAGCATAACGGGCATTAAATCGGGTTTCCTAAAAAAAATTTTGAAGATTGGGAGCAAGATGCAGACTTTAAATTAAGTAAAGAATTAGTTCGGTCTAGGTTGAAGGTTGTTAATGATATGGCTGAACACGGAGTGGCCTTGATGCAGGAATAGAATAAATTGCATACACATTATGGAGAACAGAAGCAGTTCCTATTATTATTGGTGAAAGAATTTAGAAAAAAATATTCAGATCCAAAAAAATCTACCATGTGTAAATATAATATTACAATATTTTAAAATTTAAAGAAAATTGTAAGCATAATACAGTTGTTTATAATTATATTTTTTAATGTTAAGTTTTTCATGTTTAATATTAATATATTACATTTTTATTTCAATATTATTTTTTAACTGTTTAATTAAATTTTTATTTTCGAAATGTACCTTTTTAAATAATAATACAACAAAAACTGATGAACAAATTTGAAATAAATCATTTCTTATTAACTGTACTGTAAAAATTCCTAAGTTGGACTGCGAATTAGTGGAGGGGGGCAAGACAATAGCGTTGCATTACCTATGTTGAATATCTAATAACATTCATTAAACTAGATTTATATTTAAGATAAGCATTAGTAAAATTACAATAAGCGTATATCTTTAGCAAAATATAAATGAATTCAGCATACTTACAAAAAAATGTATGTAAAAATATGGGGGTTAATTCGGCCATTTGTATGGGAGGTACCAGAAGGAGTGTGACAAAGGTCTTGATTTTCTGGGGGTTTATCTGTTATTACAAGGTTATTAAACTGACCAAGTTTAAATGCCTTCCAGCTGTCAATTTGGAAATTATTGGTAAAAAATAATTTGTCTAAAAATAGGTAATTTTGTATGGGAGGTACCAGAAGGGGTTGATCGATATAGTCCATATTCACTTACGAGTCAAATTTTTGCATGTGTTCATCTCACAAAAAATTTTATTACATTCAGTGTTTTTTCTAAAAAGATATGTAGGTAAAAATATGGGGGTTAATTTGGTCATTTGTATGGGAGGTACCAGAAGGGGTGTGACAAAGGTCTTGATTTTCTGGGGGGTTTATCTGTTATTACAAGGTTATTAAACTGACCAAGTTTAAATGCCTTCCAGCTGTCCATTTGGAAATTATTGGTAAAAAATAATTTGTCTAAAAATAGGTAATTTTGTATGGGAGGTACCAGAAGGGGTTGATCGATATAGTCCATATTCACTTACGAGTCAAATTTTTGCATGTGTTCATCTCACAAAAAATTTTATTAAATTCAGTGTTTTTACTAAAAAGATATGTAGGTAAAAATATGGGGGTTAATTTGGTGATTTGTATGGGAGGTACCAGAAGGGGTGTGACAAAGGTTTTGATTTTCTGGGGGTTTATCTGTTATTACAAGGTTATTAAACTGGCCAAGTTTAAATGCCATCCAGCTGTCCGTTTGGAAATTATTGGTAAAAAATAATTTGTCTAAAAATAGGTAATTTTGTATGGGAGGTACCAGAAGGGGTTGGCCTATATAGTCCATAGTCACTCACGAGTCAAATTTTGGCATGTGTTCATCTCACACAAAATTTTATTGAATTCAGTATTTTTACTAAAAAGATATGTAGGTAAAAATGTGGGGGTTAATTCGGTCATTTGTATGGGAGGTACCAGAAGGGGTGTGACAAATGTTTTGATTTTCTGGGATTTGATCTGTTATTACAAGGTTATTAAACTGACAAAGTTTAAATGCCATCCATCTGCCCGTTTGAAAGTTATGGGCGAAATATTAATTATCAAAAAAATAGGTAATTTTGTATGGGAGGTACCAGAAGGGGTGGGGCAATTCTGCCCATTTACAATTCCATTACTTCGTTATGGAAATTATTAATACTGAAAAATTTTCATAAGGATCAGTTAAGGTTCACTCGAGTTATTCAGCTTATCCCTTAGGATGACGGTAAAATTTTGAATTTCGAACCCCGGTAGCGACCTCTAAACCTTTAAGAAAAAAATTAAAAAAATTCACATAGAGTTTTTTTATACGTCTTAATAAAATTTTAACTTGGCCCATGAAAAATTCCAAAAACATTTTTTTTTTGCCAAATAAGAATCAACCTAATGCACAGTCATTTTTACGTCATTCTTTAATATATACGGTCTGAATCTTACAAAATTTGTTTTACTGGCATTCATTAATAAGCCATTTACTCTTAAATATTCTGCAAAAATGGCAGCATCATATTCAATTAAGGTCCGTAAAACTTTAGGGTGATCATAATTGTAAAAAAGACTTACATCATCTGCAAATATAAATAGTTTGCCTTTAAATTGTATGTTCTGTAAGTCATTAATATATATTTTGAACAAAAGTGGCCCCAGTATACTTCCCTGAGGGACACCGCACACGACCGGGAGAAAATTACTTTTTGCTTTTCCAATTTGCACATAATGATATCTATTCGTTAAGTAACTTCTAACCAGCTTAATGGCAGAAGTAGAAAATCCAATAATTTTTAGTTTCTGTAATAAAATTGCATGATCAACCAAGTCAAAAGCTTTTCGGAGGTCGAAAAAAACACCAGCCACTCCTTTATGCCCTGCATCTAAGCCACTACATATACAATCAATAACATCCGTTACAACCTCTTCTACTCCAGAGCCTTTTTTGAATCCATACTGATGTTTAAACAGGATTGAATTCTCATCCAAGTAGCTTGTTACTTGCTGAAAAATTATTTTTTCAAAAACTTTATCGATTGTAGATAGAACAGATATGGTTCGAAAGTCTACTACTTTATTAGATCCAGATTTTTTTGGCACTGGAACGATTTTATGCCTTTTTAAAATATCTGGGTATGATGATTCATCAATTATCTTATTAAAAATGTGCGTAAGAATCTGAGATATTAGTAATTTCCTTGCATGCAACAATTTTAATGTTATTCCATCACATCCGGGGGAAGTATTCATTTTTAAACGATCTAAAATATTTTCTAGTTGTTCACAATCAACTGGTTCAATTCTAAAACAATTAGTGATTGGGATTAAAGAGGAAACCAAATTTATACTGTCATGAGTCTCAGTTGTAATACTAGCTTTAATATCTCTAACTACTTTAGAAAAATAATAGTTAAAATATAACGCCTTTTCTTCATCAAGCGTCAGAAGTTCATCATTTTCCGTTAGAATAGCCGGTGATGGTTTTATTTTCCTTCCTAGTTGTTCATTAAAAAATGCCCACATTTTCCTAATATCTCCATTACATTTGGTAATATTTCTTTTGTAGTAGTTTTGTCTCAGATGGTTGTCGCAAAATCTAATTATTTTACTAATTCTCTTCAAGCACTCCGAAATATCCTCTCTGCCTCTGTTCTTTCTTCTGGCCTTTAATAATTTGTCTTTATAATTTAATAGACAAACAAGATTTTCCGTTGCCCATGGCCTAATCGCTCTTCGTTGGCTAACAATTTTTGTTTTCGTTGTTGTAGAATTAACACGAGCTAAAGAAATAGTATTTATAAATTTCTCACACATTTCAGATGACGTCGATTCGTCATCTAATAATGCCAAATGGTCATCAAGAAACTCTCCAAATTGTTTTAAATCCATATGTGTTGTTTTTATAACATTATTTTCAACATTATCATAATCTAAACCAAAAACACTAAGAACTAGGTTATGATCACTGAGATTATTTCTAATTGAGCTTATAGCCCTTACATGATCAAAATTACTAAACACACAGTCTATTAACGACTTACTTGCAGGCCGTGTTATTAGTCCATGGCATGAATGCATATTTAATTCAGCAAATGTGTTTATCAAGGCTCTAGTTGAACCATTTTCACAACGCAAATCAATATTATAATCTCCAACAAATACACAAGGCTGGTCATAAACTTCATGCAACACTTCATTCAATCTCGGAAGAAAAGATTCTATTTTGCATTTCTGCGACCTATATAATGAATTTAACACTAATGGTTTATTATCAATTCTCACATTCATTAATGAGACCATAATTTGGTCCAAAAACTGTAAGCTTTGATTTAAAAGTATTTTATATGTAATATTATTCCTAATATACAAGGAAGTTCCACCAAATTTGTCTTCTCTGCAACAATGCACAGCATCAAAACCATCTATTGAATATAGACCAATGCATTTACCATCGAACCAAGTTTCTTGTACAGCAATAATAGCTGGTAGAACCGTAAATTCGCAAATTATACTTTTAAACTTATAAAACTTGTGGAGTGAGGAAATACTTCTTGCATTAATTGACAAAATATTAAAAGAATTTAAATTATTCTTATGAAAACTTTCATTAAAAGATTCAATATTATTGAAGTATTTAAAATTCATTAAAAATTAAAAAGTAAAAGAAACAGTAAATAACGCATTCAAAAAGAACAGAAATTAATTAAAATATGGAAAATAAAAATCAATGTATTGACCTAAAAGAGCCAACTGCATCATCATAATGGTTTTCATCCTCATCATCATCCTCACCAGAGCTTTCATCGTTGGCAATATTTATTTTTCTTCTTCTCGAACCGCCGCCAGCTGTCTTACATAATATATCGTCTACATCATCCATTGTTTGCAAACGAATCTGCCTCGACTTATCATCCTTTCTTGCATATACATTTCCACCTCTAGCATAAACATATTTAAATCCAACAGATTTTAGGGATTTTGCATAATTCAAAATCTGTAAAGTTTCCTTAGCAAGATAGTCGTTGATGTAAACATTCTTTAACTCAGTTACTGCTTTCAAATTAGCTTTTCTTTCCATTAAGGTTGCTTTGCTCTTTTTGTTAGTAAACTTTACAACAACGGACTGATTAGTAGTTTGCTTTCCTCTTCTCAAAAAATATGCATCATCCACATCATCTTCATTGATTTTTGCACCGGCTTTTTTAGCGATATCCAAGACCGTATCTAAAGCACGGGCTTCACCATCGACTTTAATTCCGTTTATAACGCAGTCATTCTGCACTTTAAAATCATTTAAATATTTAACGGAAGATTTCAAATTCTTAACTTCCTCACGCAAATTATTGTTTTCCTTTTTCAAAGCATCTATCTTCTTCTTATTTTGAGCAACACCTTTCAATATCTCATCATATTGTGTTGACATAAATTGCATCGTCTCTTTTATCTCTTTTATGTCATCCAGCTGATTTAGTTTTGTTTTGATTGCTGCAATGTCATTCGCTAGCGTACCAGCATCGCTTGGCGCACAAAAGTGACACCTGAATTCAAGAGAGAGATCTTTCTGTAACTTCTCTATCTCTTTCTTGTCTAGCCTAGTGCATACAGTGTGGAGAGTTTTCTCACACACATCACATTCCATAGCATCATCACTTTCCAATACCGGAGTCTTGCACTGCACGCATATATTTATACCATCACCCGTAGGGATGAAGGTATATATCATTTGATACGACCCAAAAGTGTAACACATAGAAGGAGTCACTTTAGACCCTAGGTTTCTTTGAACCAAATTCGATTCATGACTTTTTAAGTCGTTTGAGCCATGTCCGTCTGTCTGTCTGTCTGTCTGTCTGTCTGTCTGTCTGTCTGTCTGTCTGTCTGTCTGTCTGTCTGTCTGTCGGGTGGCTGTCCGGCTGGTTCGCACGATAACTTTCGAAAGACGCAACCAAATGTTTCGAAATTTTGCACGAGTTATTATTTTCTCAAAACTACTTACGGTATTGCAAATGGGCTACATGGCCCCGCCCCTTCTGGTACCTCCCATACAAATACATCATTCCGCCCACTTTAGAAATCGAGTAATAATATCAATACACCCTACGGAATCGTCCCCAAATTCTGTATTTAGTAAAGCTATAACAGGATAAAGTTTTGGAAAAAATTTTGAAAGCCTTCTGGTACCTCCCATACAAATCTACCTTTCCGCCCACTATAGAGATGGAGAAATAATATCAATAAATTAAACGTGATCGTACCCAAATTCTATTTTGAGTAAAGCTATAACAAGATAAAGTTTTAGAGAAAAAAATTGGAAGTCTATTCACGCCCCATCTGGTACCTCCCATACACATCTGGTACCGCCCACTTTAGAAATCGATTAATATTATTAAAAGACCTAACGCGATCGTGCCCAAATTCTGTATTTGGTAAAGTTTAAGCAGGATAAAGTTTTGGAGAAAAAATCTGGAAGTCTAGACACGCCCCTTCTGGTACCTCCCATACAAATGTACCACTCCGCCCACTTTAGAAATAGAGTAATAATATCAATACACTCGACACGATCGTGCCCAAATTCTGTATTTTGTTATATTATAACAGGACAAAGTTTTGGAGAAAAAATTGGAAGTCTAGACACGCCCCTTATGGTACCTCCCATACAAATGTACCTTTCCACCCACTTTTGGGATGTAGTAATAATATCAGTACACCCAACGCAATCGTGCGCAAATTCTGTATTTAGTAAAGCTATAACAGGATAAAGTTATGGAGAATAAATCTGGAGCCTAAACACACCCCTTCACGTACCTCCCATATAAATGTACCACTACTCCGCCCAATTTCGAAATCGAGTAATAATATCAATAAAATAGAAAATTATTTGTTTTACTGAGGGTAAGGGTAAATGTAAGTCGGGTTACCCGACTGAAACTTTCTGACTGGTTTTAATTACAAATCGATTATTTTCAATAACTCAAGACTTAAACAATATATAATATTGGGTGATGGTATTTATCAGTCAGTTTAACTGACTGAAATTTCTGTACTGGTTTTGTTCTTAGTTACGCTCTTTCTTGTTTTACCAGGCATTCTCCAATTCGCTGATTATTCTCAGTTCTTTGTTTACAATTTATGAAGTGTCTCTGGTTTTATAGATCTTTATTATCACACAAAAAATCACTTTTAATAGAGAGCCAAATAGCCGAAGTAAATTAGACGTCTTAACACTTCCAGGGTTGCCAGGAAAAAAAAAATTACTCGAATTCTAAAGTTGGCGGAATGATGTATTTGTATGGGAGGTACCAGAAGGGGCGGGGCCATGTAGCCCATTTGCAATACCGTAAGTAGTTTTGAGAAAATAATAACTCGTGCCAAATTTCAAAACATTTGGTTGCGTCTTTCGAAAGTTATCGTGCGAACCAGCCGGACAGCCACCAGACAGACAGACAGACAGACGGACATGGCTCAAACGACTTAAAAAGTCATGAATCGAATTTGGTTCAAAGAAACCTAGGGTCTAAAGTCACTCCTTCTATGTGTTACACTTTTGGGTCGTATCAAATGATATATACCCTCATCCCTAAGGGTGATGGTATAAAAATGGAAAAAAAAATCTGGCAGAGCGATTTTCTACCAAGCGATGCTGTAGACAAGGCGATAGTCTGTCATGGCATCCCTTTAACATCGAAATGGAGATGATCATGCGAAAGGCTGCAGTACACTCATGCTGCTTGCGTATACCGATGATATATACATCATTGGCCGAGGACTGTGGGATGTTACTGCGGGCTTTTCGAGCATAAAGAAGCAGTCGGCAGAAGTGAGTCTGGTGATTATTGGGGACAAAACCATTCGAATGGTATAGTTATGATTGACCGAGGCGAGGACTGAGGGATGTTATTGCGACCTTTTCAAATATTGAAAAGCTGTCGGCCGTCCTTATTACTCGTAGTCGACAAAACGACAAAGATTCGACCTGACTACGACAGACATAATAAGGCGGATTATCTAAACTTAGTGTGACGAACTATCGACGAAGCGATTGGAATTCGTTTCTACTGACGAATGAAAATCTGTTGTTGCTGCCAAATAAGAAGAAGTCTCCTATTACAGTAAATCAATATTAGTCAAGAATCTACTTTGGACTCTCGATGCGGTACGACAATGGTATTGCCAACGATGTGTAGTTATTATGGTATAGTAGGAAAATGGGCGTCGGCTAGAATAGATGGGGCTGGAAAACCCGAAACGGGTGTAAGAGTACATCTATGGGCATAGCAAAGTTAAGATTCTTACGCGAAACTTAAAGTGATATACATGGGTTTTCTATTGCATATGATTATCATGAGGATAAAACAGAAACGGCAGGCCATCTAATATGCGAATATTCTGCACTGGCGCGGAGGCAGAAGCGTTACGTAAGATATTTTTTCCTGCAGGGACTCAATCAGCAACTAGGAGGAATAATTTGCAATGTAAAAAGACTGAAATAGAAAATTTAGAGTTTTGTCTGTCTGTCTGGCCGACTGGTACGCACGATAACTTTTGAACAACCTAACTAAAACTACCTACGGGTTTGCATATGAACTACATGGCCACGCCCCTTCTAGTACTTCCCAAACAAAAGTACCATTCCGCCCACTTTAAAAAAAGAGTAATATATTCAAAACCCCGATCGCGATAGTGTCCAAATTCTGTATTTTGTAAAGCTATAACAGGGACCGGCCGTGGCATGATGGTTAGAACACGCGACTACCATGCGGGAGATCCCAGGTTGAACTCCTGGCTCCAGTCATCTAAAAAATTAAATAAAAAATGTCTCACTGCCGGCTCCCTCGATGTTGTCGTCAGCAACTTAACAGTATAAGTGTCGAGTCAATCGGCATGTCTAGTAAGAGCTTTTCAAACAGGGACGTTCGTATTCGTCGATAAACAAGTAGGTGCCGTTTGTTGTAAATCTAAAAATAGAAAGCGTGTTAATTAACAACAACGCCA
Organism: Muscina levida; assembly: GCA_964034835.1. NCBI lineage: Eukaryota > Metazoa > Arthropoda > Insecta > Diptera > Muscidae > Muscina > Muscina levida. Next base: position 59,044,280 of record OZ035882.1, read on the forward strand.
GAAGTCACCCATACCTCATTCATGGGGTGTAAAGGGAAATTAAGTTTTTTTTATAACAGGATAAAGCTTTTAAGAGAAAACTAAAAGTCTAGCCACGCCCCTACTGGTACTTTAGAAATCGGTTAATAATATTAAAACACCCAACGCGGTCGTGCCCAAATTCTTTTTTATATTAAGCTATAACAGGATAAAGTTTTAAAGAAAACATTTAAAGTCCAGCCACTCCTTATCTGGTACCTCCTATACAAATGTACCCTTCCGACTGCTTTAGAAATCGAGTAATAAAATTAATACACCCAACGCGAACGTGCCCAAAATCTGTGTTTTGTTAAGCTATAACAGAATACAATTTTGGTGCAAATTTGGAAGTCCAGCCACGGCCATTCTGATACCTTCCATACAAATGTACCATTTCGCCCACTTTAGAGAAGTATATATAATAGGGCGGGTCGAATTTTTTTCGCATAAAGCGGCCAGCAAAAACGAAAACTACAGAAAATTCTAAGAAAGTTTTGCCAAGAAACCATAGGTCTAAAATTAATTCCCAGTTCGCGCAGAGCGACTTTAGATTCTGAGGTCATACTTATTAAATTGTACTCAAAAACCTATAGTTTTAAAAATAACAGCATGCAATAATAGCAGGCTTTTGTAACTTATTTGTTTTTTCACGTGGCTGAGCAAAAAACAACAAAAACCATTAAGAAAGTTTCAGTCGGGCAACCTGACTTACAAATACCATCACCCTAAGTAAAAGAAAAAAAATTCTGTTATATTGATATTATTACTCGATTTCTAAAGTGGGCGGAGTGGTACATTTGTATGGGAGGTACCAGAAGGGGCGTGTCTAGACTTCCAGATTTTTTCTCCAAAACTTTATCCTGTTAAAGCTTTACTAAATGCTGAATTTGGGCACTATCGCGTTGGGTCCATTAATAATAATAACACTGTGACACAAAATTTAACTTTTGGAATCGGAATGGGATGAAACCAAATACAAATGAAAGTTGACATTATACATAACAAAACCCTCAAGGGATTTCTTAAGTTTAGTGCGAGATTTTATTTAACACGCATTTGAAGTTGGTGACTTTTGAACGCTGCCTAACAAGAAAAATTCAATAAAAAAGTCATAAAATAATGCTATTTATCACGGAAAGTTGTGGTATTTTACTGTTTTTGGGGCCGAGGAATCCATGTTTTGACATTTATTTTTATTTTTAAGCGCCGCTAGAGGGCGCTTACGTAAATTTTTTTGGTTTTGATCGAATTTTTTGTCTTTCCACACGATTACAGCCGTAGATTAAGAACTATCGAGCTGAAATTTGGTATGCGAGCTTCTATCCACCAAGCGGAGATTGGGTTCTTAGATGGCATGATCGGACAAAACCTACTCCCACCTCCCATACAAATTGTACCTTTTTTGAGGTCTGTCCCTGCGATTACAGTCGTAGATTAAGAGCTATCGAGCTGAAATTTGGTATGCAAGCTTCTATCCCCTAAGCGGAGATTAAGTTCTAAAATGGGCATGACCGAACAAAAACTACTACCACCTCCCATACAAACTTGCCCTATTTGGGTGTATTCGTCTATTTTTCCTCGCTATTGCAACCGTAGATTAAGAGCTATCGAGCTGAAATTTGGTATGCAAGCTTCTAACCTCTTAGAAAAAGTTGAGTTCTAAGATGAGCATGATCGGACAAAAACTCCTCCTACCTCCAATGCAAACTTCCCATATTTTGGGGTTTGAGGAGTTTTTGTCTGATCTTGCTCTTCTTAGAACTAACCTTTCCCTAAGAGGTTAGAAGTTTGCGTACCAAGTTTCAGCTCGACAACTCTTAATCTACAAAAAATTCGATCTAAACCAAAAAAATTTACGTAAGCGCCCTCTAGCGGCGCTTAAAAATAAAAATAAATGTCAAAAAATGGATTCCTCGACCCCAAAAACAGTAAAATACCAAAACTTTCCGTGATAAATAGAATTATTTTATGACTTTTTTATTGAATTTTTCTTGTTAGCCAGCGTTCAAAAATCACCAACTTCAAATGCGTGTAAAATAAAATCTCGCACTAAACTTAAGAAATCCCTTGAGGGTTTTGTTATGTATAATGTCAACTTTCATTTGCATTTGGTTTCATCCCATTCCGATTCCAAAAGTTAAATTTTGTGTCACAGTGTTATTATTATTAATGGACCTAAGTCGGGTTGCCCGACAGAAATTTTCTTAATGGTTTTTGTTGTTTTTTGCTCAGCCACGTGAAAAACAGATTAGTTACAAAAGCCTGGTATTATTGCATGCTGTTATTTTTAAAACTATAGGTTTGTGAGTACAATTTAATAAGTATGACCTCAGAATCTAAAGTCGCTCTGCGCGAACTGGAAATTAATTTTAGACCCATGGTTTCTTGGCAAAACTTTCTTAGAATTTTCTGTAGTTTTCGTTTTTGCTAGCCGCTTTGTTGGTTTTTTTCCACCCATACAAATCGACCCGGCCTAATATATAAGTCGGATAACCAGACTTTTTTGTTCTAAGTACATACAATTTTTATTTTGATTTTTTTCGCCTAAGTACTTGTGTTTATTTTTAATAAAATATTGCTCTGCTCTATTAATCGATAAAATTCTACTTTGCCTCATTTTTCAGCCCCACATGTACCACGGCCGTCTATTGATTTGTTGCCTGCACATTCCACACGTAGTGTCCACCTTCACTTTAGAGGGATCTTTTTCTTCATTTACCCCTATGAAAATACCTCTTTCATTTCTACGCACAGCAAAGCCCATTGGTACTTTTTGACCATTACAGTAATGTATATATAAATTAAATTCACTGTCACATTTCGTTGTCATAAATTCAAATTCATGACCGGGATGAACAGATCTAGAGTAATATGTTATGGCCAGATTGTGAGAAGTCAAAGGTGATTCGTTAACTGGATGAGTCGAACTTAGCCCATAAGGATAGTAATCAGCATGACCAATTGCATCGCCAACACCCAAAACATGTGGATTCGTATGGATTATATCCACAAATGTGGCATCTTTGGCATTCAGCATACGAATAGTATCAAAACAAGGTTTGGCGGGATCTAATCCAGTTATGTGAGCCAGCGGGAGTCCCGTCATTCTGGTGAAATAATGTCCAGCATTGCCAACTACATGACCGCCTAAGCTGTGACCGATCAAGTGAATATTATTCGGATGCACACGCAAGCCGACAAGGCCATAGGCAATAGCTTTGCCTATGGTGACCACATTTTGAGCAGCTTCGCCGTAATTGATGGCCGAAAGGAAGCGAGATGCATCGACCACCTAAAAAAATTATATATAATTGAATCTAAATCCTAAAACAGTTATGCCAAAACTTGCCAACAAGTTATAGCCACCCCGACAGTGATACGCCTTTTCCATTTCTTTTACATATGGTTCGTTTGGCGAAGCATTCCAACCGGTGACAAAGACCACAGTTTGTTTGTTAATGGCGTCGAATTCCGGCAGCGTTGCCAGTTCTTCCGCTTGGCTCATGGCATAAGTTACAGCCTTGCAAGGTGTTCTCAGTTGGAAAAATACATTATCGATTGTGGGTAAGTCAGAGTTTAAACGAAACGATTCTGTAATATTGCCTAAAATATACCATAAAAAAATATCACTTTCCAAAAGGACAGATTAATTCATCCACTATACTTACATCCCGCTTTGCCCAGCTCTTCAACAGCTCTAGAAGTAAACACTGCATTTAGAACATCTGGAACCAAACGTTCAAAATTGTAATTCTGAGCCACCGTAACATAAAAGGTCCACAAAACAGTGATGGTAAGATGTAGAAGTTTTACGGAATACAAACGCATGGTATTAGCGTTATCGCACTAACTGTAAACGTTTACAAAACAATGCAGCTTATATAGCATTTCACGACCCTCTATAAACCTACTGACTGTATTTAGACTATATAGACGATATTTCTAATCGAGCAAACATATATTAACATTAGAAAGCCAACATGTACCACTAATATTTCCCGATGACGTAAATAAGATTTTGTGGTTAATTGGCTATACCACCGGCCCCCTAAGTGCGACGGCAATGATGTCATGAATCATTTATGCAGAAAGAAAACGATAAACTAAAACAACAATGATGCTATGTTGAAAGCAACAATGTTGCGATGTAGAAAGCAACATTGTTGTTTTGTTTCAAGATATAAAGATTACTTATTGATAAGGCGGCAAATCAGTGGACCAATTGCCCACATTTATACCCTCTGATTACGGTATGACTACGTATCATTTGATACGGCCTAATAGTGTAACTTACAGAAGGAGTCACTTTAGAGCATAGGTAATTTTTGAAACAAATTCGATTCGTTTGATCCGTGTCCGTCTGTCTGTCCGGCTGGTACGCACGATATCTTTCGAAAGACTTAACTACTTGTTTTGAAACTTTATATGCGTTAATATTTTCACAAAACTACCTACGGGATTGTATATATGCTACATGACCACGCCCCTTCTGCTACCTCCCATAAAAATGTACTAGTCTGCACACTTTAGAAATCGAGTAATAATACCAATACACCCAACAAGATCGTGTCCAAAAGTGCTCGTAAACAAACGCAAAGGAAACTTAACGTCACAAAGCTGCATACCACCGTGATAGCCAATGCCTACTCCAACCAACTCTCTCTCAATTACTTCGAACCAACGCCCCTAATTCAGATGTTGCCTACAACCAAAGGCAGCATATTGTGAATTCTATGACCACTACTACAACGACCGTACTGGGTTAAAAAAAACCACGCTCAGACAAGTCCTGGTACGATGTCGCGAAATGTTGAAAGAAAAGAATGCTACATACAGGGCAAAACTGAAGCCAATGGCAATGGTTACTGTGACGGAGTATTATAATGAGAAGAAAAGGTGGTTGACACGTCTATAAAGGCTAAAACAATGGTCTATTCAAGTAAAGAGAGAGCCACAATATCGAAAATTACAGGAAAGGTGAGGCCCAAAAATTCTACCAAAAGGTTAAAAGCAAAGGCATTGGAACAGGGATCCCCAACTGTAAGAAGAGAGACGGAAATCACGTACACCCAGAGTGTGCTGCAAATATGGAGGGAACACTTTCAATCTCTACTCGTTTCCGAAGGCAGCATAAGTGACGAAATCACACCAATCATAGACGATGGAGTAGATTGTCCACTCCAGAGCCAAAAACGATATCATCACGGCAATTGCACGACTTAAAAATAACAAAATTGCGAAAGCAGATGGACTGCCCTCAGAGCTTTTTAAAGCCGGCGGCGATGAGCTGACAATGGCCATGTTCCCTTTCATAAATACAACTTGGCTCGAAGAATGCATGCCCGATGATTGGAATCTGTCTGTCCTATGTCCTCTGCTAAAGAAAGGCAATCCAAGTCTGCGTACCAACTATCGCGGGATCAGCTTTTTACACATCGCATACAAGGTGCTGTCTAATGTGAAAGACTAAAGCCCATTCTGGACCTTGTCAGTGTGGCTTAAGACCTGGTAAATCCACGACCGACCAGATGTTTACACTTCGAGAAGACCCACGAAATGCAGATCGACACCTACCATCTGTTTATCGACTACAAAGCTGCATTCGACAAACCGATACGGCAGAAACTAGTAGATGCTATGGCTGAGTTTGGTATCCCGCGACATTGACACGACTCTGCGGGATGTTTCTGACTGACACGAAGTCTTCAGTGGAAATAGGCACAAATCTTACGGTCATGCGTTCTCTTTAACAGCATAAAGGATATGATCATGCGGAAGGCAGCAGTAACCACGACTGGCACCATCTTTAACAAAAGCCACCTATTGCTGGCGTATGTCGAGGATATAGATATCATTGGCCGAGGACTGCGAGATGTTACTGCGGCCTTTTCGATCATTGAGAATCAGACGGCAGAAGTGGGTCTGGTGATTACTTATTTACTTAATTTTCCTTTACACCCCATGAATAAGGTATGGATAGCTTCTCGCGTAACACGCTTTCTATTTTAAGATTCACAACTAATGGCACCTACTTGTTAAACGACGAATGCGAACGTCACTGTTTGAGTAGCTTTTACTAGACATGCCGATCTCGCACAGAGGATCTGAATCGTTTTTTCACCGGTCAAAATTTTGTAAATTTTGGACCAACAATGATATTTTAAAAAATTTTTCTTTAATTGGGATATGAATTAATGAGTTTTTCTACATATCTTTCATTGAAATCGGTTCAAAGCCTTACCCTAAGGATGAGGGTATATATCATTCCATACGAGAAAAAGTGTAACGCATTAAAGACCAAATTCGTTTAAGAATTGTTTAAGACGATTGAGTCATGTGCTTCTGCCTGTCCGGCTGGCTGGTAGGATAAATCGATTAAACCTTACGATTATTTATATTTTCCAAAATGAAGTAATGGAATGGTCAATGGGCAGAATAGCCCAACGTCTTGGTACCTTCCATTGAAAATTAAATATTTTATATTTTTTATTTTAATGTTTATATTAATGTACACCCTTTTTAAAGGTTTGAAATCTATTTAAAATTTTTAGTTATGTCTTCGACTAAGAGATTGTTTGATGCACAGTGAGAGATGCGAGTCTCGAACATCAAAATCTTAGTCTACTCGCGTAACATTGAGTTTTAACCATTAGCCACTACGAGGCACAGAACAAGCTGTTACATACCCATTTAGCCAGGAAGTTAGTTGCTTAGGCTACCTTGTGCTTCTGATCGCCCATAGCTCGCAAACACAATTCTACCTTCACTTCCCCTTTTCGCCACCGCAGAGCCAGAAAGAGGTCCACTGGTGCTTCTCTCAGGTCCGTGGTGGCGATACTGCCCAAAGCGCATAGTAGCAGCGGTTTGCGATCAATATACGTCTCTTGTTGACATTATTATTTTTTGACTTTAATTAAAGATGTCGTGTCGAAGTCGTGTTTACTGCAGATTTCCGCTAAATTACCGCCATTACGATGTCAAAAAGATCGCATGACACAATATCTTACATGGCTGAAACTCAACCACAGCAAGGCAGGTATGTAACTGCATTTCTTGTGTCTTCTCCGGGATTTGCCGTAGTGTCAATATCTGGTGCGTCATAGATTTACCAGGTCTATAGCCAGGCAGTTTAGGTCCAATCAGATTCTCCATGGTGGGGCGTTGGTCATTCAGTTAATACACATCTCCTTTTATAGCATAACGGGGGCACCCTAGATAATTTTTGTCTAAACGTCGGTTTATGACAGAAACATTTCAATTTGAAATGATCGTTGCAAGATTTGCACATTTATCTATTTTTGCACAAATTTATTTATGTCACTTTTTATTAAGATAATACAATATGTGCTAACCTGCAGCCTACATTAATTGTGTCATAGGAAATTAAGACATATGCTAATAACAAGTGACATATTTAAATATGTTGCTCCAGCACAAATTTCTAGTATAAATAAGCAAAGTTTGCATTACGGTAACATCAGTCTACTGCTTGCTTTTATGTCATTGGTTAACAACAGCACATTACAAGGATTTACTACTACAAAACAAAGAAAAAAACAACTGGAAATAGCTTTAAAACGAAAATCAATTAGTACAAAACATTTGCTTACATATAAACATGCAGTCTATTTCGGTTATATGTAAATTATTTTGCTGTGGCATTATTGCACTGCTGCTGATAAATCAAGAAATTGCTGCAGATCAACACTTTTGTGGTAAGACCTTGGCCAGTGTATTGGAGAATATCTGCGTGGATGGCTATAATATGATAATGTCCGAAAAGAAAAGATCTGGTAAATAAATTCGCATTAGTTTCCCTTAGGCTATGTTAAACTATTGGTTCTTCATATTACTCTAATTGCAGTTACTTTGCCTGATTATGGCCTCGATTCAGATGTCGCAAATAGTGTTGGTCCCTTGCCGTATGCTTCGCTATTGGCGGATAAGATGTATAGAGATTCCGGAAATATGATGACAAAAACTCGTCGACGTCGTCATGGTGTCTATGACGAGTGCTGCGTTAAGGGTTGCACTTATTTTGAACTCACATCGTATTGTTTGTAAAGGACTCCTCCAACTGACTCTGTCAACGATCAACAGGAATACACTTCTTAGGGAATTATCATAGATTTCTTGCCTTCAATAACTATATACTGTACAAATTATCGGATAAAAAGTGAAACCACCATTTGTGGTTTTCATTTATTTTTACACACTTTTTATACATAGAAGCAGATGGATAGAAGTGTATTTAAACTTTTTGTTTATTTGTTGTTTTACGCATATTAACTAAAATAAATAAAAATATACTTAAAAATAAACATAAAAAAAGTTGAATTGAATTGAAAAATAACTCTGTGTATAGTTACTTACTTAACTCAATTTCCCTTTACACTCCATGAATGAGGTAGGGGATGCTTCTCGGGTTGTTGAGATTCACAACAAACCGCACCTACTTGTTTATTGACGAATGCGAACGTCACTATTTGAGAAGCTTTTACTAGACATGCCGTTTGGCTCGACTAATACTGCGACAACATCGACAACATCGAGAGGGCCGGCAATGAAAGAAAAATATATGTGTATAGTTTATAAAACGTTTATGTGTCCAATATTATTTACACGGAGTATGGAGACCTGGAGGTCATCTGAGACGAAAAGTAAAGAAAATCTTAACGTTTTGTATGTTTTGAATTATACGTTCAGCAAAATGGGTTTAATATTATATGCGATGGGACAACTCCAACGAGTTCGATCAATTTTTACCAAAAAAGAGAAGACATTAACCACCTCGTAGCCATTTTCTACCAAGCGAGGCTTAGGACCAGGCTACAGTGTGTCATGTGATATCTTTAACATCATAATAAAGATGATCATGCGGAAGGCAGCAGTAAACACGACTGACACCATCTATAACAAAAACCACATGTTGCTCGCGTATGCCGATGATATAGATATCATTGGCCGAGGACAGCGCGATGTTACTGCGGCCTTTTCAAGCATTGAGAAGTAGTCATCAGAAGTGGCTCTGTTGATAAATGAGGACCAAACCAAGTTTTTTTTTGGTTTCAACGCACAAAAAGTCTACTCGTTTGGGACGCTGCGTGAACGTTGAGAATTATAACTTTAAAGTGCAAGGTGATTTTATTTACCTCGGCTCCGCCATAAACAAAAATAATAATGTCAGCCTGGAAATCAAGAGACGAGTATTGATGGCAAATCGCTGCTTCTATAAGCTGAGCAATCTTTTTAATGATAAAGCCCTCTTTCTATGAACGAAGTTCCAACTCTTTAAATTAACTTTAAAAATATTGCAAAAATTAGAACTAGCCGCGTAGACGATGACTAGACAAGTGTAAGAATATCTGTCAGCGTGGTATTTTTTGGTAACGATACCTGCGTTAATAAATATATATAGAAGTAAAAAAGTATTATAAAAACTCAACATTACGGCTGAATGTCACCACAAGTATTATTTGAAAATCGCTGCTAATATGTGCTGAGCAAGCGTTTTAATGCTAAACCCCTCTCTCGACGAATCAATGTCAAACTGATCCTACCTGTCTTGCTCTACAGTGCAGAATCCTGGGTAATGATGCAGGCGGATCAATCTATTTTGGGAGTTTTCGAGAGAAAAATACTTCGCAAAATTGTTGGACCTATCATCATTAATGACGAGTACCGTCGGCGAATGAATCATGAGTTGTATAATGACTTCAAAGTAGTCAAGCGTAGTCAAGGATGAAAATGCTCCGGCTCAAAAAGTCTTCGGCAATAGACTCGATGAGCGGTACAGGAGGGGGCGACCGAGGGTTCGTTGGATGGACCAGGTGAAAGAGCTATTATCTGAACTTGGTGTGACAAACTATCTACGGAGCGGAAAAGACCGAAACGCATGGAATACTTTTCTATGTGCGGCTACTGATAGACGAATTTATGTTGCTTCTGCGAATAAAGAAGAAGAAACTGCTATCTGTAGCGGAAAATTTCAATTACGGCGCGCTGCAATTCCTCGCCGAATAATTTACCCTAATTTCGCAAAAAACATTGAATTGCTGTTGCATTTGCTTGGGTATAAGTCTTGTTTACAAGTTAACCAATTAATGTCAACTTTTTGGTTATCACTTCTAGCATATCGTTAGCAAACGCACCGGGTAATTTTAGATATTTCTCATTTTCTATATATGTCTCTTCATACTTACTTATTTTTTTTCCAAACCCTATTAAGAAAAACAAACGAACACCTTCCACGGATATTAGCAATTTATTACATTTGGAAGAAATGCAATACCCCTGTTATTTGAAAGCGATCGGGTATATGTATAAAATCACTCTGCATTCTTGTAAAAGACTATGACAGGTCTTCATAAGAATTGAAACCAAATATATTAACAATTCTTTCTATTTAGAAGACATACAATACCGCTGTTATTTGGAAGTGAGAGGGTATGTATATGAAATCCCTTTGCATTCTTTTTAAAGGCCTCTGGCAAGCCTGTCCATGTCGTGCCTGAATCATGCCATCAGCTTTCTTCATCTGAAAAATTATTCGAAAATAAGGACTACTAAATGCATTCCACAGTACAACATATGATTTTGGGACTCAATTCTGAGAACTGCACGTGAAAGTAGCTCCAAAAAGGAAGAAGTTCCGCATAATTCGTTTTGTCAAGTTACATGCCATAATAATATAATATCGATTTGAAGTTAGTAAGTATCGTATAGGGGAATTTGTCACGTATTAGGCTTTTTTGTTTGACATAACTCAAGAATTGAGTCCCAAATCATTGAGCAGAAAAATGTAGTACTGTGTTATATAAGGAAGGCCTCTCAAATTCCGCCGCTGCGTTGTGCTCCGCTGAATGAAGCAATGACAGATGTGAACGGTCCTTTGTTCCACCCATTATACCCCTTGATCCGTGTATCGCATTTTCAGGATGTCGGTGACTCTATATTTATTTGGAGATAACATAACACTTGTCGGACATAACTCCAATAGCGTTGTACCAGTTACATATGGTATCTTTTGAACAAAGTGTGTTCCTACATTAATTTCGAAGGTAGTTTTAGTTTATTACAATTTTACCCACTTTACCTGTAAAAAAATTTACCTAAAGATAGATGTACACTAGTGTGGGTCGGTCCCCATACAAAAAAATTAAGCCAAGGCGGACACCCCCTACGATTAAAGATTAAGCAAAGACAATTACAGAACACAAAATATTTTTTTATCCGTTCACCCTACACTCGGCCCAAATACGTTTTATTGATATACCTTGTTATTTGATGTCATATCGAAATAAAACTCATACCGTTGTTCTTGGTATATAGAAGGCTCCGATTTTTCCTTTAGTCACTTTTGACTCCGAAATTAATTTTGACTTTGACTTCCTGTATTTTGTTTTCTATATCCATATTATGCCCATTTCTTGTAACGTCCATGAAGGTCTCTCCAAACAATGAAACTTTTGCTTTAAACGAATTTACTTAAATTCACAAACACAAAAGTTATAGAGGTTAAAAAAAATTTTGGTCACCCTACACTAAAAATAATTAATTTGTTGTGCTGTGTTGTCATTTGCAGTCCTATCGGGACAAAATGCATATCATTGTTCATGTTTCATCAAACGCTACTAAAACGCTACCCTTAACCCACTTTTGACTCCGACGTCAATTGTGGAACTTGACTTTTTCCTACTACACAAAGTTTTTAAATTTATCGACTAACGATGATGCAAGCATTTTAAAAATGATTCAGATCGAGATTTATTATTATTTCTCAATATAAGATAAGGATTAGGGTTCAATACAGAGAAAACTGGCATAAGAATATTTTATACATTGTTGTTACAATCAGATCTATAATGGGGGATAAAATTATGGACTTGAATACATAAAAACTTACGTTTTTTCATATACTTCAAATAAGTTACAAAAATGTTTCATATTTGACCGTAGTCAAAATATGGAAAGGGCAAAAAGTAACATTTGATGAAACACGAAAAATGATATGCATTTTGTTCCGAAAAGGCTCAAAGTGACAGCACAGCACAACAATTTAATTATTTTTAGTGTAGGGTGACCAACATTTTTTTTAACCTCCATAACTTTTGAGTTTGTGAATTTAAGTAAATACTTCTTATGCAAAAGTTTCATGGTTTGAAGAGACCTTCATGGACGTGACAAGAAATGTGCATTTTATAGATATAGAAAACGAAGTACAGGAAGTCAAAGTCAAAATTGACTTCGGAGTCAAAATTGACTAAAGGAAAAAACGGAGCCTTTTATATACCAAGAACAACGGTATGAGTTTTGTTTCGATATGACACAAAAAAATAACGAGGTAGCTCAATAAAACGTGCTTGGGCCGTGTGTAGGGTGCACGGATAAAAAAAAAATGTTGTGTTCTGAAGTTGTCTTTGCTTAATCTTTAATCGTAGGAGGTGTCCACATCAACTTATTTTTTCGACCCACACTAATGTACACTTGTGTGTGCCAATAACATTAACTTAGTCTTAAAGGATAACCCATTTATTTTGCCTGCACACGTTCAACGTCATTGTACGTAAGTTGCCTGTGAAGGACTTAAAGTAACATTAACAATTGGCATGTGTGATAAACAACCTACATGAATTATGTCAATAAAAATTATGTCTTATACGCTAATACGTATTGGCGTCTATTAAGACTTTATATTCCTTCAAAATATATTTCAAATAAGTATAAATAATCGCAATTTTTATTATAACAGCATCAGTGAACTATTCACGGGTCATCGATTAACAACTACCTGCCGAACCGAAAGGCTTCGCATACAACTCTTTCGATAAGATCAACATGAAAATCTATAGTAATATGATTACATTCGTTAGTTGTGTCGTAGTGGCACTGCTGTTAATAAGTCAGGAGAGTGTGGCAGAACAACGCTACTGTGGCAGTGCTTTAACCGATGTCTTGGAGCTTTTCTGCGAGAACGGTTATAATTTAAAATTATCCCAAAAGAAAAGATCTGGTACATAAGTATAAGTATAATAAGTTAAGGCTATATAAACTAATGGCTGTATTTTCTATTCGATTTTATTTTTCAGTGATTTTACCTGCTTATGGCATTGATACTGAGGCGAAAAATGGCATTCTGTCTTCCCCTCTAGAGGCATTGTTCATGGAAAAAATGTATGGTGAGGCCGCGAATTTAATGACCAAATCTCGTCGACGTCGTCATGGTATCTATGAGGAGTGCTGCCTTAAAGGTTGTAGTTACTTAGAACTCTCGTCGTATTGTTTGTAATTCATATGACCACACATATTGGAAGATCATTTCACTGTCTAATGACATTCCTTATTAAAAAAAAGACTCTACTATTACACCTAGTACTAGTCTCTTAGTCTTATGTTTATACCAAAAAAAAGGTTATCTGCCGAAAAAAACGCTTAAAGTGCTTCTTTTCCTTGC